>CM077116.1:30701182-33101182 GCA_039619475.1 Icerya purchasi | reverse complement strand
TTTATACCACGTTTACTGTAATTTATAAAATGAAACTCCTTTCAATAGTTAACCCACACTCACATGCCTTTCTTATTATTTGATGGATATTTAAAATGAAAAACTTGTATAAATTTTGTAAACCTGTCTGACAAATTTATATTTAATGGCAACAATATGTTATATACAACTTTTTCTTTTTTTTTTTTTTTTTTTGACTTCGGTATTACTCATTTAGTTTCTCAACCAAAATAAGTTAATGTTTTGAAAAAATCTATACCGAAAAATTTAATTAAATAACACAATTCCATAGCTACTTTCGATGTAGGCTCAGTGATCACCTAAATAATATGAATTAGTATATTATATGTTTGAATGCCATCCGCAATTCTTCTTTTCCTACATTTTCTAATGTACAATTCTAAATCGTCTGTTCGATTGATCCTTCTTGATCTTCGCATTCACGTATATCTGAGCTAATTATATTAAATTCTTCTAACTTTTTTGAAATATGCCTCGTACTCAGTCTTATCATAGTTTAAATAAAATCTCTTTTGAAGTTTTTCGAGAATCGGGTTTGATTTAATATATCATTTTAGACGTTATCATAGTATTTTCCACAATTTATACTATGATTTTCGTTCGCATATTTCAGTTTTATTAAGTTTTTTTATTTTAATCTGCTTCTACCTTCCATGCGTATTTTACGTTTATTTTTATAATACTATACAATTACTATGTAATAACTTATTATTCGGTATACAATCATAATTCATATTTTTATTTTTATTATTATATCAGTTTTATCAGTTTCTATATTAGATTTTAAATTTGATTAAATTTTAATTATCGTCCTTAATTGTCGAATAATATTTCGAATAATATACACGTGTATTTTTATAATTTTAATTTGTAACTATTGGTATGATTATTGTTTAAATATCTAAGACTAGTCGGCATAGTTTAATATTTCACTATAAGTGCTATTATTCTATATGCATTATTTTACCAACTGGACAACTCACTTGGATCACTACATTAAGAAAAATAATTTGAATATTATTTTTAATTTAAATACTTTCAATCTGCAATGCAGTAAAACTTGAACAAATAAAAATAAAATAATTAATACTATGCTAAAAATAGGCCAAACCCAATTTTATAGTAGTTTTTAAATTTTACTAATTGTAAGTAGAGTAATTTAGTAACAGTTCTATGAATTACTGTTCTTATATTTTCTGACACTTCATGCACAGATTACTTTATGGCTAATTGAAAGTTTTTTTTTTTTTTTTTTTTTTTGAATATGAATCAGTAACTACGAGTTTTTTACTAAGTAAAATAATGCAAAATGAAAATTATTACAACGAACCAAAGTATAGAAGCAAAATTACTGCTGTATAATACAGCGTACAGAAGTATTATAACACGCTAATCAATTATCACACCAGACGTACAAAATCGAGACTGTATTATAACAAATTAACAAAGAAAAGAGTTTAATTTAATAATCAAATAATAATATAAAAATTCTGCACTAAAAGAATTAAAAATTAACGACAATCATCTCCTATATTTCATTCAAAGGTAAACAATAAATTTTTAGAGTACACAGAGAAGTAAGAAGAAAAATAATTTTACACGCGTATATATGTATATAATAAACTAATTTAAGATAGAATAACAGTTACATTCTGCATTCGATTATCGTGAATATATTCTATGTATTTCATTTCGTTTGTTATAAGTTTTATTACGCGAAAATTTCGCACATTAAGATTACATGTGCTTTTAAAATGGCCGTATTACTTATTACAAACACTGTTGATAATAGATGTGACAAATCAGTTCATAACTGATAATGAAATCAGTAATTAGTTTATAAAAAAAAACATTTAAAGTCTATTTACTACTAGTACTTTAGTATTACTACTATCTGCATTATTAATACTATGATTATTATTAATATTACTGTTCACATTATTATTATGAATATTATTATTTTTAATTATATTACAATTATTGTCAATGTTACTCTCATGTATATAATTATAAGCTTTTAGTTTATACATTATTATTGAAGTTTGCTACCACCACAATGGGATCGGGGAATATGTGTGAGTAATTTTAGATTTCATTTTAATTTTTCAATTATTAATGTTCAAGATTTAATCATATCGAGTAAGATTACTTGTAAACATGGGCTACAAGTATGAGCTAAACTGATTTTGTTTTGTTTTCGCATGCATCACATGTATTACTTTTGCTGTATTCTTCTTTAAACTGGCACAAAACAGTAGCCTATGTGTACGATTACTTTAATACGATTATTTTAATAAGTATGTTTAAGTTTAGTTTTTTTAAATCGTTAATTGTATTATTGTTGAACACAAATGAATGCTGTAAACTTGGGCTAGAGAAATTTGGCTGCACTACTTACTCGTGTTTAACATAAGATTAACCCATGTACATCTATCTTTATATTCGCTACTCGCGCTAATTGAGCGCATTCGCGGCTATCCTCAATTAATTTATATACTTAAGTTCCATTGTACACATATACTGAAATACATTGATATTTCTTTTTCTTTTTTTTTTTTTTTTGAAAGCACGAATGTACAATAATTTTATTTAAATAAATTAAAAACATGTTTTGAAAATTATTTTACCTTCAAATAATTTATTCATCTCTTTTTTAACGGACTGTTTTTGTTCCATTATTGCTTGATTTCGAATAATTGAACAGGAATTTTCTGACACACATCCATCATTTGTTAACGATGTAGTGTATGCAATCATAGCTGTTATATCCAAATTGAGATGATCCATTTCATTTCTGTAAAAATGTCACGAATCAAAATTGTTTAACAAATTCTGTTCGAAAAGCAAGCAAATATAATTAATCCATTCATAATACCGAATAATATCCACAATAAAAGTAAATAATACTGGATCTATTTTGAAATTAAAAAACATATAAATACACCTTAAACTAGTTTGGAATATTTTTCATTACCTAAGAAAGTAAATATATTTTTTAGTTTTATATATTCTTTAAATTGTAAAATTACAAAGCAAGTATAAATGTTGTTACAAATAAATTTATAAAACATCCTAAGAAAACAATATTTTTACTTATTTTTTCTTTTTTGCGATATTTTATTACATTAAAATTGTTCAACAGCTCTATGTGGAATTATTTATTGTAAAGCAAAATAAAATGTACTGTAAGGCCGTGTCCAAACGGCAAATGCAGAAGTGTCCAATATGAATGATGGGTGCGTTTGTTTATCAGTAGCTGTTTGTTTACATTGTGTTTTTATTCTGTAATTGCATAATTTTTATATTTTAATGTATATTAAAAGTGTTAAAAGATCACTTATTTGTGATAATTATTTATTATTAGCGTATGTTAACAAAGAAAAAAAAAAGTAAATGAAAGTTATAAAAGGAGAGAAACACTTGGTGAATTTCATTATTTATTTCCTCGAGTTAAAAATAATAAAATCACATTTTTGGAACATACCAAAATGAATATATAAACGTTTAATTATTTAGTGGATGTAATATTTCCAAATATGCCGCTATTTGTAACAAACGTTAAATGTCAAAGTACAACAGAAGAAATGAAATAAAGATTTATTAAAAAAATTTTATTTGAAATTTTTTTTCCTCTAATATTAACCACTTTAAAAGGTCCAACTTTTAATATATCATATAATTATAAGTTTTTTTTTTAAAAATTTCACTAAACTTCAAAGTATAGAATTAAATGTTACCAATAATACTTTTTTAGCAAATGTAATTAATTTTATGTTTCGATCTGAAAAAAAATATACTTTTCTTGCATAATTACAATAATTTTAAAATAAATAAAGCTTTAACACAATAATTTGTTTCCATCGTATTCCTTCTTTCATAATATTATTAAATCGGCTATTTTTTCACTTCCATAATTAATTGTTCCATTATTAAAATACATAAAAACACAACTAACCACACTATCGATATTATAAACAGTATTTAAAATTTGCGTGCGGTTGATGAAAATCAAACCAATCCGTTCATGCATTTTAGTCGCACGCACGCACGCACCTTCAGCTCAAATTGCTGCACAGATTACGTGAGTTTGAAAATATTTTCGCACCGCACGACTTATTTGGACACGGCCTACTATAGGAAATAGTTTCTATTTTACTGCAATCTAAAACTTTGTAATTAGTATAAAAATGACAAAAAAAAAAAAAAAAAAGGAAAAGAAACGTTATTTCATTAGCAGACGAATTTAGATCGTTCACATTTCTCAAACTATTGGATTTAATTTTTGTTTTTCTCTAAAAACATATTCCCGTGATATTTTTGTATCGTTTATACCATATTATTTTAAAAATTAAAGAATCTTAAACGCTTATGTAGATTTAAATTACACCGAGTACCCCTAATAATTTATAAATGATATCACGTTTAAATATTTCAGCTTTTTGGTTATTTCTATTATTGAATATTTATGAAATATAGCATTTTATAGCAAGGCCAGTTGCATTTAAATACACTTTTTCTACGATTTATTCCGGTATGCGACATTTAAAACATTTGTAGCCGTAATGCAGAAAAAAATGGATATTTTCGTAATGAAATTATTTTTTCTATAATCGATAATTAATTTTTTATTGATTGCAAATATATCGATTATATGCTGTATCTTTTGAATGACTTTTTCAGTACATTCATTAACAAAATTAAATAAAATGTTAAAGTTTAAAAACACAAAAAAAGTAATTAACATTATTTACTCATTATGAAAATAAGCTTCTTCCTTAAGGATGCCAACTTTATTGCTATCTCCATTAGTTGTACCATCTTTTACGATTATCCCAATTTCTAACAAAGCATTAGCCAATTCCGGTGCAATTCCAGAAATAAAATGAAATACAACCTATAATTATAATATCGAGAATGCTAAGTAAAAAATTGTATTATTATTGAATTTTTATTAGTTTGTAATTTCATTATGGCTTTTATTTAACTAATAATTTCCTACTCATAAAAATCTCTTCGTACATTTTCGCCAACTTCAGTTACAAAATTTTCTTACGCTAACAGTAAAAATATAATAATAATTTTTCGCGCCACTTTAATTAGTTTTACGATGCAGCATGGTACACACGCACACACCCACCATTTGTTAACCAATATTGTCATAAAATTGACTATTCTTTAACTCACACGTTTAAGTTTATCGTTAGTGGTAATCTTAAGTATTCCCGTATTTTATCTATTCTTTTTTGAGTTTTATCACTTCCTTTTGTTTATTTCAAACTGCTTAAGAATAAAATGTATTTACCGCAAAATGTTTTAATTTATTATTCGGAATTTTAGTGTAAAATTCAATATTTCTAAATTCCCCCCATCAGTAATTGTAACAATTATGAAAAATAAAGAAATATTTCGCTAAGTTACTTTAAAAACTTACCCGCGGAGATTTGAAAAATAACTGATTCTGCTGTGCGCATTTTATATAATTGACACCCTGACGTACAATATTTCGAGATTTGGTTTTAGTTTCTATAAATACAAACAAATAATTCGGTTACAAAATAAGAAATTTAACTTGCATTCGACTTAAACTACTACCAAGTTACAAAAATAAATTCGTATTGATTCTACTGCGAATTAATTTTTTATTAATATTTAGTATTTCTAAACAAAATCAATTAACTTTACAATCTTAGAAATATTTTGGTCAATAAAATTTTTGTAATGCTTGGTAAATGAAAATTATTATTACCTTTCCAATTTTTTAACAAAGCGTCTGCTCGACGGCAAATTACTTTATTCCACTGCTCACCACCATGACTTACTATATCAACCGTCAAAATGTAATTATTTACATTCGCAATAGTAAAGTTTTTAAATATAGCTGTACAACTTTCCAGCTTCAAAACATAACTCCAAATTTGTTCTAACGTAAACAAAAAATTACATTTCAAATACTCCAATTTTATACTGTTACTTTGTATTGCCTATAGAATTAAAGACTTCAAAATAATACTACATTCGTTCGATAATTAATAAAAGTCGTAATTCTAACTTAAACATGTATTAAACATACGTAACAGTCGCATAAAAAAATGAAAAAAATCAACACTGTTAGTATTATTAAAATTATATGCAACTCATTTCACATGGAAAATTTTTATTTCAGGCTACAAACTTTAAACTTCATCAAACATTGTAAATAATATTTCCATCTTAACCATCTAATGTGAA
The DNA here is from genome assembly GCA_039619475.1 of Icerya purchasi. Lineage (NCBI taxonomy): Eukaryota > Metazoa > Arthropoda > Insecta > Hemiptera > Monophlebidae > Icerya > Icerya purchasi. The sequence continues at coordinate 33,094,933 of CM077116.1, read as the reverse complement.
TAAAACATACTTATTTATTTTGCAGTAATTTATTTCAATACTTCAATCTAAAAATACAATTGTTTAAATCCTAAGAAAATTGCTAGATTGGTAGTTAACAGCACATTAAAATGAAAATTCATAAATATTCCCACAACGTTAAATATAAACAAAGTAAAATACGTTTCAAATCTTAAATTTATTAGCACAATGAGAACACAACTGATATTACCTTTTCTAGAAATAAGTTTTCGGTATTAATTTTTCGTTTCAAACGGTTCAAACCATCAATATTTTTTAATGGATAATTTTCAACGTTTTCGAGTAACAAACAGCCTTTTTTAATAATAATATCAATTTCTTTAGAACCCATAGCAATCTCAATACTTAAAAACGTAAAAAAAACATGAGAATGAACACAAATGAGAACACCCCTAAACCGCTTTTTCGGCAAGTTAAACCCAGTGTAACCAAATTTATAATTTTTTCTATAGTATTTTTATATTTTTTGCAGATTTTCAATTTTAAACTGCAGTTTTTCACTTTGAGCATTCAAAATAAATTTATTTCATAAATTCGTATTTGAAATGTTTTTAGCTGGAAATTTTTTTTTTAAATTGTAATTATTTGTAAGGTGTGATTCTTAGAATGCGTTCACATTATACTGATCGGCTCTTCTGAAATATGTATAAAGCCCAATTTACACGGTGTGAGTTACCGACCGAAAAATTGACAGTGGCTGACCTCACAAACTCGCCGCAAATATAGAGCGAGTTACTGTTATGTTTACACGATGAATTTCCACAAAACTTCTTTTTCTCCGTATAAAGTAGTAAATTTCACAATATCATCGCTACTCCGCCGTACACACATTTTTAACTTTTCTTAGCATAAAATTTAAACTAAATCGAATATAAACATAAAAACGTAAATAAAACCACATGACCGAATGAGGCGAGTGGACAGTAAAACAAAATATTTTGAATTGACTTCATGACAGTAGCTGACCTGATAGCTACTGGTACAAAGTGATTATTCGATAACAGTTGCTGCAGTACAGTAACTGTCATTGTCAACTCGCCCTCCAACTCGCATCGTCTAAATTGGGCCTAACGTTCATATACATGAGTTGGAATAAATATTTCTGCTATTTTTAAATAACTATAACACAACATTAACAATTACAGATTATTAAATTACAATTGTTTTTACCAGTTACAAAAAAACATGTATAAATATATAGTATAATATATGCCTATAGATAATGTTAGAATTTTAATATGCAGGTATTTTTTTTTTCTTTTTAAATTTTGAGCATGTCAGCTAAGGACGTTACTCAATCCAACGGTATGACAGCATTAATGATTATAAAGGAAAAATATTAAAAACGGAACATACGAAACAAGCTAACAAAGGAATAACCAAGGAAGACGGAAAAGAAAGGATGCTGTGAGCGCTGTAGAGCATAGGGAGGCCAAGATGCAAAAGACTGGAATACAGTATCGCGCGTTCTGAAGAAATGGAAGGACATTCAAGTAAAATGTGGTTCGCATCACAAACGAAGTTTGCTTCTGACGGATCAAATGGACAAAGAGGAGACTGAGCAATGGAGAAACGAAAGAGCGAAGCAGGAAGCAAGCTGTGGTTTAACCGAAGTCTAATTATGGATGAAATAGTTGACCGCCTCATGTTGGGGAAATTAAGAAACCACATAAAACGTGGAGGAATGGGTTGTATGGATAAGTAAAAGGAAGCAGGATTGGAAAAAGAAGAAGGATAGAGGTCAGACCAACAGTCACGTTGGCAACAAGAGAAGAGAGGAAGAAGACTTTGAGCTGGGAAATGCCTAATAAAGCGACTGTCTAAAGCAGCCGAACGTGCTAACGAGTCTACTAACTCGTTGCCCGAAATTCCACAATGACTAGGAATCCACAATAGATCAATACGGACAGAGCAGGAATGAAATAGATGTGAAATTAAGGAACGTATGTGAAGCATAATAGGATCAGCGGATGGTTTAGGAAAGGGAGTAGCAATGGCTTGTAAAACGCCTTTTGAATCAGAAAATACGAGAACCTTAGATATATTATTAGTGGGGCTATAAAAAGGATTGCCTGTAAGATCGCAATAAATTCGGCTAGGAATATGGAGGAGAACGAGGGGATTTTGAATGACTCAGAATAGCCGAAATCCGGCAGAGTAAAAGTCGCTCCAACCCCCAAAGCTGACTTTGAGCCATCTGTAAAAATTAAAGTATAACAAGGAAAGAGCGAGGATAAAACATAGTTAAATTCGTTATGAGCAGCGGGAGAGGGAAGAGACTTGACATACGAAGGAAGAAAAAGTAAACTGGGTGAGTAAATAAAATCTAGGAAATTATAGGTAAAATAAGGGCATTTGTTGTAGGATAGAACAAAAGGAGAAAAGGCCCTGAGTCGTGAAGAAATCAAGGAAAGGATTGGGGTTTTACAAGGAGAGAAACGCCAGTTGTTGAATATAAACCAGTAGGAATTAAGCAAGTAGGAATCGGAAATATGAAGACGTTTGATCAGAAATCGTTCACCTAGATAAAGTCTTCGGATGAATAAAGGACAGGAACCAGTTTCTGTCAAAATGGCTGAAATAGGAGAGGAGTTCAAGGCACTGATACAAAGGCAGAGACACATATTATGGATTTTATCAAGTTTAAGGAGAAGATATTTAGGAGCACTAGTGTAAAGGAACAAGCAATAATCGAATTTAGAAAGGATAGTGGCCTTATATAGCATCAGAAGGATATAAGGATCCCCACCCCAATTATTGGAGGAGAGAGCCTTCAACCAATTAACCCTCTTGAGAGCCGACGTATAAAGATAATTGATGTGATCGTGAAAGGACAAGTTACTGTTAAGAACAATGCCAAGGTAGGAGACGGAACTAACTAAAGGAATAGGAAGATGGCACACGGATAGATTGACTGAGGAATAACTATAAGGACGATAAGTGAAAACCATAGCTGCTGATTTCCTAGGAGAAGTAAAAAGGTGAAGATCGGATAACGCATTATCCAGAGAGAAAAAACAGTTGTTAAGCTCCACGACGGCGGAAGAAAGATTAATTGAGGAAGAGTAGATAAGTATATCATCGGCAAAGAATAAAGAAGTAGACAATATCTGAAGAGTAGCTAGGCTATGAAAATAGATGTTAAAGAGAGTGGAGCTATGACGTGAGCCTTGCGGAAGACCCCGAAAGACCACTCTATACTCTGAGAAGAAGGGAGTGGAGAGCTGAATTGATCTATTGTAGAAAAGCTTGAAAATTAAGGTAGCGAACTGTAAAGGAACATTAATGGAACACATTTTATCTAGAAGAGAAGGTAAGTGAACATGATCGAATGCGGAGGTAACATTAAGGAAAGCATAAATAGTGTATTCTTTGCGAATAAGAGATTTGTATACGTCAGATAGAAACAACGATAAACAGTCCGCCGTTCCCAGTCCCGTATGGAAACCGAACATGTTACTGGGAAGAATATTGTTGAATTCCAGCCGTCAGACTAGGCGTTTATTAATCATTTGTTCAAACAATTTTCTAAAACACGAAACCAAGGAAATAGGACGGAAAGAATTAGGATTCTTTTTCGGAATAGGAATAACGATAAAGGAGTTTCAAATTGGTGGCGTGGTACAGGTATGCAAGAAGGAGTTGTAGATAGAAAGCAAGGTATTCAGTGCGGAGATTGATAAGCTCTTAATAACCAGGAAAGGAATGCCGTCCACTCCCGGACGAGAGGAAGAGGAGGAATTATTTAAGGAAGAACGGAGTTCATTGATGTTAAAATCAGAAGACAGAATGTGCGTAGAGGATGTAGGCGGAAACGCCGGAGGACATATTTCCTCCAAGGATGGAACATATAAGGGAGCAATTGAGTCCAGAAAAGAGATGAGCTTCTCCGAAAGAAGGTTGAAATAGGAGGGACGTTCGGGCCGTGGGGACTGAAAGGCCTTCGGCATTTTCCAAAGATGAAAGATGGATGTGGATCTAGAGAATGATGAACAGAATTTCTTCCATGCGTTTTTTTTGCTCTTTTTGAGAATAAATCTTGCCTTAGCATTGGCCTGCCTATAAGCTATGAAATTATCGAAGGAAGAGCAGAGAACAGGGATAAATGCTTTAAGATTATGATTAGTGAGAAAATTAAGATTTTGAAGGAAAGAGTTGGCCGCAGAAGAAGAAGAGAAAACGACAGCTTCGCGATTTTTTCCTCGCGGGGTAATATATGTAAAAGAAGAAGAAACGGAACTAATAAGTTTTGCCAAAGCCAGGGGGTGGTAGTTACCTATATTAGCGTCAGCCGAGGTGTGCTCGACTATAACTGAAAAAGGACCCGGGTGATCTTGGGGATAAGTCTCAGCAGGATTAGGACTCCTATTGCTTTCGCTAATATTGGGATTATCTCCATCCTTATTGATGACGTTTGTTGAAATATTATTACTATTATTATTACTATTGACGATATTGTTCTTAGATTCGAAAATTTCATTAACGGGATCGCTACTCTTAGTGACAATGTTATTATTTAGAAGTGTATTATGAGTGATGTTGACATTTTTATTATTAACCCTATTTCCATTATGTTCATCGCTGCTAGAAGAACTATTATTAGAATCGGAGGGGTTAGACTGCGACAATCGCAAGTCTTTTGAGGGCAGTTAAGCCACAGGTGATAGTGGGCTCGACGGTTTACGTTTTGAAGGAGCATCAGCAACCTCCATTAAATTCAAACACAAATCCGTCTTAGAGGGCTTAAGCCCAGTAGAGGAGGCCGCTGTGCGGCCCCCCTTGGGCACGCTCATCTAAACGAATATAGAAGAATTGGAGACACAAAACAAAACAAAAATAAAAAAAAAAATCTGAAAATGAAATATACTGCTAACTAAATAAATAATAGTAACGTAAAATAATAATGACCGCTGGTCGAGTAAAAGTAAGCGGAGAAGAAATAAATCGAAATATAAACGGTAGAGAGATAAGAGAAAAGAACAATGAACGATCTCACCGAGTTATCTGATATAACGAACGACGGAATCGCGTTGCGATTAAACTTATGTACCATTCTGTAGGTAATATCACAATTATCCAGTAACATAAGATTACTTACAGTAAGATCTATTTCACACTAAATCAGTCATATCTTGTCAAGTCAGACTTATTCGATTAAGTTGATTAAATCAATAAGTACAAACATTATAAGGAAAGATAAGCCGCTATTCCTTACAAACAAACATACATACTAGAAGAATTTCCGAATGAAAATTGAAAATTATATAAATCTTGAAATACAGTTTAAAACCATTAATAAATTGGAGGAAACAGTCGATTTTCTCACAAAAACCATTCGAAATGCAGCATGGAATTCTACGCCAACTGAAACATCAGATAATGACGTTATTACCAATTATTCTATGGTAATTAAGAAGAAACTAGCTAACAAGCGAAAAGCTTGCAGGATATGGCACAACACCAGGCATCCGAATGATATAACAGAATAAGTGGACAATTAAGAGGGCTTTTATTAAGCGAAAGAAATAAAAGTTTGCAAAGTTTTCTGCAGAATCTTAATACCTCTCGTGATAAGCAAAATTTCTTTTGGAAAGTAACTAAGAAAATTAAGCGGGTGAAACAACAATACAGCCCGCCTATTGAAAATGTAATAGGTAAATGGGCTAAAAGCGATACTGAGAAAACTAACATCATTGCACAGCTCCTGGCAGATATATTCCAGTTACACTCACCTGATCCAAAAGGTAAACATGCGCAAGAAATCTCAGAATTTCTGGGACATATTCTTGGCGATCAACAGCACATCAAACCTGTACCACCAAAAGAAGTACGACATGAAATAGCGGCTTTAAAAAGAAACAAAGCTCTCCGGGATACCACTTAATAACATCTGACATCTTAAAAGAGGTACCAAAAAAAAGGAATATTACTCAATACTTTCATTTTCAATGCTATATTCAGGCTAAAGCACGTGCCGATACAATGGAAAATGGCTAAAATAATAACGGTGCCTAAACTTGATAAACCTGTAAATTATGTATCGTCCATACAGACTAATTTCGCTAATGCCTGTACTATCTCAAGTTTTCGAAAAATTATTTACGAAAAGGATAATGACGATTGTTGATCAACTGAAATCGATACTGGATCATTAATTTGATTTTAGAACCAGACATTCCACCCTTCATCAAGTACACAGAATTATCAATAAAATTGAAAATGATTATGAAGAAAAACAAATTTGTTCGGCAATCCTTTTAGATATTCCACAGGCCTCTGACGAGGTATGGCATAAAGGGCTGCATTATAAAATTAAAAATAATCTCCCCTGCAACATGTAAAGGGTAATTTCATCTTATTTAAATGAACGATTCTTCAAAGTAAAGGTCCAGGAAGAAGAATTGGAGTTATACCCAGTAAGGGCTGGTGTGCCTCAGGGTAAAGTTCTGGAACCGCTGCTTTACTTGCTCTATACAGCAGACATGCCGGCAAAACAAACAACACACTAACTGCTACTTTTTCAGATGATACCGCAGTATCGGCTTCAGATATTTCTGAAAACGTTGCTACTAGCAATTTGCAGAATTCCCTAGATCAGATATATAACTGGACAAAAAAGTGGAAAACAAGTATAAATGAAAACAAATCGGCTCATGCAATGTTCACAAACAGAAAAATAATCGAAACTCCCATTAAAATAAACCACAAACAAATACCAATATTACATGAGGTTAAATATTTAGGCATATGGTCAGCTTAGAGACTTATGTGCAAACAACACGTCATCGCTAAGAAGAAAGAGAGTAATCGTCGAATAACCTCCATGTATTGGCTTATCGGAAGAAATTCGGCATTAACGACGGATAATAAATTACTAATCTACAAAGTGATTATAAAACCGACTTTAAGCTAAGGTGCTCAGTTATAGGGTTGTGCAAAAAGTACTCACATCAATATAATACAAAAATGCCGAAACAAAATACTTCGTTTAATGATGAATGTGTCTTGGTTGGTAAGAAATGACATCCTGCATAAAGATCTAAATGTTCCTAGTGTAATGACAGAAATCAAACGATATGTTCGGCGCCATGAAGACAGATTACACAAGCATCTGAATACGGAAGTAATTACTATTTTAAATAATTCATGCAACATAAGAAGGCATAAGCGAAATAAGTCCCATGATATTATTTAACGGCCATTTTCGAATTTAATCTTATGTATAAAAAAGTGAAAAAACACTATCATTTCCCTTTTTTAAAACACAAAATTGTAATATTTGTAAATAAAAAACGTTTTGTTAAATTTGCTTGTTCTTGTTTAACTGTTGGATATATAATTACAGTTATTTAATTTCATAAGTATGCAGTTGTAAATAAAATCTAAAACTTTTAGTCGACCCTAGAATTGAATCTGTAGCCTACACACTATTGCTACTGTTACTATGCACTACACTACAACTCTACTTTGTAGTATTATTTATCGTATGGTACTACATAATAGTTATTCTTTTAAACTGTAGCACTGCAATCTCCCGATTATAATGTCTGCTCTTCATAAGTATTTGCCTTGGAGATATTAAGATAGAGTAATGAAGTCAACCACAAAAGTGTCCTACAAAAAACAGAGATAGAAGATGAAAGAACTGTTGCACCTCTTCCTAAATAGCGCATGCTGGCGTTGACTGGCTGCGCTGCAGTATCATTTTGGTGTACTGAGTGTATGTGTCAATCTGTCTTTTGGTAGGACATTTTCAATTGTGTAACAATTAATCTTATGACGAACCGTACTATCCACATTTCCTCTTCGTTTTTTCAAGCTACAAGAAGTGTTTTCCGTGGTATTCCCCAGGGTTCTTCTTTCAATCCTACTCTTTTTAACTTTTACACTATTGCTAGGGCATCTCTTTCTGTAAACTCCGCTCCCTTATTTCGCTGATGATATTCTTCTTTCTTCTTCTTCTTACGATATTGCAGTTGTCAACGAAGCGCTTAATTTTTCTTTATTCTCTGTTCATCTTTCTATTTCTCCTAAACCTTTTGCACAGTTTTTACTCGTCGTCCTTATAATCTTGCTTTAGTTAATACATCCCTAAATTGGGTATCTCTTTCTCGTGTTAATTTCTTTTGGTATCTCGGTGTTTACCTTAGTAGTCGACTAACCATTTTGCGAACATACCAACTATCTTTTTTGTTCCGCTATTAAAAGACTGAACTTTCTGAAATCTTTATCACTAACAAAAAGGAGAGGAGGTGATCCGCTTGTACTCATTGCCTTATATTAGATCTATTATTCACTTCAAGTTTGATTACTATTCATTTATCTATGACTGTGGCTCTAAATTCCTTCTTTCCAAATTGGATAGAATACAGAATTTCTGTCCCCGTCTATCCCTCGATGCTTTTAAATTCTCTCCGATTTCAGCAATGCTTGCTGAATTTAATACAACTTCGCTCTCACTTTGAAGATCTAATTTAGGCTATTGTTTTCTTTCTAAACGTGTAACTTAGCTTTCCTCCTTTACCAATAATCGTTTCTTCTACCTCTCAATTCATCCAAACCTTGCTTCCAATCCTTGGTTTCCACAGTTCTCTTCTCTTCCACGTTCTGTTATTATCTCTATTATTCACTTACGCTTTAATCACATTTTATTGCCCTCTTCCTGATTTCGTCTCTCTTTGATTTCCTCTCCTTATTGTCCTCTACATCCTAATAAAACAGTTCCCGTTGCTGATCACACTTTTTTTTTTTAATGTTTTGCTCTTTCTGCAGAACGTTGTTCTCTTTATTTACTCATCTTAAAATTAAGGCTTTCTGCTTTCTACTGTGCTCCCTATATCCTATCCTTTCCCTCTCAGTCGATTGTCCTTGCCATTAGATCTTTTATTTAAGCTGTTTTCGATCGGATTATTAAGTTCCAATTAGTTGACTCTTCTGCCTATGATTTCTGGGTGGTGGTCCCTGGTTGACGAGCGCAAAAAAAGCAAAAAAAAAATATATATAATAAACGTTTTTTATGGTTCTTAAAAAGTTTTGTATTTTCTAAACATTTAAAGTCCCAATAAGTAGCCGAAGCGCCGTTTTTTTTTTTTTTTGTTTTTTTTTTTTTGTAATAATTAATAAATAAATAAATAAATAAAGTGATGAAATTATAAAAAATCGTAGAAAATTAAAAATTTGTTCTAAAATAAAAAAAGAAAATTTTTCCACCATTTAAGAAAAAAAGTATATACAAAAAATTAAGAAAACACTATAAAATATACGGAAACTGACAAACGGAAGTTGACAATTATAATTAAAATGACTCATTGTTACACTTCGGTAAATTAATGCTGACGAAACGCAGCCTTTCAAATAAGAACCTAAAAATAAAACAAAATTTCAATTCAATTTCTTTGTTCAATTGTGTACATTCTTAAATTTGTGTATCTAAAATATGGTTATCACAAATGCGCATTGTTGCGCGAGCAATGGTGATTATTATTATATAACTATTTTATTTTGTTTATTGTATTAACTATTAATTATTTGCTTCTTTTTTTTTTTTTTCTTAACCCTGGGCGCGCCAGCGGCCTTGACCCAACAACATGAAGAATTAAGAGTTATAACTAAATAGCCAAGCGGTCAGAAATGGAAAAGACAAAGGACAGCAGCAATGGAATAACTGAAGGCAATGGGAAGGAAAGAATATAGGTAGCGTTAAAGGGAGTAGGAAGACCCAAAACTAGAAGTTGGGCGTAAAGAAAGGAGCGTTCGTTAGAGAGTGTAGAACATTCGAATAGGATGTGATTTGAGTCACAAACACAAGAAGGCTCAGAAGCGTGAAGAGTGCAGAAAGGAGAAGGGGACAAAGCGAATCGAAAACGAGAAGAGGGGAGTAGAGAATGATTGATTCTACCTAGTACAAAAACCAACCTAGTTATTGATAATTTTCATTTTTATCAATCCTATTGGCTGTTGTTTACAAAGCGACATTTATTTGTTTAATATATGTATATACAGTAGTATTAAAATTATGTAGAGCTTATTTCTAGATCACATTATGAGTTATGATAAGTACAGTTACTAGCATATTTTAGAGTAATTCATACTTGCATACCACAATTATACACACTCAGGCGTACAAAAGTTGTTACCTGCACGAATAAACGCATACATTCCACAAATACTCATACAGAAAGCATTGCACACATAATCACACTCCCAGAATCTTACTAGTAATATTCATAAGGTTAAGTAAAGTTTAATTGGACTGTATTGTATTTGAATTTAAATTAAATTGTAATAATTATGCATCTTTAAAACATTTTCAAAATTCTAAAGAGGTCGCTATTTGATTTTTTTTATAAAACAAGGTATTTCTAAAACCTACTTCATGAAATATTACACAATTGTATAATCCCCCCTCCCCAAATGTCTCTCTGGATCTGCCCCTGTTAACTGCAATAATTTCTAGATAAAATTTAATATTGGATTCTTTTTTTTTTCCCCTTAAATTGTACATGCTGTGTGTAACTACTATGGTCATTACAGCACACATAAGGGAGGGGGGATAATTTAAATGTGGTGAGTTAAGCCACTCATTTTAATGAAGACAATAATCCTGTTGATAGAGATTACCTCGTTTGAGAGGGTCTGCCCTATATCTATGGGTAGGCCAAGTTGCCTCCGCAACATAGTAAACTTTTGACAGGTAAGTATTATGAAGGAAACTGTCAGTGCAGTTGTCTGGTTGCACAAGGGGTATGTAGCCGGAGGCGGCGTTTTATCAATTATATGTTTGTGCGAAATAGCGATGTGGCCAATTCGCAGCCGACTGAGGATCTTAAAATCGTATCGGGATGTTCCTTTCGGTGGCCACCATGATTCAACTGTGGGCTTAATGGTTCTTAGGGATGTTGTTGCAGCTGCCCATTCAGTTTTCCACTGGTTTTCGCACACCTTTAGGAATGTGTATGTGATTGATGAGGGTAGCTCCGCGTCCTGTGGCATTGGCGAGAGCAAGGCAGAACGTGCTGCTCTGTCGACACTTTCATTACCAGGTACTCCAATGTGCCCAGGAACCCACAGCAGCGACACGTGACTAGCCATTAGCTGCAATTCACACAAGTAGTGATATATTTTTAGAATTAGCGAGTTGTTGAATTTTTGACTCCTAATTATGTTCAAAGACTGTAAGGAATCAGTAACCAGGAGGAAATCGCTGGCTCTGGTGTGAGTTGTAACGATGTAGTGGAAGCAGTGTGCAATTGCGTACAATTCTGCATCCAATGCGGAACAGGCATCATTGAGTCGAGTTTCGCATGAGATGTCGTGACCTTCGACTGCACAGGCTGCGGGCAGTGGACCTGCCTCGCCAACTGCCTTGGCTCCATCAATGTAGTAAATTGGGTGGTCCGGGTACTTATTAATTGCCCTAACTGTCGCTTCCACTGTGAAGAGGGAACTTGTTGTGTTTGGATGCTGTTTCAGCGACACATCAATATTTATCTGGAAAGTGATCCAAGCGGGAATAAGGGTACTGAGGCTGGGTGTTGACCTCTGTACAGACGTAATACCACATTTTCGCAGGTCGGCCAGTAATTCTGGTAGTGGGTCGCCGCGAAAGTTTGGTTCAAGAAGATAATGTTCCAACTTTAGGGAGAGGTTTCGTGTGTGGCTGAAATGATGATACATATTTCGCAGTATGAAGTATTTTCGGAAGTAGGAAAGAGAACGCACATGCTGGCAGCTGGAGAAGTTCGATGCACTCCCAAAATGGTTCTCAGTGCGGAATGATGTAGGATCAAGAGATTTCAATATAGATTTTCTGGCTGAGGAGTACACCTGGCACCCGTAGTGGATTTTCGATAAAATAAGCGATCTGTAGATGTTGAAAAGGAATTTAGGCTTAATATTACATCTGGAGCTAGCCAGATATTTCAATATAGGGATAGAATTGGTGCAGCTATGTTTTAAGTTGGCAATATGAGGTTTCCAAGTAAGTCTAGAATCAAAGATTAATCCAAGGAATTTGACAGTGGCTTTCTGGGTTTAGATTTAGGGATACACTTGGAGAGGAACGGCGCCCCCTGTAAAAATAAACATATACGGATTTACTCGACAATATGGCTAGGCCGTTGTTATCAGACCAACTCTGTATTTTATCGATAGTTTTCTGGAGTATTTTAGCCATCCGGCTTGTATAGGAGAAAGGATATTATTTTGTTCAAGGACAAAAAGGAAGCGCCTGTTTACCATTTTTTCCATTACTTTGGATAAGACGTTTAAAAGGGAAATTGGACGATAGCTTTCAGGACGGAATGGATCTTTATTTGGTTTTAATATAGGAATAATGTATGCCATTTTCCAGAATTGGGGAATATCGCCAGATACCCATATTTGATTATAAATATTAAGAAGAAACTCTTTTGCCTGCTCTGACAAATACTTAACCATGTATGGATGAACAGAGTCGGGACCAGGTGCACTGTTTCGCGTATGAAATTTGAGTTGAAAGTTTAATTCAGCCATGGAAAATTTGCCGTTGAAAGCATCCGTGGACTGTTGAAGGAAGAATAATTCTTGTTGTTCATAAGAAACTTTTCTAGATGTAAACTTGGTAGAATAGACTAAGGAGGAGAGCTCATTCTGGTAGTGCCGAGCGAAGATATCCGCAACATTGCTTGGATCTGATAGGACTGAGTTGTTATGGATTAAGGAGGTAGGGTTTGGATCGATTAAGGCCATTCATCGATTTAATTTTTGCCCATGTCATTTGGTTAGATGTGGATTGGGCTATTGAATCAGTGAAAGAGGTCCAGGATTCTCGCTTCTTCATCTTAATTATGTAACGTGCTTTGGCGCGTAGCTTTTTGAATTCAATCAGGTCACTGAGTAATTGTGAAGATTTGTATTTCCTGAGAGCTCGTTTACGGTTTCGTATTGCTACGACAACTTCATTACACCACCAGGGAACACGGTGTGGGCGGGGCGAGAGGGTAGATTTAGGGATCGCCATTTCCGCTGCAGTAAACATAGCCTCAAGAAGTATCCTGATATTTTCTACCGCAAAGGTCCTAAGTTGATGTGGGACAGAGACCTTGTCACGAAACGTTTCCCAATTTGCTTTGTGGAATAAGAAGCGAGGAGTTGTATTGGATTCTAATTAGCGTCATTTTTATAAAAATGTATAAGTGGTAAATATAAGTTTATTTAAAATTATTTCAATAATGAGCAAGCTATTTTATTATTTCATAAAATGTGTTGTTTTTTGATGAATGAAGTTTTATTCGATTTGTGACCCTTATTTTGGGGAGGGGGGACTTAAACTCAAACTCCACCCATTGTCTGTTTATTTCATTTATTAATCTCAATTGCCTGTTACGCTATGACTATATCAATATTTATGTAATCGGTAGTGAAAGGATATAATTCATATTATATGGACACGGGATATTCAGTAATAATAACGCTCAATGAAGATCAGAAATGTGCGAAGTATAATAAGAACATTCTAAAAACATGTGATCTGCATCAGCCACTTGATCTACGTCCCTTGGATATAGAAAAGCAGGTGGCATATTTGTCCCAACGCGTAATCTACAGATTATTACATAGAAATTTTTTGTGTAGATGTTCGAGTATGACAACCGAGAATACCATGGTTTGGCAGAGATATTTCTTTGAATCCTTTTATAATATTTGTTAGTATATGGATTGCACCACTGAGTTTCCCAATATTCTATATGCATTAACCAGATTATACCTAATAAATCCTCGGATGGGATATGCCGTAAAATCCTACAATTACCAGCCGCGTTTCTAGCCCACTTGTTGGCAACCTCATTCCCATATATACCTACATGGGCCGGAATCCATGCAAATTGCACTGATAGGCCGGAAGCTTTCAAAGAAAAGACAGATGATTTAATTGATGCTAATATGTAATTTAATTTATAATTAAATGCCATTTTTGATAAAGACATCAAACAACTTTTCGAATCCGAAATAATCAAAATATTTTTGCCGTTAGCAGAAGTTAACACGAACGTTGAAGCTCGGCCCACCGTTACGCATTCCGCCGTATAAATTGAAGCCAATCGAGGTAGAAGAAATTTTTTAATGACTCCCAGTTGCGGAATGACAAATACTGCACCAACTACATCCTCCTTTTTTGAACCATCCGTATATGTAGAGAGATAATTAGGCCATTTACTCTTTAAAAAATTATTAAAAATATTATTTATTGAACGGCTACTTGCATAGTTATTAATTGCGTCAAACTCTGATAGATGAACTTCAACTTCTAATTCATTAAATTCAAAGGGATCCAAGAAATATTTTGCCGGTTGTAATGTGACCATTACATGGTTCGACAAAAAATTAACAAAATAAAACCAAAATCACTAAATAAATAAATAAAATATTAAAAATTTAATTTAATAGACTATCGGGCAAATGGTGTGAGCGTAAGTGTGCGTATATGTGTAATCCCGTTGTCGGCTAGGGAAAAAGGAATTCTGCATCGCCACCCACGGAGGACTATTCGGAAAAAATTAATAGTACGAATCATAAAAATAAGGCCCGTAAACATCGTAGGTTCTAAAGATTCCGGGAAGGCACGACCTTTTTGAATACGTCAAAGGATCTCCGCGACCATTGGCTTTCGTTTGTCGCGATTCCGACGAGTGCGGCGGTCAGGTTGTAAAAAACATGCCGACGAAAAATAACGGCTGGAATGAGCCAGAGTCGAGGACGAGAAAAACCAGCTAAAAAACAGTTCGGGAGTGAGTCTAATTTTTATTACGGTCGAAGTCGGTACGTTATAGTTTTCGGTCTTGGTCATCGGACCAGTAAAAAAGTGAAAAATCCGCTCAAGTTGGCCACTGGCTGTAATTCGACTGTTAAAAACGCGAAAGCTCGTAATTCCGATTGTTATAATTAAAAAAGTGTACGGAGTATAATTCGTTAATTGTTCTTAAAATACCGCGGACCGAATTTTCCTCTGCAGACCTACCGATTTAAGGGACCAACGAGACACCGCCATTCAGGATCTTGCACCACCCGGCCGACAACAGAGATACGTATTGAATTATTTTATATTTACTAATCGTCACCATATTATGTTCGTACCTAGTTTAATTAACGTGTGTTTTTAGCGGTCGACCGTCCCAGTAAAATAGTTGTAGATAAATTTTAAAATACAAACCTTTAAAACGCAACCCATTTCTTGGCTAATCTAATAATTAATAATAATAATAACTATAATAATAATAATTAATAAAATAATAATTAATAATTCCGCGGACTAAATCCGTGGTGGCATCCCTGGACGCGAGTAACGACGCTTTGCAGCGTAGTACTGTTACACGGTAAAAAATTGATTCCTACCTGGTAAAATTTGCGAAACCGACAGAAACTAATTGTTAATTTAGGGAGTCGAACCAAAGAAAACCTCAATCAGAAATTCCTTGGTATTTAGCACTAGTTCATTACATGTTGAACAAAATTTTGAAACAAACTTATCAGATAAGAACGATCTCCGTATCGTAAGTGGTGGAATCCTCCAAAGCAGCCGAGGATGAAGGTAGTAAGGCTCCTATTATCGTACGATTACACTGGTTTTAAATAATTTCCAACCTCTGAAGACTTCTGGATGCAGAACCAAACAAAAAACAATCATAATCTACCGTGCTCCTTATTAGTGTTTTATATAATAAACTCAAAGTATCGGGATCAGCTCCCCAGTTCTTATTGCACAAACACTTCATAATAGCGACCTTTTTTAATGCTTTATCATATATACTATTAATATGTTGATGCCATAACAATTTTCTATCTAACCAGAACCCTAGGTACTTATAATAAGAACGAGTAGGAATATGGACCTCTCCCATAGAAAATTCTACCTTCCTCTGGCGTAGCCCTTCTATAAGAATATATTACCGTAGCACATTTCTCAGGGGAAATAATTAGTCAATGTTGTAATGTCTCAATTATTTGAGACAGATATATCTCTAAATGTTCCTTAGCTATTGCAATGTTGGAATGTTGTGCATAGATAGCAATGTTAGAATGCGACAATTGCCGGAATATTGAATTTCGTATATGTGTGATATATATATGTTAAAGATAATCGGACTTAAGATAGATCCTTAACATAACCCATTATAAATCGTTCTTCTATATGTTCTCCATACTGGATATTGAAATGTTACTGTTCTGTTCGTATATAGGTTAAACAAGGCCAAAGCGAACTGTCTAGGGAAACCCAAAGTGTTTAAAATCTGTAGTGGTTTTCGTAACGATACTGAATCAAACAAACTTTTCATGTCTAGGAAACAGGAAAACACATATTCTCTATTAATAAAGGCCGTATATATATCTGCTAACAAAGTTGCCATACAGTCGACAGAACCCGTTTGACTTCTAAAGCCGAACATATCGTTATGTGAAATTTTCTGGTTCTCTATGTACCAAAGCAATCTCTCCATTTTGATATTCAATCACTCCTTTAAAATCCTCTCATAACACTTTCTAATACAAGAAGCTAGTGTAATCGGACGATAGGATGTAATTAAATTTCCCGGTTTCCCCGCCTTTTTGATTGGAACTATTAAGAATTCCTTCCAATCATTCGGAGAGTCATTCGAATAAAAAAAATAATTAAAACAGGATAAAAGTATCAATAAAGCGTTCTGCGGTAAATGATTTAGAATTCCGTACGAAATCCCATCCAGACCTGGCGCCGAGTTATTTAAAGGATACCGAGTGTTTAAGCTCTAAATATGTAATTCATTTATTCAAAGAATTATACCTCTCTGCCTCTGGATTACTCTGTAATGTTGGCCTTAGTTCTGAGCTATGGGGGGCATAAGATGCAGCTATATGGTAGACTAGGTTTTCGAAAGCCTTCTTATCAATAAATTCGGTGATACCTGAATTTCCTTTGATAGAGACAATTTTTATTTTGTTCCAGATACTGCTGAATGGGGTATTCCTATTAAAGGATGAAACTAATTTTTTCCAGCAATTTCTTTTAGTATTCAGGATAAATCTTCGTGTAAACGCCTCCTGTTGTTTTTACGCCAAGTAGTTAGCCATAGTTCTAGAACTACGGAATCATTTAAAGAGGACGCTTTGTTTATTCAGGTGTATGAAAAAAACCGCATTACTTTCCGGTCCCCCTTATAAAATGTTGGTTAGGGGACAGCCCCTCTAATGATAGCGTCAGTGCAGTGTACGAAAATTAAACAATATTCTTTATTTTGATGTTAACTGCTGGTTCCTATTTTCTGCCCCTTCTCCAAAACACCCGTAAAAAATATAATTAGACAACTGCTAGAATTACTTATAATTTCATTTGCACCCAAAAAGATCAGTTGTTTTCATGAACGCATTTAATGGTTGCACGGTGTTACAATCATAAAATTAACTTGAATAATACACTTTGTTTGTTTATATAAATTTATATTAAGAAAATAGCGTAATCGCATTGTTATATTTGCTCTAGTTATGATTAAAAGAAAAAGTCTAGTTGTGAGCGATGCATGTTCTTTTTAACAAAGAAAAACAAATAGATAAATACGTTTCTTATCTTTTTGTAAATGTGTTTGTATGTGAGAAGGTGAGATAAAAGTGGTAAATTGTAATTAGTGCAGCAAAATAGAAATTAAATCATTCACACGGAGTAATCTGTTTACTGGCTGTAATCCGGTATACACCACGCATACTGCCTGGTAAGTTCAAAATATTATGTACTTCTCTATATGGTTAAACAAATTAGCGCTAAAAACTTCTATCTTCTCTTTTTGTAATCTTTAAACAGCTACATCATTTTGTTCATAAAATTTAATGATATTTGTATGAATTTTAGTACTAAATTAACTATTAAACAATTCCCAAAATTCATTACACTCGAATTGTATTTTTGTATCGTTTAAAAACTTTACACGGTGTATTCAAGACTATTTTATTTTTATTTATTTATTTATTTTTTTGGTTTTATTATTATAATAATTTTTATTTATAATGCACAAGTATTTCAATAAACTGAAATAAAATTAAAGAAAGATTAAATTTAAAATAATTATAAAAAAAGATGATTTAAAGCATAACCGATAATCAAAATAAAAACGACAGAACAAAAGGCATTATTATTTTTTACTATAATACTTTTTTCTTTCATTGTTTTTTTTAAAACCGTATGTTTTTACAATACTGCATTTAATATCCAGCGCTAAGTGACTGCTAATATAATTCATTTTTAGCGACGTCTCGATTCTTTTGTTTTTCTCGTCAAGGAAGAAATCTACTTATCAAACCCAGAAATTTAAATTCTTCACGAAATGACTAACGTATTCTAATTATATTTCTGTTATCAAAAAGATTTTTGGAATTTTAAATTTTTAATTCAATCATAGAGCAGTTGTTAAACAATGAAAGTGTACTTTAATCAAAATGGAAACATTGGTTTAAAAAAAAGTCATTTAAAAAAATCCCCAAAAACATGTTGTTATTAAGGACAACGAAACTGTTTAGGCTACGGGTACCATACAAGCAGCGAGCGGTGTCAGTAATTTTATATAGTCTACTCGCGTTTATCCGGACTCCGTATTATCCGGATCGATTTTTCAAAAATAAAGAAGAAACAAAAAAAAAGCCAAAGAACTTTTATAAAATCCACAGCTATGTGTAGTATGTATTTAAATATTTGTTTACGTTTGCTGCAAATGAAGATGCTGTGAAATTTTTAAAACTTGATTTCACAAAGAGTTTGTGCCCGCAGTTGCGAAACAATTTTCCGACAAACAGTTACCGAGAAAAGCAATCCTTATTCTCGATAATGCACCTTCCCATCCGGCACCTGAGGAGTTTCAAGTTAGTGATATAGAGGCAACGTTTCTTCCAGCAAACGTTACATCGGTTTGTCAACTTATGGATCAAGGAATCCTAGAGGCCTCAAAAAAAAAAAAAAATACCGACGCCGCCTTCTCAGCAGACTAATATCGAGCGTTGCAAATGACGAGGATTGTCAGGTTGCTTTAAAATTAGTTGATATGCTTGATGTTATTACTTGATTATCTGAGGGATGGGAAGAGATTAGTTATATAGCATTAGTGCGGTCGTGGAAAACATTATTAGATCATAAAGTCAGTGATAAATGGGATGAAATTGACAAATAATGTGATTAGGACAGTTCAAAAGACAACGAGGAGTTTGTTTATCTAATAAAAAATATTGCAGGATGTGAAACGGGTGATATGGATGACGTTACAGAATGGATGGGCAGCGACGAGATCGAAGAAACGGCAGATGAGGATATCATGGTACTCAACGATGATCCAATTGAAGAAAATATGGACAACGAACCCATTTAAAGTGTTATACCGCACGATGAAAGACTGAAGGCGATTGAAATAGCGCTGGAGTAACTCAGTAGGAAGAAGCATCACCGGCTGATATCATTTGTTTTGGCAACTGGAGAGATAAATCGGCAGGGAAGAGAATGCAGCCAAAGACACAGACTTTAATCACCGACTTCTTTAAAAACTAGTTAATGCTTCGTAAGTTAATTTTCACGTTTCTTTTTTTATAGGATAAGTTAATTTTCATTTTTTCATTTAATTTACAGTATTTAATCTTGAACTCCGGCATATGCGGATTTTTTGTTATCCGGACCGGCTGGCCGTTCAATTAATCCGGATAACCGCGAGTCGACTGTATATATACGAAATTAAATGGCTATGCCTTTCCGGTGGTTACGATAGCGGTGCCGCTCACCGCAGAATCCGGACATACATTTTTTACTGCCGCTAAAGCGTCAATTGTTTCGTGTAGAATTATTAAATTTAACTTGCATTAAAACAACAAAATAATAAAAGAGGATTAACCGATACAGAAATTGAAATGCTAATATCAGAATGAGTATAAATAACATTCCCGGTAGTAGATATTAAAAATTCCGTTGCATTCTCTGTAAAAAATAATAGAGAACACTACTTTCTCTTTACTCCCTATAATGAGTACGGCAGTTGTTGCATGATTCGTAAAAAGTGAAGTAACAGAACGTGATATATTTACTCACGCCAGAAATTAATAAAATCTTATCTAGAGTTTATTATTTACCATAGTAATCATTTTATTTAAATTTTTACGTTTAATTTTTATTTATAATGGTAATTATTTTATTTTAAATTTTTAGAAAAATTATTTTTTTTTTATTCGTCCCGTATGCATTTCTGTACCGCAGGTGTGACTAAAAACCATAGGCTTCGTCACATAACAAAAATTATGAACGACTTAACACAAAATAACTAATTTATAATTTGTAATACAGTTTGAATACAAAGTGATAACTTGAACAGAAGTCTATCTATTTAATGTTTTACATCGGGTAAACAATATAGAACACATTGTTGAATAAATGTAAAGTAATAAAAATCGATATTTCTTATACATAATTTTCATTATTTACTTATTAGAAAACTAATGTAAATCACATAAGTTCTGGTTCTGTATTCACTTCATTTATGTAAGTTTTATACAATTTTGAGAATTTTATGTAATACAGAATGGTTTTAGACAATCCATTACATTCATTATAAAAGTGAGAGTAATAAAATCCTGCAATTCGGGATTATCTAGAAGATAAGCAGCTTTGTTCCGATGACCGCGGTAATTTAATCTACATTTGCCGATATATTTAATGACATTAATAATTCGTAAAATCACATCTCGTTTAAATTGTACTTGTTTTTATAAAGTTGAACAGTCGTTTTGAAATAAATTGTTTATTTTTGCCCTATTCTGATATAAAAGAAATGTATCAACATCCTGCTCTTTACTACATTCATGTTTTTCAATGCGTATAAAATTGTGCAACGCATTATTTTTTTCTTGGACGTGTTAACCATTTTTGATTTTTATTACTTTTTAATTTGTCTTTTTAGGAGGCGTCGAGGAACTGAAAATACAGAAACTAAATTTATTTAAAATCGAAATCTCATCCCCACGGAATTTTACTTGCCATTGATTGCTTATATTCTAGCTGTGGCTTGCAAAATGATTACCTTTAAAACCTCAACGGTAGTGGAAAAATTTTTCACCTTATTCAATTTTAAGAAAAGTTATGCGAAGCAGTTATGAAACGTTTAAAACTTTCGCCGCGATTAACTACTATAAATATTTTGCGAACATCTACGTTTAAAAAATGAAATATATTTATTACTAAAAATACGGGCAGTATAAACTATCCGAAACGTTAAGTGTTGTATTTTTAGTAATAAATATATTTCATTTTTTAAACGCAGTTGTCAGCAAATTATTTATTATGCCAAGCGGTATTTTTTTGTTGCAAGAACTCGGAAATGAGCGCACAGTCTACTATAATGTGTCCAATGATCCGTAATGCATACGGACCACCATCCTAAATAAAAATTTTACGCAGTGGCAGATCCAGCCGTCCTTATAATTTTTAAAATTTTAAACAAACTATAGCAGAGTGCTAGAAATTGAATTTTTAACATAAAAAATCAAAATTATGATCTCAGTCTAAAGGCTAACATAAGAGTATATAAACTAGCTGGTTAAATAATAATTGTATTTTTCGAAAAATCACGAAAATTTAAGCAATATTTTTCACAATCTTTTTTTCAATAAATGGATACTTTTGTAAAATTAAATATGCATCAACTGTGCTAAAGTAATGAACAATTTAAAGTATACAGTATTTATTGTGATAAAACTGTGAAATAAAATTTCTTTTATCCGCTACTGATTTTTAGCGTAAAACGTATAATAAAAATATTAAAAATTACATTACTAGTGTTATAATTGACGTGACATTATTTACAGATAATTTTATTTTCACTGAAAATCAACTTTTTTTATTTCATAAAGAATTATAAAAAAAGTAGATTTTTTTTGCGCTATACATATTTTAATACTAAATGAAACTTATCTTGCATTTTTTTCTTGTTTAAATTCTATTGGGGGTTTTAATTTCGTCATAAAAATCCATAATAAACAACGCATTCAAGACTGTGAAAACGAAAAGTAATTAATTAATTCTTTGGATTTTATAGAATCAATTTTAAATTTAGTTCATAAATATACAAATTGATTAGTTCACAGTTTCAGTTCTGTAACGAAGCTTCCGATTTTTGTTCACACCTCTGTACCGCTTGTCGCATTTCAACTTTTCAACTTTTCCGGTGGATTTTCTTTCACGCAAACTTCGTTCCGACAATTACGAACACGACAAAAAACTATCAGCCAAATCGATCAAGCCGTTCTCAAGGGATGATCTTTTTTTTTTTTTTTTTTTAAACGATCTGCATGTAATCAAAGTGATATATTTTCAGAAAGCAGTAATGGTTTTAAAACATCAGAGGATGACATAGTAATAAATGAGCATTAACTATTTCGTTATAAACACTGTCGTTAATCTATTAATTATCATTCTACCACTCGCATCGTAGCCGCGCTCTTATACTGGCATTTCTGTTCCTTATTTTTTAAGCAGCGATTTTGTAAATATTATTAAGTATGTACGTAAGAATATACTGCGAATTTAAATGATTGAATCTGCATATGGCAAAACATTTTAAAAAATACAAAAATCAATACTAAAATACCCTTGATATTCACTAGTCCAATTTTTTTTTGTTTAAAGACGAATTTCTCTTTACAAACTCAGCATATATTTTAAACGTTTTTTCTGCAAAAGTTTATTCTAATTGCTTTTTGTACCCATCCAATGGGTTTGGAACAGGTTGCTAATGTAGATCATAAACAATGAATATTTATTTGACCGGTTACACAATGACCTTTCTCAAAAAATATTTCGTTCATCTTAACAAATAACCCCACTCTTACAAAATTTTATAGAAGTATACGCTTAATTAAAACATTAATATTGAAGGTAATATTGTATAATTTTTGTCATGTGCAACACACTCACTGAATGACACGTTAAGCCGCCCAAAAAAAATGTATTTCTAAAAATGTCAAGTCGCACAACAACTTACACTAATTTTAATAATAAAAATATTTATTGAAAATTTTAAGAAAAAAATTAGACTTCTTTTTTAGTACCTGATATCGGTACGCGGCATCTTTATCAACCAATAAATTCCTTTAGTTTAACTATCTTCGCTTAGAAAACATCAGAAGCGGAGAATGCCAGTTAAATTTCGATTTGCTCAGATATGGACAAAATGAAGGAACCAAAAGCAATAGTAAAATATCGATAATGAAAACAATAATTTAATTAAATTATTGCAAAACGAACTATGAAAACAGGAAATTTAATTTTCGCAAAATACATAAAATGTTTCGGAGTCAAATACTCCGTAATCGTGAACTTCCCTTAGAAATAATTTTAGTAAAATTTCTATATTTAGCTTTTACTGAATGCTGTGTAGTTATAATCGACATTTATTCAGACCAGTAGTATGACCATTGGGCAGAAAGTATTTTGAAAGAACATTCATATGCTGTCGGAATTTTAAAATTCTGCATCTTTGCATCAGAATTCAAAAAATGGAATCTTGCCTATTTGAAGTAATATTCAATATTACTTATGACTATCGTTTTTAAGCACTTATCTCACTTTCTGTTTATTTACGTTTTATATTTATTTCTTTCTCTTACTTCTCTTGAGCGAGCGTAAACCGTTTTGCGTATAAAACATTAGCATGATAAATAATGATGTACTCACAATATTAATAATTTCACTTTATACAGTTAAAATAGAAAATATATTTTTATAATTTAAACTTTTTAATATTAAAAAAATATATAAAAACAACAATGAAGTAGTCTATTTGATTTATCAAAATGCTCTTAATTTTTTTTTTTTTTTTTTTTTTTTTTTTTTTTACGCCATGTACAGCCTTATGGCTAGAGGCGTGAGAACTGTTTAGATTTAAATTAGGGAGTAGAGACTGGTAGCTTGCAAGAAGGAGAAGAGTTTGTATGTTTTGGTATCATTGTCTGAAAGTAGAGATTCGAGAGATTCGTTTTGGATGTATAGGTCTCTTTGGGTTTGAAATTTTGGACAATCGATTAGTATGTGTTTGATGGAGATGGGAACTGTGCAGGATTCACATATAGGTCGAGGCTGTTTGTTTAACATATAGCCATGAGTGAGAGTTGAGTGACCTGCTCTTAGTCTGAATAGTACGACTTCGTTTTTTCTGGATTTTTGATATGAAGTTTGCCAGACATCTACGGTTTTCTTTATGGTTTTTAGTTTGTTTGTGTCTGGGATCTGATTCCAGTGTTGTTGGAAGGATTTATATGCGACGGATTTACTGGATATTTTCAAGTCCGAAAGAGGAACTGGAACGTTTGGAATTGGGGAGATGATCAAGGACCGTTTTGCTATTTCGTCTGCTTTCTCATTTTGACGGATGTTACAATGGGATGGTATCCAACAGAAGATGATTTCTTTGTGTGAAGATGAGAGGGTACTTGCTATTTCTTGAGAAATGGGGTGTTGTTTCTTTTTATGATAGTTTTGGATTGTGAGAAGTGCTGACAGTGAGTCTGTTAGAATTAGAATATTGTTTGTTGAGAGATCCATAGAGAGTAGTTTGTGGCTAATTTGAGGGCGTAGAGTTCAGTTGAGGGTACTGTGAAATGTGGCGGTAGTGGGTATGGTATTTCATTTTGATCGTAAATAATTGAGCATCCTGCTCCGCTTGATTTGGCACCGTCAGTGTATATTTCGACGAAATTTGGATATTTGGTAAGGAGGTTGTTGAAGTGACGATTATAGATGAGAGGGTTAGACTGAGATTTATTCAGGTGCGTGAGTGACAGATCTATCTTTGGAGTGTATGTGGTCCAGGGCGGATTAATATTGCTGGGAAAGTGTTGGATAATAGTGTTCTTTAGGATGATTGATTTTAGAAGATTGTTATTGTTGTTAACGAGGGAGTTGGAAGGGCTCATGAAATGGAGAGAGCTGCTGAAGTTGGGGTTTGTGAGGATGTTGAGGATAGCATTTGTGGAGATGAAATGTCTTCGAATGTTTAATGGCGGTTCTGATGATTCGCTTTGAAGGCTTTCAACAGGAGTTGTTCGAAATGCGCCTGTGATTAATCTTAGACATGTATTGTGAATGGTATTCAGTGAATCGAGTCGAGATTGAGAGGCGAATCCATACAGAGGTGAACCGTAGTCGATTATTGGTCGGATAAGTGTGTGATAAAGCTTTCTAAGTGTGAATCTGTCGGATCCGTATGAAGTATGAGCTAGCTTTTTTAATACGTTAATCTTTTTGAAGCATCTGCTTTTGAGGTTTTGAATTTGTGGATTCCAGGAAGCGGTGTTGTCGAAGATAACTCCGAGATATTTGATACTGTTAGAAAGTGGCAAAGGTATATTATCGATATTGATGTTAAGATTTTTCTTGTGATATTCTGAGTCCGTTGCTCCGAGCCCATTTTATTATTTGATTGGCTGCTTTTTGGAGCAGGTTTTCTCCGACTTTTGGATCTTGACAGCTGATGGCTATATAGAAATCTTCTGCATAGAGTGCTTTTATGACGAGAGGAGGAACCGAGATGGCTAGGTCGTCGATGCCGACGATGAAAAGAGTAGGGCTGAGAACAGCTCCCTGGGGCACACCATTTAGCAGTCCATGTGCACCTGAAAATGTGTTGGCAATGCGAACGACGAATTCTCTATTTTGCAGAAAGTTGAATATGAAATGTAACACATTGCCGTCTATATTCATTGAATTCAAAGCGTGCAGAATTTTGTTTCTTGATATCGTGTCGAAAGCTTTAGTAAAATATCGCCAGAAAATGATTTTCGTTATGATGGGCTTCGTTTATTTTGCTATTTCATTGGATTAGTTGGTGAAGCGTTGATCTGCCTGGTCTGAATCTACATTGAGAGGGAGATAACTTGCCATTTTGTTCAAGATACCATAGCAGTCTTCTGTTTACTATTCTTTCGAAAATTTTGCAAAGATTCAATGTTAAAGATATTGGTCTGTAGCTGTCGGCATGAAAAGGATTTTTATCAGGTTTCAGAAAAGGGATTACGATTGCTTTTCTCCACATAGTGGAAAAGGAGTGCGAAGTCCAGATATTATTGAAGATTTTGAGTAATAGATGTTTTATATTATCTGAAGTGTTTTGAAGAAATTGGATATGAAAATGGTCTGCACCTGGAGCTGAGATTTTTGAGGAGTTTATGGCGTCTTCGAGTTTTCTAAGAGTGATATCTTGATTGAAAGTTTGATTGGATGTTTTAGTTAGAATATTGTGGGCTTGAAGCTGTTGATAGACGGTTGTGTTTGATATATTGCTCTCAGTTTGCGATAATTCAGGAGGTTTTAATGAGTGGGAGCCCTTTTCAGAGTTCTGAGGGCACTTCTACGATTTCGAATTGCTGATTGGCAGTTTTCTGACCACCATGGAACTGATTTTTGGCGGGAAGCATTGCATTTAGGAATCGATTGAGATGCGTAGTCTAATATGTGATTTGTGAAAGACGATACTAGATTGTCGATAGTTTGGTCGAAGTCGAGTTTGGGAATTTTTGAACATAATTCCTGGAAAAGGGTCCAGTTGGCATTTTTGAAATTCCATTTTTCAGGAGGATTTCCATCCGGCGGTAGATTAATGTTGAGATTGAGTAGCTGAGAGACATAGTCGCTTCCTGACATGTCAAAATGGTGGAATGTCTGAATGAGATGATTTAAGTTAGCTGTGCCGAATAGGAGGTCGATAGTAGACCAGCTATTGTGAGAAGGGCTGAAATGAGTATGTTCTGTAATATTGAAGATTGATAAATTATTGTCTTCTAGGATCTGTTGAATCAGTTTTCCTTTATTGTTTGTATATGATCCGCCCCATAAGGGATTGTGGCTGTTAAGATCTCCTGCGACTATAAAAGGTGTAGGTAGTTGATCAATGAGAGATTGTAAATCTTGCTTTGTTACTGTGAGATTAGGTGGTAAATATAGACAGCAAATGCTTATTTTTTGACCTGAGCCGAAATCGCAGGAGACAGCTAGAGTTTGCAAGTGCGTGGTTATATTGATCTTTGAGTGCAAGATGTTGTTCTTTATGGCTAGTAATACACCGCCATGTGCGCGCACTGTATTATCCAGTTCTTTGCGATAAATGTTGTAGTTTTTTAAAATTAAAGTATTGGAGGATCGAAGGTTGGTTTCTTGAAGAGCTGTAATGATTGGGTTATAGGATTTTAGCAGTATCTGGAAATCTTCGTAGTGGGCGAATAGTCCGTTGCAATTCCAATTTAGGATTGAGTTGGCAGACATTATATACGAGTGGTGAGTAGGTGGTATTTAGAGACACGGAGCGAGTGTTTCAGTTTGTTTGATTTTCGGTAAGAGGTACCGACCAGTCGGCTAGACAATTGATTTTGCCCTCGTTACCATCACGAAGGTCATTGACGTTTGTTTGTCTTGTAGCGACGGGTATACTAGTCGGAGTATTGTGTTGAGGTCTGGTATGTTCATTTGGAGTTTTCTAGCTGCTTCGCATGGTTTTGTTGATTTTCTGACTTCTTCTAAGAAGTCAGTTATTTGATTATAAGTTATTCCATCTCCTTCTTGAAAGGAGTTTTCTAGGTTTTTCAAAATTTCGGTGAATGGTGTTGGTTTTTCTTCTTTTTTCTTCTTTTTTGGTTGATCCTCAGTGGTTTTTGTTGAACTTTTAGGCGAGATTTTGGTTACTGAAGCGTTGAAATTGGATGAAGATGTTGTGGATACCGGTCAATTGCGTTTATTTGATGGGTTTTGAGTTGCTTTGTTGTTCGGAGTTGGTTCATTGTTGATTTCTGTTGTTATTACTTGGTCGGTTTCGGTGGTTATTGGTGTTGTTGAGGCTTCGAGTTCAGTATTATTTCCATCGTTGAGGTTTTCGGTGATATCATCGTAATTGTCAATTAGGTCGCTTTCGTGAGTAGGGTGAAAGGCTGTACTCGATACGCCTTTAGCGTTTATTCCTGGAGATGATGTTGGTATGTTATTGCATTTTGATGAAATATGGCCGGTTTTTTTACAGATGAAGCAAGTAATTTCGTCAATGGTGAGAAAGATACGGTGCAATTCGCCGTCCATATCTATTTGTATAGTTGAGGGAACATTTTTTGTTTCTTCATGGATGTATACCTCGCGGCGAAAACTGTAAACGTTGTAGTCTACGTCATTTTGGTCCATCGATAGTTTCAGCGTTTCGATTTCAGAGGTGGTTTTGATATTCAGAAAATCGAGTGCTTCTTTCAAACATTCGTTCGATATATCTGGATAAACTTGCGATAGGATGAGCCTTTTCGATGTTTGTAGCATTTTACGTGCCTTGAGTAGGGTGCCGTTAATCTCGAATTCGCCGAAGTTGTTGATAAAAGTGTTAACAGTATCTTCGTCTGATAGAACTATGCACACGCGGTCTCGCGAAATTTTCGATGCATGTGTGATTTTATCCGGCCCGATTTTGTCACCGACTGCTCTGATGTATTGATTGATGTGAATGTCTTTGTGCGACGGGAAAACGATGGATAATTTTTTGCTGTTGATTTTATTCAGCTTGTTTGCATAGGATGTCTGGTTTTTTGGTGTGAAGATGATGGTTTTATTACGGTTAGCTTTCTTCGCATTTACAGGTACATTGGTTGTAGACGGAGTGTCGCTGTTGCTTGGTAATGAAGGGAAATCGTTTGGGTTGAGCATTTTGCGCGGGGCAACTGGTAAAGGCGTGTGGCCTTTACCGAGTTGGCTGGGTTAATTAATAACAATAGAATCACTTACCGTTTGGTCGATGAATAACAGTAAAAGTATAAACGGATCGGTGCATATGAATGTTCAGATAAGATAAGATAAGGAAATTACACGTTAAACACGAAAAAGTGAACACAGAAACACACGACTTCTTTGCAACACTTTCAGGTTCATTTTCTCTTAAATTTTTTGAACAAGCGTGAACTCACACAATTTATCTGAATTATATTCGATATTACAGACGTCGGACAAAACCGGGGACGAATTAAGAATTTACGGGGCCCGGGACTAATCTTGAATGAGGGGCCCCCCTTCGAAGAAAAAATGGTGAAATAATTCAGTATTATATACGTGCAAACAAACAAGCATTGGAAAAAAAACCTACTGCGTGCGCATGAATGACTAATAAAATTAAAATCATGCTTTCTTTACAGAATCAACTTTCTTACCCTAAGAAATTAAATACCTACATAAATTTAATTTTAAAATAAAAGAATTTTATACATACATACGTGTTAATGTTTTTGTAATTTTTTATTAATAAGATTATCTTTTTCTACAAAAAATTATTTTTATCATGTTCTTTTCTTTATACAAATTAAACGTACATTTTTAAAATTTCATAATTGTTTATGTGATCAGAAAAAAGCGAATGATACACAGTGTAAGGTTTATTAATTTTTTCAAAATACAAATACATTTATAAAATCAGCAATCGATTAAAACTCGCTATTATTTTAAATAATTTTTATACTGTTCTAAATAAAACGTATTAACTTTTAATAAAAATAAAAAATAAAATATGATTAAAATGTTTTACAAAAAAAAAATTTACAACGATTGTGTAATAGAGAATTGTTATTAGTTCATTTATTACTCAATACGTGCGTTAAAAGATTCAGTTATTTTTTTTTAATATAATAAATTAGATTTATCGAAAAAATTTCTATAAATATTCATTTTATGTAGCATTTAGTGTATTGGAAAAAAAAAAGAGAAAGTTTTATAGAGAAAAAGTATATAATTTTATTAATGAACTCGTATATTATTTTTTTACATATAAAAATTAACTGAATTCTTTGTAAAATAAAAAACGCAAATTCAAAATCTTGCATTTTACAGTATTGAATATTTCGGGAAATAAAACTTCAATTTCGCATTTCTGTTTGAAAGCGTGGGCTCCCTGAAGGCTGGGTAACGGGGCTATAGCCCACCCTAGCCTTCCTCTCTCCTAGATCCGACCCCGGGGGGCAACAGTACTGTCTAATTTCTAGCTTAGAAGAGAAATATTTTAGCTTTTTTTACGAACTACACTTATGTATTGATTTTAGAATACGAGAAAGGATAAACGATGGAGTCCGCTTACGTAAATACAATCGCTGTACTTGTAATTTTTCTGCTGTTGGTCTATCGATTTCTAAGAAAACGATATGCATACTGGGATGAAAAAGGAGTGCCGTATTTGAAGCCGAGTCTTGTTTTTGGCAACATGAAAGATACAATTTTGCATAATATCCCTGTATTCGATCATCATCGTACAATTTATCAAAAGCTTGCGCCACATCCGTTCGGCGGTTTTTTTAATTTTCAGCGGCCGGTACTGGTCATCAGAGATCCGGAGTTGTTGAAGTTGATAATGACGAAAGATTTTTCTCACTTTTCGGATCGGAGTAGAAATTTCATGAGAGATGACAATGTATTGAGTCGTCATCTCTTCAACCTCGGCGGCGAGAGTTGGAAAAATCTTCGAGCGAAACTGACTCCGACATTCACGTCTGGCAAGATGAAACAAATGTTCCATCTGATGAAAGAATGCTCAGACGAAATGAATCATATGATCGAGGAACAGCTGGATCGGAACGTCAATCATCTGGATATGAAGGAACTGTTCGCTCAGTTTACGACGGACGTAATCAGCTCGTGCGCTTTCGGCGTTCAAGCCAATAGTTTACGTTCGGAAAATGCTGATGCAGAATTTCGCGCCGTTGGCAAAAAAATTTTTCAGTCCAACTTTAAAGTGCGATTAAAATCTATCATCTTTAACATATCACCGACGCTGTTCCAACTACTTCATTTCAGTTTTTTTTCGAAGGATGTCGAAGAATTCTTCGTCAGGTTTATGGCAGACTCGGTTAAGTACAGAACAGATAACAAGGTGGCCAGGAACGATTTCTTGAACTTGTTGCTAGAGTTGAAGAAAAAAGACGATGAAGAATTCGACGATAAATCCGGTGATCAGGGTTCAAGTAAGTGCAAATTTCAGGTAATTTATTTCTTTTTATTATTAGAAATAAAAATATCCGTTACCTCAGTTGTACGTTAACTGATAAGCGGTGAGCAGGGTACTTGCCTGTGCTACTTTTCAAAATTTCTGAAATTTCATAGATTTCAATAAGATTTTAGTCGGTTGCACCGATTTTGATAGGCGAATTCCTTATTTTGAAATAATTTACGACTTTAAAAGGACAGAAATGAGAAACATTTGATTTTGCGAATAAGAAATAAATTGTTATTTGGAAACAATTCATTTCATCGTTAACAAATTGTAGAAGAAATAAGAAATCAGCGAACAACTGTATGAATTGAATGTTCAGCTTACTGGAGTTAACCAAAAGGAAATTAAAAAAGCAAAAATGTCTAAAGGAAACGATTTTTTTTTTTTTTTTAAATAAAAGTGATTGCGTACATGTTATATTAGATGCACGGGCGCCCACAAAAGACGAACAGTGACGGCCAAGAATATCCGCATAACACCGAAATTTATTTCTAATGGAAATAAAATTATCTATACTATTGATGCGATTTTTGTTATGATTATTACAAATTTTCTGCCAAAAGTTTTTTAAAAATGACTTAAAAATTAATTAAAAGACTAATTTCCAAGTTTTTTTGTAATATAATGTTCTTCATAGCTAAAATATCTCTTTTAATCTTGTTTCCTGTATCTGAGAAAACATTCCCTTATGCTTAAACAAATTAAAATTTAAAACTAAAATGAGTCTACGGGAAAAGTTCAAAGATTGCATAAAAATTGTTCTTTACATTTTTCACAGTTCGAAAAATATTCAGATGAAAGTAGGTAAACATACTTTACTTATATGTGTATCATTGATTCGTATCACTCAATTTTTGAGCATCGGAACTGCCTATTTGTACATTCTAGTTATACAGAATAGGCAGCGCTCATGGCAATTGCTATACGCAACGCGAGTGTACGCACGCAAGACCACACCCGGAACTGACTGTAATCGTTTAATTTTCGCGCTACAAGTGCAATCCCGCGTGGGTCTGCTGTGTGTACTAAACTAGCGCGTATATGATGGTGTACGTGGTGGTTTGCCATTGCCTTCCACATGATTATTAGCGAGTATTTAGTTTAACTCTTTGTAATCATTTCTGTCGTCGCCCGGGATCAAACCCGTGACCTCCGTAACGGAAGTCAAGCGCTCTGGCAACTAGGCCATCGCGTCAACTTATATGTGTATATATATATATATATTAGCAAGGGCTGGAAATTTCATCTAACTTAGGTTGGTGAAAATTTTGTAATTTAAATCAAAAAATGAGGACCCCCTATAAAAGATGGACAACGGCTATTTGCAACAGCTTTTTTCATAATATAGTAGTCTCGCTTATAATGATCATTTTTGAGCACAAACGAGTGATCACTGTGAGCGGGGTCGTCAAAAACTGAAAAAAATAAAGATAATTCAAGACGAAAATACTATTCTTACATAATTGCATAAATATTTGCTATGTTATTGCAAAAATGCGAATTGATGAAACGTCAAAAACACACCTTGATATGAATGTTTCGTCTAATATTTACATACATTTACTTCTGCTACGGCTTAAGAACATCAATATGTTAGTGGTGAATTGTACTGGTATTGTAAATGAAAGTTTTCACCATAATAATAAACTCCTGACCTGAGGACTCGAAAAAGTTCCATCATACTTTTTATACTCGCGCAGTAGGTTCCTTGTACGATTTGACACCCTTGGCTCCTCCGTTAATACAAATGTAAATGTGCTCGCATAATGCACGGTAATAAGCCTGCTTCATCAGCTTTAAAGATAATCTCGGGTGATACTCAGGCATTATTTTAGGCCATTTGGTGCTAACCAATATTACCACCCAGTTGATTTTCATCTTGTTCGTGTGGTTTATAGTGCGCCACGTTTG
Organism: Icerya purchasi; assembly: GCA_039619475.1. Classification (NCBI taxonomy): domain Eukaryota; kingdom Metazoa; phylum Arthropoda; class Insecta; order Hemiptera; family Monophlebidae; genus Icerya; species Icerya purchasi. The sequence continues at coordinate 33,061,979 of CM077116.1, read as the reverse complement.
CCCTTTCTGCTGCGTGTACAACTATCTATTTGTTGCGATAAACTCTTTTATGCCCAGTTGCACAGCCAAATCCTCAATTTTTTGTTTTAGTTTCGGACCATTCACACTAGCAACTTTCTCAGAACTATTGTAGACTATTACATTAATAGTGTTTGCTCCATCCCATTCTTTCTGTCTTTCTTTTTTTTTTATTGTCATTTTGCATCCCTGCTATTTAAATTTGGTACCTGTTCTTTAGAATCTGAGTAATGTGTAGTCTTCCTGCAGCTTCTCTTTAGCTCATTTTAGAGAAAGCATAGAACGATTTCAGAACCATACACTTTTCCCCTACAGTCGAACTTTCTCGTTTCTCTACGTTTTCTTAAAACACTTTTTAGATAAAACGAGCAGACGAGCAGACGAACAAATGAATGAATCGATCACAGTTGATTCAAAAAAAAAAAAACGAACGCAGCAGTGACTGTGATTACAAGATTATAAAATAATAAAGGGAATGCACGTTTATTTTCTTTGTGGTTGTGTTCCTTTTTTTTTTTTTTTTTATTGTCTATATTGCACATGCTTGCTGGAGTAATTCCAGTCATTCGATTTCAGTAAGAGTGTCGGTGTGTATGATGATAATACTGCGCCGCATTTTCGTGTGCAAGATGAAGAGCCGTCCAAAAGTTATAGACAGCATGGATAGGTCGTTGTTACCAGCCGCCAGTTGCCTTTACTTTACGTTTCCGCTTAACAGTTCTTTCGTTTGTTTCGATGATGTTTGAGTATTGTGCTTCGAAGCTGAGAAGAAATAGTTTCATGATTCATTTTCTTCTATAACTTTTCGTAAATTGACGTTTTAATCATCTGAACATTCGCAACTTATTTGTGTATTTCGTATTTTTTTATGTTTACTTTGACTTCTTTACCACCTAGATGACCGACATTTCAACTCAAAGTTAATTCACATAACCGTGATTTTGATCGTTAAAAACAGGCGTCATGTAAAATGCCGATTCGTCCAATCTGTGAGTTTTGATCGATATGAACGGGTCATTACCACATCCGCGCAAGCGGAACATACTGCACTGTTGAAAAGCGTATTGAAAACTTATTTGACTGACTACTTTTGATTAATTTCTTTCCCCTAACCGCATGTTTAAAGAAAAAAACATTATAATGAAAGTTAGACAAACGGTGATAAGGTATTCTCAAATAATGATTTTTCAACTTTTATTGAGCAGTCGACCGGACACGAGAATAATAATAATTGAGCAAACTCCGATAAAAATCAAAATCCGTTTGTGTCTGTTCAAATTAGTTTTTTTCTCTACTTAACTATCATCGCTGCAATATGTTAGTATGAAATCGAGTTTTATGGTAACGTCAGGAGGTGTAGCATTCGATTAATCCAGCGCGAACAATCTAAGATATTCCATATAATTACAGCAACTCCAAAATACGTACCAAATAAAATATAATATAATACCCATATTCTATCAGTCAACAAAGTCTACGCGGCACAATACAAATAATTGTTTAATCAATTAAAACTCCACGATGCACACACAGACCCCGCTCAGAATCCATGCTGGAAGATTAAAAAGAAGATGGTGTCCAGACTTTCTACGCTGAAGTACCGTTTAGTACTCGTAATAACATTAGATAATTATTATATATTGGCTTCAAAGTCTAGCATAAATGGAGCCATCATTTAATAAAAGCCTAAAGAAGCTAACATTAAGCCATGTTTATACTGGTACAATAAAAAAAAAAAAAAAAAGAGTAATTATAACTATAATAGAATGTATGCTGTAATTTACATTCTAATTAAAACGTTGTATTTTACAACATTAATCTGGTTTCATACCAAAAACATAGCGGATTAAACATTATATTCAGATTAGCTGTAAAATAATGTATTTAGACGTACAACAATTAAACTTTATGAGTTAGACTGACTGTCTGTCCATCAACGCTACAATACCACGATAATATTAAAATGAGAGACTCGTCTCTGTTATTTTATTTTTCTGTCCACCATGCTACCACTATTATGTGATTTTATTCACTTTATTTATGAATCAATATTATAATGATGGAATCGTGGTGATTATCTACCATTATCGAAAAAGAAAGCGGCAACAAAATTTTTGGATTCACAAATTATAATACAGATTGGAGAATTTTTATTTGCGGAAATGGAATTATTATCTGAGGAGTGAAGAAAATATTTAAGTCATCTGATACTCTACGGACCGTACTATACAAAGAACTAGGACATTTAAAAGATCTATAAGGATAGAACGAGTTAATAACTAGCTGGCGATAAGCGATCAAATTGCGATAATAATGCTATTAAAGGAATTTGAGGGGGAAGAAGCAATAGCTTAAAGAACGCTTTTGAAATCAGAGACAATGAGAAATTTACAGATCCCACTTATAAAAAAAAATAAAGGGGGCAGCATGGTAAATAGCGATTGACTCAGCTGAAAAAATATAACAGAAGGAAGCGAATCTGAAAGCTTCAGAATGATGATACAAAGGGGTTGCAAACGTATTACGCACACCGTTATTATTCTTAGACCCAACCATAAAGATAATTATATCAAAAGGAAATGATGAATCAAGCAAACGAAGACGTTCAATATTAATTAGATTGTGAGATGTAGAATTGGCATGAAGAGGAGGAGAGGGGAAATTGATGGACTGACAAACATTACGAAAGTTATAAGAAAAATAGAGAGGTTTATCATAGGAGTAGACGTAAGGGGAAAATTTAGAAACCCGGGCTGCTATTTGAAATAGCAGCGGGATTTTATGAGGAACGAAATGCTAGTGGTTTTTAATGTAAAGGAGGAAATGAGTTTGGATGAGAAGATGGGAAGAACGTTTTATTAGAAAACGATAACCAAGTTGAGATCTGTGAACAAAAAGAGGTTGAATATTTGATTCAGATAAAGTATTTGGAATAGAAGAGGATTTTGAGGCACCGATGCAAGGATGTAGGCAGGAATTCTGGATTGTGCTGAGTCTGGAAAAAAAAATTTGGAAGAATTGCCATAAATAAAGGAATAGTAGTCAAGTTTAGAGCGAATAATCGTTTTGTAAAGGAATAAAAAAAATGGAGGGATCACCACGCCACCTCTGGGACGATAGAGCTTTGAAGAAAATTAAATCTTCTGAGGAATGAATTATAAAGATAATTAACATGTACATGGAATGAGAGACGGCTATTTAGAAAAAAATCTGAGATAACAGATGAAATTTACAATGGGAAGTGCTAGGTGTATTGATGTTTACTGGAGCACAGTTATGGGTACGGTGAGGAAAAATGACACCAGAAAACTTGGAAGGAGAAAGAATGAGTGTATCTGTGGGAGAGAGTCATTGAGAATAGACAGAATTGTTTATTTCTTTATTGGTGTAAGGCAGATCATCTGAAATTGAATGGATAAGGATATAATTTGAGAAAAGAAGGGAGCAAGAAGTTACATGTAGAGAAGCAATATTAAAAAGTAAATATTAAAAAGTGTAGGGTTGAAGCAAAATCCTTGCGGAAATCGGCGATAAACGCATCTGAAAGTGGAACGGAGAGGAGTGTGGAGGAAGAAATTTTATTTTGGAAAAGGTTGAGAAAAGGAGTAATAAGCATGGAAGGAATGTTAAGAGAAAGGAGTTCAGTACGCAATGAAAGAAGGTGAGCAGAGACATCAATAAAGGTAGCAATAGTGAACGTCTTTTTAGGAAGGATTTATAGACGTTTGAAAATAAAAGACTAATACAACCCACTGGGTTAACACCACAACGAAAACCGAACCTATTAGAAGGGAATAGATTATTGTATTTTAGCCAGAAATGATTGTTTATCATGCCTCCAAAGAATGTTTGTAAGTAAGAAGCAGGAGATAGGTCAAAAAGAAAATTCGTTTCTTTTAGGAATGGGAATAATAGTTATTCCAGGATTTTGGAGTACAAGCTGCGAAAGGAAGGTGTTAAAAATACTCAACAGTAAGTGTAATGAGGACGAAGAAAGATTCATTAAGGATTCAAATTTAGCAGAATAGAGTGACGGGGAAAACAGTGTGTACTGATTATCAATAATTTTCTTCCGTAAAGTGTTTTTAAAGTTAATAAAATTAAATAAAATCACTGTATATACACTTACGTAATGTTATATTTAAGTCATATTAATTATAAATAAAAGTTTGCAACATATAAACCGGTCGGATGCAGTAATATTTTATGTTTTACATTTTTATATATATATATACACCTATATATATATATATATATATATATATATATATTATCATGTGATTTTGTTTTTTACGATTCAAATTAATTAATGTTATATGTTGCGAATTTTTATTTATAATTAATGTGACTTAAATATAACATTACGTGAGTGTATATACAGTGATTTATTTAATTTTATTAACTTAGTCTGTACTGAAATAGAGGATCAGAGTTTTCCTAGATGGGAGAAAGAGAGACATCAACCGAAGATCGAAATTTAGCCTAATCGGTTTTGAAAAGAAGCCAACAGGGAGAGAAGAGGGGCTTAAATGGAGTAGGAGGAGGGACTTTGTTAAGGATTAAAAGAATAGGAGCACGGTTACTGCCAGAAGTGCTCTCCGGGAGCAATTAAAATCAAGATTAGGAGAAGTAAATGCGAGATAAACTGAACTGGGAGAAAATGCATTTTTGAGCAAGGTAGAAGAACAATTGTTAAAGCGAAGAAGATTGTGGTTTAGGATGAAGTTATCAAGAATAGCCCTAAAGAGGTGAATACGCATTCTGATTCTCACCAATGATAAACGGATCTAAAAGACATAAAAGAGGGGAAGATTTGCAAAATTGTACATACAAGCGATATGTACAGGTTTCGGGAGAAAATTTGAAAGGGAAATATGTACCATGTTGGAAAAATTAGGATAGAGATGAGAAAGAAGTGAAATATTGTGCCTTCTAATTAAGATCACAATTAGAACACACCAGACAAGACGGCTGGACGAAAAGGCCTTTAGCCAAGTTTCGGATAGCAATGCAAAATGAATGTTGTAGAGGTCTAATAAACCCTCTAAAGTCTGTTTATTGGCTTGTAAGCTATGACAGTTTCATTGCAGGATGTTTAAGGAATAGTGCTGAGGCATAATATCTGAAGGAAAGAGGAGAAAAGTGGAAGGAATGAGAAAGGGAGAAATGTAAATAAAGGCAGGCTGTAATAAAAGTCCTGCATAGAAAGGCAAAAAGAAAACTTTATGGAATAGGAAAGAAGAGAGTAAGACGAATGAAATTTACTATCGTACGTTTGGAATTGGTAAGAAACTTAAATAATTTAGTTTCAGTTGGAAAAGGAAATCAAAGAATACTGTTAAAAATGAACCTAAATGTTTGATTTTTAATTTGGAAAATTTTAAATTTAAAATGGACAATTAACTTTTATTTATACATCATTATATCGTTATGGATTATTGTTTTTAATTGATTTTATAATCGTTACTTTAACTTTTAATTTTATTAATGTAACCACCATTATGAAGTAAGTAACTCCAAAATATGTCGTTTTTTAAATATATGTATTAATTTAATGACATACATTTCATGAATTATTAAATTTCTGTTTTATGTGCTTATACTCATTTGTAAGATATATTCTTAAAGAAACTAATTTGCTATGTGCACTAACTGAAAAATTTATTAAAAAGGGAACTTCTCGGCATATCCGATCAATGCAGATATTTTATATAAATCCTTTTCTAAAATATAGGTATTGAGGAACTTCTGGTAATTTGTGCAAAAACAAAAATATTTAATTGTTTAAATAAAATTTCAACTTATTTATGGAAACAGAAAAAAATGTGCGTTGTATGTTTAGAAACTGGGATAAATCATTTATATATTACATTTCAGTACAAATAAATAATATTAATTCAATAAATCAAAACGATACTCGAAAACCTTGTAAATACCGTAAACAAAATGAAATTCATTTTTTTAATAATTTAACGCACGTTTCATTGAACCAATTAATATAAAATCTCATAATTGAAAATTAATATCACCTCGATAATATTATTAAACATTTATACATAAAAGGAGAAACATATATGAAGAGGTATTAGAAGTTACTAAGGTTTAGTAATCCAGAAAATCTGAGACTTTTTGTACTATACGGTTTAGGACATGCATATTAATAAATGGATGTGCTATAATGATTTCAAAAAAATACCAGGTCCAGGCCTGAAAATTATATGGATCCCTCCTTTAGACCCCAAAACAACAAAAAAGTATTGTTCACGTAAACAATAGCTCGAGTAAAAAAGTAGAGAAAATCAAAACTTATCTCAAACTTATGCACAAAGGACCGCTGTATGGGAAAACTATAGCCAAGCTTATAACTTTATATTTAGACCTTCGGGGCGCCGAAAGCTCGAAATTTTTGAAAAACATATTTTTTTTCCGGGCATGTGGTATATCGATGGGAAGATCACTGTTAGGAACGAAATCGAATTTCATTTCTTTAATGAAATTTCTGATGTTGCTGGAAAGTTCAAAAAAGCGCAAAAAACGACATGTCCAGAGCTGCTAGTATTATAGTTGTAAATTTTAAACAAGGTTAAAAATGTGCGCATCCCCGTATATTTCTCTAGTTCGTAGCACCCGGAGTTTCAACTTTAAATTTGGATCCTCGGGGCGCCAAAAGCTCGAAATATTTGAAAAAAATATATTTTTTCCGGCCATATGTTATGTTGGTGAAAAGATTACTTTTTGTCGGGAACGAATTTGTATTTCATTTCTTTATCGAAACTTTCAAAACTGGCGAAAAGTTTAAAAAAGCATGAAAATTGACGTGTTTCTTCGTCTTTGCAGCGCGAAAAATCTGATTTCTTTATTTCTACTTTAGTATTATGTAAATGTAAATTATAGTTAAGTTTAACTTCACATACGGAATCCTCAGCGCATGAAACATCATGCTTAACTGAACTTGTTAATATATAAAACGAATCGTTTTTCAATCGTCTCTCAACTGCTCTGCTCGATTGTAAACAGAAGTGTCCGTCTCCTCACACTAGTAATGTTGCCAGCATATTTTAGAAAAGCATTATGTGTAATATTATTATTTTATGTAATGAAAAAAAAGTGTATTTTAATGGCAATAATACAAGTACGTAAACACGTGTTAAAATGTTTTTCCTTTTTTTTATTAAAAAAAAAAATCGTTTAGAGGTCAAAAACTTCTGTCGCGAATAGTGTCAGTGTAAAAATTAAAGATAACACCACCTAAAATTTTGTCATCTTAAATACTGGGGTGAGCAAAAGTCAGGGTACACTATCGAAAACTGCAAGTGTGCGTTTGCACCCTGACTTTTGTTCACCCCTGTATGTAGATGCTGTAACTAAAATCTGCTTTAAATTATGTGAGCTGAGCTTGTAAGAATATTTTTTATTTATAAAATATTTTCATTTTATTTCATTTACTCATGCGTAGTTATACTCACGCAGGGGCTTCAGCCTTTCAAGATACTACCTAGATTACAAACATACACAATTTCAATTACTGATTTACACGATAACAATATACAGATGTTTCAACACAAAAATATATTTTAATGCACTAACAAATGCAAGTAGACATGTACATATGTAATTTTATAATACTGTTAACTCATACTAAATTTTTAATTAATAATTATTACAAATAAAATGAAAACGTGATATCTATACACGATGCTAACAACAAAGACATTAATGAATGAAATTATTTAAAATGTTACCCCTGTCATTTTCATCGTTGATAAAAAATATTATAACCTCCGAAGACGAGAATGACGGCAGATATTTTGCTGTTTTTGGATTTAGAACGCTAATGAAAAGTACCCAGGGTATAGGTTACATTAGATCTACGATAAATGTGCTAGCTTTTTACAGTTCAAAAACCAGCCGGGTGGAGAGGAGCTAGCGCAACGAAGCTGCGGACATTATACTCTACGAGTGCTTGTGAAAAAATTTCTTCAAATTAAAAGAATATCTGGGGACTTACGAGGGGTTAAAAAATTATTCAATGACTCTTGCCAAATTTAATAATGCAATATTGATACTTTTTTTTTTTTTTTGTAATTTAACTAATTAAAATTAAATTTATTTAGTTAATCTACTATATTGCATCCATTTTTTTACTCCTTCACTTCTAAATATTGCTGATAAATCAGTACGGAAAATTCAGTTACTTTTAAATGGAATTTAGGCCCTGCTCACGGATTTAGACATTGTAATATAATTATTAGTTCTAACAAATATGGTTTTAACATAAAAGAGAGCCTAAAATAAAAGTCAGTTTAAATATTTGTTAGGCTGAAGAATGAAAGTAGTTAATTGTTTAAATGATCATGGACGGAAATGGAAGTTTCTGTAAATATGAGCTCTATATTACGAATAATCTACCTAATTGTAATTAATTCGAAGTATATGAAACATTATAAATTAATTTTCTGTAACATTGTTCAAAATTCACATCAGATGATAAAAGCTGTCATGACGGTTTTTACATATTTGTAATAGTGCATGTATTTTTAAAATAAAAGTTAACCAAGTCTTAAAGTTTTGTTTGTATTTTGTAGTACAAAAGTAATTTATTCATGTCCGCATCAGCTAAATTTTTGATGTAAAAATTATAGGTACAGAAATATCAATTTTTCTTATAATTTCCTATAATTATTTTATAAAAATGTTACGAAAAAATAAAATACAAATTTTATTTATTAAATTTGTAACTAATAATTTGATTACTGTCATTGAGTTTCTGCGATGGTTACAAAGAGGAGCGCGGATCGCTGTAAGAAAATATACATTTTTAATAATCGTTATTTTACGATCCAAGAAATTTAAATTACATTCTATATTACAGAATTTTCATGTTTTCTGTTTATCTTTGAAAACATATTTAATGATTATTATTCTTCTACAAAAGAAATAATATAAAATTGTATTTATTTTGAAAGCAATACTTGTATTTACGTTGTGTAAAGCGACACGCCTGTTTTTCTGATGTTAAGTGTATGTTAATTATCACCGTGTACACTCATTAGGAAACCAATCTAAACTGTAATATGTAACACTGTAAAAATTTCTGATTCCTTACATACCCAGGCATTTTATAACTCTAGATAATTTTAAGCGTTCTAATAAAAAATCAACTTTTTTCGTTCAATTCTGTTACCAACAGTATGTGAATTTTTTAAATTTTAAATTAAAATACTAAACATAACAAATTCCTATATGTTATCTAATAATTTCGTATAATGTCAAAAAGAGACCAGGTAAATCTATATGAATTTTAAATTAATATTATAACAAGTTACGAGTGTAATAAGATATGCAAATATCGTTTGATTCTGGTTAATTATAAATATATGTAAAAGCAACATAATTGCTGTTACTCCACATCGGATTATCAATCAGTGTATTGTTTAAAATTAACGGTCATGCGCGGCCATGTGTATAATGTTTGATCTAATAGTCGGTTATTTATCATAAAATTTACAGTTAAATGAATCTGCCATCATTTAACAATAATAAACATACAAAACACAAAAATTTTACTGTAATGTAAAGTGAGTTTAAATTTTGATCGCCTAATGGCGTTGAGGTTTTTCGGAGGCTTTTGATGTTTTTCCTGCGGCGATTCGCTCCTTTATAAAATAGTTTCTACTGATTCGTGAATGCTCGTGACCAGTAAATTTTTCATAATAGCCTTTGCTGAACCGTTTTTCATACATCACGCATACATTAATAGTGTTGATAGCAATGCTAGTCCATCAACAGAGTGTATTTTTTTATCACATAAAAATAAAAACATGTAAAAAGTACACAATTAACGTTCAACAAAATAAGAACTGATAAATGATTCGATTTCCAGATCAGTTAACATATTTCCGTTGACTTCGAATTTTCATCATTAATTTTTCAATATATGTCTTCTAAATATGGTTCCAGATTTTCTTTTTTTTTTATTTGAGAGATTGAAAAAAAAAGTAAATAAAAATGACCGTAAATGTTTTAACATAACTCATGAATGTCTTCAAGAGGAGAAAGCTGGTCAGACCAAGTATGAGGTAGAACGAATTCTCGAACTGACTCAGCAAAAGTATAGAGTACAAATTAGTATTATGTCTTTTTTTACATTGTTCTCTTGGTCAACTAAGGACCTTCACCCAGAAACATATAGAAAGGAAAGAAGTCGGTTATATTTTAATCCAATCAGAAATCTTTGATAAAAAGGAACAAATAGCAGGAATAACTAGAGGAGAAGAAAAAAAACAGGATATAAGAAGCATAATAAGCAGTAGAATGCCAAGCCTCAACAAATAGGAATACAAAATGCTCCATAAACAGAGATGAACACTGAAAGAACACATGATCGGCGTCGCAAAAAACCCATAGGAACAACGGAAACAACATCAGAACGTCAAAGAGAGGGATGCAAAAGAAACCATGAATAAGGAGGAAGAGTAGGCTGAAAAGACAGGTGAAACGAATAATTATTAGAAACGGAGGAAACGTACACACACACACACAATTTGTTAGTGGGTTAGAAAAGTTTAAAGGTGGGTTGTCAGCAGTAAAGCATATTCTCAAAGCATATACTAATATCACCCTAGGCTCACAAAATTTCAGGTGATTTTCTGAGACTTTAAGATATGAGATTTTGTGCATATGAAAGTAGTAGTCTTTAATTACAAAAAACATGTTTTATTTTAATTTTTACAATACAAAACGGCAACGCAGCAGCGCACGTAAAAAAAAAGAAAAATTGGTCGGTTAACAGGTCACAATTTTTAATCTGGAACGGAAAACCGAAAAATTTCTTAAAATATAGCCAAAAATGAAGTGTGAACATCGTAGGATTTTTTCAAAAAAATAATTTAAAAAAAAAGGCGGTGATCTGAATTTTTTTTTCTTTAAAATTTTAAGTCAATCGGATAAAAATTGAGAGAGCTACTGATACGCCCAGTTTGAAAAACACAGTTACTGGATATTGCTGTTTAAAGTTTTGAGCAGTGGAATTTTGTTGAAATTTTCGTTTTACTTCTAATCTGCTACGCCTGATCCATATAATTGACCTTCTAATTTAAGGTTTTCTTCCTCCACATTCTCCCTTGTCGAAATTACGCCCCTGCGGGTAGTTTTAGCCTCCTCGATGGACGATCGATCGAAAAGGGAAATGCGCATCGCATCGGCTTTGGTACAGAAATTGTAATAATTTAATCGATTGTTGGGTCCAATAGATCCATAACTTGCATTAATCCGTTATGACGCAATATAAACAGCTGTATTGAGAACAGATTTTCCACTGGAGGTGTTTTTTGGCGCTATAGACCACATAAGCGAATTCAAGCTTTCATTGGAGTTTTGCGTGAATCTGCGCCTAAACAACGCTCGAGGAGACTGTCGCTGCTTAACTCTTCGCACTGTGTATTCATTATTCAAACTCATTGGTAAATATATTTATTTTTGTCATAACTCTTCGTACATTGGCATCACGGCTTCAAATACTATCATTGTCATGACCAGCTTATGCTTAAAATTAGCCATGTCTCCACCAGTTGCCTTCTGTGCTTGTCAAGAGCAGCACGATGTCGGTCCTTTTAGGCACAAGTGATGTTGTGGCTTCTTGTCAGTCGATATTTTGTGGTGCAGAGTTGCATTTTTCATATCTCTGACAGAGTTACCGTGACGTCTAATGGCGAGACTATAATAAATCGACAGCTGATCAATTAATTTACCTGTCAATTTGCCTCTGCCGTTCAGTCCTGTTTTTTTCACCAAATTTCTCAAACGAGTACCCAATTTTTTTTGGATGTGATCTACGCATTCTTTCTTTTGCACGTCCCGATTATTTTCTGCTATAGATTTAAATGTTTTGCTTTCCCCATCTTCTATATAGTAGATGTACTTAACGTCATTGATGTCTTGCGTTCGACCAAATATGTCGGTTATGGAAACTACTTCCATTTTTCCTGCCGAGCTTTCATGATGGGCTTCGCACTGTTCCTCGCGCGTTTCTTTCCAAGTTTCGAATTCAGCAGTGTCTTTTTTTGATTTTCAAAATGAACAAAATTTACTTCTGATACCGTCTCAACACTAATAATTTTACCGGAACACCGATATACACGTGGAGAAGCCAAAGACCTAACTGTTGTACGTTGAAACGAACTTTCTACAAATAGTCGATTTCTCAGCTATAAAATTGGGGTAGAAGAGGCATCTATTAACCAAAATTGAAAGCTGGAAGTTGGAAAGATCCGGTATAATTCATATAAAGAAGAATAAAGACCTCAAACATATGCTTCTGCGCACACTCGCAAAACCGCTAATTTTGCTTCACGACTACGTTTGGAAAAGCGGCTTTTTGACCCATTTACAAGTTCTCCTCCCTCATAATCAACTTTTTACATCACTCTTGAATACTTTAGGGAGAACGTAAAAAAAAGTCACAAAGTGATATTACTTCTTAAAACGAGTAGGAACCAATTATAAAGGCGAATTCGAATATTACCTATGTGTGTATATATATATATATTTTATTTTTTTCAATTCCTCCCAATTCCAGCAAGTGGATGGGGTAAGTATATTTTATACTATAATGTATATAAAGGGGCAAGGAACTACTAGGATAGTTCCTTGCCAAGTATATATAAGTTAAGGGGTAAAAGAGAGGATGAAAAACATAGTCCCCTCGGTAACTAAGTGTGTATGTAATAGTGAGTATGCCAAGTATTTATATATATTTATATATCTACTACCTCCCTCGATTACGAGTATGAGTTTTATACGTAAGGATAAAGTAGCAGCGCTATTGAGGGACACAGAAACCGGAACGCAATCTAGCTTCCATGTTGCCGACCAACGTGAGACAGTTTATCAGTGGCCAGGCGAAGCCAAGATGACTGGCCTTACTTACGCACGTTGATTTGTTCGCCGGCTGAATATTTCTATGTGACGCTAACACTCATGACTACATTTGGAACTGACTATAGTCGCTTGATTTATCAATATACCAATGAAGTTCCCTCCTAAGTGTGTCTCAACTGCTGTATGCTGAACTAACGCGCGTATTTTGTCATCGTTCGGTATATAACCCGATACCTTCAGATCGGAAGTCAAGCGCTCTAACCACTAGACCAAACGCGACGACAATCAAAAACAAAGAACAATTCAATGACACTTTAAAAGAAAAAGGAAAAAAAAAACAAATTTAAATGGAAGAGAGTTAATATGGATATAAATAGATACATATACTTCTACATCTAAATATATATGTTACGGTAAATGTGTGTAATCGGATAATTGTAAAGGAATAACTGGAGATTGTATAGAATCGTCAATATTGAAAAGCAAGTTCGGTAAATGTATGAAATTTCATAGAATAACCGGTAATTCTATATATTCACCAGGGATGCTGGGTAATTTTATGAAATAACGGATAAAAAATGAGAAGGCACTGGTGACGCTGGATATGTACAGTAAGTTGAAGTGTAAGACCGAAGTTTCAAGACGGCGACTTGAAAAATAGGTGGAATTCTTCCATTATTAGTAAGTACATGAAATTTACCCGAATTTACCTACGATCATGTTGAATTATTAGTTGTTGGTACAAGAAAGGCTGGAATGGCATTTTGAATTGCACAAGCGGCCTTTACTTTTACACAGGAACCAGATGTTACTTCGGCAGAGCCGTCTTGCACGTGCAACGCTCATATCCCCGTTTCTCCATTATGCGTTATTTCATACAATTACCAAACACCTCTGCTGAATATATAGATAATCACCGGGGTTATTCTATGAAATTTCATACATTTACCGAACTTGCTTTTCGATATTGGCGATTCTATACAATCTCCGATTATTCTATACAATTTCCCGACGATTATACACCTTTACCGTAACATCTACACAGTCATATACTACATATCTGCGTATATTAGATCCCAATTGTTATTATTACACATATTATATAAAATATGTAATCGTTTACGTTACTGGTTTTAAATATTTTTTTATGTAACATTGTGGTACTTCAATATTTGTGAATAATATTAATTACAATTTTTTAAATTTAAAAGATGAATATATATTAAATTATAATGATTATGCGGAAAGGCATTGCCTAAATGATTACGTACCAGAAAAATGTTACTAGTACAAATAAAACAAATTACTGGAATATATCATTACCAGAAGCTACAGGTATATTGATTAAATAAAAAATGTTATCTCATGAATTTATTACTAGGGTATTTCAGGAGTATTAGGTTAATTTTAGTTTTCAAAGCGTTGAATTTGTGTTATTAATAATATTTCTGGCGTTACAGTGTATTAATAACATTATCAGTATGTGAAATTTTAAGAACTATTTGGGAAGAAAAAGAAAATGAGGACAATTTTTATACCGACGAATTTTTTTGCTAATAAAAACGATTAACGATGGATTTTGTCGAAGTTTTATTTTATTCTAAACAAGTTGAATTAGAAACCAACGAGTTATTTTAATCTTTAATAATTATCTAATAGTGGAGTATAAATTGTTATTAGGAATGACGATTGAACTAATGGCGGCTCAGTGTTTCGTATTTTTCATAGCTGGTTTTCACACATCATCTAATGTTCTTACTCACTGCCTTCTGGAATTATCCAAACATCCCGAATACCAAGAAAAGTTATATGAAGAAATAAGTAGAGCGTTAGAATATACCAATGGTGAAATAACGTATGATGTTTTATTAAAAATTCCCTTCATGGAACAAGTTATCTGCGGTAATAATAAAATTTATTTTACCATTATTATTACTATTATTATTATTATTACTATGGTTCTCTAGTACTTTTCCTGTTTTTGTATTTCTATAAAGCACTTTCTGAGTTATCGAACAAGTCTCAGATATTAAATTACCTGTCGTATTTCTCATTTAGGTGTTAGCCTCCTTCAGATAAAAGCACCGAGACAAAGTCGAATGCATTAATTTTGTATCTTGTCTAGTTTAGAAAGAAGTGATCTAGAGGCAGAAATAAACAGAGGAGCAATAATCAAGCTTAAAGCGGATTATGGATTTGTACAAGGAAATAAGGATAAAGATTGCCTCTTCATTTAGTGAGATGAAGGAATTTCAGCGGGAATAGCCTTCTAAGAGCAGAGGAGGAAAGGAAATTAATATGTTCGAAGAAGGACAGACAATTATTAAGTAACACGCCGAGTTAACAAAAGCATTCTACATGGGGAATTAGAGGGTAGCAGTTAAGGATACATGCACTGAAGCCGAATTATAAGAAGGATGAAGAGGGAAAACCATATGGGAGGATTTTGCAGAAGACACAGAGAGATGTAACCTTTTCATTCACGACCACTGTACCACAGGAAGTGGAAAAAAATACTATGTCATAAGCGAAGAATAAAGAAGAGGAGAAAGAGATGCAATAGAAATAATATGTATATGAAAACGAGTAGGACTTAAACAGGAACCTTAAGGAAGACCACGAAATACTTTCTGCGTAGTACGGAGCAGTGCGGAGGTAAATTATACAGTACGATACTACATAGGTTAATAATAATGGAAGTGAATTTCATAGGAATGCTATTCTATCTCTAAGAGTGGGAAGAAGCACATTATTGAAAGCATTGGAAACATCAATAAATGCAGCCGAAGTGAATTGCTTATTGTGTAAGATTTGTATATATACGCCATGAAAAGACTGACGAAGTCAGCAGTATCTAAACATGGACGAAAGCCGAACATATTGAAAGGAAAAATATTGCTGTGTTCAAGTCACTGAACCCCAAGTTCCTGTTAAGCACACTTTCAAACAATTTCCTGAGACACGAAGCTAAGGAGATAGAACAAAGGGAAGAGTTCTTTTTAATGTAAAAGCTTTAAGAGAAAAAGAAATAACTCCGCTGAAAAGAAAAGAATCGAAAGCATTAAGATGATTACAGAGAAATGAATCAAATTATTAAGAACCCAGATAGTAATGCTATCAAAATTCGAACTAGAGCTAGATGATTTTTTAAGAGTAGATTTTAATTCATTCATAGTGAAATCGGAAGTAAGGAAGTGAGGAGGAAACTCTTCGAGAAACGGTAAGGAAAACAGAATATTAAAGATAAACATTAGGAAGTGAAGAGGCTAGGAACATATAAGATGAGGTAATGAACTTTTCAGTTGTAGGATTTGAAGATTCTAAAGATGGCACGACTACGGTCAAATACAGCGTTCCATTTCTCATTTAACCAAAGAGATGAAAAGTACCACGAAAATCGGTCGACGAACTGTAATGAGATTAAGAAGAAACAGTTGAAGTAAACGTGACGGATTGTAAAAAGGAATTAAAAAACGAGTATGGGAACAAAACCAGGATATTTATTAAGGAGTGAAGAATCAACGAGAAAACGGAGGAACGGAGCTTAATTTATTTTAGACTGATTCTATTATTTGATATAAGTAAGGAAAATTAAATTAAGAGAGGTTATTAGGAAAGAGCAGTATTACTACCTTAGGAACCCATAACGGTTCCGTAGTTTTAGTTAAGACTAATAATAACACAAAAAAAAAAAAAAAACGGAAATCAGCGCGAATCTAAAAGACCTTTAAAATAAATAGGGAAGAGATTGTTAAATAGAACCAATCAGTTGGAAAGCATAGAGTTTTCGAAAGGGGTACAGCTGGCGTTATAAACTTTGCGCTCCTACAATTGAGAAGGAGAATAATCACGATCGAGGATAAACAGTTATGAAGTGAAAGTAAGGAAAAAAAGAGAAGAAAGCGGAAAACGTCGAAGATCGTAGTTAGTGGAAATGGAAATGGAAATGATTGGTTTTTTAGTTTGTAGTATAAAAAACTGCCAAAGAAATATATAAGCATATATATCAAGCTCAAGGTTAGGAAAATTTTTTAAAAGTCAGAGTTATATTTCATCGCATTTTGATTGTACACGATAAATCTGTATTAAAAATAATTCGAAAATAATTATAATACATACTGCGTTTTCGTTTTAGAAACAATGCGCTTATATCCGTCATTATCTATTCTGTTCCGCCACTGCGTTAAATCTTATCAGATACCAGGTACAAATGTGATCATCGATAAAGGAACCAACGTGATAATACCGATTTGCGCTATTCAAAGAGATGACCAGTATTTCCCGAATCCGGATGTGTTTAACCCAAACAATTTTTCGGAGGAAAATAAATCTAACAGACATCCGTTCGCCTTCTTGCCATTTGGAGAAGGACCGAGAATATGCATTGGTAATTTTCGTTGATGAAGTTTTTATAGGTTGATCTGTTCAAATCATACAATCGAACTGATGCAATGTTTCCGTTTGAAACGTTTTTGAATAGGTTTACGTTTCGGCCAGATGCAAGTGAGATTGGGATTGGCGACGTTAATTCGAAATTACCAATTTTCACTGTCTCCAAAAATGAATTTGCCGTTTAAATTCGCACCTAACAGTTTCCTCACCAGCGCTGCCGGAGGTGTATGGTTGCACTGCAAAAAACGTTGAAATATGTCCCCTGCGCCGATAAAATCCGTTAAATTTTATTTTTTAGTAATAATAAAAATACGTATTTATTTAAGTTTTATATTGTACTGAAATTGTGTACAACGAAACGTAAACGTAATTAATTTTATTGAAGATTTCTCCTTAAAATGTTTTCAAGATTAACTTATACGGCGGTAGTTTAACCGGGATCGTACGATTCACAAAGGACAGAGGTTTTTCCTGATAATAATAATAACGAGGAAATTTTAATCTACCACTGAGTTTTCTTCACGAAAATATTTCAAATGCAATATTTTATTGAATTATCGAAAACGCAGATGACGAGAAAAAGTCGAATAAACGTTTGAAAATGCGAATGCGAAAGCGAAGCTAGAAAAAACACAAAGTGAACAGACAAGAGATTAAACATTATGTATAGGGATTATCCCTGAGGACAGAATCCGATATTTTCAGGAATTACATTCAGTGTTGTATAAAAGTATCACGGATAAGAAAATAATTTAAAGAAGATTACGAAGGAATTAGGGCAGGAGGTAACATTGAAAGAGGAAAAACAGTAAAAATAAATGACAGATGGCAATGAAGATGAGAGCGTGCGAGGTATTAAGAGAAAGTTGCAAGAAAGAAATTTTCCGCCAAAGTATTTAATATAAGACGAAACCCTTAAACGAAACAAACTTCCGAAGTTAAAGTTAATTGCATGAAGACGGATTAGTTAGATAACAAACGGATAGAATTTATATAGTACTTGATGTAACGTTACTCGACGGCAAATATTTAAAAACAAGTACATTTTTCGAGATTTTTGAACACCGAAATAGTTTTAATTTTTGATCACATAAAAGTGACACTACTCGCCAGTTTTAACATTCTTGTTGGCTTTTTCTTTTTTAATTTACTTAATTTAATTTTGTTTATCCTTTTATTATTAAAATATATTTAAACTTTTATCTTATGGATGTTGCTTCACGTGTTTCAATTTACTTGCGCTAGCTACATACAGGTAAAATTTAGAAAAGCTTTACGGTTTTTCACTTTGAAAAAGATTGCTTGAACAAAAAAAAAAAACTTAATTAATATTACAAAGAACTCCTTCAGGTTTAAACGAAGTCGGATATTTGGATTCTTAACCTTACATGCGGCAGCACTTGCTTTTCAAAATGTGATTTTTCCATTCCCATTGATACCCTTTTCTTCGTAATAAAAATTAATAATTATCAACGATAAAAACTACAAAACAAATACTATTTTCAATATAAATTGCATAAAAATAACGATTGTAGGTACGTAATTAATTATTTTGATATCAGCGTTCTGCTCAAAAAAATGTAATGTCCGGTATTTCATGAATTCAAAAAGTTCTTTTCTTTCCTAAAAGTTTGGGAAGCGCTGCTTTCAGATGAGCTATGTATTCCTAATTGTACATTGGAAATTAAGGCTGATTAAGTTTAGCAGAACCATAAATTTTAATATAAGGAACTGAAAACTTGAAACAGAAAAATAAATAAAAATAGGGAAAAAATGTTTGTATTAGAATACTACTCGGCTCTGTTACGGTCAGAATTTCAATATTAACAACTTCAGCGCGGAAAGAATTTGTCAAAATTTTTTCCCGGTAATTACACAGATTTTATTAAAATATTAATACATTATCTTTTAATCTGATTTTTTTTTCTTTTCTTTCTTCTTCTTCTTCTTCGTATAATCATCAAATATAGATAAAATTAAAGTTAACATTAAAATAAAAGTAATATTCATCATTATAAGTTGATCTGTAATTGTTTCAGCCAATCTAAGGCGCCGCCTTTTGCATCATGTATATCTTTTAAGCACAACTGACCCGAAGAAAAGTCTGGACATTCTTTGACAATGTGCTGCATCGTTTGGCGAGGATTTCCGCAACAGCAGCTAGGCGATTCCCTTAAGCCCCACTTGTACATCATATAGCCGCATCTGCCATGTCCCGTCCTTATACGGTTTAACATCTTCCATTCCCTTCTTGGTAAGTCCATGCCCGGAAGATCTTTCCGTGGATCTTCTATTAACCAGGAGATTCTTATGTTATTCTTGTCCAGTTACCACGCTATTTTTCATTGCTCTAGGCTTTCTTTTGGGATCTCTGTATTTGTGCTGTAAGTCCAGGGAGATTTTCTTGATCTTAAACGTCGAGTAAGCGCAGTATTTATTTCCACTGAAATCGGGAAGCTTTGGTTCTCGTTAAATTTTTCCCAGTCCCTAGCTAATGCGTTCTCTCTTCGTATATTCGGAGGAGGTATATTGGCTAAAATCGGTAGCCACTGTGCAGGTGTTGATGTTAGTGAACCAGATATTGTGCGATAAGCTTCGTTTAGAACTACATAGACTTGTTTAGTATGAACGCTATTGCACCACACAGAGGAGCAATACTCGGCAACTGAGAATACTAGTGCTAGTGTGGAAATCCGCAGCACCCCTGCCCTTGCACCCTAGCTTGAGCTGGCTAACCTTTTAATTAGGTTTACTCGAGTTTTTAGCATTGAAAATAATCTCGTAATTATTACGTTCGGCCCATTCGCTGATAGCGGTGCCATTTGCATCATCCTTTGAATATCCCCAGGCCGTATTGTGACTGTTAAAATCGCCTACGTACATGCACGGTTCTGTGTATGCTTTTAAAGGCACTGGAGATGGCCATTGAGTATTTGGAGGTTTATATACCGTTAATAATTGTTACATCACCGATGGTTGTGGCAATTTCAAAGATGTTATTTTTAAAGGATTTTTCGGTTTTCGATACCAATGGGACGAGGCTAATATTTATATACGTAGCTATTCCGTATTTGGGATGAGAGATACAATCAATGATTTTTGTATCCATGAACTGAGCCACGAAAGGCTAGATCATCCTTTCCTGAATGAGTTTGTTGTATGACTATTACATCGATGTTCTGCTGTGCGGCAAGCTTAGCCAGGCAATCCGCTTTACTTCTGGAAATGCCTTCAATGTTTAGCTGTGAAATTCGGAAATTCTTGAATATATTCCTCGTCTTATAGCCCCGAAAAGAACTATTTAAAAGAAATTTTGACATAATTTGCACTTTGAGTATATTATTAGGTTTGACAATTTTGGTGGTATAGTTACTAGTTAGCCGTAGATTGACATAAATTCAATCTAAATAAATCTATACTTACATAACTAAGAAGTAGTTTTCATTTTTCAGTATTTTTTTTTCCATTGAATAAACGTTTTTAACTACTAAGGTTATTACGGCGAGAGCTGCCTATGCTACTTAAAGACCACTCAACAGTCTGATCCCGAATGTACTTCTTCAAGGTGTTTTACGATTATTTTCTGTTTAATATTTTTGCGAACGATATGAAAGTGCTTGACTGCATTAAAACTGCGGCATTCAATTATGATATGTTGTACTGACGGGTATTTTAATTTAGCACAGTATGGACATGTGTTAGGGGGAGTTATCCTTTGCAGTATGTGGTCGTGGCTTTCAGCTGTATGCCCTATTCTTAGCCGATTGATCGTTGTGTATTCGACACACGCGGGCTATTAATCCGCGACCACCATGGTTCGATCATCGGCTTTATTTAGCGTAAGAACGTAATCTTGGACATCCCTTCTTTGCTCCACTTCTCAGTTATTCTTTCTCGTAGGAACCTATCGAGCGTTGTTGGGTCTTGCGATTTATACGGCATCGGGGATAACATAGTAGACCAAGCTTCTAGATTCGCGCGCTCATTCCCTGGGATCTGAGTATGTGCAGGGACCTATAGTAACTCAATCCGGTAGCCCTTCTGGTTTAGCAATAGCAGAGTCCCTTGAATTTTTTTGCGCGATTGATTCTGCTGCGTTATTATTTTGTAGACTTTGTATGGTAGTCGGAGAATCTGTAATAACCAGTATCTTTTTCCGTTGAGTATTAGAACTGTGGTATTCCTGGAGACAGAGTAGAATTGCAAACATTTCTGCATTTAGTGCCGAACAAGCATCATTTAAACGGACCCCTACTAGTACACTATCAATTTCGTAAGCGCACGATGCTGGTGACAATTTACCTGTACACGCCTTAGATTCGTTTGTATACGCCTTTATGAAATTTTCATATCTGTTAATCACCTCAATTGCTTTCTGTTTGATATCTTCTGCAAGTGTTTGTAAGTTATTGTACTCTAATAGTGACGTATTTATCTTTACTGGGTACTGGTCCCATGGCGGGAGCAGGGGTAACTTATTAGCTTCCGCCAGGCACGGAAGCGGAAAATTATATTTACATAGCATTTTGTTTCCTTTTAGGAGTATATCGTTCGGGAAAGCGGGTTTGAAGGGGCAAAAAGTTTTGTTTTCTATCGACCACTTTAATAAACTACGATAATCAAGTAAAGAGTGATTGTATTTTAGGGGTAATGCCCTCGTTAAGGAACACAAACTGGATGAAGGTGAAGTATGGTATGCTCCCTGGATAATGTGAAGCGCGGAGTTTTGTACTGGATCGAGTATCTTTAATACGGATTTCTTTGCTGACGAGTACACCTGACACGCAGAATTTATTTTACTGAGTATTCAGTAATAATCATTTTTAACTCTCAAAGTACTTCTTTTTTTTTTCTACTTTAAAATAAGTTGTGGGTCCCACAAGGCTTACTGCTCGTTTGTGAGTTCTTGAGACTCGTATCGTCGTTTATTATATATATATATGTATATGGTCCGTCGCGATAGCCTAGTTGCTAGAGCGCTTGACTTCCGATATGGCGGTCACGGGTTCGATCCCAAGCGACGACGAACTTATTACAAGAATTAAAATAAATAAATAAATAATCGCTAGTAATCACGTGGAAGGCAATAGCAAACCACCACGTTCAATATCATATGCGCGCTAGGTCAGTACACAGCAGACATACACAGGACTGCACTTGTACATCGATAAATCAAACGATTACTATCAGTTCCGAATGTAGTCTTGCGTGTGTACACCTGCGTTGCATATTATAATAATTGCTTAGTATACAACCTATATCGGTACATATAAAAATGTGAGAATAGGTTGTCCACCAACCGAATGGTTGAGGATATAATGATGATGATGATATATATATATATATATATATATATATAAAATTACAACATTACTTAAAAATTAATTAAAATAATAACCGAAAAAGGAGAAAACAAACACGAAACAAAACACATAACTTCTTAATACAATTGGCGAGCATCCTCTTAATTATATATATATATATATATGTATATAAATAGATGATCGATTTCCAGCCAGCAGACCATACATAAATTTAGCCCTGCCTTACATATTACTTATTTGTATTATCTACCAACTACTGTTTAATAATTTCCACCGTTCTAACTCTCTATTCGTTATATCTTCAGAAATTCGCTCTAGCAAGTTAATTAAGATCATTTCATTAGTGTTATCTATCTTACTATTTTTTCCTTTCGGTCGTGCGTAATGAAGCTGCCTTTAATTCCTAGTCACTCTATCTTTCTCCGTCGACGGAATTAGTATATTTTTAATCTTATATTCAAGAAGCCGGTAAGATTAGTAGAGCATTTTCGGAAACATTTCTTTTACCGCTCCGCATCAGCTGATGTTCTTACTAATCTGAACTTTTTTAGGAATTACTATCTTTAAACATATCTTTTCTTGATTACTTATCTTTTTGATTACCGCACTTATTTACATACATTGGCCATTAAAGAAATTTAATGTGATATTTAATTTGTTAAACAGATTGCTTTAATTAAAATTATCGACGGATATATGCTACCGAAATTTGTTTTCGGGTTAGTCTACATGTATATACATATACAAGTCTAATACAATTTACTAATTATATATTAATCATAAAATATATGTGTTATAAATAAAAAATGAAATAAATTTTAAAATTTTAAAAATAAAAGATATAAAATTCCGGAAAACGTGGTGAGAGGGAAAATGTGCGTATGGTGTGATATTGTGTTATTGGTCGGGGGGTAAATAGCAAATCATCAACCATCGCAAGGAGAAGTACCTAATACGATCAATTCCAGCGGTCACTCTGCCGGAAAGGAAGAAAAAAATGGTAAAAGGTCCGATGGAGATTATTTTAGTCAGTCAGTCTCGTCGTTGTTTTACCCTTCTCCAAGATTGTTGTTTTCGAATTTTCTCTGAACGCAGCATATAATAGTCGTCCAGTAGTCAAGTCGTGAAAATCGATTCGACATAAAAAACCGTGGAACGCAAACACGAAGGCCCGCGATTAATCGTCATTAAAAATTTATCAGCAAAAATCCCAGATTAAAGGATTCCACGGTTCAATCATCGCTGGCCTAATTACCAGAAAGCCACCGGACCATCAGCCAACGGATAACGGATCACCGCTGACAACAGTGATACATATATACAACTTTTCATTTACATTGTCTAATTTTTCCACATTCATTTTGTTCATATTTAGTATTGTGTTTTAGAGTGGTTGGCCGATACCGAAAAATTGGTGTAGGTAATTTTTATTAATATACAGTGTATACAATTCAAATAACATTATTTTTCCGATAATAATAAACAGAGACCGTGGTAGCATTCCTGAGGGCGTAGCTAAAACAACATATAACGTTACATTTGGCATCCCTGGTACGGACTTAAAACCATGTATAACTTACAATGAGTACAAGGTTTTAGACAATTTTTAATCATCAGTACTGAACTGGTATCGTTAACGATACTTCTGCTTAAATTTTTCACATCTCGATTTGTATATAAATAAGAAATATGTAAAATAAAATAAATAAACAAAGAAATAGAGGTAAAATATTAGGTAGTGGCATAAATAAATAATATTTATACTTGTATATATAAATGTTTTAAATATGCAAATGTGGATCAGCGATTGTATATAATGATGAAGTTGAACTATATCGGAAGAAACCGCGTAATATTCTACTTCGTACATTACGATTTCAATTCGATCGCGTTTGTCTGTCATTTTATTCGTTTTAAATTTATACAAATTTTATTCGTATAAAAAATTTATTTTTCTAAATTCTGTAATATCACTTTTTATAAATTATTTCACATATTATTATTACGATTAGTGTAAGAACTTAAACATACTTTCAAAACGAGAAAAAAATAGTAGTAATATTTGGTTCTGAAAGTTACATGTTTTTGAAAAATCTAACTGATCATAAACCTTTTTGACTGAAATACGGGGTTAATGCAACTGCAGAACTTTAATTATTATGCCAGGTATATATCTGAAAAAAATGTCCGCTTCCCAGAGTATCACAAGCAAAAAATGTGCCTGACAGTACCAATTGCACACCAGGATGTGCAAATATTGTTTGCGATATACGGGACATGCATTAGTTGCAAAATTCCTGCCATTTAAAGAAATTCAAGAAGCTTTAGTTAAAGATAAAGAAATTAAATTTTGTATAAACCTACATATATATATATATAATATATATATATAGAGCTGTTGGTCTTCTAGAACATCTAGAGCCAATTAGAAATACATTATTACCCTCAAAAGCATATGGGAATATATTTCATTAAACTACACATTGGTTCATTACCTAATGGTGAATTTCTTTTAATTATAGTTGATTATATTAGTGGTGTTAATAAAGCTGAAATAACAAAATCGGCAACATCAAAAAGGCAATTGAATTATTAAGAAAACCGTTTCGTCGATAAATTAAAACAGATAATGCTCCCAATCTAATATCAGTGGAAATATGTCAAATATTTCAGTAATTTTGAAATTCAAGAAACTAAATAACTATTTCGATTGAAAGCTAATGGAGAAGTTGAGAGATAGAGTAGATCGACTTTAAAATGTGTCTGAAAAAGCATTGTTAGAAAAAAGTGATATGGAAGAAGAATTTTACAAAATTATTTATTTTAGTATCGAGTAACAGTATATATGTCGATTGAAATGCTAACAGCACAATTAATGTTTAGACCTTAACATAAAGAATAGGTTACGAACAACTATAACATCCGCAGAATATCATGTAACTGTAGATAAGAATATGGTATCAAAGGAGAAAGAAAAACAACACACGGATATGAAATTAAAAGCTAAATTGAAGAACATTGAAGTAAGAGGATTATACTGGCTATACAAAGCAACAAACTTTCACCAACGTATGATGTAGAGCCACACTGAGTTACAGAACAAAACACGGAAATGAGGTATTACAGTTATGCGAAAAAATAATACTCCACTTTGCTGTAGTGTAGTATTTCAGAAAAAATCAGACTTTACAAATGAACAAATAGTAACTAAAAACAGTTGATGTGTTTAATAATCGGAGAGACTTAATTTGTAAATATCAAAAAAAAAAAAAAAAAAAAAGTTTAGATATTTAATTTTTTTGCAAAAAAGGGTGAATGTTATGTATTAACTAACTTGGTATTAATCAGTTGGTATGTTAGATGCACACTGGAGACTGGAAGTAAAAAGTCAATAGAATTATAATGGATATTATGGTTCGTATATTTAAATTGTTTTTAATGTCAAACTTTAAAAAAATAAAACTGATTTTCCTATTTACAACTTTACTTTTCTTTCTTTAGCATTGAGAAAATGCAATTTTTTAATAACTATACACAATTTTGGTATTATATTCATTTGTAGGCATTTTTTATTGAAGTAGATGTTAACTATTAATAACATCTACTTCAAAAAAAAACTATACACAAGTTTTCCGTTATTTCTTTTAAAACCTGTTTACTATAATTTTTTATTTTCCTACTCATTTTTGATTTTTTTTTCTAAACTATAAGCAAAGTGTTTATACGAATAAAAATATAATATTCTATAAAGTTTATTTTAAAATGAAACTGGAACTAATTCCATTATATATACGCTCGCCGTTTTTATTATTCCCTCATTATGTAATATTAAAAATAATGCACATACCTCCCATTTTGTTAAATTAAAATTTTCTCACTAAAGTCGATTGTGAGTTTAAGAAGACTAAACAATTTCTTTGCTGTATTTTTCACCATGCGTCTTTAATTTCCTACAGTGACTATTAAAGTGTAGTTAAAACTGAAGTGAATATTTGATAAATACGAAACATTAAAAATAATGTGTTTTTTAAAATTCTGAAATATTTTTTTACCGTACTTTAACAAAGTTTTTTTATTGCAATATCTGTTAAACTACTTTAAACGGCAACCATCAGATGTAAAATAAAATATACCAAAAAAATGTGAAACTTGTGCTGTTGGCGTTTTATTAATTCTTTTTTTTTTTTTGTTTTTTTTTTCGAAGTATCCAAAAACGCATTGTTAACGTGTCAACTCTATTCAAAAATAAATTCAGTAACTAAACACTTAATGTACATCATTGATCGCGGTCGGTAGGTAGTTCTTTAGTCCGGCATTACTTTTGGCGTTTAGGTTCGGTGCATTTTAAAATCTATAGATGTTGCAACATAAAAAAGATTACTCATTTTGCGTATTTTATAGATTGAGCTAATTTTGCGTAATACATTTCTGCACTGAAAGGCCGACAAAATGAAATTTAAGTTGAACTATACGCTTTTTTTCAGTTTTATATTTCGGTGAAAATTATTATTTAATGTAATTTTTATTTTTTTTATTTTATAAATATATGAACCCTAGTTTCACCGCTTTTCCAAAATTTAGCCAGTAGCAGTGATATTTTTGGCACGGATATTTCTTACGGCTGCGATTCATTCCAAAAATTTCGTTATTATAAAATGAAGTGAGCATTATTTTGTCTTCAATCACGTGTATTGCCTAGTAAATTTATAAAATAATTAGATCATACTCGTTAACGGTAACACATTGAATATATATTATCTTTTATTAATATCTCGTTTCATTGAAAATGACTGACAGCGAGAAAATTAATGAAATACGAAGAAAAAGTGAAAAAATTCGTTCAGCAAGCCAAATTAAAAAACGCCAAACTATTATAAATAAAGAAAGCTATAACACATATTAAACGAAAAAAATGGCCATTTTTAAAAACAGAAATGCTTACATATATTTAATAATAGTAATAATAACAATAACAATAATAATAATAATAAAATAAAAACATTCAAATGAAAAACAAATGTTCTTTTTTTAAAACAATTATTTAAGGCTCAAAAATCTATATCAGTGCGTAGAATCGCCGTCAGCGGCTGACGTTTTATTAAAACAGCATCTTAATAGAATAGGATAATTTAACATTATTACACTTCAATAAATATTTCTGTAGTGTTGAAGTAGTTGATTTGAAAAATCTTTACCTGCTCAGCCACGTTCTTATTCAAATTTTCATTACTATCGTGCTTATTACATCGTTAAGACATTATTCAATTTCCTTTCCAGTTTTTGAACTTAGAACCGATTTGGCGAGAGTTTTCACAGCTGTAAATATTTCTTTCCCAGTTGGAACAATTTGTGTTGCTGGTAACAAAAAAGCGAATGTTCCTTTGTCTCTTAATTTTATCGTATAACTATATTTAATACCGGCTTTATTTTTGGCCCATTCAGACGAACTACCTGTGTAAAAAGAATAAAACTAGTTAATGTCAAATGTAAAATATTAAATTTTACTTTTTTTTTGGACGTTCGGTGTAACTAGAGAAAATTACATAAGTGGTACTTGCAGCACCGTTTACGAAAAATTTTAATTCATTTTTTTTTTTGTGTTTCATTAATGCGTTTTTTTTTTTTTTTAATGGGCCTGTCAGCGAGAACATTAGCCCAAGAAATAGGGAAGAGCGGAAAATAAATTTATAATAACAGAAGCAGAAGAAAATAAGAGAATAAAAGAATCAACGATAAGGAGTTTGGGATATTAAGTTTTAATGGAGAAGAATAGCAGAATGGAAGGAAAACGGGGAATTGAGCGGAAGTGGCACTCATGGCTCAGAAATCTGCGTCAATGGAATGGAATTGAAGACGCGGAGACCATTTTCCGATTGGCGGTGGTTGGCGAACTACGTGCACAAATGGGATAGTGATCGCCAACGCGCTATGTAGCGTACGGCACCCGAAGAAGAAGAAGGAGAAGAATAGGAGGACGATTACCGTACATTCAAATAAAAGGACAAAATGGAATTAGATGAAAACCGAAAAAATTATGCAAGAATGAGGCTATAGTTAAAGCGAAGGCGACAAATAGCCGAGGTTGTAGAGCGTTTAAGAGTGAAGAAGTCAAGGAACCATGGTGGCGAAAAGGAAGGGGCGGCTAAATAGAGAGGTAAAAGGAGGCAGGATGAGAAAATGAAGACGAATAATAATCTGGAATGAGTCATTTAAGGAAAGAAGTACAATATTATGGGCTGAAAATGTGTCCACTGTCGCTAGAAATGGAAGAACAGACTAATGATTAACCACTAATTTATTACACTCAATGCCTAAATGAGACCAGGAATCTGCAGAAGATGGATCTCAATCTATATCTTAGAGGGTTCACGGACAAAAGTGCACAAGACAAAAGCGCACACGGACAAAAGCGCACACGGACAAAAGCGCACACGGATAAAAGCGCACACAGACAAAAACGCACACGGATAAAAGCGCACACGGACAAAAACGCACATGGACAATAGCGCACACAGACAAAAGCACACACGGATAAAAGCGCACATGGATAAAAGCGCACACGGATAAAAGCGCACATGGATAAAAGCGCACACGGACAAAAGCGCACACGGATAAAACCGCACAGAGATAAAAGCGCACACGGACAAAAGCGCACATCGATTTGCAGAACAGGAGCTAAATTATTAACTTTTCCGTTCTCGGCAATTGCATCATTTGTGAAAAGGCAAAACTGGACAGTTGCCCCGCAAAGAATTTAAAATTCAAAAAAATTATTGGTGATCAGCGAAAACAAAGTAAAAATAATACAATTTTTTGTATGATTCACTAGTCATTTTTCTGTTTTTTTTTTGTTCTTATATGTGTATTTGTTTGTTAATAATCATAGTGTCTATTGACTATGACCGCTAGGAAGTTACCGTATATATAAAATAAAATTTGTATCAATAATGTATTCAGGGGCGTCTCAAGCATGCCAAGTTGTGGGAGTGGTACATAACCCAAAATACCGATTCATGAATTCATATAATTTAAAAATAATTTTTTTTATACTGTATAGCTTATATAACAAAATGTTGCATGGTGTTTTTTAATGATTTTCTTTAAACTTTTACAATATGGGTCTTTTATTTTCTACTTTTGCAGTCAAAACTGATTTAGATCGAACTGTGAGGACTAAAAATATTTTTAAAAAAAAATTTTATTAAAAGAAATCTCACCTTTTAATGCTAAGCCTATAAGACTTTGTAATAATGCTTTACTTTTTCGAACAGTGAGGGTAACTTTTATTTTACACTGTTGTATACTAACCGTTTCTTTAGAAATTGTTTCAACTGGTCTGAATTTTCTTAATAATTTTTGCTTTTAAATTAGTATCGAAAAATCCGCAACTCTTTGTTAACTTGGTAAAAGTTTTCATTATATTTGACACTTCTATATCGTCAACCGTTTGTTTGCTTATTTCTTCTTCATCATTTTCATCACTGTTGTTTATTTGACTCTTTGCTCGCGGTTTTATTGCTGATTAAAACAACTGTTGCAATATTTTTGTCAACGTTTAATTATTCCTTTGATAATAAATTTCCCGATGATCACTCTAATATTATGAAAAACTTGAACTCTGTTTTTATTCCGCAATACTTCAAACTTTTGTATTAAGGGAATTTTACTTACTTTCATTTTAATATGATCAGAATAAAATATATAAATATAATGATTGAATGATTTAAAACTGAACAGAATTCGCTGTTAATTAAGCGGCTTCTATTGTATAATTCTTTAAATTTCTACAAGTCTGTTGTAGTGACCTAAATTGTACGATTCTTGGCCGTTTTTAAGAAGTTCGCAATTCGACCATAGTTGCAGACAAATACATAAATTAAATATATTTGCACTTCCTTGTTACTAGGTTAATATCTTGATGCAGAGGGACTAAAAACGTACACAAAAAAAATCTAAAATTTATTTCAATGAAATATTTCAGAAATTTAAATTATGGTGAAGTTGTGAAAGAGTTTCATGTAGAGTTGAGAAAAAAGACGTCAAGAACATTATGTTTGATTTACTTGTTACTTAAAATAATCAAATTTCGTACTTTCAGCTAAAATTCATCTGCTTTTAAAATTCATTATTTTTAATTTCTAATATAGGAGAAATTAATTTTTTAAAATAAATGAGCAGGGGTCAATCGACCTTCTGTGATTTTAATAATTTAAAATTATTTTTACTTTTGTTGTTTGTAAAAGTTATGTTCTGTTAATTTGTGAAAAATTAATAAAGAGTAGAATTTTAGTAGATTTGTTTGTTTTTTTTATTTTCGTCGATCATCTGTTGTTTTTTTTGTGTAAACAATAAATTCGTTAGTTTAAAATTTCGGCTAAAATCACAGAAGGTCGATTGACCCCTGCTCATTTTATTTTAAAAAATTAATTTCTCCTATATTAGAAATTAAAAATAATGAATTTTAAAAGCAGATGAATTTTAGCTGAAAGTACGAAATTTGATTATTTTAAGTAACAAGTAAATCAAACATAATGTTCTTGACGTCTCTTTTCTCAACTCTACATGAAACTCTTTCACAACTTCACCATAATTTAAACGCGAGCAAAGAGTCAAATAAACAACAGTGATGAAAATGATGAAGAAGAAATAAGCAAACAAACGGTTGACGATATAGAAGTGTCAAATATAATGAAAACTTTTACCAAGTTAACAAAGAGTTGCGGATTTTTCGATACTAATTTAAAAGCAAAAATTATTAAGAAAATTCAGACCAGTTGAAACAATTTCTAAAGAAACGGTTAGTATACAACAGTGTAAAATAAAAGTTACCCTCACTGTTTGAAAAAGTAAAGCATTATTACAAAGTCTTATAGGCTTAGCATTAAAAGGTGAGATTTCTTTTAATAAAATTTTTTTTTAAAAATATTTTTAGTCCTCACAGTTCGATCTAAATCAGTTTTGACTGCAAAAGTAGAAAATAAAAGACCCATATTGTAAAAGTTTAAAGAAAATCATTAAAAAACACCATGCAACATTTTGTTATATAAGCTATACAGTATAAAAAAAATTATTTTTAAATTATATGAATTCATGAATCGGTATTTTGGGTTATGCACCACTCCCACAACTTGGCATGCTTGAGACGCCCCTGAATACATTATTGATACAAATTTTATTTTTTATATACGGTAACTTCCTAGCGGTCATAGTCAATAGACACTATGATTATTAACAAACAAATACACATATAAGAACAAAAAAAAAACAGAAAAATGACTAGCGAATCATACAAAAAATTGTATTATTTTTACTTTGTTTTCTCTGATCACCAATAATTTTTTTGAATTTTAAATTCTTTGCAGGGCAACTGTCCAGATTTGCCTTTTCACAAATGATGCAATTGCCGAGAACAGAAAAGTTAATAATTTAGCTCCTGTTCTGCAAATCGATGTGCGCTTTTATCTCTGTGCGGTTTTA
The DNA here is from genome assembly GCA_039619475.1 of Icerya purchasi. Taxonomy (NCBI): domain Eukaryota; kingdom Metazoa; phylum Arthropoda; class Insecta; order Hemiptera; family Monophlebidae; genus Icerya; species Icerya purchasi. Next base: position 33,029,889 of record CM077116.1, on the reverse strand, counting down.
TCCGTGTGCGCTTTTGTCCGTGTGCGCTTTTATCCGTGTGCGCTTTTATCCGTGTGCGCTTTTATCCATGTGCGCTTTTATCCGTGTGCGCTTTTGTCCGTGTGCGCTATTGTCCATGTGCGTTTTTGTCCGTGTGCGCTTTTATCCGTGTGTGCTTTTGTCCATGTGCGTTTTTGTCCGTGTGCGCTTTTATCAGTGTGCGCTTTTGTCTGTGTGCGCTTTTATCTGTGTGCGCTTTTGTCCGTGTGCGCTTTTGTCCATGTGCGTTTTTGTCCGTGTGCGCTTTTATCTGTGTGCGCTTTTGTCTGTGTGCGCTTTTGTCCATGTGCGCTTTTGTCCGTGTGCGCTTTTGTCCATGTGCGCTTTTGTCCGTGTGCGCTTTTGTCCATGTGTGCTTTTATCCGTGTGCGCTTTTGTCTGTGTGCGCTTTTATCCGTGTGCGCTTTTGTCCGTGTGCGCTTTTGTCCATGTGCGTTTTGTCCGTGTGCGCATTTGTCCATGTGCGCTTTTATCCGTGTGTGTTTTTGTCTGTGTGAGTTTTTGTCTGTGTGCGCTTTTATCCGTGTGCGCTTTTGTCCGTGTGCGCTTTTGTCCGTGTGCGCTTTTGTCCATGTGCACTTTTGTCCGTGTGCACTTTTGTCCATGTGCGTTTTTGTCCGTGTGCGCTTTTGTCCGTGTGCGCTTTTGTCCATGTGCGTTTTGTCCGTGTGCGCATTTGTCCATGTGCGCTTTTATCCGTGTGTGTTTTTGTCTGTGTGAGTTTTTGTCTGTGTGCGCTTTTATCCGTGTGCGCTTTTGTCCGTGTGCGCTTTTGTCCGTGTGCGCTTTTGTCCATGTGCACTTTTGTCCGTGTGCACTTTTGTCCATGTGCGTTTTTGTCTGTGTGCGCTTTTGTCTGTGTGCGCTTTTGTCCATGTGCGCTTTTGTCCATGTGCGCTTTTGTCCGTGTGCGCTTTTGTCCATGTGCGTTTTTGTCCGTGTGCGCTTTTATCCGTGTGCGCTTTTGTCTGTGTGCGCTTTTGTCCGTGTGCGCTTTTATCCGTGTGCGTTTTTGTCTGTGTGCGCTTTTATCCGTGTGCGCTTTTGTCCGTGTGCGCTTTTGTCCATGTGCGCTTTTGTCCGTGTGCGCGTTTGTCCATGTGCGCTTTTATCCATGTGCGTTTTTGTCTGTGTGCGCTTTTGTCCCTGTGCGCTTTTGTCCATGTGCATTTGTGTCCGTGTGCTCTTTTATCCGTGTGCGTTTTATCCGTGTGCGCTTTTATCCGTGTGCGCTTTTATCCGTGTGCGCTTTTATCCGTGTGCACTTTTATCCGTGTGCGCTTTTGTCCGTGTGCGCTTTTGTCCATGTGCGCTTTTATCCGTGTGCCCTTTTGTCCATGTGGGTTTTTATCCGTGTGCGTTTTATCCGTGTGCGCTTTTATCCGTGTGCGCTTTTATCCGTGTGCGCTTTTGTCCGTGTGCGCTTTTGTCCATGTGTGCTTTTATCCGTGTGTGCTTTTATCCGTGTGCGCTTTTGTCCGTGTGTGCTTTTATCCGTGTGCGCTTTTATCCGTGTGCGCTTTTGTCCGTGTGCCCTTTTGTCCATGTGGGTTTTTGTCCGTGTGCGCTTTTGTCCATGTGCGCTTTTATCCGTGTGCGCTTTTATCCGTGTGTGCTTTTATCCATGTGCTCTTTTATCCGTATGCGCTTTTGTCCGTGTGTGCTTTTGTCCATGTGCGTTTTTGTCCGTGTGCGCTTTTATCCGTGTGAGCTTTTGTCCTGTGCGCTTTTGTCCGATGCGTTTTTATCATGTGCGCTTTTGTCCTGTGCGCTTTTGTCTTGTGCGCTTTTATCCGGTCACCATCTTAGAGTAGATTCATGTATGTGTCTCTATTTAAGGATATGTTATTGGACTGCATATAAAAATATGCATTTAGGTATTTAAGATGAGCATTATAAAAAATTGGAAAAATAGTAAAAGGCGAAATATAACAATTCAAGGAAAGACCGAAGAGGGAAAATTGTTCTCGTGTCATTAATAAGCCGTCTCGTGAATTTCGCATTCAGAAAATCAGTACTATTTTCTACCGCTTTGCTAAAATTTTTAATGATCCGAGTGCAACTGTATTTCATGTTTTTGTCTTTCAGATATGGTTTTACTACGGATAACAAGTACATTGGCAGCAACTAAATGGACATTTAGGATGAACTTTTTAGCCCTTTGAAATCCATCATAAATTTTAATTACCTTCAAATAATAATGGTTTTGAGCTATTTCAGGCCTAATATTCGATAAAAAAACTTTCATGGCGCACTCATTCTCCAACGTAATTTATCAACAATAAAATGAACGCGAGAAAGAAGACTCGATACATAATTGGTACTTTTAAATATTTCATTTTATCATATGATTAACTTTAACATCTTAGTTAGTGTGATATTTTGGTCTTCATTAATATTCATATTTGGTACTGTTATCAGTTTAATGCTTATTTCAGTGGATAAAGTTCTTTATTACTGTTTAGTTAGTTGTTCGTTTTATATTGTTAATCACCCGCATCTCATTATGTGGTTTGTTGCAATTCCCGAGGCATATTAGCTTCTCGATCATGCTCCACTCTTATATCGTGCTGCTCCTCCCACGTAATTATAGTTCTGAGGAGACTTTGGTCGGAGGTGAAACTTGTACTTTTTTTTACAAACTAATATTAGATTTAACTTTACTAATGATTTTGACATTGGTCCTATTTCAATCTCTTCACCATTCTTTATGGTTTTTCCTCTTCAGTGAACATCTACATTCTTTTTCTAGAACAAACCAATATCGTACATTCATCCTTACTAAGCGAAAATCTTCGATCAACAACGAAATCCTTATTAAAAATTCTAACAATTTGATTCTTCCGCTTTCTACCCATTCCGTGCCACATAAAGTATACTTGTAAAGTTTAGCTAAAGAGAAAGGTCTGTATAACTTCCTACTTTCGGCTATTGCTAAGTTCTTACATATTAAAATAAATAAAATTTCAAAACTACGAGAAGAAATAGAATTTCCGTTTACGATCAGTTCTCAGTGCGCTCGGGAAGCACCCTTTCCTTAGTTTGCGAACTGAAAACGGAAAATATTATTGTATATGATTCTACTGAATACCGTTCCGTGAATGGCTTCGCTAAAAAAAAAAATCAAAAAAAAAAAAAAAACGACTCATGAGAGTGTTTCATTCTCTGATGCCTCAAAAGTCAAAATTCTCTGTACCGTGTAACTTCAGCATTCACTTAGGCAGACCGTTCTGCTGATTAACCTTCCTTTATTGCTGCCAGTTTTATTCTCATTAATCCCCTCGTACTTCCTATTAATTTTCTGTACGTTTTCGTTGAATCTTCATCTAGTATATTTACAAAACTTCAATCTACGTCCCCTCTCCTCTTCAACCCAGTCATTTACTGTCTCCAACAAACTGCAGGGCACTCAAATATCTAAATTCTAATCGAGAGGATTATCATTCTACAGATGAAAAAGAGTCTCTGCTTCCCCACATGTACCATCCTTAGGGAACGTCATGGACGGTGCTTTCCAAACATAACACTGTTTCCTTTTCAGATTTTGAAATACACGCCCTATCTTATTTTCGAAATACTTTTTTTTTCTTTCTTTCCCGTAACAGTTTTACTCTTCCTGTAGTCTCTTTTGCCTATCTTATAAATTTATCCCCCTACTTAATATCATTCAGTAGAACTGTTATAGGGTTCGGAAGTTTCGGAATATTTAAAACTTAACAAAGGGTTTTCTCATTTCTGTAGTCTTAGACATACTCTTTTCAACGTCTACTTTTTTAATACTTTCTCTCTTCCACTATTTTCTAATTTATTACATTTTATTTATATTCAACCCGCTCTTAATATCCTCAAAATATTTAGAAAATGTATGGCGTTTTAACTTCTTCAGAGAGCATTCCTAGGTCTTAATACGTTACTATTTTCACTTATTGTTTTGACAATTCAGCGTTAATCAACATATCTGTTATTCCTTTAGTCACTCCTTTCCGTTATCTAGGAATCCTTAATGGCCGCTTATTCTACTTTGAACATACCAGATATTTTCATTCAATTATTCTAAAACGCTTATACATACCATCAATGGTTTTGTTCACTTCTAATTAAGACGCGAATAAGTCCGTTCGAGTTTCATTACTTACTCAAAGTAATGCATTAGAAACGGGGTGCGTAATAATACTTGGCGCGTATTTCAATATTGCTGAAAAAATCATACTGCCATATTCCTGTTATTCCTTCTCTTCTTAGAAGCCGTAACCTCGTTTTTGTTTCATCTTACGTTCATCCGTTCTTTTTTTTTTTCGACCTGTTTACATCCAGACCGACTACGTGGTGATAACGCAACGAGTGTGACATATGATTCGCAATGGTCTGTAGGTTAATCTGAGGTCCACTGATTTTCGTAACGTTAGTGCGTTTCGGTTGTTTTATGGACGGACTTTTTTCGCCTGACAGACTCTATAATCCTTATGTATGTATTATTAGTCCATAACTAAACTTGATTACTGTAATTCCTATATGGTAGTGTTTCTAACGTTTTCCTTTTTAAACTACATTTAATTAAAAACGCAGCTCTGTACTCTGTTTCGGCATTTTAAAATTCACTCCTTTTCGTGTAATCCTCGCAAGTGCTCCTAATCGGTGAATACAATGTGATCAATCGATTCTTAGATGACTTCAAACTGTGTCGTTATAACGAGGAGTTTTGCACAGTGTGCACCCTGCGATTTCCTCATAAATGACCAGGTTGTTTATGTCAGTGACAACAAACCCGAACCGCCGCCAAACAAAGAGAGACGTGAACTTACTTTTAGTTATTAGGAAACGGTCTCGTGTATTAAACATCCTAAATAAACTTGATTAATTTGTGATTATGCACATGAATTAAATTCATTTTCAAACAGTACTTGTGAGGAGTAGCTCGAATAACTTTTTTTTTCTTTTTTTTTTTTTTTTTTTTTTTTTTTGAAAATAACGATATTGTAAATTAATGAAAGCTGGCAAGAATAATATTTAAAGTTGTTTCGCAACTGATGATTTCCGCTAAAGCTAAATGCAATTATTAAGCACATACTTTTGTATTCTAAATCTAAATCGGTTCTTTAACAATGTCGAATTTACTAGAAGTGAAGCGATAAGCTTGTTCTAGGGGAGGAGACGTTTAAATCGATCACCACTGGTGCGTAATTACGTGGATGTCAACTTTGAAAAAGAGAGCTGTACCTGCGTTTGCTTGAAGAAATGACTGCGAATTGCTTAATTCGTACTGCGTACCATGAGTCTTTTTTATTGATTCGATTGCTTTTCTTCCCATGTAGAGCAAATCTTCGTAGTCAGAGTTGTCACTTTTCGACGAACTTACTGGCATCAGCAACATTTGTAAGTAAGAATGCAGCGTCAGGTATATCAGTATATTGTCCTTTTGTTCCCATATAAATTTAGATATAGCTCTGGTTTCCGGCTCCGAAAATGGCGCGAATCCCGGGTACGAATTATGGCAAGGATTATCATTTGATAGCTGCACTTGTTTCCATCGAAAGTCCCAGTTTCGATTTAAGTCTACGCCTTGGCACGTTCCGGTGTCGTACCACAAGTATCTGGGAAAACAAAATGAAAAGAAAAACTGAAAAGTATTTTTATAATTATACATTTTACTTTATTTATTGCGAACTTTTATTCTGCACTTCTTGAACCAATGCTCAGCTTTATACGGTAAAGAAAGTAGCGCGCTATTTTAGGTTGGGGTATATTCGAATTATCACTCGAAAACATATTCACATTGAAAATAATTAAATAAAATAGTTTTTGAAAACAACAGTACCAACTTCAAAATTTACTTTAAAAATTGAATAAAAATACGTTGAAAAATAAAAAATAATTATTTCGTAAAAAATTATTTACTTCGTAATTAATATACGGAATAACATTATAATAATTCGTAAACAACATATCGGTACTTGTCAGGCACCAAATTCAAATTGCAATAATTAAAAACCGTCTTAAATATTCCAGATGTTTCTAATTCTTGTCTTATGGAAAACGAGTGATTGTTTTGTTTTTTCTAAATATTGTTGTAATTTGAATTTGATGCCAACTCTAATAAACACTGATTTTGTTTATGAATTATCAAAATATTCCTACGCATATTTCGCGGTAAAATTTAATATTTTTCATGAAATACCTAATTATTTTTCACTTTTTAGTTCGTTTTTATTCAATTTTTAAAGTAAATCTTGCAATTGGTATTTTTTTTTTTTGAATATATTTTTTCTTTTATTCTTTTGATGCTTTTTGAAAAAGTTTTTTATAACCAAAACACATGTGTATAAACTATTTGACAAACTTAAACTTTAAACATGCATAATATCTTTCTCTAATATTAACATCACCGATTTGTCTTATTAAAAGTTATTTCATATACTTCAATTTGAAAATTCAGCATTTACTCTGCTTCAACCATATTAAATAATACAAATAACACGGAGAATACCGAAGCAAAATGGAACGAGAACATAGGAAACGTAAATATCTTGAACAAGAATGAAAATGTTTCGATATTTTCTTGATCATCACTCCTCCGTTTTCATCGACCACCATTGAAAAGCGTTTTTGCATTCTTTTGCAATGATTGTAAGCTATTTTTTTTCTTTTTTTTTTTTTTCAATTGGTTTGTCAACGAAAACTAATAGCCCAAGAAATGGGAAAAAGGAGAAAATAACGTTATATTCTTAAACGTTTAAAGATAGAGGATACAAATAATTCAAGAACAGGAATAACAGAAGCGGAAGGAAATGAGAGAATGTAAGAAGCATCATAAGGAGTAGGAATATCGAGTTTTCATCGAAAAGAGTAGAAGGACGATTGTTCAGCAGAGAAGACCGCATATTCGAATAAAACGGAATCAAAATCACAAGAAATGTATGTAGAAGGGGGATGAAAAGGACAAAATGGAGTAGAATCAGACAAAAACTGCGAAACTGATGCGGGAAAGACACTGTGGTAAAAGAGAAAGTAACAAATAGTAGAGATTTTAGAGCGTTTAATAGAAGGGGAACCATGGGCGAGGGGGATGAGATGATTGAATAGTGAGGTAAAAGGAGGCGCGATTAAAAGATAAAGGAGAATAGGAGTTGAGCCATAGTTTGGAATGAGCGGATGAGGAAAATAGTGCAATATTCTGGGCTGAAAATGTGCCCAAAAATGTGCCGCTGAAAATGGAAGAACGGGCTAAAGAATCCACTACCTCATTACTCTCAATGCCCAAATGACCACGAATCCACAAAAAATCGATCTCGACCGAGTGAGAAAGGAAAAGATCATGATTGGGGGAACTTATAAGAAGTATTACATAATCGGAAGAGGAACTAAGAAGAGCAGATGTGATAGCTTGCAGAACACTTTTAGAATCCGAGATTATGAGTACTTTTAATGATAAGGAATCAAAGAGGACAGCACATAGAATAGAGCAATAGATTCCGCATAGAACATTGAGCAAAAGGAAGGAAGTTTAAACGATTCGGAGTAATTTAAGATAGAACAAAAAAAAGCAGAACCAACTCCATTTAGCCCTTTGTCGGAAAAAAAGAACCTAAAGCATATTGGAAAATTCAATTCTAGCGACATGTTGAGGGACGGATTTAGAACGGTAAAGAAAAATAATTAATAGGATGAAGGAAACTGGAAAAATTAAAAGAGAAATAAGGAAGTTTATCGTTACTATGAATAAAAGGTGAACATAATTGGAGCTAGAAGCTGTATGTATGAGTACGTGCGTGAATACATTATGATGAATTACTAGGCAAATTTTGAATAACTTTTTAACTTATACTAACACCTTTTGTTTATGTACGTAAGCATACTCTGTTACATCTTTAACTAATCAATGCTAATAAAATACTAACTCTTAGTACAATATGTTTCTCATGCCTATTCTAGCAAATATATTTCTATGAATATCTTTGATGTGTATCTGATTTAAATTAGGCCACATGCAAATATTACCCCTCTGTAGGTATATAATTTGTCGTACATTTAACCTATATCTAAAACATTTGTTTATATCTATATATCTCAAAGTTGAATTGGTGTCTGTACAACCGAAATAACTGCAGTATTAATCTCTGTGAGAGGCATATATTTCAAAATGTAAATTTTGGAGGATATTTAACATACATCTAACCAAAATGGCCATAGTACTAACTTTTATTAATTCTAGTCCGTATATCTTCAAAAAGATGGTTTGTATGTAATTACCCAGAATAAGATGATTAATAACTTTTACTGAGTCCTATTCTATTAATATTTTTCTAAATTTGTGTTTGATCTGTATCTAATCAAAACTGATTAGATTCCTAACTCATATTATTACGCATTTCTTTTAATTGTTACCGGCGGGGGGTGGGGGGGTGTTGAATGTATTCATTACTAGAATTATTCTTTTTTTTTTCTTTTTTTATAATCATTCAGTTTACTAAACACACTAGCCACACAATTATAATGATTTTTAAAATTCAGCTAATTTTTAATTATAGATTATGTTCCCTTAAATTTTCTAATTTTTTCAATTAATTACAATAATTACAAGGGCGTCGCCAGCCGATGAGTCAGGGGGGGGGGCAAGATGCGAGAAAACATCGTGTGAATTACTCCGTTTTTGAACGCTGTCGTGATAGCATTGCCTACATCGAGTTTTCGCGTTACCGTCCGTAAATTGTACGCTTCATACCGCATGTTATTTTGAATTTTGTCTTTAATTATTCAGTTTTTTATATAGTTTTTTTTTTTTTTGGTTTATACGAATTTTTATACATACGTTACATTATCATTTTTCTGTAATTTTGTTTTTCTAACGGAAATAAACGCGGTTTTGGTTAACGAAAATTTCTTATGTGACACGTGGTAGGCCCTCGTGACATTTCCATTACGGAGACATTACCGCCTCCGTACGGTGGGTTTTTCGAGATGAACGACGCTGATCTCTTGTTCTATTTAATAGTTGATTGGGATAGAATATGTCTCAGGCCCTTCCAATTCAGGCTTACAACACAGTTTGTTAAGTTCAAGATAAAGAAAATGGAGAGCTAAACACACGTAGCCGGTTTGCTAGCAGATGAAAAAAACATTGAGCCTCAATAGTAAGTATCCATTTAGTTCAGATCGTTGGAGAATGTTATGCTATAATGTAGTCAGGATGTAGCAGTAGATTTAAACCCCTCTTGAGTTTTTTAAATATTGATCAAACTATGTAACTATGAGTGTAGGGAGACGGTAATGTAAATTGTGATATGAAGTATGCATAGAAGAAGGAAAAAAGACTAGTCCATAGTCACCCTCGAAGAAGGAAGCAGGGTAATTAAGTGATAAATGAATTTTTCGAAACAACCCAAAGATTTAATTAATATTTTTCGATGAAAAATCAAATTTTATATGAAATATGTATGCAGGAAAATATCTTAAATGAAATGCAGATTACTATCATAGCTATTTATATTCCACTCTACAAAAGTGTTACAAACATCATTCGATTATTATATTTTCATCTATTAATGGAAAAGTATAGTACTTCGTGAAAAGTATAATGAAGTTCCCTTAATATTGACTGGCGATTTCAATGCTGATTATGCAAATGATAACTCAGAGCCCGTGAAAATCCATCAAAATATTAATAATGATCTATTGCAAGCTATCGCCAGAGGGATACTACTGTTAATATCATCTATTAAATAAGAAATATTTTGTACAGTAATTAATTTTAAACAATGAGTGGAATAAACAGATATAAGAAATATTTTTCTCACACTGCAGCTATTATAGACTGTTTCGTTTATCTACACTATAACGATTAAAAACTTACCGCCTTCGCTTAATTTTGTATTCCATACTCTCGGTATTTTTTAAAAAAGAATTTTCATATTTTTGTACCTTTTTCATCGCAGATATTTCACTTCCGCTGCTTGTCCCGGCACCGAGCAATTTTTTTAGGAAGATTTGGTTGAAAAAAAGTGAAAATTAAAATTTGCAACTTGCGTTTTAAGGTAAATTTTTATCTTTAATTAATAGTTTGTAGTTAATTACAAATTCTGTTCATAAATGGAATATTTCATTAATCAACCATCTCTCTCCCAAGAAAAATAAAAGTAAGCAAAACTTGTAATTTTTATTTTGTATTAGTGACAGTTGACTGAATATTTGTATTAATATTGTTTTCTCTAATTTTTGTACAAAAAATTATTCTATAATGGTACTTTCGGACATAGAGAGCACCGTGTTCATTAATGAAGATTTTGCAAACTTTAATTAGTGATCTTTTTATTTTATCTTAGTACGACGCTCTTTTCATAAAACAATTAGAAAGCAAGAATTTCTTGGTTTGGCGAAATTTTTATCACCTTCTGAGTAGTTATTATTTCAGTGAAATAATGATTATTACGTATTTCATCTATTATTTTTAATTAGATAACTTTCTATATTGTATTATTAATTTAAACTTTTTTTTCTTCTAAAGGCGCAACGTATTTATGCAAATACTTGTTAAAGTTTGTATACATTTATATGCATATGTATGTTTACATGCGTAACGTACAATGGAAAGTTAATTAAATAAAAATAATTAGTTTTTTACTTGGTTATTGCTAGTCCGTCCGTATTTGCTCTGGATTTCGTCCAGAGGCGATCAGTGACATGACTATACAGGTATCCATCTGGGTTAGCAACTGGTAGCACATACCAATCTAAATATTCCAGCAGGTGTTTGTTATTCGAATGATGTTCCACTAGCTGTTTTAATATAAACAAAGCGGCTGCTGTGGATATCCATTCCCTTCCGTGTATTCCTGTTACGTATTATTGTGAATTATATTCGCTATTAAAAACACGACTCCGATATGCTACATAATATACATGCACAAAAATTATTTCACGGTAATGATTTTTCTACGAAGTCGGTAATAACTGTTTTTCACTACACGGCTTTTCACTGGAATCGCTTATTTTACATAGTCATTCTGTTTCCGCGGATAACCTGTGAAAAATTCAAATGACTTTTTCGCGTTATAGTCGCTTCTTTTAATAAACTTAAGAAAGATATTCTATGTCAGATTAACACAACCGGAAGGGATAAATTAAGAGATATTTAAAAAATTAAGTTTAAAAAAAAAATAGAAAAAAATTATCAGAATAGTTTTTTGACACCTCAGTAAAACCAGTCGATAGATTCATGACAAAGTAAAACTAGTATATAAGGTACAACTGAAAGACAATTACGCCAATTAGGAATATGTATCTGTTTAAATATAAACATACATGTTCGACGAATGCAACAGTGATTTTTTGACATGCTGTGGGTAACATCTTAAGTAAACCAAATTCAGTATAAGTTGATTTTTTTACAAAATCGTATATCTTGAGCAACTAAAAAATATGTGTAATAAGTATCTTCTGGAACGCTAACGTCGGCAGAGTGTGAACATATTTTTACACCTGAAAAGCCAACTCTAAACAGGTGAGTAGGACCGAAAATCTAAACTAATGTTAAGGTATATTTTTACTGAGGTGCGGGATTTATAAGAAAAAATCGCTAGCTTTATTTTAACGAAGAGTGTAGACTGTTCCAATTAAAAAAAAAAAATATATATATATATATATATATATCAGAAAACACGGACTATGTATTTATTTTGACAGCTAAGCTGCCGTTCGTATATAAAGCGTAATTAATTTAATTTATTTTCGTTTAATGTTAAATAATTTGATTGCAGATCCAATTTTATCATATCTATTGAATATATTGATGTAGGTTAATATCTGAAAATTTTATACAATTTGTTTTCGTGACCGTAGCTGTTGTTTTATTTATTTTTTTTCCCCTATTCCCGAAACTTCGGGTAGGGTACATTTATTTAATAAAAATATTGATTCATTATAATAACGGAATTAATATAACCCATCCAATTAAGTATTTGGTATTATATTAATTACCATTTTATAGTTTTCTTTTACAATATCTACATATATTTTTACTATTTACTTAATATAAATGTACATTATTTTTCCGGAATTTTATTTCTTCTATTGTAAATTTATTAAATTCATTAAAATAATTTTGAACAAGTTGTGTTATATCATAATTACGGAGTATATTATTATTATTATAATTGCATCCTTGTAGGATATGAAAAACATCATCTCTAAAATTACATATTACACAGTTGTCAGACTCAGATATCTTAAATTTATATAAATATACCTTAAATAGACCGTGCCCTGTTATAAATTGAACATTAAAAAAATTTGGAGTATATTGATTATTTTTAAATCTATCCATTATACTCTTGGGAAAAATTGATACGTTATTCCATTATAATTATTCCATATTTTTTGAAATTTATTTATATAAAATTTATCCATAAATTTATTTATTTGTTTTACTTTAATTAGTTTATTCTCATATTTAAAAAGTGGTGTCCTGTTGTTTTATTAAAATATTTTATTCTTTCCGGGTAGTGTAAATATTTTTCAACTTTAGCCCTTTCTTATGTGCCGTTCCCATAGTCATTTAGATTTATCAAAAATAATCTAGCTCGGTTATTTGACTTCAAAACGATTTCATCGAGTTCAGTTAGGCATCAAGAAATCCCCATTCACAGGCTACTATCGGATGTAAATTCGTGTAATCTCTTCGTTTACTAATTCGCTACCTTGTTAAAACGATCGAGCAAAAGTCTATAACGAATTACAGATGATAACGTATTATGAAATGTTTTTTTTTTTTTTTTTATGTAAACGGTAATCGACTTAGATTTCGTTTTCACAGGTTTAAAACTAAATGGGGGTAAGTGACTTTGAAGAAGGTGTTCCGTGATAAGTGGTCGAACGAAAGTCGAACAAACATACCGAATTAATTATTTACAATTCCAATTAAGGACTTGTTCATTTCTCGGAGTAAACTGGTTATAAGTTTTCTGGAAAATTCGTTTTATGCTTATGAATTTTTTATTTAATCTTGCGTAAAATAATTCAATTGCCAACAGGCGCAGAAAGCGGGTAGTCATCGTGTCCTTTAAGTTAGAAGAAAAGGTGCATTTACCAGCATCAATCCAAATGGCAGGCTTGCGAAAATTATCGTTATCTTTATTGTCGCCGTTCGATATTTTGACCAACCGTAAAGATCTACCTTCACTAGATCGACCAATATCCATTATTTCCACCAGGTTCGAATACGTGTCTTGCAAGAAATCTAAATAATCGTTTATATCTGTAAATATTAATTTTCTCACTGTCATTGAAGGCGAATATTGTTAATTTAAAAAAAAAGTGTAATTTATTACGCGATATATAGAATAGATCAAAAAGAAATTTTCTTAAATCCCCTTACTGAAAAGCTGGCACATGATTATTATTTCATGCACATTACACTAGAGCTGTGCTAAACCAGGTACGCGACGTCTGAATGAGTTGTTTGCGTTAGATAAATTTTTAATATTCGAAACGTCATGATGAGAAGAAGAGACCTCCACGAGACAAGTCAATGAATTTTCTGTGGCTTCTTTGTTTTTGCTATTCCTTGCCGGCTAAATTTCAGAAAATTTTGGAGAGTTTTTTGTTCGGAATTTTAAACATTTGTAAGGGTGAAATGAAAATTTAATACGGCTTCAGTTGTACACATCCGTTAGTTTTTCGTTTATTCATATGTTTTCTAGTTTGAGAATACGGTAATATTGTAATTCGATTTTCAAACGTAACATCTTAATTTTTGAATACAATTTTTGAAACTATTATTAAATTTGAAGTCTGTTCAAGAGGGGAATCTGCTACTAAAGAAGAATATCGTAAAAAAGAAAGACTGCCTGCAGAATACGAAGCTTTCCGAACAGCTACAGAAACTTTGAAACGGATATCGTAATATTCGTCTGCTCCTAGTTTTTTATTATTAACTGCTAATTATTCAGACCGCTATTAATAAAGAATAACTTTTTTGTCAGGTCACATAAGCTATTTTGTTAGGAAAAAAATAAAAAGAGATCATTGCGCCTGGTAATAAATTGTTTTTGTCTAAGCAGTGCTGAGCAATTGCCTGATTAAACTCGAAATTATATCTGCGTGATTTGATCGATATGGAAACATTTGACTTTTTTTTATTTTTTTTTTTTTTTTCCCCCCGAAGGATTCACAAGATTCTGAGCGAAAGATAAATACGCGAGCAGAAATATTTAAAAATATTCGAGTTTTATTTCTGATGATTTATTTTATTTCATTCTTTTTTTTACATTTGCGAGCTGATTAATGCGAGAGGGGAATGTTTGTACGATTGCACATGAACGATTGTCTCTTTATTTATTTATTTTTTTTCTTTAAATAAAAAGGGAATAAGATTGGGCTCGTCAACCAAGAACCTTCAGAAACAATTAGTGGAAAACGAAAGTTTAATGTTACATCGCTGACAGAATATTTTCTTGGGGAGTCCTGATGGAGTTGGAGCCCCATTCATTTTTCCTGAAATTAATCAGTTTTAGTCTTCTCGTTTTCCTTCCTTCTGCACTATCTGTACAGTTGAACTTATCTCGATATCTTACGTTCCATTGTGTCTGTATCTCTTCTAATTTGCCCACTCATTCTTGCAATTTTATCACTTTTTGTATTTGTTCACCCATGTATATTCTTCTCGCTCGCCTTTCTATTCATTTTGATTTGTTCCTAGTCATATGAACATTGAGGGTAATGAGATGGCGGATTCCTAAGCTAAAGTTGCTTCATCCTCCTGCCGATATTTCAATCAAATTCCACTCCAACCTGCTACCCGTATGGTTAAAATTTCATAGTAAATTCGAGTCATATATTTATACTTCTTCCTTCTTTACTATCTGTCCATCCAGCCGAATTTTCCTACCCATCCTTGCTTTTATGACTTTTCTATTCTACGAAATTCTGTTGTATTTCTATTATTCGTTTGCGCCTTAATCATACTCGGTTACCCTTCTCCCTCGTTTTCGTTTTCTTTTAACACACTGTTATCTCTATCTCAATCACGAAGCTGTTTGTGATCCCGACCCCCTCCAAATGTCATTCCCTCTCGTCTGGACGTGCCATTTTTTATTGTTGGTTAAAACGAAGGCGACAAAATGGCCGAGATTGTGGAAGTTTAAGAAAGAGCATAGAAAACTATGGATGGTTAGGAAGAGATGGCTGAATGGAAAGGTAAAAGAAGACAAAATTAGAAAATTAGAAAAACAGGCGTCAGTCATAGTCTGAATGGGTCATTTAAGAAAAGAAAATCAATATTACGAGCTGAAAATGTGTCCAAAAGTCTACCACTGGAAACGAAAGAACGAGTTAATGAATCAACTATCTCACTGTCCTTAATGCCCAAATGGCAGGAACCCACAGAAGATCAGTCTCGATCGAGTGAAGGAGGAAAAGATCATGGATGACGGAGTATATGAGAGGTATTGCATAATCGGAAGAGGTAAAAGAATGGTTAGATGTGATAGCCTGTAAAGCACTTTTAGAATCCGAGATTATCAGCACTTTATGGAAACTGGCAATGAGAGAACAAAGTAGAATAGCAGTAGATTCCGTTTAGAAAATTGAGCAGAAGGAAGCAATTTTAAAAGATTCAGAATAATTTAAGGCGAAACTAACTCCATTTGGTACTTTGCGACCGTCAGTAAAGATAGTAACATAAGTAGGGAGGAGAGAGCTTAGGGTATTGGAAAATTCAATTCTGGCGACAAGTTGAAGAACAAATTTAGAACAAATCGGTGAAGAAAGGTATTTAATAGGATGTGCCTTCTATTTTTGAACTTATTGACTAAGTGAAGGAATTTAATTATTGGTTACCGGCGTGCTAATAAAGCCAAGGTATATACTACGCTTTCCTTGTCACTAAACGAGTAATTTTGTTCGGAGATTGGCAATATTTGACCGAAGATTATGAAATAAATGAGTTTTCGGTAAATAAGTTTTTGCCATCAACTGTTTGATCTTCTAACAGTTATGACGACTATTGCAGACGATCGTTGTATTTTCAGTTGCAATCGATTTCAATTTGAACTTGATTTTTCAACGGAGTAGATCTTTAACTGCACCCTAGTGGTTTCTGTCGTCCGAAGTGAACTTGCTTCCACACTTTTTGGGTTGTACTCTTCAAGTATATTTTCATGGTTGGCAAAGCGCGCAATTTACAGGAGTCGTCGTGGTCATTGCAAATGTGCCTAGTAAAGTTTTATTACTACAGTTTTCATTATATACATTGATTAAAACGAATTAGTGTGGAACCACAAAGGCATTGCATTGTTTGGAAATTCGCCTAGCAAAATAAAGTTTCAGCATTTATTATTATTATTACATTAAACTTTACAGGCGCCGGCTGCTCAAACGGGCCATATGCGCCTGGAGAACGGAAGGGATACTAAATTGAATTTAGGAGGTTAAGGGAATGAAGGAATTGGAACGCACTGTGGATATGACACGGAGAATCAGCTAGGAGTTGTGATAAGGAAGGGGGAGACCATGCTGGGCTCTAAGTGCTATAAGGGAATGACAAGATGTTAGTAAATGGGGAATGGAAAGCTGGGTTCTTTGGCAAAAGGGACAAAGAGGGGGATCGGTGCGCTGTAGGAAATACGAATGGGTCAGGCGGGAGTGGGAAATCCTAAGTCTGGTAAGAATAATATTTTTCTTCCTTGAACGGAATGGAAGGGGGATCTAAGATAGAGGATCAGGTTTAACAAGGAAAAGGTTTTTTTGTTGACTAGAACTCCATACTTCTTCCCAGGATTTAATTATAAGGGATTTCAAGAAGGATTTCATGATTAACTCTATATCCAAATTTAGCAACAGGCTCGAAGAAAAATTTACAATTGTTCTTTTTCAAATTTACTCTTTTATTTTTATTTTTACTTATTTTCGTTTTGAAAGAATTATCCTTCCAGTAAGTGAGAGAAGAAACAACTAAGACAATATGACAACTTTAAATTGATAGTGCTATAAGCAACTTTTTTTTTGTTTTTAATTTTTTCATTAGACTGATGGAGTGAAAAAGAGGAAGTTAAAAAAAACTTATCACTAGATCGAATTAGTGGTGCCAATCGTGTGCTTATGCGTAATTAATTGTAAAGTATTTGGAGATTTTGGCGGTTAATGAGGGGTGTGCTAGCTTTCCTAATGGCTACGATAGGTTGCGATAGGTATAAGGTAAGTGCGCTAGCTTTTTTACGATTTTAAAACAAATAGATGGGGGGGGGGCAGTTAGCCCCCGGGGTTTTGACGGTTAATGAAGGGTGTGCTAGTTATGTAGATGCTGCGCTAGCTGTTTCAGCGATCTATCGCAAGAGGGTAGCGTTAAGCTGCTCCCTAACTACGAGAAAACATTTCTGCCCTAGACGTCTTCATCACAAAACACCTCCAGATGCAGTATCATCTATGTTAACTACCAATGGTCACCTACCTGCGATTGCCACTCTCCTAGATTCGGCTATAGCCACCGATCTCATGAGATACAATTTCAGCAAAGCCAACTGGCTTCACTGTAAAAAAATTCTAAACGAAGACATAGAAGGAACCGAGTAGTCGATCCATCTTTGGTACACAGCCAGCAAACTGACGAATGATATCATTCAATTCATCGATCAAATCAAGCGTGTTATAGACTGCAGCGTTCCGAAAAAAGAAACATAATTTTCGATGAGGAAACTTAAATTCCCGACACACATTACTAGACTAATTAAGACCCGAAACTGACACAGATGAACTGGATTTGATATCGAATTCCAACGGAGCCTGCGAGCAATTAAGATCATTACATTTCTGGATAAGAGAAGAAATTTCCAAATTTAGGAATAGTCATGGAATCGTCCATTATTCTTACTTGACAGAAATTCCAACCACTTATCGAACTTTTCCAGAATATTAAGAAAGAAATATAACATCATTCCTATGAAAATGGTGCTCAGCTCCATCAACACTAAGGAAAAGTTCGAAATAGTTTCTGTCAGATTTGTTGCCAAACATTCCTTGTCCGTGTTAACCTTAGTGATTTTGATACAATAAACGAAGTGACCAATACGGTAACACAATACTATCAAAAATGGCCGTCAGGTTTTCTACCGCTGTAATCTTTAACATCATAAAAGGTCTTAAAAGAAAAAATAAAACTCGGGAATTACTTTCCCCGCGTGTGGCGGTTACGTGACATCAATCTTCGCCGATGATACAAGCGCCCTCGCGCAAACTCGCAACTAACATCACCCAAAATCTACAATCAACCATAAGCAAAATCCAGATATATCGCACTAAATGGAAAATATATATCAACTCTGAGAAAACCCAAGCGATCTACTTCACTAGAAACAAAACGAGGTACTGTATCCCACAAAACCTATTAAAAACTTCAAAGCTAATATTATGCATTGGAAACCGGAAGTAATATATCTTGGGGTTGTTTTAGACCCCAAGCTTAAGTTCTATTATGGGGCAAAGCTAACCTTTACTAATAAAATTTCTGTACCCTTTGATATAATACAGAACCTCACGACTAAGTGTAATAAACTAATTGCGCATCTTCAAGGCAATCTACATCCCCACGATATACTAAGCCGCGCTCGTATAGGAAAGCGGTGCAAGATGTCACATTAAAAAAATCCAAGCTGCATAAAATAAAGTGCTTAAACTGATTTTAGGCCTGCCCTGGCCCAGTAGCGTAGTATAATAGATTATTCACCTAAGCTCTCGATTAAAATTAAGCCGAAATTATATTAGATTGTAAGTATCCGAACGTGAAAATAAAATTGCAAATAAAATAAAAATTGGCTTCCTTGTTAACGAATTAAAATTTTCTTAAAAAAACAAAAAAAAAAAAAAAAAAAAAAAACAAGAAAAAAAACTGTTTGATGAAAATTATTAATCCGATTTCTAAATATCGTCGCAAGCTATACGCTTCGGCGAATTCCTAATTAAAACCACAAATTATAATTGAGCAAACTTCCAGTTCGATAATTTTTTTTTTTTATAGATCTATATCAAATAAAATGTGTAATATTTAAATTTTGTTTGGTATTCCAAATTAAAAAAAAATTTAATCCGAAACTAGTCGGCGTCTTACTATATTTTTATAATTTAAATTAACTGAGGCGAGGAGATACTGTTGTACATTTAAAAAATATATTCGATGTAAAAATTTATAGAAATTTCTAACCTATTTTATATTCATAATAATGGGTAATTCAATTTCTGAAAATTATGTCACTTTTATTTTTATTATTTTTAAACAGTAATTTAGTCCAACGTTAGCCGGAAACAGGAAATAATACGTCTATTTAATTAAGTCAAGTATGTAGAACATATTTTAAAAAAAAGAAAAAACTTTCTAATAACGAACAAAACAATGTGTTACTTCCGTCAGATACAATTCCCTGTAAAACGTGTATATGTATAAATTGTTCGTCCTCTATATGCCACATAAATATATTTTACGTATATTTTATGACTGCCTATATTATTAAGTGTCTGTTTTAACGTTGTTATTTTATAATAACATGTATACACGTAATTTATATATATATATATATATGTAAAATATAAATGCAGAAATAGAAAGAAAGCAAGAATCGTGATGATACTGAACCATTTTTACCTTCAAGTGGGTGATACTTGTTCCAGGTCAGTGCATGACCTCGGGTTTCTTTCATGGTTTTTCTTTCCTGTTCAGTTGAATATCTGGGATTATGAGTAGTTATCGCTTTCTGCAATTAAAATCACATAACTCGGTATGTTAGTGCAAAAAATTAATTATCGATAGGCGCTGTTAGTGTATACGTCGCATCATCATATTCTTAGGATCATATTTGCACGTTTGTAGAAGAGATGCATGCTCGCTGATATATATTTAGTGTAATTATATAAATTAATAATTATCGCTAACCGCTGCTGCTCGAATTGAAAGTAATAGAATTATTACTGAACAGCAGCGTCATTTAGTTTAACCAACACCGGTTCCGCTATCTATGTGAAATCTCAAATCATTCTGCACACATATCAATACGTATCGACGTTAAGTTTTAATATTAACCTTTCGGCGTAATAACCGCAACAGCTGAATGTTATTAATAAAACCGTGTGATTATTTGAACGATATTTCTCGTCTTCTACTACACATTTTTCTTTCTTTTTTTTTTTTAATATTACTTTTTTACCGTATTACCAGCTTTCGTTTATTTATTTATTTATTATAATTATTATTTTTTTTTTTGAAAAATAGTTTTTCAACTCCGTTAAATAACAGGCGGTAGATTTATCGATCGAACTAAATTTTTACAAGAGTTGCGAAAGTAATTAAAAATAAAACACACTTTATGTTATTGTTTTTTAGAACCGGATATTAGGGCAACTAGTAGTTAATTTTTGGCTAACAATGAAAACTTTTAAGAATATAGAAATTGAAAAGAACGCACTGAGTTACAATAGGCTAAAATGTTTCTAATAAAGACCGTTTCGTTTCGAAATATTCCCGTTTTTGGATAGTGAAATAAATCGGTACTTATGAAATGTTAAAAATAATATTAAAAAATGCGAAAAATAATCTTTTTATGGATGCATGGTTATGTATATATATATGAAAACAATTATAATATGTGTACAGCGACCATAGTTAAAGAGAAATATTTTAAGACAATTATTTGTTTTTCAAATGATATTTTAACAAATATGGATGGAATTAATTTTAGCTTTTAGGGCGACATTCGTTAGGGTGAATTTAAATTAAAAAGCCGTGCAAAAACGAAGAAAATGTGACGTTGTCTGATCTCGTATTATATTATAAACCGCATAAATTTCAGGAATATTTCGAAACAGAACAGCTCCTCATTAGGAACATTTTCGTTAGGTTATTTTTCTGCAGAAACACGAATAGTTTAAATAAAATTTCAGATAATTTACAATATGTGGGAGCAGAAGAAAAAATGTGCACCGTATGTTTACAAACCGAGACAAATAATTTACATTATATTTTAATAGAAATAAATAATATTAGTTCAATAAATAAAGACGTTAATTCTTATATGCCAGTTCAAAAACCTCGTAAACACTACAAACAATTTCGAAATATATAAATTTTGCGCTAACCTGATATTCGAAGTTGACAAGGCTCCCACTCCAAAAAAAGAAGATAAAATTACAGATGTTTACGCAGCGGAGAAACTTCGCTTTCATTTTTACATCTTTACAGGGCAGTTTTTAAATATTATCCGACAAGATTATATATATATATATATATATATATATATATATATATATTAATTACAATGTAATTCTTAGGCTAAAATTGTCCCAATTTTATGTAATGAAAAATATTCCAATTTTATGGTAACGTTTGTTATATTTTACAGGATTTTTGTGATTATGCTATTGTATTCATATGGGACCGATTTAGAATTACGTTGTAAATTTTGATCATTTTATACAAAGTATAGAAGAGAAAGAGACAGAAATGTAAGTAAAAGGGGTCAAGGGGCACAGCTCCTTGCGAGGCCAAAATTACCGAGTTTTTATATACATATATATATGTGTGTGTGTTTAAAAAAAAATACGATATTTGCTCGATGCGAAGTATCGCGAACAGAGTTAAATAATTTTATCGTATTTATCATGAACGGTTATATGGTGATATTTAAGATACGAGCAGCGTAATCTCTTAAACGAAATTCTAGCGAGGATTTCTAGATGGTTTCGTAGGGAACAATGTGAAAAAGTGTCAAAGAATACAATTTAAAAAATATAGAACAAGGCTGTACGCATGGCAAGTGGAAAACTTATTACTGGAAAAACATTCAATTGTTCACTTTTTTCGAACGTTCTTACCCTATTTTTTTTTCTTACTTCTTATTTCCCTTGCTCTATTTTACTTGTTTTTCTTTTTGTCCAACTTCTGATTATGCTTGCTGCATTCAATATATTACAACGGAATTGTCGCAGCTTCAGAGCCAGTAAAAACACATTAGAGGACTTGTTATTCTGATCTGAAAAATATGTATTTGGTTAGGCACAACATTTAGCATTAGGGGGGCTTCAAACTGATTAGATGTGATAGTAGTGATAACTATGGTGGTTTTCGTAATTTCAGTTACAAATGACATTCCTCTTAACGCTGGAAATGTTTCTGTAAATCTTCCCTTCTGTTCTAATCGACCTAACATTGTTCACATCACCATTATATTTGTATTCTTACTCGACCCTTTATAATGATTTCCATTTATGTTTCCTTTAACTGTGATATTCGTTACTTTCCTCTTTCTTTTTTCTCCACTTCCATGCCATAATTGTTTGTCATCATTGCATTGCGAAATTATAGAATCTACAGCGTCAACGGCACTGTTCCTTATTGATCTCCCTCTTAGTTAAGAGTCCATTTACTTCTAATTTCTTCAATTCGATTTAACGGTAACTAGAGTGAATTCCTATATATTATATTTCTATTCTAATGATCCTACATAATTCTCTTCTTCTTTCTCATTCCAGATCTCTTCACTTTCCTTTGCCGGAATTTAACTAATACCCACAAATTAGGCTGTCTCGTTTTTTCGATAAAATTTTTCGTTTCAAAGTTTTGAACTTAGTACTCATCTTATCCCCGTTTATAATTTTTTTTTACCATCTGTCACGTCTGCTCTCACCGCTTGTTCCCATTTCGTCGCTCTTCATTCTTAATTCGGTACAACCTCGTATTTTTGACCAAAAAGAGTATGTAACGTTACATTTGACCATAATTGTACCACCTTTAGAATTCATATTCCACAATTGAAAATTTTCTTGCTTATAAATGAACAGCTTTTTGCGTGAATATCTGTCTTCTATCGCCAAGTAAATGGGGGAGATCATGTGTATTCTGATCTCTTTGTATAAATCCATCATTAGTCAAAATTTGACTACTACTGTTCTTCTGTGTGCGGTTGTACTTCAAGTTCTATCGATGTTTTCCTTTCTACCTTGATCTTCTTCAATTCTCACAAATTTAAGAAATTCTTGCTGAATCCAATACACCACTTCTGTATCTTTGCAGATCCTATTGACATCATCGCTTCCCCATTAAATATTTTCCACTCGCGTCCTTTACTCCTATTCTTTTTTACTTTTTCATTACTGAAAACTGTCTTTTACGCGCCTAGAAAGATCCTTCTTTTAATTTTAATTTTAATTCTTTTTAATTAATTTTGACCTTACACAATCTTCTGCAGTAATCTTCACCCTATTTTTCCATCTACTTTCCGGATACCCATTATCCGTACAAAGTATTTTTTCCGTTTCCACATTTCAAGTTCTTTCTCTAGCCGTAATTAAACAAGATCAATTCTCTGTTTCCGCTACATGTTGTAACCGTTTTCACTATTGACTCAAAAGGGCCTGGCGATGTTGCAACTCTTTTTCCTCTCTTCCAGATTTTACCTTTCCGGAATCTTCTTGTCTCTCTTCTTCATGTTCTATCATTACAAATTAATAACTATCATACGTTCTACTGTTTTAATTTTCACTAATAGCCTTTTTTACAAATTAATTTAATTATTTTTGACTGAGCCGTTCAAATGATTTCTTCCCCTCTTCCTGATCATCTGCGACGGAGAATACGAGAACTATCAGGTAAACGCAGCCAACTACGTAATAGCAGGTTACGTATATTACGAATTACATTTATATGGAATATAAATAAAAATGTTAATTCTGTTGATCGGTTAAAATTTTTAATTTGAATGACAATAAATTTTAAAGCAAAAAGGGTAAAAGTAAAAAAGTAAATGAAATAACGTGAAATAAAATAATGGAAAGAGTAAAAACATTTTATTTACTTCAGGTGTAAAAATGGTTATTATCAGGATTGAACAATGCAATTATACCACGACTGGAATTAATCGATCAATTGAAAGTTACTTTTTTCTATTTGTCGATAGAGCGTAACGAAAATTCGAGACAATAATGAAAATGTATTATAGAATATTGTATAACTAATCGAGGTGATAGCAGTTTCTATAAATTACAAAAAAATTAAAATGCTATTTTCGTACATATTATTAATCAACAGAACCCAGGGGAAATTTCTACATAACAATAAAATGTTATTACACACAAAGCACCGGTTAAAGAAATGCAGATGTCTTGCGACTCAAAAGTGAAGGAAAGAAATAGTGCTCTTAGAAATCTTCGACAGAAAGGTTCCATGGATTCATAACTCGTATATTTCGGTTTGGAACAAAATTTTTTTTAGTAAATTCAGCAGAAACATATCTTTAAAAGAACTACGGACATTAAGGAAACGTTTCAAAGGTAAAAATACTGACGTAGCAGTATAACTTTACTGATGCCAGCTAGTTTCGGAAATTCATCCGTAGTATAGCTTCAGCAGATGCTCTTAATATAAATGAAACGACGAAAGTAGAACAACCGTTAAATAATACTGAAGTACATTGATTTCTGCAGCCTATTTCGTACACAGAATTTCATTTAGTGATTCTGCTCCAGTATTAGACGGTATAATCTAAATTAAAAAACTTAGCGAAAATTTTAATATCCTGGCAAACATTTATAACGAGCTATTATTACGTTCATGTGTGATCTCAATGTATTGGAAACAGTTTCTCGAGGAAAACTGATCATTGAGGCATCTTCATTCGGACCAATTTCTCTTGATTCCTGCATCAGGAAGATTATAGTTAAAAATTGTTTACTGTGGTGGACAGATAATGCGGATATTCTTTCCCCTTATATGTTTGGATTCTGTCCTGGAACTTTGGCTTAATTTCATTCCTTACCGATGTTTATCCGTCATGCTTAGACAAGAAATTTCTTGCGTCTTTTTTCCCGGATGTGAAGGGAGCATTCGACAACATTTCTCTACCTATCCTGTTGGACTGGCTATTTACTATTGGTATTCCTGCTGTTACGGCAAAATTTCTGTGCAACTTATCCTTGAATACAGATTTTCATTTTTGAAATCGCGGTACTAAAAAAACAGAAAAACGTACTTCATATAGAGAACTTGTGCAAAAATCCGTCCTTAATCCTATACTTTTTAATATCTATGTAGCCCGAATTTTTGAAAAACAGCTGGCTCCTCAGTCGATGCTGACGACTTTATCGTATGTACAAAACAGAAAGGTATATCTGAACGTATTTTAAACTACCGGGGGCTTCGGTCAATATATGTACAGAGATGCTTTTGAGAGCATAGGACTCGATTTATCGCCTTCTAAATTGTCTGTTTCTGTTTCCACCTTACGGCCATTTAATAGGCAAAACCTCCAAACTAAAATTCAAAATCAGGCAATAGAGTTTACTAGATATATGAAGTATTTAGGTTTACAGTTTGATTCCAGATTAAGCTGGACCTTTCATAGCGATGTATTAGTCGAGCAAATCACTGAAATATATTCTCCATTAAGGGCAATTAGTAATTCATCGTGAGAAAGAGATTCACTCACGCGCTCGGTTTGCTTTATGCAGCAATCATTAAATCGAGGTTGTATTATGGTTCGATTTTCTATGTAGCTGCCTTCAACATACGGCTTCAGAAGCTGGATTCCTTATAGAATATAGGTTTGAGGTTTATCAACGGTAATGTTATGCTCCACCGCGCTGGTTCTTAAAGAGAATGCAAAATTCCATCACTTTACATTCAAAAAATACCTTTAATAGATAAACTTCTATTGAAATAATATCTTAACGACCTTCTTGTATTTAAACCAATGCACTTACGAAGCAGCTAGAAGTTTACTAATAATAAAATGCCCTTTCATGTCAGAATAATTAACAAATACTTTAATACAGATTATACAAAACAGCCCGGCAATAGGTAAAGTTTAAAGTTCAGACTTTAGTTCCAAAAGTTTCTCGATTTTACCAGAATTATCTATCGATACCGGCTGGCCTATTTTGTAAGTTTATTACAATTATTTGTCGGTTACACATTGGCACTCTAGAGTGTCTTTAAATTTTCAAAGTGCAGATCTATCCAATCAGCACTGTAATAGTCATGTATTCGTCAGTTTTTCAGGAAGCACATTAATCATTTACTATTTAACGGTGAATTATTTGAAGTTAGAAGATTGGCTGTTTTTGTTAATAGTTTATTGTCAATACAGATCTACCCATCGTATTGTGCACATCGTATACTTTGCTGCGATACTGGACTCCTGCATTGTTTAAATTTATTCATAAAAATCAAATTTTAGTTTAAAAGTAATTCCTCCCTTACATTGAACAATGCTAATCGTACACATATAAAATGCAGTAAAATCTCGTTAATTTGCCGGTCTAATTTCGCTTGTTTGCTGCATCATTTCTTCTCTACCCCCATCCCCCTCACTTTTTTTTTTTTTTTTCATTTGTCACAGTTGATAGATTTAGATTTTGGTAAATATGTTGACAAAGCGGTAACATAATCATAGATTCAAAAAATGTACAGAATAGTCTGCTCATTCTACCAAAGTAGAGAAGTACTTGGTCCATTAAATGCTCGATCTGACTGACCGTTTACACTGTTTTTGTAAGTGTATGCACACTTCTTAATGAGTTCTTAGTGACTAGCTGACGTTGGAGAAGTACTTACAGCATCTGGCGAACGCAACAAGTAAACAAGTGGATCACCAAATCCGGAATTCAACTGTTACTCGACATTGACATTTTGCACATTAAGCAGTATTCTTTGCATGTTAAATTACGACTTCTCAAATTTCTACTGGCAACCTAAAAACTGTCATTTCAAATGAGTTAGTCTCCGCTGCCAGAGAGATTTATTTCTTTTTCCAAATTATTTTGGTACTTCACTGCAGAGGTAGTATTAATAGGCATCGGATTTTTGTTAACAGTCTGTGGCAAACGTTTCTTTTACCAGTAACTTTAACTTTAAGAAAATGTATATTTTAGCGGGAAAATATATCAACATTGAAGTGTAGTGAAATAATTTATTTTTTCTTTTCTTTTTTTTTTTTTTTTTTTTAAATATATATGTTAAAAATTTAATTAAAAAAGAAATTTTTTAGAATCAGTCTGGAAACTTATACATACGCACGATCACGTTATTTCTGCTTTTTGGTAATATTAAAAGAATAGAAATAATGGCGCACCTGTAAATTATTGCACATTACGACGTACTGAATTCCTTTATCTTCCATTTCCTGCTTAAAATCTGACACTGCGTCAGGCGGTAGTAAGATATCGGCTGAATGGTTCTTGATTAAAGGAGTCCATAGTTGTATACGTGTTTCGCTATCTAGCCATTTTATTTCCTCCATAGTTTCGTCCGATCTCGGCCATATCCGTAACAACTGATATCCTTTATAAGAAACTTTATTTGGCACTGCTCGACCTCCGCTACTAGTCGGTTTACTTTCTAAAAACATTATCATTGAATAGTCATTTTCTAGAAATAACGAAAATTAATGAATAAAGCAAAACTTAATAGAAAATATACCATTGGTGGCAATAATTATAATTCGTACTAACGCGTATTTTTTTATTATTATGAAATAATTATACAAAATAATCGCACAAATAAAACAGATATATACATACATACATATATATATACTAGCTGTGCCCCGCGGCTTCGCCCGTGTATTAATGCCCGTTTAAATCTGTACTTGGAAATTCATTAAAAAATTTTTGTTTTATCCGGAATCGTATTTACGTAAAGATTCTTTCTCTCTCTTTTGGATGAAAGATGTTTATCACCGTCTAACAAAAAATAGTCTTCATGTTTCACGTTTAGCTGAAGATTGTCGATTTTTCTATAACCTGTCCGTCGTAATCTAACAAAAAGTTTTGCTCAACTAAACAACACACACAGCCATCGTTTTGAAGAAATCAAGTTATATTCACACTGTGATCTCCCATAATTACACGTTTAAGAGAACATCTTCACTTATATCTTTCTACCACTCTGTTTCGAGCGTTTTATTATAATTAATTTATTATCATAAAATCAAAATAACAGTGGTTGAGTAAAGATTTTAATATTTCTGATAGCAAATTATTTAAAAAAAAGTTAAACGGTTAATTTAAAAAATTTATACGGCGGTTTTGGCCTAAAAGTTCGAATATTTGACATATCAGTTAAATACTCTATTTTATTTTTATATGTTCCCCATTAAGTCCAATAGTATATTTCTTAAATCTCTTCCAGTTTCTACAAATATATTGTACAATACATTTTCTCCTACTCCTAATAATTCATTATTATATAATAAATAAGATAGAGACGAAAACGAAGATGTACCATCCCTATCTATGTATTTTACATAATGGGGAACTATTGCATCATCAACACATATTAATTCTACATTCATAATTACGTAATAACACGAACTTTTTTGTAAACAACAGCGAAAAAACGTTTATTTCATCATTCATCGATAAAAACGCCATGCGCCAGCGATAAACATGGTTGCATTTCGATTAACATCGCACGATACACAAAAGTCGCCACGAAAAGTAGTTGGTGCTCAAAAAATAATAAAATTGTCGAATTTGTTTTTTTTAATTGATTGATTAAATTATTTAATATAACAAATATTTATATAAATAATTAAAGCAAAAATTAATAGCCAACAATTAAATTTGTTTTTTTTAATTGATTGATTAAATTATTTAATATAACAAATATTTATGTAAATAATTAAAGCAAAAAGTAATAGCCAACAATTAAATTTGTTTTTTTTAATTGATTGATTAAATTATTTAATATAACAAATATTTATGTAAATAATTAAAACAAAAAGTATCCTATCTGTTAAGTTGGACCAAATTGCATGTACTTTCAAAATTTTATAAAAATTGGTTAAGTAAATTCCGAGTTTATCCTGCACAAACATACAAGACACGGGATTTTTATATATATAGATGTATATACTTTTTTTTATTACGGATTTCCTTGATAAAAATAGGTGATTTAGTTTGCGCTACTTCTGTTTATTTCTAGGACGTAGACATAATTTTAAAAAAAATTAAAGCAAAAGCCTTTTTCACCCGTTGATTATCAAACGTTAGTTCCTCCATGGTTCAATATTTAGATCTACTAAATAGAAAACAGAATTGCCAAGGTTTTTTTTTTTTTTTTTGGGAACGTCAACCAAGGTCACTGGCCCATAATTCAGGAATTACGAATAAAAGGATTCGATTTTAATACATAGAGAAGTAGAAGAAATAAACTCTGCTAAAGCTCGAACAATATCTGGTGAAGGAAAGAAAAGTATGTAGGAATCATAAAAAGGAGTAAAAGGTCCGTGAAAGACTTTTTTCGAAATTTTAAATGAAAGAAAAAAAAGCGAAATAAACTTTTACCGATCAAGATTACTGATATAACTTTTTACTTAGAACTCGGCCTTGCAGCAATTTTTTTTTTTATCCCGTCAACTGTACCTGTTCTAGAAGTTTTCATTAGTTCGGTACTCGATAAAATTATCCCTATTTTATCTGTCTTCTCTATGTTCTTGGATCATTGTTAGCGGCCCCCAAGGGGAAAAAAACAAAACAAAGCACCTAAATATTAAGTTAAAATACATAAGAATGCCAAAAAAATTGAACATTTTTTTTCTCTTCAAATTAAAGTACAATTGGGATGCTTATGATAAAACATAAAAATAAAAATTGCTCGTAATTATTTATTGTTCAAATAAATTCTCTTTTTATCAGTTTTATAACAACGAAATTTCGTAAAAGAATCGAAATTATTTTAAAAATAAATTATTATTTAATCATATTTATTTTTTTAGTAATTTTAATTTTAAACAATACATTTCGTAATTATCAAAGACGATATTTTATAATAAACAAATTGTTCAGCTTGGCTGTGCGTTCGTAAAGCGGCAAAACAAATATTTTACGCTCTATTTTAAGGTAAAAAATTAAGTCATTAATATATATATATATATATATATGTATACACGGAAAAAATTATAGGTTATTAAGTGGACTACATAATTATCAAAATAAAAATTATAATTTGTTTTGAATGTTACTTTAAAGTGGGAAATTAAAATAAATTCTTTACAACGCAACAAACTCAGGTATCCGAAATAATAATTCCTAAACGTAACTCAGCATTGAAGAAATTCGGATAAGTGATGGAAAAACGCAGAAAGATGTCCCAAATTCGTTTATTTGGTAGGGGTGAAAAAAATATTAAATTCTACATATTTTTGTATAAAGTTTACAATAAAGTAAAGCGAGTCTAATGCTCTTCGTTTTGGCAAGGTGCCAGCGATTTTAAAATTAAACCTTTCGTAATCTAATTAAGCATGTAACGGATTTAAACGGAATATATTGATTCTTCTCTCAGCCTTTTTACTTTCACCTAGATGACTTCGCTGGTGCCGAATTATTTTGAGTTGTGTAATAATCTGGGAGCGACTTCAGTCCAGAACGAAACAAGTTTCGAAATCACCTACGATTTGGTAGCCCAGTACCTTAACGAGTAGTCTACTCACGGAAAATAAAAATATATAAGCCGGTATAAAAAGATTACTGCTTTGTTTATATACAGGGTGATTATAATTAAAGTTCAAGTTTCAAAACGCTATAAATAAAGAACCACTGATCAGAATGACGTCAAATTTTAACGGAATATTATTGAAGAAGAAGAAAGCGGATGACATAAGAAAAAAAAATAATTTCATTTTTTTTTTCTTCTTTCTTTTTTTTGGCCCGGCATCTAATTTTAGCAACAGATTGCGCTACTAGTACCGCTTCATTCTTCAAAGGCCAGTGTGTGGTGCGGGTTTACAGCATCATTTATTATATGGCTATATTTTGTCCAGGAGACGGGTGCTTTCTCGGTCCTGTTACCTGTACCGTCACTGGTAAGTAAGTGCTATGTGACTTTTGCGCGACCATGTCATTTCAGCTCTTCAACAGCGTGGATGTGTGGATGGGATCATGTTTATGCAAAATGGCACTCTTCCGCACATTGCAAATTCAGTGAAGCAGCTGCTGAAGCAGCACTTCGGAAATGCTAGAATGATCAGCCGTCATTTCGCTACAGCCTGGCCATCCCGATCAACTGATCTTAATCCGCGTGACTTTTGGCTGTGGGGCTATCTGAAAGAGTTGTGTTCGGTGCTCTAATTCCAAACTTAGCTGAATTGAAAGCACGCAATGCGCAACACATTCTGAACGTGACCACACTTCGATCAGTTGTGGAACATGCTGTTTCTCGATTTTAACTTGTTGCAAAAAACGGTGGACAGCATATTGAACGTGTTTTGCGCCAGTCTCACAAAATTTAAAAACCGATTTGATGGATTCCCTTTATGTGGTTTTCGGTCTCAAGACAATTAAAAACCGGTTTGATTGATGCTTTTTATGCGATCTTTGGCTTCAAGACAATTAAAATCCATTTTGATTGATGATTTTTATTCGGGTTTTGGCCGCAGGACAATTAAAAACCGATATCTTGCAGGAAAATGATTCCATCCACACATCCACGCTGTTGAACGGCTGGAATGACGTGGTTGCGTAAAAGACACATAATCAGTGACGGTACAGGTAACAAGACCGAGAAAGCACTCGTCTCATGGGAAAGATATGACCGTATCATAAATGATGCTATAAACCCGCACTACACAGTGACCTTTGCAGAATGGTAGCGCAATCTGTTGCTAAAATTAGACGCCGGGCCAAAAAAAAAAAAATTGCAACTATTTTTTTTTTTTTTTTATGCCATCCGCTTTCCTCATTCTTTAATAATATTTCGTTCAAATCTGACGTCATTCTGACCAGTGGTTCTTTTTTTTATAGCGTTTTGAAACTTGAACTTCAATTATAATCACCCTGTATATCTATATGTATGTAACAGTTTTTCGTGATTGCTATAGAAACGAATTATTGTAGAATGGAGGAGTCTAAATAAAACCGTTTTCTTTAGTTAAATTATGTATTACTGTATTTTTATTACATGCAAATTCATGTATTAAAAAAATTTAACTTGTTCCAAAATGTTTTTACTATCGCTCCGATTTGGTATCCGTTACGCTATGCTTATTCATTTTTTTAAACTAATTACAAAAACATCTCCATTCAGTAACAAAGTAATTAATTGCATTTGTGTAGCGATGATACGAGAAACATGTGGGACTCAAAAAGCGAACTGTTATTTTTGAGTTCACCTGTCTTTTGTTTTTTCGATATATGTTGTCTAGGGCTTCATTGTCCTTAATTTTACTTTGCCACTTTGCGAAATACGTATTTTATTTGCCATGACTTTTTTTAAGCCCATTATTTATCGAATTTGTTCTAAAAGATAACGTACTACGGCACGATGTTGTTTGCATAAGCGCTATTTCTATTTTTTAAATTTCCCGCACGTACGTATATCGTAAATATATATTAGAAACAAATAAGGCCAGACCAAAATTACACGGCGATAGTAATAAGAACTTTTTTAAGACTATCTAGGCGGTTTTCTGACCTTTCCGCATCAGTCAATGGCCCGAAAAGCATCCGGAACATAATTAAAACGAAGGACACGCTTGACACATACTTGCGACGACGTCTCAACGACTTGTACTGCTTTTTTTCATTTTCGTTTGTAGATATCATTACAATTATCGCGGGATTTTAATTGACAAAAGGAATGCGGAGAGAACTGAAAAAATGAACAACAAAGGAAACAACAGGATATAAGAGTCGCTATAAGCAGTGAGAGATAATAAATTAGAATGAACCATAGCACGTTCCGCCAGGAGGGACGGACGTTCGAAAAAGATGTGATTAAGATCACAACTTTTTGTAACTCGAGAACAGTAAAAATTCACGATAAAGCATTTTTTTTTTGCCCCCGTACTTTATTCATTTAGCCATTTTTTACCTCGTTGTCGGTTTATCCGTTCTGATAGTTTATTTCTCTCTGAAAGTATCTTGCAGGCGGTCTTTTCTCCCTTACCGTTGCCCTCTTTTGATCCTTTCATTCTCCTTATTCGCAATCTAATTCACGAATTATTCCTGTTCCGTTCGATCCAAATTGATTTATTGTGGATTCCTAGCCATGCTGGAATTGAGGCTAATGAGGTGGCTGTGATTCCTTGGCTCGCTCAGGAGCATCCAATGGACATCCTCTTCATAAATTTTCCGCTCACAATATTAATCATATTTCCAAACAGTTCCATATTACATTATGGAAGGATATTTATTTTTCTCTTTTCTCAAATCCGAATTCCTTTTATCTTTCCGTTCAGCCCTTACCTTCTTTGACCGGATGGTTCGACATGTTTCCTTCCCTTTGTCGTCCCCTGATCACCGCTATATGTCGTCTTCGTTTCGGTCATACCTTTCTCCCTTCGTCACTTTATCGTTTTTCCCTCGTCTCTTCTCCGCGGTGCCCTCTTCACCCAGAGGACTCCTTTTTTCTGTGTGATATCAATCACGTTTTCTTCGAATGTTCCTCACTCTCTTCAGAACGTTCTCTCTTCTATTCTCGGCTTTTGGATCTTCGTCTTCCTACTCCATACAATGATTCTTATGTTCTCTCATTTCCTTCCTTGTCAATTGTTCCTATTCTAGCTTCTTTCATTCATTCAATCTCGCACCAGATTGAAATCTAATATGTTATTCTCCTTTTGAACAATTACTTAGATTGCTTGGCTGATTAGGCTGTTTCTCTTCGTTGGCGTACCCATAAAAAAAAAAAAAAAAAAAAAAAAAAAAAAAAAAAAAAAAAAATAGTTTATTTCTAATTTTATTTTACACGTTTCTACTAATTATTTATCTAACGCGTCTGTTAGATATATAGAGATTACTGAGAGCTGCCGAACACGCGGGAAAGTAAAATTTGATTTTATTACCTGGCGTTTATAAAATTTTCTATTTTTAATATTAATTTAAAAAAAAAAAACAAATTTGGAGCTTCTACGCGACGTGAAATTTTTTAGTAGGTATTATATAATTTGAAGTGTAAGCTTATGTTATAATTGTATCAGAATTCTTCCATCTCACGAACTGAACAGGCTAGTTTACTGCATCATTTTGAATTTGAGGCATAGCGTACCTGTTTCCAAAAGCAACTAGAGCTACTTTATTAGTATTCATATTTTGTCGTAAGGAAACTAAAGACGAAGAGAATAGAACAACATTTATGCACCTAGTAATATTTTTGTTCTTGTTATAATACATGCTAATAAATGTTTTAATACATGCTAATAAATGTTTTAATACATGCTAATAAATGTTTTAATTCGATACATTGTTAAATATTTAAAGATTTCACGGTGATTATTAATAATTTTAAATCGTTTTCGCAGACACCGCGTTAAAATAAATGTATCATTTGAACGCGGAGTCTCTGAAAACAATTTAAAAGTGATGAATGTGTATTATTGTTTATTATATTATAATTATTTTTAATATTGAAGTTGTTACTTTATCGGCGAGAGGCAATTTAACATTATTATTTACATATATATTATTTATTAAAAGGGTACAAGAAATTAGGTAAATTTTGAACGTTAATGCCTCCTTTTTTATATATTGAGAACGGTGTAGGGCGGCTCTTTAGACAACATGAAACAAGCAGTAATGTTTTAAAAAAGAATTTGAGATTAGGATAAACGTTTTTTTTTTTTTTGGGGGAATACATGTTTTTTTAATTACACCGAATTCGTTCGTCAAGCTAAACGCTTGCCAACAAATTATATTTCTATGTTTTCTAATATCATAACTTAAATTATGTACTTATCGATAAATAGAGATTCTATTTTCTTTTGATCTGTAATCGATATACTATTTTTTCTTTTCTTTTGTTGTTATTTCACGCCATTTACTAAAACCTGCTCTCAGAAGCTTGGCATTGAAAAGAGAGAACAAAATAAAATTATCGAGGTTACCAAACCTATGGGTAAATACGCCTCGTGAATTCGGAATAGAGGCTGGATTATTTTTTAACTTACTATGAACAATTTTTTCTAGCATAAGGACTGACAGAAAAAAGTAATTTTGAAGAATCTATAATACCGAAATGACCGGTGAGGGCTGGATGAAATTACTTACGAATAATTTAATTTTCATAAAGCACATAAATGTTATGAAACTTTTTAATCTATTAAACGAAGTTGTAGAGAAATATACATAAATTAACTCCGCCTGTTAAACCGAAATTCTCGCTACTCGAGGAAAATGCCAAATTAGCTCCTTATCACTGATTGTTATGTTCCCGTCAATTCCAATTCGAAATGCTTATGTATCACCGACGCTTTTACATGTTGAAAAACCAATTCGAATTAGATTTACCAGTTAGAAGCCGGGCTAAATTGAATTTTTAAAATTTCTAAAGCTCTTTAAACTAACGCTGCTCATTTGATTTGACCACTGAGCTCACACAAAAAACATTCAACTACGTCACAGGGAGCGGTGGATTGTATTGTTTATTTTCTCTGCCGCTCACTGACCGCTATATATTTAATGTTGCTTCGATGAAACCTTTTAGCAGTAGAGATTATGAGGAGTAAACAAGAATGTAGCTAAGAACTCTTTCGTCTTGCATCTGTTAATACTGGGAATATGCGCAAATGTTTCGAACACCAGAAATTTGTAAACTTCGGAGTTTTTCAGCATAAGGACCGTTCATCTTTTACTACGACTGATGTTATCATTGAAGAGGAAATTTCAGCAGCATCCAACGCAGTTAAGCGAAACATCTTTTACAACACCGGTTAGTGACGAGTTTTCAAATATTTCCCCAAAAGATCTTATCGCTCTTCCACAAGTTGCAATGAAGCAAAGATGAAAAACAACAATCGGAAAAAGGAAGGACAGCTGTCTTAACATCTACGCCTTAAAAGCTTCAACTTCAAACCAATAATGACGAAGCAAAAAAGAAAAAATAACAAAAAAACCAAATTAAAAATAGCTGGATTTCAATGGGAACAAGAAGAAATCAGAACGCCGTACACTTAAAAAGAAAATGAAAACATAAAAAAATACCAGAGCCGTCGAGTGATTTAGATGGTGGAACATAAAAGAATGCAATGATTTCACTTCCGTCGAAGAGTGCATTGCTAAGACCGTTGTCCCAAAGCGATGAAGAAGATGTTACTCTGATTTGTGAATTTTCTAACTGAATTTTTTTTTTATATTTAGTGCTTTTAGTTTCATCTTCTTCTATCATTTTAATACTAATTTATTTCCAAACTAGAGTTAAATATGGAAAAAAAGGTTAATTTAATTTGAAATAAAAACCCATGAACATTGTTACTATCAATTACATATAAAAAACGAAACAGAGTTCCGTTTTATTTGTGTGTTTTTTTTTCTAAATATTAATATCAACTGTTATGTTTTTGTTAATTTTAAAAATAATGAATGGCTTGTAAAACGTCTTTTGAATCAGAAGATAAGAGAACCTTGAATATACTGTTAGTAGAGGCTATAAAAAAGGATTGCTTGTAGTGTATACGTATAATTTTTTCACTACTTCAGAACTTTTAAATTGTGAAGTATTCCGTTCAGCTCCGGGCACCATTACATATTATTCATTAAGCAAGAAATTTTTCCGCACAATCTCTTGATTTGAAAATTAAAAACGCGCGCATTTTATAGTGAAAAATAAACTTAAACGAGCGCGCAGAGAAATGATTTTTCTTTGTATCATTAATGAAAGCGTAAAACAACTTTCTTTTTTTCTTTTATTTGCAGATTTTCATCGAAATTTCCTCTTGAAATTTCTGGAAAAATGTATTCAACAAGTACGAAGATTCGAAAAAATTAAATAATTAACATTTTCTCCATCCTTCCAGTAGTATACAGACTAAATTGCATAAGCTCTCGGCAATCTTTTGTTGTTATTACTTTTTTAGCTCGAGGTGGTATAAAAAAAAGTTATTTCTAATCGATTAGAAATTAGAAAAATCATTTTCATACTTATAGTAGATAGGTAGATCGTTTTTTAGACAAAAGATTACGAAAGCTCTTCTTCATTACGATAAATCTGGAAGTATACACGCGCTTTTCGGTAAAAATTTGATCCATAAAAATAAAATTTTAAATTTTCCAACATTTAATGCGTCCGAAGTTGTAAAATATTCAGCAAGAATCAGCTTTCAAATAAGATCTTCAATAGAGGTTAATTTAGGTCAACATTTTGAAGTACAGATTCTGGGAAAGAACTTCCTCTCTATTGTTTCGAGTCATTCCTAGCACTTTAAGTAAACTCCGAACGTCATCATCGTGCTCTAAAGTAGGTAGAAGGATTTTCAAAAAAGGAAAAAAATGTAAATGTAAAGATTGAATATTTCAAAAATCGGCAATAAGAAAGATTTTATTCCCAATATTCAACAATCGAGAAATGACAAAATCCATTTTCCGATTTCAACACCAGCCTACTTAACATTACATCAACTATTACATTAAACAGTTATGTAAAGAATCGATTTTCGTATAACCGTCAAATTTTAAACGAAATATCACATTGTGTGTTCCCCGTTGTAACTCTATATTATTCGAGACATTCGGAGGGAAAACAGTTAATTTATTGACAAATCTATTTATCCAAATTATAAACTATAAAAGTAAATATAAAATTACAATTATAACAAACAACTAGAAATTGTATATAATAGTATACACATATCTATTGTTTTCGGGCACAGCTCATCAACAGCTAACATTATGGAATCTACTGAGTGTAGATTAATCTAAAACATGTAAGGAATTTCCAACATTTCTAACTCCGATACCTTTAAAATGAATGGCCCTTACAAATAAATTTCACTCATTAATTTTTTTTTTTTTTTTGTGAAAGCAACATCCTGTACCGTGTTTAACTGCTATGGCTATTACAGTACGAAGATGCGCAGTTTGTTTTTATAGATATCTGCTTATTCCGCTAGTTCTGATAAACTGTGTTACAGATAAAATTGTATTGGAGGAATTCTCAAGAATGTTGGTGACTGTTTTGTTATTAATAGAGGGTGGCCGGTGGGGTGAGAGTGCTGGACAGTCGCACAGTATGTGGGAAGTTGAGGGGGCAACACCTTAGCAACAGAAAGGATAATTCATAGGAGAGGGGGTTCTTTGCAAAATAAAATTATGCGACATAGCTGTGTGGCTCGTGCGCAAACGGCTAAGTGCACAGAAATCTCTGCAGGAAATGCTTTTTTCTAGCCACCATGGTTCGGTTAGGGGTTTAATTAACCTCGAGAAAGTCTGACACGAGGACCAATGGGCTTTCCATGAGGATGTGGGATTATTGAAGATTATGTTCGATAAATAAGGTGGAGGAGGGCTGTTAGTAGGCAAGGGGCAATATATTGCATGTTACCTCAGCAGGTTTTACTTTTAGTGGATGATAGACTAGACTTGAAAACGATACTCTACAGAAAAAACCATTATTTAATATGCGAAGTTCGTAATTACATTTAAATTCTTTGAAACTGTTTATCTCAGTGATAATTACAATCTGTTGATAATGAGTCATTTTATAAAAACAGAATTGAACCAGTTAGTAAACATTTTTTTCTTTTGTCTTCTTTCCTCTCTATCAAATTAATATCTATTTCCTATTCATAAGGGGGGTGGAGTGAAAATAGTTCATTCAACTGCGGCGTTAGGCACAGTTTAGG
The DNA here is from genome assembly GCA_039619475.1 of Icerya purchasi. NCBI lineage: Eukaryota > Metazoa > Arthropoda > Insecta > Hemiptera > Monophlebidae > Icerya > Icerya purchasi. Next base: position 32,991,274 of record CM077116.1, on the reverse strand, counting down.
TCGGGAGTACACCGTGCATACTCGTAAATAACGAAATCTTTTCCTTAGAAATTTTCTGCAAAGCAAAAAGCTCAACTAGACTCAGTTAAAGTATCCTCTTCTTCATATTAACCGAAAAACTTGTTTACAGCATATCGCGGCAATTTACTTATCAGTTCAGTGCTAGATTTCAGTCATAGAAATGTTATGTCGCTAACTGTTGCGTTGTCATTATTGCACAGCGTTTATGCTAATGGCAATAACTGCTGACACAGAAAAGTTCTAAATATCAATCAGATATACTGTGAACAAATTAAATATCACTGGACAGATTACGTACATACCGTTAAAAATATAGTAACAAATAAACAAAAAATTAATTTTGAACAGAATAGCATGAACAGTGGAAAATATTATTTCAATATACAAAAAGAGCAACAGATTAAGAACCCATGGTACCTTCAAGTGAACGAGAACCTACCTAGCAACTACATAAAGCAAATCATCCGGCTTAGAACAGGGCATACCAGAACAGCAGATCGTTTAAAAAAATTGAACATTATCGAATCGGATAAATGTCAGTACTGTAATAAAGACTATGAAGAAAATATTAACCATCTCCTATGGCAATGTGTTCAGTTCCAAAAACAACGAGAAGAACTTACAAATAGATTAACTCAAGTATATCACACGTTACCGATAAACACAGTAACCATACTCACAAATCCACTAGGTCAGGCATGTAAACAACTTTATCAATACCTCAAAAAATGCAATATTGAAATTTAAGACTTGAATATTATATTACATGTTTAACATATAAACTGGCTAAAAGGTTAAAAGATAAACCAAGCCAAAAAAAAAAAAAAATCAGATATACAAAATATAAAAATAAAGATACACGTGTAGTAATTAAAGAAAAATTCAAAGAAAATTTTCCAACATTTTCCATTCTGAGTAGAAAGGATTGCTGGAGAACAACTAATTTTTAGACACTGGATTAATACAGTTTCGATTTAAAGCTAAGATAATCTCTTTAATAGCAAAAAAGTTGATCAATTCCGAACAATTTCGGAGTAAATTTAACCGATGGAATAAAAAATTAATACGAATTTAATTTTGGTACATGTCAGATTAAGTAAATTAGAACCATTAAATTAAATAAACTTTTTAAGCGAAATTTCAGAAATCTTTACCGGTAACGGATTACCAATGATAATATCGCACATTTATATCGCAACTGAAAAGCTTCAAAAATCGACGCTTATTTTGTAACGGATTTTATAAAACCAAATTTTCAATTCAAGCAAAGTGACCCAAGATAATTTAATTAATTTGTTTCATATTATATGTAAAATAATTTTGTCGTGTATATATTTATGATTTTCGTGTTTTGGTGTGCTAACTCTCGGGGCTCTGATTATTAAATGTAATCAATCGTATCCTCTCTTTCGTTATAAATTCAGTTAATGTACATTAAGTAGTTTGTTGTGTAAATAGAAAAAATAATAAATTTAGTTGTAAGTTTCATTTCATACGGATCGCAAACACCCCTAAGGCAAAACCAAAAAAATATAAAATAAATTTGATTTAATTAGAAAGAGTATGTGCAAAAAATTTGCGTAATAATTAATTGAAGACGTAGTGTTCTTAAAATATAATATCCAGAGATTGGTGACCAGGACGGGATAAAAATAAATAAGTAAATAAAATAAATAAATAAGCAACTGTATTGTGGCTTTTTCTTAAAAGAGAGAATACAGCAATATATTATATATATATATATATATATATATATATATATATATATATATCAGTGGCGGATCCACGGGAAGGATAGGGGACACCCCCCAAGAACCAAAGCATCTATGAAAAAATTTGTTATAACAGAGAAACTTAATTTATACTATAAAATATTTGTATGAATTTCACCTACGGATTTTAATAACTAATATTTAATACTATTTTCTAGTAGAACTATTAATGTTCCTTTTTTATTCTATTTTAAACACAACTGTCGTCGATCTTTTGCAATTTTTATTTATTTTTAATTTTTATTTTGTAATTTTAATTAAAAATAGAGTTCAATGAGAAATATATATATATACTTTACTTCCCCATGGGGACAAAGAATTCGGATCGGATTACTAACAAAAATAAAAAAGAAGTAAAGTCTAATAAAAATAGTATCTTTCTTACTATATCTAAACTACCATTTTAGCTAGAATTTTATAATTTCGTTTTATTTTTTACAACTAAATATAAGACAAAAGTTAAATTAAAAATTGTAACAATTATGTATTTTTAAAACAATTTTAAATTTCTATAAAGGTCGCTATTTGATTTTCTTTATGAAACAAGGGGTATTTCTCAAATCTGTTACCTACCGTAGAAGATTTTACGTAATTATATAATCCTCTCCCCTTAAATGTCCTCCTGGATTCGCCCCTGATATATATATATTTGTTTGTGTGTGTTGTGTGCACGCGTGAATTTATGTAACTTTAATTAGGTTCCTGTAGAAAGCGATGTACTGGGTAAAATCATGTTACACCTTAAATCTGTATAGGCTGTAACCTTCTTACTGTATTTTTACAACATTTTTTAATACGTACCGAAAAAGTTGTCTATGATAAATTCGGAAATATAATCCAGGTATTTAAAGATGGTACCGAGGAAGGAAATCGGCTTTGTGTAGAACGTTTCCGTATACGGACTACAGAAACATAGGCCAGCGAATAAAGAGACAATCAGTATTAAATTTGTGGTCAAATGCGAAGCCGTATTATCGAAATCGTTCTGCAAAGGAATCGTCATGTCCCCTTAAGAATGCGCTTTGGTCAACAATTATTCGTCCAGAAAACACATTACTATCCCGTACGACGACCAGACTGCGACGAAGGACATTCACCGCCAACACCACTTCGTACCATTCGGACGGAACTTGTGCATTAATCGTGCCGATGCATGACTGTCGCATGCCAGCACAGAGCGAGAATAGACGGAATCGTTACAGTGCTACGAAGGTGTTAGTTACCATTCGGACCGCTTCGGTGTCCGATAATCTCGACTCAGCCTGTACACTGCGAGGACTTCATATTCGCTATACGATAATTATAGTCGAGCTAGCGAATAATTACAGGTAGATAGGCATGATCCATCTCCTTAAATTAATGAAAACTGGAAATTTTTAATTTCTTGCCGGCGAGTGCAGATTGTCAACTGGGCTCGCTCGGTTGCGCACTGTTTAAGACGAAGCTTCTGCTTCGAGCAAACATCCGATCGCGTCCACCGGTATGGCTAACACAAGCGTCTCCGATGTTTTTGTTGTTTTTTCCCTCCAGCGTTACCATTCCAGTTCTTCTTGTAACAGGAGCAAGTTCGCTGCTTTCCAGTATCGTAATTGTCGTAACCGCAATTTTTTCTGTTTCATTTTGCTGTCATTGTTTTCTTACGTGAAGTCAATCTGCCTTTACTATCCTCTAGCTCGGTACGCCAACTGCTAATACGGTTATTCGAATTGCTGAAAGAAAACGCTGCTCTGTTTTCTCTTTCGCTACTCGCTCTTTAGAGTCATTTATCATTTATCATTATCATTATAGAACTGAAAATCAGTTCCGGATCTGAGAATTTTTCAAACGGATCCTTCGACAGTCGCTCTTACGCAAACAAAATTTAGACAATTTTTTTTTCGACAAAAAATAACTTGCAAGTCGTTCTAATCTCTTTTTTTCAATTACTACTGTTATTAATATTATTTTGACATACATGTGCGTAAGTTAAAATAAGTTGGAGGTGGTCACAAGATTTCCGTGTTAAAACTGCTTAAGTAATGACTTGAGCAGTACTCGTCATATTCATTACTCGATACCTGTTACCTGTTACTTTCGATATTTTTTATTTTTCAACACGGAGTGTAGAACTTTAAACGCGTGACATGTCGTAAACTATATGAATAAATAACACATGAAACGTTAAACTTACACATCATTTGTAAGCAAAGACGTCGACTAGTTTTGGAACACTCGAGATCTATAATCGTAAATTTTAATATGAAATAAAATAAATTTTTGGCAACGAATTTATATTTTAATATTTACCTCTTGATAAAGCTGCTTAGAATTACATATTCAAAACGAACTATGCTGTAGAATGTACCTTCATTATTCTTTTATCGCGATATTTGCGATGTTGAAATATATATGCCTGGTTCAACAAATATGTAATCAGTTTTTTTTATTAGTAACAAAATAATAAAATACTCTTTTTACAATTTTATTAAATACATTCGTTTTGAATTCTACGATTCATCACGAAAAATTTCAACAAAATTACGTTCGTTTTGGAAACCAGTTTTACATTGAAATCACAATTTTCGGTAGACACTACGTGTCAACATTAACGCACCTATTTAACGTTTCGAACACGTTTACACGGCACATACATATATATTTGTTGTTTTCAAAAACTGGATATGGCTTTCGGCCTGGGATTGGCCCTACTGATGGTATTAGTCTGTTTGTTTCCAGTATATACAAATCCTTCATCTAAAAACAGTACACCTTAGCTTCCTTCACTGATGTCTTCTCTGCTTTTGATAATGTACACCTGCCAACTTTAAGAGAAAAAATGTCGGAAATTAACGTCCCAGTTAAATTTTCTTCCCTTGTTATTAATCTCATGATGAATCGCTCTATCCATATTTCTTCTATACCTCTCTGCCATGAAAGAAAAATTTTTCGCGGCCTCCCACAAGGTTCTTCCCTTTGTCCTACTCTCTTTAATATCTACACTATCGGTGTTGCTTCTCTTCCTTTAAATTCTTCCTCCTTGTTTTTTGCCGATGATATCCTGCTTTTTTCCTCCGCCTCTGACTTTGTAGCCGCTAATGAGGCTCTTAGTTCGTCTCCTACTGCACTGGATCACTCCTTATCCTCAATTAACCTTTCTATCTCTCCTTCTAAGTCTTCATCTATTGTCTTTTCACTTCGCCCTTACAATCCTGTCTTGCTTAATCTATCTGTAAACAATTTACCTCTTCCTCACGTTAACTGTTTCTGCTATCTTGGAGTTTTTCTCAATAGTCGGCTGACATTCTCTGAATATATTGATTATCTTTCCTCTTCTGCTATTAAAAGGCTAAACCTGCTGAAAGCGCTGTCCTCAACAAAATGGGGTGGTGATCCGTACATTCTGATCGTCTTGTATAAAGCCATTGTCCGTTTCAAATTTGATTACTGCTCTTGTATCTATGATTGTGCCTCTATATCTCGTCTTTCTAAATTGGACATTATCCAAAATTCGTGTCTTCGGCTTTGTCTTGGTGCTCTCAAGTCTACTCCAATTCCAGCAATTCTCGCAGAGTCTCACACACCACCCCTGTCTCTTCGCAGATCCTATTTAGGCTATCGTTTCCTCTCCAAACGTCTTCCTCTTACGTCCTGTACTCTTATTCATTCCTACCTTTCAATTTATAAGAACTGGCATTTTACGCCTAGGAAAATCCCTGTTTTAGCCCTCATTTCCCTTCGCCTTAGTTCCTTTTGGCCTTACACAATCTCAGGTAATAATCTTCCTGTATTTTCTTTTAGCTTTGCCGAACTCTGCCATTCTCCCAATGTTTCTTTTGTACCTTCACTTTCCAAATCCTTTCCTCAGGCAATAATTCAACAGGAATTCCACAGCATTATCAATTCCCAATTTCCATCGCATGTACCCATCTTCACAGATGGCTCCAGGGGACCTCATGGTGTTGGAGCTTCTTTTATTCTTTCGGACTTCAATTTCTCTGAATCATTCTGTCTTCCTTCTTTCTGTTCAATCTTTACAGCCGAATCGATGGCTATCCTACACTCCATTATCTTCATTTCTTCCAGTCGTCAGTTTTCTAATTATTTGATTATATCAGACTCCATGAGTGTTCTTCAAGCGATCAGCTCCCCTTTTCCTGATAACTCCTCTGATTTCATCATTCTTCGCACTACTCCATCTGTGTTGATTTTTTGTGGATTCCCAGCCATATGGGCATTAAAGGTAATGAGACGGCCGATTCCTTGGCTCGAGTTGCTGCTTCCTCTCGTTCCTTCTTTAAAAAAATTCCATCTTCCAACTTGAATTCTCTATGTTCCAAATTTCATCTTAAATTTTGGTCAGATATTTACCCTTCCTCCTTCCGTAACGAACAATCCTTTTATCTGTCTGTACAACCTAGTCTTCCTTCTAACCCCTGGTTCTTTGAGTTTCCTTCACTTCCCCGTTCCGTTGTCATTTCTATGATTCGCTTGCATTTTGGCCATTCTGCTCTTCCTTCCTCTTGTTTTCGCTTTTCCCTTGTTTCTTCTCCAAATTGTCCTCTTCACCCTAATGAGGCGGCGAATTGCGACGCCAATCACATCTTTTTTGAATGTCCATCTCTTTCTGTTGAACGCGGTATCCTATATTCTTGTTTGCTGAAACTCAAGCTCCCCACTCCTTATTGTGCATCATATATTCTGTCCTTTTCTTCACCATCCGTTATATCATCCGTTAGTTCCTTTATATTGTCCATATCTGACCGAATCAAAATTTAACTGACGGCTCTTTTCTTTTTTGTTGTTTCTGGGTGTAGGTCCTTAGCTGACGTGCCCAAAGGGGGGATCTAATAATAATGGATAGTATTTTTAAGTTCCTCCGGGTTATCGGAAGGTGTCGTATATATTGAGATGTTATAGTTAGGATGGTATTTCCGGAGTGATATACATCTTCGTTAATAATAGTTTTAAATCGAACAGTTATGCTGTATATAATAATAAGGCATACGAGTGTTTGTTTTTCGATATTGAAATAAGGAGTAATAAAGTAACACGAATATTCGCTATTTATCGGTCACCAAGTCATTAAATGAATTTTTAAAAGAACTGAATCTTTTTATTAACCAAATTGATAGAAAGCGGGAATTTATTTTGTGTGGCGATTTTAATAAAGACTTATTAAAACGTATAGTGCTACATCGGAAAATTTTTTAAATATTACGTTAGGGTGTGCAAGTATAAGACTAATTAATACCCTAACTAGAGAAGAATTTAGAATTGGTATTTTAACTCAGTCATGTATAGATCATTTTTTTATTAGGAGCTGAACTGAACAGATTCACGCGGGAATTATTAGTTCAAAAATATCCAATCATTACATTATTTTTTGCACATTTCGCATTAAGAGGAACATGCATCAAAATATGAAAGGTCCAACAAAGAGTAGAGTAAATGAAAGGAGGTTGAATCAAAAATTGAAATATGATAACTGGCATAATTTAGAGTAGCTGAATTCGGCCGAAACTATTTGCTCGCAAATACAAACGAAATTTAATAACGTGTACAAAGAATGTAGCAATCAGGTAAATTATACAAATGAAAATAATCTTCACTTTAAAAAGGACTGGATGAACATAAAAGTTTTAAATTTTATGTAAATAAGAGACATATATTATAAACGATGTAAAAGTAACACAACGAACTCTCGGTATAAAAAACTGTATATAACATACAGAAATACGACTAAATCAAAAATTAGGAAAGCGAAATTAGATTACTACAATAAACAAATACAACAGGTAAGTAACAACACTAAGAAAGTATGACAGGTAGTTAATAGCATAGTATGTAACAAAAACAAAGCTTCAGACATCAAAAATAACGCAGCAGTCCTCACTCCAGTAATAACAAAACTAATAAATTTCTCTGTTAAGGAAATTATAGTCCCTGAATGACTTAAAAGCGGAATTATCCGACCTATATATATAAAAGTGATGAAGCGAGAGCATGCGAAAATTATCAACCAATTACGATTATTTCAGTGTTGGCATGGAACAATTTCTTGCGTCTCACTTAAGAAATTTTATCTGGGGAGAAATAATTTACTACACACTAACCAATTCGGCTTTAGAGAAGGGAAATCAACAGCCCCTTGTTAAGAGTATTAACAAGTAAAATCAATAAAGGATTGAAGCAGTTCCTCGTAATTTCTATAGACATCAGTAAAGCATTTGATGCGGTGAATCATGAAATACTGTTGCCGGATATGGAAGATATTGGTATCATAGGCAAACAAAATAAATGGTTTAAACGTTATATACGTAATAGAGCGGGAGTCATGAAAATCAATGGCGAACTAAGTAGAGAGAAAACTACTTTAAGAGAGGTAGGGCGAGGAACTATTTTAGCTCTATTGTTGTTTCTCATTTACACCATCTCCCTTCACAAATATGTTAAACATTCGACTGTGTATGCCTATGCAGATGATATAGTACTCGTAATTGAGCACCATGACATTCACGCGGCCGAAAAACTGTTGCAAGAGGATGTTGATACCATGAATAGGTGGGCGCATGATAAATACCTAACGATTAATATAAAAAAATCAAAGGTTTTATATATAAGGACGTCCAGCAGATACAGAACACACAAACGATATATTATAATGCATACAACTGTTTGACTCATACCTTCAATTGTGGTTGTACTCCACTGGAAACGACGGATGAGTTTAAATACCTTGGCTTAACTTTTGACAGAACATTATCTTGGGACAAGCATATTATAGATTTATCTAACAAAGTTAGGCAAACGATTCTAGCATTATAGATTAGCTCAATCAATACCATATGATGGTCTTCGTGTATACTTTAACGCTATAGTCTTGTCACGAATCTTATATGGAATATCAATTTGGGGGGAAGCAACGAGTACAATAATCAAGAGGATTAGTAATCAACAAAAGAGATACTTAAAGGCAATGATCCCTAATATAGATCAGGTTAGTAGTAACATTAGCTGGTGGAGAGATAAAAAAGAAATGTCCCCAAAAAATGTTAGATTATTATCACCGACTGCTTAAGTATAAGACTAATAATACTTCATTATCTTCGACAAAAATAGGTAGAACAACTAGGAATCATAGGGAAGTGTACTATATCCGGCCAAAAGGTGTAAATATCAAGATAGACAACACGGACGAGACAGTATTAATTAAATTGCTGGTACGAATTGCAGAAGAATTAATTGAACACAGAGATAGGACTTTGGAAACTAATAAATAAGCAGTGGCTGGTTGAGAACATAAATGAGGGACAATAAGTTGGTTTTTAATTGTATATAATAGTGTAGAATCGATCATATGTATATAATTAAGACGGATGTTCGTCAAGTGTAATCGTATGATACGTGTACTATATGTTAAGGTATTAAGAAGCTTCGTAATTATATTAATCAATAAACGATAATAGTGTTGGGCACCCACAGATAGGCAGTATGCCTTGCGGAACCCGTAACTTATTAAAAAATAATAATAATAATAATAATCGGGGTCATTTTTAAATCTGAGTGTGCGTCATTCACTAGCCGCTGTAGTTGAAAATAGTAAAAGGAAAAGATACTCTTTATCCCGTTGCTTGCAGCTTTTTTCTTAAAATCAGCTTTTTATACTCTTCGCCGCTCAATTTTTTATATATATATTTTGTTAAAATGTCGTAGTTGTTCGACCTGAAAACGGAAATATTCCTGGAAATTAAAAAATTCTCAATTCCCGAGTATGTCGTCAGAACTGTCAGTTTGAAGTGGATTTTATGCAGCCGGTTTTTTACCTACACGCAATCGTAAACAATATAGCCACCGTCAATAGGCACAGTTGCATATTTTCAGAAAAAAACGACTGAATCGCAGGGCCTGTCACATCATAGTAAAGAACGACTAATTTTCTCTCTAAATGTCTGGAAATACGTTTTACGCTCTAGCGAAAAATTAAATATCGCCTTTCCCACTTGTCAGTTAGTTGCCCGATGTACATTCTATTTCAGGCATGAATTTTGTATTCTGTTTTATTTTTGGTCGGTTTGCTCCCCCCATCAGCACCTGTGCTTTAATTGCAGTACGTGCCGCTATAGAAATAGAACGAGCTCTTCCGAAACTGTTTGCCCTCTGTAATTATTTGCAAAGCAGAAATTTATCAAATTAGTCTCGTTTATTTTACATTTCCTCATTCCCTCCCGTTTATAAGAGGTATCAATCTGCGAATTCTGGTAACCGATATTTACTTAATTTCTAAACGAATTCCTTTTTCGCATAATTTCACCGGTACTTTCCTGGCGACTGATGTGTAATAATAATGTAAACTAGCAATAGTACTGTACAATATAACATTGTATTATTATTATCCTCATAATTACCAAGTTCGGCACACCGGATCGCCGGAAGTAAAGATGACTTAATTATACTTATATCTGCATAGTTATTATTACCGCGATTTAAAACAGCATCTAATCGTCCCCATGCTTAAAAGCGTATCCTTTAAAACTGTATTTCCTAATTTATGGGTCTCATTAAACTTTTACGGGTCCTGAAAATGCCCGAGCAACTGCTGGTAACATATCCTTAGCCGTCAGACGTGAAGCACGCGACTGTAATATTTACATAACCGTTCAGAATACGACTGTGTAATGTCCGTGGACATCGATAAAGGACTCTCACCTGCATTTAATAATTATTTATTGATTTTTTCAGCTGAAACAATTTCCCGCCTAACAGTTACATATTGACTCATTTTAAAATATAGCAAAATGTGTGACAATATCGGCTCAATATATAGATTTAATGCTATAATCATTGCAACTTTCTGACTTTTGAGAAATTATTTTCTTAAAACTGATTATTAGAACTTTGAGTAGGAGTTGAAATATTTTTAAGTAGAATCGAATATTTTGAAAGAAACGTGTTTGCTTTTTTTTCCCCGTCCTATATAGAGGGTTCTACTATGTACTTCATGTAACCATCCTAGGCTATCGCGGTACACGGGCGCTAAGATTATTAAATTACCTAGCCCGGCAGACTGAATTAGCGTCGGAATCGGATATCTGTGGGCAGAGTGTTTGAATATCGGTTAGTGCTGTTATCGTCCATGACGCGATGATTAAAAATAATTGGTCGAGCTACTCGCTAATAGAAAAAGTCGCGAGAAAAGGGAGCATGTCCTGTTCTAGTATGGTTAATTGCTGAGAAATTGCTACGTTCCGCTTCGATGTTCTTCTTCTTCCGCTTAAGCTTTGATTAAGAAATGCGGTCTTTAAAAGCCAGTAATGTGATTCCACTGCGAAGAAATTATGATCGATAAGAATTATAAGCTTGCAGATGGGGAACAGAATTGCATAAATTTCGCCATTGTATTGTGTTTTCATCTGTTTTCAACGAACATACAGCCGATATGATGTTTTTTACTTTGAATCTATCAATGCATGGCTTAGAATGGACGGGGTATTTACCAATAAGGTCTAATGTGTTTTGTTTAAATAATGCAAATGTGCAACTACTGGTTACGAAGGTTGTAATAGCATTTATTCAAAAGGGAATTAAAAATAGTAGGCAATATACTTAGAATGTGAGTTTAGGTTAAAACATTTTATTGGAAAAAAATGTTATTTATAGCAAAGATTTAAGTTTTACAATTGTATCATTGTGGTTCTTTACAGACCATGAAACTATAATATAATAGGTGAAAAATCTTTTGCTGGTATGATAATGCTGAGGTATCAGCTAATGTACATAGAACACTTCGGATGGGGACGTACGAAAGGCATCAAGGTTAGAACGGAAATCAGCATTGTATATTGGATGAAAAAGTTGTAGTAAAGAACCGCTTGCGGAAGAGTATTAACATCTGTAACTGGTTTTGCTAATGACAAATGCGTTGTACATATATTTAAAAAGAATTTTTGGGCGGATATTATGGTTTGAAAGACATTTAATTGCATTGAAGGATTGTGTAGATTTAGCTTATAATTTTGTCCTATAAGGTTTCTACATTAATCTAGCCCCACCATGACGCGATTCCTAGAAAATTTGCCGCTGTTTTAAACAGAACTGAGTTATTATTCAGTTGCATAAATGATCGGTTTCGAATCCCAGCAACCTCCGTAGAAAACAAAATATTATTATAGGGATTTTTAGGAGAAGACGTTTTTAATTAATTGTTTTCTAACCAGTGCTGTAATCGTTTAATTGTGCTTTGTAGTATTAGCTGAGCCAAGAAAGGTACATTAGATCTTGAAAATATATTCAAGACGTCCGTGTATAGGCGAACAGTTACTGAAAGCCTAATAAAGTCGACTACGTCGTTTATATCATAGAGAATGAAAAGAATTACACACTCAAGGCACAACCACCTTGCGGTAATACTATTAATGTTGTCCTTTACCGTATAAACTACGCCTTAGATAGTGCCTTAGGTAGTTTATAACTTCCCTTCTGCGCCACTGTATATTGTGGTGAACCACGAATATCGAAGTGTAGCTGTTTTAGTGAACTGTATTAATTATTAGATATTTATTATTTAAAGTGAAAATATCAATGTGTCGTAGTGTAAACTTTATTTATATTTATCCTAAATCTGGTAAATTTATCGTTTCGCATGGTAAAATAGTGTAATTAAATATTAAATATCAGGGAATTTTCTATTCTGGAAATATGGATTAATTTTCTAAAAGTACTTGACGTAAATTTAAAGCATATTATATGTTCTTTGTATTTGTATATGGCGAACTGATGATGCGGTTCAGTATACTATGGTTGTATGATAAAACAATGTGTATATGTAGGTGGGCCATACTTGACGTATTCCGCAGTTGTGCTTAATTAACGAAATTCACCATTTTAATTACATTGAAGTGCTTGGGGGTTTGCTGAGTAATTATTCGAGGAATAGCCGATGGTCGTTAATTTCGGCCCGTTTAGTTGTTCGTTTCGTAGGATAGCCATAACGTCTTCTGTCAGCACTATAAAGGTTCGATTTAAGTTTGTAGTCATATGTACGGTAACCGCTACATAAGAGATATATTAACATCGCAACAACATACACGATTAACACTTAAGTGAATACTGTAAAAAATATTAACAAGACATAAATAGAATTAGACGGAGGTAGAAAATTAAAAATAAAAAAAAAAAAAAAAAAAAGATGCTGGTTCAGTATTAAAAAGGAAATTTTACCAACGATATTTTTTTTCGTTTTCATACTTGATCAGTTCATTGAAATATTTTTCACGGCTAGCGGGAATCTAGAGTACTTTTGAATTTATTAGTGAGGCCCGCCAAAATTTTAAAAGTATGAAATCGGCTCGCTAGCTCAAAACGTTACACACACACAATCTACAGTATTGCATCATGTAATAATTCAGCCGAACTAATCTCTCGTTTTCTAATAAAGTGGAGAACAAACAATAGAAAAACGAAAAAGAGTTGGAATAAGACAATTATGGTTGAAACGAAGGCGCGTTATGGAGGAAATAATGAAGCGACTGAGACCAGTGAAATCGGAAAACCAAGGCCGTAATGAAGGAAGAGGCTGGTAAAGAGAATGAGGATTAGGAATAAGCTAGCTGCGTTAAATGCACCGATTAATGATAATACTCGGTCTACACATTTTTTTTAAAAAAATATTTATTTCTTGGCGGTGAAATTGTACTTTTAACGACAGAAAAAAAGTTCCACGAGACTTTTAATTTTGTTTAGAGTCACACACTCAAAATAATTTAAAGAATTACGTTTTAATAGTTTCAAAACGATTTTCAACGATTTTCGTCGCCTCAGTAATCATTAGCATTTTCTGTGTACTATTCTGTAATCATTAAAAATTTTCCATTGAAGCGTACATGATACTTACTATTATTACAAGAACTTTAAATTTTAAGCGTGTACCAAGCATCATCTTGCATCAATACCAAAAATACCGATTTTTCGAACATCCTATTGATTTAATGCTACATTTCGCGACTCAGAAAAAGAGGCCATCGATTACTGATACCCCACGAGCAGCGTAAAATATTCGTATAACCATACACGGGCATGCGATAATTGTCGGAGTTTCCTTTTATGAACTAAGAAACGATTAAGCATTCGCTAGTTCTATAAAAGCTAGATATACTTCACTCTGGTTTTTTTGTTTCCCTTTTTTCTCCCCTAAACGAAGCGCATTAAATTCGTGTAATGAAAATTAAAATTAAAATTAAGAGGAAGTATACGCATCAAAGCTAAAAAATAAAACTAAAAAAAGAAAAAACGAATAGAATTTCTTGAAATTTGTCATTTTATACCAATTAGATAACATTTACTTTCAAATTATTTTCTTATTACGGCAGCTGGAAAAACAAATCATTATTTAATTTACTAGAACCGTATTCTTCATCACGCACAAAGCCAAAATCCGCGTACTATTTTTTTCTTAATTTGCAACGAGGGACACGCGGTTACTTCATTTTTATCTAAACAGTTTAGAGTTTTAGATAATTTTAAATTATTTTAATAAAATTAACGAATAAAGAGACCTAGCCGAAAACCGATTACTTCGAAATTTTAATTCAGCCGCACGCATCTGGCGAATGTTTAATGTTTGACGTAAAATTACAGTATATTACAAATGGCCGTGTTAGTATCGAGAGTAAATCATCAAGGAAAACAAAATTATAACAAAAACCAGCATGAACGTTGACTAAAGCAACATGTCTGAAATAATATCAAAATCATCACATTCAGAAAATCAAATTTCTGGAAACTCAACAATTACAGCGAATTAAAATGACCGGTACTATGAAATAGGTGTCTTACATCTACCGAATTTAACAAAATCAGTTGTAACCAAAAGTTTCACAATACAAGTCCAAAATACAAACAATAACACTGAAAAAGCCAAGGTAACAGAAGAAATCGCTCCAGGAGAAAAAGCACTACAACTAACCAGAACAATTACTGAAAATCAACGTAAGCTTTTAAAAGATACGTTAAATTTTCGCAAATTAGCGCATATTAATTAATAACAGAAAACCGAATGAGCATGTGGCTGAAAATTTTAAAATATCAAAAAAAATCTGAAACAGCATTTACGCTAATGATTAATTAAGTCAACAAACGCAAAAACGAAAATAACACCGAATTTAAATGAAATCGGAACAAAAAACTAACGACAGAAACAATAACATAGTAGAACAGTTGACGGTTTACCAAAAATAGTTGAACTAAACTGCTGATATCGAACAAAAATCGAAAAAGGACGTGGCTACAAGAAACAAATATGCAGTTTAAGAACAAAGAAAATATAACATTTTGAAAAGAATCATAAAAGCAACATCGTATAATTAAATTCAAATTAAGGAAATTTTTAAATGTACATAATTAAACTAATTAAAATAAGTTTATATACATACCTATATTGTTGTCGAAAACAATGTGTAATAAGAGATTATGGCTGTAAAGCTTTAAAAAAAAGTAAAAAGGTAAAAATTATAAAACAACAAACGCGACAAATATCAATTTTTATTATAAAAATAATATCTATTTTAAAAGATACGAGAAATATACAGTAACAAAAGACACGTTAGCCATAATCGTATATTGTTACGCGCGTGTCCTTAAATTTATTTAAATGTACAAAATGCACTGGCTTGAACTTAAACTGATAAATGACTGGTGCAGATCAGATCAGGCATACACAGTAAAATTATAAACGTACTCGAAGTACGTAAAAAACTATTACTATGTAGTAGGAAAATAAAAATCTGTACATCCAAGATGACGATAATTTCGTAGCTGCGGCAGATCTGAAGACATTCCTCGACTGTGACGACACACATGTCGCGCTATTATCGTTTGTAGGAACTTGATAAACGATCACATTAGGAAATACGTGTGTACTGGCCGGCTAAAATTAAATTTAAACGATTACTAATTAAACCGCTAAATATTATTATTACTAAAAATGATGTTTATAACAATTTTCCGAAAAATTGTACGTTTCAAATTTTTTAATATTAAAGGAAATGGAATTACAACTTTTTATTCGGAAAATATATAAACTAAAACACCGAATACCATAATTATAGGACTGTGTTCCCGAAACATGTCGGTGTTTTAGTTTAAATTTATATATTTTCCGAGTAAAATATTGTAATTATATTTCCTTTAATATTAAATTTTCGGAAAAGAATAAAACAAAAAAAAAAAAAAACAAAAAACGATTGATACGAAATCTTATGACAGTTTCAAATTTTCTCTAGAATCTGGAAATTCGATAAAAATAAATGTGAGATTACGTCGACATTTTACCGTTTTATGTTATTTCGTGAGATTTTTTTTTTTCTCTCACCAGGGTCCTAGGACCACATTGGCACTTAAGTTTAGTTATCTAAACCTTGACTTATTCTACGTTAATACTTCTCCTCATGGGTCTCTTCTCGTTAGAACGAGACATGAATTTTAATTAACACACTGGTAACTTTCTTTTAATAAAATCGAATTACGTTACGCAAAATAAAAAATATTAATCACAGTAAAAAAGACAACTTTCACGACTTAAACACGTTTTATCGCCTTGCTCAAACGACCTGTGCTGTGATTCAGATTAAATTATCCGCTGATTTGAGCGAGTAATATGGCTCTTTCCGTGGAATTTTGTAATTTGCTCAGGGTTATCCTCGGGTGCAATGCATCTATACACCAGTATCTCTTTTAAACGTTGAAACTTCGAGCAATACATTTAAAATTGACCGAAATTTTTCGATATAAATAATAGAAGTATTTTTTAAAAAATCCTACAGAGGAATTCACATTAATGATGTGTGATCTTTCACAATATCGTGTTCGTTTCATATATATGTGAATTTTTTTTAGTTCGTTTTTTTAGTTCATTTATATAACTTATTAGTATGTAGCGTGTAACTAATGGAATTAGTAATCTAGATGTGATTGTGCAAAGTTATACCGAACGGCAAAATTGTAGACACCGCAATCTAAAAATTGTGGCGGCACATCTACTTTTTATTTAATAACATGCGGGCACTGCGTCAAAGATATTGTGCAGTTGAAAACGTAAATAAGAAATATTTAAATTTTTAACCATATCAAACTTTTTTGATTTTTTGTATTGTAAACAACAATTTAACCATCTTTGCTATCAATGCATTTAAGTTACTTGTGACTTTAAATTATCATCTTTGGAAGATCTTTTTTTTTTTTTTTAATTAATTTATTATTTATATAACATTCATATACCCGATCGGATGACGACGGTTAGAAATATTCAGTTAATACGTCAGTATAAAGCTTATTTAGAACGACTTAGAATTGGCAGAAATATGTGGTAAATAGGTATGGAGCGTAACAGTTGTAGATGGAGAGAGACAATAGTCATTTCGAAAATATACTATGAGGAATAACGAAGGAACATGATACACATTGTGCAACAGCGGGGTGGATCAAAAAGAAATTTAAAGCCCTCCATTTTGATTAATCATTGAAAGTGAGTATTTACTTGACGGTTTTTTTTTATTATTTAAACTTTTTCATCGTGCAAGAATGGTCAGAGCTCAGGGTGGTTCTTCTTTAGGTTACTTTCCATAAAGATTCGTGCCGAGCACTACGAGTGCCCAGAACGCAAGTGGAGAATCGTAGTTATACTCCGCAAACATAAATTAAACAAACAAGTCAAATATGATGTACGATGCACGTAGAGAGTTTTGCATGTTTGCAACGGTGTTTCATATTTATAGAAAGTCGATGCAGAATTCAAGCAAATTTATTATCAACTGTTACTGAATTTTCATTTTGGTGTTTTGAAATTATCACAAAAAGAACAAAAAAGGAAAAAAAACCTGAAATACCGATCAGGCGATATGATTACGAACAACTTTTACGATAGAAATGAATTATTATCAATTTAATTTTGAAACAAATAATAAAAAAACAATAAACTAATGAACAATAAGCAATATCGAAAAAAAAAAAAAAAAAAAAACAATATCTTTAAATCTCGTCTTAAATGTATCAGAGATTTTTGGGGAAATTTATAACGTAAATGCATAAATTTCCGTTTCTGTTTCGTTTTTGTTTTCTTTTTAAGGGTGCATTGTGACTTACAAGCCTGAAAAAAAAACAAAAAAAAACGAAAAGGGATTTGGCGTAGACATAAAAACGTTGACTGTTTTAATTTCGCATACTTTTTACGACTCATAATATACGTACTTTTTTTATTGTCGGTAAATCGTTTCATAACCGGATTAAAAAAAAGGGAAATTATTATCTGTTAGCAATCCGCTGACTACTACCCGATTCACCTACGCTTACAATTTTATCGAAGAAACACGCTTTCAATAGCTTAGCAAATGCAAAAACTTTTTCGTTCCAATTTTGAAAGGAAGATTTATAATAGCTTCGTCCGGAATGAAATTTATTGTTCCGAATCAGAATAATAAGCAAGTTTCGACTGACGTCAGCAAAGGTGAAATATTTAATTACAGTGACTTAAAAAATATCCGCACAATGTGTAGGAAAATAAATCGGTAATTATTTCTCATTATTTCTCTGACGGCTGCAATAAAATTGAAACCTACTTCTAGATAATGTCGCTATTAAGCCCTCACGTCCCTGCTGCTATAATGACTGTTATACGAGCAGCGAAATTCTCATAGAAAATTATATTCGATTCCTTATTTACTAAACAGTCCTCTTTTCGCTACATCCAATTCTGATGGTCTTGATAATTTGGCTCATAATATCTCTGAACCCAAATCTCATTCTCAGCTTCTTAATATCGTCTTTGTCGCCTACGATCCGAATTTCAATTTACACCCACTTTACTTTCCACCGTCACCGAAATATTTGAAAGAATAATAGTATCCAAAATTATGGAAATTCTAGGAACGAGGGCGATTCCCGGACACTAGTTTGGCTCTTAGAGGACAACACGGCACCATTGAGAAAATTCTACGGGTTATTCAATATATTTTATCAGTTCTTGAAAACAAGCAATATATTTGAGCAGCTATATTCCCATACTTAAAGCATTTGATAGGTTGGGAATAGTCGGACTTCTGTGCAAATTTAAGATGATTATCCCGTTAGTATTTACTCGTCTCTTCCAATTATATCGATACACAATCGCATATTCTACTTAAAGGTATGTGATCCTCGCTCATCTGTTCGAACCACTGGCGCTGAAGTTCTACAGGGCAGCGTACTTAACCCAATTACGCTCTGTATACCGCTGACGTACACCATTACTAATTGATGACACGGTGGTTTAATCGCAACGTATGCAGACTATAAGTCCTTCCTTGTTAACCCAACTTGTCCAGTAGAGGCCGCAGGAAGGGCACAAGACTCTACCATAATCGATTCGACCTGCGGATCAAAAGATAGGACACATCAGTGAACCTGAGGAAAAATATATTTTCTGACTACCATGGCACAACCACTCCCGCAGGCGGGTCAGATTCGGTACCTCAATAATCGCATAGACAAACGACTTAATTGGCAAAAATATATTTAGATTACCTTGCGCAACTGTCGCCGTAAAATAAGGAAATTTGATTGGCTTTTTCGCAAAAAAAGTAAACTTCGACTTGAAAGTAAATTATTAATCTACCGGAGGAGATGCGGTATCTAGCTACGGAGCACGACAGCCAACTTTCACCTTAAGAAAATTCAGACTTTTACAACAACAAATCTCTTCGACGTCTATGCGATGTACCGCATGGTTCGTGCGTAACAGCATCATAAAAAACGATCTACGAACAACCTCACTGATTGAGGAAATAAATTGTCATACTCGTAGTAGCCGATATTACGATCGTCCGACTAAACACATCAATCCTCTCGCTGTCTCATTGACTAATGACACATCCCAACGACCTGTTTTGGAGCATTACTTAGAATTACGTGCGCTACATACCTGTCGTATGTAACTCTAATTGAAAAAACTTTCATGTTCGTTTATTTTTCTTTTTGTACTTTTACTTGCACGTAGAGATAGTCAACGCTCCAGATGCACATTACAAATTGAATTTGAAAAAACTTTTATTTCTTTCTTTTTTTTTTTGCATTCTTTTTTTTTTGCATTCTTTTTTTTTTTTGCATTCTTTTTTTTCCTACCAGAATTATTAATCATCTTTGCAAAACTCTTTTTAAGTGAACTAAATCTTTTTGTCGACTCCACCATTCTCTCTTATGTTAGAAATTTCAATGAATACTGTTGTACTTTTCCCGATCTTAGTTGTTCATACAGTATTTTAAATCCTATAGATGCTGCTCTTTTCTTTTAACAAAACATTTAATTTCTTTCTTAGAGTTGGTATTGTTTTAATCTTGCAAAATAACTCCTCAAACACAATATTCAAACTCTAAAAAATATATTTAATTTTAGAACACTTTTATTATTATCGCAGTATCCAAAAAAAGAACTGTTCTTTATCGCAGCCCTACTTCCTTAGCATCCTACCTTGGATAGCTCTCGAAAATAATTCGTACAACCGTTGTTTATTATCTTGAGTACATAGACTTATCACTTTTATTAGATCCGTCGTTCATGTTTTGGGACTCTTTGATGTGATATCTTTACTTCCCTTTTTTGATATTTGCAACATATTCTTGAACAATAATTTTACCACAGCTGCTTTAACTTTTCAGCGCTTTTGATAAATTCCTGCCCTCTTTTCAATATTAAAGGCGCTCTCCATCAATCTTCTTCTGCACACTTCACATCACACATCTTCAATTTCACATGTAATTATGCACTCGGCAATTCTCGTTCCCTTTTCCATCTGTTTCTAGAAGAAGATTATCATGATCTGCACAAGGCTTCTGCTTATGTTTTGTTCGATAATTGCACCATCAGTCTACTTTATCATTGCTTTCTGCATCTCTATTTTTCGCTAATAATATTCTCATTTATTTTTCAGTGTAGAGATAATCAAAATTTTAGTTATAAGTTATAGTTAATCAAAAAAGTAAACACTCCCATGGTGGCCACTCCAAATATAAATTTTAAATTCCCCGTTTTCCTGGTCCAAATCGTCCCGATTTCCTGATTACTAGAATTGTATTAAAAGAATAATGGAATTTTTTTGTTACTATTAATATTATTTGACCGCCGCAGCATATTTTACATGAGTAAAACAGAACTTTGTAATTTATTTTTGGTAAAGTACAATAAAAATGTATTCATTTTTGGCTTCAAATGATTTTTTCTTATTAAAAATATCGTTTTTGGCTAATTTTACTTTTTTTCCCGGTTCTACGACAAAATTCTAGGCTTATTTCTGGTTTGCGAAATTCCTAGTTTTTTCCCAGTTTTTCCAGTTTCCCGGTTGGGTGGCCATCCTGTGCTCTTACGTTTTTTGTGCAATTTAATGGAAACAATGGTATCGAGGCAGCCAGCTGCGGAAGTATAACCAATTAGTTAACGATGTTTCGTTTGAATGGGATTCTGCTTTTATCCTCACTCAAACTGGATTACAGCTCCCTCCCCCCCAAAAAAAAAAAAAAAAAAAAAACTACCGAGATACCGGTATTCATAGTTGTCACTCAAATATAGTTTTTAAATTCCCGATCCAAATCCTCCCGATTGCCTGATTATTAAAATTATACACTTACACGAACGTCCTTCTGCTGGCATAATAACAAACTGAGCCAAATGAAGCGAAGGCAAATAAGTGTAGAAACAAAAAAATTGCGAATTAAATTTTTCAGTTTTTTAAAGTTGTATTATTCACATTTTAAATATTTTACCGTGCTTACTTTATTATTACAAAAGTTAATAATGAAGTTTACGACAGGCTGATTTACCCCTTCTGTATTTAAATAGTTCTGACTTGTAAAATTCATTTAACGCCTAATATTCACATTTGTAACGATACGCACCAACTTTAAGGGGTTTAGCTCAAGCCCCACCATGAGTTTTATTGAGAGTTTAACCCTCCCAATACAATTAAACGCATAATAATTTTTTTTTTTTTTTATGCGTTCCAGCACTGATAATAAATATAAATATTACTCATCACGAAAATTCCCTACACGCATCACTATCTATACGGACGGTTCCAGAGAGCCGAGTGGAGTTGGTTCTGACTTTTTTTGTCCCGCCTTGAATTATTTTGAATCTTTTAAGCTTCCCTCCTTTTGTTCAAATTTCTATGCGGAATCTGTTTGCTATTCTACGCGCCGTTCTTTACCTCATTCCGTAGAGTGCTCATTATCACAGATTCTCAAAGTGTTCCGCAAGCTATCTCATCTTCTCTTCTTGCACCCTCTTCAAATTATATAATACTTTTCATACGCTTTCTCATCCATGATATTTCCCTGCTCCACTCGATCGAGATCGATCTTCTGTGGATTCCTGATCATTTAGGTATTGCGGACAATAAGGTAGTGGATTCCGTAGCACGCTCTTCCATTTCCAGGTACACATTTTCAGTCCATAATATTGCTCTTTTTTCTTCAGTTGCTCATTCCAAATTATGGCTCATCTTCTTCATTTTCTAATCTTCTACAATCTCTACCATTTGTCGCCTTTGCTTTAACCATAGTTTCCTTCTTGCATAATTTACTCGATTTTCATCTACATCTACTCCGTTTTGTCCTTTTCACATCTCTTCCATATACTTTTCTTATGATCCCAATATCATATTTTATTTGATTGTGCAGCTTTCTCTGCTGAGCAATCGTCCTTCTATTCTTCGCTGTTGAAACTTGATATCCTTACTCCTTACAGTGCTGCTTGTATTCCCTCATTTCCTCCGGTTTCGGTTATTCCTGCCCCTTCGAAGTATTTGTATTCTTTGTTCTTAAATGCGTAAGAATATAAATTTACTCCTTCTCCTTTCTATTTCTTGGGCTAATGTTCTTTCTGACAAACCCAGTTAGAAACATAAAAAAAAGATAAAAAAAACGAAAATAGACCCGCGGTTATAGAAAAAGCCTTTTAATCGCGAAAAATTAGAGGCAAATTGTAAAAGAAGAGTGGAATATTTTCTGTCACCATTGACAACGTTCGACGAGCGCAGCATATGATATACAAATAAAAAAGAACTTCATATAATTTATTAATGAGTAAAGAACATTAAAAGTGTATTCATTTTTGACTTTAAATGATTTTTTTTTAATCAAAATTATCCTTTTGCTGTTTTTACTTTTTTCCCGGTTTTACAACAATATTTCCGGCTTATTCCCGGTTGGGTGGCCAATCTGTTTTTGTATGCAGGTGCGCGTATGCACACTATCGATCAAAAATGTATTTGATGATATGCGACAATTAAAATAAAAATTTCGCATTTACGATGTTGATAATTAATGATATTTTTAGTTTTGTGATATATTCACCGCCCGCAGCTAACCTAAACGTACTACTGTTATTTCTAATATAATTTTTATACTAGAAATGTATCTTTTGTAAATAATATATATAATTTCGGTTATGTTTAACAGGATAAAATTACTCTTGCATGATGGCCGCGTTATAAATTTAAATTTTTAGTCGAAATGGCGGCATCAATAATAGTCAGGTTGATCAAATTGATGTTAATAAAAATCAATGTTCGCGATTGTATAATAAAAGTCTACTACGGCAAATGTGTCTCGAGATACGTTTCACGGCCTTAATATTCATGATAATAATTTTCATAATTTGATTTTCTCAAATTTGATACTTTACGTTAAGCCAGTCTATCGCTTAGGGTTCGAAACGAAAATTCTACTCAACAATCAATTACTTTTAAAAAATTCTTGGAGTCTAAACTAAAACATTAGTTAGATGTGGCCATGGTATGGGACAGCCAACTCCTTTTGCTCTTACCTTCGGCAATGTCATTCCCTACCTTTTTAGGATGCGTATGTTTTGCATTTATCGACGTTAATTGTCATTGTTTCTCCATCCTTGGTATAGAGTTTTTAGTCAGATTCCATTCCTTGTGACTCCTAATTGCTACTATTTACACGTGTTGATGGGTAATCGTCTATTATTGGCAAGCACAGGGGAAAACCAAAACAAGGAAGAAAAAAAAAAGGTCTTGGAAATATATTTTATACACAATTACAATTTCTTCCGAATTTATAGTTAAAGTATTTCTTAGTTGCAGCCAAATATAATTAACGTTTAAACTACATTTGGCTAGTAATTTGAGCTTCCAAAAATATTACACTTCGAAGTTGTATTGTTATATAACCTGATCCCAATGATCGGCTCTTATCATTAAAAAATATTCTATATCTTCCGGTTGATAATGGTTAACTTTCGCACAGTAATTAAAACAGAAAAGTCTTACTTACTAGAGCTAACGAATTATTCCGTAATTTGCAGAAAGTCATGTGCTTTCCGTAATAAAACACTTCCTCTACTCGTTGAGTAAATAATGTTTCCCTCCAGGGCGAATCTTGCAAATGCTGTTTCAATGTTTTATCACGAAACTCAGCAGGTTCCAAAATGACTAGATTATCTAACAGGTTTCCATTATCAATCATCACTGTATTTTCCACTGTGGCATCATTAAACTTCTCGTCCGTCTCGTCATCTGTTATAAACATTGAAGGTGGTACAGCTTTCGATGCAGATTTATTATTGCTGTTTTGTTTCTTGTCACTGTAAATTGGAGAAAAAAAAATTACACTTATCAAACGAAAATTATAATTAATCGCTTATTTCCATTTTATTTAACGCTTATTTGCTTCGTGTGTATTTTTTAAATGTTGGCTAATCGTTATTTCGATTCGCAAGTTCTCAGGCCGAAACAACACTGTTCCGGATTTATTTTATAGGAAAATCATTTTTTTCAAAATGACCACTCTGTAAAAAAGTAAAAAAAAAAAAAAAGAAAAAAGCTTTTTAAATTAGAATTCCTAACCAGATAATATCGGTCTCTAGAAATATAGGATATTTTAGTACAGAAATGGTTGGATCTTTCTCGTTAGATCATATAAGTTAACTTTTTAAGTAAGAAGTTAATTTTAGACTAAATAGTTAATTTTTAATATTTCCAATAGTTCAGTTCAACTCGAGTGTCGTTTATTTTTGTTCATATTTTTACACTGAGAAAGTAACGGAGAGAATTTATGCGCAGTAATCTACACTCAATAACACAATAATGTAACTGAAATTTTATCACGTAGAGAACATGAAAAAATAATTGCTTTACTGATTTATTTTTTTTAAATCTGGCACTGAGCAATTTAACCACTACTAATTAACCAAAAAAAAAAAAGAAAACTTAGAAAGACATTCTTTTGTGGTGAAAAAGAATATTAGGTTGAATAATATTAAAAAATTTGCGGATTAACATTTATATTTAAAAAAGAAATGTTAAATTTTTTCCTTCACCCATTGTCCTCGTAATCATAGGTAGACAATGAAAATACGCTACCGATTTTTCCATAAAGGTCTTTTAGTTTTCCATTTAAAAACTTTTTTATAACTTAAAATTTACCACTTCTGAGATTAGTTCTCCTTAAAAACTGCGGTTATATGAGCATGAAGAGAAACAAGCGTTTCTTAAACAATTAAAAAGAAATTACTTGTTTCGGTTTTATTTTACTTTCGTCGCTTTTTATTTATTTTTATTTTTGTTTACTGTGATTTACATCTTCACCATTTCACTTTATATATTCTCACTTCTGGTTGCTTTTTCATAAAAGCATATATGTTTCAACAAATGTAACTATTTTCCTTTGCGCAGAACAGACAAATAATTTAATTAAATTACACCCTTTAATTTTGACGAAAATGTTCTCAAATCAGCACATAAAAACAAACTGAAAAGGTGGTGGACGGTATGATTAACTGACAGATTAACAATATTAAATTACTTACACAAATTGATCGCTGTATTTAAACAGAGCGTTTTCTATCGAATCAATATCGTGCCCGTAAAACTGTTTAATACCGAACGTGTGAAATAAATTTGAAGCAGGACTAATACTTTGACAAACGGCTAAATTTACTCTTGGATAGTATGTTATGTAAGCGATACACATTTCTTCATTTTTAGAATATCCACCCTGCAACATAGAACATTAAAAATGACTTCGAATTCGGTTTTATGGTTGAATAATTACCAATTCAGTAGCGCTTCAAAAAGGTTTATCTACATATATTTTCAGTTTCACAAAGCTAAAAAATATCAATTATACAATTATAAAAATGCTTTAGCAGTTTATTATTTTTTATTGGACAGATAACAAAAAGAGAAAAAAAATTATTATTGACTGACTCAATCGCGTGACTATTTGAATGTGAAATTAACACATTGATGGAGCAGATTATGAAAGATACTTTAGTTGATTAAAACATACGGTGTTTAAACAATTTTCTTTCTCAAGAATAGAATTTACCATAAATATCTTTACGTAAAATCGTTTTCAGCAGAAATCTGCCCATTTTTTGACCATAAGTGATTTCGTAAAACATGTATTTAACGCAACTGAATTAATTTCAGTTTACCAAAACCGAATTTTTCCTTATCATTGCGTTAGTAAGTACACGGTGCGGTAAACTTTTGATTTCAACCGAATAGGTATGCGCTTATCACACGGTACTCCGCTACCTAATTTCCGCTTCAGACAGGTTATATTTATGCGGTTACGAACAGCATCAGATGTTCCGTCATCTGCCTCAACATAAGAACCCAGGTATTTAAAGCCACTTGTTCGGGGTAATTGTTTACCATTAACTTCGATAGAACCATTTGTGTTAGTGCCCATGGACAGATACTCCGTTTTCTTTATATTTACTCGTACTTTTAAAGCAAACTTTCTCAGTCGCTTGCACCACATCTGAATTCTCTCTCGGAGAGCTTTTCTTATTATATCTACCAATACCACATCATCGGCATACAATAGCGCCCAAGAAACCGGTGATTGCATGTCTCGCGTAACCGTATCCAAAATCACGTTAAACAGCTATAGTGAGAGCGCGGAGCCCCGATGTACTCCAATTTGGATCGGAAAGTCATCGGATTCACCCACTGCACATTTAACCTTACTATAGATACATCCTCGTAGAGTAGTTGCACCCACTTTTTCAATGCTTCTGGAACTCCATGATCCCGCAAAATGTACCAAATTAATTACATACTTCAGGTGTTTGTTATTAGATTTTATATTTATTAATTTATTTCAAGAACATTCGTAATATAAAAATGTCGTCTAAGCTAGTAATTTTTACGACTTTACAACATAAAAGATCGATGATTAAAGGATATATTTTTGTACTGGGAAACTAATTACAAACAGCAAAAACAATAATAAAAAAAAAATCGGTAATTTATAAATATTTTTTACATTAAGTAAAAAATACTTATTAATCATTTAAATTCTATTGTAAATGTTATTTATTTAAAAGTGTACACTATACAAAATTATGCAAAAATATAACCAGACATTAATTAAAGTAGACTTCTTATTTTATAAACAAAGCTTATGAGAAAATATTAAATGAAACAACTTGAACATTAAATATATTGTAGTTTAACAAAGAAAACTAAAAGAATTTAAAAAATTTTTTGCCTGAAAATTCCGCTTTTTAAGGAACGGAAAACCTTGATATTTTGAAAAATTACTGTATCAAAATATCGTTTGTACAACTAATTAGTAGATTTTTCGATGAAGAAATCAATAAGCATGTACCTTAAGCGCCAAAACACACATCTCGTCTTACTAAATATATACATATATAGGTTTATATATAGAAAGATCTATACCTGAGTTAACTTTAATCTGTCACTGGTACTGTATGTACATTCAGTAACTAGTTCATCTCCGGGAAACACAGTTATTTCTCTTTCTAAAGTATGGGATTGTTGATATTCGAATTCATAGTGATCATCCTATAAAATAATTAAAATACGAGAATTAAAAATCCGAAATCCTTCGTTTACTTATGTAAATATACAAAATTCATTTACGCTTCTAATCATAAAAATAAACGTTACGCTACCATGTTACACTTATTAAAGCTCCGGCAAAAAGTTTCTATAAGAAAGAATAGGACTCATTGAATGCAAGGATTGTGAACGGTACTAACAGAAACTGTCAACTTCGTTCCAGCTTGTTCTATATGAGCACTAATCCTTAAAGAAATGTAATCAATTCAGTGCAATTATTTGCCTTTTGACAAAGAAAAAATTTTTTTTTGGCCTTACTTAAAATGATTAAGAAAGAATATTTCCCCGATCCTAATATTATACGAGGAAGTTAGCTTAAAAAAGCGGGACCAGAAAAATTAAAGAACAAGAAAAATAAACCGATTAAGAATTTTTTCGAAATAAGTCTCGATCGCGGAAACATTTGTTTTTTTTTTTGTTTGTATTTACTTTACACGAAAACGAAGAACATAAATTCAATTAAATTCTATTTAAAACATACAATATATTGCTCGCCTTCAATTTTTCTTAAAATCGTTTTTTTTTTCTTTATTCTCCGGATAAATAATTCTTCTGAACGTAAAAATGCTGAACTTTACTGGATGCTTGTGACACAGTGAAAACACTATGTTCATACAAAATTTTTGTAATTCAAAAGTGTTGCTATTCAATTTAGCGATTTAAATCATTTTCAAATATTAATTTCGTAATTACGTATAAACATTTTCAGGGAATTAATCTATGTTATAATGTTACTTTGTAAAATGCTTAATTAGAAAATAAAATAGCTTCATATTCGTTCTTGCAATAAATAAATGATTTCCGAAACGTGTACATTTTTTGTATTATTTAATAATTATTTTACAATATTTATAACTCCGAGTATATTTTTAAGCCGTTTTCTATTATAATTTTCTCTTAAAATCACGGTTGCAACATGTATATTTCTTTTTTGTTCTTTAATTTGTAGTTACTTTCTTTGATTTTTTTTTCTTAAAAAAATAATTATTAGAAAAACTCTGCTTTTTTCCATTCTTCTTTCAATTACGTGAATAATTTTTTTATTTGTTCTAATGCAGACTGTTAAAAAAGTGATTTCGCGGTAAAAACAATTTTAAATTTCTCTTTTGAAAAATTCTAACTTTTAGTAAGTACATACAAAAAAAGTTTAAAGACATTTAAAGGTAGTTAAATTATCGAAAACCGGTTGGTATTGAGGTGCTTTCATTTAAAACTTTTCCACATTATTTTATCAACTTCAAAATAATTTGTATACCGAGTGGGAATAAGAGATGCGCACATAAAACTTACTTACAAAACTAAAATGTGTCAGTAAAAGAAAAAGTTTACGCCGTGGTTCTTTCTAAAACGCTTCTAAATAAACCTTTGTAGGATAAAAATTACGTACTACTTTTTTGAAACAGTCTAAAATTAAATTCGTCTTGCTACACCTCCATCGATATTTTTTTTTATTATTAAATGTTTCTGGGCACAAGTTACTCACTAAGCGGTTTAAAATGATAAATAAAATAAATTAACTCGATATAAAGGATCATTTTCTCTCTTTTTTTTTTTTTTGAAGTCAACGTACAAGTTTATCTAAAATAAAATTTTGAAAAAAAAAAGGCACACAAATTAAAGTTATACCCAGAACCGTCTTAAAACATTCAAACTTCGCGGCTAAAATGTCATGAGGCTGAACCTGATTGAGAAATATAATACGAATAAATAACTTCTATTTTTTATATATATATATTTTATGCAACCTTTAATTTAGGATTTCAACTTAATTTAAATTTTGTAATGTTTCTGAATTAGCTGCGCTATAGCACTGCAGCAAAATTAGGGAATACATAAAGACGCACCCGGCTTCCTCGAAATAATAAAAAAAATTAATTGAATGTACCAGGAAACGGTCGTCAATTTTAACCGTGAATGCTTCAAGATAATGGAAAGCATTTAAAGAATTTGTCTCAATCAAAACGTATGCTTCCAGTATCAATGTAATGTTTTTATTTCAATTTCGACAGATATTTATTACAAAATAAATCGAATAACTGTAGTAGTTATAATATAATTAATAGTTTTTCGGAAATGCATTATTAACCACAAGACATTCAATTTTCAAAAAGAACATGCCCGTGGGGGAAATAAAAAGAATCGAATGATAATAATATTAACAGTTAATAAAACAGTGAAATAAGAACTCTTCCTTAATTGTAAAATAATGAATTAATCAATTCAAAATTTTGGTAAGAATTTTAGATGAATGTTTGACTGTATTTTGGTTTTATAATAAAAATACAAATTATTAATTTTCTACGTTATGATCGGATAATTAATTATTTACAAATGATTACGATTCGTATTATTCTAAATAAAGTTCAAATAAAAAACACGTAGCTACTTAAAGTTGTAAATTAAGTTTCATCTAAAATTAAGTGATTGGAAATTTAACATACAATTAATTACATTAATATTCGAATTTAATAATAAATGAACCCGTAAAAAATAAAAACTAAAACTTCGTTTCTGAATTTTTCTTGTAACCGAAATACCTTTTTAAATATTTATTTATAACAAAAAAGTCACATAAATAAAAAATAATTTAGTTCCAGTCAGTCACGTATCTAAAAAATTCTCGCATTACAATTCCTCAAAAATATCTATAGCATCACTTAAATGAGCGGCAGTATTACTTTAAATACTTTCTAAATGAAATTCCAGTATAAAATATAATTTATACAATTACGAACGATCGATCTATTTTGTATCGGCGTTCTTATAATCCCGTATACGCGGGTATAAATACTATATAAGATTTTCATATTTTACCACTGAAGTCCCTATTCACCGTTGGACATTTTTGGAAAAGCTATCGGAGAACACAAATACAAATTTTTGTATTACATTAATATTTGGATAGTTTCGATAAATCATAAAAATTATTTTCCCCAGTTCATTAATTATACAAAATATAGTTTAAAATTAATATTTAATACGATTCGCTTTGTCTGAAGGACAGCTTGCAACTTCAGAGCACTGAAAATACCAAATTTTGTAAGTAACTGATCGGAAGTATTCTTCAGCTTTCCTTCAACTCGCAAGAACAGCACACCTACCCGATCTCACCGATTGTAATGAAATTGTTGTATGTTGTAGAACACAAAAAAATTAAAAGACCCGTGTTTTTTTATATCTGCTAATAAATATATGAAGGGGGTGAAAACTAGCCCCAAAGTGAACTAAAAATAACAGTTTTTTCTAAATATCTCGACTAACAAATAATATTTTTTGGTAAAACGAAATGGAAATTACTCCTTTCGGTGACGATTTGAACAATAAGGGTTGCATCTCCTATTTTATAGGGGTTAGAGCCCCATACTTATTTTATTATTTTTGTGGTAAAAAATAATAAACAATCTAAAAAAAAAAACAACTAATAAATTGACCTGTTTTGGGTATTTTCGTTAATTTCACCCCTAACACGGAAAAACCAAAAACAGGAATTTCCAGCGGTCGGGTTTTAAATTGAATTCGTATACAGGGGTTTTCGAGGTCGCTGATAACGAATCCAATATCAAATTTTCAAAATTCAAAATGGTGTATCCAGTATGGCGGACGAAAATGTTAAAGATAATTTGAAAACATATAAAAACCTGTATATAGGGGTTTTTGGGTACGCTGATTACGAATATGCTGTCCGATTTTCGAAATTTAAAATAATAAAGTCAATATGTATAATTGGAATTCAGGTACAATTACTCAAACTCAAGTGAGTCAACTCCACATAGCTTAGGGTGTCTTAAACCCTAATCGAATCAACCCCACGCAACCCAAGGCATTATAAATTCCAAGGGAGTCAACACTACGTAATCCAGGGCGCATGCTTTCCTTATTATTTATTTAAAAAGTGAAGGTTCTATCATGCGCTTATTAAATCATTTATTTAAAATGAATCATGTAATTTCCGGCATGTATAAAATGTAAACGATATAATTTTAAAGTTGAAAATAAATAATATGAATAGTAGATGTCCTGAGTTATGTGAGGTTAGCTCTCTGGGACCTTGGGACCCTAAATTCAAATCAAATCAATTTATTTATATGATACATATGTTATAAACAAATAAAAATAATATAAAATTCAGATACCGCAAATGCGCAGAGAAGCGTCAGTAGCGGAAATATAAAGTAAAAACGTACATCGGCTAACATCACATTTTTTTTTTTTCCTCTCTCTTCCTTCTCTTTATATAAGGGAAGTATATAATAAATTAGAATAGCAATTTAGCCCATGTTTATACATTAAGTTCAAACGTCTTATTTAATATTAAAATTATAAAAACTGTTATTATTATTAACAATGTGATCCTTTTGGCTTCTCTATAAAAACGTCTTACATTATAGAAAACCTAACTTTCTGTTTATTTGTCAGTATTGTAAGTTTGACTAAATTTTAAACATTCCAATATTTCTTTTGTTATGGGTAGATGCGATAACTCAAAAAATTGTTTCATTTTCTAATACTCACGATGTCACAGATATGTTTCACCTTAGGAGTGTTTGTTGCTCAAAAGATTGGTTAAGCACTTTTTGGATCCGTGACGTCACGAATTAGCTAATTTTATTACGCGTTCTGTAAACTAGAGCCATTTTTATTTACGAATAAATTTAAAACAGTTATTCTATAAATTTACTGCACCTACACAGCTCATTTAATAAAATTATGTAATTGAAAAGGAAATACGGTTTGGTTAAATTTGTACTTCAAAGCTGTTGGTTGGAAATAACTACTCAATGTAGGTTATAACTTCAATATACCTTCGTAATTATAAATGAACATAATTTACAAGAAGTATAAAAAAATAAAATAAATGTAGTGCCATGGATCTAAAAAGTGTCTGATGATCTTTCGAACGGCGACGCTCCTTTTATTTTCGAATAACTTTGTTATCGATAATTGGGCTACTACTTTAATTTTACATATCTTCATCTTATGTTATTTATTTATATTCCGTTCTATCATTTAACTTCATATTTGGCTAATTTAAATTATTACATTTTTTTTGTAATATTCTTTCATCAGACATTTTGTATTTAGAGTTTATTGGATGATGCAGACTATATGTTTTTAGGCATGTGGTATCAGATAAATAAAGTTATCATCTAAAAGAATAATTTAACATGCCAGATGAATTTTATTTGGCACATGAGTTATTTAAATGTAATTTGTACCACCGGTAAAATATTTTTTAATGTAAAAAGCAGATGAGACGAACATCACTTAGTTAATGTTTTTTTCTCTCATTTTTTATCTTCATAGTGAATTAATTTGTACTAAAAATTAAATTATTAAACATCAAAAATATGTACACTTAAATTTAATATTACAACCACTTTTAAATATGAAAAAAAAGTAAATATATCATTTTGTATAATGTTTGTTTTAATATAGATATTTGTAATACTGATTACCAGAAAAATCTGTCTGTTATTTCGTAAGTTTTTTGTGATATTAAAGTTTAAGATTTTTTATGGCGTATAAAATATTGTGTTCCCTTTTACCTAAATTAAAATATAAATAAAATATTACAATTGCGATGTGTAATAATTCAATTATTAAAAACGCATTATTGCATTACTATTTAATTATAAGCCCATTATAAACAAAACTATTAAATTTAATTATCTAAAGTTTTTTTATTATAGAACGTAACTAGGCTCAGTTTTTACTATATAAAATTTCGCTTAATATAATTTTTCTCCGCAGCATAAACGCCCGCGTATAGATGGTCCAGTTACTGAGAATTCAAAACCGTAAGAGTTAAACAGATTTGTCAAAAAATTATCAAAATTATAGTTTATAAAATCATTATTAACTATTACCTATGCTACTGTACATTTCCACACACCTCTCTTAAATAAAAGGTAAATAGTTATTTTCAACTGTATTTTTTTTAAATTTTCGTTTCATCTCTGATATGCGACATTTCTATTTTCCAAGATGATTTTAAACTATTATAAATAATAATTTTTCGTACCCGTATGATAGGATGTAATTCTTCGCCTTGCCTAAAATGGCGAAGTTTGATTTTACGAGCTGCCAAATGCGAGTGCAATGTTACGGAAACTGAATTAACACCACCAGCAGGAAATACCTGTGTTAGAATTTCAAAGTAAAAATTACATTATTTATAAACAAGAGCTGAATATATCTCTATTCGCCCATTAAATTATTTTTTAATTTGTACCAAAAAGTAAATTTAAAAACTTAAAAATCTCTAAGGAAACGATCAACTTTTAATTACTTTAGAGGTTGCCGTTTTTTTTTTTGGTTTTGAAACACAAATAATTAACTTTGCAGGCATTACGAGTGAACGAATAAACGGACGACTTGACTGTAATGGAAATAAATTGTATTGATAAAATTTTGATAATTCTTTTATTTCATTTCAGCTTTCGATTTTTAGCTCGCGCAGTCCTAATTCATGTTTTATGATTTTACCTAATATTATTTTTACTTTCATACGCAATACAAACCTTCTATCAAAACAAATCGCACCTCGTTTTATGTTACATAAAACTAAGTGAAAAATGTAAAACGATTAGGTCGTCTCCGTCTTTCATCAATTACGTCCATTCGTTTAAGGAAATATCAGCATCTTTTTAGAATCTTTGTTTAGTGCTGCTGATATGACAGCTACCCTGTCGTCGTCATAGTGTCTCATGGCGATGCAGTGAAATCGACCGATCAATATAAAATTGCAAACGAATACTCAGAAAATACAAATCGTCTAGATTACATGTGGACTTAATCGTGTTCAAAAAGTTGCGTACGTAAGCATATTTCTTAATTAAGACAAGAGTCTTAGAATTTTTCTGTTAGTATATCACCTAAATCACTTGCAATCAAAAATCAAATCATAGAACAGGTAATTTTCGATCACCAATAACTCCGTCTTACAACAGATCCAAGTAAAGTCATGGATATCTTTGCATAGTACTAGAAGAAAGAGTTCTATTTACAAATCTATTCATCTTTTATTTCTAAAAAAAAAAAACGATACCTAAAGAATTTCCTTTCTTCAACATTTTTTTGGAATCGTTTAATAACAATTTTTCAAATATCATACCCACAACAGTACACTTAGCCTTAATTCTATCCATGCATTTTTGAGCAATTATTTACCACTATAAGCAAAAGAGTTTTTCCTAAATATGTATACAACCAAAATTGTTTAACTAATGACATTCCAAAGTTCTAGAAAACATCTTTCATCGTTCCTACATTAAAACAAAATAAAGACCCATTCCATCCTGAAAAGTATTGTCCAATTTCTCTTTTAAGTGTTGTACCTAAAATAAGGGAGAAAATGCTGAACAGGTGTCTTGTATTTCCTTGAGCCAAACAATTTACCTTGTCTTACACAAGTCCAAGGAAACAAAGTGAGACTTACAAGCGATCATTTGCAACTAAACGTACATTCACCGTCATCTCACACATACGTTGGCTTTTTCGACTCCACCCGTCTCACCCATTTCCTCTTCTATATCATCTTCGTAAACCTTTTTTTTTCTCACTCTATCAAACAGTTTTCACCTTACCTACCAGTTTCCATTTTTTATTTTCATATCGCTTTTCATTTAGTAAGCAACATCACTTACACAAAATTTGTACAATGATTTCTTCCTTAAATACATTTTGCTCATTTTAAATAAAAATATTATTTTTTCGTTTCTACATATTTAATAAATATATAAAGAGGCGCATCATCATCACCACAAAACAAAGCTTTCAAATTAATTGTTCATCTTGATAATTGGTAATACAAAATTTACGCCAGAGATAAAACTTACGGTATTTGTACAGTATTTATCACAATAACCCGCTGTTTTATAGGCTACCTGAAATGGCGGAATAAAGTATAATGGCGATACTAGTGTACCGGTAACAAATACACCAGCATCGTGTTTACGTAAGCGGTCTGTATAGTGCAAACGCAGTCCTGCAGATTTATTTCCACCTGAAATGTAAATAAACAAACATTTTCTTTACATTTATGCGCTCCTTTTATCGAAAAAAAAAAAATACAGATTATATTAGTAGATAAAAAATAAATCTAATATTTTAAAATTAGAAATAAAAAAAAATTGTTTTTATATTCATTTTTTTATTCCACTAGCCTTCATGGCAACGTTTAGGTGCTCCCCCCTCTATGTTTTAAATGAAGTTAAAAACGTTTTCTCTATTTATAAAATCTCTTCTGATAGATATACTTTCAATTAATAGTTGTAATTATTATCATCAACCTTTAGTATTAGAAAATTCGGTTAAAATTTTTAAAAATACACCCGATGCAGTTTTTAACTAATAAAGGGGACGGAAATATTCAGCCTTTATCGTCACGCTATTATATATTTACTTTAGACAACATGATAATATTGAAACGTAAATGAGAACTTTATATATATATATATATATATATATATATAAAGGGCACAAGGATTGAATTTGTAATGAATAAACATAAACACTGTATGTGGCTATAATTAAATTTTCCAGCGCAAACTACATGCCTAGTGCACACACACTTGTTTCCCAACGAAAAGTTCGATCACATTTGCGATCGTCATAGCTTTCAATTTTTAATATGTGGAAAATCATTTATATTTATTACCTTGTTTCAGAAAATACTACAACTATTTCAAACACCACGAAAAAAACTAAGTAAAAAATCTAATTTTCAAAAAAATTATTTCTAATTTACATTTATATACTTTAGGAAATGATATTTTTCAAATAAATGAATCATTAATTAATCGTGGTCTTTTAGAATCTTCTATTGATTAAATTTTTTTTAGATATCGTTAATAATTAATTTTCACTTGACTCGATTAAAAATATTTCAGTAATAAAATTAACGGAGTCTACAAATGAATACACCAATTGATAATCATTTCAAAAAATTATTCAGTTACAATCTAGATGTCGTCTACAAATTTAGTACATTTTTTTCGTTTTCCAATTAAGTAAAAATTAAAAAATAAATGCAAATTAAAAATATGAAATTAGAGTAACCTTCTTTATCGATACTGTTGTAGGTAAAATTAAGGGATTAAAATATTGTTTACGCATCATCGAAAAACAAAAACTTCGATTTGGTAAGATTGATGGAGTATAGAAGAAAGATTTTAAATTTATTTACCGAAAAGGTTGAAATAGTTATAAAAAAAGTGTGAAAGATTACTTCAACCTTTGACCGGTATCCTTCGGTCACGGTTTAAAATATAAATAGCAGTCAGTCTTCCGTTGATTGATTACATTAACAACACGAGGCTACAACGTTTCTATTTATGAACAGTATTCTATTATTCATTGTTCATACTCGGTAGAGAAATTGTTTATTTGCCACTTTATTTTATTAAAATTACCTTTTTTTATACATTATAACGTTTTCACTAGCAAGATTTTCTTTTTTATTTATAATGTTTTTTTTTTTTTTTTATTTTTTAACCAAATGTACAACGGAAAAAAATACTCTGTTTACTTTGAAAAATATTTACCATTTTGCGAACTGGAACTTTCGTAGTGTACTTCTAGCATGTAATACAATATCTCTGTACCAATTGGAACTCCAACATGTTCAGGTAAAAGCTCTCCTATGTAGCAAAAATTTAAAAATAGGTAAACAGTAAATTAATTATATTAAACATTAAGTGGTTAGATATTTTTTTCTAACGTATTTTTTTAAACAAATAAAACAAAACGATTTTCTTTAAATAATTATCGCCCTGTTTGCCATATACATAAAATTTTTCTTTCCTTCTCTTTTTTTTTTTTTTTTTTGATAGAGAGAATAAAAGCTTATCATCACTTAGAATTAAATTTTTATATCTATGTATAAAACTTCGGGTTTTAAGTTATAATAGTTATAACCATAATATGCCTTTATCTATCCACTACTGGATGAAGGCTTTCCCCAACGTCTTCCAACCACTTCTATCTTGCATTTATCTCAACCATTTTTTTTTTTATTTACATAAAAGTTAATTCGAAAAAATATTTTCTGCTTCAGTATGATGAAAATAAAGTGTAAAGCAGTAACTAAAAGGCACAAACCGCAAAATTAGTTGTATGAATAAACGAAATGAGTTATAAAAATGACGGAACTTTTTAATTTTGCAGCTTATTTATTTATTTATTTAACGACGCTCGACAGCTAGCTCATTTGCGTCATGACTGTAATCTATAAATTTCTATAAATATTACATGCTTTTAGAAAGTTAAGAAAGATGTTAATATTATTTGTATTATCGGCTAGTATATAATTAATTCTTAAATTAATGCCATCGTAACACAGTCCGTCTTTCTTTTTCATATTTCTGACAATCGATCAATATGTGGTACACCAACAGTTGACACTGATATTCTGAGCAGAAAGGCGGCTCGGTGTTTTGGAAAAGGTAATTGTACGTCAATTTGGTATGTCCAATTCTTAGACGAGCTATCACAACTTCCTCTGTACGGTTTTGCCGGAACGATGCTCGCCAGTTCGATAGTATCGGTTTAACAGCATAGAGTTTGTTTCCACAAAAACGTTGGTCCCACTCTGCTTGCTTGCAGCGGTCCTTTATTTTTCTGTATAGGTCGGCGCTGATGTGTTTTAAAGCAAAATATTGCTAAAGTTAATTGTTGGTGTATTTCCGTGAATGACTTCGCCTAGTGCGATGTTTAATTCGGCGCATATGCGGGTTTTGATTTATAAAGTTCCAGGAAGGCCGATTGTTTTTTTGTATGTCAGTTTGCGTGGAAAGAACGATAGCTTGAAGAAGTATTTTAACGTTGGGAAGTTACGGCGATCGAAGAGTTTGAATAGGTTGGTTTCCGCGAGTAAACTGGGTATAGGGCTGGATCTGAGGCTTGCTACAATCAGCCGGATTGCTGTGTTTTGAATAATATCCAGCTTTTTTAACTCTTTGTTCCTTCCACTGCTATACACAATGGATCCCCGTAGTCCATTTTTGATACTATTAGGCTTTTATATAACATTAACAGTGACTATTTTTATTTGCTCCCCATCTTGTGTGGAACACCATTTTTAATATGTTTAATGCTTTATAGCATTTCATCTGTAGAAGCTGGATGTGAGTCGACCAATTAAATTTTTTGCAGGTTATTTTTTTTGTTTTGTGTGTGTGTGTGTGGTCTGTCAACATGTCTGACAAGTAACTGTATCAGATTAGTCTGTTGCCAGTTGTCAAAAAGGATTACGGTATTTCGGTGCGATCCACGATTTTTTGTTTGTTAAAAAATGGAGCAGAGAATTTGCATTAAATTTTGCTATAAGAATCGAATAGAGTGCAGCACTATTTTAGAAATGTTAAATATTTCTTTCAACGAGTCTGCTATGAGTAAAAAACAGAAGAGTTTACGAGTGGTGTAAGCGTTTTCAAGATGACCGTGAAGACGTTGAAGATGGCAAGTGGCCTAGACATCTAAGCACATCGGGAACCGAGAAAAAGTGGAAAAAACAGAAATAATTCATTATAAACGATTACCGAATAACCATCAGAAATGATGATGTTGGCATTTCAATTGGCTCATGCTACATTTTTTAGAATACTATGAATATGAAACGTATGGTAGAAAAAATTGTTTCAAAATTGTTGAAAATTGGAACAAAAAAAACGGTGAATGGAAGTTGCTCAGAAGTAATTAAAGAACACGCGATGAAACATGGGTTTAGGGTATGTGACGTTGAAAGTAAGGTTCAGTCATTCCGGCAGAGGCATTCTGGATGGTCAAGACCGAAAAAAGCTCTACAAGTCTGATCGAATGTGAAGGTGTGTTCACTGTGTTCTTCGATTTTAATGGCATAGCGTACTATGAGTTCTTGTCACAATGTCAAACGGTGAATAAGAAGTACTACCTACGTGTTCAATGTTATATGCGTGAAGCAATTCAAAAAAAAAAAACAAACCTAGATTTGTAACGAAAAAATTGATAGTTTTTGCACTGTGATAAAACTTCTGCTCAGACTTCATTGCTTATTCGTGAATTTTTGGTCAAAATCAATACTGCGATGATACCTCAATTTTCATGTTCACCAGACATGGCCCCGTGTGACTTTTCTTTTTGTTCCTAGTAATTAAAAGAACCCTAAAGAGTCATTTTTCAAGAATAGATACGATTAAAAGCACATTGCTGAAAGAGTTAGAAACTAACTCAAAGACTTATTTTCAAAAGCGAAGATTGCAAGAAGAGCCGGCATAAGTGTATTATCTAATAGTAACGATTTGGAAGGAAATAATATCAATGTGGACGAATAAATAAAAAATTTTCCAAAAAATGAAAATTGCCGTTATTTTTTGAATACCTCGCATATTTCGATTGAAATTGTTTTCTGTTTTTTTCTCTATTATTATTGCTAGCTACGCTATGCACAGCCTTTTGGTTAGAGGCACGAGGCTGCGATGGTTACATCCCGCTATAGAGTTTGGCAGCTTTGAGGTGGTATGAAAGTAGTTGAGGTTTTAACCGTAGCTGTTAAACGGCACGAATTTAAAAATTTCCTTTGGGAAATGTAAATTTCTTTGATTGTGAAATTTTAGGCGTTTGATAATTACATGGTTGACAGATATTGAGACATTTCACGGTTGTCTGTTTAGAATATAGCCCTATCTGTTAAGGCGGAGTGGTGTCTATTATTAATTAGAAAAGTATTACTTTGTCGTTTTTGGATTTTTGGATTGAAGATTTTCACAGAATGACTATTTTTCTAATTGACTTCAATTTATTTTTTTTCGAGACTAGATCTTAGATTTGTTGAAAAGCTTTTCGTACAAATGATTTACCCGCGTTTTTCTTTCTCAGATTGATTATTGGGATTGGAATGTTTAGTGTTGGAGAAACATTTGGGTCTGGTCTTGCGGTCTTGTCGGCTTGTTTGTTTTGGTGAATGTTGAAATGAGATGGGATCCAGAAGAAGAAGATTTATTTGCCTGTCGAAGAAAGTGATTGGACTATTTCTCGGGATATCAGATGATGTTTCTTTTTATAAAACTTATTGAAAACTTATTGAAAACTTATTGATGGATAGAAGCGCAGACGGTGAATCTGTTCACATCAAAATGTGGTAGGATATGAAATCCGTATCACAGTTGACTGAAGAGCATGGAGTTCGGTTGAGAGGACTGTTGGTAGTGGAAACGGAACCGCATTGTTTTCGTGGATGATCGTATAACTAGCATTGTCTGGTATTTTGGGATCATCTGTATATATTCTGATGAAGTTTGGTTATTTACTTCAGAGTTCATTGTGGATTTGAGCATAAGTAATGGGATTCGACTGGGTTAGTTCATAATTTTACTTACTAATAAAACGAGATTAAACATTCGATCTTAATCGGACTCGACTAAATTTCGACCGACGGTGTAGGGGAAGCCGAAAATGTAACACATTCAGAAAAACCAGTAAGACTAGAGAAGTAAGTTTTATCGAAAGTAAAACATGCACAGTTTTTACAACTGTGCTCTATAAAGTTGAGTATACAACAATTTAAATTATTAATTATTCTGTTTACACCCGATTTTTTTTATTTTATCTTCGACATTTTTTCTCTGGGTAAATAGCAGTATAAAACTATAAGATAGCCGCGTAACAAAAATTAATAGCTTAATTGAATTATTCCTGTTGTAAATGCAAATAAATTACAGAATAAATTAATTACTGTTACTATTCTTTTGTTTTTTATTTCGACCGGAAATCTGTTGATAAATTAACATTTTAAAATTATAATACTCTTTAAATTTAATTAACTATATTTTTATTACAAATATGAATACACCTTTTTTAGCAGCGCTGCTTCTTTTTATTAATAATGGTATAGAAAAGATTACAGTTTTTTCAAATAGGAATAGAATTATATATTTTTTAATTTTTTAATTTATTTTTTTTTGTTTGAAAGTCGAGTACCTGATTATTCGATAGACTACTTTAGTATTGAGGAACATTTAATTTACTTCTAGAATTGAAGATTATTTTTCTTAAATTATTTATTAAATAAAATTGTATTAAACTAGAAAGAACACACAAACAATACTGAATAAAAAAAAATAAAAGTTTTAAAATTATGTGCTTTTAACTTCAGGAAAAATTCATTTCTGTCAACCGTGTTCATCCTATTAATGAGAAAAAAGGAAGGTAAGGACTGGTCGGAGATAAATTTTGACTAAAACCGAAGCAAAATGTACATAATTTAAAAAATTTCACTAGGTATTTACAAATCCTTTTTTAATTATTTAAATTAATTTCTTTAACAGTTTCAAGTAATTTTTTACACGCTAAATTATAAACCGAACTTCTTGTCTGTTTTTTTTTTCTTCTTTTTAGACTAAACAAATACCTTCGTTTACCAAGTCAACCCTATATATATATATATATATATATATTAAACTCGGCCATTTTGGCCTCGCAAGGGGCTGTGCCCCTTGACCCCTCTTGCTTTTATTTCTATCTCTTTCTCTTCTATACTTTGTATAAAATGATCAAAATTTACAACGTAATTCTTACTGGCATCAACACAAAAAGAAAAATAACATAACCATAAAAATCCTATTCTAACATTTAACTTTCATTATATAAAATTAAGACATTTTTTCGTTACATTTTTCGTTACATATTTCATTACATATTTCATTACATAAAATTGTCACATTTTTTAAATAACAATAACAAAAATCCTATAAAATATAACAAACGTTACATAAAATTGGGACATTTTTTCGAATGAGAGGGTAGCCTAAGAATTACGTTGTAATTAATATATATATAGATACCACTGAAAGAAGAAAAGAAAAGTGAACTTAGATGTTTCACCATTACCCTTTTTTTTTTTAAAATAAGAATTTAAATAAAGCAGCTATATGTGATAAGGTTAAATTATAAAAAAAATTATTACATCTGCAGAAAAAACATGTATATATTTTTGAGTCTACTACGATTAGAATTAATAAAATATTTAAAAAATATATATATATACCCACTTCGAGATATTTAATAAAAACGTATTAAAAAGTAAAAAATGAGTACTCGATAATAGATAATAATGTATTTTACAGTAAAATATACGTAAGAACATAATGATTATTTTTAAAGAAAATTAATGCTTACTAAAATCGGCACCGAATTCAAATGACAACAATTATTAAAAATCGCGTTAAATATTCCAGATGTTTCCAATACTTGGCTTATAGAAAACGAGTGATTGTTATGATCATTAAACTCTTCTTAACTGTCGTTATAATTTGTATTCGTCGCTGACTTTTGTTCAAGAATAATTATAATATCCTTCATTTTCCAGTGAAATATATTATCTTTTATCAAATAATTATTTTTTGAGTTTTAGCGCATTTTTATTAAACTTGTTTCGTAATTTTTAATGTAAATATTTTTCAGTGATGATACGGATGGACCAGCCCAAAACTGAGGACTATTCGGTATCAATATTCATCGGTACTCGTATACGGTGCCATTTTCACTATTTACCTACAGTTCATAATTATTGTTTGAATTACGGCTTTTGGTGTTAGACTAGTACTTCGTTGGAATTATTTTAGGTTCCGAATCCGTGTCACATAATCAAGTTTTGGATTACTTGAGATATGGCGCGAATGATAAAAAAATTTAACTAGATTTACTTCATGAACATTGCTTTGTTGAGCCAGCATGATCTTACTGACTTGCAGAACAATTAACGCAATCAGAAGTCGTCGCATAGAAAACGTACAGTGGCACCTAGTGCGTTTCTCGCTAATTCCGACGTAACTATAAAACACGTTCAGTCAAGCATGATGTTTTATGCGCTGATGATTCCGTATGTAAATGAAAGATAATTATAATTTACGTTTACATAATACTAAATTCAAAACAAAGAAATCTGATTTTTCGCGTCGCAAGAGGGAGAGAAGCGTCTTTTTTGGCGCTTTTTCGGCATCTTCGAAAGTTCTGTCGAGTAAATGAAATACGGATTCATTACCGACAAATCCATCAATATATCACATGCTCAGGATTTTTTTTTTTTTTAGATTTTGAGCTTTCGGCGCCTCGAGGCCTTAATTTTAAAATTAGAAACCACAATGCTTCAACCTAAATAAATATACGGGAGGGGGGAAGGGGGCACATTTTTAACCTCATTTAAAATTTTTAACTATATAATACTCACCCCGCAAAGAAGGAGCTGCTACACATCAGTTTTCGCGTTTTTTTTCTGAACTTTCGCCATCTTAGAAAGTTTTGTTAAGGAAATAAAATACGGTTTCATTCGCGACAAATAATGATCTTTCCATCGATACATCACATACATCGGGAAGAAAAGTATACTTTTTTCAGAAATTTCGAGCTTACGGTGCCCCGAGGACGATTAATTTTAAAGTTGGAACCCGGATGTTCCCAACCAAAGATGTATACAGGGATGCGCATATTTTTAACCTAGTTCCAA
Source organism: Icerya purchasi (assembly GCA_039619475.1). Lineage (NCBI taxonomy): Eukaryota > Metazoa > Arthropoda > Insecta > Hemiptera > Monophlebidae > Icerya > Icerya purchasi. Next base: position 32,947,100 of record CM077116.1, on the reverse strand, counting down.
ACTTTTAATTATAATACAGACATCGCAAGGAGGGCACGTCATTTTTTGAAAGTTTCGTTAAGGCAATGAAGTACGGTTTCATCCCTAACAAACAGCGCGATCTTTCCATCAATTTTATAACATGCCCCGAAAAAAAAAAATGTTTTTTTTCAAAACTTTCGAGCTTTAAGCCTGCATATAAAGTTGTAGGCTCGGCTATATTTTTCCCATAAAGTGTGGTCTATTATGCATATGTTTGAGGTACGTTTTGGTTTTCCAAACCTTTTTACTCGGGCTATTATTTATGTTAACATCCTGTTTTTTTTTTGTTTTTTTTGCTGTTTTTGACCCCCAATAGGGGGGACGCCAGTATAACTTTTTAGTCGAAATTTTTTGATTTTACGAAAGAGCTTCCGCATTTTGTTTTATATTTTGAATTTCACTGTCTATCTAGTGATGAGTTATGAACGTCTTAAGGTTAATATTTGAGGTCGTTTTAAATTCTATATTTTACATTCTTGACGGTTTTTTGTCACCCGAGGTAATCGGCTAGCTCGAAGTTATAGATGTTGTCTTGAAGAGAATTTGAATTGTAATTTATGATCCAATTTTGAAGTTTATAAGTGTCAAGCCGTTCGTGAGTTATCGGATATTTTAATTGAATATTTTTGTCCTTTCATCTTATTAGGATTCCGAACATTATATGTGTACGGAATCTTAAAAAACCGATTAATTGTCGGACGAATCATTCTTGCCTCTCTGGCGCGGCTGGGCAGCGAGTAAATAACAATGCAATTAAATTCTTTTCTATCTGTCTATCTATATATGAAATATGTAGAATGGAGTAAAATTTTCGTTTTACCGATGGAAGGAACGTGTAAAAGAAAAATGGTAAAAATTTTCCTTCTTCTTCTTTTTTTTTTTTCGTTTGAAATAAAAACGAACGAGGGCATCAGAGAGATAGGAAAAAAGTTATCTCTAAACGGTATGAATGTTATGTGAAGAGAGAAATTAAAAAAAAACGTCGCGCGATAAATCAAAATCGGAAAGCCAGAAATTTTATTATTCATTATATTTTCGCAATATTATTTAGTGCACTGCAATTACTGCGAGGTTGGCGACCCGAGCGACGGGTGCGTCTCAGAAGCGAAGCCCTACTAATTTTTATATAAAAAACAAATACATTTTAAAAAAAAAGACAAGTACACTTGTTTGACGGCTATCGAATGACATCACTTAATAAAAATACACCGCGTCGCTTAAAATGACTCATCGCAGCCGAGAACTGCTCCGACCGGTCAGTGCAAAATTTAACGAACCGAAATGTTTGCTTAGATACGACGTTCAAAGAATACTCTGAAGTTCAAAAATCTGAGCGATGGTTCAGAGGTGACCACCAGTAAACAAGATTATTTAAAGGCGACTATAGAACGAAACGAACATTAATTTTCGCAATATCGATGGCCAGTTTTGTGTCGGGTTACGAAATTCTCATCGATCGGCCGCGGTGCTGACAAAATACGGAACCACTACACTGTACGCACCATTAGTCTAAACACGAGTGTATTAACACCTAGAAGACGTTCATCTGTGCCGGAGCACATGGAACAGAGAAAGATGCACACTTGTAGTTTTCGTACTTTCAGATCGCACATCGAACACTAATTATAAGTTGAACTTATCGATCATTGGCCACATGTGCGAACATTTGCCTGATGTAAAACACGTTCGCAATATACTCGGTAAATCGAATGAAACCAACACACTAAATCTGTTCATAAATACAGGTGTTCGATAGCGCACCGCTAAATAAATGTGATATAAATATGCTCTAAATCGACCAAAGATAGTCGTGAGAATTTTTCATTTCAACGAAATGATAATAACAATTTCGAATTTCGAAAGATGAAGGGTGCAATTCGTAATAATTAGTGCAAAGACGACTGTTGTTTTAAGTATTTAACTGCCCCACCCTCCATAAGGAACCGCAGGAGAAATACCATTTTAATCTATCGATTAAATCATTAATATTAACAAAAGTTACTGAGATGCTAGTTGGCATTAAGCATAAACATGTGTATACACAATCCACTGATTATCCACTGATTATCCCCTGATATATAGATATTTACAAGGTTAAGGTCAGTTATTACGCAGCGAGGAATGTGAAATGTGTTTTTTTCGACTGTTCATTGCGGCGAGTTCGCTGAACGAGGAAATTCTCGTCTGTGACTGAATCAGTGAAATGTTTTTTTCTTTTTTTTTTATTTTTCATAAACTATCGTTTCATGTTATTAATTTATTTTTAAACAGTTATAAGTGTAATGAATGAAATTTGGATTTATTTGACGTTTTTCAGTTTAAATTTAGTTTTTCTCGCTCATTCATTTTGACCACACATTTTTCGCTGCAACTGGAATCTTTTCTTACTGTAATCGGTTTCCAGAGGACGCAACATTGTACATTTCTTCTTTTAATGCAAAACGAGAGCAACGGACCTAAAATCTTCGCTTTAAGACATTAGAGCCTCCGTTGTCGAATTATTCACTCTCCTATCTGCAGTAGTCATCTTTGCCCTTCTGCCACCATTGTTAATTATCATCCATGTTTTAATCGAAATTTGCCTTTACCATTTTCGCCGTTCTAAACAACCCTTTCCATTCGAGCGATACGAATTTCATTTTTGAGGATTCCGATCATATCTCCTTTTTCGAATACTCTCTGAGCTTGTTAACTTATATTTTCGTTTGTTAATTTCTCTACTTCTTTCAATACTACTTTCATTGTAATTTCCCCATTTCTACTGCGACTAACTTGTTTTACTGATTAAACCTAATGAAATTGTTAAAAAATCGCTTTTAACAAAAGTTTTTATTATTTATAACCTTACGGAACGGAAAAGAGTATTATTTTACGTGCTAAAGAGCGATTTCTTCAATGCCACACACTGATTGCGAGTACGGCACGAAAGAAAATTGACCGATTTTTCACACAAACGGAATCATTTTTTTCCCCGCCACGTGTTACTTATCGACTTTTAGATTTTCCGGACTTTGTCAATTCTACCGGGACTAAATTACGCAATTCTAATCGGTAAATCGTTTTTCTTGGTATTCCACATTCTTGTTTGAAGTAAAAATTACTTTTTTCTTGGTTAACAATAAACATGCAATGACTTTAAGTTTCGTTTTTACCCTTTTTCGAAAACCGTTAGGAAATCAACGATTCGAATTCTTTTTAGCCCGACTGATCGGTAACGTTTACTACCGTGCCTATATTTATTTTTACGAATTAAAAATTAACGGAATATATGAGATTTACGGGAACAGAGGACCCCGTTTTGAGAGATAACGGTATATTTTCTTAATATTTTTTGCCTCAAATGTAAATGTACTTACAGATGAACGATATTTTAACAGCGTATTCTTGCACTTCGGAAATCGGTACATTTTTACGATTATCTGTTATATTCGGAGAATCTTTCCGCTCGATTCGCGACGATAATACTTCTCTTTAAAGAAAGAAAATAATAGTGTGCTAACATTTCAAAACGAAAATGTATGCTAAACTGTAGAATGACAAACGACCTCAGAATGTTGAATTATTAGCAGAGCTCGCGTATATTTCATACATTTCTCATCTGTTATTAAATTTGATTATGCGGCTTTAGAAAAGTAATTACTTATCTCCCGCTTTGCTTATATGAATTTATGCACTAACACGTTTTAATATGATTTAATTAATTTCGCTGCCACAAAGAATGACAGAATTTAGACTCTGACTTGATAAATGAAATATGTTAAATGCCTCGCTATTAATGTTCATATGTATATTTCTGAATTAAACTTATTTCTTGGACACTATTTTTGCCAACAATTATGAATCAATTTTTAGAGCAAAGGAAAACCGCCAAAGCATTAGTTACAATTCGAAATTAAACGTGAAATCGGATAAGCTTTCGTACGCATTTTTAATCATGCACAATTTGTAATAATTTGCGACACCATTTACAAATATATTAAAATTGTGAATTATAGTAATAATTCAATATAGGCGATAAACTAAAATAATAATAAATAAACAATTATTGCATTTCGTTAAGCACTACAATAAGCGTGTAAATATTTATATTAAAAAATTCGCGTACTGAGTTTACTAGGGCTCAACTAACAAACAGATAAAATAAAGGAAGAAACAATAGAATCATTTTGATAAAATTTGTAACTAAATTACAGCAAAAACAAAGAATCTGTTAGGAAAGAGGTTTCTTGATGGTTTGCTCATAATCTATCACTAATTTCCATTAGTATATATTTGTTGCACTAGCCTATCACATAGACTATGCGCGCTAGTTAGCATACAGCAGTATAGATACATTTTGGTTGCACATTTATAGCGCGATAAAAAGTGATCTCAGTTCCAAATGTAGTCGTGCGTGTGCGCTAGCGTCGCATAGAAATATTCAGTCGGCGAACAATCGCATCAATGTGTGTGAGTAGGCCAGTCGCCTTGGTTCGCCTCGCAACTGATGATTTTTTTTGTGTTGGTCGGCAGCACGGAAGCTAAGTTACGCTCCAGCTTTTACGTGCTTCTCAATTGCGTTGCTTTCTTTTTTCTTTTTTTTTTTCCCCCGATTTCAGCCTCTATGGACTACGCTAAACAACTAAGTTTTCATTTTACATCTTTTCCTTCTTCCTTCCTTAACATCTTTCCAGTATTTCTTGAGACCCTCCATCAAGGCATTTTTATGGCTTATCGAAAGCGACCTCTTCCGGTTAACTTGTTCTATTTTAAAGATTGACGTCGCAACTGTTTTATGAAACCATTCCTTATTAAACATTTGTGTTTCAGTAACATCCATTAATTCCATATCTTTTTCACATTTATTGAACCATGCTGGTCTTATTTTCTTCGTTTTCATGAATTCTGCGTTGCTATCTATCTTCTAATTCTCCTACGAATTTAGAAGATAATCTCATACTCGAAATTGAGGGAGAATGGTAGAGATTTAAACTTTATATTTGTTTTCTATACTTTTTATTTGATTCTGTTTATTTCATTATTGAGCTTGTTAGAAAGGTCATTAACCTAACAACGTATGAAAATTAGGATTAGAATAAGCAAAACTTAAAGTGGTTTTCATTTCCTTCTAAATCATCAATTACTTCAATTTCATCAAACTATTTCCTCTATATTTTTCCCCTTTTTCCGAGAGGACTTTGGACACTTTAGACGTTTGATAAATATCTTGGCTTAAACTGAAAATTGTATACAAAATTAATTACTTAAAATAGTTAGTGATACTGGATCATTTTTTAAACAGATTGAGCAATGCATTTTAAACAAATATAATATGAAATAAGAAACAGAATCAAAAGTTCTCTTTTTCCCTTTTCTTCCAAATGTTGTCAACCGAGAGCATTGGTATGAAATAGATGAAACAAGTTGAAAATAATTTATTTTTATTTGATGTGGAACTAATGAAAACTTCTAAAATAGGAACAACTGTAACATTCAAAAAAAAATATGTGCTCTCTATCACAAACATAATAGGAATTATCAGGATACAATGCACAAAAGCTAGATAAGCAGACTGATGAGAAAAATGAAGGCAAGGCAGTTCAATAGATATGGATCGGCAGATGAAAGAAATTACAAAATCAAGTGCCTAGCGGCAATATGGTAACCAATGAAGTTCATCTGAGCTACGATTATTGCTATTTAAAATAGGTCTGGAAATTTATTTATTTTTACTAGATTAATAAAATATGATAGTTTAAAAAAATTTAAGAATTTTAATTATATTTGAAAATTTTTACATACACAAAAGTATTTCAAGAAATCAACTTAATATACATATACATGTAAATCTTGATAAATGTTTCAACTCCACACAAAAAATTAAGCCAAACGAAATTTTGAATAAAGTCATATTTACCATTCATATATTTTTATAAAAATGATGCTAATCAAAATCCAATAGTAAATTTATCTAGAAATTATGTAATTAATATGTGGTTAAAATTTATTTAATGAACTGTTAATTTACAAATACATCAGTATAAAGTTTAATATCGAAAACTTATTATTAGTTTAAACAGTAAACTAAAACTGTGACTTCTCTCCTAATGCGAAAGGAATAATTTTGTTTTTAAAATCTTCAAAATCAGTGAACTTTACGGGGGTTTTTCATTTTTTAATATAAAAATTCAATTTATTATTGCTGACTAGTAAACTCTTTAATTAATACCTTACTAATATCTCAGCAAATGTTTCAATCTTTCTTTGATTTAACCACATAGCTACAAAGGCAATGAAATAAAAAAAATTAAAACAGATTAAATAGATGAAGAACAAAAAAACAATATTAATAAAAATTATGATGAAAATCGTTCCAGAATAAAGTTGAAAAAAAGAAAGAAATAAAATTATTAAAAATTTAATTTTATGTATTGCATTAGAGTTCATTTCTTTTCAAAAATCTTATGTGGTGTTTGCTAAATGAGACCAAAATATTTAGGTCCGCCACTAATAAAAACATACATATAATTTCAAATATGTACGAATAATAAACTTTCCAGTTTTTAATAAACTCGAAATAAAATCTGCTCGGCTTTTCATGGTAAGCAACAATAAAAAAATCCTGGATATAAAAATTCGAGAACACGAAACTTCTGAAAAATGCTAAAAACCAAACTACTTTTGGTCTCGTAGCGTTGACAGAAAAACCGTAATGATAGCATCCGTTGAGTAGTATTATGCGGCAACATTATCGGCCTTCGTAGTGTTTATATAAAATCTTAAGGGGCCTCGCATGTAATAGTCTACCTCCCGGGTCTCGCATTATAAATTATACGGATAATTACACTACAAAAAACATAATTTTGTTATCCTAACACTTTAAATAAGCCCGGGTCTCAGGTGGTCCGTTTGATATACCGGGTCTCACAACGATCTGGGCAGTAATATATATATATATATATATATATATATATATATATATATATATATATTGTTACAAATTAGGTTTTTACCGGGTCCCTGTTACTGGAGCCAACGTTATGAATTCTGTTTATTCAGGTCCCTCCTTACGGGCTCTCGTCCCTCAGTTCGGGGCCAATGTTATGAATTAGGGCACTTTGATGTTCCTTTTCTTATGAATTTAGCTTCTGTTCGTAGTACCAATGTGATAAATCAGCTTTTAGACGCTGTCGGTTCCGAGGCTAATGATACTACTTTTGTGGTCCTGTGTTTATAGTGTTCTCACGGAAGAACTTCGCAATATTGATAAAAAAAAAAAATGTTCTTTTGAAAGAGGCAGAAACCCGGTGGGCGCCAGCGACATTATGTGTCACAATCTGATTAGCTCTCTTAACGGCAGAGCCTAGGCTTTTTAATAAAAACAAAACATGAAAACTCGGTCAGCTCGATATCCCCGTAGCATAGGAATACACGAAACAATATAACCAATGCCTCTCTCCGAAGGAGATCTCACAGTGACATAGGCCCAGTGTTCTTTTACGACAGAGCACAAGAAAATAAATAATTTGATTTACATGTATATATATTAAAAGAAAAACTTCCGACTAGACAAGTTTATATATGAAACAAATAAACGCGATAAAATCATCCGATGTCTAATACGTACACTGCGATACGGAGACTAGCAAACTTGATCAGCGATTTCTGATCGACAGACTAGCGTATAGAACAACAATGTGTATCTCTTAATCAGCGATAAGAGCAGCAATTGCTTTGCCAAATTATTTGTTGATAACAGATAATCACAAAATTCCTCTGCTGCTCGGTGTTATCCCACGCAACACATGGTGTACGTTGCGTGCGCGGTACCTGAACCACCCCGCCAAATACATAATTCTGCTAGCCGAACTAGACGCAACTTTTCGGAATTAATATACACACTCGGACACAACCACATCCGTCATCTCCGAATATCGCGAATTTACCGGATTCTATTACACGGCTCGATCGCAAACACACACATGCACAATACCACAAGCAGTGTAACGAACTTTACGAGCCTGATAAAATCCGATACCGATATTCGGCACGTGTATACTAATTCCTTCTATAAATTAACCAAAAGATAGCGCCGCATAAATATAACACGTAACAAAACAAATAATTTTGAATTTTGAAACTAAGTTGCGCCAGTTCGTATCAACATATATATGTGTATATATGTATATATATATATATATATATATATATATATATATATATACCATATATATTGCTGTAAACTAATATGATTCGATAATAACTTCGAGTACTCTACTGCTCATCGGCGAGCATTAGGTTTCTCGTGCACACGCACACACACATACATATGCATATATACAGGTATATATATATATATATATATACAACAACTACGCATTCTCATCCCGGGGTACGCTACATTTTACCCTATGACTATGTGCCGCTATTTTAAATAAGATAACAAAGTTGAATACAGTGCTGTACAATTACTAAGATTTTTTCTTTCTAAATCAAAGACGGGAAAGAGCGACGTAGTCAATTGAAAACGATTTTCCAAAAGAATTTTAGAAGAGGAAAAATTACGGGTCAAGGGGGATTGCCCCCCTGTGTGGCTTGAAGAGCTGTTTTTATGTGTGTATATATTAATTACAACGTAATTCTTAGGCTACCCCCCTTTAGAAAAAATGTCCCAATTTTATGTAACGTTTGTTACATTTTATAGGATTTTTATGATTATATTATTATATTTATATGAACCGATTTAGAATTACGTTGTAAATTTTAATCATTTTATACAAAGTATAGAAGAGAAAGAGATAGAAATGTAAGCAACAGGGGTCAAGGGGCACAGCCCTTTGCAAGGCCAAAATGACCAAGTTATATATATATATATATATATATATATATATATATATATATAGGTGTATATATCTTCTTCTTCTTAAGGTGCCGTACGCTACATATCGCGTTGGCGCAACCTATTCGTACATTTTTAGCTGTACCGATATAGGTTGTATACCAGGCAATTATTATATGTAACGCAGGTGTACACACGCAAGACTACATTCGGAACTGATTGTAGCCGCTTGTTATCGCGCTACAAGTGCAGTCCCGTCCGGTGTGGGTCTGCTGTGTACTGACCTAGCGCGCATATGATGTTGAACGTGATGGTTCGCTATTGCCTTCCACGTGATTATTAGCGATTTTTTATTTATTTATTTAATTCTTGTAATAAGTTCGTCGTCACTCGGGATCGAACCCGTGACCTCCATATCGGAAGTCAAGCGCTCTAGCAACTAGGCTATCGCGACTATGTATATATATACATTAATTACATCATTCTTAGCTTGACCCCAGCAATTTTTTTGCCACAAAAAAACTGTCACGAAAATCTGTCCCAAATTATGACATGCTGTTTATAACTATCAGGAAATTTTTTGTTCCAAAAGGTGACATGCTGCATATGTAAGAAGACAAAGTACCCACAAAATTAATTGCTTGACGTTGTCAGTTTTCCTCGTTAGGAACTGGCGGTCCGGGAGTGTCCTAGGCGGAGTAAAGAGGCGTAGCCTCTTAACAGTCACGAAGGCCCAAGTTTATATATACTATATACTATATATATATATATATATACATACATAATAATTTTTTTCACTAATATATTTAAATGAAATATTTATGATAAAATACATTATTTCATAATTGTATATAATTTTAGCTAGATGACGGTGTACTTAATTATTTGACAACAATGTTTGCACTGCCATTTTGTTTTCATTTTAATTATTTGATTAGTTTTAATTAATTTTTTGTTTTATGTTAATGTAATTTAATTCTTAAATGCAATGGAAAGACAGAAATTACAACGTTCAAAAGAAGAAGAAAGAAAACAAAGGTTATGTTTTCATTTTAGTTTAACGATGAACACTTCTTTATTTAAATTTCTTGTTACAATCCGCAAGCCCTTTTTGTGTACACACACATATATATATATATATATATAGATAATCTTTTTATTAATTTGTAATAATTTCCCGAAAAGGACAGAAAAGTTCAGAAGCTAAAAAGAAGCAAAAACCACCGGTCCCGATTACAGTGTCTTCCGCGGAAAACGATTACCACACGATGGCCTGTATCACGAAATTTACGTTCATAAGAAAACAAAACTAAAATATAAATAAACAAACAATAATAATAATCTAATTACACATTAGATCAATTCATTGTCTTGTATATTTTTTATTATTGTAATTTTGTATTTGCGGTCGTTCACGATTTTCTCATAATATAATTTAGCTGTTTTGTCCAAATTTGAGAATTAATATATAATTACTTCATTGTATCTTATATTTCATTTTTTTTTCCAGATGAAAATTTGAATTATTTCCATCATGAATTATGTAATTTACGAAAATTCTACCGACTATTTAACGTCTACTTTACCTGTCGATCCAGCAGCCCAGATAACTGTCGGTGTTATGCAGGATTGAAGTTCACCAGGTAAATAAGCTGGATGACAGTCAAAACCTTTTTCTTTCATGTATCGTTCTATTTTAAATGTGTGTTTCCCACTGCACTCGTACAGTATCATTCGCTTTATCGCATTTCTTTCTTTAATTTCTATCACAGGTTCGTACTGTTAAAAATAAATAGCGCAATTATTCTTTTATAATACTAAGTAGGTTTTCAAATAATTATTAATTTTAATTTGGAAAAGCTTTTTGCATATTATTATGCGTACATCAGCAATATGCATGTAGTGCATTATATTACACTTTTTTGTAATACTATTGCGTTTCAAGAAGCCATCGGCCGAGCTGCCAAGGAGGCTTCTTTGCTTTCATACATATCTTCTTGCTTCTCTTATTCTAACGATATAAAAGCATTCCTGAAATCACTTGTAATCAAATCGAAGGTTTAAACAACAAAACCAAATTTTCTCCGTTAAATTTAATTCTATATCGCAGTTTTCTCTTCCGTTTCAATCAAGGAAAAAGAAATATTGGACTTACCAGACCTACAATTGGTCACATAAACCTTTCCCATTCCTATCTTCTATAACGCATCGACCCTCCTCTCTGCTCCCCTTTCCAAATAACACAACTTTCAATTCCCCACATACTAACATCTTACCATGCCCTTATTCCTCTTAGAGCCCAGCACAGCCTTTCTCGTTCCTTACCACAACTCTTGTCTGATTTTTCCTGTCATATTCATAATATTTACTAATTTCTTCATTTTCTTAACCTCCTAAATTCAAATTAGTATCTTTTCCAGAGCCCAGGCGCACATGTCCCACTAGAGCAGCCGGTGACTGCATTACAAAATAATAATAATAGGGACACATTCCATATGGATTAAACAAGCAAAAAAAATCGATCGTTTCGATTTTTTAAAACTTTTAGGTCGGAATCGACATTAAATTTCATGAGGCGCGTATTTTTAATGTTTTTTGAGCCCTGTAGCACAACATCAAAATTTACATCGCGAAAACTTTATTTCGAAAATGAAAATTCACATTTATTTTAAATGGCCGTAATTTTGGCCCAAATTATCGTGTCAGGTGCTTTTTTTTTTCAAGGTGCGAAATTTTCATCGGTTGGTTATAGATGTAGTAAAGCACATCCTCCAAGCATACACACACACACACACACAAACAGCAGATTTGGTAGGGGTTAGAAAAGTTTAAAGGTGGCTGGCCAGCAGTAAAACATATTCTCAAAGTGTACTCAAACATAAGCAAATGGTAGTGGTTAGCAAAGTGTTATACCGGCTAGGTAATCATCAACACACATGCAAACACATAAGCACGCAAAACAACTTAGTATAGGTTAAAGAAATTATAATTGGCTAAGTGAAGCCTCCTTTTAATCTCCCTACTGGATGCATGTTGTTACTGCGGAGGAGTATTTCTAGTGGCGGGGTCAACAGAGAATGCATGCTGTTGTTACATTAAGGTGTGTTGGATGTTAAAATGAATTGTTTTTGATTTGTAATACTAACGATGTATATGCAGCAAGCAGCATGGTGTAGTTAATGTAAAAAATTGTGGTGCGATGGTAAAATCTTATTAGAGGCCCTACTGTGAGAGGGAGACATGGTCATTTGATGTAGTATTAACTATTGATTAATCGAGTAAAGAAGGCGTGGTCATATGACTATATACTGGCTTCTTATTGGTTTGGTAGAAGCGGCATGGTCACATGATGAAATACTCGCTCATGATTAGCTATTCTCCTAGAAGTGACATATTCTACCTACTGATAATAATCTTGAATGCTGAAGAACTGAAAAAATTTAGAGCCGAAAAGGCTGAAGAATGGAGAGAAGTTCGGCCAATTCACAACATTAGTGGCAGTCACATTTGAAGAGTTATCTGAGAGACTGATGCTGAAGAAAATGCGAATAAGGAAAGTTAAATGAGAAAAATCAACAAGCAAGAATGAATTAGTGTTGATTGTTAATTAATAGGTATACTTATATCTGATTATTATAGATTATGGCTACCTATAAAATAACGGGCTCCCTATTTTGTTTTGATTTCACATGTGCAAAAAAATTATTGAATAAAAAATGTACATTATTTTAATTCAATTTGAGTGGTTCGCTTAATTCTTCGTTAAGAAATGGTTTATCCGTGTTTACATGATCTAAACATTACGATAGAAGCTTGTATGTAAGGCATATCTGGCTTTAAATATGTAGAAATAGCCATTTTCTTTGCAAACCCGTATCTCCGGAACGGGCCTAAATGTCACATTGCTATTTGGTGAAAATATAGCTCATTTGGCGTTAAAAAACATATTCAAAATTCGTGCAAATCGAAGGAGATATTCAATTTGGAAGAAAAATAACTTTTTTCAATTTTTTCAATTTATCCCAAAAAGCTTTTTAAGTAATTGGAAATTTAAAAAAAAAACAAAAAAAAACCAGATAAAATCTGATAAAATATCCCACCTATAAAGAAAAAAACGTCTCGATACGATGATTGAGGCCAAAATTACGACCATTTAAAAAAAAAAATGTGAATTTTCATTTTAGAAATAAAGTTTTTACGATGTAAATTTTGATATCGTTCTACAGGGCTCCAAAAACGTTTTTCAAGGGAAAAAAATACACGCCACATGAAATTTAATGTAGATTACGACCCGAAAGTTTAAAAAAACTCGATCGCTCGATTTTTTTTCCTCGTTGAATCCATCTAGAATGGATCAATAACAATATTAATAATAATAAAGAATTTTTCATCCAACTTACTCCAATTATGTGATGTTTTGTGGTTAACTTCGGTGTCCTGAATGCGCGGCATAATGTTACTCTCTCTTTACCATCCACTACCGAAAGCTGTAAAAAATAAAAATTACGGGTTTCACAATAATTAATGTAGACAGTATTCTCTAGAGCAGTGATTTTCAACCACTGCGGCATTTTTGTGTGCCACTAAATTTTAGAAATGTCTATAGTAAAAATTATTATGCTTTCTTTAATTACGAGTAAAGTTTAAATTAAAGAAAGGTACTTCAATATATGAATATGTTAAAATTATTAAATAATATAATTTAAAAAGAAAATGTACAAATTATTTTAACAGGAATAGGCATTTAAATCCATAAAAAAAAGTTTAATTACTCGTTTTATAACGCGTTCATTCTTAGAATCATAAACTGATTTTTATGCCTCAAGTCGGCTCACACGTGTCAAGCTGCTCGTCCTTTGGAAGCGTTTTCATACGAATTTTCTTCGTCCGTTTTTTTGTTTTTTACAAAATTTATTCTGATGAAAACGCATCCAAAGGACGGCTAGCCTCATTAGTACGTACAAAAACAGATTTTTTTAGTGCCCACTGGGGATCTCCAACTGTTGCAGAAAGAAACAAAGAAATAAAGAAAATGCGCAACAGAACCTAGTACGTAACTTGTTGGAGTCCAACAAGTTGTACTACTGCGCATTTTCTCTCGTTCAAATTGGCATATGTAGTTCAGTTTATTATTTATTTACTTTCTACGTTGTTCAATTTATAAAATTACATATACAAATTTGCTTTGCAGTATTGTGTTCCAAAACTTGAATGAAACGTATTGAAAGGTAATATTTGATTCGGCTTTTTTTAAATCATGTTTTGACAATATTATTTCTATTTTAACAGAAACTTCTGAAAATGACTAAATGGGTTAAAAAGAAGTAAGCTTAACGATGATAATAATGATAACGTTAGCGATCAGTCTAATGAGCTCACGCCTGGTACAAGTAAAGATATTTCTTGCTCCGAAAAATATGTTGTTCATCGGAAATACAATGAAGATTTTTTGAAATTTTGATTTACATCTACAATAGAAAATGACATGGCTGTTCCCGAGTGTATGATATGGGTTATAAATGATCAGATAGTGCTATGGTTCCGAGCAAGCTCCAACGTCACTTGCTGACCAACCATTCTTCGCATTCAACAAAAGATAAAAGCTACTTTCAAAAATCTTTATTTTCAAAATCCAAGCAAGTAAAGGTTTTTAAAAAACAAATCGGCCTGTCTCAAAAAGCTCAAATAGCTTTTTATGAAATAGCTGAATTGATTGCAGTTAAATTAAAACCTCACAATTTGGCTGAAGAAATTTTATTACCAGCTTGTCGCAAAATTATAAATATAATGATTGGTGGTTCAGCACATGGTCGTACCGAGGGCGAATGTGGGGGGTTCACCCAGCCTCGAAATAAAGATACCATGCGGCCCTTTTATCTAGTTAGGTCTTGTTGCACTTAAAAAAAGAAACACTAAGTCAAAGATTAAAGAAATGTAGAAGATATCCGATAAAATTTCCCAGCCAAATCATGAGTAATTTCCCTCTCTTTTTCTCTCGCTTTCTTCACAGCTCTCTCTCGCTCTCTCTCATGGCGTGCGTCTAATAAGCATTTCGATGTTTTTCAGTCCAAATCAGCTGTGACCCTAATAGTTTCGGCCTCAAAAAATGAATATCTTCTATATAATTTTTTTAATCTTTGCTGAGTATGATTTTCCTGTAATAGCAACATTTTAACTATCTGTTTAATGTCTGTCATTTACTTAGTTTATTCGGTACCATTAAAAATCTGGGAATTTTTTTAGATTTAGGTAATTTGGCAGCTGATTTTACGATTTAGCAGCGTACCATATGTTTCTGTGCTTTAGGCGGGACTGCCACGTATTTCAATTCTGAGATAAACACCAGTTGCAATGAAGTATTTAATATAAGCAAATAATCACTTAAAATTGTTTAAACAAAACCACGCAGTTTCCGCATGAAAATTTTTGCTTGTTTCTTTTTTTTTATTTAGCGCAGAGTTACCTATTTTACTTCATTTTTTCTAAACATGTTTAAATGGTTAATGAAAAATGTGTCAGATGTTAACAAAAAAAAAAAAAGGCTTAAATTTTGGTATTAATGATAGTGAAGAATGTGCAATATAAGTAACAAATAACATTTTCAAAAAATAAAAATGGCAAAAGCAGAAACCCTAACAATCGATTTAACGCTAAATCGGCTTAAAATAGCCGATTTAACTTTTGCTGCTAATCCCGTAATATTCTTGACTTTTTGGGAAATTTTTGGTGATTTATTCTGAAATCAGCTGTTAAAATCGCCTAAAAATGTCCCTATAAACTAAGTAACTGTCAGTGAGCTGTCAATGTCAACCACGTTAGTTTCACGCAAGCTTCTTGTATATTTCAAGTTGTGTGTGCCATTTAGCAAAATAATTCAAAGACTTTTTTAAGCAATTCGGAACTGTGTATGTGATAGAGTTGGGTTACATATTTAAATATTTTTAGCCGATGAAGATACAAATAACAATGTTTTGAAAAGTAAGCTTCATTTGCTGTACATTTTAAGATGCTACATGAAATCCTATTTTCTTTCAAGTGTTTTTTTTTTTTTCGAAATGGACTCCCCCCTCCACCCAGGAAAACTGGCCTGGGGGTACGCCTATATTGAACAAAATACTGCAAAAACTCTTGCAAATTTAAATTTTGCTCTATGAAACAACAGATATTACGGGAAAAACTCAATTAATTGCATTCGTTCGGTTTATTCACGGAAATGATATAATTAATAAATTTTTATGTTGTCGCGAGTTACCTAATTTTACAACTGGAAAAGACATATTTTTGATGTAATTAGTAGTTCATATTTAGAAGAAATTAAAGTTTCGTGGAATTCATGTATTGGCATGTGCGCAGATGGTGCTCCAACCTATGATCGGGGACATATCTAAAAGGATTTGTAGCACATGTTAAAGAACTGAATGGGGATATATTAGTTACCCATTGGTTTTTGCATCGAGAAGCACTTGTTACAAAGTACTTGCATCGGAATTGAAAATAGTTCTGCAACAATGTTTTAAAATGGTTAATTATATAAAATCAAGATCATTAAAAAGTCGCTTATTTAGTAATTTATGCCAAGCTATGGAAGCTAAATACAAATCCTTGTTACTGCATACAGAAGTAAGGTGGTTGTCCAGAGGATAAGTTTTATCTCGTGTGCTGGAATTAAAAGACGAAATGAAAATGTTTTTTGAACAAAATAAAAATTATGATTTTGTTCATTTGTTGGAAGATAAAATATGGTGTGCTAAACTAGCTTACTTATCAGACATTTTTGTTATTTTTAATAACATAAATTCAAGTATACAAGGGCCGAAAGAAAATATATTAAACTCAACCGATAAACTGGTGGAATTCCAAAAACAACAAATAACTTTACGGAAGAATAAAACTCAGGAAAGCAATATAGTTTTTAATTTCGAAAATAATGATGAATACGTCAAAATAGAGGTCTCAGAATTTTACGAGTCTTTATTAGATGAATTTAGTAATATTTACGAATGGATCTCTAAATTGTAAATTTGCTTATGAAGTATATATTATTACAATATGAGCGATTGTACACGTATTGGTTTTCTCGGAAAGCACTCCAACGATTTTGATGGAATTCATGGAATAAGGGTTTTTAGAGTCTAAAAATTGATTTGAGTAGGTCTTATTTCCGAAAAAACTCTATTCAATACCAGAAAGGAAGCGATCAGTGTTCATTTTGTTTTTTAAGGTTTATTAAAAAGTAAGTAACAAATTCATTTAATATACTTATTTTCCACCGTAAAAAAAAAAACAAAAAAAAACACGTTTATTTAGCACGACAGTATTAACAAACTGAAAACAAATAGAAATAATGTCTTTGCTTCGTAATGAAATATATTTATTTACGCGACGATTTTAAATATTATTCCGATTACAATACACAGGTGCCGTTTTATAGTTACACGGATGGCTAACCTGTAATAATATTTCTCGCTTATGAATATTTGCTTTCAGTTTGTGTAACGCAGTAATACTTTAACATTAAAAAGTAATGCAACATACACGAAAATATAGCTTTAATATGTATATTACTACTATGGTTTTAAATACTTGTGAAACTCATTAGTACATTGTTTTGCAAGTTTAGAACAAATCCGAGTAAAAAACTCGGCCACTAGTTTTATTGATCGTGAAATTTTACTAATTTTATAGCTTAATTTTATAAACAAAATTTTGCTAACAAATACTCCGCCTCCACTAGGTAGTAGATGTGTACTACTCTAAGCTTAGTTGTAGAATTACGTCTAATAACGGTGATTGAATCGGTTGACTTATTGAAAAAAAGAAAAAAAAATCAACCATTTCGATTTTTAACCAGTTTGCAGACTATTAAATATCGGCCCGAAGAAAATTAATCGATATAATTCAATACAAACGGAAACGCTCTTTAGATTTTTAAATGTTACCATTCTTCATAATGAAATTGGTTGGATTGCAATGTACTATATGATTTGACCACTATACCTATATGAACTTATAGAGGAAGTTAAATTGTTTCTATTTGAAAACGAATAAGTGAAGAAATGACTTATAAAAAGTGTTTGCTATTTGATGAAATCGCAGGTGTTAACTTGGCTTTTTACGTCGCAGTCAATGTTTTTAAACATCCGGAAAGTGTAGTTAACCTTTTTTGCATTCGAAGATAAAGAAACCTCGGCGCATTGCTGACGGTAAAAACAAAAATTTACCACGATCACTGAACAGTTTCGAAAAATTTTATAGCACATTTGTCGATAACAAGCGTTATTCCAAAATAAAATAGAATGTTTTATGTAACTAAATCCGTATCTGTTTGTTAATAATTATAAATATATAATTATTCGATGATCGGCTATGCCCGAAAACGTTTCTAAAATATGTGGTATTTATTTTAATTTATTAAAGTAAATTATTCTATATTAGTTTGAGAATGTTTTATGTTCGTAAATTCTGACGAATGAATTTAATTGACTGAAAAAAACTATTATATTAAACTATTTGAAAGTTAATTTATTATAATCGTTTTGCTATCAGTATTATTCCAGTGAAATACAAAACGAAACTCATGTAACTGCGAAACAACAGAAACAGCATCAAATGAATCCGGCAGTAATCTTGTCTAGGATTTAGGCTCTAAAAAAATAGTTCAATTTTTGTATCCACGAAAATTATCGGGCTAGTCGAAGATAAAAGCGACTTGAAAACGAAAACAGAAACGCAGGGATTTGATGCTACGACGATAAATTAGTTGCTCTATGGATCATTTGACGCGAGGGAAAAATTAAAATCAAACGAAATTAACCAATTGCTTGCTGAGAATTACATAAAGTTAATTTTGCGTTGATCGTCCGCGCATATAATCTCGCACACACATTACTAGGACCAACAGATACGTATACTTCTACTACAGCCGAAACATCAAAAGATTAGACACGTATACACATCGCATCCGTCATTTTCGAAAATCCGAATTTTAGCAAAATATTTTTTGAAAGGGAACTGACCGAAATGATCCGGTCAGAAATAGTACATGCTCGAAGTTCGATAATTCTTTACATCCACGATCGGAGTTGTATCTGAGGGGGGGTTTTCCGCCGCCCCCCGAAATGTCTGCGAAATTATAACTGTTTGAATTAAATGGACCAAAATTCAGAATAAATTTATTTCTTTTCAATTTCTGACAAAAGAAAAGAAAATTAAAATTTTTATGAATTCTATAAAAACGACTATTTTTTATTTGTTTTTATTGTAACGTTCAAATATTGTCCATATATATATATATATATATATATATATATATATATATATATATACTATATATATATAATTATAAAAATATTTTCGCAACCACCCCAAAATTTTGGTCTAGATACGGCTCTGTCCACGATGATCGATAATTTGACATTATTCGATATTATTCGATATTATTCGACATTATTGACAATATTAAATAATGTATTTCAAAATGCTAGTCGCATTCGATATTACCTGCACGTATACGGGTGCAAATATTGTTTAGGAAGGACGTGCTTATAGTAATCGGAAACTGTCAGGATAAAAAGAACTGGAGACGGAAGAAAATTATTAAAACGTTTTTCAGAACGAAGAAATTTTTGTGAAACTACCGTATCGCCTACGATTTAGCCTCGCGTATCTACTCCCCCTTGAAAAAAATAATTACACGAAAAAATGAAGTGAAAATACACGCACACCCGTACAATTCTAATCGAATGATTTTCTCTTTGTTACTCTTGCGACGAACTAGTGTAACGAAACTATTACCATACGACTCCCAAGTGTGCGTAAATATCTTTCCGGCAACAGGCAGTCCAGCGCAAAACTTTACCCCTACACGTTACAGTAAACTTTTTGCCGGTACACGAAAGCTGATGAAGATAATTTCAGTGGTCGGAAGTGAGCATAATGAGTAAAAGAGGAGCAGTCCTATTTTAACATTAGCTAACTCACGCGTAACTTCCAACAAGTATTATCTACTCTCCGCGGAGGATAATTAATTCGCGGCATCTTGTACCGGATTATTTTTCCGAGCTTTAAGATAAGTTAAAGATGTTTTAGCTGAGGTAATAAATAATAAATTAAAATTATATTTTAATGACCGCGCGTTTGCCGAGCAGTCGAAATTTGCTGTATATATAACACGATCTCAGCTGGGAATAGAAGTATCGGTAATTTCGCTATAATAATCCATTAAATAAACAATGCGCAGCATATTCGAAATGGTATCGTAGTAAATGAAAGGAACAGTATTAACAAGTCGCGGTGTATAACCGCCGTATTTTACGCTGTTAAAAAAACACAAAAAGAAAACATTATATCTTCAACGGTAAAGGGAATAATATTCCTTAAGCAATACTTACATTCGAGATCGTTACGTCCCACTGCTTAGTGTAGAGTCCTCGATTTACCTGAAGCGGCGAATTTCTCAGGTACATATACATCGCGCCCCTTTCTTCCTTGCTGTGCCATCGAAGACCGTATAACGTTTCGTCCGGTGGGTCTTCGCTGCCCATAAGCCAAATCAGCTGAGTCGTATCGTTCTATATGTACAAGCAGAAAAATAAATCAATTATCGACAGTATTTTTAAGGTACAGTGCGCGCCTTTTTCAAAGGTACACCGAAATCTCTTTTCAATGAACTCCAAAAAACGTTTTATTACGTAACCGTCTGCTTTAACCCAACCCTTTTTTTCGTTTTCTTTGAATTGTTACCATTTTTTCAATATAATAAATGAAAAAAAAAAAAAAATGGTTAAAACAACACGTCCATTACAAAAATAAACCCGATTACAGAGATGATGGCCTCAGAAAACACGAGTGAGAGGCAACATGAGTTTTTTTTTTGAAAGCTAAACTCCCGGTTCTACGATCAAGTTACCGAGAGGTAGTCTGGAATCGGACGGATTTTTCTACTGTACTTTGTGTAATAAGCTAAACAAACTATGTGTGTCGCATTTTCAACCGCACCCATCGTAAATATCAGTGTCGATTCGGGTCTATGCCAACAATAAGAATTTGTTATGAGTTTTTCGTTATTTGTATGCTCGAGCCACCGAAAAAAAAAAACTATCGAAGGTAAAAATAAATAAATAAAACAGACTGCTGAAATTATTAAAAGTATAACAACGCTGAGAAAATACGGGGGAGCTTTCTAATTTGCGCAGTTTAATATGTATGTCGATCGAAACTGTGTTAATGTTTTGCAGTAGAATGTGCAGTTCGCTGCAAACGTTATTTATTTTCGATGAATTAATACGATTATAATGCGGATAAAAGCCAGCCTAATAAACTGTTTATTACTGTTCCGTAATGAAAAAAAATGATTATTAAACAGCACTTTAAGTGGCGGCGTATGCAGAACGTGTTAAGCCTGGCCTCCAAACTTTGTTCCCGAAGTTACTTTTTGACTTGATTGTTTTTGCGTCACTATCTCTCATTGTCACGATCGTTTTAATGAAATCTGTAAGTCTGATTATCAAAAATAACTTCGAGAAACACATATTATCAATCTATCGTGCGAAAGGAATTTTTCAATGTTATCCATAGAGCGCATTTTGATAGACTACCGTGTGAACTTGGC
This sequence comes from Icerya purchasi, assembly GCA_039619475.1. Classification (NCBI taxonomy): domain Eukaryota; kingdom Metazoa; phylum Arthropoda; class Insecta; order Hemiptera; family Monophlebidae; genus Icerya; species Icerya purchasi. The sequence goes on along the minus strand of CM077116.1, from coordinate 32,925,651 downwards.
GAAATTATGAGAACGAACCTGCTAGAAAAAAAGAGAATGTACATAATGCAGCTTTTGAACTTTATTTAAATATTTCTTTTTTTTGTTTTGTTTTTGTATGACATTGATGAGGGCAATGCGTATATCAATTCTCTCAAAACATGTAAAAATTTGTTTGCAGATACCGAATGGGAAGAGTATTATTAGAAAAAATTAACGTTCAGAAGACTGGGATGTATTTTTAGGAAATAAAAAAGAGCCACAACAAACCTCTTTGTGTATTTACTGCTGTACGACTAGTAGAAGGTGTGGACGCCGCTGAAAACGATAACCAATAAAATCACAACAGCTCAAACAAAAGTACTGCGAGAAAAAGGGAAGAAATGAAATCAAACAAATGGACACTAACATAATTAGTATACAAATGGACGACGACAACAAGTGGCCAAACAAAAAAAAAGCATAATTAAATTTCGATTTCAGTTATTTTTATTATAAATTACTTTCCACCTGTCAGTGCAACCTGAATCTTCTCGTCCGCGGTTCTCCCATTTTCGATCGCTTACGCTTTAAATATTCTTCTACTTCCTTCTCGCATTTGTTATTCCCTGTAACATTTTTTCAACGCCGTCCTCTTCATCCGAAAGATGAAGTTTTCGGTGATTTCAACCTCGTCTTCTTCAAATATCCATTCCTTTCAACTAGGCTTCCTACTTTCTATCGTGCTTCTTCTACAATTTCCTTCTTGGTCTACCGTTTTAGTTACTTTGTTTTATCAACCTGCGATCCGACTTCTAATTGAATCTCTTCATCTAATATTTTTTATTTTTTTTTGAGGGGGTTGTTCTGTGTTTAAGTGTTCAAAAAAAAAAAAGCAATACTTGCACACACCTAAATATAGCAGAGTTTATTTCTTAAACCTTTCATTTAGTATTTATTAATGGAAAAAATAGCTTTTGGTACAATTCATTAATTAAAAACTATGCTTAAACAATACTTCCGTATGCTTGGTAATTTCAAATTAATACGACTGTTACTAGTTTTATGCATAAAAATGCATGCTCCCAGGATGTTTACCGGAGTACAAAACCCGGTGACGGTCAAAGAATTTACACGCTCTGTAACATATGCGGGTTATTAATAATAGAGCGTTAATTAAACGCATTACAACAATGTAATAAGGCAAAAAAAATAAAAGAAATAAATAAAAGAAAAGAAAAAAGAAAAGAAATAAATAAAAGAAAAGAAATAAATAAAAGAAAAGAAAAGAAAAAAGGAAAGAAATAAATAAAAGAAAAGAAAAGAAAAGAAATAAATAAAAGAAAAGAAAAGAAAAAAGAAAAAAGCGATTTTTCTAATTTCCCCATAAATAATATTAATATGCCAGCAACACATCTCGGATAATATTTCGTTGTGCTTTAATATTGCAAAGTAAAATTAATTTCCGAACAAAGAACTATACTTTTCACTAAACTAGCGGTGTTTGTTTGTGTCTTGCACTTAGGGATGCTCTGTTGTCCATAATACTACTGTAATTAGAACGGATATTTTGTTCGCTGCGTTAATACATTCCTTAATGTTAAATTAATTTCGTCAAAGATACCTAATAATATCGTAAACCGAAACATAATTAGCAGCACCTTCAGATGTTACGCGATATTATAATATTTTGGTAACTGAAAATGATTAACAAAAGAACAAAATCGATCAACGAACACCGTGATTTAATTAAAGCCCAACACTGTACAGTGCTTTTGACGAAAACGATGAATGTTGAGCGCCCTCCCCCTGAATGGGACTAAAGATAGCTACTTGTTTTCTTTCAACTTGACTTCAGGCGAGATACAATGTGATACCTGCGAATAATTTCAGTTTGGAACCCGAGCCGAGTTATTGCTAGCCAAACTGTGTACTGAAGCACTTTTTTATTATTAAATTCAAAATTTAAAAAAAAAATTCTCTCTTCTCGAAAAAATTTTAAATTTATTTTTAAAAAGCGCGCGGAATGATTTAATAATTTATCGGCTGAAAACAAGCATTAAAAATTGCACTGCAGCGGAAAGAAACGCAATATTTCACACATCCTATGAAACAGAAGGGAAGTTGTCATTAACGCAGTAAGTTGAAACAAAAAATACAGAAAAGAAAATCTCGAAATTTCCCGTCATTACTGCCATCCATTAAAGCATGTGTTTTTTTCCGATACACCGAATATATATCAAAATAAAAAAAAGAAGAAGCAAGCACATGTACATGCGCGGGAAATCGACGAATCTGATTATCCGATTAACGAAAAATTAATAATTAATTTAACTTATATTTTCCGGTCTAACCGGATGAAAAGACAACTGAAAGGGCGCATCGATGAAAACTTTTGATTCCGGAGGTGGGTAGGAAGCAGTTTTAAAAGTCAATGACGGTTCCTCGAAACTGTGAACACGCGCTCTCGTACTTACTAAAAACTGCTCTCTCACGGTACACATGCATCTTTGGTCCCCTCGCCCGCACACACACAAATAAATGAAGATTACGTGTCGCGAAGATAAATAAAGAAAAGGAAGGAAAAATAATTTAATGCAGTCATTAGTGTAGAGAGATATGGGCAGCAATAACGATAATAATTCGATGTGAGCGAGACAATTGATGGCTGCAAGACAAAGGTATTTTCCGATTATATTATGTGTAACAACAATAAATAAAAAGTAATCATGGTTGACGGAATACTTTATTCCTGCTGGCAGAGGCAGCAGTTAGTGCCGGAAGGTTGAACTGGTTTCTTTCGTGTTTCGCATAGTAATTTTATTAACCGAGTCTTCTTATTACCAAATGACATGACTGCACACACCTCTGTCAACTTATTTTTCAACACACACTAAATCTGGAACATTGCCACTGCGAACGGACATCGTTCGGTCGCTAACGACGAACGAATCAACAGCTGAGGTTAATAAACCTGTTCTTTATAAGCTGCGATAGGAACAAGTCATAAAAGCTCTCCGTTGGCACCAAATCGCAAATGAGAATTTTTAACCAGCGTTCGATTATAAAGGCGATGATGTTCGATTTGATCGCGATTTCCTGATCTGGCACAATAGCAACATAAAAAAAAAAAAAGAAAAACAAACCGCCTCCAGTCTCGTTTTAGATTTTTCGTTAAATTAGGTCCTATTATTTTCGAAATTATTGACAAAAATGTTTATTTTTTATATAATGCAGTTTTCGTCGATCCAGAAATTTTCTTCCATCTGTTCGACCGCGTTTCATTTAAAAACTGGACCAAAAATAAAAAGTTATAGATTATTCGGTATTTTTTCGTTTTTTTTTTTTTTTGCAAGCAGAGTTATAATTTACTTAATTGTAAAATTAATAACGCTGCGCTTTCTTTAATCGCTATTGAATATTGAATTTTCTGTCGATTTTCCTCAAATTGAGATTTAAAAATTTTTCTATATGCACTTCTTTAAAATTTGCTTCAGAGGATTACAAAGTTTCCTGTACACCTAGCGATCAAGCACCCTAGTCGTCCACGCAAAACCCGTTGTTCTATTACTAGCTGAAATTGTTCCGCCAATGGGAAGCTCGTACGTAGGCAACATCACATGGCTATTAAAATCTAAAGCGCAACGAACACTACTTAACAATATCAAAACCGTATAAAACAAAAACTACACTGATAAATAATTTAGTAATCACTTCGATATAAATATTAACACTGTGCTCGAAACATTCGTAAAAAGTAATTACTATCATTTTAATGGCACATTGAAATGTTGTTAATTTTCTTCAAAAATTTTACAAATCTAACGTTATAACTAGCAAGGCAACATATTAGACAAAAATTTAGAATATACTTTTAATAATTAATAGTTAATATATTTGATTAATTATACAAAATTATATTTAGAATGCAAATTAAGAAAGAAAAAATGAATCGATCCCGATCGTATTGTTAATACTCTCCTCCATCATGCGATATATACCCAGTATTCAAATTTCGATTAGATACATATCTAGGAGGAGTGTTACTGGAGTTTGGAACAAGACACATCCCGCAAACCTGTGACACATCCGGTTTAACTACTAGGTTACTTTTTTTTTTTTCTTTTTTTTTGGGCTCGTCAACCAAGGACCTTTACCCAGAAACAAAAGGTAAGGAAAGAAGTCGGTTATATTTTGATTCGATCAGAAATTTTAACTAAAAAGGAACAAATAGCAGGAATAATTAGTGGGGAAGGAAAGGACAGGATATAGGATGCACAATAAGGGGTAGGAAGTCCAAGCTTAAGCAAATAAGAATATAAGGCAGAACGCTCCACCGAGAGGGATGAACACTGGAAGAACACATGATCGGCGTCGCAAATAATTGCATCATCCGGATGGAGAGGAAAGTGTGGAGAAGAAATCAAGGGAGAAACGAAATCTGGAGGAAGGCAGCAAAGAATGGCCAAAGCGCATACGAACAATGGAAACAACTTCAGAACGACGAAGGGAGGGATGCAAAAGAAACCATGAATATGAAGGAAGAGTAGGCTGGACTGACAGGTAAAAGGAACAACTGTTGGAAAAAGAAGAAACATAGGTATCCGACCAAAATCGGATATGAAAGCTTTTACAAACTGATAGCAGGTTAACGGATGGAATTTTTTTAAAAAAAAGACGAGAGGAAGCAGCAGCAGCCCGAGCCAAGGAATCAGCCGCTTCATTGCCAAATATGCCCGAGTGGCCAGGTACCCACAGCAGATCAATATTGACTGAATGGAGATAGGAAAGATTGTGAATGAGTGAACGTATACGGAGGATAACAAAGTCATACGAATGATCAGGAAGGGGAGAGGATATGGCCTGAAGGGCGCTCAAAGAGTCAGAAATAATTAAAAACTTAGAGGAAAATTGATTCGAGGAAATGAAAATAATAGAGCGAAGGATAGCCAACAACTCGGCTGTGAATATGGAACAGAAATAAGTAAGTCGAAAAGATTCTGAGAGGTTAAAATCAGGAAGGATGAAAGAAGCAGCAACACCACCAGGCCCCCTCGAACCATCCGTGTAAATGGTAACATGAGAGGGAAATAGGGAATTGATAGTGCTGTAGAATACCTGTTTAATTACGGCTTGGGGGAGATTTTTTGCAAATGAGGGGAGGATAAATACCTTAGTAGGATGACAGATGTCAGCGAAGTCGAAGGAAAAATAAGGGAGATTATTGAACGAGATAATATACGGCCAAAATGAACCGAGACGATGTGAAATAAAAGCCAGAATAGGGGTTTTGCTGGGAGTGAAGCGCCAGCTATTATAAATCGAAAGATAAGACTGAACAAGGGTAGAGGACGCGAGAGGAAGACGTTTAACAAGGAAACGATAGCCTAAATAAGATCTACGAATGGATAGGGGTGACGAATTGGATTCAGCAAGAATAGCAGTGGTTGGAGAGGATTTAAGAGCGCCAAGACAGAGACGAAGGAAAGAATTCTGAATTACATCTAGTTTGGAAAGACGTGTCTTGGACGCACTACCATAAATAAAAGAACAATAATCAAATTTGGAACAGATAATAGATTTGTAAAGGGAAATAAGAATATAGGGATCGCAACCCCATTTAGTTGGCGACAGGGCTTTCAGCAAGTTTAACCTTTTAATAGTGGAAGCAGAAAGATATTTGATGTGTTCAGAGAAGGACAAACGACTATCAAGAAAGACACGGAGATAACAAAAGCAATTAACACGGGAAAGAGATACATTGTTTAAGGATAGGTTGACCAAAGCAGGGTTATAGGGACGGAGGGTAAAAATAGTATAAGAAGACTTAGAGGGAGAAATTGAAAGATTAATTAAGGAGAGAGAATGTTCCAGCACAATGAGCGACGAACTGAGTGCTTCATAGGCTGCTAAAACATCCTCAGACGAGGAGAACAGGAGAATGTCGTCCGCAAAGAATAAGGAATAGGAATTTAAAGGAAGAGAAGCTATACTGATAGTATAGATGTTAAAAAGAGTAGGACTGAAGGAGGAACCCTGAGGAAGACCTCGGAAAACCTTTCTTGGAGCATTAAGAGATGGAGAGGAGAAGTGGATAGAACGATTTGACATGAGATTGATAATAAGGGAAGAGAATTTAATTGGGATATTAATTGCCGTCATTTTATCTCTTAGAGTGGGAAGATGAACATTATCAAAAGCAGAGGAAATATCAATAAAGGAAGCTAGGGTGAAATGTTTTTGGATAAAAGATTTGTATATGTGGGAAACGAAAAGACTAACACAATCAGAAGGGCCAATACCAGGCCGAAAGCCGAATATATTAATAGGGAATATATTATTATGCTCTAGCCACCAAACAAGGCGCTTGTTGAGCAAACCCTCAAATAGTTTTCTAATACAGGATGCCAGGGAAATAGGACGTAGGGAAGAATTTTTCTTAGGAATGGGAATTATGATAAAAGAATTCCAGGAGGAAGGAGTTATACCCTTTGAAAGGAAGGAATTGAAAAGACTAAGAAGAAAACTGAGGGATTGTTCAGAAAGGTTTTTAAGGGCGAGATAGGGTATACCGTCAAGCCCTGGAGTAGGGCTGGACGATTTGGAGAGAACAGACTTTAATTCATTAAAATTGAAAGCCGAAGTTAGGAAGTGAGGAGGAGAATTTTCCGGAAAAGAAGAGTATAATTCATCAACAGAAGGAACATAAGCTGGAGCGACGGAATCAATAAAAGGAAAAAGGCTATCGTCGGGGATACTGAAGGTGGAAGGGCGAGAAGAGGATGGGAATTTGAAAGCTCTGGCCATTTTCCAAATCTGCGAAAAAGGAGTAGTTCTAGAGAACTTAGCACAGAAATTTTTCCAAGAGGACTTCTTCGTGGATTTCAATATAAACCTAGCTCTCGCATTTGCCCGTTTGTGAGCGAGAAAATTTTCAGTCGTAGGGTTACAACGGAAGGTTCTAAAGGTTTCGCGACTGATATTAAAGGCAGTGTCGCATTCCTTGTTCCACCAAAGTGAAGAAGCCTTACTGCGATTTACAGAAGATGACGTATGGCGGGGCGGAGAAGATAAAGAAAGAGCAGAAGTTAAGGAATATAAAAAGGAATTATAGAGCGGTACCGGATCGTGATCCGGTTGAAGGAGAGGGAGAGACGAGTCAACCAAGGAGCGAAATAGAGGCCAGCTAGTTTTGGAAAGATTCCATCCTGAAGAATTGGTATAATTGGAATCAGAAGGAGGAGAAAAACTGACAGGAGTTATTAGGATAGGAACATAGTCACTGCCGAAAGAGCCCATAAGGGTCTTCCAATTATAATTAAGACCAATAGACGAAGGTCGAGGGAACTAGAAATGGAAGCATTCCTGTAGTATGTGGGGGAGAGATCGTTGAGGAGAACTAAATTATCAGAAAGGATGGCATTCTCAAGGATGGAACCGTTGGGATTGTAGGATGCACAGCCCCATAAAGGAGAATGCGCATTCCAGTCACCACCGATGATAAAAGGATGCGGAATAGAATTAAAAAACGACGAGAAGGGGAAAAGACAAAAATCGAACCTAGGAGGAACATAGATAGAAACGCCACCTAATAAAATCTACTTTTAATCGAAACTAAGATTATTCGGAATATTTGCTTCTCGATATACCGCGGTTTAGGAGGGAACATCCCTTTCGACATCACCTTTTAAATGCTTTATAGAGTCTAACATTACTTCGCTCCTCTTTTTATATAGATCGGCTTCGAAAAGGGAACTCGTGCCTTCGTCATCGGAATATGTAACTCAAACTTCTTAACAGCAGATTGTTGCTGCGAAAATGACGAGAGATAAATAGTCCAAGAGTTTACGGACATTAAATCTTTCTTATCTACTTGCCGCCATTATACTGTAACTTTTCCTTTCGAATATATTGATCGAGATACTCGTATTTTTTATCGGTAATTTTAACGGTAATTTAAAAACTGTTTCGCCTCATCAGTGCATAGAGGGGAGAGTTGTTTATACCGTGGAGAAATAACTGAAAGAGGAGCTTCTCGACTGCACTAACATTTCATATCTACATAAAAGGCTTTTATGAAATTCAAAAATCTGTCCTGTAAGCCTGATCTCCTCTTTTGATGACGATGCATGCTGATTAGATATTGGCCAATTTAAACATATATATATATATATATAGAAACGATAAAAATTTGTCGGATATTAAAAGCATTTTCTATGCGGAAAACTCCGTTAAAACGATTAGTGAACGTGCGTCAACTTCAAACGTAACGGTACCGTTTACCGACTTTAAGCATCAGCTTAAACGCCATTTTAATAACACCTGGAACGACGATTGTCAAAAGTAACCTACAGAAAATAAATTACGCTCCATAAAAGCGTCCACAAAACCATGGCTTTCCTCAAGCCGAAAAAGCAGAAAACAGGAGAGGTAATGTTATGCAGACTACGACTTGGGCACACTCGCCTTACACACTCATACCTGTTAAATAAAGAACCTGCGCCCCAGTGCCAGACACGTGATTGTCAATTAATTATCAAACACCTACTGATTAAATACCTAATTGATAAACACTATCGGAAACAGTGCAGAATACCATCGAATTCGAAAGTATTTATTGTGCGATGAAGAAACTTAATCGATTATTTCGATTTCTGAAACAGCTTCTAATTGGTTAAAGAGCTGTTATAGTTTTGTTATTCTTTGTTGATTTTTATTTATTTCCAATTTTCGTAATTTTGTAATTTCTAGCTATATCTCTAGCCTAAGTTGCTGTATATGACACGTAAAATAAATAAATTACTTGGACGGGAAAAGTAAGACAGGTAATAAATATATAGAATTCGGTTTTTCGTGGGAAATTTGAATTAAATGTTCCGGAAAGGTGAAAGGAATATTTACTGTAGAAAAGCCACCACTCAGTCAGATATAATCTCGCTCATGCGAAACGTGGTAGTCCGAAGACCAGTAAACATTCGGCTTATCATAAAACCACTTAGGCTGTAGTCCCATGCATAATCCACAACTTGACCAGACTCAGCGGTCAGACTACTGTAGGAAGGAGATTACACCCATTCATCCAACTATTAAAATGCTTACAACCCATCCGACTTTTCTGGTTATTGAGCGTCGACAATCCGTGATTATTCACTTATCAATTGATTTCTTCGGTTCGCCTAATCAGGCTATTCGGATGCTTAATAATTCACTACCAGCCGGCTACATCATTTTCAAATAAGTTTCATTTTTCTCTTCTCTTCTAACTGGAGTAAAGGTTTACACGCATCAGAGGTGAGTGAATAAGAGTGGTCACTTCCGGTTCTTTCCAAAAGCACTGTCGGAATTCCTTTACACGTGCCATGTGCTACACATTACTGTCATCGTAACAGTTGTTCCTTCTTAACAAACAGTTCAAACGGTGTAATGGAGACAGAAGTAGTATGTGTTCCTGAACCCACTTCACAATTCTTTTATATCTAAAACAGCCAAATCGTTATTCCGTTTTCCCGTCCGAATTAAATCCCATCAATATATCTGACGTTCGCCGAGAAAAAGTACCTGTGGTGCGAAAATATAGCTTTCTTGAGTTAAACACGGATGCGCTGATACTTGGAAGTGTGTAAAATGAGAAGCAATACGTAGACTTTTTCGCAAACGTTTATTTAACCTTAGAACACAACACTGGGGTATTTTTGTAGCCCAAAGCGATTTCAAAGTTGCAGATGAAGTATGTATTGCCAAATATCGACCCAGGACCCTGGCCATAATTCAGTTTAGAGTCCTAAGAGAGGGAAGATACGACGAGAAGCATCAGTTTACGTTTTGCTTTCGACCGGAAAAGACGCGAAATAAGCGTAGAGTATGAAAATACCCTAGTGTTGTGTTAACGTCGGTGTTTTGTGCGATTGTATGAACGTTCATATTGTTGATTTTAAAGTAAAATCTTGGGTTTTTCAGCAATAAGCCCAAAAAAAATTGTATTTTGCAAATCTACAAAAAGTGGCTTGACACATTTGATCAAATATGTCACGGCACGTAAAACGTGAAGATTGCGCGTCTCTTTTAGCATGTTGGATCAGGGTAGCGTATAAATGCAGCAATAATTTAAAATTTTAATGGTGCATGCAAAACGATCAATACGGGAGATTTTATTTAGTCGCTGGTACGAGATCTGATACGGTCGCAGTTCGAAAGACGTCGTCAAGTACCGACGCTCTGACGTAATATTTTATTATCGATGCAGCAAATACTTGGTATTGTCCCGGTTGTCAAAAAATCAAATAACTTGGTTCGCTGTCAGTTCTGCCCCAGAAAATGTGTCAGAAAGACGAGAGTTAGGTGCTCAAACTGCAACGTCCCTATTTTTTATAATTTCTATGAATTATTATACTAATGAAAATTGTAAAAAACAAAAAAAAAGTCCAAGAATTCAAATTAATTTCCTTTTATTTCTTCCATTTCCGGTCACATTATTGACTCTGTTAACGATAAAACAACTTGCTGAAATGACCTTCCGGAAGGACTTTTGCGCATAGGCATTTTTAACTTTTACGGGTCCTTCCAGAAGTACCTAATTTTGATACAACCGGAGGCAGTATTGCGGAGCAACCTCAGAAAAGTTTTAACACATGACACTGCTATGAAGGCATCTATGTACTGTTAATAACTTTTCTGTTACCTGTTCTTTTCTTTTTACAAGGTTAAATTAAATAATATATAATATTCATATAAACGAATTACACACTTTCTTTGACACATTTTTCTGTTTTAGGCAATGCAACTAAGACATGTTTTATTCCAAAATTTTCAGCTACTGAAGAAATTTGTATCGTATCCGATTATCTAATATCTCTCGCGATGTTTTCATTGTTTATTAACTGCAGAGTAAGGGCATCTGTACAATCGAAATGATATATTATAGGTTTATCAAATGTGCTTTTTTAAAATGTAATTATAAGCTAATGTTCCAATTATACCAAAGACACGCGGGCAAATGTTACAATGGCCGGGTTTTCCACACTTCTTCCAATGCTTAATCATTCAACCATATATATTTTGAATATTTGGAACTCCGCTAAAATAATCTTCAGCAAGCTCTGGTTTCGGAATTTCTTCTACACGTAGTATTCAGTCCATACTTCCCATTACTGGCCGCCTCTTCTAATGGCGCCAGGAAACTGTTCTGTTTTTTAACTTGTTTGACAGTGTACCAGTTATTAATTTTTCGATGTTTCTATCGAATTTTCTGCCTAAAAGCCCGAACGTAAAATTTTTTCATCGCTAAAAAAATTCAAATTTTAAACTTTCATTAAATGGGTAATAAACAGATTTTTCTTAGCTCTAAATTTCATGTATTTTTTAACTGTGGCATGGTGGCCACTCAAATATAATTTTTAAATTCCCGGTCCAAATTCTCCCGATTTCCTGATTACTAGAATTGTACAAAATGAAGAATGGACATTTTTTTATTACTGTTGATAATATATTTCACGCCGCAGCATACTTGTTATATGAATAATAAAACGGAACTTCGTCATTTTATTTTTCAGTGTGAAGTACATTAAAAAATGCATTCATTATTCGCTTCAAATGATTTTTTCTTATTAAAAACGTTGTTCTTGGCTATTTTTACTCTTTTCCCTCCGGTTTTTCGCTGATTGCAAAAATTCCCGGTTTCCCGGCTGGGTGGCCAACTTGTGTAATACTATCTCCACTTATGGACGTACCAAGCAACTTCCAGATCAATTAAATCATATAGGACAAAGAGGACACAGTGCCCTACCAGAAGGGCTCTGTATGTTCTATCTTTGGGGACTACTTATATTCTCTCTGTCTTTCTCTTGTTTTTAATGCGATATGTTTTTTTCCGAACTTTTTTCTGTCACTAGAATACGTGAAAACAGTAGTTCCGTTAATATTTTAAATGAAAATATTAAATATTTCCTATTATGTCGTATCCCCCAATAAAGTTTGTTTTTTTTTTTTCTAATTTGACATATAATGTATATATCTGAATTACAACATAATTCTTAGGCTAAAAAATGTCCCAATTTTATGCAACGTTTGTTATATTTTATAGGATTATGTTATTATATTCATATGGACCGATTTAGAATTACGTTGTAAATTTTGATCATTTTATACAAAGTATAGAAGAAAAAGAGACAGAAATGTAAGCAAGAAGGGTTAAGGGGCCCAGCCCCTTACGAGACCAAAATGGCCGAGTTACACATATATAAATATACTGTATTTTTCTTTGTTACGTACGTTCTATCATTACTTGTAACCGGCGGTAAGTTATACTAGCTTTATTTTTCTTATTTTAGTCTTTTGATGGGAGAGAGAGAGAGAATTATGCCCGCTAACATGCAATAACCACCTAAAAAATTGATAAAAATTTCCTCTCACGTCGCAAATAATTTTAAGTAATGTTCCTACTTTTTCATTGGGCACTCACTTTAAAGCACTATTTCAGTCCAGAACTACTTTACCGTTTACTGATAAAAAGTTACGCTTCTTTGAATTCAGAAGAGCGGGCTTAGTAATATTTAACCGCATCCTAAACAATGAAACTTGAAATTATCTTACACAAATAGGAAATTGCGAACAGCAAAAAACCAGACATTTACCGATCTCTACTAATGGATTTAATTCCCTTAAGTGCTGATCCGATCTTCCAGACCCGTTCCGTCACGGAACACATACTTAACCACGTCAGATGAACTACGCTGTCGGTAAGGTTCAATCGATTATAATTACGTTAAATTTGTATAAAATAACTATAATAATAAAAAGCTTATAATACAGAAAAGATTCGCAACAGTAGCAATTTTACGCTGTCTCGTATTCCTAGATCTACTATAAATAATACAAGATAAAATTAAAATTTGAAATCTCCAGCGGTGATAAAATCTACAAGCTTGATAAGTGGGCGACACTCGAATTACGCATCGTTGTTTACCAGGGCCGACGGTTAAAGACGGTCTAGGAATCTAAACACTCGAATTGCGCACCGGAAGTTTGCCGGTATGAAATATAAAAAAATGAACGAAAACGGCACCGGAACCATGATATTTGTTGGACTCCAAAACTGATGGCCGCTTTATAACATTTTAATGTTCAATGGCTTTCGACATTTTTACGCATCGTATACTTAAAAAATGAACTTTCAGAATTTGCGATGAGTTTAAAAAAACTTTAAAAAATTTATTAGGAGTATAAATAAGTTCGTGCGGTTTTTTTTTCGAAAATTGAAGCTCACTTGTGAAAAATTGGTTATATATTCAATGTTCAAAGTATTGTCCGTCGCTAGCCACTACTTTTTCCCATATTTTTGGCAATTGACAGATCCCATCGCGAAAAAAGGTCGGTTCTTTGGCCGCTATCCATGCATCGATCCATTTTTTGACTTCATCGTAATTGGAGAAGTGCTGGTCAGCCAGGCCATGTTGAATTGATTGGAAGAGATAGTAATTGGAAGGAGCAATGTCTGGGCTATACGGCGGGTGGGGTAGGACTTCCCATTTGAGCGTTTCCAAGTAGGTTTTCACAACTTTTGCAACATGGGGCCGAGCACTATCATGTTGCAAAATAACTTTGTCGTGTCTATCGGCGTATTGCGGTCGTCTTTCTGGTAATGCTCAGCTCAAACGCATCAATTACCGTCGGTAGACCTCCACCGTGATCATTTCGTTCGGTTTCAGCAGCTCCAGCTGGTCCTACCAAATACACAACATGATCTTCTCGCCATGAATATTTGGCTTGGCCGTCGATGATGAGGCATGGCTGGGGTATCCATACGTTGCCCGACGTTTTGGATTATCGTAATGGACCCACTTTTCATCACCAGTCACAATATGATGGTTCGTTCAGATAGAGCATGGTCACCATAAACTTGCATTAAAATACGATGACTTTCGGCAGCCTTTTTCTTCATATTGAAGTAATGAAGTAAAACTCCCCGCAAAAACATATTATTCGGTACAAAAGTTGTCATTTTCAGAGCACATAGAAACTATGTTGTTTTCACTTCAGCAAAATGACAGATACTGAAACAGAAAGCATAATGATGACAATTCAAAATGGGGGTGTTCACAGATGAAACAACGAAATAACAAACTAGTAGCTACATCTGTTGTCAAAACCGCACAAACTTATTTATACTCCTAATATATAAAAAAAAAAATATACTTCCTTAAGGACAAAATAAAATTGTGTAAATAACATACAATCATCGTGTCAATAAATGAACAGATAAATAGAATGAACCCATCAGATCTAACAAAACACATTTAAATCCAATGTACGCAGAAATGTCTATTATTGTAAAGTAGGAACTATTTTTAATTTACAATAAACTACAAATTACAAAAAATCGATGAAGGAATATTATCTTGTTAAATGCAACTAACATTTAAAGGAATAAGGTAATACTCACACTATTTATTTACATAATTATTATCATTGTAAGTTTTATTACTGAATTGTTTTCAATGAGACTTTATTTTAATTGTAAATTTTTATGTGCTATCATTTAAAATTTAAGTAGAATACTATATATTGTTTGATGGTACATTAAATGACAAAATTACGATTTTTAACAAATTTGTGCTTTTAATTCAAATGACAATTTATAACTGAGACTGAAACCCTGATTGATGCATAAGATAATCAGAATTGAAATTTCCGCAAAACTTGGTTCCCACAAACTCTAAATAACTCTATATTATAATAATAGATGCCTCTAATTGGTCGAACTCGGAAATTTCATACGGTCATCACGTTTGTATTTTATGTAAATTAATCAGCTGATATTAATCTTTTTTTGTATTAATGTGAAACGAAGTATTTATGAAATATAATATGCATTGAAAATTCTACATATTAAGTTAGAAATTATTGTAATTTACATTATTTTATATAATATTCGCGCAAAAAATTATTCTATTTCATTCAACATTCCTTAAATGTGTGCACGTTCTTAGATTGTTAAAAATATAGCCTATTTTTCGCAAACCGTTAAGGAGGTTTTTTCTAAGCAACCGAAATGATTCCAAATAGCAAACGTTCCCCATCCAGATATGATAAGACATTTTGGAAGTCACTGAAAGAGCGGCTTCTACTCATTTTATTCCTTCGTCGATTTTATAAAATATGGAATATTTTTTTTTTTTAAAGCGGTGCGCAATTCGAGTTCTCAACGGGCGGGCTATTTCGGCTCGGTGCGCAATTCGGGTGCCCCCGATAGGCCAGTGTGTTGTGGTTCTTTGTTTTTAGCTGGACTATAGAAAATGAATATACCGCGCTGAAAATCGAAATTAAATTTTTTTTGATGGATTCACGTTTTTATGTATAACGAATGCAAAAACAGAAACAAAGAAGGAAAAAAAAAACTTTTTAAAAATTGTCTGCCGGCGGTGTACGCATGCGAGCACGCAGTTATTTATTATTTCTATTTGTGTATGTGCGCGTAAAAAGAATTTCATTACACGTATGCACTCTAGTATAAATTAATCTATTTACTACTTCTGCTATTCACATCGCTGTGCGTCAGGGCAATTAGAGTTTCGGCAAATCTGGTTCAGCGGGTTTTTAATGAAAATTTGAGAAACATTAATTTAATTATTTCATAAAAACTTATTATTATTATTATTATTATTATTATTATTATTATTATTATTATTATTATTATTATTATTATTATTATTATTATTATTATTATTATTATTATTATTATTATTATTATTATTATTATTATGTACACACATATATATATATATATATATATATATACATAGTTCTAATTACACTAACGGTCGATGTGTCACTTGACATATGCTTGGTCCCGTGTTAAAAAAAATTAAGGAATCGGTCTTAATTTCAAAAAAAAATATTAAAAAAATAATCGTTCACACCTTGCGGGTATTTCTATAAATGTGCTCCTTGCATACACAGAAATTTTGCGTGGAAAAAATATCTGTATAGTCGGAAAATTCTTTAGCGGTCGCAATACAGTCAACTCTTGTTTCGTCCGGTACACACATCCGATTTACGTACAGCATCGCAAGAAAGATATACGCCCACGGCCAATTTTCGGTGTTGCAGCGAAGTAAATAAAATAAGACACACGTCATTGCTCGACATTAGCGCGTGGTCAAAAGCCGTAGTGAGAACAGTTTACCTCAGACGCTGTCGAGATGATGTATCGAAAGACGGAATAACTCGATATCAACTTCGAAATTAGATCCGGTCGTATATTAAAACGCACGGGAAATGATCGGATGTGTATTCACACTAATTTAAAACGGGCAGTACTGGGTAATTGCGGCGCCATCAGAATTCCGGCACGAAATGATCGCAACGCGAACATCCGGTACCGCCGAACGACTATTTAACCTGACCTATAGCATTATTTTAAACCGCAGTTACGGCACCGCACGTCCAAAAATCGAATACTTCAGGCCCTAGAAAGCGCTATATAAATAAATGTAGCCGCTACTGTTTCTTTTAAATTTCCTTGTGCTGTAGAATTCCAAATATCGCCCTAGTTCTGCGCGAAACGGTTTTGAGACAGATCTGATACGCACTTTAATAATTCTGTATTGAGATTGATTTGACCTAAAAGGTCACATAGTTTATAGTTTTAATTATTCAAATACAACTTCCAATTTGCTTCGGAATTTTACGGTTAGTGGCCCTTTGTAAGAATAGTTCTTTGGAAGATGGGGTCCCGCAATAGGTAAGTTTAAAAGTCATTTTTATTTTTTATTTTATTAGACTATTCCCCGGGAAAAATACTAGACAAGAAAACAAAAATCACAAGAGGAACTATTTGGAGAAAAGGGAGATAACAATAACAACTGAGAGGATGGCAAAAGTAATTTTTAAAGAGGTATGTAGAGGGTTGAAAGTTTTTGAAAAAGATAGGACTGTAGATTAGTAAAGAAGAGCTAAAGCTATTTTACACACTTCGCGATAGACTCCACATGTCCAGAACCGTCCGCCTTATGTGTTTAACAAGCGGAAATAGGAACCTTCGTCTAGTGCACTATGACCGGGACTGAAAAACAGTGTTCGCAGTGCGCGGCGGAAGTTCATAAAGCTCTAGTAATTCCAGACTTTAACAAGGTCAGTTAAGCAGGATGTTTTGTGCGCTGAGGATTCCATGCGTTAAGATAAAGACAACCATAATTTACATTTACATAATACTAAATTCGAAACAAAGATATTTTTCCCATATTAAATTTGTAATATCCACTATATATATATATATATATTTAAATGTCGATAAATTCATGGCCGTTTGTTAATATTCATAAATATAAAATAAATGAATACCTAAATAACAAACAATAATAAATATTAAATAATTTACTTCGAGGAAATAAAATAAGGAATTTATTTTAATTTATTAAATAGTTAATTATTTTACACCTATTTTTGTTTGTTATTCACGTATTTATTTTTCGTATGTATTTTTCGCTCAGCATTCCTACGAATGTGTGCATTTTTACATGTTTAAAAACTGTTACGACTACTATTGCTCTTTTTTCAAATTTTTTAAAACCTTTAATGATTTCACAGCTTCCAAATTGGATTATTTTATTATATTATAGTAAAAAAAAATATTATACTCGATCTATCTAACAAGAAAATTAAAAAATATATAAAAACGACGAATGCGATCGCCACGTACAATCGAAACCGTAGATAATAAAAGAAACTTAATGGAACATGTCACCAAATAAACTGGCTAAACACGAATGAAAAAGGTAAAATAACTAATAACATCTGTATAGACTGTAAAGAGAAAACAGACGATTGCTTTCATTCGATTTTCGAATGCAATAAGTTTAAAAACGAAAGAGAAAAACGGAAAATAATAAAAAAACCAATAACCGAAATACATAAAAAAAACTTTTTTAATTTGATCAGCTTTGTCAACCATGTAATGAATAACAAAACAAAACACATCAACAACAAATAATAACAGTAACAATCAGAAACTCTGGCTGAAAAACCGCAAGGTACAGCGGAGTAAATAAATAAATAAATTAAAAAAAAAAAAAATATATATATATATTGGGGCCAAATTCTGTTTTAAATGACGGAGAGTTATTAGTTTATAACTTTTTAAGTGTAACTGACTACATATTAAATCAATCAAAAAAAAACAGGCTATTGGATAAAGAATTTGACCGATTAGTAATATTAATCATCTTCATCTGTTTTTTCTAAGCGGAACTCTTAAACATACGTCGTAAAAGTCTATATTTCACGTCGAAGTCGTTATTTCAGAGAAATATCGAGCGAGAGTGTAAAACAGGTCTCATTCATAATAGCGGGTTATCACAACCTTTTTCCGCGTCTCTGTTCATTTGCATCTATCTTGCATTCCTGATTGCATTCTAACATTTATCAACCCCCTTAAATGTTATTAGATGTACTCTTATCGTCTTCTTAACAAAATACACTGTGTGGTTCCGTTTAAAAATAAATAATCATCGCAATATTGTAGCTTATTTCTGTGTTTATCATAATCTTATTTCCAATTATTCTAGCCATAGCTGCCATCTTACTTTTATTTCATTTTTACAAAAAAAAAAAAAAAAATACACAATAACTGACATTCTTACCTTGTATTTTATACTCGTGCATCAAAGTACATGATTAGTTAAGAAAAAGTTTTAAAAACGAATAGTGAAATATAAATCAGTTGCTAGTGAAAAGTAACCTTATCACACCCCCAGATAAAAAAATAGCAAGTATTTTTTTCCGAAATTTCAGAGGCCTAATTTTGAATTTGGTAACTCGGAATGATCCAAACTAGAGGAAAAACATACCGGAATAAGTTGTTTTTTTGACTTTAGTCAATAATCGATAGTGAATAGTTTAGTTATATTGGGTTCAGTTTATGCAGATAAAATAGATAAATACAACATTCTTATCGATTAACTAAGAGAGAATAAATTACGGTAGAAGTTTGAAATACTAACGTAAATGTGTTATCATTTAATTAATATTAACACATACAGATATAAGCATTGATAACCGCAATACTGAAATGACCCAGAAAATGGGCCGGAGTTATTAACAAGGGGGAAAATAAAATACAAAATACTTTATCTTGCGGTAAAATAATATATGTTTTTCCTAGTAGAAATCAAGCTATCATTTTAAGTCCAATAAATGAAATTAAACTTAAAAAGAATACGTTTATGCGACAGGGAAGTATGTAGGGGAAGACAACATAATATTTCCCTCTAGAATATCAAATAATAGGATTTGTATTTATTTACCAAACAAAAATCTCACTGAAAAAATTACTGAATCGCAGCCCATTATTAAGATAAAGGAAAATCAAATTTATATAGGAAAACTTATTAATCCGGCAAAACAATTATATCAAATGTGTCAGTGATTGAAAATACATTAAAGCAAGCTAATATTAAAACTAACTCCCCTGTATTCTTCGTTAAGACCGGACTAGAAGAAGAAATATGTTTTTAGTTTCAGAAGGTATGCGTATATTATGCTGAATGAGGAAAATACAGCAAAACCAAAATTTTCCAGAATCATCGATTATAACGTATCAAAACGAAAATTTCCGAATATACCTTTCTGATGAACACTGATTAAATAGAAGAAAAGTGAGTTAGGTGAAGAAGGAGAAATAGAGAAAACCAAAGAAATAAATGAAAAAAGCGACGCGAAGAAATAGAAGTAGGAACTAACCAGATCATTGAACGGAAAAGAACACATCGAACAACATCTGAAGAATCAAATATATTTAATGACAGTAATGAAATAGAAGAGAACAAATTATCGGCAGCATCAAGCCTAACTAGTCTAGAAGAACTAGAAAGGGATGAGATGGATATTGATACAATACAGGATAAAGTAATTAATGCAAGGGACGAAACTTTTAGTACGGACATAGGGAAACAAAAGTAAAACAGGAAATTAACTAATAAAAAAAATAAAACCAAAGATAAAACCTTTAAAAATTCAAAAAAAATAAATTATCCGAACCGGACACAACTGAAAAGATATTACTACCTATAAAAGAATAATAGAAAATCAGAAGAACGTAATAATGAACTTTACACGAATTATTTGAATTAATAGCAAGAGTAAACAAAAATACATTAGAAATATGCACAATTAAAGATATACTGCAGTCCGACTCGATAAATGTAGTAACCATTTCACGATGCATCAACGGATAGAGCAACGAAAATAAGATTAACCAAAATGGTGAAACAATTGACGAAACCGGTCGGACGAGAAGATTCAAATGCGTTTCATGTAATTTTTAAATGTTCATAAAGTGTTTTAGATGTTGTTAATGAAATTAATTTATGTTTATTTATAAATAATTGCTATACTTTACTCACTGATTTTCGCGTTTTTGACAACCCAAAGCAATCGATTCATGTTATAGATTGTGTTAAGAAGAATTTAATTGTGATTTATGGTCCAACTTTGAAGTTTTTCAGTCAAATTGTTCCCGAGTTGTTGCATATTTTTTAATTTTGTATTTTTATTAGGATTCCGTATATTATACGCGTACGGATTGCTAAAAATCAACTACCGCTACACACGAAGATTTACTTTGAATTTTTCTTTTTCTTCTTTTTTTTTTTGTTTCGAATGTGCGAGTGCCAAGCAAAGTTTAGGTATCATCCTAACGACGGTTTTTAATAATACCGGAATGATTTCAATTTTAATGAAAATCGAAGGCCTTTCTAAAATAACTTCTATAAGAGTTTTATCAAAAAATTCGCAAAACAACCAAGACAATACAAAGAAAAGAAAAAAAAAACACTTATAGAAAACAAGAGAAAAAATGGTGTAAATAAGAAAACAAATTTAAACGCCAAGAAAAATGCACGTGCCCGCTCCATTGACAAAAATCTGACAAACTTTAGATACATTAAGTGTGTATACTACTAGGGCCGAATAGGATACTCCGTTTTAAAGAGATATTGCTTGTATCGAGTGTCTAGTCATCATCGGGATAAAGTGAAACGGAATTTACGAGATTCACCTTTTAATAAAACGAAACATTTTCACGTTTTTAAATAACGAAAATGAAAATTATTTCGACTATATAAACTCGAGCGGCGTATTTAGTAATATCGCGTTTTTTCGGAATTACTCATTTTCGTTTGATCGCTTTTTATTCTGACGGTAGAACGTTTCTCGGGAGATTCTTGAGTACGGTTCAGGTTACAATGAAAATCGTTAAACGGTAAAAGAAGGAAAAAAGGGTAATAATAAAAGTACTCGAAATTTTTCACGGTCCAGACTAATAGAGGCTAATTGAGCATAGCGTAGTTGATTATGGATTTCACTCGAGTGCGGCTGGATTTGAATCCCGCTGCTGCGCTTTGAAAATATAAAAATTAATTAACGAAAAGAGTCCCCGCTGGAAATGGAGTTAATCCAACCAATGAGAAACTGACTCTCATCCCTTACCATCAGTCTACGTAGTACGCTCTCGCTATTTCTTTTATTTCCCCAGCAGCTGTGTTTTAAAACTTAATTTGTCCGTAAATTCCGATCAACTAGAAAAAATATTTCTGCATTATAAATACATATCTATATGGAACAGTACGCTTGGGGAAATAAAAACTTTTGTAATTGGAATGTTTTTCAGTTCAGAGCCGTTCCAAATTTCGCCTGTCCATTTTTGTATCGCGGATAATTTCGTGACACAAACGCCTACTTACAGTTTGCCTATAGCGCAAGAGCATATCGGTGGTACTAGGTTTTTTCATATAGCGGCGAAGAGTCGCGCTTCTTTTTCTTTTTTTTCGAATTCGGATCAACAGAGCGTTCTGCTTTGTACTCCTATTTGTTGAGGTTTGGCCTTTCTTTATTCTTCTGTCTTGTCCTTCCGAAATTATTATTCCTGCTATCTGTTCCTTTTTTTATCAACAAAGATTTCTGATCAGATTAAAATATAACTGACTTCTTATTTGTTTCTGCGTGAAGGTCCTTAGCTCAAGAGGTTTAAAAAGAAAAAAGTTATTAGACCTTTAAGAAACAAATAATTCTCTACCCGCATGACACTGACTTTCAGATAGTCGGCAAAATAAATCACGTTAAATACATATTAAAAAAAATATCTAAAAAGACGCGTATCGATTAACTTGTTTCGCTGCTTTTTTGACCGAACGTGGCCATTCAATTTCTTGTGAAATACTGGTCCTATGCACTCCGAAAGCTAAATCGGTCTTCTGTTGTACAATCATAATAATTTGGGCTGGATTTTAAAAAAATTATGCAACGAACAGGTACATTCACGTTAATAGTGTTACTGATTTCCCGAATGATATTTTTTTTGTTTTCACCATCTTAACTGGAAATCAAAACAAACACAAATGTTCGCGGCATTACTAGACTTTCCGTTTATTCTGATTAATAGAGACTACTTCTATTTCGTCTTTTCGTGCAATTTATTTCTACCGCGTTAATTTACCTCGAACTATATTTGATTTAATACTTTAATCAACTTATTAACGCCGAAAACTACAACTTTTTTTTGTTCCTTTTTGAACAGATGATACCGAGGAATATACACTATTACTGTGTCGTTTGCACACTGCATAGTTTTGAATTTGGAACGTTACTTACACTATAGCAGTATAGATGTAATGGGGAACAACTCTTGAGGAATTCCTTTCTTTCAGTGGCAACTTTTATCTTTAACTTTAACACATAATTCCAATTTTTTGTAACAATTAAAGATTCAAAATGCAATAAAATTTCGTACTTCACTTTTAATCAATGTACTGTAACGGAGTTGCTAGATGTGAATGTTATCATGTTCAGCTTTCAAATCTATGAAAACTACCATTGAATGTTCTTTCTTTAATAAAGAAATTTGTACTTCGCAATTGAAGTAACTTAAACCGTTCACAGTACCGCGTTTTTTGTTTTTTTTTTTTTATTGACGATTAATTTACCTACCGGTATAGTTTATTCTTAGTTTTTTAAATTGTCTCGGTGATTTTCGCCATGCATGATAATAGTGTCATATAAGCTTGTACATTCTGTAATGTTTTTTGTTTTGTTTTAAAATAAGGGACATATGTAATGTTTCTTCCATAGTGGTACAATGATTTCCCGGCGACAAATGAACTATTAAACAAATCTAGCAATTTTTTTTTACTCCGGATTAATCTTCGTATGAAATACCATCCCTATGCTAGTATTCGTTTTATTACGCAACAGAATCTGCTGCAATTCCTGTAGTGTAACATTGTTGACAATTTCTTTGTATTTCGTATGGCCTCTTTGTATACACTATGCACCCCAAGGTATTGCTCGGTAAAATCATTATGCCACTTTGCTTCTTCAAAATATTGAGATATCTCCCGCATCACTAACACTTTTCCCCAGACTTCAGTTATATTAAAATCGTTGTTCTTATAAGGTGGGAGAGAACTTATGCCATTTAAAATGTCGCTGGAAATTTGCTTATTACTTTTTATATTTTAAACAATTTTGCATATTTCGATTACACTACTAAATCGACCTAGGGGTTAAATTTCTTTTGCAATCGTTAAATTATACGCTTCATCCCACCATAGATGACGAGGTACTCTCGTATGCCTAGCTATACGATGAATCTTTTGTTCTTTACACAGAATGCTGTTATCGCACAAAAGGGGATTCGTTGTTCTTATTTTTGTCATAGTTATCAAAACGGGACCTGCGTAGCTGTGATGGATCCGCGCCATATTCAATTACTTCGACTCCGATTGAAATAGTTTCGCGGACGTGGGTTGCAAAAGAAGACTAGCGCAAGATAATGATCGCTACCCAAGTATCATCATGCCCTTACCTGCAATACATCTAAATCAAGGTAATTTTTGTAATTTCCAAAGGAAAAACTTTCAATAAATCAAACTGTAACTAATTCAACGAATACAGGTATAGAAAGTACGTGAAAATATAAGAAGGAAAAATAAAATTAACGTTCAACTTCAGGATGAACACAAACAAGTTATCTCATTGTGAATAGAAAATATCAAACATCTCATTAATTTAAACAATTAAATTAATAACAAACAACTAAAGAATGAGTAGTGGACAAATAAAGTAACTACACTATACATTTGGATTTACATTGCATTATTTTTATTATTACTTTTATTACCTCTTTTTACGATTTTGTTTTAATCCTTTATTACTATAATATTATTCGTACTACTTTTGAGTATGATTTGGACATCAGTTTTCTCGTTAAGGGAGATATACTAGCTCGAACTATTTTTCCTCATCGGAGGTGATGCCCCGCACGTTTTAATGCCTCAACTGGGAGCTAATTGGTTACATTGTAAAAAACCTGTTTTTTTTTTTTATAGGTCTAGGACTGAATAGTGTTACATTATCCTGTGCCCACATTTGTTCAATTCTGTCTCCCGGAAATTAAGATTATGCGAAGCTATTAGCTCGT
This sequence comes from Icerya purchasi, assembly GCA_039619475.1. Lineage (NCBI taxonomy): Eukaryota > Metazoa > Arthropoda > Insecta > Hemiptera > Monophlebidae > Icerya > Icerya purchasi. The sequence goes on along the minus strand of CM077116.1, from coordinate 32,901,224 downwards.
TAATACAATTTTGGCACTTCCGCTTCGAACAGAAACCGTCCATAGCCGTAGGTTGATTTTTACAAAAGGTGCAAATCGAGTTTAGACCAGGATTCTTCAGTGCGATCAATCTCGCTACACTTTAGACATCCGCTGTTCCCCCCTTACACTTTTTTTTTTTTTTTAACAAGGCGTCCATATCTCAAATATTTGCAACAATGATTAACCCGCCGGATAAATAGCTCACATGTAAATCGAATACTCTACAAATAGATGTGTATAACGGAAACATACTTAACTTTATTATTTTAACTGGAACGTCTATTTAATCTTCCGATTTAACCAATTGAATAAAGATGACATTCTTTCATCTCTAGGATTTCTTCCTCGGTGTATTCAATGTCAACGCCTGTAGTCCCTGGGTCGGGATATATGCAGTATTATATCCATGTGACGTCGGGAAAGAGCTAGAATTTATATTATTTGCTGTAGATACGGAAAAACGACGAATAATAATCCGACTTCGGGTAACTTTTTTAAATTATATAATATTTTTAAGTATGTTATTTTTTTCTAACATCTCGCGACTGCTTTCAAAGTTCTAATCGAGAGCTCCTGCCGCATAACGTTTTTCTATCGATATTTCGAACTGTTCATTGTTATTATTGTTGTTCTTAATGAGATAAAAATTAATTATTCCGCTATTAAGCTGATAAATATTGCAGCAATTACTATTGTAAACATTCGATACATAATTTCGTAACGTATTTTTAATCGTCATCTTTGAATTAATATTCTTCCTCTATTACTGTTATTATCTCTGCAGCTGTTAAAATTTTTTTTAGCGGTTGTGATATTACCATTCACACCTAAATCGAACATCATCGAAGCATTATCTGAAGAAATATGCCGACCAAGGAGGAATATACACTATTTACATTCTGTACATTATCCATGCACAAACTCAATCCGGATTACGAGGACAGCTAACGCCGCTCTCTTCGTTATACATATGAAGTATAATTAAACAAAGCGGTGTACACCGCATTTCCATCGAGACGAATGTGTCGTGAGCTACATGTGCGTGTTTACGTGGTAAGAATAAACGAGAATGTGTGTAGCAAGAACTTCAAACGATGAAACAAAATGAATAGGATAAGCGTAAACAAACTTGTGCGCAGTTATATATCACTTTTATCCATACAAAGATAGGTAGCTGGCAAGGAACAAAACTGTACCGGAATACAACCGACTACGATATCAGACTGAAATCGACAGACAAGAGCTCTGGGGATAATTTTCATTCTGCTTTTTAGAAATTAACAGTCACGGTAGAATCAGAACAAAAAAAACGTTTCCGATGATAAATCAGTATATTAATTATATTTTAATGTCAAAGGGGAACACCACCGTCGGTATAGCCGCAACAAAAATCTTTCATATTAGGAATTATTTTAAATCATAACGAACCTTTACGGATTATCAGTTTGGTTTTAGGGAGCAACAAAGCACCATAGAGAAAATACAAAAAAAAAATAATCGGAGTCTTAAAGGTCTGTCTACTAGGCGCAATTAAAATAAACGCAAAGGTAATTTATTATTGGTCCGCTGAATAGTACCCGCAATAAATTGACAACGGATGTTACGTGATAGAACATCGTATTTTTTATCGCCAGTAATCCAGCCGTTGTTTAAACTGTATGTTATTATTTGTGCTTTTTCAACGCACTACTTATTTTTCTATTATTTTCGTTTCATGCGAGAAATCTATTTACGGATTTAAAAAAAGAATAGGAGTGTGAATTGCGTCCCATCAGTTGATTATTCCTAGGCGATGACCATATTCGTAAATATATCCGTTACTTGCTTTATTACATTGCATCTAAATTTTAGTGAGAGTATTTGCTTGACGATGCCTACGTATTCGTTCGAATTGAAAAAGGTTTACGATAATTAATATGATAGCTTGTTTTTGAGAATGAGTGACGAATAAAATATCACGAACAAGAAATATATTTAAATCATAAAAACCAAAAATATTTCGCAGCAACAGGCTATATATGTATATATTCACCGGTATTCAGAATAACAATTTAAAATGAAGTAGTATAAAATGAAATAAAGATTGGCAATCACAAAAGTCGATCATCGGATAATAAAAGTCGCTATTTAAAATATACGAATAAATAAAATAATGTACAGTATTATTATAATTTATAATCGAATTTCCAATGACATACGTAAAATTAAATTATAAATTATAATTAAGATACGTTATTTATTATTTTATTTTAGAATATTTAATTTTCAAATTGTTATTGTAAATGTTGTAAAACGGTGGCAGCTTGTAACTACAAAACATGTTGCTTTTTAAGTTTTTATGCATGAAATAAATACAGTTTTCGTTCGTGATATTCATTTTATATTATTTCTGCGAGAACTTGCCGAATGGAGAAATCAAAGTGAAAAAATAGAGAACAGAAATAGAAAAAGAAATGAAAGAAAATCGTTCGTGCAACTAAACTTCAAAATGACCAGGCGGGAATATAAATCTAACTAAACTGGCATTCAGCTTATAATAAACGATTTACCATTGAACAAAGTATTTCTGATTCATCTGTTGACGTGTTTCATAAATGTATAGAAAATTTTTCAGTTCGTCAAAATTTCTATTAGAAAAATTTTTATTTTTCATTGTAGCTTATATTGTAAATACGTAATGATGTAAACAGAAGGCAGGTCCTTAAACGACACCAAGGAGATGACCCTTTATTTCACTGCTAATCTCATTAAGCGAGTAATAATAATAATAATAATAATAATAATCGACGACGTAATTTTTTAATTAAATACGCCTACTGAAGAAACGATAGTTCAGAAACAATGGAAACAAAAATATTAGAAGAGCTGAAATTAGATCATAACCGTTAACTGATGCGATGAAAAAAATAAAACATAAATAATGCAGGAGGCTTTTAAAAAATAAAAATAAACAAGTAAAAAAATAATAATGTTTTGGAATTCAAATATTTTTAAAAGCAAATTTTCAAAATTAGAAATAGCATGTCGATGTCGCTTGCTGCCTTTAATTAGGTTAGTTGAATAGCATACTACGATCTGAGCGGTGGAAGACTATATCTTCAATATTTTTATCCGGTTACTTCGTACTTTTTTTCTTTTTGCTCATTAATATGTCTTAAAAATAGCATTGTTTAAGATTTTACGTTATCATTTTCAATTTCTTTCATTTTCTTTAGCCTTTTGCGTTTGTTCTATTACTTTTCAAAACTTTCTCTATACTACCTCTTTTTCCATCTTCAGCCTATCTGAGAATTTATTATGCTTTGTCATCTTAAGATTCTACAATGAAATCATCGTAGCATTAAAGCCAACAAGAACCCCTTAAAATGACTATTGTGGATCGATACAACATTAATATTACGCTGTTATTTGAAATCTGGTAAAAAGCTTTTCCTTTGTTTTTTTAAACCTCTTGGCCCCGTCAACCGAGGACCTTTACCCAGAAACAAATAGAAAGGAAAGAAGTCTCGGTTATACTATTTTAATCCAGTCAGAAATCTTCGATAAAAAGCAATCAATGTAGCGGGAATAATTAATTTGGAAAGGAAAAGACAGGATATAGGAAGCACAATAAGGAGTAGGCCGAGCCTCAACAAACAGAAATACAAATTAGAACGCTCCACAGAAGGAGATAAACACTGGAAGAACCATATGATCGGCGTCGCAAATAACTGCATCATCAGGATGGAGAGGACAATGTACGGAGGAAATCAGATCTGGAGAAAGGTAGCAGAGATGGCCAAAACGCATACGAACAACGGAAACAACATTAGAACGTCAACGAGAATAAAAGGAACAACTGTTGGAAAAAGAGGGAGCGTAAATATCCTATACCATTATCTGATATGGAAGCTTTTACATATCGATAAGAGCTTAACGGATGGAATTTAAAAAAAAAAAAAAAAGAGCGGGAAGAAACAGCAACCCGAGCCGAGGAATCAGCCACTTCATTACTAAATATGCCCGAGTGACTAGGTACCCGCAGCAAATAAACGTTAATCGAATAGAGAGAGGAAAGATTATGAATGAGTGAACATATACGGAGGATCAAAGTCACACGAATGATCAAGAAAGGGAGAAAATATAGCCTGAAGGGCGCTCGAGGAATCAAAGATAAAAGCTGTTCTCTGACATCAATTATCGTGCATCAGTTCTATCTTTACGATGGTTCAGTTATTTTAATAAGGAATGACATCCAATACTTAGCCAGGGAAGTCCAAACCTTATTTCTTCTAATTCTCCGTATCTCGAATTAGTGTTCACATCTCTATTTCTAAAGGAATTTCTAGCCCTTCAAAAAGACTTATATTTCCGCAATTCAACACGATGGAGCATCGGCACACTACAAAGGGCTGTAAAAGAGGCATTTCGATGAAGTTTTCCCGGGGTCAGGTGGATGTCCGGCGCCTCGGACCTATTGAATGGCCATTTTTTCTTGTAAGGTCGTTTTAAGGAAAAAGTGTGTGTATCGTACACCAACCAACATACTAAACGACTGCATATAGCAGATATATCCGACAAACACCAGAACTTCTGCAACGTAAACAACGTTACGCGAAGAGCCTGAGTTGATGGTACAGCAAAATGGTCAACATATTGAGCACTTGATTTATGCCATCGACAAATCATTGTTGACTGTACATTTACGAATACATTTAATACGTATTTTACTTCTTTTTAAGATTTATTTTCTTTTTATTTTATAAAATATTAATTTATAAAAAAAAAAAATCTTCATTTAAATTAAGCAATTAAATTAATTTTTTCGCCCAAATGAGTTTACCCTCGGGACTTTTTCCTTCATTTGACGAGCTTTATAGCGTAAAATAAAATAATTCATGAATTAGTTTTGGAACACCATGTATTAAGGGAAAAAAACATCAAAAATACTTTTAATTTAATTTCGGCTACCGAATAAAATTATAACGTAGATGTAACAAAAGAAGAATTCGTTGTTTCCTCGAATTATTAAATGTGCCGCCGACAGCAGCCTGTTCAGATAGTATAAACATGGTCAAATAAATTCCGAAAGAAAAAAGACACTCCTCTATCGTTCGTTGACTCATTACGGAAAAATCATCATACCGCAGAACCCATATCTAATTTCTATTTTAAAGTCAAATAAAAACCCGCCAGCATCAGCCATAGAGATATCTGGTTTCGCTTGCAAATGTTTTATATAAATTATTCGAAAGACTAGTAAATACTAGGTAGCTTTGACACCTGCCGGAACTTAGAATGACCCAGACGACCCTATAAAATTTTTAGATTTAGAAAATAGCAAAGCGATCGCGGTTTATTCATTAAGCTTACTACTTACATACCGGTAAAAAATTGACTTCGAAAAATAAAAAAAAATAAAAAATAAAAAACGTAAGTTTTTTGACCTAGAACGAACGATTGATAAATTTTGAAGACACCGCAGTTGCTAAGTATATAATAGGAGCGAATTTCCGAGGTGTCATTTGCCGCAACATTCGTAAAAAGTAGTAAAATAAAAAAGAAAATCGCAACAAAAACTCTTTAGGAAATAATCCATATTCCGTGTAAAAATTCAGCAAAATATTCCTCCGAAAAGATTAGACTACAAGACAAGACCTGTTCTATTCAGAACGACGATGATAAATTGTCGTCGATTTTATTAATTTTTAAATGTACAATAAAGTCTTCAAATATACAATATAATCTGTATATAGAGCGTTTTTCTTCTTCTGTATTTTACTAGTATCCAAAGTAGGAGAGTTTCTTCATAGCTCGCTGTTTTTTAAGCGGATAATGCTAGCCCAATATGCCGTATAAATATAAGCAATTTTCGATATTTTTTAAAAGCGTTCAGGATTATAAAAAGTAATTTGGCAATAAAATGAAGCGAAATGAAATAGAAGAGGAAACAACAGAGCAGCAATAGAGAAGAACACATCGGATGACTGGAACGTAATAACCCGGTGCTGCCTATTCAAATATTTACACACCCCAGAGAGTATTATACAGTGGCAAGCGTGATTGTATGCAGGTATGTTTTTGCATTAAATATAAATTCGAACATACTTGACATTATAATGCGGAACTATAAATGTAATTGCGAGCTGTTCAATTTCATCTGTTACACCATACGACGAAACATGTCGGTGTTTTGTTTCTATAAATAATAGTAGTATACAATTGTAATATTTCTGTGCGGTGTTACTTTAGTTCGGTTTATCTGTACTATAAAAGGCTGACAATTATTATTATTATTATTATTATTACAATTGGCGAACACGAAACAAGCGACCGAAAAGGAAACAGAATTATCAATACGTAGAATTCGCATTGCATGAGCAAAAAATAACAACTAAGCATTCGCTTAAATGATGCCAATTTTATCGTTTTACGGGAAAAAAACATTCACGCTTCGTGCAGAGTTCGACCGAACGTTTTCACATTGAACAGTATAAAATGAGGTAGGACACACGTCAAACCGCTGATCCGTAATTTCAACTTTTTGACGTAAGCAAAAAAAAAAAAAAACCAATTAAACGTTCAAAACCTTCATAATTACGTTTCCGTAAATACATTACTTTACTGGGAAATTTTTATACATTTTAAAAGGGTACTAATAAAATCCCGCCGTAGTTTTTAACAGCCGTAAAGGTCGAATAAAATAAATGAAGGATTTCCTTTTTAGTTGATAAAGTTTAAAAGCGGATATCAATTGAGCAGAAAATAAATTTGAAAATTATTTCCACTTCTTGTACGGGGGATTGTTATTTACGCACAGGTTGCTTCAAATTAAGGGGCTTTATTACCGACTACTTCGAATTTACTTTGAATAAGGAATAACTTTTTTGTCAAACTGTACAAGTCCGAGTTTCAGTCCGTTCCAATGGAAAAATAAAAAACTAAAAATAATAAACCACGACTTCATTCAAACACAGCAGTGGCATATAGAAATGAATCGGGGTGAGACGGTCGGTAGGCACAAACCATTCTGCGGAGCATTGAACAGAAAAAAAAAAAAAACATTTTTTTTTACAGCGCAAAATGTTAATTTTGAACTTCACCCGGTGCACTCACTTTAAAAAGAAAAAAATTGCTTCATTTTATTGTCAGCGAAACCTTCAAACTGTCAAGGCCTGTTCGCATTAGAAAAGGAAGTATTATTTTCGGCCGAGAGTTCGATGCATTTAAAGAACACTGAAGCGTTTTATGTATATAATAAGAGCTTCGAAACAGCACACATATAAACAGAGAAAACTTAACTTTTTCAGGAAAGTAGGTAGATTTCTGGAAATAACTTTTCCAGAAGTTATCAAAACGTCGTGGTAAAAACAGTAAACTTTTTAAATTTCTCTTCTTACGACGAAACAAGGAAAAATAACAACACTAACCCCCGCAGTACTGTTCTTCGTCTTATTATTTTCCTTATTACTATTATAAAAAATCGCCAAACAGTAATTGTATTTGACGAGTTAACAAAAATTTATTTATAATAGGCAGCGGGTGAAAGTTATCATGAGAGCGTAAAGTTGTATGGAAATTTTGTAAATATTGACATATACCCCCCCCCCCACCCCCGCGGAGACGGTCAAGTTAAAGTGCAACGAAAATGATTAGAAAATCTGTTAGATCGCAGGACCTATGCAAATATCTATGCGAAGAAGATCAGGTATAGCCAACTTTTCCGGTTAATCCCGACGAGTCTCGGCGACAAGTTGAATTAAAATTTCTGTACTTAGACCACATCTTTAACCTCGCCAAATTTTACCCGATATGAAATTAAAGTATTAAAAACTAAAATCGGGTAGAAATTAAAATTAAACACGCTTTTGCGGATTTGAAAAATGAAGGAAGATATTGATAGACGGGAACGGAAGTGGAAGAACAAAGAAGGCATTGCACGAAGTAAATCGACACTCCATTGGTTTTGAGAGTTTACAGGCAGAGCTGCGTTTAACGGAGATGATATAGAGGGGGCGAGCGTACGACGAAAATATGTGAAATCGACGGAATAAAAGAGACAACAGAGAGAAGAGCACATAAAAAAAAAAAAAAAGAAAGGAAAGAAAACGAAAAGAAGATGCTGGAAACAATGATCAAGATGAAGCTCAGGGCCGTGTCCTTCCGGGGGAGGGTTAAACTCCCCATGAGAACTGAAATAGTTATTATAAATACATAAAAATCTGAAAAAAATCAAAAATTTAAAATAAATATTGATGACTTTTTAGGGTGTTCTTACCTTTAAAAGAAAAAAATATGATCCATATTTTTAGGTACTTCATTAATATTTTATGCAAATTTTATATTACGAGTATAATTAATAACATATGTAATTTTTATTAATGCTTATATACGGGGTAATTCATTTATGTAAATTATTAATATATAAATCCAAATGATGGGAATTATTAATAGTACGAATATTAGTGAAAAATGCATTGTTATTTATAAAATAAATATGCGAAGAAAATTTTCAAAACCCCCCCTTTCCAAAATTCTGGGCACGGGTCTGATGAAGCTGGTACGATAAGTAGTCTGCGATAGCGTTTGTTTAATTCTAATTTGTCACGGCAGAATTGCGTAAGTGGAGATGATTACTTAAAGTATATTTTATTCGGTTTTTTCAAAAAGAGAAAGAGGTTGTCAGGGTGAGTAGAATCTTCAGAAAGAATTTCGGGAATTGATTGCGGAAAATTAAGAAAGGATCTTTAAGATTGAAGTGAAGGACACGATAATATGTGCAATATGTTAAGAAGGTGGTTTTGACAGAAGGGACAGGTGGGAGGATCAAGATGTTGGATTAAGTGAGAATGAGTGAGGGCGGTATGGGAGATTCTAAGTCGGGTAACAATGATGTTCTTCTTTTTCGATCGGAATGGACTGGAAGCAGGGATTAAGGAATTAGGTTTAATCGTTTAGAATTGATTGGATAGTTGAGATGACCAAGTTTGTTGCAAGAATGGGAAATCAGGTACCTCATATAGGATCTGATATCGAAAGAAGTAGACAGAGAGATAATTTCAGAAAGGTAGGAAGCGTCTTTGGCTGCTGGATCAATGATTTCATTACCAGAGATTCCTACATGACTAGGGATCCATATAAAATTGATCAGGACATTAGCAAATCACAGGGAGTTGTGTAGAAGGAAAATGCGTTGTACGATAGGATGGGAAGAATGTGGATTCTGAAATGCTAGGAAACCGCTGAGTAAGTCAGAATTTATGAGATAAGCAGAGTGAGGATCAGAAGAAGTTCAAAATTCGAGGCATTTTAGGATGGCGAAGAGTTCAGCAGTAAATACAGATTAGTGTTTGGGAAGACGAAATTTTTTAGTATGGAGTTGAGTTCTGAGAAAGCACATCCTACACGATCATCAGATTTTGAACCGTCAGTGAAACAACAGATAAGAATAGGATATTTTGAAATTTCAAAGGAGTAATTTTGGTGAATGATGTGGGAAGGGTAGACGGTTTCGGAAGAATTTAGTAAATTGAAATTTATATCTACAGGGGATAGAAGACATGATTAGTAAAGAATGGCATTATTAGAGGAGTCAGGAGAATTTGACAGAATTGAGGACGCAAAGATTCATTTTTTTTTGGATGCACTTCATAGTAGGTTTCACCGTCGGGTTAGATTTAGCTTCGTTGTTAATATTTATTTTTGAAGACATGACATGGCGTGCGTCGATCGAGTAATAAGCGACGTGCACTACGTTTTGGTTTTATTTGCTAAGCGACGCACTTGATCGAATTAACGAAACAACAAGGCGTTATAGATGAACGAATGATAATAAAAAATACAATAGTTGATAATAATAATTGAAAAATCTTACCATCACCGTTCTGTTGAATTATAAAAACGCGATAACACGACTGAACATTAAGCTAACAAAACAGACTATATGAAAATTCCTTTTAGCATATATGACTTTAGTGCTATTTTATTTTTTCAAATTACTCACTGGCGATCAATATTTATTTGTTTTCTAAAGTAATGACATATAATACTTTTCAGGAGGATACTCGTAGTTGCTTGAAAATGGGAAAATTTTTATTAATTTACTTTGTTAATTTTATTAAATTTCTGTACTAAACAAGCTGCATCACTGATATTTTCGTATGGTTTAAAAGTGCGAATTCTAGTTTATGTGAATTATATTTCACGCCAATAGGAATAGCAGTTTCCAAATGATTGAACTATGTTATATATCGTGCAGGATTAATTATCTAGCTCTAAACTATTTATTTTTTAGATTACTGTATTCTAGAAAAAAATTAAAAAAATAAAAATTAATAAAAGATAATTTTGTATCACATGCACAGCAAAGCAGTTGAGCACGATGTGTCAACCGCCAACAATTCTGTATGATAAGTATGAATTAGCGTAATTTCAATTTACATAACGCTAATTTAAAAAGCAAATATTTCCTGTAAAGTTTTTTAAAATAATTTTCTCTAAGGCTAATCGACCAGGACCAGTCAATTAAGCTCAAAAAGGAAAACTTCTTAAGACTAACAAACAAATTTCTGCAATAAAATTCAGATGTTAGATCAATTTTGCTTTTTCCAAATTAGTAGGTGCTTGGTTACCAAATCAAAGATCACAGGTTCAAAACTTGTCTCGTTCCAGATCCAAGTCGTTCCCAATTTTATCCAGCCTAGAATAATTGGGTACCAGAGAAATCTGGGAAAGTAAAGGTGGCCAAGAGAAAGAAACTGCCCCCCCCCCCCGACCCTACTCATATTAGTAACGTTGGGCTTGGTACATTGTGAACCTTAATTTCGCAATCCCCAACGCCCTGTCAAAGATATGGGACTTACTTTGCTTTACTTTACTTACTTTAATTTTTCATAATCATTAAAATTATTTAATTTTTCGTACATATAAAAATGTATAAAGCCATGGTTTTTCCTTCAAAGCAAACAAGTATGTCATAATGGGAAATTATTGCCGTGATTGATTAATTTTTTCGGAAATTTTTTACTGAAATAACCTGTAGTCATACGATTCTTAGGTACATTATTCTGAAATATATTATCTTTCAGTATTAGGACATTTTGTTTGTTTTTAGGATTCCGTATACATATAATGTACGGAATCCTTATAAGATGGTACACAAATGACAAAAACATCAAATAAAAATCAATAATTCACGAACGGCTTGACTTATAAACTTCAAATTTGGAACATAAATTACAATTAAAATTATCGTTGAAACGATCTATAACTTGAAGATGACCGATTACCCTGGGCGGCAAAAAACCCAAAAAACTGTCAAGAATATATAATATGGTACATAAAACGACCTCAAAAATCACTTAAAAAATCATAACTCGCCACTAGACAAACTTATAACGCTGAAATTCAAAATATAAACTACAATGCAGGAGTACTTTCATAAAATAAAAAAATTTGGTTACAAAAGTTATGTAAAGTTGCCCAAAAGTTCAAAAAAGCGCGAAAAATGACGTGTAGCCCCCCCCCCTAGCGCCGCGAATATTACCGATAAAAATTTTGAACACGGTTAAAAATATGCGCTTCCACGTATATTTCTCTAGTTCGGAACATTCGAATTTCCAGCTTTAAAATTGGCTCTTTGGGGCACCGAAAGCTCGAGATTTTGGAAAAAAATATTTTTTTTCTTGTGCTTGTGATATATCATTAGAAAGATCTCTATTAGTCGGGAACGAAACCGTATTTAATTTCCTTAACGAAACTTTCAAAGTTGACGTAAAGTTCAAAAAAGCGCGGAAAATGACGTGTCCCCACCCCCCTAGCGCCGCGAATATTACCGATAAAAATTTCGAACATGGTTAAAAATATGCGCTTCCACGTATATTTCTCTAGTTTGGAACATTCGAGTTTCCAGCTTTAAAATTTGACCCTCGGGGCACCGAAAGCTCGAGATTTTGGAAAAAAATATTTTTTTTCTTGGGCTTGTGATATATCATTAGAAAGATCTCTAGTAGTCGGGAACGAAACCGAATTTCATTTTCTTAACCAAACTTTCAAAGTTGCGGCAAAGCTCAAAAAAGCTCGAAAAATTGCGCGTCCCCTAGCGCTGCGAGTTTTATAGCTAAAAATTTAAAACATGGTTCAAAATATGTGCTTCCATGTATATTTCTGTAATTTGGTACGTCCGGGTCTCCAGCTTTAAAAATAAATCTCCGGGGCTTCGAAAGCTCAAAATTTTGTAAAAAAATATTTTTTTTTCCGGTAATGTAATATATCGTTTGGAAGATCGCTATTTATCAAGAACAAAACCTTATATCATTTTCTTTACCAAAAAATTCAAAGTTGCCGTAAAGTTCAAAAGAGCGCGAAAAATTACGTGTCCCCCCCCCTAGCGCCGCGAATATTACCGATAAAAATTTCGAACACGGTTAAAAATATGCGCTTCCACGTATATTTCTCTAGTTTGGAACATCCGAGTTTCCAGCTTTAAAATTGGACCCTCGGGGCACCGAAAGCTCGAGATTTTGGAAAAAAATATATTTTTTCTTGGGCTTGTGATATATCATTAGAAAGATCTCTAGTAGTCGGGAACGAAACCGAATTTCATTTTCTTAACCAAACTTTCAAAGTTGACGTAAAGTTCAAAAAAGCGTTAGCTCCAATTTGCGGCCCCCTCCTTGCGACGCGAGTATTACAGCTATAAATTTGGAACATGGTAGAAAATACGCGACTCTACGTATATTTCTCTGATTTAAGACAATCGGACCCCAACTTTAGAATGAGACCCGTGGGGCACCGAAAATTCAAAATTTTGAAAAAAAAAAAATTTTTTCTTAGGTTTGTGATATATCATTACAAATATCGCTGTTTGTTGGGAACGAAAACGTATTTAATTTTCTTAACGAAGCTTTCAAAGTTGCCGAAAAGTTCAAAATAGCGCGAAAAATTACTTTTTAGCCCCATAGCGAAGCAAATATTACAGCTAAATATTTTGAACACGGTTAAAAATATGCGCTTCTACGTATATTTCTCTAATTCGAAACATCCAGGTTTGCAGTTTTAAAATTAGACCCCTGGGGCGCCGAAAGCTCAAAATTTTGAAATAAAATATTTTTTTCTTCGGGTTGTGATATATTATTCGAAAGATCGCTATTCGTCGGGAACGAAAACGTATTTGATTTTTTTAACGAAATTTTAAAAGTTGCAGGAAAGTTCAAAAAAGCGCGAGCTTTAATTTGTAGCTCCCTATTTATGACGCGAGGATTATAGCTATAAATTTGGAACGAGTTAGAAAATATGCAACTTCACGTATATATCTCTTATTTTGAACATCCAGGTTTCCAGCTTTAAAATAGAACCCTTAGGGCGCTGAAAGCTCAAAATTTTTAAAAAATATTTTTTTTTTCCCGAGCTTATAATATATCATTGGAAAGATCGCTATTTGTCGGGAACGGAACCGTATTTCATTTTCTTAACGAAACTGTCAAAGTTCCGAAAAGTTCAAAAAAACAAAAATAATTACGTTTCTCTCCCCTAGCTCCACGAATACTACAGCTGAAAATTTTGAAAAACGTGCTGATCCCCTTATATTTCTCTAGTTTATAACATGAGGATTTTCAGTTTTAAAATTGGACCCTGAAGGCGCCGAAAGTTCGAAATTTTGAAGAAAAATTTTTATTTTTCTGACGCATGTTATATACCGTTTGAAGGATCGCTATCTGTCGGGAAAGAAACCGTATTTCATTTTCCTTATTGAACTTTCAAAGTTTGCAGAAAAGTTCGAAAAAGCGCGAGAATTGATTTGTGACGCGGGTATTATAGCTAAAAATTTTGAGGAAAGTAGTAAATATGGGCATCCATGTATATTTCTCTGGTTTGGAACATCTAAGTTTCCAATTTTAAAATTAGTGGCTTGGGGCTCTGAAAGCTCGAAATTTTGTAAAAAAAAAAAATTTTTCAAGTGTATTATTATTGGAAAGAGTGCTATTTTTTGGAAACGGACTCGTATTTCGTTTTCTTAACGAAACTGTTTGAAATTTACTACAAGTTCATAGAATTCTGAAAAATTACGTGTAGCCACGCTTGTAATTTATGTATTGTGTTCAAGATTTTGAACAAGGTTAAAAAAATGTGCGTCCCTGTTTATTTATTTACTTTGGAACATCTAGGTTTCCATATTAAAATTCAGAACCTTAAGCGCGGAAAGCTCGAAAGTTTCAAAAATAATATTTTTTTTCCGGTCATGATCGATGGAAAGATCGTTATTTGTCGAGAACGAAACCATAAGTTATTTCCTTAACGAAACTTTCAAACCTTGATGTTCCAAACTTGAGAAATATATGTCGAAGCGCATATGTTTAACCCTGTTCAAAATTTTTAGCTGTAATACTCGCGGCGCTAGAGGGGAGAAACTGTTTGAATTTTTTGGCAACTTTAAAAGTTTCTAAATACGGTTCGGAATTATGTTTAGAGACTCCCGTGGAACAGGCGTACGAATTTCGACTGTTACTGGTTGAATGCCGGATGGTAAAATTATCTGTTGAAAGTTAATATCCGCACGAACGGCTAATATTATTCCCCCACGCGCACAACTAGCAAGCACCGGATTTGATTCGAGAACTTTATAGTTTTTTAGTTTTAAATGTTGGTTTTGTTTTAAGTGGGTTTCTTGAATGCACGAAATAAACAGGTTTGTTAATCGGTGTTATTTTTCTTTTGGCTTTATCGGAATACGAGACTGCAGCGGTTTTTAGAATTTGGTTCGGATTGTTATAATTTGCGTTAGTAGTGTTAGTACGAGGGCTAAGATACGGAACGGGATCGCAGGTTTCGGTTTGGTTATTTTCATTACGGCTTGTGTTAGCGTTGTTATGAACTGTAATGAAAGGAACGGACTCACCGCATCATTGTTTAGGTGGTACGTCCACCTGATGAAAAACAGATGCGAATAGTATTTCCATTAGTTAAACAATTTAATGCACTATGCTAGTAAATAAATAAAAAAAAAAATATTTAATAATGGTCTAACGCACTGAGAGAGTCGAAAGAAAATACCGAATTGTTAAAAAATCATCTCAGTAGAACGACAGTTTTTTTCACATCGCGGAACCATATCGACCTTTTTTGGTAAAGTAACCAGTTCGTCTTGCAACCGAAAGAAGTTTAATAACAAAGTAACCAAATTGCCTCGAAATTCGGTTTTCCAATTAGTGACATTTACAAAACTCATAAACTATAATTTCGATTACCGTGTCTTTAAATTAAAATAGTAAAATAACAATAGAAATTTATTCAAACAAATTTTCTCACATACTAAATAATTATAGTTATCGTTAACTTTCATACGGAATCCTCAGCGCATGAAACCTCATGCTTGACTGAACTTGTTTTTAAACTATGGAGTCGATCCCACAATTTTTGATACAAATATTTTTGAGTAATAACACGATCGTACTGCTAAAATACTGTATAAAGTTTGATTTTGGTTTAAAAATGTTCAAACGTAATATATTCCCTTTAGTGCCGAACATGTGTAAATGGCACACACTCTTCGGCGATTTCAAATTAATTTCCTTCATTCGAATATACATTGTATGGTAGTTAGCACTGATAATATTTTAGGTTAGTCGTACTCAAAGTCCCTCTTTAATTTCAAAATTTCGGGAATTTGCATTTTTCCTATATATTTTAATGACAAAAAATGAAACGTCAACTCCCTCTAGTTGCCATAGAAGTGTAGATTTTCAAAATTTCTTTGCTAATTTTTGTTTGCCGACATTAAAAATTACTTTTCTTTACTTGCATATACGGTTTCCATGATAAATAAAATTTATAATATTCTAAAGGGCCAAATGCGTTTGTTACATTAAACGTAATAAAAACTATTTCTCCGAAGAATCGATTTTCTTTTACACATTATGTGATGACTGTTCAGTCTGTGCTTATCGATTACTTTGTCACCTTTGACCGGTAATACACATTTGCATAAACAAAGAAACGGTTAAAAGTTATATATGAACGAATAAAAAATAAATAGATAAAAAAACACTTGAAATGCAGAAGCAACGATCTCTGAGTGGTACCCCCCCCCTAAAACTAAATATATTATAAGAAAATGTATTGAAAATGTTGAAAAATAAAGCTAGGAAAGGAAATAATCAGAGCCCACCCCCGCTTAAGAAGTCTAGCCAACAAACTACCTAATTTCTTAACATTCCGAATGTAACTGATGTAATAGCTTACGACTTTTTCATTAAAATTGTTAACACCAATAAACATTCTGCGCGTTAATCTATCCAATGATGAATTCAGACCTCTCATCAACTGGCATATACTTCTAGTTACCGTTCGTTTGCTATTTAGGAGATGTATTATTTTTAAAAAAAAAAATTGTTTTAAGTTATCATCGTTTTTTGAAAAACACTAATAGATTAAAATTTATAACCTCTTTTTTTTTGTCCCTGAAATATGAATAATTAAAAGTTAATATGCAGTCAGTATTTGGAAGTTTACAGCCGAAATGTAACAAAACATTAATAAATAATGTAGGAAGAAAAAATAATACGAAAACGATAACTAGATCAAGTTGTTATTCAACGTCAGTACGCCGAAATAAGTTCTGATATCAGGACGAGACCGAAATGCAAAATTGTGAAAATTGCTGTTAAAATGAAATGTAGGTCGCTGTGTAGTCTCGCTAGTTTGCCGATATGCATTTCAGTTTAGCGGTCTTTCAAAAACGTCGTTTTGTCAGCGGCACCCACGAAGAAGTTGATATGAGCTCGTACCAATCCGATGCAGTAAAATCGTGATATGATAAGAAACATCGGATTGTATGAATTATTTAGTATAGTCGATGGTTCGCGGAAAGTGGAACACGACTAAAGTGAATGCGCGCGTACTCTGCACACGACGCAGAGCAAATAAGACTAGGCGACTGCCAGTTGGATCGCGTTTTAATTACTAGCGATGGAATTAAAACAATTAAACTGAAGTACTCGACTCCGGCTGGCGTCTTAAAATCAAAAGGTAAAAACGGACGAGCGGCAAAGCAAGTAAACAAGCTACTAGCGTAAAAATACAGGGTACAAAGTGTTTGCCGAAGTTGTCGCGCGGTTAAATTAAATATCGCCGATTACTCTTTGCACAGATGAGATTAATTTTACTCTCCGCATTCCAGACTTGGTCCAAAACTAAAAGAAAAAAAAACAAACAAACCTCATTATATAACAGTTAAGCGGTATTGGTGCATGTAAACCGGAATTTAAGCATTTCTTTGTATGTTAGGATGATAATAAAATATTATACGTAAAAAATGGTCTAGCCGTACTTGAGAAATTAAGAAGGGCCATATAGGACAATAAGCATAGTGAATCGGCCGCAGGAGAATATTTGGATCATCTTTTGAGAGGGTAACTTCCCTTTTCACCTAATTTCTGTTTTACCTAAATTTTTTAAGATTTCGCTTACTTAGAGAATAAAAAAAGAAATCAGATAAACGTACGAACGATTTCGTGTTATCAACAATTGCCCAATTTTAAACTGAAGTCTTAATTCTGAGTCGGGTTCCGCCGTTATTAATCGTAGGTGGGTATAAAAGACTAAACGCAACATTTTTTTTTTTTGTTATACGGTTCAGCTGTTGAAGTTTTTTTTTTTTCTTTTCGAAAAACAAAAAAAACGTTTTATATAAAAATCAGAAGTGAAAAAATACCGCTAAAAATGTTTAATGTAAATATACGAAACGACGACTCCGATTAATATTTGCCAGTTATTCCATTCCAACTCCAGTGCTCAGTATATATAAGAAGCCTGATTGATATTTAGTGTAACATTTTCATTAAAGTTTGGAGTTTCAGAAAAAATTTGAAAGAAAAACACTTTAGGTAAAGAGTTGTAAGCGGACAAACGGTTTATTACAAATTGAAAAAAATATAAAAATAAACGCAGAATGATTTCTTTTGTTTTTTTTTAATTTTTTTTTTTGGGGCTTAGGAAAAGAAGCAAAAAGTGTAGTTAAAAGGTTTAAAGTTAATGCAGATTTATTAAGTACAAATAACTTTTATTAATCTAACGGTATACTTTAAATTTTTTATAAGTTAACAAAACTTATCTTTAATTTCTAATTTTTATTGTATTTTTTTTTTTTTGTTTTTATTAAAATTAGAAAAGTCGTTGCTTTAAATTAAATTTCGCGTAAATTATAAAACTATTAACGTAATTTTTTTGGATACTTTCATTTAAATTCTATGCTACAAAAAACTCTTTAACGATTAATCGAAAATTAATTAAAAACACAATTCCCCGATGACATACACATTTTCCACTTTGACCCGCTGAATAAAAGTGTCGCGGATCCCCTGATGTGACTTTCTGCGAAAAAAGGTGTTTTTCGTTATTTCTATAATGTTTTGGAAAGAAAGCAAAAAGAGACCTCTCACCGATAGAATCTGAAAAAATCTACTCTGCTTTAAAGTTTCCGCTAGCAACTTTATCGGTTCAATTTGTAAAACATTTAATTGAGTGCTAGCTTCCAGGCGGTATACATTGAGAAATTCGTGTACGTACGCGTACTACCGTCGAAGAAGGAATGATGGATGAGCAAACACGTGTCCTGCGCTATACGCGATGGCCGCCTTTGGCCGTGCAAGAGGAAAAAATATTTCCGAAAGCGATAGCGCTTCTCTATTCTTTCGTTTTTTTCGAATAAAATTTAAAATAAACTCTTCCTGTGATACCTTTATCTGGACAACTGTCTGCAAAGTTTTTTCCTTAGCAGCGAGACTAAAATTCTCCGCGGTTCAACATAAAAACGCTGACAATTACGTCTGCGTAACCTCGTCAAACGGAGCCATATTAAACTTTTCGTCGACGTAATTACCGACAGTAATAAAAAAGTTTGTGAATTTTCTTACTTCTTCTAGAAACATGCAAAGTAATATTTAGCGCGATTTAATGTTTGCCTTTCAACTGTCATTTGCAACAAAGCTGTAAGCCATTATCGGGAAAAAGATTAAACGCATACATACAGACATAAACACACGCGATATATAAATATATATATAAATATATATACATATATTATATATACAAACAGATATATATGTTATAAATCTTACCGCTTTAACTTATCCGAGGTTTTTTGAGTTGTTTACAGTTTTAATTTCCAGCTCAGGCACCAGCAACAATAACAGTGCTGAACGTCAAAATAAAAGAAATAGGAGAAAACAAGATTCTTATTTCTTCACCAGGTGTAAAACAGTATCCTAATACTCTTAAAAAGGATTTATACAAGAAGAAATCGGCCATACTGATAAAAGCGTATATAGTCTTTGATTAACTGACTTCGCATGCAAAACCGTGTTTACGGATGGTTCGAAGAGACCGGGATTTTCATAATCTTTTTGTCTGTTCTACATTCATAAACGTATTATGCGTCTTCTTCTTCTTTATCCGCCGTCTCCAAATTGAAGGTTGGCGATCCACGATTGAAAATTTTCTTTTACAATGGCCGATTGGAGGAGTTGTATAGAAGGGCAGTCGAACCAGTTGATAAGATTGTCCATCCATGAATTTTGTCGTCTTCCTCTCGATCTCTTCCCATTTATCTTTCCTTCCAAAATGACCTTCAGAATTTCATATTTGAGGCCTTGTATGATGTGTCCGAGGTACTGTAGCTTCCGTTTCTTGATGGTAAGCATTAATTCAAGGGTCTTTCCCGTTCTTTGAAGTACCTCGATATTAGTAACTTATTTCACCCATGATATTTTCAGAATACGCCGATAACAGTACATTTCAAATGCGGTAATCTTTTTTTTCCAATGATGCATTCAGGGTCCATCTCTCGCAACCATAAAGCAAAATAGAGAAGATGTAACACCTTAGCAGTCTGATTCGAAGTTCGAGCCTCAGGTCTTGATGGGTGAATAAGCTTTTCATTTTGGTGAGAGCTCTTCTAGCTTGTTCAATCCTGCTGCGTATTTCCGGAGTTGATGTACAGTTTTCCTCTAGTATACTTCCTAGGTATTTAATGCACTGAACTTGTTCAATCGTTTCTCCCTTTATCTTGATTTTGCATCTGATTTGGTTTTTGAGTATTATCCTACGTTCCGTTATTTTCATTTCCTTCAATCACACCTTTCCTTTAAATTATTCATTATATCTGACTCCATGACCGCCCTTTAATTCATTCTCCCCTATCTGATCATTCCTGTGATTTTATCATACTTCGCATACGCTCACTTATCCGTACTCTTTCTTCCCTCCATTCCATTTATATTGATATTTACTGTGTGTTCCTAATCATTCGGGCATCTTTGGTAATGAAGCGGCAGACTCCTTGGTTCGGGTTTCTGCTTCTTACCACCTCTTCTCTTAGGAACGTTCCTATTGTGCAAAAGTTTTCATCTCAGATTATGGTACCGGATATATACGTTTCCTCTTTCTCTAACAATTGTTATCTGTCTGTTCAACCTAGTCTTCCTGTTAACCTGTGGTTCTCCTTGTTTCCTTCACTTCGTCATTCTGTTGTTGTCTCATTAGCCATACTCTATTATCTTCCTCTCGTTTTCGTTTTTCGTTGGTTGCCTCTCCATATTTTCCACTCAAACGAAGAGCATGTTTGCGATACTGATCATGTGTTTATTGAGTGTTCATCTCTTTTTGCTGAGTGTTTTGCTTTCTATTCCATTTTATTGATACTCCGTCGTCTTACTTCATACTGCGCCTTTTATATCCTACCTTTTTCATTTTTTTTAACCCCCCTTTGGGCATGTCAACAAAGGATCAAACGACACGAGAGAGAAGGACCAGTTAAATGTAGATTCGATCGACTATTGATAAGATAAAAGAACTGAGTTTTAATCCGATCAGAAATCTTTGATAAGAAGGAACAGATAGCAGGAATAACTAGGAAGGAAAAGACAGAATATAAGAAGCACAAAAAGGAGTAGGAAGCCCTGGCCTCAACAAATAGAAATACAAAGCACAACGCTCCACAGAAAGAGATTGACTACTGGAAATAACTGCATCATCAGGATGGAGAGGACAGTGTCGGGAGGAAATCAGAGAAAAGCGAAATTTGGAAAACGTTCGAGTAAAACCTGGTTCGAATCATCCCGCTACAGAAAATAAAGCAAAGAAAATTCACTCGCGCTGAATTACCGGAGACGAATATCATTGTACCGGGAAAAAAAAGAAGGAGAGAAAAAAATTCGTGCGAACGCAACGAAAACCATACAAAACTCATGCTGTACATGCTATCGAAGAAAACGGAAAAAGCGACGAAAAATAATTATCATCAGCGCAGCAAACAAAGGTTGACTAGTTGACTAGAAACCGAACGAAGAACTCGTCAAATTCGGGGCCAAAAAATATATAAAGTACCCGCCAAAGACCGCGAAAATAAACAATTCGTCAAGGAGGCGGGGGAGGGACGAAGATGCCCAAGACCGTATCATAAAATCGTCTCCCCGCCTAATCCGATTAAAAACGCGCAGGACGAATTTCGTATTCCGAACAAAGTTTTTTTGATTCAATTGTTCAAGTACACAGTGTAAACGAGAATTGTAAAAATTGGCAAGCTTCCGAAAAGAGAAGGCTATCTATTTAAAAAATAAAATAAAATGCCCTATAAAAAGATACGCTTCCGGAATACGTAATTTAAAAACGCGTTTGCGGAAAATTGCAAACGTACAACGTCGCAGGTTTATATTTTTCGCCATCGGCGCAATAACAAGCGCGTTCGCGATTCTATTCGCACTCTTCCATTTTACAAATGATTCCGCGTACGTACACAGACACACTACTTCTACCGGAACAATAAGGATTAAAATTAATTAATTAACAAGCGTAGCGAATAATTGATTTTTAATCGCATAGACTACTTTTTTTTCCCCCCATTCCGTTCCGTTTCGTACTAATTGTTTCTTTTATGCAACCGAGAATGCGTGGATTGAAAAATAAATAGGGAAAAATGAACTCCGCGCACTGTCAACCATCTCGCCGACGTTGCACATCATCCTCGCCGCTATAGCGGAAAATTATTTTCAGCGACAAATCATCTTCGTAATAATCTGCTATAACAACAGTTCTATAGACGACGAGACAACAGGCGGAAGAGAAAATCGTATTTCCGAGCGACTAACCTATTCGTAATACACAATTTTTCGCTAGGAAGCGGCTATTCGATCGAGGCGACGACTAAATTTTACATAATTCGTCGGTACACAAAATTCTATTTTCAGCAAACCGAACGAAAAAAAGTAAATAAATAAAAATGGAATTTTCCAATAAACAGTTTTCCCAGCGACAAATCCCGCAGAGAACGTCTCCGATAGACGGAGATTATTCAAATCCTTTAGAATAACGTAAGTATTCTATTTTCATCTAGAACAACTGGAGCGCGCGCGGTTTTCTATTTGTCGCACTGAAAACGTTTTCGGTATTAATTTCGAAATTTTGGAAAACCGGAAAAACATCTGAAAAACGAAATCCGAAAAAATAACAGTTTGAAGACTTGAAGAAAACAAAAAAAAAAACGCACCTTATAAAAACTTTGCATTATAAAAGTGAAATACGTCATTCTCGTATCGCAACAAGAAAGTGTGCTGTTCTCTAACGGATTTCTCAAGAATATTCAACAATGATCGACGGGTATTCCGGTCAAGCCTAATAAACATCCCGTAATAAATTCAAGTAAAGGAAAACCAATCGTGTCTCTGGCTTCGAACACACCATAAAGGTTAATATAAAAAAATACATACCAAAAAAAAAAAAAAAAAAAAAAAAAAAAAGCGTATTAATTTTTTCAATTTTTACATTACGGTATTGACTTTTTTTTTTTTTATCGTAATTCTACTTACTATGTAATAGAAAAAATGTCCTGGTTTTGATTAAGACTTTGCCCCCCCCCCCATCCGCCGGAAAGTGCGTACAACAATTTCTACTGAGTAATGTCGCTTGCATCTAGTAATTTTCAAGCACACTGACGTCACGTCGTAAACACAAAATTATTGCAACGGTGGAAAAGACCTTTTGTGGCGGAAACTGTTAGCGTTTAGTACAAGAAGGCGTTGTTTTTTTTTTTTGTTTTTTTTTTTGTGTACAATCGTAACATATGTAATTATAAAAAAGGAAACTAAATCGAAAATATTTCGTATATCCGGTAGTAATTTAACAGAATTTATTCTCCAGTACTGTCGTATAAGGAAAAATATTATGCATTAAACAGAAAATAAGTAAATAAAAGCAAAGATACTAATCGTGAGAAATAAAAGAGGCGTCGAAAAAATTAATTTAAAAATTTCGATATATTATTGAAAGCGACGCGATACAATTAATTCCATATTGTAAAGAACCCAGTCGAAAATAACTTGGAACTGTTGAAGTAAAGAGCGATGAAATAAAATCCATCAAATTTAATCAACACGATTATCGCTACATTTAGGGGAAAAAATATCGAACAATATTTATTTATATCGATTTATTCGACGGTTTTTTTTTTATTTTCATATTTCCCCGTGTTTCAGTTTCATTTAACTTACATTCTTATACGGTTATTCTCGGTTTCCTTCGTTTATTTTTTATTCCGTACGTCAGCTGTTCACATATTTTCATTAATTACGACTACTAATTCGCTGTAATTGAAAACAACTTAAAGTTATTTTATATACTTTTTTTCTATTTTCGAACAGGTTCGTCAGTTTGTACGAGTAGACGAAAGATTAAATTGTTTAATTAATAGCGCGAATAATTCCATTCCATACGAGAGGACTTCTAAGAAAGATTAACGATGTGTTCAGTGAACAGATTTTTTGCTGCAACTTTAAATCTCGAATTTAAATTAAAGCGGATTGTGTAGCGCTAACTAATTATCCGAACTTGTCTTTATAAACAGTTAAAAACACGTACAGAAGAAAAAGATTAACAAGCGACAAAGTGAAAAAATAAAAATAAAACATAATAAACACCGAACAAAAAAAAAGGGAAAAAACAATAAAAAATGGTCGTGATTAAATTCCGTTTTCCGTTTTGTTTTCGAAATTACATCTATCGTGACTTAGTAAAAGGTTCATTTGCAGGTGTGAACTTTTCGTTATTTCGGTGTGAAATTATCGTAGCCGATTATTAATCAGAGCTAATTGCTGAATAGATTTGAGAAAATAGCAAAAAAAAAAAAAAAAAAATGTGTACTTTGGTTCAAACAAATTTACTAAACAGGTTTAGAAGGTACAATTCTAAACAACTTTTCATTATACATGTGTTACAAAAACCATCATGATATGCCCTATATAAATATTACTTTAGAGCCTAGTTGCTAGAGCACTTAACTTGCCTCACGGGGCTCCTGCTCCGTTCGATCTCAGACGACGATACAATTTCCGCGAACACTACATTTATGCAATTCGAGGTAGAGTATGCTCAAAACTGCGTATTGAAATATACATCATAATTATAAGGAAAAATTATTTTATAAAACGAATCATTAGGAAAGACACAAAAAAAAAAAAACACACTGCATACCAATGGCTCAATGATAAGACACTCCTAATCACAGTTCGTTTTATACCTACCTTTAAATTATTACGCTGCACCTAGAAGTTCGCCGAGGAACACAATCGCGTGTGAGAAAATAACAAATGGCTTAATGACTAGCGACGTACATATATATATATATATATATATATATATATATATATATATATATATATATATATATGTATATATATATATGTATATATTATAAAAAATTTATAAAAACTCACTCCAAGTAGAACATCGTGTTGACGATCACAAGTATCCCACGGCCTACTGAAGAATAGAACAGTATGCGTTGAATTTTCATAGCCGCCTAATAAATCGTAATTTTGAACCGTATCTTTGATTAATATTTTATTTTCCGTGTCTTCGTGACAATCCTGAAAAAATTGTTCCATAATATTAGTTTTAACTTATAATAGATAATAGACAAAAAATGATAATAATAAAAAGGCACTACACAAAATATATGGCGTTGCCGGAAATTTATCAATTTTAAGGAAAGTATTAATGGTTCACTTGTTACGAAAAATCCGCGAGAAATCAACACTAGCGATAGTGATCTTCCACCTCCATTCTAAGAGAAGAAAATAGTGCTTTAGTTTAGTTTCTAGAATAGTGTTTTCAATAGAGACGCTATATTTCAAGAATCTATTTAAAAATTTAGTAACAGTCGCCAAAGCTAAAGTGCGAACACATTAAAGTAATCAATTTTTTGTGACGTACTGTTCAATTCGAAATTGTCCAAAAAAAATTATTTACGCACCTTAACTCTCAGAAAACTACGATAATCATTTCCCGAAAATTCTAATAATTGTTGCATCACACGAAATATAAAATTTTTAAAATATTTTCTATGCTACTTTACTATTTATGCGAAATACTGAGTCAGCAATTTAATTATTTCTGTGACATTTCGCATTCATGATATTTATACGACACACACAAAAAACAAAAAACACTGGTAAATTTTTTTTTTTTTTTCTAATCTTATTCTACAATAATTATTGCCGAAATAAAAAAAAAAAAAAAAAAAGAGCATAAACCTCGCCGTGTTTTTGTTTTTATTCCATTTTATTTCTCGGCGCGCCAACTGTGAACATTATATAATCCAGTATAAGTGAAATTTTCGGAAGTTACAGTGTGCGGCAGTGAGATATTCTACCTGAACGAAACGCTACTGCCTAACCAACTACGTCACGGTAGCTGGTTGATCCTACCGGGTTTAGCATATGAAGAAGATACTATTCGCATTAAAAAAAAAAAAAAAGCACGAAAGCGGTGAATACTCGGAAAAAGAAATATGCGAAAATGCGCCTCTCAAAAAGATCAGAATAATTGGCAATTACGTGCTTTTGCGCGTGAGTCACAGGTGGTGGTGTTGTACGCCGGTGTTGAGGAAGTCGCGGGGCGTAACGCATCACCGACTGTCACCGATTAACGCAATAACGTGAAAAGCGTGCCATTCGCACTTTCTTTAGGCACTATTAACGACGAGGGCGGAAAAAATAAAAACGGAAAAAACTAAGGCAATGAAATTTTCAAAGGCAAATAGTAATGATATAAAGTCAAAATTGACAACAAATTGCTAAAACAGGTAACCGAGTTTTTAAATATTTGAGCGCAGCGATTACAAATGACGTTCGCAATGTAAAAGAAATGAAATATTTTTTTTTTTTTTAAAAAAAAATAGGCTTCTATTTATGCACTAAAATAAGGTACAAAATAAATTTATTAGTGTGCGACTAATACGATACGCATCTTAACATTAAAATCTGAAACTACAAAATACTATTCTGAAAAATAAAAGCGGCGTCCGCAGTTACGAAAATATTTGGTGCGTGTGATATTGTGATAACAATGGAACAACATTAAATAGTGATTGTAGTTTTAGCTTAGGATGTATTGTAATATTAAAATATTTAATTATTAATCTGCGGCCCCCGGTTTTATTTTTCAGAATATTTTGTAGTTTCAGATTTTAATGTTACGATGCATATATCTGGTAGTCGCACACTAATAAACGTTATTTTGTGCTTCTTTTTAGTGCATAAATAAAAGGCTATTTTTTTTTTTATTATTTTTTTTTTATTTTTTAGTCTGGACACTACGTATGCATTTCAATAAAAAAACAATAAATTTAGAATTGTATTTTATTTTGCTTTATTTTATTCGATATCTTGATTATAGGACATTTACAGAAATTTTTATTAACAATGGATCGCATTCTTTCAATCATATTGTCTTTTGCTTTTCATACAATGCATACGGAATCCACAGCTCATGAAACACAATGTTTGACTAATAACGATCTTTCCAACAATGTATCACATGCCCGAAACTTTATTTCCTTTCAATACTTTTTTTTTTTTTTTTCAACTAAATGTTCAACCTATCATACAGATAATCATATTTTTGATTTTTTCTCCTATTTAAGTTTATCATGAGTTCCATCAATGAAAGTACCGTAATTGTGCAACACATCGATTAAATTACACCAAAAACAAATATTCTTTATAAAGTAACAAATGATGTAATTTTTAATTTCCTTATAAAAATTTTGTTATAAGCAGACCTAAAGCGACAGTTTTTATAGTTTTACCCTAAAAAAAGAATGAAAAATTACCGGTAAGTTATTGGCTCTTAAAAAACATCTAAAATATACAATTAAATTCTTAAGTTATACTTAATAGATCCGTATTAACTTTTAACTAGCAAATATCCGTTACCGGGGCTTTTTTTAACTTGTCCATATGTTTCGGCTATTTAAGATTTTTGCTGTTTTTAAATGAATAACGTAATCCGTAATACGAAAAATACCCGCCTACAGTTAGAAACCAACTGAGATTTAACCTTTTTTCGACCTGTCTGAATTTTGGCAATTATGACGCGTTGTTGTTGCCAATAGGAAATAATCACGCGTATACCCTTTTTTTTCTTTCTTATTCGCTTAAGTAACGATTCCTAAATTTAGGCAAAGTAGGACCAAAAACCGAAACTATTACAAACTGCTCTACAACTTGAAAGCACGCTGTCATAATCGTTAATCATCAGCAGCACAAGTTAATAAGAAACGACGAGATTAATCGTATTCTTTACCTTTATATATGTAAACGCTACGAGTGTGTTTGTATGCGTATAAGTCGACCCTAAAGGTGCAGTTCTATTTAGAGTAAGGGGGGACACGGCTGCTTGTGGCGCGTGCCACGAACCGCCATTTTCACTGCTGGAGACTGGAACAGTTATCAGCAATAATAGGAATAATAATAAAACGTCGTTCAGAAAACAGTTGACGCACCGCATTGTAACGTGCCGCTGATCAGCCAGCGGCGACCGAACTGGTCGTAGCACATTGCCTCCACGGTCACCGGATATACATAAAAGACGGCGGAACAGCCAGACCGGTAGCAGATGTTTCCTCCCGACAAGCGGAGAAGGCAAAGTGGAAGTTGAAAAAACGGATAAAAATAATCCGAAAGAAAGAAAAGAATAAAAAAAAAAAGAAGAATAAATGCTCGTTACGATCAGAACATGCTTCTTCTCGCGGGGGGTTACAGCCTAGCAGAACGAGCGAGTGGAACATACTACTCGGCCGTGAATAAGAGGAAACCGATTACAGCATCAATTGTCGCAGGCAGTATTTTACGGATATTGAGGATGGTTAGGGCGGAACTGCGTGGCCAGGCCACCCCACCGAAGATGTTTAAGCAGCCAGCTGCCATAACCTGTGCTTCAGTGTCTTCTGAAACTGTGCAACAGAACATATTCAATGCCGAATGTCCTCCCGCTAAGAAGATGACTCCACGATGATCCGCTCCATCCCTGCTATCTTCCCGTCTCTATCGAAGAAATTGACAAAATTTATTTCCAGCGTTGATGTAATCGCTCGCCGACTACTAGTCATTTCAATTAACCTTGATTAATTACCAAAAAAAAATAAATAAAATAGTACAATTTCATTAGCAAGCAAACTGTACAACTCAATACACACTACCGACACAGATATGTATAAATTAGTATAGCTTTATTTGCGTTCCATTTCTCGTAAGCCTATATTTCTTATCCTAATTTAAAACTTGGATCTCATGAACGTTATAACCCTGAAATTACAATCAATGAACTAAAATCATCTATATAAGAAACATGTTTTGCAACAGCAGGACTCGATAACCTACACATCAACATGCCCAAAGTCCCCCCCCCCACCCCACCACCAGATTAAATTATCCTCTTTTTCTTAAAAATGTTAAATAATCTTTGAATGGTAGGAGCTTTTCGGCGATTACGGTCAGTGCTGCTCCGTTAATAATATATTATATAGCGTGGATGGTGGCAATATCGAATTTTAACTGATTTTTTATTTTCTCGTGCTAACTGTCAGCGTGCTATTTTGATTCAGTTATTTTTTTACTTTTTGCAATATATACATATCAACAACCAAAAATATTTATAACAATTCAATCCCTAAACTATTCATCAGCAGCCGGGCAGACACAGCATGCAGTAAATTTAGCAGATGTGAAAGGACACTTGAAGTAGTTACAAAGAGAGCACTGAAATATCCCCGTTAACGAATTGGCTTTATTAATGAAAAACTATATCGAAATATATTAAAAAAATTAATATAAAAAAATTTATTTACGCTGAACCTAAGCGTCAATAAGTTAAATATAAAGGAAGTACATTCAGGTTTGCAGTTAGCTTCCCACAATGTGAGGGTTTAGCTTCTGTGCTGCAATTTAAAAATCGCATTATGTAAATTAGGCCTATAGGGTAGCAGCATTGGCGGTCCCGAATACTTGTAAACAATATTAAAAAAAAAACACAATCGGCTACCGCTGGAAAAAAAAAAGACTAATCCCTAATATACGATTCATTTTAAAAATTAAATCGTTATAATTTTACAAAATGCACAGTTCTAATAACAATTTATTAAAATGTTCAGAAATTATTAAAAACAACGCAATTTTGTCTTATTTATTTTTTCAAAAATTTTATTTGATAAAACTGTTCCCGCTAGTTCAAAAATACGTTGGCTGACTGCGTGTGAAAGGAAGCGTCCCCAATTCAACACTCCGTTCATCCGTAATCTTCCCATGACAGCCGTAATGTATATAGGAACAATTATTATATATATATGGCATTTATATTCATCACTTGGAAGCAGCTTTCGCTATTTCCGTCGAGCCTTTACCAAAATTACAGATCCGTGTCGACAGTTGCAGCCTTTGTAGAAATGCTGACTAATTGGTTATTTACCGTTTTTAACAACCGGTTTTTTAAAGTAAATTTTGCACTCATATTTGCTCCATCATCGTCGCTTCCATCGTTCGAACGATATATTTACCCTACTTTGTTTTTTCAACCCTCACGCGATAGTCTAGTGCTAATGATCAGACACAGGAAGAAACTGCCTTCCCTTCTTAATAAACTATCTACCATATTTAGTTCCCTCTAGTTCTTTCCATTGTCAAAAAATCACTTCTTTCTTCTGATTCTGTAACTGTATCTGTCTTAATAGTTCATTTGATAAAGCTATTTATCGCTTCGAAAATAGTAGTCTCCCGCCGTTGTTGTTCTTACGATGGAGTAGACAGTATTATTTCTTCGAAAAGAAACATTGACCAAAATACATTTTACTTCGACGGACTCGGTAATTATATACAACGAGCAAAACGTTTTTTCCTAAACGGTTCAACAAATTTTCTGATACGTGTGTGTGTGTGTGTGTGTGTTTGAGAGTGAAGAAGGGGTGTTCACGTCAAATTTCCACTGGGGCGTAAATCATACTTTCAATTCGTCAGCGCTGTTGCTTCCAGCTTAAAATCCGAAACTTTTTCCATCATTAATATTCTTCATTCGTAATCGAGCGATTTTTTTCGCCACCTAACTAATGGCAAACTTTTTTAATTTTATTAAATGAAAACAGTACGTGTCAATTCCGCCATTGAGGATACCCTTTTCGGGCCGAAAAAGTTTTCACCATGTTGCCTTACTTGTATCTTCGTATTAGTCAAAAAATACTCGTTCGCTTAAGAATATAAATGTTTACTACCACAGAGACATCATTTAGTATTGTTTCGTCAAGTGCGTCACGATTACAGCGGGACTAAACGGTTTACTCGATATACAACTTTTGTGTTATTTTTTGACAACAATCCAACAAAATGCAATAAGAAATCGATCAATAAGCAACAAAAACAGAAAAAAGAAAAAAAATAGGAAATTCGACACCAACAACAATTCAAATGCTGCGGAATAGCGTGAAACTTGAGAACCTATAATATTGTAAGTTGCCAATGTGCATTTTAATCAGTACCACGGCTACCTGCGGCGATTTAGATAAAAACAGTCAGGTTAGCCAACTGATCCATTCGAATTTAATTCGCAATTCTTCTAATTAAAGTAAAATCAAAAATCGCTAAGTAAACCAGATATATTTAATTCCCGTAAGAATAACAAATAAACCGGTAAATACCATATTCTAACTCCAACAAGGAGACGTCACGCAGCTGGAGTCACCGATTTTAATGAAATTTTGCAGTTCGATAGTGTATATGAACCGTATCAAAAATATTGCATTACCTTCTTCTTTTTGATTTACGTGAGAAATTTACCCGTTTAGACAAAAATATGCAATATAAATTCCAGATTACGTTTATTTAACTCGTGCAACGGTTCAGAAGTCCGACGGTAATACTGAAAAATCAAGTGTATTAAGCATAAAAATTATTAAAAAACGATAAAGTAATATTAAAAAAAAATATATATATATATATTTTAAATTCAATAAAAATTCAAATGCGTCGATATTTATTACATTTACACGCTATATTAACTGGCGTAAATAGGTTCAAATCCACCAGCATCGTTAATTTCTTTTTCACTTCATATTTTATTATTGTTAATTATGAATCTAATTACTTTAATTCTTTGTACATATAAAAATGTAATTAAAACTTTTAATTTTTTGTTAATTATTTACATTATATTTTATGCGTAACGAATTCATTAATGACAAAAATAGGATTATCCTTACTTCTATTATATGTTGCTTATAAATGAATGCAATTACTAACGAACATTTTTATCTTTATATGTATTAAATAAGAAAATATGTATATTATAAATAAATATACACGCGAACATATTAAAGTAATTAAATAATATGAATTATTAAGAAAAAAAAATGTAAAATAAATAAATTAACCTACTTTTACGCCGGTTAAGTTACTATCAATTTCGCCACTACACATAGTGTTTTTATAGTATATAATAATGTAATAAATGACGCGATTATTAAATTTAGGACTGTTTTTTTTTTTTTTCTTCACGCTACTTTATTATTTTTCGTCAGTTTTATGTTTAGTGTACCCGATTTCAGATATAATCGGTTTTCTGAACCATTTGCACAAGGTAAATGAACATATCCCGGAATTTATTACGTATTTTTGTCTAAACGACTATTCGTAACATTCATTATTTACGGCTTCTAAAAATTTTAATTTTTCCCGTAAATGAAAAAGATGCATTCAAATATTTTACACGGTTCATATGGTTTTTTGCCCATCTGCAAAATTTCATCAATATCAATGATTCTATCATTATGACGTTGTCTCCTTGTAAGACAGCATAGATTTTATTTCCAATAGGTGTACCAATTCTCCTGATCATACTTAACCTTCCCTGTTTACGGGTTTCTTTGTTTTTATGTTGTTTTTTTTAAAAAAGACAACTAATCCCATAACAAGTTAAAAAAAAAAAACAACAAAAGCAACCGTTTCGAAAAGCCTGGGTTACATAAATTCCTGCTCTCTAGGATGAATCTTAAAATTTAAAACTCAGCATTATGCAAAGGCTTTAAACTGAGATTAATTATTAATTCTCCGCCTATGTTTGCTGCGTTAACCGCAGCTTAAGCTTAAATCTGATAGTAAACGGGTTTTTGTAAAGAATACAATTAAGGAATTATTACTATTTTTTTTAATATTTGGGTTCGACAATTAAAACATTAACCCTAGCGCAATTGATAATTATTCATTTCGAAACGAATTCCATTCGAACGAACCAACTATACGCAACGATTTACAACAATATCTTAATAAAATAAATTTATTTTTTTTATTTTTACTTGTTTTTTTGTTGTTTTTTTTTGCCGGGGGAGGCTTAATAACATGAAAAAATATTATCCCATTCCATCATTAAAAAACTTTTTTTTTTTTTTTCTATTTATCAGGCTTCTCGTCAACCAGGGACCTTCACCCAGACGCAATTAGAAAGAGCAATGAATCAGTTATATTTTGATGCTGTCAGGCATTGCTAGTAGGAAGGAACAAACAATGGTGTGTGGAGAAGGAAAAGACAGGATATAGGAGGCATAATACAGAGTAGGCAATTCGCAGCAAATTGTAATAGAAAGCAGAATGAAAGAGATGAACGCTTAATAAGCACATGATCAGCATCGAAACATGTTCTTCGTTTGAGTAAAGAGGACAGTATGAAGGAGAAATCAACGAAAAACGAAAACGAGAGGAATATAATAGAGTATGGCTCAAGAACGCAGACGAATAATGGAAACAAGAACAGAACGACGAAGTAAAGGAAAGAAAGAGAACCCCGGATTGGCAAGAAGACTAGGTTGAACAGACAGATGAAAAGAACAACTGTTAGAAAAATAGGAATCGTAAATATCCGATACCATAGCCTAAAGTGAAAACTTTTACACAGCGGAAGGAGATTAGAGGATAGGATCGTTCTTAAGAGAAGAGGTGGTAAGAAGCAGCAACCCGAACCAAGGAGTCCGCCGCTTCATTATTAAAAATTCCCGAGTGGCTAAGAATCCACAGTAAATCAATTTGAATGGAGTAGAGGGTAGAAAGAACGTGGATACGTATACGAAGAATAATAAAATCACAGGAATGATCAGAAAGGTGGAATAGATGGTCTGAAGGGCGTATATGGAATCTGATATAATTAAGAATTTAGAAGAAAGGTGATTTGAGGAAATGAAAATAATGGAACGTAGGATGTATGAATGTGGAACAGGAAAGAGGCAGACGAAAAAATTCTGAAAAATCAGAATCTGGCAGGATAAACTGACCGACCTCTTCGATCTGTCCGTAAATACGGTTATATTAGAGGTAAATTGAGAATTGATAGCACTGTGGAATTCCTGTCTAATTAGGGCCTGTGGAAGAAATTCGGAGAGCTTATTTTAGGAAAATGGCAGAGTTCGGTGGAAAAAAAAATGAAAAATAAGGGAGATTGTCAAGGGTATTTTTTTCTCTTTTTTACCTCTTGGGCTAGCAAGAATCTTCATCCAGAAATTGTGTAAGAGAAAAACGAACTAAGTAGAAGAGATATGGGGGATAAAATATAGAGGGGTTTTTCTAGGTGTGAAATGTCAGTTGCTAGAAATAATTAAAAAACTAAAAATCCTTTTTAATAAAGAATAAATCCGACGCTGGTTTTTAGATTCAGAAAAGCGAATAGCAGAACGGGGGGTTTTACGAAAAGTAAGAATCTGGCAATTCGTTGTTCATAACGTGAAAATAAAGTATTCGGGGGAAAAGTTAATAAAATATTATTCGAAAGTGCCCGCGAATCGGAAAAAATGTTAGGCGCTATCAGGGCGAAAAATCAATTATAAAATTCTTCTAATTACACTGAACCACTTAGCACAAAGCGCAAATGCAAATAAAAAATTTTCGTTAACGTAAAATGTGTAAAATGAAGAAAAAATTTTCACAAAAAAGTTTTTACAGACTCCGATTTAATTAAAAATCATTTTGTTCTTCCGAATAACGTTTTCTATAAAACGTCAGCTGATTCAATAATAACTGAAATTTCCAGATCTGAAGAACTAAATTAATTTGTTATCTTCCAGTTACATACTTCGTGAGGGATTAGTCTCTCTATCGACATTTATGTCTATAATTATTTCGAAATGAAGTATACCGGAAGATTTTAATGACCTAATTCGCGAGTGCATTGCCTATCGACATTAATAATCTGAACCGGCGACCTTTTGGAAGTTTACACGTGATTTTTTTTCCATCCAAATCACCATATTATTATACGTATATTTTTGTTTAATAAATCGGAAACAATAATTTTACGATTAATTTCCAATAGCATTTTAAATGTCTGAACGTATCTTTATGCAGATGTTGTAAGATCGAATTTACTCCGGAGCACCCGGTATAAGACGTCTCGGTTCTGCATTCGAAAAAAAAATTTTTGTACTAAATACCGTATCAGTGCACCTTCCGACTCTACCAGTATAAGCGCATTAAACTGTTTCAAGAGCGGTTCGGAATCGAGTCGATATCGGGAGAATTGATTTAAGGCATTTTTTATTCCGAAAATTTTCTTTTCACCGGACAATCGAATTTCTAGTAACAAAAATAACGTTAACCGGGCGGCCTTAATTTTCAATTGTAGCTGTTTGATTTTTTCGAGATAAAATGCGGATAGTAAAAATAGAAATTTTCGAGAACTCGACTGATAAATTTGTATTAGCTTTACTGTTCGGGAAATTAGTTAAACATTAACGAAGTTCTGCGTATCGAAAGGGAAGTAAAAAGTATAATAGGGGGAATAAGAAGAATAAGAAGAAAAGTTACTGGTTCTTGTAATTTTTGTAATTAAAGTGAAAAGTTTCAACTGGGATCTTCGCGACGTGTATGATGTAATCTCGTAGGTATTTGAATTATTACAAACGGATCCGGGGCTTTATTATAATACGAGGGAGGAGTTTTTGTGCAACATTTCGCAAACTTATTTCCGCGACAGATGATAAAAACGCTATTCAGTTTTATTGCTACACATTTCTAACTATGAAAATTGCGAAACAATATTCTTCAAGTAAACTACTATTCGTCTTTTTTCTCTGTAGTAAGAAAAACGAAACCGTTTGAAGAAGTTTTGTTTACCAAAGAATAAATGAAAGCGAAAAAAA
Source organism: Icerya purchasi (assembly GCA_039619475.1). Taxonomy (NCBI): domain Eukaryota; kingdom Metazoa; phylum Arthropoda; class Insecta; order Hemiptera; family Monophlebidae; genus Icerya; species Icerya purchasi. The sequence goes on along the minus strand of CM077116.1, from coordinate 32,865,730 downwards.
AAAAAAAAATGAATGAGAATAAACGGGTTTGTTTAACAAATGATTATATTTCGTCAGTGCACCTAAGCGTACAGCCCTTAGATGATTGCTGTAGACAGCGATCAGCGCTCAGGAGATGGACCGAACGACGGTGTACCCGTTGCAATAGTCATTCTGGTCACGACTACAGTCACGTCATAACCTAACAAATTCCTTTAGTCACACACATACAGCTCTGAAGCTATGTGAAAATTTTGTAAATCGTTCTGCATATTAAAAGAGCCATTTCGGAGAATCTATATATATATATGTAAAAATCATAATTTATAAATTTGACTAACGATAATTTTCTTCGTTATTACCGATCCGTAGAGCCTCTGTACCTTCTATTTGTGATTGGTCTACATTCTACACTCGTACCAATTAAAGTTCTACACACTTATGTAATCTACCTTTTTCTTCGAAATATCACATTCGCTCTGTTATAATATCGAAAATTATGCACAGTCTTAACTAGCAAGGGAATTCTGCAAAAAAAAAAAAAAATATTCAAAGAACAGAAAAAAAAATGACTGCGATTCTATTTTAATTTAGAGTTCCTCTGGAAAAAATCTCGATTGCCGCCGAAAACTAGCTTTAAAATTTTAAATGACACGTGCGTATTTGCCCTATGAGACCCACAACTGATTTCTAATAAAAAATCAAGATAATTTTATTCAGACTCGTACACAGATATCAAAAAATAACACGAAACTAGCCGTATCTGTTTCTTTCTCTCTTACAACTGAAACGAATTAAAACAAATAAGGCCGCGACGACACGAATCGATTAAAATGATAAAAGCATTTTATATGTAAACACGTTTTAAGCTATTGTAGTACCGAGTAAAATTGAAATTGATAGAAAATAGTAGCGGGACTGTTCCGAAAAGCTTATAAACATTTCAAATTATACGGTAAATGAACGACGTCGATATTTTTATTTAATGCCCTGAAAAATACGTATTGAACATATGTGTAATCTTCTTACACCCTTCAATACACGATGTCTCTCCCTTTTGAATCTGTATCTGTCAAAAAACTTGTTACTTTCTTTTTAGGATTCCGCACACATATAATGTACTACGGAATCCTATCAAGACGGCTCAGAAACGACAAAAATATCAAATTAAAACGTGCAAGAACTCACGAACGTGGTTTTTGACTTTTATTAACTTCACAATTAAAATTCTCTTTAAGACTATCTTTATAACTTCAAGCTGACCGATTACCATGAACGGTAAGAAACCCAAAAAACCGTCAAGAATATATAATTTGGAATTTAAAACAACCTCAAAAAGCACCTTTAAAAAGTTCATAACTCATTACCGGATAACCATTTTTAAAAGCGAAATTCAAAATATTAAATCGTAGAAGGTCTTTTGTGAAATCAAAAAATTAGCGGCTAAGAAATTATTTAAACCTCTCCATTTAGGCCAAAAACGGCAAAAAAAAAATATGTTCGCGTAAATAATAGCTCGAGTAAAAACGTTGGAGGAACCAAAACGTATCTCAAACATACACATAAAGAGGATCGTTTCATAGGAAAAATATATCCGAGCTTACAGTTTTATATTCAGACGCTTGGAAAGCTCGAAAGTTCCGGGCATATGAGATATCTTTGGAAAGATCGCTATTTGTCGGGAAGGGATCCGGTATTTCATTTCCGTAACCAAACTTTCGAAGTTGACGAAAATTTCGAATAAAGCGCGAAAGATTACGCGTTCCCACCGCTTGACGTCGGGAATATCATAGTTAAAAATTGTGAACAAGGTTAAAAAAATATGCGCATCCCCCTTTATATTTTTCTCTAGTTTGAAATATCCCCCCGGGGTTTCCGGCTTTAGAATTAGACCCTGGGGTGCTGAAAATTCGAAATTTTTGAAAAAATATTTTTTTCCCCCGGGCATGTTATATTTTTAAAGATGGCGATAATTTCAAAAAATCGCAAATAATTTTACGTGCCTCTCTATCTTTGCAGCGGAAAAAATCAGATTCCTTTTTTCGAATTTAGTATTATGTAAATGTAAACTATGGTTATAATTTAACATACGGAATTCTCAGCGCATGAAACATCATGCTTGACTGAACTTGTTTAAATTTTAAATTCCCTACCTAGATTTGTAACGCATAGCTAGAATCAATTGCCGGCTATTTTAATGGAATCTATAATTCAACTGTTTTGATTAGAATCTCTCGTTTTCGAAATTTGAAAGGAAATTCATTCAATTTTGTTTACTTTACTTTTTTTTTTTTTTGGCCTTGTCAACCAGGCACCTCACCCAGAAACAATAGGAAGAAGAGTTCAGATACAAAATTATCCTTTTCAACCCTACACTGAAAACACTTTTTTTTTTTTTTTTGATCTTTTTCTGTTAGCTTAGCATTCGTAATGAAGGCAAACAAGGCTGAATATACACGTAAGAGCCACAACAGATTGGATTTTTTTTTTTTTTTTTTTCTTGGGCGTCGAAAATTTAACTTATCGACAAGACTGGATTTTATTTAGACGGACCTGCACCGCAGCGAATTCGACAACGAGGAGAGGAAAAAAACTACAATATATTAAAAAACCGGAAGATTTTGCAGATAAACCTAAGTTCGGATAGAAAAAAGTTTTATTTAAAAATCATAAACTATTGGATTAGAAAAACTACCCGTAATAGAGGAAGTTTTTTTTGATTTTTTCCCCCTATGAACATTCACTAAAAACGATTCTTTACTTGTACAGTTTTTCGTGTGTTTTCGTTAACCTTAATTTTGAAGTAAAATCCAAATTAACCATAATACCCTTTTAGACAGCACCATTAACATCGTTACAAAAATTTATAGTCATTAAGGTTAATCTTTCACTGCGCGATGTAAATTCAACAATACAACCCCCACCCCATTCCCAAAAGACCGTGTAAGGTACATTTATTAATATACATATTTATTTACAATACAGAATTGTAGCCTATCCACTTAAGTATTTACTATTAAGTTCTATTTTACAATTCTCTTCGTAATCATATTTCTACTTATTTATTAATAGAAAAAATCTGCGCATATTGTTTTTCCAGAATTTGATTTCTTTTATTGCGAAATTGTTGAATTCATTGAAATCAATTTTTACAAGTTATTTCACATTATAATTACAAAATCTACTATTATTATAATTATATCCTTGTCGTATATAAAGAGCAGCTTAAAATTACACATTACACAGTTTTTGGAACCAGTTTTTTTTTCTTTTTTTTTTTTTTCTTTTTTTTCGGCGCGTCAACTATGAACATTAATCTAGCACGAGTGAAATTTTTATAAGTTTCAAAGTGCGGCAGCGGGATTTCTAGCCGAACAAAACATAATACTCAACGACGCCACGATAATTAGCTAAGCAAAGGTCTTAAATTTATATAGGTACACTTTAAATAGTCCATGCTCCGTTATAAATTAGATATTGGAAAATTCGGCATATACTGATCACTTTTAAATCTACTACATATAGGAAAAATCTATACGTTATACGAGCTATAGTTATTCCACATTTCTTGAAATCTATTAACATTTCATTGTGCAAAATGTATTAATTTATTTTTTACTTTAAGTGCTCAATCTTCGTTTTTGAAATTATTTGAATTTGATTCAAAATTCGTTTCCGAGTTGCCTGCCGATCAGGATGATTGATATAGCTTACAAAGTTTAATTATATTCGTAACGAAATATTCTTTTCAAGGTTTAATAGGTGCAGCGCCCGTCTTTTCGGTTACACCGATGTGGAAAACATAAGGTGAGAAATATCCGGAGTTTTCGATAATGAGTAGAAAAACAGCGTTAAAAGGAAGAGAAGATTATGAAATACTAGAAATCTTTGAAGTCGGTACAAAACGTTAATTTAAAAGCCCACATCACCGATTTAAATAAATTTCATCGATTATAAAATGTTTGAAATAGAAGTGACGAAAGCAACTTATCGAAACCTTGCTAATAAATATGCTTTTAGAATCTGGTAATATTAGAACAACTGTTAAAAGTGCCTAATGAAATTACAGTTTTTTGATGTTTAAAATAAATTAATTATTCGTTTTGAAAAAAAATTCAAATTCGTAATTCCGATTACGCCATTCACTGTAACATATATATATATATATATATAAGTACACCAACCATTAGGTTGAGAAGAGAGAGAGAGTGAGAGATATGTATATATATAAACTCTGCCCTTCGCGTCACGCAAAAGGATGCCCCCTTGTCCATTAAACTCTTTTCTTTTAAACGTTTTTTAGAAAAATAGCTTTGAATCGACTATGGCATTCTTACCTGACTTTAACTTCAAAAATATCTTAGAAATTGTACAACACAGCATTCAACCTTTGATTATGTATAAAGTAATGGGATATTAACATTGTAGGATAAAAAACTAACTGGACATGATTGGGGGACGAAAAATTTAGTGTAATCCAGAGAATGACTTCATCGTTAACGTATTCATATATACGGGAGCGGCACAGAGGGACATTTTGGAAAGAGTAATTATATAATTACGCAAAATATTCTCCGGTAGGCAGTAAATTTGAGAAATACCTCTTGTTTCATATAGAAAATCAAATAGCGACCGCTTTAGAAATTTACAAATGTTTTAAAAATACATAATTACTACAATTCTTAATTTAACTTCTGTTTAACTTTTAGGGATGAAAAATAAAACGAAATTATAAAATTATACTTAAAAAATGGTAGTTTAGAATTTGAATAGTGAATTACTAGAAAGAATATAACGACAGTATTTTTATTAGGCTTTACTTCTATCTTATTTTTCGTTAGTAATCCGCTCCGAATTTTTTGTTAGTGAGCAAATGAAAAAAATATATATTTTTTTTTCGATTTTAGTCTCTTTGGACTTGGTATGTGCGGTCTGCGACAACAGGATAGCGCCTGTCGGCCGCGTGAGCCGTGCGAGATGAGCGTTGTAGCGGCTATGTACTATTAAGTGATAAGATTTCGGCAATGTAAATTTGGTTAAATAAAAACGGCTGCCGATTTAGTTGAATAAATGTAGTTCAGTTACCGTTAAATGATCGAAACCGATAGTCGCCGATATTTTGATCGTCGTTTTTGAGTGACGGGTTTTTGTTTCATACTGGTCTACGCAACGTTGTGTGTCGCGGTTTACAATCTCCTAGTGGCCGTCGTCTAGAAGTGAAAAAAAAAAGGTCGACCGAATAAAAAAAAATTGTTACGAATTTATTTTGTGTCTGTGACTGCATTGCCGTGTAAAAATTTATAATTTTGTCGTAAAATATACCTTAGTGTTTTCGCAAAAAGGCTGTACCTGATTGAACACGTGGTGCGGTACCATCGTGAGACCTCCCGAGAAAAGAGTGTAAATACGCCCGTGGTGCGGGGGCAAGTTCGTGCTTGTTTTGCTTAGCTTCCCGTGTTGTCTTTTTTATATTAAAAGCAAGTCCTCTCGGAAACGAAAAGATTTATTTCGTCATCAGAAGCAGAATCAATTTCATAACAAGAATAGTAGAAATTCATTTCAATATATACATATATATGTATAAAGAAAATAATTATATGTAATCCGCTGTATGTTACATAGGAAAAAAAATAAATAAATGAATAATTTTAAATTTTAATAGAAACGTTCAAAAACTTTGTAAATGTGTAAAATTATTTTCAGATATAGGTGGAAATATACGCAATCTAAAACTATCGATGTGTAAAAATAATACATCGAACCTGCTAAAAACTGCTGAAAGAAAATCGTTTTTATCCAGACGGTTTTCGCAACTTTCAATTTGGGAATCATTGCACCTACATAAGCAAAAACTTCGTAGTCAAATGTCAAGAGGTTCCAGAATACACACAGTACACTGAAGACCGTGGATAGCGATCTATAGTTATCGGGAGCTAACGCAAAACGTAAAATTTGTTCACGAAAAAAGGACTGCGACTTTTTGCGCCTACATCGGACGGTAGCATGCTAGCAGTAAGTCTGATCACACTAGAAATGGAATTCGAGTCAAACGGGATAAAACAATTTGCCTCCTGTTCAGATAAGGCTTGTCCAGCTCGCGTCGGTAACCGCAAATTATTTCGTAAATCGTTCATTTACATGGCGCATGATGATAACGATTCATGCACTCTTTCCCAGCTTTGTACCTTTGTCTTCGGTGCGCGTTCTCACGACTGTGCGACCGAAGCGACGACTGGCGCGCAATTAAATTTTAACCGGAATTAATTCAGCGCGAAAACAATTGCTCGCGATAATATTAACGACTGGCTCATAGACGGGGTAGGGCGGTGCAGCAGCGGTCATCGAAGACAGAAGCTCCGACTCGAGCGATAGGTGGCGGCAATTGTACGAGGACAGGAAAAAAGTTTGGTCTCTCTAAGACATCTGGCGACTCTGTCGGCGGAGACGTTTTTGACCAGGCGCGGGCGTGCGATAAAAACAAGGTCGCGTAAATTAAAACGTTCGGTAAATTCCGGCGATTCCGAACCCGGAGGAAAGGGATGTCTTGTGGCACCTGCGAAGGTATTTTTATATATTCGTTGCTCGGGTACTTAGTACGCGAGCGAGTACTTTTTTTCGCCGGCACTTAGCCTCCGATCATCTCTCGGGCACATATTATAAGAAAATATCGACGTACAATGGCCGGCCGATCCAAAATATTCACATCAGAGTAACAGCGGTTCACGCCGCGCGTAAGCGGACGGTCCGTTCACACGCGCACACGCTGACAACGTCTAGGACGCGGCGCTGTCGTAGCGAAACATTCATCAAAAGAATGCGCGCGCGCGCGCTAGCCATTCCCACGATAACCTGGTTTTCCCGCTCGTAATATAATTCAGTTTATGCACGAAGGTTCCCATGGGTGATGGGCATTCCTGAAAGTGTTTCTCACGACATTCGTATAAATACTCATTCTAAGGGCAGTTGCGAACCGCCCGGTTGACAACACCGCACGGTAAGGTCGCCGGTCTCTAAACGTCCGAAATAACACTGAGACAGCGCCCTCTTAATAGCATTCTCCGCGGAAGTAACAAGAGTATTAGCTAGAAGTGGTAACTTTTTTTTCTTCCTAAATTTTTCCTTTTTAATTCTTTTCCTTCTTTTTTTTTTTTTCCGCCGGGAGAAGAGGTAACTAATAAAAGTAGGAAGTAAAATTCTCACGTTGTAAACGAGATAAAAATTATATAAGCAGAGGATTTCGTTTTTAATGGGGTACTCGAAAAAATCGCATTACGAGCTAACCGGAAGAGCGAAAAGACAGCAGGATATGAGAATCGTAAGACGTAGCGAAAGCCTGGCGCCTTCGTTATATTAGAAATTTTTTGAAAAGTGAAAAAATTCTGTCACAACTCTAGTTCAAGTTCCTTTTACCGAATATGTTGACTCGAGTTGTATGCGCCTTCAAATAATCCGACAACAATGGTGTGCATTTTCTTAACAGCGGTGTGCATTTTCTTCCCGCTCACAAAGCACCACTTTATCCAGCGTTCTACTCTAAATTACTGTCTTCTGGTATATTTAAAAATTGTAAACTTTGGAACAATCGAAAATTACCCATATACGGTTTTTTATTTCCTTCGGAAAAAACTTCATTTGCATCTAATTTATGGCAGCAAACGGTGTTTTTTTTCCCGATTCAAATATATATTTTTCGACACGATGCCTCAAAATCCGATGATAACAGTTCCCGTTTCAGTATCAGTTTTCCGATTAATCGTTGATATAAAGCGTTTGGAAAATATTTTTACAGAACGGGGGAGACTGCATAATAGTCCACTCGAACAAATAATCGAAAAACTAATACCGGAAGTTCTATTATCGGATTAACGTCAAAAATCACATATTCCAGTTGGAAAAAGAAAAAGCTTTAGACGTTAGTGAAAAGCGAGTGAAGGTGTAAACTTCGCGCATTTCGTTCGGAAGATTATAAAACTGAAATTTTTTTAAAAACGTTACAACATTCCAGAAGAAGCAAATTTTTTAGAGTAACCAATATGGAAACGCTGCGTGATAAACCTGTGCAAAAGGAAGAAAACGCACGCTATTGTTCTCGGATTATTGGAATGCATTCTCTATAAGAAAAACGAAGCCATCGCGTTTTGCCGTGAGCACGTTTTGCCGCGAGCACGATTCGCCGAGACCTTATTTCGCCGCAGGCACATTTTGCCGCCAGCAACACAGCACGAAAAGCCACGATTCGCCGCCGACGTTGAATAATGGGATGACGTATATTTTAATCTTTACGTCTGTTGTACCGGTTATTAAAAAAAATAAAATGTAATATAAAAATAAAACGTTAGAAAACATACTACGGCTGAATTATTTTTAAATGAAACGAAAGTTGTAATTAAGAATGTGTTTCATTAACGCATTTAACTGAAGTTAAGAAATAGTATATTTAATAGTAAGTACTAGGGAATCTTAGGATTTTTTTAAAAGAAATTTCATACTGGCGCGTAAATAATATAAAAAGCTTACGTAATCTTTTAGATTTTTATTAAATAATTATATACTTAGCGATTAAAGTTGAAAATTGGTGCATTATATTTAATAAAAAGTAATGTAGCCGCCTTTTCAGGTTTCAGTCTGTTTCGCAGAGGATCATAACTTAAGCCCGAGCTACTAAACAACTGTTCACTAGGTGCACTAATTCGTATGGAGGTGATAAAAATCCGCGAGCCATTCTAGATAATATTTTTTAGTTCTGCTCGGCGAACGTTCCACCATTTAAGTGGATTTTCATTTACATTGATCCTTTTCTTATTTGCGGTAAGCAATTCCTTCTTGAGTACAGTATCGGCGCTACCATTTTCTGACGATTCTTGACCCTCATCTTCATTTGACGAATCTATAGCATCATGGCAAGAGCGTTTTTGAAGACAACCTTTCTAACCATACCGGAAGAGTTCCTGGTTCTTTTGTATCTTTATCCGAAGAATCTGTCATTCTCATTCTTTTAGCAACTCTAAATCGATACATCCGCATCCGCATATGCAGATGTGAAAATTTATGCAGAAGATTCGCAATTGCGGATGCGAATATCCGCAACATCCCTAGTAAGCACACTTGCAGCAAAATATATACATTCACAAAGTTCAGAAAACAATCCACGCGCAAGAAATGTGTAAACTTAATTTCCATATTAGTTATACAAACATGTAGCTTATTACAATATCAGGCATTTACAAAATTTAGTAAAACTTTTTCTCAGAAAGAATTTGTTTTACGCGAAAAAATATTCAATGATATGTCGAAGGGGAAAGTTTTGTTATCAAAGCCCCTCATCCTTATTATGCATTTAATGACATATGGAATTCTCAGGCATGGGGAATGGCGAGAAAAGAATACTTGGGGAAAATAAATAAACTGCAAAATTAAATGCTTGAAATTAATAGCAGAAATCCTTAAGGGAGAAACTGATAGTGAAATAATTAAAAAAGAACACGTAATGAGCATGAGAGGAATGTACTTATTACTGAAGATATGAGAGTACACATATCAGCAGAAAAGAAAATTGAATTGGAGGAAAGAATAAACACAGAATACTTGAGGGAAAACTATTTGTACAAACTGCCGCTAGCTAAAACAACAAAGACGGGGGAGCAAACAGATTCAGTTGTTAAATAAAATGCTTAAAGAAATAATAGAGGAGGAAAAAATTGGGGCGAAAAAAAAGAAAAAAAAGGGGAATGATTACGGAAAGAGGGAAATAAAGGAACAATAATAAACATTAAATAAGAGAAGAGGGTGCAGAAATAGTCATAAACAAAAGTGAAAAAAAAGGGAAGAAAAAAGGAAAGGAAAAGGGGCGGAATAAAATAAAAAAATAAAATAAATAATAGATATTAGTTATAAGCTAAGTTAGAAATAAGGAAAAATAGGATTAATTTACGTAATAAAAATGATATTGTATAGTATGTAAGTAGTATAGTGTAGAAATCATTAGGTGTAAGAAGCTTGACGAGAAAATGTGTAAATAATAATAAATACATTTCAAAAAAAAAAAAAAAAAAATTGAATATTTTCTTTCCATTTTAAAAACAAACACCTGTTTATTAGAACGCTGGTGGTGGAAAACCGTGCTTGCGGCGAACTGTGGTTTCGACGAATCGTGTTCGCGGCAAAACGTGGTAATAGACCGAAGAAAAACTACATAGAAACTAATATAACGTCTCCTCAGAACGGTCTCTTTTTCCAGTTTTCCAAAAATTTCGAATGTAATAAAGGTGCCAGGCTTGTATGTCCCGTTGTCCGTTTTTCTACTGGCGCCATCCCGTTCCGGTCAGCTTCATATTTATGCGACCGCATTAAATTCTCTCTAGATAACTTCACGCCGAGTAAAATTCTTTCGCCTAGCCTCTCCGCGGCGAAGTCGAAAAAGGTATTCTCAGTTTTCTAAATTCTCGGCACTAAACACCACGCAGGTCTTCAGGTCTCAACGAATACAAAGTAATACGTGGTATATGTCTGTAAAATTTACCGAGTTATTTACACTTATCGTTGATCTGGCTTCTTACACATTCCGTAGAATACAGCTTTGCATTTTTAACCTACCGTATTGTTCTAACTGATGATGTGATTTCTGTGAAAACATTTTTGAACAAAGAAATTTGAATCAGAATTTTTTAATTACGAATTTTTTTTGTATTCTCTTACACGTTAATAATGAACTAATCGTAAATGTAAATAATCGTGCAGCTCGTATCATACTCGTCCATGGTACACCGATTTTAATGCAACTTGGCCGATTGTTACGTCACGATTAAACGAAACTTTTGTCATGCACGAATTAGAACAAATACTAGATTGCTCGCTTTAACGAACCGATATAAACGAAAATTATCGTTTATTTGAACTGCTTCGTCGGGTTTTCGCTTCACCGGTTTATATTTTATTTTCGGAAAATAAATTGCCGGAGAATTACGTGATTAGCCCACAGGAGGAATTTTCTTTTTCTGGGAGTCGGCATTTCCGAAAAAATTCAGACCCAAAATCGGCCAAAGAAATCTTATCGGTTTCGTAAAATAACGAAAAAATTTTACCGAGGAAACAGAAAATTTTGCATATTTAAGATAGGCCCACGGAATTTAAAATAACGAAATTCCATATTTTCTTAAAAATTTAACCTCTTTCATTTATAAAAGCGGATTGCGCGGAATTGGAATTCAAAAAATAGAACTTGAAAAAAACAGACAAATTCCATTTTTCTGAGTCAGTAATGCTGATTATCTACCGCAAGAATTCGGATATCGGAATTTAGTGTTAGTCGTCGAGAAAGATTCGTAGTATCATCGGTTTTAGCAATCTTCAAAAAAACTTGATACCTTCAACTTCAAATTACAACACGATATAAACACTAAGACATATAATACACCGGTGTAAGTAACAAAAATTCATGGGGCGGGGGGGGGTCTTACACAAAAGTGTCAAAATTATTACTGTTTCAGCATAATTCAGGAGAAACTACCTGCAAATGTTCAAATAGGATCGGTGCGAACGATACATTCTTTTTTTTTTATGTATTATATGTTTTTGCGGGCAGGCATGATTTCCCTATTACCGATTTACTTTAGGCTTTTATATTCCCAATTTATGGAAAAAGTTGTAGAACGGATTCCTTTTGTTCTAATTTGTACCATCATTATTACAATATAGTCGATGCCCATCTATATGGCATCTTGCTTTGGTTTATACAACGACAATGCAAAATTATCCTCGGTGTGACGTGTATCTCATTTATTATATACATTCATTCCGTTTAAATTTACGACGTACAGCTCGCTTTGCCGAACTATGTTATTTCTATCAGGCAATATCTTCGAGTACTCGAAGATAAGCATTCAATTCATTAATTTCTTACTGTATAGGTGTGTGATCGAATGAATCTTAAGAACATCTCACTCAGGTGTATTTTCAACTTACCGAAAAATTTAATTTAAGTTCAGGTTTCTTATTGTTCAAATTCATAAATAAATAAATGGTTTTAAATTTTTATGGCGTAGTAAAACCGAAAGAAAGTGAAATATAAAATTATTTTATGACATTACTGGAAGTTTTATTTTTTGAAATAGTTGAGAATTCCTTTACCTTAGTAAGCGGCTAAAGTGTGGTGGAGTCATCGTTTTGCGTAAGTCGTTTTTTTTTTCTTTAAAATAAGTTGTGCGATATCGACAGTTAACTTCAAAAAGTTTAAATTTTGGTTAAACAGAAAATATCTAGAATCACACTTTCTTCAATTCGCGATAAAATTTCTACTCTTTTTGTATTTTGCTGTAATTAGTTTACATTCCAGTTAATTTTGAAAATGTAATAATATTCGATAAATATAAAAAATTTGCATTTGAATATCCAAAAAATCGAAATAAAGAACCCGAGTTATCATTTGTAAATGAAATTTCTCTATATCATCGGTAATTAACGGAACACTGTAAAATTTCTCAAAATAACCTAACATATAATTTAAATATAAAATACATCCGACTAAGCATCGTCATAACCTCAGTAGATTGTGCACATATTTTCAAGTCTTATACAGACACTACGAAATTGGGCATGCTAGTCAGTTCGTGGCATTTGAATTACTAATTGTTTTATTTCGCGAGTTTGTTTGTCACCGTATTCTAGAGTTAACAATATTATTTTTAAGATTTAAAGTCAAATACGATTGATGATTGCCTTAAATTAAATTAAATTAAATTGTTTTAAGTACCTGCGTTGCATATAATAATTACCTGGTACATAATCGATATCGGTACAGCTAAAAATGTACGATAGGTTGCGCCAATGCGCTATGTAGCGTACGGAACCTTAAGAAGAAGAAGAGAAGTCTATTTACAAGCATATTATAGTCTTTATTTAACCAGTTGTTAGAAAATAAAATTGAATTAAAACGTTATTTATTAAGTTTAATAATATAAACAAGATATATTTGTTATAAGTGCAATTATTACAGACTCTTTTAACACAAAATTTGAGATGGTTGATGGGACTGTATATCCTATTACCGTCTTTAAATTAAGTACACGTGCAGGGACACAATTATCTTTTAATTTAGCTATAATGACATTCCCACGCACCTTATTTCTTTTTTAGCACAATAGTTTTCTGCGCCACTATAATTCAATTTTTATTTCTAACTATATATTTTCCCCACCCGCAATGTTGGGAATAGGGTCTTTAAAAATAAAGGTTCGCGAATTTGTAAAATGAAGCATTCAATTTTTAAAAGGAGGGTATACGTTGATTAAAGAAAATAAATTTGCATTGAAATATCTCAAAAACTGAAACCGTTAGCTAAATGATGCTAGTGAGAAAAACATTACGAAACGTAAACCGTACTTAATTTTTCGAGTCAATGATTTAAGTTAGTCGCTTTCGCCGAACCTTTAATTTGAAAATTTGGGCAAATTTTAAAATTCACTAGGCTTTGTAGTTTGACTGTATTCCTATAGGGAAAATACGTAATTTAAACAAATGAAGAACTCTCCGACCACCACAGAACACTAGAAAATATTCGGCTGCATACGCGCCATTTGCCATGGTAGCCAACTGCACCATTTTTTAAAATTTTCTTTCTATATATACATATATATTGCATATAAAATTTATTGCAACGCTAGAAAATACCATTTTCTCGCAATTTAGAATTCAATTAAAGTGACAAAATTAAAATTTTCATTTCCGGTGAAATTCGGACAAACACATACATCACATGTAATAACAAAATGAACTAAAAACCCATAATCACTGGAATGCATATCTCTTTACTAGAAATTGTTTAATAATTTTCGTAATATTTTACAAAAAAAAAAAGAACAGTCTCATCATACGTGTGGATACACGTAGAATTTCGAATGTTTCCTAGCACATAAATAGAGTTTGGCCGCTTCAAAAATGATGATTTTGTTGTTTAAGATAGAGAACGCAGTGGTGCACCAATAACGTTTGAAGAGGAAGAATTGGAGACATTATTTGATGAAGATCCGTGTCAGATGCAATCTGAAGTTGCAAAATCATTAGGGTTGATCGATCAATAGTTTTCAAACTGCCTTACAGCATTGGAAATGATGCAAAAGCAAGGTTGAAGGATAGGAAGTCGAGAAGTGTAGAAATAAGTATTTTTGCGTGCAAACAGCTGCCCCAACAGCAAAAAAGAAAAAATTCCCTACATCGTATCGCGATAAAAATTGGATACATTATGATAACCCCAAGCGTAAAAAATCATGGGTTAGCCCGACTAAGCAGTAGCGTTGATGCCAAAGCGGAATATCCACGTTTCCAATCTGTTGCTCTGCATTTGGTCGGATCAGCTGGGTACAGTGTATTATAAGCTGCTCCACCCCGACGAAACAATCACAAGAGACCTCTATCGACTGCAATTGATACGTTTGAACCGAGCATTGAAGGAAAAACGCCCGCAATATGAGAGACACGACAAGGAGATTAATATTTAAATGGTTACATGGAAAACTTGTTCCGTTAAGCGTTTTTAAATGTTTAACTTTTTAAACAATACATTTTACGCTAATATCAATATTTTAAGCGAACGATTAACAATACCTGTTTTTATTTTAAAATTTTTTTGTTGCATAGTGATCAAAGATGAAAAATGGTAAACATTGCTGCTTTTAATGCACGTAATAAAGTGAAAAATTTCACGATAACATTTAAAGAATTTCAAACAAACAATTACTGTGTACCGTCGTCATTTTATGATATTAGCTGTCTTTCGATTAGCAGCAAATAAATAAAGAAATAATGTACACGAAAACATTATTGTTTATGTACAAATTTGTAACGTGCATATAATATATATATAGAACGTACATACATACACACACGTGATGCGGTTATGACGAGAAGCGTAGTACTAAATTAGAATATAAATATGTATATCGGAAATACATAAACAAAATAATAAAAATATAACCAAAGTCGGTGATGTAAATATTTATAAATATTTTTTCTTTTTTTTTTATGGCGCCTCCCTGAGTTCAAGCTGACAATTATGCCAACTATTCAACCTAACTATTATTAAGTGTTAGAAATTGCAATAAAATCACGCCACATAAAAACTGGAAATTATAGTTTATTTTTAGGTAGCTCCGAAAAATTGATTGCCGTAATCTATAGCTTTATTTTACGTTATAATAGTCATTTTCTGCACTACAGCAATAACACAAGTAAATTTAATATTTCAATTTTTTTCAAAAATTAGGATTGTTAATTTGTATTTTTTGTTTACTTTAATCGAAGAATTAACGGCAGTTGTATTAACCAAAAAAAAACGTTTTTTTCGTCTTTTTAATTAATTTTTTCAATCATTTTGACTCACCAACAAAGAACAACAACCTAGCACTACACTTCAAGATACAAAAAGAAAGGAAAGAAATTAGGTTCGAATAAAACTGTAAATTAAGGAAAGAAAGGAAACAATAATAGGAATGACTACCAAACCAAAGGTTGCGGGTTCAAGACTTGCCTCGTTCCGGATCGAAGTCGCTTCCAGGTTTACCCAGCCTGAAATAATTGGGTACCAGAGAAATCTGGGAAGGTAAAGGCGGCCGAGAGTAAGGAACTGGCCCAGTATTCTCATTAGATCCATTAGGCTTAGTACACTGTGAACCTTAACTTCGCAATTCCCGACGCACTGTCAAGGGTATGGGATTTACTTTACTTTACTTATGAAGGGTAAAAGAAGCACAAGAATGGAGAAGATGCATTATGGAGGATAAGAAGAGAGAGGTCTCAGAGTTGAAAGTAGAAATATGAACGCTCAGTGAGGAAAATTTAAAAAAAAAAATATGATTAGTATCGCAAATTAAACCGTTATCGACAGACTGGAATAGGAAAAAAAGGGAGAGGTTAAAGAAAAACGAAAAAGAGAAAAATAGAATATATTGTGATTAAAACGAATACGACAAATGAAAAAATGATGGAACGCGGAAAAGTTCAAAAATACAGAAAGAACTGAACAGAGAAATGAAAAGATTGCGAACTGGGACCTTGGATAGATAAATATATCGCCATAATTTACAGTTATTGAAAAGAAAATTAATATTAGAAGTCGGAAATTTGGTAAGAAACGGACCAAAATATTCAGGAGATCGGGTCAACAAAATCAGCTTGCTGGTATCACCAATCACCACATGACAAGGAAAAACCGGGAGTGAAAAGGAAATGTGGAATTGAATGCGCAGTTAAATTCTCTAATAGCAATCAGATTAAAAGAAGACCGAACAAAGGAAGGCTAATCCGGAGGGCTAAACAAAGTTTAAAAAGTTCAGAACAAAATATGGAGATATATTAAAAAAACTTGATGGAAGAAAACCTCTGACAAAAGCAAAAATATAAACGAGTAAAAATAGAAATTTTTTGATTGCAAAATCGCAAAGTGTAGAAAATTAATATGTAGGAATGAATGTTAAAAAAAGATTAGAAGACTTTTAATTAGAAATCAATATCTTAAGCAGAACCAGGGGATGAACAATGATGGTACCTAAAATTAGTTACTAAAAGAAGGGTCGAACAAGTAATAGGTTTTAGAGCTCCCAGGCATAGGAGAAGGCACACAGACTTTTGATGCGGTCAAGTTTTGGGAGAACCGATTTCGAGGCATTAGCATACATGAATAATATAGTTTCGATAAATCAATAGATTTATACCAAATAATAAGGACTGAAAGATCACCATGTGCGCCCTGAAGAAGTTTAATCATTTAAAGACGGAAATGTAAAAATACGTTATGTGATTATGAAAAGAAAGATGACTGTTTTAAAAGACACCTATTGGAAAGAGGACCCCCCTTTGAGGGTCTGAAAAATTATTTCAGGATAAATTGATTAGAGAAGAGTTAAATGAACATAAAACGAAAACTATACAAGGAGATTTGGAAGGATTTTGCGATTAGAGGTTATTTTTTTGTTTTATGTAAGGTTTATTTCATCACGATTATTGCGATATTTGCTTTCTTTATCAATAAAGTTAAATAGATGCCTTGGACCAAATTATTGAGTAGTGCTGCATACAAAATTGTTTAAAACATATCGAACAATTAATAAATCTAATCAATAATTGTGCATGCTGACGAAATTAGCAGATGCGGTGCTACTTAACCATTAAACATTAAAGCTCACGCAATAATTCAAGTTGAAAATAAAATTTCAGACAAAAAAAAGTGTTGAATTTTGGCGTTTCAGAAGCCTTAATAAGCTACGACGGGTTAGTTGATTGGGCGGTGTATTTGGTTTGGGTAAGACTTGGTTCGAATTTCACTATTGGACATTACGTAATGTTCATAAGTTGACGAGCCCGAGGGCGGAGGAACTTGAATATCTTTCAATATCAGAAACCAAGTCCGCTTGAAACATGAAACACTTACTATGCTCGACACTTGATTTCGTAAGGCGAATTTGTTTTACATCATCGTCATTATCTGTGTTCCGACCTAAAGCAGGTCCACGGAAGTAATTCCTCACTATCCCTCTATCGATATATTTTTCTTCAACTACCTCTAAGCGTCTGTCTCCAATTCCTTATATACAATCTTCTCTCTCTTTCGTAACCGTTTTGTCCTCTCCTTGAGTACCATGTTTAGCGAACTATTTTACTTTTTAATATACCTTTTTATCGAGTTTATTGTCCCCTTGCTACTTCCTCTGTTAGAATAAAACATCTTACTATCTTCTTCTACAATCGTGTGTTCATTCTGTTATGTAATCAATTTCTCTTCCTCCCAAAAAGTTTCCTTTGTCACAACTTATCAACATTCTAATTTATTTTTCACATTTTCAATCCTTTGTTAATTTGTACTCGACAAATGTACGTCCTTTTACTTCCGCAAAAGCAACTTCATTCGCACTTAATTTCTTTCCCTTTCTTCCGCTGCTTTTATTCACTTCGTTTTTTTGTCATATTTATCTCCATCTCTTATTTCTAGCATTTTTCTCGCCAGTTATAAATAGTCTCTTAAAATTGTCTTCACTCTCCGCAAAACAAAAACCAAATCATCGGCAAATTTGATGAACTCTATCATTCTTCCTCCGATATTTACTCATCTACATTCCTTTCCATATATTTTTTTATCATTTCATCTATGTAAAAGTTAAATAAATTTTGCGACATATTAAACCCTTGTCGTACACCCTACCGTAACTTAAGAGAATTTGTGTAGTTGTGCTTCCGAGTTTTAATTTCATGTTCTAATAAAAATATAAGTTTCAAATTAGCCTCCTATGTTTCCACTCCATTCGAGTTTTCTTTAATATAGATGTTAAAATTTTTCCGTTTACTCTACCAAAAGCCTTCTGTGAATCATCAAAACACAAAAACAATTTTTTTTCTCACTCCAAAAATCATTCACCATTTAAAAATGATTTGTCCACGATAACCGATCTTTTACACGAGAAAATAAAAATTTCTCTGTAATGACGTGTGGTTTTTGTTTCTTTTTAGCTCTCTCTCAAAATTTAAAATTATAATCGAAAAAACTAATTAACAAGATTTTTATAAACTTCCAACCATATAATTCCATTACAAAAAAAAAAAAAAATCGAATGTGGACAACGCATTACTTCCTTGTAAAACTATTAAAAATTAAAACCAGTGAATAGTAAACAAATTTTATAACAATCCCGAGTCCAGAAGAAGGGGATTTTGTTTTTACTATTGATAGTATTTTACCACCGCAGCAACATATTTTGTATGTATAAAACGGAACTTTGTAATTTAGTTTGAGTAAACCGCATTAAAAAATATATTAATTTTCCCCTTTAAATGATTTTTCTTATTAAAAATATCCCTTCTGGTGATTTTTACTTTATTCCCTGTTTTACAACAATATTCCCGACTTATTTCCGGTTTTTCCAGTTGAATGGCCATCCTCTTATGTATACACTAGGAGATTTGGACCTGCCAGTCACTTTGTGCGCCAACCATTTGGATTTTTAATTGTTTTATTTCCCGAGTTTGAAAAATGAAAAAACCGCAGTACCCGTAATTTTTTTTTTTTAAAGAGAATATGAATCCGTTAATTTAATAAAATAAATTTGAATTAAAATATCTCAAAAACTAAAATCGTTAGCTGAATGATGCACGTGGGAAAAATATTACGAAACGTAAATCATACTTATTTTTTCGAATCTGCGATTTAATTAATTTTAAAATTTGGGAAAATTTTAAAATTCATTAGGCTCTGTAGTTTGACTGTATTCCAATAAGGAAAATACGTCATTTAAAATTCCATGGATCGATGAAGTCATACGTGATATTATAGAAGCTCACGAACACCGACTCCACAGTCATCCAAATCTAGAGGCCTTAAAACTGCTACTTCCCGATGATGACTTAAGGCGCCTTATTAGCTGGTCACTTAATTTATTCTATAATATACTCGTATGTATGCATTTTGTGGGTATGTGCATATATACTTGGTGTGTGTGCGTGTATGATTATTTATATATCTATATATTAGGAGTTATGTAATTGTATATAATTTCTGATTTGTTCATGTTACAAATTAGTTAGATTAAGTTGTAACACCGTTTTAAAAATAGTGCTAATTTATTTACTGTAATAAGATTGTACTGAAATATACGTGTAAAAAAAAGAAAAAATTAAAAAAAATTAAGAACTCTCCGCCCAACGCAGAACACTAGAAAATATTCGGCTACATGCGCGAAATTTGCCATAGTAGCCAACTGCACCATTTTTTTTGAAATTTTATTTTTCGTTATCATATGAAATCTGCAGTTAGTTCTTTTAACCGCTATGTCTTACGCAGATTATTATTTGTTAAATGTATATATTTTAATAGCTTCAAAATTAAAATTTAGTTAACTTCTAGGAATTATATTAAAATCATAAAATTATATATATATATATATATATATGTATCGCATATAAGATTTATTTCAACGTTAGAAAGTACCATTTTCCCGTAATTTACAATTCAATTAAAGTGGTAAAATTAAAATCTTCATTTCCGGTGAAATTCGGACAGACACATACATCACAGATAATAACAAAATAAACTAAAAACCCGTAATCACTAGAATGCACATTTCGTTACTAAAAATTGTTTAATAATTTTCGTAACTGTAATGTTTTCTTTAAAAAAAAAAAAAAAAAACAACAAAATAAGACGCGCGATTTTGTTTATCATACGTGTGGATACACGTAGAATTCTGGATGTTTCCATAAATGAGCTGCAGATTTTTTTCAGAATTTTTGTCCTGCAATTTCATAATATACCAAATGAATTTATCTGAATAAGAACTTTTCAAAAACCATATACAATAACAATAATAATAATATTTTGTATGGTCATTACTTTATTAATTCAAAAAATGAAATAAGTGAAAAAGGTTAATGACTTTGTTGTCCAATAATGTACATTCATACATGCGTGTGTATATATTTTTCTATGAAATATCAAGTTTTCTCCCAAAACCGCAATTGCTTTCGATATGGAGCATTGCCTATAACACTAGCTGCAGCAGAATAGCTTTCAAATGTGAAAGAATATTTAAAATTGGTCTAGTAGTTTCTGGGTGAACCTCGAAAAAACAAACTCTTCCTCTTTATACATATATATTTATACGCACGCATGCGCGCGCGTGTTTGTATACTCGTATATATCACACGGCAATTACAAACAAAAAATCTTTTTGGGAGTTTGTTAATGTTTTTTGTACCTTTTTGTGAAGAAATTGAGCGATGTAGAAATAAGACTTGTCCAAATGGGACACGAATTAAATTCACTGGAAAAATTATTGGCGAGGTAAAATTTGATTATGTTTCTGCGATGAATACGATGAAAAAAGTTAACATGATATTCCAAGCCTCACGCCTGAGGTACAGTCTTATTTCTCATCTTACTGTCCACCCTAAGCCAAGTTTTGATATTACGATACTAATTCAACTCTTACCGACCTTTCTGCGACAATTTTTCTTCTTCTTACTCTGATTTCCCAGTATCGAAATTCGCGCACTTGGATAACTTTGTGTCTGACTATAAACTCTATTGACACTGTCAAGTATCGAGCTGAAACAATGAATAACTGTTTTCTTTACAGATTTAAATACTTCTCACGTACGCCATTGCCACAAGTGGTTGGTTGTTTTTCAAAAAGCTGAAGCCTCTTTGCATATTACATATATTACAGTAGTAACAAGAATGTCATTTAAAAAAATTCGACGTTAATTGATTAGATTATAAAGCAAATAATACTTCGTTAATCAGCGGAAAGAGAGATGATTCACAGCGTATTCGTCAAATTCCATTACCAGTCGGAATCGTGTTTAGGGGAATGTGTCAAATTCCAGCAGATTAGTTCTCACTCATTGTCAGTAGCGCAGCACTCAACGGCAACGGTTCTACTAAATTTCGCTAATATACCACCTTTCCGGCTGAACTAGTTCATTTTGCATTTCCATCACTCGAAATGCGATCTCGTTTTAATGAAATTATCGAAAAGCTTTCTCGCTAACGGTTTAATTACATTATTCACAAACGGCTTATTGGGCTTCGAAAAATATCCCTCTAGTGGTTCTTAATTAGGTTTCACCCTTAGCTCATTAACACTGGAAGAGTGACGTGGTGTACAGCTTATACTTCGCGTTACATTTTCTTTGATTTTATAAGCGGTTTTGCTCATATTTTGGTAATTTTTTAGATACATTTACGTTCTTCAGATGTTCAATTTTTATGACTTTCGCTAACCGGAAGTCGAGATATCTGAGCATTTGTATGCGCTGCATACTACGCTATACGGAATGTGTTGTTTTTTAAGTGATCAGATTCTGCATTCTTTTTAAAATGAATCGTTTTATTACTCAGCATTCAGTTTGTTGGTACGAGTTACTTTATGTCTGTTTTTGAATTTCCCATTTTCTGCGTTAAATTATTTTCTATTTCCGAGGGTTTTCTTTTTTTTTTCTTGAACAAATAATTTTTATGTTTTAACCAAAAATTTTCTTATCGAATCATCATACAGGCATAATAATACTACTT
The DNA here is from genome assembly GCA_039619475.1 of Icerya purchasi. Taxonomy (NCBI): domain Eukaryota; kingdom Metazoa; phylum Arthropoda; class Insecta; order Hemiptera; family Monophlebidae; genus Icerya; species Icerya purchasi. The sequence goes on along the minus strand of CM077116.1, from coordinate 32,843,700 downwards.
TCTGAAAACACGCGCGGCTAATTAAAAATTATTTCAAATACAAAAATTCTACTGTTATTGGTAAGACAAAAAATGATTGTGGTAAAGTCGATATTATGGTTTGGCACGGAACTAAACTCCACAAACTTTCGATTTTATGAATAATGATACTGGATGCAGTCAAAATAACGATGTGGGATCGAGTGTACCTGACTTAATCATCAATTCTATCACGTGCCTAATTAACGCTGAAATATTTGCATGGTCTATATACTGTACGTCACACGTAGTATTTTTTTCAAAATAACTTAAGCACTATTGCTTATATTTTACTAATATTCCGAATATCTTTCTAATTTTATTACGTTATTTATATGGTGGCCACTCAAATATAGTTTTTTAATTCCTGGTTTATTCTCGATTTCCCGGTTACTAGAATTGTACGAGAGTTTACACGAACGTTCTTTCACTTCTACGATAACAAACCCGGCAAAAAATGAAGCGAAGGCAAATAAAATGTCAGTGTAGAAACAAAATAAATGCAAATTTAATTTCTTAATCTTTTGAAGTTGTTTTATTCAAATTTTAAATAGTTTACCGTATAAATAACTGCTAATTAACTCAAATAGATACTTACTTTATTATCACAAAAATTAATAATGAAGTTTATAACAAGCTGATTTCCCCCCTTCCCATTTAAATAGTTTCGATTTAGAAAATTTATTTAACGTCTAATATAGTAGCATTCGTAATTATACGCGCTGACTTCAAGGATTTTACGGAGCTCAAACTCCATTAAGAGTTTTACTACTAAGGGGTTTTTTTTTTTTTTTTTTTGTAATTCTCCCCAATTCCAACAAGTGGACGGGATAAGTATATTTTATATTATAATTTATATAAAGAGGCAAGGTTTTAAGATAGTTCCTTGCTAAGTGTACTTAAGTTACGGGATGAAAGAGAGGATAAAAAACATAGTCCCCTCAGTCACCAAGTGTGAATGTAATAGTGGGTATGCAAAGTATATATATATATATATATATATATATATAAACAAAGAACAATTCAATGATACTTAAAAGAAAAAGAAAAAAAAATTAACGGAAGTATAGTTAATATAGATATAAATAAATACATATACTTCTATGTATATCTAAAAATCATTTTTTCCCCAGCATCAATGACGAATTTCCCTCCACCTGTGACATGCTTGGATCAGTCTCACTACTAAGGGGTTAACCCTCCCCCAATACATTTCAAAGTATAATAAAAAAATTGTTTAAGCGTTTCGTTACAATTTTAACAAATATGTACTGGCAATAAGTACAAATATTACTCACCATGAAAATAGGCCGGCCGTTGTAGAAAAAGTCTTTTAATCGAAAAATTAGCGATAAGGTGTAGAAGAATGGAATTTTTTTTGTTACTACTTGATGTTTAACCACCGCAGCATATTTTATAAAAATGAAAAAAAAACGGGGAATTTGGCGGAAGCGGCACTCATGGCTCAGAAATCTGCGTCAATGGAATGGAATTGAAGACGTGGAGACCATTTTCCGACTGGCGGTAACCGGCGAACTACGTGGACAAATGGGACAGTGATCGCCAACGCGCTATGTAGCGTACGGCACCCGATGAAGAAGAAGAAGAAGAAAAAAAAAATCGTAATTTATTATTGAGTAAAGTACATTATAAGGCGCGCCCAGGGTAGGAAAAAAGGAAAAAAAAAGGTACATTCAAAAATGCATTCATCTTTCGCTTCAAATGTTTTTTTTTATCGAAACTATCGTTTGGCTATTTTTATTTTTATTTTTTCCAAGGTTTACAACAGAAAAATAGTCGGCTTATTCCCGGTACACAAATTCTCGATTTTTACGGTTGGGGGACCATCCAGATTTAGTAGTTTCAAATTCCAGCAAGTTTTGATCGCGGAAGGCAAGACACTTGAGCGTTTCCGTATGCTGTATACCACCACACATAAGATGGAATGTACTGTTTTTTATTGATCATATTCTATATTGTTTTTAAAATAAATCGCCCACCGGAAGTCGAAATATTTGAACGCTGGTCTGTACTGTACAGCAGCCGAACAGAAGTATTTTGTTTTTTATTTGCTCGTAGGAACTTTTTAAAATTAATCGTTTTACTTAGCTTTCTGATTGGTGGTACGAGTAGCTTTTCGCCTGTATTTAGATTTTTCTGTTTGTTATTTTTTACTATAAAATGATTGTCTGTTCGAGACGTTTTTATTATTTTTGCGCAAATAACTTTTAATTTTTATAAAAATTGGAAAAAATGATTACGTTTAATTCGTTGTATTAAGAAAAAAGAGTGAAACGGTTGGAAAACTTTTAGCGAATGCCGATTATCTGTTCAGCAATTACGAAAATGAAAGTAATCTAAGTCGACGTTGCAATACTTCAGACACAGATATCAATCGTGAGTATAGAACAACAATAAAAATGTATGCTAAACACAACATTTTATTTATTTAGAATGTTGATGGAAATATTGGGGAATATTGGTATAGAATGGAAGATCAGAAGAATAATAGAAAGACTCTACTGGAACCGCAAAAATCAGAAGCGAGAATATGGAATCTTTAGAAAAGCCCCAAAAATTACCATTTTCCCATTTGAAGACCAGAATTAAATGATAAAAGCCGGAACTGCAAAAAAATAGAAACTGAAATTATCCCGAAATCAAGTCACTAACAGGTTTACCCAGCCTACATCGAATAGGTAAAGTAATTGTGGTCCCAAAGGAAAGAAATTATGCGAGCTATTTCTAAAGTAATTGAATACACGAAAAATCCGAAGCTCACAATTTCCGACATCTTGCGCAAAAGATTCACGCGACTCGCTTACTTTTTCCTATTAAAATAATGTATTTACGATGTTCTTCTAAGCACTGTAACGATTAGAATGCTCGATAGTAGTTTTTAACTGAACGAACTGTGATATCTGGGCCACATTTTAAATATTTTTCAGACAAAAACAAAACTGCAGTACGTTCAGTAAATCAGTGATATTGGAAATTTATTTAATATACAAAGAGTTTTAAATAGTGACGATGCATTTAAACAACTTTTAGTGTTGCTAAATTCTCGAATAAAAAAATGTCGTTAATTCCCTTTTAATGTTGAACTTGTAAAGGGTGGGTGTTATTATTAGAAAATATAAAAAATAATCGAAAAAAGAAAGCCTAAAAACAAGTTAATAACAATAAAAGTTGAAAAAGACGTATATATAATGTATGTTCCGTGTTAAATGCACTTCTCACAATTCACGCACATTTACATACCAAAAATTTCGAAATGTTTGATACATACTTATCTAGCTACATGTGTACTTATATATAATAATATCAACCCAAAACACGTAACGTCCTTAATTTTAAAAACCTACGCAGTAAAAATAATATCAAATTAAGCAAAAAAAAGAGAAAAATAAACGATAATACTAACAGAGCAAGTAGTGAAGAGGAATTCAAACCAATTATGACGATAGAGCCATGTTTGTGTTTTGGAAAAATTGATAAGACAAACCGGCCTTTTTTGTTCCCTGTAAAACATCGTTCTACGAAGGAATTTGTTTGAAGATAAAATTTTCGAACGACCTCCTTTAATCAGTGTTAATTTGGCTAAAGTTTATTTAAATCGTTTTTCACGAAGTTACACTTAAAAAAAAAAACAGCAAAAGAACAAAAAAGAATTAAAAAAAAAAAAAGAAAAAAAAAAGAAGGAGTCAAAACATCGAAAATGAACAGAAACGCGTTGTTCCCTTGTGAAAAAATTTTCTTTTTAAATTTCATACCGGAGTTAAAATGGTAATAATTAAGTCGAGCGAAAAATAATAATAAAAGAGAGAGCGTCCATCGCTGTGGCGTTAAAAGTAACATTTTCAATGTACGAAAAAATTATAATTCGTCTTATGATTCTGATAAAAAATGTTTTATCAATCACCTAGCTGCGTTTAAATTACAAAGGCGATTGAATTTCGAAGTGAAACGGCAAAATTAATAGCAGGCTAGTGACGTCACTCGATCGCCAACATATAGTTCAAAACTCGGTTCAACTCGTGCTGTCGAACATTGAAAAGTTTAAAAAAATGATCACTGCACCCGGTGAGAATATTAACCCAACGCAATGATAATTTTTTTTAAAAACTTTTCAATGTACAAAAACTGCATGCATGCAGAACGAGGTAAATATCCATACTTTACTGATTATATTGCTGAAACGATTATTAAAAATATACAAAATGTGGCGATCAAAAACCCCGAAAAATAATATAGTGCAAACTGCGACGTTCAAAAAACTCCGTTTTCCTAAGCAAGCCAAATAGTTATAACATATATATATATATATGTGACGAGATGAATGCGCGGAAACGTGTTACTAGTGTCCGGGGCTCGCACGTTTATTTCAGCGTTTGTATTATATTATTGGCGTAATCTATAATTGATATCTCGACCACGGTGGCCGCTTAAATATAATTCTTAAATTCCCGGTCCAAATCCTTTCGATTTCCTGATTACTAGAATTGTACAAAAAGAAGAATGGAATTTTATCGTTACTATTGGTATAATATTTGACCGCCGCACCATATTTTATATGAATAAAACAGAACTTCGTAGTTTATTCTAGACTGTGAAGTACATTAAAAAATGCATTCATTTTTTAACGCTTCAAATGATTTTTTCTTATTAAAAATATTCCTTTTTAGCTATTTTTACTTTTTTTCCCCGCTTTTACGACAAAATTCCTAGCTTATTCCTGGTTTGCAAAATCCCCGGTTGAGTGGTCACCCTATAAATAGTCCGGTAAAAAGTCCAGCAAACACGTAACCGCTGCATCTAAAGTTTACAGCAAAAGCATAATAGTTATAATATACCTTAAACCTACAGGACTAATATATTAATCTTTTTTAAATCATGATGTGGCTTCGAAATCGGATTGCACTGAATATTTTTGGCCAGTTCTCTTTTAACCAAAAACAAAAAGATAAAAATTAAACGAGACTAATGAAATTAATTTTAAATAAGTTGTTGACGTCTCTGATTATAAGAACTGAAAAGTATACAGCACGTGTGGTTGTTCGTATTTGGCGACGGGAATGTGCAGCCGTTCATTCATTCGAACGGTAAAATTCTCGTCGAATTAATCTAGTCATATCCATGGTTAAGATATCGCATCGAAGGTATTGCATGACATTTTTAGACAGCTATGATGATTGAAAAAGGCAATCCAGAAAAGTCGACTTGGATAAATTTTTTATAACGATCAGTAATATGTAATGCGGTCTTAAGTCCAATTTGAATAGGTTATTTGTCGTTGAACGCACTGAATCAGTAATGTATATACGAATTTTTGTAATGATTATCATCGAATGTTGTTCATGACTATTTGGGCTCAGAAGTTAATGTTTTTTTTTGCTTTTTTTTTTTTTGCATGTGTCACCACACTGTGATTAAATAAAAGAGATACCAAAATCATTAGGAAAAAATTATACGTAAATTTTTTACAGCTGCTTCATTTTCGACACTTCCAAGAATATATATATATATATATATATATATATATATATATATATATATATATAGTATAGAGTAACGTCAATATCGGATCGAGAACATCTTAAAGAAGACACCCCATAATAATATGCAACTGATGAATTTTTAAGCGATTTTCGTGTAACAATTTTACCGATTTAAAATTTTGCTCAATTTAATATAAACTGATAATTTCAAAATCATAATTCATGAAGAATCCCAATTTTATAACTAATGATAAAAGTACGGTAACCACACACTAAGCACAATTAATTTTTAATCGTGATTTTGTACTAACAGTTGTTTTCATTAATTATTTCCTCTATTTCCTTAATTCTTCAGAACACAGTGTAACAGCGATTCCACATGTTTGAGAAAAAAAGTTTAGAAAAATTCTAGATTCATCCCTCATAACCTTCCAATCCCCGCCGATGCCCTGTCAAGGGTATAGGACTTACTTTAAACTTGCCCGCAAGTCGCCAATGGGCCAACATATTTTTTTAAAGATCGTCGAAGGTAATACACCGTTTCACATATAATGCCAAAAAAAAAAACAAATACCTATACTTACAAAAAGGAAATTCTTCTCGTTTTTTATCCAACCGACCGCTATATCCACTTTACCCTGTTTCGAAAATCCGATTCCCAGGTATCCGTTGGTTCGAGCTTCCGCTAAAAACAGTAATTTGCCGTCGGATATCTTCCAAGAAAGTCGGAACGAACTGTTCTCATTTTCCGATAATTCAACCGAATTTTTCCAGTCTACAGTACTTTCCAGCACGTCGTCGTCCGTATAAAGCGGATAAATCGCTCCGCCGATCGCGAACGATATGCGCAAATAAACGAAAATGCACCAAATTAAACACCTCGAACAACCGATAGACGATCGCATCGCACGATAAACACACAAAATTCATCTACGAACCCGTTAACAGCGGCGCAACCATAGCCAAATAATAAAACCGCCTCGAACGCGTACGACTTCAACTGGTTTTTGCCGGCTCTTTGCTTGGCTTGCACAGCTGCTGCATACACAACCGCTTCCATCCTCCGGCCTATCCAGCCTCCTATCCTGTTCTATCCTATCGTATTTTGGATCTGTTTATCCGTAGTGGAGTTGAATAATTTTCGTTCTCGCTTTGGGAGACCGTCTGTGAGTTCGGCGAGTGCCAGTTGCTACGCCGCTAACCAATCCAGTTTACCGGTAACAGCTGGTGTAACACGCGACCGTTATGGGGTGATCGTGTTCGCGTTTTTATTCCATTTTTACTGAACTGAGTTGGGGTTGATTAAGAAGTTGTTTTTTTTATTAGCAGTTCGCATTCCCAGCGTTTTTTTTTTTTTTTTGGTATATACTTGTTGTGTGCGTGTGTGTATGTATGTTAAATAATAATTTCGTCTTTGCAAAAAAGATATACGCAAGTGTTACCTGAACTTACTCAAACCAGACGAAACTGTGAATGCGAAACTTTGAAAATAAAGGTCACAAGAATATATTTATTTGCCTTTTAAAACTTTATAGAAATTTCGAAATTGTGTGAAATTTTTCAAAACACTGATTCAGTTGATGTTTAAGGCTGTCCTAGAAATGTTACTACATACGTACATGTATATATACATATATATATATATATATATAAATATATGGAATATAGCATCAGTAAAAATGACGTTTTATAAAAATTTACTTCTACATTGAAAAATAAAATGGATTAAAAAAAAAAAAAATACCGACTTAAAAATTTACTTTAAAAATTTAATAAAAATGCATCAAAAAGTAAAAAGCAATTACTTCACATTTATGTATATTTTACTGTAAAATATACATAAAGAGAGTTATTATAATTAACGTTGAACAACATTAAGCACCAAATTCAAATTGCAGTAATAATCGAAAACCGCATTAAATATTCCTACCGTTGCCGATACTTGGCTCACAGAAAACGAACGATTGAGTTACTATACTCACTTCATGTGGTTTTTAAATGTCGTTGAAATTTGAATTTAATGCCGAATCTAATGAACATTAATGCTGTTCAAGAAGAATGCTCATTATGTTACTTTTTATCAAATAATTATTTTTAATTTTTAGTGAATTTTTATTAAACATTCCTAGTAAACCTTGAATTTTTTTTTCTAAATTACTTCATACTTTTAAACGATAATAAGATTAACCTAGATCGATGTTACTTTCGGTAACAGCTTGGTATGGTTCAGGAATAATGTTCAAATTCCATCAGTGATGATTTTATAAACTGCGCTTTAGAGATTTTTCAAATTCATTATCTTAATTCGAATCTGTACAAACTGACGTTGGTAATACTTTGAAGTAATTTGCATTTACCGCCTCGTTCATTTTAAAATTGCAGTTGTTCATATTTTTCCTATATTCTAACAAAAACGTTTTCGTCCGATTTTTGTACGATTGTATTAAACAAAAAAGTATACCACCTCTCAGAAGGCTTCTTTTTTAACGCTTATTTTCATGACTACTCTGTCATAATTCGCCGATACTGACCGGTGGTACCCGTATGAGATTATCCCTGACCGGGGTACACTTTCTAATAAACAAAGAATATCATTGACGTTCACGTGATCAAAAGTTATATGCAACAATATAAGGAAGTAACATTTCTCTCAATGATAAGCTTAGAATTAACGCTTGTAGGTATCACATCCGTTTTCTTTATTCGAAATTCGTCCGTGGTAATTAACATTGATAAGATTTCGTTTGTCTTATTAAAATTTAGTGTTTTTGCAACTTACATTTCTGCAGTAAACTGATAATATTTTAAGTCAGTCACGTTTGTTGATTTATAATAAAACAAACTTTAATAACAAACAATATAGAACAATAAATTAGATAAATACCTATTTAGAAACGTTTTCGGGCATAACCCATCATCAGCTAACACTAACTTAAAGGGAACTTAAGAACTTTATTTTTTAATTGTATGTGTTAAAAAAAGTTTTATTATTTTTTTATGTTATTTTATAATTTTTTATTCCATAATTATGACAATAAAAAAGGTGTTTTCACCCCCTAGAAAATAGGGGATGCAACCCCACTGCTTAAATCACTATGGATTACTTATCCTTTGCACGAGAAATAATTTCCATTTTGTTTCATAAAAAAATATCGAGTTGAAGGCGAGATATTTAGGAAAAATGATTTTTGGGGGTGAACTTTGGGGGTGGTTTTCACCCTTTGAAACTGCATATGGGCCGATAAAAAAAAACACGGGTCTAATATTTTTTTATACTCTACAACATATCCAAATTTCATCAAAATCGGCGTCTGACAACTCGTGTACTTTCCTTGTTAGTATTATGTATGCCGTTTTCTTTTGTATATATATATTATTATTATTATGCTTTATGATGTATTTATTTACTTCCAAATATGCTGAAAGTACTACTGCAGTGGAATTCGAGAAGTGTTCTCTCGAATGAAGGTGATTTAGAAATATTTCTGGAAACACGTGATATAGATATTGTGCTTTTAGCAGAGACTTGGTTATCACCAATAAAAACCTTTAAACAACTATAACTGCTATCGGAATCGGAGTAGCATTACTAATTAAAAATGGTATTAACCATAAGTTACTTTTCATGGACTTAACGGAGTGAAATAATAATACAAGATCAAACACCATTTGTGTTTGCGTTGATTATAAACAGTTCAAAAGGGATTTTTATCTCATATTATTCTCCTCCGGGGCATGTTATTGATTCGACATTTATTCTCAATGAATTAGACAGTCTAGGCAACATACCCATTATTTTCGCCGGTGATTTTAATGCGTTAAACTCCCTAGAGGGCTGCAATCAAAATGACACGAAGGGTGGGGAAATTTTAAAAATTTTTACCGATTCTCAGCTTTGTTTGATAAATTATGGTTCTCCCATTAGAATAGATAGTCCCGTTTATACCTGTAATCCGGTAGATTTAAGATTAATTTCATCCGATATCTATCTCGATTGCTCGTGAATGGTCGCTCCCCTATCTCTGGCAAGCGACCATTTCCCAATAATGATTAAAATTTACTGTGGAACGTCAAGTACCTCGAATTCATATAATACTAGAGAAGTTAGCAGAAACGTCTGGAGATTTAGGGGTGCAGATTGGGTCAAATTTAGAGATCTGACGGAAAGAGATATTAGTGGTGCTGAATCCGCTAATTCGCCCTTAGAGAAATATAGAATTTTTTGTACAAAACTGAAAGCGTCATTTTTTAATATGAAATTTGAGAATAATTGCACATTTAAGATAAAAAGACATGATTTTCACCTAAAATTAGCCTTTCCTATGTTGCATAAACCAATGATACAGAATACAATAGTGAAGAAACACGGATTCAAATTTATTTATATTTGAAAGTGTTCTTTATCAATGAATCGGAAAAACAATTATAAAGGGTGTATACTTAATACTTTGTTTATTTGTTTATATGTTATGTTCGTGCATCATCTATCAAAACATGGTTTAGGCTAATTAAATATATGTACACACCCACAAAAGGGTGTGAAATAGTTTAAAAAAAAAAGCTGATTTGCTGACCTATAGGAAACTCTGTTTTGCTGTTATACTTGTTTGTTGATACAAATTTGTATGGTTGCATTCTTAGTGAATAATGAATCATTACAAATAACTTAAAGATTTATATTGATTGGTTTCACACCGTTTATTTATTTGTTCATTTATTTAGAAAACAATAAATGATAATTAGCATATAGCACAGAGAAATTGTAATAATAATGTGTTCAACTTTGAAAAAATCTTTTTTTTTTTAACCCCCTTGGGTTTGCTACTAGAGAGCATTAGCCCAGCAAAAAGGAATAGATGCATGGAATAGAATAGAAATTATATTTTTATTTTGTCGACAATGGAATCAAGGAACGCCCCTAGGACAGGAACAACAGAGAGAATAGGTAGAGAAAGAACATAAGAGGCGTTGAAAGGAGCAAGAAGACCAAGCTTCAAAAGATGATAATAAAGTAACTCACGCTCGCGAGATAAACCGGAGCACTCGAAGAGCACGTGATTTGCATCACAAACATACTGAGAACCTTCAGGATCCAATGAACAAAAGGGAGATGCAGCCAAGGAAAAGCGATTTAGAGAAATACACATGTGTTTGTTGTATAATAGAGTATTACTGCAAATAAATTACTCTCCATTTAGAACCATTAGGCAGGTGTATTCTTCTATTAGTGTGTAAAATGGACAATAATCAGCATATTCTGCAAATCATTTTAATGACAATTACAGAAAAATAGCAAACTCTTGTCAGTTTTGGTTCTATGAAATTTAACAGAATTTTTTCCCTTTCTTCATTTTTGTTAAATTCCACCAGGTATTGTCACTTATGCCGCTTATAGCAATTATCAGTTTCACTGTTCAGCTAAACCATAATAATACAATAGTTGAGTCGAACAATGATAATGTTTTTATCACTCCCACGATAATAATCTGTTCATACTTTATCTCTATCCTTAGTTTTTTGCTGTTATATCTCTATCTCTCATTTCACTATTTTTAAAACTATTTTAATTTCAGAACAGAACAGAACGTAACAGTATTTATAAACAAAATGCGTACCAGCTCGAAAGAGACTTAACTGAATTACATTAGAGTGATAAAATAGAATATTTACGTATTGTTAACAAAAATATAAACACTATACAAAAAAAATACAAAGGGCAAAAAAAAGTATAACAAAAAACCCAAAATAATCAAAAATTACAACCAATTGTTACCATTGAAAACATTACTTAACAGCCTAGAGGTATCACTAACTAAATTGTGTTTAATCCGACGATGCTTATATTTAACGTACATCCGGGTTAGTTGCTCGGAATTATAATCGCCGATATTCCTGATAAGCATATTGATATGGTAGGAACAGCCATGAAAAAATTTATTTGCTGTATTAATTATACAATCTTTTACATAAGGCAATTGTAACCAGTCATGCATATTATCTATTTTAGTCCAGCGGGGAACGTTTAAAATACACCGACAACATCTATTCTGCAGCAACTGAAGTTGATTAAAATCGGAGTTTGAAATCGAGCACCAAACTGGAGCTGAATAAGTCAATATTGGTCTAATAATACTTTTATAGATAATAAGCTTGTTTGCGGTGTTTAAGTAAGATCTCCGATTGATAATTGGGTACAAAGCTGCAATGGTTCTATTTGTTTTTGCTTCAGCGGATTTTAAGTGTTCCTTAAAAGATAATCTTTTATCTAGAATTACCCCAAGATATCGAACATGATTAGCCCATTTAATCCTGGTGCCATTAATAATCAATTGCCTTGGAGGGGTGGGATATTTACGAGTAAAAAGTATTGTTTCTGTTTTAGTTGGATTAATTTCAATTTTCCATTTTTTCAAAAATTTTAAAACCCGAAAACTATGCAGCTGTAGACGATTATAAATAGTAAACGTTCTATACGAGCTACAGTATATAGCCGTATCATCAGCATATAAAGCTAAACTCGTGTGTTGCAACTTAGGGAGATCGGACAAGTAGACTGAAAAGAGAAGAGGCCCCAGCACACTACCTTGAGGAACTCCTGCGACGGCAGTTTTGGTCATTGATTTATCGTCTTGTAATGAAACGTAAAAAGTTCTATTCCGTAAGTAACTTCTAATTAATTTGATTAGATATTTCGGAAAATTATATTTTATCATTTTGTAAATCAGCCCGTCGTGCCAGGTCGTGTCAAATGCTTTTGCAATGTCAAATAGAATTAATCCAGCGTGTTTGTTTATACTCGTATTAAAGTTATGCGTGACATGATCAGTAATCCTAGCAACTTGATGCGTAGTAGAATAACTATTTTAATTTTAATTTAATCTTCTGCTCCTACCTAACTTGTATCTGATCTGTTAAATAGATGAGATTAGTTTTGTATTATTCCATTGTTACATCAACCAGTCGCCTGTAACTCATGTTATAGTTCTACATTTTCTTTCTTATGTTCTGTTCAGGTTTTATTTTATTTTACTTTTTTTATATATAAATGTTTTCACTTATTTTTCTGCGACAACTTTATCCATTTCTTATGTCTGTAGTAAGAACTCATTTTAGTGCCACCAGCTGTTAATTGTATTCTTACTAAATTTATCTCGCCAATTTCTTGAATGCAGTTTCTTTCAATATTATTTTTTTCAATTATTATTTTTTCAACAAAATTGCAATTGCTTCCAGAGCAGATAAATTCTAGCCATCAGTAAGTGAAGCAGATATTTTAATTTTTTATTTTTTGTTTTCTTAAAGGAAAATATTTATAACGTGTTTATTTGAATTAATGAATAATTATTTATCATGCTATAACGAAAAAGTTATTTTATTTTTTATTGTTTCTTTTTATTTTTACTCGCTTGGAAATTAGTCCATCTTCGGCTAAATTTAATATTATTTTTCTTCTTTTTTTGTTCCATTACCAGTGTGCACGAAGGTAATGGATGAGGGAGTGCATACAAAAGGTAACAATGTAACAGGAATAAATAGCAAAATGCGAGGAAATAGCAGAGAGAGCATTCACGGAGTCGGTGGAAATAGGATAATTAGAAAGGAAACATGGAGATATACAATGTAATGTAAGACAATCATTAGTTCAGCGGTGAAGATAATACAAAAAAGGAGAAAACAAAAAGATTAAGAAAAATTGTCGTCAGAAAGAATGAAAGAAGCTCCGACTTCATTAGCCTTTCTGGAACTATTTGTAAAAATGGTTCTGTGAAAAAAGAAATAACGATCTGATAATATCGTGGAATTCTTGCACTTGCGGGGAAATAAAAAAAGCGGTAGGGTTTTTTGAAAAAGGTAAAACAGAACGGAAAAAGTGGGGAAGATTATTAGAAAAAATCATATTAGACAAGAAAATCCTCAGGCAATAAAGAAAGGTGAACAGAAATACGAATTTTTTTAGGAGTAAGGCGCTAGTTTTGCGAAACGATGAAGGAAGGAGACATGACTAGAGGACGTCAACGGAACGTTTAGAAAGGAAACGGCAGACTAAATGGTACTTGCGAATGAAAAGGGAAAACCTATTTGATGCAGAAAGAATTGTTGATATTGAAGAAGATTTAAAGGCACTAGTACAGAGATGAAAGCAAGAATTTTAGATTACACTTAGTTTAGAAAGAAGTTTACAGACCTAACTCTACATAAAGGAGTAACAACTAATTTTAGAAAACATAATAAATTATCAGAATCTAAACCTAGGCCGAAGCCAAACATATTGGAAAGAAGTATGTTATTGTACCGAACATGAAGCTGGTTATACTCTCAACTAATTTTGCCGAAGCACAATGTTAAAGAAATGGGACGAAGGTAACACTTTTTTTTAGGTATAATGATATTTTCAGAAAGCAAGTGTAACTTTTCTGACAAGGAAGGAGCTAAATATATTAGCTTTAACTTTAGTCATATTTATCACGATTATGGAGTATATGACTCTGAAACATGTCGGTCTTCTATATTTTAAATTTTTTGTTCAAGTTTGTGCTATACTAATTTATATTAAGAAGAGTTTAGAGAGATTGATTAGATCGATTTTTAAAGATAAGAAAGGGTATATTATCGAAATCTGGAGTAAAACTGGAATATCTTTCAAAAACGACTTTAATTCATTAACATTGAAGGTGGTAATTAGGGAGTGCAGAGCAGAGTCGTCTAGAAATGGAAAAAGCATACAATTCCTCAACTCTTAAAATGTAAACGAGAACAACAGAGGGTTATTGAAAAAGAAGAACAGATATCCTTTTGAGTGGACTTCTTAAAGAATTTCAGTATATATTTAGTATTTACATTAGTCGTTTGTAATCGAGGAAGTTCTCGAGATAAGATTTGAACAAAATGCTTTAAAGTTAGCTTGACTATGATCAATCGATTCACTAGGCGAACAAAACAATTCCACAACTATTAGACAAAGGAGGTGGTTGACAAGTAGGATAGGTAAACGGAAGAGCAATAGTTTCACAGCAATAAGCGCATTCATAATCGCAATCTCTTACAAAGTACGTCCCATGTTTTACTCTTTGGTGTTGATTTAGAGATCTTTTCAATATATCATAATTGTGTATACAAATATCACAACTATATGGTTTTATTTGTGTACAGTATTGCATGCATGTTTTATGCGGTTGTGTTTTCTTAAAGATTTTTCACTTTGATAATAATTTTTACATACTTCATAAATGTATCTATTCATATTACAAACCTAAATAGTAAACAAAACAATTCATTTATGCAAATACTTTTAAAAAGCAAACATCTAACAACGAATATGCATATTTTTAATTCGTTTGTTATATAGCATTGAAATTACATTCTTTAAACATTTTACTGAAATTAATTTAGTATTTTTTATTTATATTAACATCAATATTTTAAGTAAAACTCTCATTATGTACTGCAATACATGTACTCGTATTATAAACTTTGCTTTTAAAATTATTTCGAACACTTAAATTCGTCATACAATTTTGATTTCACTTAAATTATTAATTGCTTATGTTGTTATAACCAACATGAAATACTTATTTGCTGTTAAATTGAATATTATATTATTATTTTCTTATCTCTCGAAATAAAACTATGTTAGATAATTTATTATAATATATGTAACGGAAAAGAAAAAAATTGGTTAAAAGTATACGTACTATAATATATATTATTCCCATCAATTATATAATCAACAATGTGCCATTTAATTAGTTTGTCTTTCCTATTATTATTGTAAACAATAATCGAAGCATATAAAGCACAGAAATCGCGAAAATAAAATAATGTAATAATTTGTGATGTTAAAGATCCAAAATGTGCCCTTTGAATCTTGTGAACAACAGACACTCCTATTTGTAAGATAATTTTTAAATAAAAACCGCGAGTTAAACTTTTTATAAAGTTGTCTTTATGCATATCTCAGAAGATCTAACACCCAACATTTATACATAAATTAAAATAATGAAGGCATTTTTTAAAATAATATTAATTGGCTTAAAATTAAATTAAATTGACTGTAGTGTGTCTGTTTATAATAATGAAAATTTCTACATAAATGCAAATGGTTACATTTAAAATTGAAAATTCTATAAACAAGTTCTTAAAAGAAGAATCGTGTTACTAATGAACCAGTACGGTTATGTGTTTCTACGTTCATCTTTGTGCATTTTTTCTTATCTTATCGCTTGCGTTATTGTTTAAAAACGTGTTTTGTTCTATTTTATAAGTAACAATTTCTATCATGAACTAGTGCGTCGTGTATTTCTAGTACATTGTTATTTTATCTTATCATCTGCGTTATTGATTGAAACGTTTTTTGTTGTTTTTTTTTTATAAGTAACAATTCTATCATTGTGCTATTAAATAATCACGCATGAACTTGGAAATACCAGCAATCGGCTCAGCCCGATTGCTAATATGGCTCAAAGCGGTTTCAAAATCGAAGACAACTTTATTAAATGCAGAAGGCAAAAGACTCCAGCCAAACGAATAATCTTCTCCAATGTCCCGTCAACGTTGCCGAACAAAATTTTACAAGATTCTGTTGTAAATAAATTAAAACTGGAAATCACATCTGATATCGCCATCTTAAGAGTTAATCCATATGATCAACTGTTTGGTCATATCATTAGCTGGCGAAGACAGGTCTATACTACCACCAATATCGAAGAAGCTAACTTACCTGGATCATTTGTTCTAGACCACGCAAATGTTTCCCACAGAATGTTCATTACATTTGACGACTTCACTTGTTTCAAGTGTAAATCAAAGGGGCATCGAGCCGAAGATTGTACTATCGAAGCTGATAGTTCTGAAAATGACACTCAACGAGAAATCAGTGCACCAATTTCTCAAACAGAAGAATCCGAAAAAACTACAATTGAACACTTCCCATCCCTTCCTCTCAAAAGATCGCCGCCATCTACTTCATCTTCATTAGGTAACTTTTCATCGCCAATGGAAATTGGTGATACCCAACTCACGCCTACAGAAGCGATAGTGCGAACAAAGAAAAAAGGCGTGAAAAAACAAAAACTTAAAAATTCCAATGATCTTCCAGATGAGTCTGATGGACTTTCATCGGATACGGGAACCGAAGCAGATGAATCTTTGATCACTCTCAAAGAGGTTCTAAAACCTCTCGAGGCAACAATTAACGAAAAATTCAAAGCAAATTAATATCCGCTCTCCACCACTAACTTTGCTTTATTTGTGGACATGTCTAAAAGAAAATCTGCTCCGGAAATCCAATCAATTTTTGCCGACGAATTCAAAATTCCTAGCGATTCGATGATCAGGATGTTGGCTGAACTTCACCCCCCTATAAAGGATAGATCCACAAAAGTGCACCTAACCAAGATTCTGAAAAAGCTGAAAGGATTGCAGAATTCCAGTACCTCCGCGACCGAAGCCCAACCATTTCCTTAGGAAACATCTATTTTTCCATAAGTGAACGAGATATGGACGTACCTCAAATATATATCAGCCGGAACTGCAATGGTGTTTATAGGCATCGAAGATCTCAAATTAATCCAGTCTATTTATGATCCAACTATAGTATGTCTGCAGGAAACACATCTTAAGAATAGCCATCTTCCGAACTACAATATCATATTAACAAACTGCTCTTCGAACTGGGCATCCGGAGGAGTAAGTTTAGCCGTTAAAAACTACCTCAATTTCAACCAGCTTCAATTACAGACAACTATACAGGCTGTTGCAGCAACCATATATCTTTCATCACCACTCACTATCTGTTCAATATATTTACCTCCAAGAGATAATATCACTCGAGAAGACATTAGCGAACTCATTTTGGCTCTTCCAAGTCCTTTTCTTATCTGCGGAGATCTAAATGCTCATTCCAAATTCTGGGATGGATCATGCTACAACTCTAGAGGAAGAATCATTGAAGAACTTACTTCCAACTACAATCTCGCTCTGCTACATCCCGAGGATCCAGCACACTATAACTTCTCTCACAAAACATGGTCAATGTTGGACTTAATTATTACCACCCCAGCCATTCTGAACGCTGTTGAAGTCTTCAGCCATGATGATCTCGCTGGAAGCGATCATACTCCCGTAATCGTTCACCACAAGCATAGCAAAACTATATCCCCAATTCAAGGCATAAAGTACAACTACCGCAAAACAGATTGGAAAATATATAGCTCAACCTTTCCATCAGTCGCCAGCTTCGAAGTCAGTCAAACTTCAAACGCCAAAAACCTCGTCCAATCGTTCACAAATATTATTGTAAATCACGCGAACTCTATGACTTCTCAAATTACACATTTACGTAAAAACGCAGCCCCATGGTGGACCACAGATTGCTCCGCCGCTGTACGTAATAGAAGAAAAGCATTAAAAAAATTAAAAGCCGCTCCGTCTCTGGAAAATCATGTTAATTATCAAAAACTTCGCGCTAAAGCACGATACACTTTAAAACAGGCCAAACGAACTTCATGGCAGAAATTCGTACAAACTATAAACTGTTTCACCTCTACCACTACAATCTGGAAAAAAATTCGAGGGCTTGATAGGAAAAATTTTTCACCAATTCCCACTAGCATCAAATTGGATAACTATATCAGCACAGACTTAAACGAAATAGCTACATCGTTCGCAAAATTTATAGCTTTTCAATCCAGCAACTTGAATTTCTCATCAGAAGCACTTAATTACAAAAGAAATCTCGCCTCCATAAGACTCGATTTCCACTCTGACAATAAAGAACCTTACAACTGTCTTATTACGCTCGAAGAATTACAACGAGGTATCAAAAAATTGAAACCAACTGCAATCGGACCGGACAGCATTCATGCTTACATGCTCCAAAGTGCTCCTGAGCCAGCTATTCTCATCTTACTATCAATTTTTAATCATATCTGGACAACGAACACGTTCCCTGACTTATGGAAAACTGCCGAAATCATTCCGATTCCAAAACCAAATAAAAATCCAATGTTATTAGACAGCTACAGACCTATTTCGTTCACTAGTGTTCTCTGCAAACTCCTGGAACGGATCATAAACGCACGACTGCAATGTCTTATCGAATCTAACAACCTCCTGACCGAATCACAATGCGGATTTCGAGCGAGCAGATCAACGATCGACCAACTGCTTTTTCTCAAACAGTCGATACAAACATCATTTATTCGTAAAAATCACCTACTGGCAATATTCTTTGACATATCCAAAGCCTTCGACAATACTTGGAAAGAAAAAATTTTAAAAACTCTTCATGGTTGGGGAGTTCGCGGTCATCTAGCATACTTCGTCCAAAATTTCCTATCGAGTCGCAAATTTCATATCCGACTAGGAACAGTTAAATCAGCTCCGCATGATCTACAGAACGGTGTTGCTCAGGGCTCCGTTCTCAGCCCTACCCTCTTCAACATAGCCATAAATGATATTCCGGAACAAATACACCCGCCTATCCAATGTTCCTTATTTGCAGACGACCTAGCTATATTCATCTCCTGTTCGGACCTGTCCCTCGGAACATCAATACTACAGAAAACAGTCGACAAATTACAAGCTTGGTCAGTCCACAACGGCTTCAATTTCTCAAACACGAAAACTACCGCTATTCATTTCTGCAGAGTTCGCCGCTGTAATCATGAGATTTCAGTCCAACTAAACAACGTAACCATTCCATCATCAGATACCGTAAAATATTTAGGAATCATTCTGGATGAAAAACTTACATGGAAATCGTATATCAACCAACTAAAAACAAGCTGCACCAAAAAACTAAACTTAATTCGTAAACTGGCTAGCACATTGTATGGTTCAGATCGTTCCTCCTTGTTTAAAATCTACCAAGCACTGATTAAATCAAGACTCAACTATGGCGCTGTAATCTACTCTTCGGCTAATCAAAATATCATCAACTCACTCAATACAATACATCATACTGCTGCGAGACTCGCTATTGGCGCTTTTCCTACTTCTCCATCTGTTAGCGTTCTTTGTGAAGCTGGTATTCCTCCTCTCAATATTTACAGAGACCGGAGCATTTTAAACACGTGGATTCGTCTTAAGTCGTCGATTAACCTTCCTTCGCTGAATCACTTCGACCATCATCCCACACATCGGTGCCCACTCTTCATAAGCAAGTTACTGAAATCTTAGATTCGATGCAATTCACTTTACCGCCGACATATCAACTAACCACAGCACCAACACCTCCATGGGTAAACCTGCATCTCGATATAGATCTTCAACTCCAGCAATTCTCAAAAAGAGAAACATGTCCGAGCATTCTACGTTCCGCATATCAATGTATGATCAGCAAATATGACAGTTGCAAAATAGTTTTTACTGATGGCTCCAAAACACCTCGAGGCAGAGGTTGTGGAATAGCATCCGATAAAAAAATTATTCTTCGTTACTCTCTTCCGGCACTATTCAGTACTCTTTCGACGGAACTATTTGCTATAAAACTTGCAATAAAACATGTAATAAATTCCGATCCTCATTCCCCACACCTCATATGTACAGACTCGTTAAACGCGATCACATCAGTTCAAAAATACAACTCTCCTCACCAACACCCAATAGCCAAGGAAATTATTCGCATTCTTTGTAGTACAAGTACCCGTATTTCGTTCGCATGGATCCCGTCACACGTTGGGATCCAGGGGAATTCATTCGCGGATACGGCAGCAAAAGAAGGCTCATTGTTCTTTCCGGTACCGAACATTGAAATTCCGCCAATGGATCTAAAAGCCCATATACTGCAAAAATCACTTCAAACTTGGCAAAAACAGTGGACCAACATCCCAAACACGAACAAGCTGCGCTCAATTCGAGATACTATTCGACCATGGAAAACTTCATTATTCACCAATCGAAGAAATGAAATCGTTGTCACAAGACTCCGCCTAGGTCATTCCAAAATTACTCATAGTCACCTCTTGTCCAGACAACCTATTCCACTGTGTTCCAATTGCAATTCTCCTGTCACAATCCAACATTTACTCTTCAGCAGTCCAACCTATAATTCATACAGAGTACAAATTCTCCAGTCGTCCAACCTTTCCGAAATCCTAACTGACCGCCACGACAAAATTGAACGCCTCCTACGTTTTCTCAAGACCACTAATCTATTCCACTCCATCTAACTCTTATCTTATCCGTGCCACTGGCCTAGGCGGCAGTACACGGCACGTTAATCAAAGAAGAAGAAGAAGAAGTTCTTAAAAATTAAAAAGTGTCTTCAAAACAATTCTTATAAAATTCTACTTTGATTTTTTAAACTGGATCTTATATTTTAAATCTATTGTATGAAGTCAAAAGTATAAATGAATCGACTTCCTTTTTTCTTTCTAATGTGTGTGTATGCGTTATGGGTAGTGTAAAATTATCTTATTATCAATAAATACTTATGTAATTATTTCTAAAGTGAGTGAAAGGGAGGAGGAGAATTTAAAATTGATTCACCAAAAAATTAACGAGGCTCTATTCAAATGATACTGTTGGTTTCATACTTCTTTAAGATATATATTGAAGGAACACAGCTGTAAGCAATTTAATATAACCGACCAAATGCTTAAGAGGGAAAGTTAAGTAAAATCAAATTTTTTGAAGATTGTTTATTAATTTTTTTTTGAAGAAATGGAAAAGTTTATTTATTGGACATCAAATATATCTCAAAATATATAATTTAAAGTGTGTTGAAAAATTTTTTTATACAAAAATGATACAAAATGCCGGTGGCACAGGTGTGGGAAGTTGGGACCTTAAATTTGCGCCGTGCCGCTCACAGGTTTCAAATCTCAACTAAAATCAAAAAACTAAAATCATGCTGTTAAAATATGTTAATATATTTTTCACGATGGAGCGGAAAAAAAATAAATTAAAAATTCAGAACCATCTCCAGCTCCCAATACTGCACCTTGCACCTGGCCTAGATTCAGTACATTCTTGTATGTTAAAACACCTTCCACCCTCAGGCGAACTTTTCCTCTTGCACATATATAACTAAATATGGAAATCTGGCACAATTCTAAAAAACTTGAAATCAGCTATGGTAATTCCTATACTAAAAGCCAGTAAAAATCCTTTGCTTCCAGACATCTGTAGACCCATATCTCTCTGAAGTGACCTATCAAAGACTTTGGAGAAAATGATTAATAGACGCCTTTTTTTCTCCTAGAACAAAATAATCTCCTTCCTTCAATACAAGCTGGAGAGCACAAAGCAAGATTTACCTTTTTTTTTTTCCCCCGGTGGTGCCCATGCACCATTTTTAACTACAAGCACATGGGCCAGGGTAAAAAGGCAATTTCATAATTTAGTTATTAAGTTGTTGGTCCTAAGAAAGCCGAGTAGCATTTGTATGCGCGCTGGATCATTTGATAGTATAGTTGACAGAAGATTACCGGCAAAAGCGGAGAGGTCGAACGCCGTACATTGTAGAGGTAGGTGTTCTACCGAAGGGTAAGAGGGGCCGGAACAGAAAGGGCACGATGGTGGAAGAAGGGTACCCTCAAGTATATAATTGTGTGAGACCGCCGTATGCCCAACCTGTAACCTATTTAACGCAGCATATTCCCAATGCGTAAGATAAAGAAAAGGAAACCATAGGTCGGCTGTAAATTTTATGCTTTACACAATGGAAGGTTCCCTTTGCCACTGGCTGATCCACTCGGCCGTCATACATTCACGGAAATAAACCTTCATTTCGCAGATTGGTGGCGCTGCAAACAGCTTTAGCGCAAGCAGAGCTAACTTGGACAATAAGCCAACTCGCTCGTTGCCTTTAATTCCCATATGACTCGGCACCCATAAGAGCGTTACCTGATTTCTTGCTTGATGGAGCAGCTTCGACGTGTACGAAGTGATTTCACTACTGGTATCATATGCACACGCGGTTGAAGATGAAAAAATATGCGGGTCTGCTTTTGAAGCATCACTGTATATGTGCAAAGTGTTGGAATGACTGTTGATTTTTTTGGCGACGCGGTAAGTTACGTTCGCAATCGGTCCGCGAGTTATTACCTCTAAGAGAGATGTGTCTATCCTTGCCAGGATGTCTTCCCAAGGGGGAAGTTTGTAATAAGGGGTATCAGGATTTGGACTATCGATAATTTGTTTTAATAATCTAGGAATTTGGTTACTAGGGAAAGACGGAAGCGGAATATCAGTAATATTTGGAAAAGAATAATAATCGGGCTGTTACTGGCGGCCTAATACAGTAGGAAATGTCATTAATAAATAGGATGAATAAAGTCGCACTCAGTGCGGATCCCTGTGGGATTTCATAGGAACAGGAAAGGACGTCACAGAGCCTACTTTCACTTGCATTGCTCTATTAGATAAGAAATGTAGGATGAAATTGCCCATTTTGCCATTTATTTCGGCATTTTTCAGTTTAAGTAGCAAGCCGTACCGCCATACACGGTCGAACGCTTTCTCAATGTCAAAAAATATTGTATATAGACATTGACCATTACTTCGGGCGTGAAGAATTTGCCTTTGAAGGCTAATAATACGGTCACCAGTCTGTATGGAGGAAATTAAATTGTTCGATTCGAGATAAAACAGGAGCCGTCTATTAAACGTTTTCTCCATTATCTTCGACAGAGCACTAATTAGGGAAATCGATCGGAAACTATCGAGGAGAAAGGGATCAGCATTAGTCTTAAGGATCGGAACTACAACTGCGGTTTTCCAAGCTGGTGACATGTCACCAGTCGACCATATTTGGTTATAGATGTGGAGAAGGAACGATTTAGCTGGGTTAGGAAGATGTTTGATCATAAAAGGATGGATGGTATCGGCGCCAGGGGCACTATATTTCGTTTTATAGGTTAATTGATAGTTAAGTTCAGAAAGTGTGAAAGGAAGATTAAAATTTTCATCGCTCTCGGAAGAGAAGAATATCGGTGTTTTCTCAGCTTCTGCTTTAAGAGATTGGAAGTCAACAGGGTATGAGGAAGAGGAAGATACTTTGGAATAGTGTGCCACGAAAGCATTTGCTACAGACTGCGGGTCAGCCACCAAACTATTATTTATTAGCAGGGATGGAGAAGAGGATGAACTAGGAATTCCGATTAACGATTTAATTTTCTTCCACGTAATACTTGTAGGTGTAGACGAAGAGATCGAATTAACAAAGGATATTTGCCATTAATCACCTGCTTAGCTCGCAGAGGCAAATACTAAGAACAAACAGAATCTTTATGCTATCTTTTTTGACTTAGAAGAAGTATTTAATCATTTATGGCGGTACAGACTAATGATAAAAAGATAAAGTCTGCTGATGTAACTGATAGCATGGGAAACTATCTACATAGTTTCTTAAGCAACCGAACGTTCCAAATGGAGGTAGGTACGTCAAGAACAACACCAGATTAAATTGAGAATGGTGTTCTACAGGACTCTGCACTCAGTGCAATCTTGTTTATGCTATATGTTGATACGGCGGTATTTGTGCCGCGATCTTCCGGCGATACTCGGAGTGACAATTTGATATTCTTGGTTTTTCAAGAATTGCCAAATTACCGCTGTCGTCGTCATTAATAATGATCGCGCGGCTAACGGCATCATCCATGTCTGATTAATTTTCGACGCGTGTTGGGGTTATGGCCGTGTGAGTGTCGTTTTGGCTAGTGAAAGCGGTACAGCATGTGTCCATGGCGGATGCGTATTGCCCGGTGGTGAGAGCTGAGCTGAGGGAAGTTTATCGCTGTTATCTAATAAGAATCGCGTTAGTCTTCTAGCTTTTATCTTTCCATTCAGATACGGATTATTAGTAATTAATTGTTTTCATTGCTACGATCGTATATATAGAGGTGATTTACGGTGTGTTAATTTTGTAGTCGATATTTTATTCTGGTAAAAAAGTTGTTGCTATGAATATTTAATAGAAGAATAAAAGAAAAACAAGTTTATTCCGATCTAAATTAAGAAAAGTAAAGACGGTGTGGAGCCGAACTCCTCTGGCGCGCGGAACGGAACAAAGAAAAAATAAATACGAACTTACTTTGGTGGCCCCGCGATCCAGTAACCCAGTAAAATTACGATTCGTTCTAGTGGTTTTTCAAAACAGGCACCCATAAGGAACGATTCGCTTTAATATCAACGATATAACAAACTGCATTATCCCGTCTGTTATTGCTCGGCTATACATTGATGATCTCAATATATCCTTATCATTTCATCCAATCCACAAAATATCTTGCCAAATGCTATTGACCAGTTACAAAAAATGGTTTAGACTTTTCAACATCTAAATCTTCACTTGTTAATTTCCATAAAGAGCGCTTATCATCCAGCTATGTATCGAAATTCCCCCATTAACAGTTAATACAAAAGTTAAATTTGTAGGACCACTATTGGATTTCAAATTACCCTAGCGTTATCATGTAGCTGAAGTAAAACAGAAATATATTAAGCTCTTCCCAATCTATACTAATATATAAAGAGGTAATGTTTGTAAGTTTGGATGTAGGAGGTAATCTCGGAAACTACTCATCCGATTTCAAAAATTCTTTCATCAATATTTAGAATAGACTTTCAGGGTGGACATAGACTATATATTATCCCGTTAAAATAAAAGGACTTTCCGTGGTGGCCAATTTTTCGTATGATCTTGTTAAATATTATAAGTCGACGAAAAAATGGTCAAACGATGCATCACACTGATATTATAAAAAGGTAATATTTGTAAGTTTGGATGTAGGCGAAATCACTTATCCGATTTCAAAATTTATATGATTTTTGAATAGAATTACTTACAATTAGTTGCGGAGAGGTATATAATTTTGTATATTGAGTTTTTACTCTTACAGTCACAAACTGAATTCCACGCGGGCATAATTTAATAAATAAAGTAATTTTTTAGAACCATATATCACGCGAGCAACACCGTGAACACAGCTAGTCATAAAATATGTACCTAGCTCTTAATGCAATATAAATCCAAAGCTCCATATTTAAATAGATAATCCTTTCAAGAATCAATTATGGGTATCAGGTGCACCCACTGATCAGGATGACGTCAACTTTGAACGGAATATTATTGAAAAATTGGGAAAGCGGATGATGTAAAAAAATTATGGTTCCAAATTTTAGTAGCAGATGGCGCTATAAACGCCAGAATGTGTAAATGAAAATACCTGTCATGCGCACGACTTATTGCAGTTGTTAGAAAAACGCCGGGTACTTCGCCATGGTTGTTTCAATGAAGGACCGCGCTCTGCTTTTTTACAAAAACAATGACTGCGCACCAATAGCTCTACAGAAGTTCCGGACACTCAAGGGTATGAAAAAAGGCGTTGGTCCGATGACCGCCGGGGGTCTGAAGAAAACGATTCAGAAAATCGAAAAGACAGGTTCTTTTGATGCACAATCTATTAGGGAGAGGAAAATAATTGATCCGACGTTAGTTGGAGAAGTTGACATAACGGGGGGGGGGTCGAGCGGTGGTGTGCAACCTGAAGCAGCTGCTGAGCGGCATTTCGGAAATGCTAGAATTATCAGCCGTCATTTTCCTACAGTCTGGCCGTCCCGATCACCTGATCTTAATTCTTGTGACTTTTGACTCTATCTGAAAGATGTTGTGTTTAGTACTCGGATTGCAAACTTAGCTGAATTGAAGGCACGCATTGCGCAACATATGCTTTTTTCATAATCTTGGGTAGAACCATGAAATTTTTTAGACACGTCATGCTACGCAAGAACTCTATTGAACAACTTATCATATGAGGGAAAACGGAAGGGTGATAAAATAAAAAATTAATTTTTATTTTGTTTAATGTTGCACCAAATTGAAAAATTTGAAAAAATTCCTGAGTATGAGGATCATGGAAGACATTTACTATCAAAAATTTGGCGATGACATGTCTGAAGCAACATAATTTAAAGAACATTTCAGTTTTATTTATTTTATAAATAAAGTAGGTTTATGTTTGACTATCATAACAGTACTTTTATTTGTATGCCTTTTACCTCCTAGTATTTGGAAAAAAAGCGCCATTCGTTAATCCTCATTTTTACCATTTAAAAAAGTAAAAACGAAAAATAAAGTATTTCTTTAAATAACTCGGAAAATATTTAAGATTAAGAGCTTAAACTTGGTGTAATTTTTTTTTTCATAGACAACGTCGTAAGGGCAGATTCGGTATGCTGATCTAGCTATATCCTTTCGTGCATTTACATTAATAAATGAAAACCATTTATTTCACCAAATTTAAATATAATACATTTTTACACGCCAACAGGTACGTTTTCGTTAATGAGTTTTCGTCATCTTATTATCAGTCTTGAAATATTATAAAAGATATACAGAAACAAAGTATAAAATTAGGTTTATTCGAATTTTCATTAGTCCGAAATTGTTCCTGTTTGGATACATGTATTAAAATAAAAATTCGCAACACAATAGTTAATCACAATCTGTTATCAATCGTTTCATGTTTAGATATGTTTTCTGATCAATAAGGAGAGCTATTCTGCAAATGTGTTCGAACTAATGTTTATTCGTTTTTTAACAGCCGGTTCTGCGAAACTTACCCTGTAACGCATCAATGTTAACTTTATAAAGGGCCTAGTTGAAGTAATTCAACTGTTATCGTTTTATCGAAAAAATTCACCGTTCAGGAACAGTTTATTATTTCAAAATTCATTCGTTATTTCATCATTATTTCTTTATTGGTTAATTCGTTCTCTTAACTTCGTCGATTTACATTACCGTTTACTTAACCGTAATAGGAATTAAACCGGCCATGTATAATTGCGATGAAATGCCAATCCATGTATACTAATATATGTGTGTTAGTATTGAATGTTCCTCATGATATTCACGTATTGTCGTCCCTGAACATTCGAGAACAGTGTCGATGACAATATCGGATTGATTACAAATAGAATTTGTTTGCAGTGTATTTACGGTATTATTCAATTGTATTCCATTTTTTCCGACATCGACTAGAGTTCTACTTTTCAAAAAGGACAATCTAACTTGTTTGTGAACTTTTTTTTCTGCTTTCCGGCATATTTCGAAGAGGTGATAATTGAAATACTTCCGGAATGTGGTACCGACGCAGTATACAATGATTGGATTAATGCACGAGTTCAATGAAGTAAATACATTCCCACACATGCGGAACAGGTGCCAGATCACATCATAATCTTCTCGCGGTTCTGGATAAAAGTAAAACCACAACCTAAATGCGTTCTGCGGGAAAAAAATAAGGGCGAACGTTATCACAAACACTAACACAGTTTTGGCTACTTTCCTTCTGCTTTGGATATGCCTGGCTCGAGGTTGCATTTCACCGGGAATATTTCGCGTACTGTGGAACAGGTTCAATGCTATCAAAACGTAAAAGCAGCCGATCATCATTAGTGGAATCATGTAGTACACCAAGAATTTTGCCATCATAACGGTCTTCACTTTTCCCGTAATTGGGCACGCATAACAAATTTCGAACGGACTACCATTGTTTTCGTTAATTTTTATATTCCAAACGAACAGTCCTGGTATAGCAAAAAGTACGGCCAGCGTCCATATGGCGAAGATGACGAACAGTGTAAAACAAGGTGCTTGTTGACCGCCGATCGATGAGCGCAATTTCTTTAGTGGATACACAATGGCAAAATATCTGTCCGCACTTATGACGGTCAGTGTAAACACCGATATACCAACAGATACGTCTATGCCCGCATATATTATTCTGCATATGAATTTATTGAATGATTCATCAAGTGGTATGTAAAAGATAAAGATGCATGGAACGTAAACTAGGACAAGCAATAGATCTCCTAAAGCCAAGTTTAGAATATATATATTCTGTGCGTTCCACATGATCTTGTGACAAACGAATATCAGTACTAATGTACCATTACCCAAAACTCCTATAATTAATATTATTATAAGCACTATGGGACCGATTGATATGAACTCCAAAATCATGCTGGCATCATTGGAAGTGTTAAGTCTAAGGTAACAAAATTCATCCGTTGAAAGATTCATCTTCGCCTAGTCGCTAACGGAAAATCGATGAAATCTGAAACATGCAAAGATTAACAGGAAAATGAAAGTACCATCAGATTAACACGTGAAGTTTATCGTTCCAAAATATAAAAATCCGTTGCTCTGATAATTGCTCTAAATTATTGGGTGTCACCAGGATAATCGCAGGTTTATCTGCATACACACCAAACTATGCATTGGTACCTTGTTTTCTTTGTTAGTCATTAAAATTATTACAGACGTTGATAGAGTACTTGCTTAAAGTACTAGATACTCTTGAATTAGTTTTTCACCTATTGTGTTGACCTTCATGTTGAAAAGAAAAATTTTTAAATTTTATCAAATTATTGCATAAGTATTTTTTATTTGTTATAAATTATATATAATTACAATGAAACATCTTCACTTTGTAACTTATACAGAATGGAAACTCTTGAAGATGAAAAGTTTTTGAAGACTTAATTAACTATTCTGAAGAAAAGAAAAAAAAAACTAACAAAAAAAAGAAACGTGAACCACAACATGTTAATTTTTTTCTGTAAATGTAATCCTCATGGTGAGATCTTCTTTTTACGTAATGATCATATTAATTAACAATAAAATAAAACTTAAATTCTCGGACAATTAATTATTTTATTCGGACCATCTAATTTACGACACTGATGGAGCTAAGGCAAGTAGCGAAGCAGGACTATTATCGGCAGCTTGGACATTCAAAAGTCACAACGTTTCATACGAAGTCCGATTCAACGATGCCTGTTCCGCATTGGATGCAAAACTGCATCGAATTACATGTTGTCTTTATCACTTCGTTATAACCCACATTAAAGCCAATAATTTCCTCCTAGTACTGATTTCCTACAATCTTTAAAACTAAAAATACAGCAGCCCGCTAATATTAAAAATATTCGATTATTTAAATCAGCTGTATCAAACGGACAGTTACGTGCCATTACTGTGGGCTCCTCGATATATTGGGGTGCCCGGTAATGAGAGGGTCGACGGTGCAGTACATTCTACTTTGTTTTCACCAATGCCAGAAAGCGCAGAGCTACCGTCATCGATGACGTATGCATTTTTAGTGGCGTATGTAAACCAGTGGAAAACTGAGTAGGCAGCTATTACGGCTGTCTTAAAAGTAATTAAAAACACAGTTGAACCATGGTGGCCACCGGAAGGAACATTCCGTTACAATTTTAAGATCTTCAACCGGCTGCAAATCAGCCACATCGCTATCTCACACCAGCATAAAATTGATAAAACGCTGCCTTCGGCTATGTGTTCTTTGTGCGGCCAGATAAATGTACCGAAAAATAAAAGAATTTACATATACATATAAAAAGAGAACATATGGTATAATTAGCGATAAAAATAATAAACTGATAATTGATCAAGAAGAACAATTAAGAACGTGAAAAGAATATGTACAAAAACTGTTTGCAGACGATCGGGAGCAAGTAGCGGAACTTAGAACAAAAGCAGAAAACACAGCTATTATGAAAGAAGAACTTCAAAAAGCGATTAAGGATGCAAAGGTCGGAAAGGCAACTGGACCGGATGAAATTAGTGTAGAACTTTTAAAATGGCTAGATGAAGAGAACTTGAATGGGATGCTACGAATGTATAATAAGATTTACAGTATCGGTAGCATTCCAACAGATTGGTTGAAATCCACTTTTATTCCAATCCTAAAAAGACCAGGGACCAAGAAGTGTCAGGAATATCGGTTAATAAGCCTGATGAACCATGCAGTAAAAATACTTTTAAAAATTAAATACAACAGAATATATATGAAAATAAACCAGGAAATTGTGAAATACGCAATTTGGTTTTAGAAACAGCTGTGGAACGAGGGAAGCACATTGTTTGCGATACAAGTACTAATTCAAAAATGTATAGATCGACAACAACCAGTTTATGCGTGCTTCATTGATTTCGAAAATGCTTTCGATAATGTTAAATATAATAAACTATTAGACTTTTTTTTTTTTTTTATTTTTAAATAAGAAAGTTGTGGGTCTACTTACAAAAATGGATTTAGATAGTAACGATATAAGAATAATTATGAATCTGTATTGGAACCAGTCGGCTCAAGTGAGAAAGTTAATCAACACCTGACAGAAGAACTGAAAATTAGGAAAGGAGTCCGACAGCGATGTATTCTGTCACCGCTACTGTTTAATTTTTACTCGGAGCTGATATTCAAAGAAGCATTAGATCGGGTTAAAAAAGGAAAAAAATTAAGTGGGGTGATAATAAATAACATAAGATATGCAGATGTTGCGGTGCTATTAGCAACAAGTATAGAAGACTTGCAATACTTAGTGGATAAACTATAGGATAGTTGCCGAGAATATGGTATCAAAATAAACACCTCTAAAACCAAAATAATAAGGAAATAACAACTTCAAAAGAAATAATAGTAAATGCACTGTTAATACAACGGGTAAACAGAATAAAATACTTAGGATGTTGGATTAATGATAAATGGGACTCTGACTACACCATTAAAACTCGAATTGAAGTAGCAAGAAGCGCATTTTAGAAAGTACGAAATTTAGTGTGTAATAGGAAGCTGCCGCTAACAACTAGATGGAGAATACCTAAATGTTATGTGCTTCCGGCACTAATGTACGGGTTGGAAACTTGGACATTAAAAGCGGCATCCATATTACAAGCATTTGAAATGTGGCTGTACAGAAGGATATTAAAAATACCATGGGTCGATAAAGTTTCCAATAAGGAAGTGTTGCACAGAATGGAAAAAGACAGAGAATTGATATAAAAGGAAGAAAGTTGGAATACGTAGGACATATAATTAGAAAATATGAGCTATTACAAAATAACCTTCAAGGAAATATTGAAGGGAAACGAGGCCGAGGAAGAAGAAGAACGAATTGAATTAAAAATATACTGGAATGGTTGAATATCAGGAAAGTTGCAGAAGCCTTAAAGATAGCCAGCAATAGAGAACAGTTTCGTCATATGATAGTCAACCTCCTTCGAGGAGAAGGCACCTGGAGAAGAACAGAGAAGAATCAAAAACTAGACCTAAAAATTTAACAGAGTTGGAGAACACAAGAGGAGAATTATTGAGATGAAGGCGAATTTATTGGTTATCTCTATGCAGACGGCTCCTATAGGAGTTAACAATAGAATTAGTTTAAGTATATTTTAGCGGTTCCGATAACTTTAACATGCATGGGAAGTAAAAAAAATAAAAAAAAATAAAACCATAATATATTGCGCGATTATGAAAAGTAACTAAACAAGAAAAATTAATTTTATAATGCAGTTGTAAGAACTGGAATTGCTGTTCGCAGGTAGAAGTACTCAGTGAACACGGGGAAAAATAGAAATAAAAAAAATATTATGTGTGATAGGCAAAAATAAAGTTGAGCGTTAAGAGGGAATTAATCATTGAAAATTTTAAAATATACATGGGGTAGTTCTTATGTTAACTTCCACAGGAGTCGTCCACATAGAGATAATCAAGAATTTTGTCTTCATTTTAATAATTCTCCTCTTCCGTTCTCCAGTTATGGTAAATTTTTAGGTCTAGTTTTTGATTTCTCTCTGTCCTGGTCTCCTCATATTTCCAGGTTTAAAAATAAATGCACAAAGAATCTCTCCATTATAAAATACTTGTCCAGTCCTAAATTTAATATTGATCCCAAGCTACTTGTCACCATTTATAAGTCTTCATTCTTTCCAGATTAACTTATGGGTGTAAGGTGTACTCCTCGACTGGTCAGTCGTTACTCAGTTCACTTGATCCAATACATCATACATCCATCCGATTAATTTTTGCTCTTCGCCGAACTGTATCAGCAAATGCTTGTTTCCTTAGTGGCATACCCCTACTTTCCCCTATTCGCTCTTCTATTACTGCGCACGATTTAATCCACTGGTACCTTCATCAGTACGAAATTAATTCTTTTCCAAATATTACTGATATTCCGCTTCCGTCTTTCCCTAGTAACCAAATTCCTAGATTATTAAAACAAATTATCGATAGTCCAAATCCTGATACCCCTTATTACAAACTTCCCCCTTGGGAAGACATCCTGGCAAGGATAGACACATCTCTCTTAGAGGTAATAACTCGCGGACCGATTGCGAACGTAACTTACCGCGTCGCCAAAAAAATCAACAGTCATTCCAACACTTTGCACATATACAGTGATGCTTCAAAAGCAGACCCGCATATTTTTTCATCTTCAACCGCGTGTGCATATGATACCAGTAGTGAAATCACTTCGTACACGTCGAAGCTGCTCCATCAAGCAAGAAATCAGGTAACGCTCTTATGGGTGCCGAGTCATATGGGAATTAAAGGCAACGAGCGAGTTGGCTTATTGTCCAAGTTAGCTCTGCTTGCGCTAAAGCTGTTTGCAGCGCCACCAATCTGCGAAATGAAGGTTTATTTCCGTGAATGTATGACGGCCGAGTGGATCAGCCAGTGGCAAAGGGAACCTTCCATTGTGTAAAGCATAAAATTTACAGCCGACCTATGGTTTCCTTTTCTTTATCTTACGCATTGGGAATATGCTGCGTTAAATAGGTTACAGGTTGGGCATACGGCGGTCTCACGCAATTATATACTTGAAGGTACCCTTCCCTCATCCACGTGCCCTTTCTGATCCGGCTCTTCTTATCCTTCGGTGGAGGAACACCTGTTACAACAATGTGCAGCGTTCGCCCGCTCCGCTTTTGCCGGTACTCCACTTTCAACTGTCTTGTCAAATAACCCAACGCGCATACAAATGCTACTCGTTTTTCTTATCTTTTTTGCTACGTTGTTTGGAAATTGATAATCTTTTTTAATCAAAGACGAAATGATCATAACTGAATTGTTAAAAATTGTTAATCTTTTCCAATAATGTTATATTAATTCAACATGGACAGTGGGCTCATTAGATTCATTTATTATTTTTTCAATGAAGTTCCTTCACATTTATTTTCCTTTTCAAGTATTCGATTCTTTCTTTCTGCTGACGTTTTTAATGTCATAACTAAAATACGTAATTAAAGGGTATCAAAATGATTTACCACCAAAATTTTAACAAAGATAAATGTAAATACGTCTATAATATAATTCGCTAATAATGTCTAGAATATTATATGGAATTGAAATATATTATGTGAGGCTAAAAAAACAGAAATAAACAAAATAAGTAAAATACAGAAGAGGTATTTGAAACTTATACCGGCCCACTGGAAATAAATCGACTTTAGGTCAATTATGTGTGAAAGGAAAATGGTGAAATGTCCCCCAAGGTGTATTATTTCTATCATAAATTACTAGAATTTAATGTTAAAAATATAAAATTACCATCCAGGGAAAAAATTCGAGTAATAAGAAACCAAAGTAATACACATTACATCTATCCCCGCGGTGTAAATCTACGAATTGATAACACTGATAACTCAGTTTTAATTAATTTAAATAAGTACGATCCCTAATGATATACTACAGGAAAAAAAATTGGTGTGCGGAAAAAGGAGGTACAAGAATGGCTGAAGGAATGGTGCAAAGATTGAAGATCAAGTTACGTTCTATATCTCGCTACTCTTTAATGCTTCTTTATATATGAATTTTTGTTATTGACTTTATCGTGTCCTTCCTGGTTTTTAAGTTTCTCTCAGAGGATCATGATTTTCGATCGGGAAATATTAAGCTCTCTGCGCGTACCTGTGTACGGATGCATATTACGCGCCATGTTATGTATTGTAATATGTATATATACTCTTAATTAAATATTATGTTAGGTTTATTAGTATTGTTATTTAGGGAATAAGTTAAAATAGGGTTAATTTTTGTAATTTGTATCTTTGTTTAATAAACGTTGATAAGAGTGTTGGTCACTCACACAATAGACATTTTTGCCCTGTAAGACCCACAGCTTATTTTTTAAATTTAAAAAAAAAACAGAAAAAAAACCAGCTAGTATTGAATAACATTAAAATTTAGTGTTTAAACGAAATTATAAAAAAGGAATTTATGGTATTTGTATGCTGACTGTTAGGTGTGTAGCGGGAAAAAAAGTATAAAAAACATAATTAAATTTAGCCGAATATAAAATAAACGCGTTAAAAAGGTAACCCTTTCAGAAAATAAATTATTAACAAACTAAAAAATTTACTTCACTTACTGAAAGTCAAAATTTCATCTGACGCGGAATCCAAATATATTAACCGTTTGTTCAAAAAATAATAATTGGAATAAAATCGTATTAAAAAGAAACTGATCCAGGAAATTGGGAAGATAAGTTTAGTAAAAACGCAATTAATATATCAGCAGCCTTGAAAGAAACTTTCTACAAAAATGAAAAACAAAAGAAGCAATTGAGGTAAAATAAGTAGGAAAATTTATATATATATATATATTTACAATACAAAAAAAAAAAAAAAAAAAAAAACATTGGAATTTAAACAGAATGTAAAAGAATCATTATAAAGGATTCCATAAAATCCATCGCAGAAATGATGTTGAACAGCACAATAAATCGAAACTAAAATAAAACGTTATTCGGTTAACTGACCAAATAAAAATTATGTAGGAGTGGAAGATTAAAGTGAAATTAAAACAGTATCAAAAATATAACAATAAAATGTCATGGGAAAAAATAAATTACAAATAAATTACTAGCGTGGGACTGATAAGTGCATTATCACTGATGAAATAAAAACACTGTTCAGTAGTATGATACGACCGATAATTCCTATGATAGCATAAGTGACCTAATTAGTAGAATACAACAAAAGCAAGAAAAAAAAATCCAAGTTCGATACATAATTGTGATTTTTCTATAATTGCGATGAAAATGATTTTTGTCACAGAAAGTTGTTTTTAGTATGAAGACACGCTTGAAAATGAGAGATTTGTTCAAATGAAAATGAAAACAGCAGTAAATTCAGTAGAATATTTTTGGCGAAACCAAAGCTTAGTTTTGAAGATTAAAAAGTTTCTAGAACTTGACGATGATTTATATTTTCTCTGTGACAAAAACGTAATAAAATCAGCTGCATAATTCTATTATACAAATCGGTATTTCGTTTTATTACTATAGTTGAAGAAGTTACGAAGGATATTATTTTCGTGGAGCACTCTTCAGTTGATAAAAAGTTGTAAATTTCTACCCGCTTGCTCTGGTCAGACTCATCAGAAAAATTTCCAGCTCCTTCTCGGACATTGTAGAAGGCATATCTCCGTTGCCTTCCCCTCCATTTATGCTGCCGATGATTTCCTGAACAATCACTTCTTCAATTCTGGTGATATTTCTGGAGCTCGTCACTCTTTCTCTATTAAGAAAATCGAAGAATGCCTTGAATCTTCTATCCCAACTGTATCTGTTCGTCGTATTCTTTGTTCTTTCAGATGATCCAAAATTCCCACCAGAAGTTTCGAGCTAAAATTTGCCAAATCCTTTATCCCTGAGTTTGTATCCATTTATAAACTTCGTTTTCCAGTTTCCCCAAATATCCGTTCTACCACCTAGTACTCCAAATGTTTCTTTTTCGGGCATATTGCGCGTCATTGTCGCAGCTCTCAGCCTTTATGTACCCCATTGTGCCTGCAAGTATCCTTCCTCTAAGTGTACGAATCTCCAGGAGCCTCCTCTTTGTCGCAACTGCAAAGGTAATCATAGCTCTTCCCATTGAATCTGTCCCGAATGGCAGAGTTAGAAGCACATAAAAAAAATCACGGCTTTCAAGAACATTTCTTTTCACGCAGCCACTAAACTTAAATCCTCCAGTTCTGTCTCTCGAGCCTTCTCCTATGCTAATCGCACCGCAGCCCCTACTTTCTTTCTAAGCGCTTCCCCCAGAAGTTCTAAATTTTCCTCCCTTTCACATTCTAAATCATCCACCTTCCACAAAACTTCCAAACCCGAATCTCATTTAAAGCCTTCTCCTCAATTTCCCATCATTCCCTCCTACTTATGTTTTCTATCAAATGGTTGCGCTCTGAATCATGGCGATTTCCCCTAATTCAATCCCTTCATATCTTCCAGTCCCTTGCCAGTTCCTCTTAGTCTTTCTCCTAGTTCTTCTCATAACGATTCCTCTTTTGTCGTCTTCAATCTTTCCGCAGAAACCATAAAATTCCTCACTCCTTTTAACATAACATCTTCCTAAACTTTCCTCGACTATCTTTCAACCTTTCTATCCAATCACGTTCATTTCAATTAGGTAATCTCTTCATTTTTCTCTTTTGACCCTGTTCCTTATGTTGCATTCCATTCTTTATTTGCAGTATTTCTCTCTTTGTTTTTCTCTTGCCTCTGGTTTGCCAATGGTAACAGCTCGCTCAGGATTTATGAACTTAAAACTTTCCACAGTTTTAATACTAATTAATTTTTTCTTTACGTTATATAGTTATCTCATTACGGAAGGAAGCCTACAAACTGGTTGTCAATCCAGTTCGTGCAGGTACTTCTCCCGTTTCTTTTTTGACACTGACGATACCCCTAATGGCGAGGTACTTAAAATTTGGCCTGTATCTAATTTGGGGTGTAGGTCTTCTCTCGACTGCTCGTTCTTCTTTTACCAATTTTTCTTTTA
This sequence comes from Icerya purchasi, assembly GCA_039619475.1. Taxonomy (NCBI): domain Eukaryota; kingdom Metazoa; phylum Arthropoda; class Insecta; order Hemiptera; family Monophlebidae; genus Icerya; species Icerya purchasi. Next base: position 32,806,587 of record CM077116.1, on the reverse strand, counting down.
AGTTGGAAGATCGTCTACAATTGATCTCCTCTTATTTGCTATACTGTTCTTATTATCTTTGCATTTTTTTCCTTTACTTTAAACTCAGCTCTGCATTCTTCCACTTCTCTTTCACATCCTTTTAGTTCTTTTTCATCTTCTTTTTGATAGCATGTCACGGTCTTGTGCCTTGAACATCCCGCAATGGAATTGTCGCAAATTACAAGCTAATAAACTAAATGTAGAGTGTCTATTAGATTTCTACAATATCCATGTAGCGCCATTATCTTAAACTTGGCTTAAATCCTCCTCGTCTACATATTTCAAACGTTATTTTCTAGTTCGATCTGATCGTGTGAATGGGTGTGGTAGTATTATGATTCTAATTAGACGCGATCTGTCTTATCTTTCTCACAATTTTCCGTTTCTTCCTAACCACCCTAATATGATTCGCATTTCACTTCAAGATTTCCTCCTCAATCCTATATCCTATACATATTGAATGGTTTAATTCTGGAAAATCTCATTCTGAACCATATTTTTTTTCTCAATGATCGTTCTTTTACTTTCTTCAAACATCCATCTTCCTCTAGTGCAATCAATTTCTCGTTTTCTTCTCCCCAATCTTTGACTTATACGCTCCTAAAGAAGTCGCGCCATGTTCCCATTCTCCTAACTCTCAACAACGTTCTTCTTTCTAAACCATTCAGATCCCTTCACCATCACCACTGGCTTCTTTTCAAAACAGATTAGAGCAAATTTCGATCTTTAGTAGATTCTTCCCTCACTCCTATTCTGGATATTTCCGACCCGCTATCCCAGTACAATTTCTTCATTCTGTCTCTATATTCTGCTCTTTCCGATTCCTTCTCTCCTACTTCTTTTACGCACGGTCGTTTGTTTTCTTATGCCTCCTTTCTTTGGTGGAATGAAAAGTGTAAAGTTGCTTTTTGAAGAAGCACTGCCACCTTTAAAGTCTTTCGCTCCAGTTCCTTAATGCTCAATTTTTTAGCTCTCAAAGAAGCTAAAGCAGAAGCTCAGTATATCTTAAAATCTGCCAAGACGAATTCTCGGAAATCATTTTGTTCCTCCTTCTCTAGAGGTATTCCCTTTCCTCAGATCTGGAAAATGACCAAGGCATTTAGATCTCCCCTTTCTGAGCGTCTCCACCTTTCCTATCCTTCATTGCCTAAACATCATTCTTTCTTGGACTTTATTACTCCTGCTTATGTCCCCTCTTTCGAGGAAACGAACATTCCTTCTCTCCCGAATATCTCAGAACCTCATTTCCTATCTTCTCCTTTCCGTTATGATGAACTCGCGTCCGTCCTTAATAATTCCGCTACTTGTGCTCCTGGCTTGGACAGTTTTTCTTTCTTTATTCTTAAAAAACTCTTTTCTTCCTCGCTGCTCTCCCTTCTGAATACATTCAATTCCTTTCTACTCTCTGGTTTTACTCTTAAGTCTTGAAACGTCTTTATCGTCATTCCGATTCCTAAAAAAAATCGGTGTTTTTTCTGTCTTATCTCCCTAGTCCCTTGTCTGCGCAAACTCTTTGAAGACTTCATAAACAATCGTCTCGTCTGGTGGCTTGAGCATAATAGTATAGTTCCCTCAAATATGTTCGGGTTTCGCCCCGGGCTTGGCCCGGTTGATTGCATCAGTCATTTTCTTGCAGGTAACAGTGTTGCATTTAACTTTATATGTTAGATTCTAACGTGACCTTTTCGTCAGAAGAGTTCGACAATGCATCCGCTATTTACAATATGGACGCGTGGCTAACCAGTGTAAAGGAGGTATTAGATGTGGTAATTGCGGCGAGAGTGGTCATATGGCGGACTCATGCAGTAATGAATTTTTATCTTGTACTTATATTAGACACGTTGTGGTAAACTGTCGGATAACGATTGCCCAGAAGAAAAACGTCAAACTTTAATAAATGAATTAATGGCTAACCACAATCTAAATTACCACAAAGATGCTATGGAAATCCTTCAATCGTGTAAACAAAATTACCTTTACTCTAATAAATTAAATTATAACAGTTTTTCATTACTTCTCGATTACGAGAGTTTTCCCTCCACTGAGTATCCTCTTCTCTCTCAGGATCATCAAGCAGGTATACCTGCCTTTAAGCCGAAACCGATTTCCAAACGCAATGGATTTCACGATCCTAACCAGTTGATAGATACATGTTTAAAACGATCTGTGCCATTCTTCACTTCTGATGAAGACAGAAAAGTGACCAAAAAGAAAAGCATAATACCAAAAACAACAATACCTATAGACCAATATTTATAATACGGCCGATAAAAAATGTGCATGAACTTTCATCGTTTGTGCGCGTTCTTACCTCACGATAATAAATAAAAATGGTTGGTGGTCGTTGAAATTTTATCCAACAAACTTAATAGAAGGTGGCTAATGCAGTTGCTGATGGTACTAGCTGATTGTTAATTAATCGTTTAATATAAAAATGAATGTTTGAAAAGCTATTGATTATTTTACATGCTTATTTATTAAGAAATTAATAGGTTTCATGTTTTAATATTTAAAATGTATGCGTTGCAATTTATTAATTTATAGTTTTGTAATACACTATGAATATAGGACTATCTTCCCGAAGCATGTCGATGATTAATTTTTATTATATATTTTCCGATAAAGTTTAATTGTGTGTTTTGTTCAAATTAATATTTTCTTTCAGTTTATTATAAATTCAGTATTTTTTATTCATTTACGGAAGCGATTAAAAAAGCAATAAATATTGAGAATTAAAAATTCTTCCATTAAAAAAATGTCGCCTGAATAGATATGTTTTGAGTTTTGATTAAGTTAGTTTTAGCTGATGATGAGTTATACTCGAAAACGTTCCTAAATAAGGTATTTATTTAATTTATTGTCATAAATTATTTTTACCCTTATATTTGTTTGTTATTAAAGTTAGTTTTTATTATAGAGTTTATAATAAACAGGCATGTATTCACCTACATTTAGATACATTTATCGTTTCTCAAAAAATAAAAAATACGCTGAAATACATATATAAACCTTTTTTAAAATCAGATAAAAATAAGTAAAGAATGTAATACAACAGACAGGAATAAATATATTAATAAAACGTTTACATTTGGTCACTGCAACAATTACTTATTTTTATACGGGTATAAGAGAAGTAAGATGTTTTAATTAAAGAAGTATCACAAAAAGTTAAAGGAATAAAAATAATGCACAAACAAATGTAATTGTAACACTACTTATTTAAAAACTTAATAAATTATATAATTCAACAATATTAAAGCAAAAAATAATTATTAAAAATAATCTTGCATATAAAATAAAAACATATAAAGAGAACGTATGAAATAAAATAATCAGTACGAATAAAACTGCTCATCAATGTGATAAAAAGAAATCGGAAAATCAAAAGTATATTAAAAATTTATATGGACAATGTAAAAATTTACTAATCGCATAGAACTATTTTTGCCAATACTGTTGTGGACACTATTTTCAATATATTATAATCCGGATATTAACGCGCTCAGTATTATTTACATTTATCACTTTTTCTTTTGTATCATCACAGATCTGCCGTGCATTTAGAGGCTCCTAATAAAAGTGCGCATGATAATATAAAAGGTGTCTGTTTATCATTTATTAATAAGGAATATTTACTGATTACTTTCCTAGTCGTAAAGAGAGCTTTCGAAAATGTATCGATTCTTACATTATTCGATCGGTTGATGTCAATAGCAGTTCCAGTGCGGCTAGCCAAATATATTGCTAAATATTTTTCTCGTCGAATTTTATTCCTTTTAAATCTGATAAAACAGAATGTTGATATTAGACACACCTATAGAAGCTTGGCACAGGATCTAGTCTTGAGCCGAATTCCATTCAATATTTATATTCTTCCGTTCTGTACCGCACAATTACCTTGCAGCTCATCTATTCTTTTATATACCGGTGATTTTGTAGTTTATAGCAAATCTAGTAATATTATAAATTATATAAACCAGAATCAACAAGCAGTGGAAATGTTTAATGATCTGCTTGAGAAAATTGGGTTGGATATATTTACCTTCAAATCAACATCCATCATTTTTACCATGAAAAGTTTAACGCTCAAGAACATTTTATTCAAATCCACAGCAAGGCTATTTTAGAAAAACCTTATGTGAAATATTTAGGAATGCACTTGGATTCAAAACTTACTTAGGCTAAACACATTCAAACTTTGTATGCTTGGGATCCTACCCGATAATTTTCAGTCTACTCTATGAATCCTTAATTTGTTCAAAAATGGATTAAAACCCATCTCTCTCCTTTATTTATTAGGAGAAATGTTTTAGCGGATAGATTTTAGTGAAATTATGCAATTGCCAATTCTTCTATTTACCGTCAGTTATTTTTCGAGTTAATACCGAGTGGACATTTTTTGATTCCAGAAAGCATTTACATTAGAACAGCTTTATATTATAGATATAGTACAGCGCTCATACCAATGTATCTATCGTTTTACTTTACATTTCACAATGATATTCATTTTTTACAACTAAATACCGATACGATAAGTTAAAGATCTGAAAAACCAAAACATTCCGCCTCGTATCATTAATTTTGCGATTTAATTATTTAAATAAAATAATTTTTACTGATAATTCTAAAATCGAGGGACGCGGTAGCGCAGTACGTGCAGAATTTTTTTGTCAAAGAAGTAAGTTTAATCTGCCGCCTGGGGTGACGATCTATACTGCTGAATTAATGACTACAGAAACGGCTTTGGAGTTTTTAATAATCTCACTTGATGCAGACAAAAGATATCTATAGTTTGTAGCGACAGCCTAAGTTCACTGTCAGCGATAAAATACGATGCACTTGGTTATGAATTACACCCGCTGGTATATGAAATCAGAAATAAATGTCTTAAGATAGTCAATAATTCGAGTCAATGTGGAATAAAAGAAAATGATAATCACTGTATTTATTATTCAAACTCATTGTTAAATATATTTACGACAAAAATAAATTATATAATTGTTAATTAAGTGTTAAAAATTTATTTTGGTCGGAAATGGTAATGTCGATCTGTTGGCCAAGGAAAAGCTTCCGGAGGCGTCCCATATCCTTTCGTCCGTTCTGCTGATCTATTTCGTTGTGCCGCAAAAAAGTCGTGTCATATGTGATCGCTACGCGCGGTAACCGCATACAACATTAGAAGAAAGAGAAGAACAGGGATTTCCTTGTCAATTTTTTCTCCTTGTAATATTCAATGTTTGCTTTGTTGTGAGGACCAGGTCTTGGTTGCCTTATTCAGGTTCACAGTCGATTGTAACATCGTGATGTAGATGACAGTTATTTGGAGTTATTTTTTTATTTTATCTATTTATTCATTTTTTTATTTTTATTTCGTATCATCATATATGTTAAAAATAAGAAGGTTAGTTTCAGTTTAGGATCAATTTGAGCTGAAAGTAGCTACATGGTTTAGATGCCGGGCCAAAAATAAAAAATGAAAAAAAAAAATGAAATAGTGAAACTGTTATGCAACCATATACGTTTAAAGTACATAATAAAAAGTATAGTTATGTGTTATTTCTTCCTGTAATCGCCTGTCTCAATAATATGATAATTTATAAATATTATATTTTAAAACCCTTAAATTACGTTACAAATGTTATATATTTTTATATATTGCACGGACACAGAGTACCTTTCAATTCATTAAAACATATAACTTTATTTATATTAAATTATTAATTAAATTAAAATACAAGTTTAAAAAACATAATTAATTCACAAAATATATATATATATAAAATTCGTCCTACCGGTTTCGTCTACTTGACATATTCAGGTCCAATTAAAAAGCATAGTGCTGGTCATAGTAAAAAATATACTACACATAGCGACATATAAAATTAACTGAAGAAAAATCGAACAAAAAGTGGCATAGATATAATAATGGGGCAATGAGCAGAAAGCACATTTTTTACGGCAGATGAAATGAATGTAGTTGTTAGAACCTCAGCTATTTCTAAACAGTATCAACCGGTTATGTTTTTAGGGATCACGTTGAAAAGTTGAAAAACAAAAAGACCCTAATAACATCTTTAACGAATTCGTTAATTTACCCGTATCTATCTTTAACATATATATTTGGAATGTACCAAAAGGCGCAGGAAATTATGTATAAATCCTTAATCTTGCGACATTCATCGTCAATTGAAATAGGTGTATGGAGACAATGTTATGAATGAATCGCGCCTGTTCGGCGCTGGCGTCGTAATTTCAATTTGGAAAGAGAGAACACCCATGATACGGAGCGTTCGGGAGGGGCCATCAGTCATTATGGACGAACGAGTTCAATGAACGAATTCGTGAAGAACGATATTGATTGTCTTTTATTCCCAGGTGTTGACTAAGAAATCCATGTTTCGTTACCAGTGACTATACGAGTCAAGAAAAGAGTCTTCTTCACAAGAATAACGTTCCAAGAATGTCAATGCTACAGCCATACGCGTGGCCTTATGCTCATCAGTAAACATACCTCGCACAAATTTTCGAATAATGCAGGTGTTCTTTAACAATTTCATGAATAACTGTTTGTGAAACATTAGGGAAGTGTTCACAGATCTTATGAAATGTTACGCGCCGTTGCTCTTCACGAATTCGTTCGTTGAACTCAGCAGTTCATCCATAATGACTGACGGCCGTCCCGAACGCTCCTTATCATGGGTATTCTCTTTTCTCAAAATTGAAATTACGACACCAGCGCTGAACAGAAGACTCATCCATAGCTTGACGATGAATGTCACAAGGTCGCACATTTTTTGCGTTGAGAAATTTAATCACAGCCCTAACTTCACAAACTGGAGGCGTTTTTTATTTTCTTGATGATTATAAACATTCACAGAATTAACACAGTTAACACCAGGGAAACGAAACTTGGCACACAGACAGCTGAAACACAATTGAACGTGTTAGTACTTGTCCGGAGGCTCACCAGCGCTCCGCACGACGTAAACGGGTAATACTTTCCGGATGGCCCTCGTATGCTGTTTTTCGGATTCCAGCAGGATTTCTGGTAGACTGGCGCTTAGATTATCGAACTTCAAAAACTGTAAACGGGAGGAATTTGGTTAATTTTTAGCCTTAGAATAATATACTTTGGCTAAATATTGAAAAACCGGCATCAGATTACTGGTCTTAAAAAGCATATGAAAAGAGGGTTGGGGTAATTTTCCAGATCTTGTGTTTAGATTTTCAGATTTTTATAGTATAGAAGGGAACATGGATGGGAATGCTAATTTTTTTTTGGGAGGAAATAATACACACTAATTAGAGACACTGATGACGCAAATTTTTCTTACTCCTGACGAGTTGTCCTATTTTTAGTCTTGTATTCAATTTTTGGGGATGTCCGGTTCCCTCGAGTCATATTTGCAGACATTATTGCCAGGTAACGGTTCAAAGACGTGATGATTTTGCTTGACGAAGAAATTTAATTGTTATATGGAAGTATAGAACCACTTAACAGAATTTTATTATTATTTTTAACATTTCTATTGATGAAACTGTATGCAAACTAATATTTATGGAAATTAGAATAACCATTTTATAAAGTAGAAAAAAAATGGTACGAAGAAAAAAAAAATGTCGTCAAATTTAACGGTGAAATGAGGTTGAGTGTAGCTTTTTCTGATACTTACACAGACCGGAACTTAATATTGTTTTATTTGCAGCTTATGTTTAGACAGATTTTTTCTTCAATAAAGGGAGCTGATTAAGAAATGCTCGAAATGATCTATTTTAGTATTTTAACAACCAATTCGGAAAAAACCAGCCTGCAGCGCTTCAGCATTAACTTTACGGCTCGCTTCGTTTAAAGAATTAAATTTTTTCGTTTCCGCTAAAGAAATTCGCATCTCATCGTGCTTGCAAAATAATTTATTGTTCTAAAAATTATCGGAATATTATACTTCAGCCGTATTGGTTGGCTGTTTATTCGTTCTCCTCGCCGTCGAGCCGGTAATTTTCGAGATTCCATGCTACCACTTACGAAACAGCAATAAGAACTAAATTGCGATGAAATGTTACTGCCTGATACATACATGTATGTGCGCTGCTACTAGTGAATGTTTTGTATGTCATGCGAAGCGTTTATCAGCGCTGTCACCGAGCATTCGGTAATCGTGTAGCTGATTGCGACGACGTTCGATTGTACATTAGTTAGAATGATATCCATTTTCGTTTGCTTATTTCCGGTAATGTTGAGAGTCGTGGTTTTCAAAGTGCACAATATAAATCGTTTTCCGATGGTTTTTTCCTGTTTCCGACAGATTCGACAAAGGTACAGGTTGAAGTATTCTCGGAACGTACTACTAACCCAAAATAAAGCGAACGGATTAACACACGAGTGTAGGAAAGCTAGAACGTTGCCAACTATGCGGATAGGGTTGTTGAAATCACTGCGTTGATGCGACGAAAACAAATACAACCACCTAAATACGTTCAACGGGCAAAAAAAAACAGCAAACATCACCACAAAAGCTAGCATGATTTTGGCTGCTTTCTTCCTACTTGAGATGCGTCTGTTTGGACCTTGTGCTTCGCCCGCAATATTCTGCACACTGCGAAGGAGATGTCGAGCTATCAAAATGGAAAAGCAACCGATTACCGTTAACGGAATTGTATAGTATACGAGAAACTTTGTCATTATTATGATCCGTAGGTTCGTCTTGTTCTCTGGATATGGGTAACAGACCTGTTCGAGTTTGTTGGTTTCGTTGATTTCTTTAATTTCGTTAGTTTTGTTAAAATTATTTAAATGCGAGAAGATCATTGTTGGTGTGGCGAAAAGAACGGCAAGTGACCATATGACGCCTGCAGAACAGATCGCGCGGCGTTTGTTCATTGGTGAAAGTAGTAGATTTAGCGGATCTACGATGGCAAAATATCTTTCGAAACTCAAAACAATTAGCGTGAACACTGATACACCAGCCGAAATGTCTTTACCTGCTTCGAATATTCGGCACAAGAGCTCACCTTGTGGCCAGTAGTGTAAGTATGCATCGGTTATGGTCAAAGGTACGTAAATAAGTATATACAACAGATCTCCGAGAGCTAAATTTAAAATATATATATTCCGCACTTTTCGAACATTTTTGTGACGAGCGAATGTCAAAAGTAGTGTACCGTTGCTCAAAACTCCCATGATAAATATTACCACAATTATCATAATAATTATCATCTGATTCACAAATTCAGAACTGTTTTTGGGAAAAAAGGCATTTTTATTTTCACAGCAGTTTTTTTTCTCCATTCTACGTCGTCACTTCTTTGTCATTATCGGCAACGTGTTCGAATCTGAAACATACGAGAAGAATAACAAGAGAATTAGAATACGATAATGCTTATTATACACAATTATTTATCTCGATATAAAAGCACTAGCTTGTTATGAATTTTTCTCACTTACGGACAATGTTTATATGCACATCTGTGTACAGTACTGCCTTAAATTATCTACTCGTACGGATGGCAGACACGCAAGTTCATTTATATACGATGCAGACTGCACGTTTAGGACTACGTCTGTTCAAACGTAAACACATATATGGATCCGGTTTCCTTGCTGATCATTGAAACTCACATAGTAGCTGAAGCAGTAATTTGTTAAAGTACAAACTGCTCTTAGACTGGTTTTGCGACTTTTATGACGACGTCCTTACTGACCAGAAAGAATTTAAAATTTTGCCACATTATTATATAAGTAAATGCTTTCTACATTTTTTTTTCTTTTTTTCTTTTTAAATTATACTCGGATTTGAAAATACCTGCAAATGAAAAGCCTTCGAAGTATTAATTAATTATTCCAACAAAATTCACTCAGACAGGAAAGCAAAAAACTGAACGGAAAAAAGTCAGTCAACATTTTTATTCTATGTTAGTTTTTAAATAATGATAATCTGATAAAAATAATAGAAGGACATGTCTTTTATATTTGTATACTTTTTAAATACTTCTAGCCAGTCAGGTGTAGAATTTCAAAATATGTGTTGAAAGAAAGGAAGAATTATCTTATGCTCCTGATGAAAGTGTCATCCTTGTACGAATATTACAAAAACTAGTTTAAGATGATGCGATCACTTGCCAGTAATTGAGTCGGCAAATACACTAGTCTTTAATTTACCTTTTATCATCGTCCTCACCCTAATGTCTAAAATGATCGCTGGATAGTCCCAAATATGTCTTACTATTCCATATATTAATTTGAAATTAAAATTAAAAATTTTTAAAAATAAAAATTCATGATGAGAGGGACAGAAATTTCTTTTAAATTTTGGCTCCAAGTATCAATTTTCTAACGTTTTTAGCACTCTTCAAAAATGTTGAGCCTTCCCTACCACAACAATTCGGTTTTTATTTTTGTTCTAATGTGTAACGGCTGTTCATGTAAATGTTTTAAAAATTTTAAAAAATCAAAAAATGAATTGCAAGAACAGGAGGCGACTTGAATAATTTCAATAAAATTTGGGCTCTAAGTGTCAAGTTTTGAGCATTTTTAGCACTCCCCAAAAATTTCGCTCCTCTTATTTCTTCGTTTTAATCAGTAACGAAATCGTAAGGGAAGTATGGAAGAAAATATCGAAATAAGCAATAATGATGAATACAATAAAGAAATAAGAGCTAAAACTTTTTTTTTCCACGTTAACAAGGAGTTGCGGATTTTTTGATATCAATTTGAACACACCAGAATTTTTAAGAAAATTCAGATCAACTGAAACAATTCATAAAAAACGAGTTAGCATATAACAGTAGGAAACAAAAGTTACTCTCTCGTTAATCCCATAATTTTACAAATAATTATGATATATATTTCAAATTTTTTCATCTGTTTTATTACAAACGCATACGGAACTAGCATAAACCAATTTTTAAAAAATAAAATTTCGTTCAATGAAAAATTCGGTTTATTTAAAAATTGACAGTTTTGTCTGAATCAATTTTGACTGCAATAGTAAACAAAATAAAAGACTTACATCGCGAATATTTTTTAAAAAGTTATAAAAAAACAACGTATAACATTTCATTATGTACACGTTATACTTATATACGCTGCTGGGCGATTGGTCATGCTGATGGACCGGAAGCGGCCAGCGGTCCTTCGAACTTTAAATTGAATTATTTTGTAAAATTTCATAAGGACCGCAGCGTTCATATATACTGATTTAAAAAAAAAAAAAAAAAAAGGAGTACACCAATACGTCAATTAAAAAGTGAAATTTAGATTAAAATATCAGAAAAACTGAAACCGCTAGCAGGTAATATATGTGACAGGAATATATATTACAATTAATTATTTTTGGAGACCTTAATGTGCAGGTTAAAAAGAAACGTAACTCATATAGGACCGGCTGTGAAACATTTTAAAATTTTTTTTTTAAAGATTGATTTTCAAAATTTTTGAAATTTGGGCGCTTTAATTTTAAAATTTTGCGGGTCTCGTATTTTTCCTATATTCTAGCGATTTAAATACATAATTTAAACAAAAAAAAGAGCGATCCTCCAGCTACCATGATAAGAGCTATGGACTTTTTGGTCTATAAATATGAAAATGTTTCGAAATTTAAATTTTTTCTGTATTCTGGCGACTTTATTGTATAGGTTGAAAAGGAAATCAATACCGTAACTTACATAGATCCGGCTGTGAAATTTGTTAAAAAATTTTCCTCAAAACTTAATTTTCAAATTTTTAAAAATTTGGGCCTATTAATTTTAAAATTTTGGGGGTTTCGTATTTTTCCTATTTTCTAGGAATTGAAACACATCATGTAAAGAAAAGTGTGCTTCTTCAGCTACTATGGAAAGAGCTGTGGACTCTTTTTAGTTTTCAGTCTTAACGCTTTGAGCATGTATCTTTCCAAATTTTGGTCGCTAAATATCAAAATTTTTCGAAGTTTTTGTTTTTCTTGAATTCTGGAGACTTATTGTGTAGGTTGAAAAGAAGATCAATACCGTAACTTCACAGGCATACCATCACGATATACAAATGCACATATTGCATCAAATATGCATAAATTGCATCAACTTCACACTTGTTATTATGATCGTAACGTTTGGTTCTTTATGCCTCAAAAAATTTCTTAGAAACATAAATATTTAAAAAATGGTCTCAAAACATATCAGAAAATCAACTCTGCTATAATGCGTATCAAACACATCCTTTGTAGCAACTGAATCGATTAAAAAATATACAGGTTTTCAGATTAACCGATTCTGGTAGGGTATAGCTCGAACATAAACTTAGAAGCACATACCTAGAGCAGACGGCATAACTGATGTTAGTAAAATCGTCTTACTCTAGTTATTTATTCTCAAGGCATCTCATAGAAGTATGCAAATGAGAACAGGAATAGAACTCAATAAAAGTTAGTATTGTGGTTATTTTGGTTAGATGATGTTAAACATCCTCCAAGATCTACACGTTGATACATATCCCATTCATATATTTTGCTACCGCAGTCATTTGAAAGAATATATATTGATACATAATTTAAACTGTATAACGGCAATAAACGCTTCAAAAAGAGAAGAGATATACATCAAACTATATACTTGAATACACACTGCCAATAAAAGTTAGCATACAATTTAATTTTATCTAGACCAACATCAAAGTCATTATTTGAGGCATATTCATATAAACAAACGCAAGAAGTATAGCAACATTGAGTTAGCATTACAACGAAACACATTTTCAAAAGCATACACACATAAACAGAGGTTTTAGTATGGGTTAGAAAAGTATTCGAGTTGATCAGTCAGTAAACAAATAGATCATCAACAGCACAGAAACATATCAAATAACGATACACAGGTGTGAAAGTTATTACATTGTAGGCAATAACAAATGCATTGTCAAAGCACATGGAAACAAACAAGCATACAAAACAAGATAGTATGGGTTTGATAATGATTAGATTGATTAAATAAAGTCTTTCCCTAATTCCTGTACTGGTTAATTGTTTTTAATGAGCGAGGAGGCACAAGCAAAAGTGCCTGTATAAAAAATAAGGGTTTCAGTGGACGTAGGGATGATTTTTTGATTCAGTAACTGAAATCATGTTTATGAAACAGTAAGTGAAATTTAAATACACAACTATAAACAATTATTTAATTTTTATTATTAAATACCCGACGCGTTTCGAAGACAAAGCTTCATGATCACATCGGACACCTACGCTTCCTCTTTTTCTAATAATTATTCATTTCATCTGTCTGTTCAGCCTACTTTTTCTCCCTATTCATGGTTTCTTTTGCATCCCTCTCATCGACGTTCTGACGTTGTTTCCGTTGTTCGTATGCGTTTTGACCATTCTCTACTGCCTTTCTCTAGATTTCGCTTTTACTTAATTTCCTCCTCACACTGTCTTCTCCATCCTGGTGATGCAGTTATTTGTCACACCGATCATGTGTTCTTCCAGTGTTCATTTCTTTCTGTATTTGTTGAGGCTTGAGCTTCCTAATCCTTATTGTGCTTCCTATATTCTGTCTTTTCCTTCCTAAATTAATTATTCCCGCTATTTGTTACTTTTCATCAAAGATTTCAGATCGGGTTAAAATATAACAGACTTCTTTCCTTACTATTTGTCTCTGGGTGAAGATCCTTGGTTGACGAGTCCAAGAGGTTTAAAACAAAAAAGAAAAAGAAAGAACTCCAGAGTCAGTTGATGTAATTGAAACTCGGAACAATCAACTTCTTTAACAGGGTTTGAGGAATTTAGAAAATTTATTCAGACAGTAGCGACACACCCAAAGTACATTACCTTTGTAGCTAATTATATAAGGAGCTATAACGAATTAGTATAAATGCTCGCAACAGTTAAACCATTTCTCACGGATAGAAGATTAACAGTCGATGCTTCCCAATCATCAAGAAATTATCAGAACAATTTGTCACAATGTCTGAGGACGAGCGACCTCATGACGACAACAGTGTACACAACACCAATTAATAAATTACCCATTTCCATATAACCTAGACTAAGGGCTTTTACAACGTTTATACTGTATTATAGTTATTAAAATACCTCTAAACCCACAGCAAATGTACTGTAATGATCTTCACATAACCTCCGTGGATCATATACATATATGGGGGAAAAAAACTCCATAGAAGAAAATTAAAAATGCGTATATATAACGCCAGTTTTAAAATCAATCTTTAAACAAAATAGGAAAGAAAATAGTAGTTTATAGGTTTCTGTATTTATTGTTAGGTATGTGCAGAAAAAAAAAGGATAAATATAAAGCTAGTTCAGCGGAAAAGTAAAATAAACAAGTTATAAATATTTCCCTATAAGAAATCAAATAAAAAAAATTAAAAAATTCACTTAACTTACCAAATATCAAAATTTAATCCGACCCGAGGAGGTATAAGATGCTAGAGCGTTTTAGTTTTAAAAATAATACTACAAAAAAACTGTATCTATGAAATTATTCCGATAAACTTGTTAAAAATGTGATTAACGGTAAATAAACTAAAAGCAGCTGTTTGCACAGTGATAAACAACAAAAAAACAATCGGAATAAAATAACCAAAAAAAGTATAAATTGATACTAAAAAAAATGTATACAGTAATTACATATTGGTATCTGAACGATGTGTAAATAGAATGAAAATAAGGAACTATAAAAGCATACAACAATAGCAAATAAAATATAAAAATTTTTTTGAGTTTGACTATCAGATATAAGCTGGGTAGTGGCAGGGGAAAAAGAAGCAGCCATATGACAGTGGAGTGTTGCGGGAGGAGGTGAAGTAGAAATGTATTGTTATCATGGGAAAAGCATTGGAGCAGTCTAAATCAACTACCATGTTATTGTTCAGTTGATCGAAGCATCTGATAATTCTAATAAACGGCATAAATGTTGTAATTCGCATGAAAATTATCACAGAAATAAAAAACAGCAAAATAAAATAGTTGTAATACTATCCAAATAATCAGAACCAACAAGAAATTGTACTTTCCGAGGAAGGCGATGAAAACAATTTTCGTTGTATTGAAGTTGATTGTTTCATAAATAAGACATAGAGAAATGAAAAGTTTGTCCAACGGAAATAACGGCACATGGTATATATTGATATTGATATTGATATGACTCTAGTTATGTGAATTACGACTTCTAGTCCCTGTTTAGGGGGCCAGTTGATATGACTCGGACTATTGGTTCCTCTTTCGGAGCGCCATTTGATATGACTTAATCTTGTGTTTCTGCTTTGGGAGCCGGAATCCTCTTTTCCAATATGAATTAAACTTTACGAAGACATATGAAGAAATTCATCTGTTCACTTTTTTCAAAGAGAACCCTTTTTTTCCTTAATCCAGGAAAACACAAATTCATTATTAAGCATGCTTACACGGGTCTGGCTCAGGGCTCTGTTTTGAGTCCAATATTATTTAATTTTTATGTATTAGCTTTATTTCATACACCGATACCACCAAACTCACGAATTTTGTCATATGCTGATGATTTTGTTATCTATAGTATTCATAAGAATGTCTCTCGCTGTGTTCGCGAAAATCAACTTTGTGTATCTCGTTGTAATGGAACATTACATGATATTGGGCTTAATATATCTCCCGCTAAGTCAGCATTTTTCATCTGTACAACTAGATTATCCTTTTCTCGTGGTCTTGCAATTCACATCGGTGATGAGCCTATTCCCATGGTTACTTGCGTTAAGTATTTGGGGATGCATTTGGATATGAAGCTTACCTGGTCTCGCCACATATTACTACTCCATAAACAAACCTTACAAATTACTAACTTGCTTAAAGCCATTGGTAACAGCTCCTGGGGCGCGGATCCAGCAATTCTTAACTTAATTTTTAGAACCCTAATTATTTCTCGTCTTGACTATGGTTCTATGTTCTACGGTTCGGCCTCCAGATCTAATCTATCTAAACTTGATATTATACAAAACCTTTGCCTGCGAATTATTACCGGTAATCTGAGGTCTTCTCCGATTGCTTGTCTCCAGATCGAGAATAAAACACCTCCCCTATTTATAAGAAGGAATGTTCTTACTGATCGATATGCGCTCAAATATTGTAATTACCGATTTCCCTCTCTAGTGCATCAACTCAAAGTTATCAGCACCCATTGGAGATTTGTTTCTTCTAAGTTACCATTATTAGCAAGACGAATCTCGATCTATCACAAGTATTGCCTCGCTCTTATTCCTAAGGTTCCATCTCACTATTTCTCTTATACGTTTTTCATTAATATAATAAATATAAATATTGACCCCACGTTAGTTCAGAAAATTAAAGATACTAATCTATCGTTATCCGTACTGTGGTTCAATAATTTTATTAATAACAAATATCCGGATTGCATCAAAATATTTACAGATGGTGCTAAGCTCATAGGTCCCCATAGTCTCACTGGTTCCGCTTTCATTGTAGCTAACGTTACAATTCAAAAATTCAAGCTTCCTCCTGATGCATCTGTTTTTACCGCCGAACTGTTGGCTATCGATAAGACTCTTGATTTCATATTAAATGTTCTTAACCCGGATAATAAATTTACAATTTTCTCCGATAGCCTGGGTGCCCTGATCGCCCTAGATCATAGTTCGTTTAATTATAAATGTCACCCGCTTATTTACGAGATCAAAACTAAATACCTTCAAATTATTAATAACAATGGCTGTTTAAACTTTTGTTGGATTCCCAGTCATCTCGGGATTGGGCTAAATGATGACGTTGATGCCGCGGCTAAATGCGCTGCCTTGAATGGAATTATATTCCCGTTCATTCCTTCCTCGGACTTATATCACAGGAGTCAGGCCACTGCCTTGGAGGATTGGATAACTTATAGAGATAGGCAGAATACTGGTAGATATTACAATATGGTTCAGTCTGATATACCTTCGCTTCCTTGGTATTTCGATATTCCACAGTCTATCCCCAGTCGTCTTATTCGTAAGTATGTCACACTAGTTTGTAGATTGCGTATGGGGCATTCCCGAGTGCCTCTAAATTTTGCAGACTCCTCTGGATGCAACAGTAATCATACTAGGTCTACCTTCATTGATGACATTAATCATTTGCTGTTCAGCTGTGACAAATACGAGCACAATAGGAAAAGGTTTTATAAAGAATTAATTTCATGCGGATTGTTCCCTCCATATAGTGTTCATTACTTACTGTGTTCTGGACATACAGCAATTTTTATTATGGTTCGCTTTATAATTAATAATAACATTTTGATTTAATTATAATATTAGTAAATAGAAAAAAAAAAAAAAAAAAAATAAATAAATAAAAAAAAAAAAAAAAAGAACAGGATAGAGAAAAAAGAAAATTAAGGAAAGATTTTATTAAAGGAACCAGAATTTTTTTTATTTTATTTTATATTTTTTTTCTTTTCGTTTCTTTTCTTTTCTTATTTATTGAAGTTTATTACTTTATTGATGAAGTCAGTTAGTTTTATTTCATTTTATTCTTTATCAATCTATTTGTTACATTCTTTATTCAATTATTTATTTTTCTTACAACTTCCTTTTCCCATCAGACATTGTGAACATTGCCAGGCAACTGTGGTCATATTGTAAGATGGGAATTTTTCTATTTTTTAATTTGTATTTCTCATTTTGTCTTTTTGTTTTTTGTTTTCTCCTCTGAAAGAAAAATCTGATCTCTGTTTGTTAAGTTTCATCAGGGATTGTGGGCACTGTTCTGCAGTTGCGGCCATAATGTAGAAGGGTAACCTATTTTAATTTCTTCTTTGTTTTTCCTTGGTTAATTTCATTGCGCATTGTGGGCACTGCTCTGCAGTTGCGGCCATACTGTAGAATGATAACCTATTTTGATTTCTTATTTTATTTATTTTTTCTTTTTGGCTAATTTCATTGATCATTGTGGGCACTACTCTGTAGTTGTGGCCATAATGTAGAATAGAATGAAATTTCCTTCTCTGCTTTTTATTCCTTTTTCTGTTAATATTAATTTTCCATATCTATTCATAGTGTAGCTTGCTGGCCAAATGAACTGTATTTGTTCAGGCCAATAAAAAAAAAAAAAAAAATATGAAGAAATTAAAAAAATGAAAAAAATAAAACAAAGACGTTGCGGGCGCGAATGGCAAGTAACGGCTACCACTACCGGAAAACTCTAGTAGAACATTAGGCTTTCAACTACGAAGAAAGAACGCGAAAAAAAAATTTAAAAAAATTTTTCTATTGTTTATCGCGAAACCCGCCGTCTGAAGGCGGTAGTTTTCCCCAAGTGGATACGTCACGGGCCCTACCACGGGTCCAATAAGAAAATTCTGATGTAACAAATCGCGTATATTACAAAACAAAATACAAGATTTTCCGAATGCGACATGTTCAACAATTTGGTAGACAAACATCAAATAAAAAAATTACATACACAAATGACTACTAAAAAATTTACTCCACGTGTAGTGTGGCAAAGGTTCACCGCGACTACTAGCATAGAACAGATTCACACGACGGCGTGATCTCTCGACAAAATTGAAAGGACGGCTACCTCGGCTGAACAACGAATTAATAATATATCGAATTATAGTGCAAGATGCAAGAACGAAGATTTCGGTACACGAAGGGCTTTTACCGAACGACATAGTCGAATTGCTGAAATTACCCGCTACCTTATCAATTAATAATTTGAACGCCGCCGATTTTTCTATAATATCTTTATAATAATACCGCGTTAATTACCCTGCCTTTTATAATATTCTCACCGCTCGACATTACTCGGCACATCTTATTTATCGCTTCTTGCCGCACACGCATATCATTGTCTTAGCTGCTGACCACTACCACCCACACGCTATAACGTCTCTACCCTAGCACGACCGTGTATTTGACGATCACGCCACTGATCTCGGGGATTTTTGGTATCGGCCAAATCAGCAACCAAGACACGACAAAGCGGCGATGTTAAATATATCGACGTTCCAGAAGCCGAGAATTAATGAATAAATCAAAGAATAATTTCTAGCTCGAACGTCGAATAAAAGATAGCGCCAAAAGTACCGAATCCGTATCAATATATATATATATATATATATATATATATATATATAGGTTTTTTTAAGACATATAATTTAATTTTAGTATTACAAATTTTCTAGTACATTATGAAACTTTATATTTTCTTCTAAAACAGGAATATAACTATAATATTGTTTTAATAACTGCATCATTCAGCTTTAAAATAATATGGAAAATGAATTCAGTTTCACTAAATATCGTTCTAATCAATTGCAAACAAGTAAAAATCTTTTTGCATTTTAGGTAACAATCTGTTTTTTTTTTTTTATTTAGATTTTTAATTATGGCTATTTATATTTTTGTGAAAATATCTGAAAGATTTTCTTCGTGTTGTCCAGAAATCCATTAAATATTTTTAAAGCAGCGAATAAATCTGTGTGGTACACTTTTAACACGTTTGCGGGTTTAGAAACGATCATGAAGTTTTTGTTTACTGAAAAAAAAATTAAGTAATTTTTGAAACACTCTCTTCTACTGAAGTTTTAAAAACGGATACTCTATCCATGATCAATATTATCTTTTACATTGGTAAGACAATAAAACTAAAGCTTAAAATTAATTTAAAAAATTAAACCGTTAAATACATTAAAAATTGAAAAATTGAAAACAATAAAATAAATTTATTACAAACCTAAAAAGTTAAATTATTTATGTGAAATTTAAAGTGACGTAAAACCTAAAAAATAAAAATAGTAAAGTGAAATCCGATACAAAGATGAAAAATGTAAATCAGTCATACAAAAAATGAATTTTTTTATTTTACACCAAATTAAAATAAAGAATTTTCCCTCCTATAATATGAATAAATAAGTAGGTTCACCGGTTCATTTTATTTCGTTTAATTAAAAGATTTCAGAATTTATTATTGTCAGATATTGTCAATTTTCACACACATTGATTTCCTTTGGACCCCTGGCCACATGGGCATAGACGTTTAAATCCCATTTCTCCCAATGTCCTTCCAATTATAATTTTTCTCCTGAAAAACTAATACTGTTTATCGAATCCTTAGTTTCTAGTTATGTTCCTAGTTTCCAGGAATCCCCTTTTAAAACTTCCGTGGTGGATATAATTAGGAAAACAATTTACGGTGGACACCATGTTAAAAAAAAATTAATCCTAAAACTGAAATCCCAATCTTAAACATGAAAGCTTACATTTCCAACATCAGAAACAAACTGAACTAACAGAATGAAAAATACAGACTTAGATAGTAACAATTATATAAATGACGAAAGGTTTATTCGGATTAATCTTCGACAAAAAACTTCGGTGGAGAAACCACATTCTACCTTTGAAAAACCGAAGCCTTTCCGCACTAAACATACTGTGAAGATGCTGAACAACAGGAAATTCGTACCCAGCTGTTCCAGATTACTACGAGTATACAAATGCCTAATCCGACGAAAATTCGACCACGGCTACATCGTCTACTTATCCGCCTTCAAAGGCCTGCTCCGAAGTCTTGACACGATCCAAAATTCGGGCCTCCGTATAGCTCTACGAGCCTTCCGAACTGCGCCTGTCACCAGTATGCATGCGCTCGCCGGTATTCTTGCCCTAAAATACCGCCGGCAAACATTATCGGTCGATTACGCCATATCCATCTTAAGGGGCACACCTAGTGTGAAATTTCAAAAAACTCGATTTTTTTCAAATTTCGATAGATTACACCATTAAAAATAACATATTAAAATTTCAACTCGATATCTCAAATAGTTTTTGAGTTATAGCCATTTAGAGAGCAGCCGCTCGGCAGCTAGAGAGTTTCATTAGCTACCGGACGTACTTGAGGTATTGTTCGGAGTCTACCGTCCCTTCCAATCCTTATAACACGATTCCGGTTTCTATTGTTGGCTTTCCGGTATACAGAAATATATCATTATAATAATTTCTAGAAATTTCGAGAAATTTTTCGTTTACTGCCACGTAAAGTATTTTCGAAGCCAGACACATTTGGTCTCATTGTGACCGTTGTATCGAGCGCTTCATAATTTTGCACGTGTTATTTTCCTGAAAATGAGTGATCAATCTTCATATTCAAATCAAATAGGAACTCACGATGTTCCCAGACTCCAATCAACCGCAAAAAACCCAAGTTCACCGGAAATCGATTTACGTTTGAGCAATCTACTGCGAATACCAGTACGTCCGCAGAAAAGTTATTACATAATAATGACAATAATGTTGTGATTGACCCATCTCATGAATATTGTATTTTACAATTTATATCAGTTTTCAGTGCAATTAGTAATTTAGTGGTGTGTGAAACCTGCCAAAAAAAAGTTACTTTTAATCAAGCAAGTCCAAGAGGCCTAGGGTTCAAAATAGCTATTATTTGTGAATGTGGCAACTCGTATATCAATTCTGGACCAATGATTGATAACGCATTTGAAGTAAATAGACGTATTGTGGCTGTGATGCGTCTTTTGGGCGTCGGAATAAATGGGATAAATATTTTCTGTGGATTAATGGATCTAGCATGCAAATTTTACCACCGTTTTACGAATTTACGGACTGCAACCGAAACCGTTTGTAAGCTCAGTATGCAGCAAGCTGTAAATGAAGAAAAATAACTTACATCAAAGGAAAAAAATTCGGAGACAAATTTAACTGTTAGCGGCGACGGTACCTGGAAAAAACGTGGTCATACTTCTCGTTTTGGAATAGTTACGCTGGCAGAAAAATACAGCAAAAAAATTCTTGATTCATGCGTAAAATCTACATATTGTCAGAGTTGTGTTTTTTGGGAGAAAAAAAAAAGAGAGCGAACCTGAAGCTCATGAGAAATGGCTATCATTACACGAAGAAGAATGTGATGTCAATCATAAAGGATTTTCCTCAAAAATGGAAGTGGATAGTGTAAAAGACATGTTTGGTCGTTCCATTAGTAAATATGGTGTAAAATATTCCCGCTACATTGGTGATGGTGACAGTGCCACCCATAAAGGACTTATAGATTTGAATCCTTATGATATACCTGTTGCCAAATTGGAGTGCTATTTACATGTGAAAAAAAGAATAAAACAAATTTCTCGATAAACTAGAAGATTCTGTCAGTACAATGACCTACGATCAAAAAAAAAATCAAAAATCGACAAAATGGCGGCGTTTTAAAAAAAAAAGTCGAATTTCACCCAAAATTTTGGTAGTTTTTGGCCTGGCAAAATTCGATTTTTGATCAGATGAAAAAATCGATAGGTCATTGTATGGAGAACTATATAAAGAACATGTAGAAAAAAATTCGGTAGTGATCGGATCATTTGTCTTTGAGTAATCACTGCAGCAAATTCGGAAAATTCTATTTCGAGAAAAACGCGTTTAAAGATAAAATGATTATTTTCACTGTTGTAAATGGTTTAAAATCATACTTACAGCTAATCTGCTATTCCAGGCCCATATAATTCATCGAATTTTGGTAGGCCAAAAACGACCAAAATTTTGGGTGAAATTCAACTTTTTTTTTAAAACGCCGCCATTTTGTTAATTTTTGATTTTTTTTTTTTGATCGTAGGTCATTGTACGGACAATATCTTCTAGTTTAACGAGAAATTTTTTTTTTTAGATTTCATGAACGGAGAAGACCGTAATTACTGCAGCAGTGGAGGACCTTTTTTTTTTCGCGCCGTCGAAGATCGTGTATAACTTTAAAAATATTTAATTTTTTTTTCCAAAAATTTCGCTGTGTATTCTTAAAACATGTATAAATATACTCTTAAAATTTTGAAACAATTAATAAAGTAGTTTTTTTAATAAAAATTCCCAAAAATCACCTTTTTTTAGGCCGTTACACTAGGTGTGCCCCTTAAGTTACCCGAACCATCCAAACCACAGCATATACAGTCCATCGAACCCATTATACAGAGACGGTACCCTCGTTGCACAAGGCTACTTCAAATGTCAAGACGAATCTACGCTGGACATCCCGAATTACCTACTGAAGCGCATGCCTTCCGCCGATCCACCGTGGAGTCCAAACCACCATGAGGGCACCACTTACACCGTGATCTTTAATCACCTTCTCACGCTAACGACCAACGCCACCTTACCAGTGTTACACCCAAGCGAACTGAAGAAATACGCAAAATCCAAAATAATGTTTGATTGGGAGATTGGGTGGAACAGCAGCCATCCAAACAAACTACTGACAATCAAACGGACGATTACTGACTGAACTGACGTTATAGGCAGAGCTGCATCAAACCAGGGCATCGAATCGACCTTGAACAGAATCTATCTAGGTCATACTCTAACCATCCATGCATATCTGCTGGACCACCAGGAGCCTCCAGCCTGCACTCAATGCAACTGCCAGATCACAGTCAAACACATCATCAATGAATGCCCGATTTACAGTGCTGCAACAGTCCACACTTACAGACGATCAGTCTGCGAATTTAAATATAAATAGTTTACACAGATTAATTAAATTCATTAACATTACAAACCTTAAAATGTAAATAATCTCCTCCGAGATGATAGCCTCAGGCAATATGTAGCTCGTTAATAAAATAAATAAATAAATTATAGAAATGTAAAACACCTAAAAATCTACACAAAAAGGACGAATAAGCAACAAACCGAATATACGAAAGGAATGAGTAACAAAAAAAAAAAAAAAAAACAAACAGATGAATGAAATTAACAATGCAAAAAACACGGACTTAAAGAGATAAAAACTTTTTTAAGAAATAAAGAAAAGGTTTAAGAAAAAATAAAACGCTGAAACTTTCCGAAATGGAATGAGTACATACCAAACTAAAAATGCTAAAGAAAAAAAGGCAAACAAAGAAAGCAGCACTAGAAGAATTAAACTAACAAAGCGGAAAATACAAACACAAAAATAAAATGAATAAAGCGAAAAGAGACTAAGAAAATTCCCAAACTGGGATGAGTAAACAACAAAACTGAAAATGCAAAAGAAAAGAGAAGCAAAAAACCGGCGAGACAAAATCAAGCGGAAATTACGAACACGGGGATTAAACTAAACCTAATACTCCCATAATTAGTTTTCACGTTTTCCTTTTTTTGTTTTTTTTCCCCCTTTTTTAAATTGTGTGTGCTGTTTGTAACTACTGTGGTCATTACAGCACACGCAAGGGGAGGTTATTTAGATTTGTTGTGTTAGGCCACTCATTCTAACAAAGGCTATAATTCGAGTTATGTTTATTGATTCATTAGAGAGTATGCACTCTATGTTTCCCAGCAAGTCCAGTTGTTTTCGTAATACCTTCATCTTTTGGCAGGTGAGCAGTATATGAGAGACTGTTAGTATGGTTATCTGGTCGCACAGGGGACACATAGCCGGAGGCGGGGTTTTATCGATTATGAGTTTGTGGATGTTCCTTTTGGTGGCCACCATGGTTCAACTGTGGGCTTTATGCTTCTTAAGAATGTTGTAGCAGCTGCCCATTCAGTTCTCCACTGTTTTTCGCACGCTCTTAATAATGTGCATCCCATTGATGTCGGTAGTTCTGCGTCTTCTGGCATTGGCGAGAGCAAGGCAGACCGTGCTGCTATGTCAACCCTCTGGTTGCCAGGCACTCCAGTATATCCGGGAACCCATATCAGCGACACATGACTGCCCTTTAGGTGTAATTGGTATAAGTTGTGCCATATCTCTTGTACCAGCTGGTTGTTGTATTTTGAGCCCTTAATCATGTGAGGTAGTTACTGGTTCTGGTGTGAGATGTGGTGATGTGGTGGAAGCAGTGTGCGATTGCGTACAGCTTTGCGTCCAATGCTGAACAGGCATCGTTGAGCCTGGTTTCGTATAAGATGTCATCACCCTCGAATGCACAGGCTGCTGGCAGTGAACCTTCTTCACCGACTGCCTTGGCTCCATCTGTTTAGTAAATTAGATGGTCGTGGTACTTGTTAATTGCCCTAACTGCCACTTCCACTGGATATAGGAGGCTTGTTGTATTTGGATTTTGTGTCAGCGATAGATCGATATTTATTTGGACCGTGATCCAAGGAGGAGTGTGGATTTTGGGA
This sequence comes from Icerya purchasi, assembly GCA_039619475.1. NCBI lineage: Eukaryota > Metazoa > Arthropoda > Insecta > Hemiptera > Monophlebidae > Icerya > Icerya purchasi. The sequence continues at coordinate 32,781,512 of CM077116.1, read as the reverse complement.
CTGGCTGTTGACGACTGTACGGACATAATACCACACTTCGCAGTTCTATCAGTAATTCTGGTAATGGGTCGTCGGGAAAGTTTGGTTCGAGGTGGTAATGCTCCAACTTTAGGGGAAGGTTTCGTGTGTTGTTGAAGTGGTGGTACATACTTCGCAGTGTGAAGTATTTTCGGGATAAAAGGAGTGGAGGGCACTCAGATAGAACACACATGCTGGTAGCTGGAGAGGTTCGATGCACTCCCAGAATGGTTCTCAATGCGGAGTGGTGGACAGGATCAAGGGATTTCAATAAGGATTTACTGGCTGAGGAGTACACCTGGCACCCATAGTGGATTTTTGATAGGATTAGAGATCTATATATATTGAAGAGAAATTTAGGATGGATATTACATCTTGAACTCGCCAGGTATTTCAATATGGGAATGGAATTGGTGCAGCTATGTTTTAAGTTGGCGATGTGAGGCTTCCAGGTAAGGCTAGAATCAAAGGTTAGTCCAAGGAATTTGACAGTAGTTTTTTGGGGAAGAGGGAGGTTATTTAGGTTTAAGGATATACTGGGAGAGGTGCGGCGCCCCCTGTAAAAATCAACATATACAGATTTGCTCGCTGAGATGGCTAGGCCATTTTTCCACGACCAGCTCTATATTTTATCGATGGTTTTTTGGAGGATTTTTTGAGCAATCGGAGGAAAATTTGATGATATTGAGATGTTAAGATCATCGATGAACAGCCGGGCGGTTATGGGCGGCGAGATGCAATCGACTACATCATTGATATATATTATGAATAAGGTTGCACTTAGGGCAGAGCCTTGTGGCATACCATTCTCAGTTGGAATTGGTGCTGATAATGTTGTACCGATCTTAACCCGGATCGTTCGGTTGCTAAGAAAGCTAGAGATATAATTGCCCATATGGCCATTTATTCCGGCGGCTTTGAGCTTTAGTAATAGTCCATGCCTCCATATGCGGTCGAATGCTTTTTCAAGATCGAAAAAGATAGCATATGTATGTTGCTGGCGATGGAAGCCCGTTAATATTTGCCGTTGCAACGTTATTAGGTGGTCGTTTGTCGATCTCGCTTTACGCCCTTCCGGCTTGGATAGGTGAGAGGACATTGTTTTGTTCAAGGATATAGAGGAGGCGCCTATTTACCATTTTCTCCATTACTTTGGATAGGATATTCACGAGGGAAATTGGACGGTAGCTTTCAGGACGGAATGGATCTTTATTTGGTTTTAGGATAGGGACGATGTATGCCATTTTCCAGATTTGAGGAATATTACCGGATAGCCATATTTGGTTATGGATGTTAAGAAGAAACTCTTTAGCGTGTGCTGGTAGATATTTGACCATGTACGGATGAACAGAGTCGGGGCCAGGTGAACTGCTGCGAATATGAAATTTGAGTTGGAATTTTAGCTCAGCCATTGAAAATTTGGTGTTATAACCGTCCGTGGGCTGTTAGGAAAAGGATAATTCATGTTGTTGGTAGGAAGCTTTTTTAGATGAAAAATCGGTGGGATAGACTTGGGAGGAGAACTCATTCTGGTAATACTGAGCGAAGATACCCACAACATTGCTTGGGTCTGATACGACTGAGTCGTTATGGATTAAGGAGGTAGGGGGGTTGGATTGGTTCAGACCATTCATTGCTTTAATTTTTGCCCACGTCAATTTGTTAGATGTAAACTGGGCTATAGATTCGATAAAGGATATCCAGGCTTCCTGTTTCTTCTTCTTGACTATGTACCGCGCTTTGGCGCGTAGCTTTTTGAATTCTATGAGGTCGGTAAGCAGTTTTGTAGATTTGTATTTTGTGAGGGCTCGTTTACGGTTTCGTATCGCTTCGGTGATTTCACTGTGCCACCAGGGTACTCGGCGAGAGCGGGGCAAGGGGGTAGATTTGGGGATCGCCGCTTCCGCTGCATTAAACATAGCCTCAAGAAGAATCTCGATGTTTTCTACTACAGAGGCCTTGTTTTGGTGTGGGAGAGAGATCTTATCACGGAAAGTTTCCCAGTTTGCTTTATGGAATAAGAAACGAGGGAATGTTGATGTGGAGACGTTTGATATAGTATTTGTTGTATGTATTATGATAGGGAAGTGGTCGCTGAAGCACAAGTCTGGTAGTACTATTGATTCTAGTTTAGGATATAGGATGGGGGAAGAGAGCGCTAAATCGATAGTAGAGAATACATGGTAAGAGAGGTTAAAATGAGTGTGTGTGGGTTGGGGAATAAGGCATAAATCAGTGTCTAACAGTAATTTAGTAATGATTGTTCCATGCTTGTTTGTGTGTTTTGAACCCCATATCGGGGAATGGGCGTTGAAGTCACCTAATAGTATTATTGGTTTAGGGAGTTGTGTTATGATGGACTCAAGTTGGGGGGAGATAGCAGTTACATAGTGTAACTGGCTAATTATATAAAAGCGGAGCATGAATAGTGACGGTTACTATTTGTAAGGTTGAGTTGATGTGAATTGGGTGCGCGGGGATCGAGGTGTGGATCAGAGATACAACTCCTCCGTTTTTAAAATCTTATTATAGCGTTCTATTTAACTCGCTTTGTGACTCCGTCTGTCATTCTGTCTGTCTGTGGGCAATCTTGCGAACGATCGTTCACCTACTTTCCGATGAATTAAAAAAGTGTCCCTTTTGCAGAAATGCTTTTTATAGATGACAATACAATATTATGTAACATTTGAGTTTCCAACTTTAAAATTAGACCTTCGGGGCGCCGAAAGCTCGAAATTTTGGGAAAAAATATTTTTTTTCTCTTTCTGTGGAACGTTCTTTCCTTTATTTACTCCTTTTAAAGTCAAGGCTTCCTGCTCCCTACTGTGCTTCCTTCTGTCTCAGTATGTTGTTCCTGCCATTGGTTCCTTTATTTCTGCCATTTCCGATCGAATAAAGTTTAAATTAGTTAACTCTTCTTCCAGTTGTTTCTGGGTGAGGTTCCCGGTTTACGAGTCCAAAAAAAAAAAATAAAAAAAAAAGTGATCGTATTGTATTGCCTTTAAACGAAATGTAATGCGTCTATTCAACAGCCGGAGATAAGCCGTCTGCACAATGTTAACTCGAACTGATAACGGTGAGTCCGTTCCTTTTACTACTACTAACAACACTAACACAAACCGCTATAATAATCATTTAAATTCAACTAACTCCCATAACCGCGATCTAACACCGCACGCTTCCAAAACAATTAACATCGCAAACACTGATTGCAATACGATTAACCACGATATAACTTCCGCTGTTATATCTTATTCCGATAAAGCAAAGAAGAAAATAACTCCAATTCTAGACTTTAAACATCCAACCGAAAAGCAGGGCATAATACTAAACTATCTACCGGAATGAAAAATAACAGATTATCTGCAAACAATCAAACTGATCGTCAAAGACGAAAATAACATTATTGCAGCCTCACGTGTCAGTAATAATAAACTTATAGTTTTTCTAGCAAACAAAGATATCGTCAACAATATAGTCCACAGCCACGAGGGAATCAGAATCGGACAACACTTCATAAAGGCTCGCAAACTAAATTCATCTTCAAAGAAAATAATTCTCTCGAATGTAAGTCCAATCATCTCAAATACAGTAATAGAACAGTGCCTAAAAAACAATTTCCAGCTTCAGATAGCCTCCCATATTTCATTACTACGTGTACAACCACAAGGTGACGATGCATTCCCCCACCGTTAATACTTACAGGCGATTTCAATGCACATTCACTAAGCTGGGACGGAGAAAAATACAACACAAAAGGTCGGATTGTACAAGAGGTAATCGAAAGCGCTAACTTGGCACAACTGCTCACCAGAGAACCTACACATTTCGATTTTTCACATCGCAAATGATCGACAATAGATTTAACGTTCATCTCACTGCAACTGATCGGTCGCCTGCATATCTTCCACCACTCTGACCTAGCGGGAAGTGATCATGTCCCAACCATAATATGCAGACAAACTCCAGGCCCAACAAATATTAAGAATATAATTCCACCTACATGGAACCCGTCGAAAACAAACTGGTTGTAATTCAGAGGAAAACTGGATAAATTAATAGGAAACGAACTCGTGCCTACAAGTAACATCTTTCTTGATGTACAAAATGTAATCCAGGCAATAGTTACAACAGCTCACTCGTGCTTCCCATCACGTCTTTCAACTGTTCACAAAAAAAATGGTTCCATGGTGGTCCTCCGAATGTACACTAGCTATTAGAAACAGAAGAAAAGCACTACGCATTAACAAAAGAACACACTCACAAGAAGACTTACTTAATTATAGACGATTACGAGCCAAAGCGAGATGGACATTAAAACAAGCGAAAAAAAATTCCAGGTCACCTTACGTCTTCACAATATCACCGTCTACACCACCAAGACAAATCTGGAATTAAGTAAAAGCAATAGAAGGATAATCAACCTTCTCTACACCGTCGACACTCATGATAAAAAATTCCCTAATAATCGACCCAACCACCATTCTAGCAGAATTCGCCAAATACTTCAGATAATTTTCATGTATCTGGATAGTAACTTATTTCAAATGATTTATTTATATATTTTGTTATTACTCCTGGGTACTTTTTATTAAATATTTTTTATTTTGAAATAAGTTGTGGGTCTCACAGGGCAAATATACTCGTTGTGTGAGTACCCAACGCTCCTATTATCGCTTAACTCAAATTGAACACATTACAAATTTAATCATAAAAAGAATAAAACTAAATTAATATATGTCTAAATAAATACATATGTATAAAAAGATGCGCATACATGCATTCACTCTAGATAGGCATTTATATACAAATACATAAAGATAGCTTATATATTAAATTAGCATATATAATCTTCTTAGCAGTAAAGAAACGAAAAAGGAACGACGCAAAAACAAATAAAAGAAAAACAGAATAAAATATAAAATCAAATAGATGCATAACTGAGCTACACAAATGGAACAATTCGGGACGTAGCTTGGTTTTTATTCTTTGCACCATTCCTTCAGCCACTTCATTACTTCCTTTTTTCACTCACCAATACTATTTTCGTTTAAAATATGAATGGGGATATTACTCCATTAATTTAATTAAAACCGAATCATCTATGTTACCAATTCGTAAATTTTCCCCTCTAGAATAAATGCAATATATATCATTGTGTTTCCTTATTATTCGAGTTTTTTACCTGAATGGTAACTTCATATTGTTGCTATTAAATTCAAGTAATCTATAATAGTAAAGATTTTAAATTTTCGTGCTGTTTGCTATTACACCAGTTGTCGATTTTCGTGCGGCTTAAGTCATGTGGGACAAACTGGTAGAGCAGTACATGTAAGAATTAAAGAGCACGAAGCAGACTGTCGACCTAGACGTATTGAAAAATCCGCGGTGGCCCAACACGTAGAACGCACGAAACATGAGATAAAGTTTCAAGACACGAAAATAATAGCGAAAATAACGTCTAATCAGAGAGGCGATTGAAATAGAAAAATATAAAAATTTTAATAAAGATGACTGTATTAAATCAAACTGGAAGACAGTTATCGGCCTAATAAAAAGTGGAAATAACATTAGCCAATCAGAAGGTCGCGGATGTGATGTTGGCTTATCTATTTTAGGACTGGTTTTCCCTTGGTTGTTTCATTTATGGTTCTGATGATGAATAGAGCACTACTATTCGAAACGTCAACCGAAGGAAAAAATATGGACGTGACCGAAAAAAATCGACAACTGGTTAATCTATAATAGTAATAGTACATTTTGGGAGGCATTTCATTATTTTCCTTTCACACATAATTGATCTCAAGTTACTCTGCTTCCGATGTGGTAGTATCTTTTTTGAATTTTACCTATTTTGTTGATTTTCGTCTTTTTAGCCTCTACCCATGTTTGAATTCTATATAGAATTCTTGACATAATTATTGCATTGTTGTATATACGTAATGTTTCATATGAAAGCACCTGCTTCAACGAATGTGTCATATATATTATCTGGTGCAACTGCTGTTTTGTTGTTTAACTTTTTAATTATTTCATTAATTTCCTCTTCTTTAATTTTTGTTGTCTTCAACATTGTTTCTGTTAATAATGAACCATCTATAGAGCTATTAATATTTTGATATGATAATATTAGTGTTGCATGCATAAAAAAGTTGCCATTTATAGGGGTAATGGAACTATGTAATATAATAAATGCCATTTTTACACATGAATATTATCCAAAATCCTGGAAAATAACGAAAACTATTGCCTTACCCAAAGTAGGAAAAGACGCGTCTGAAATTACTAATATACGACCTATCAGTTTTCTGAGCAATTTGAACAAGGTAACTGAAAAAATCATACTAAAAAGACTGAGGGACCATGCCGAAAACACTGTCATTATCCCCAAAATTCAATTTGGTTTTCGCCCCAGACACTCCACCGTGCATCAGGTTGCGAGAATTACCGAGGCTATTACCCATGGTTTTAATTGTAATAAACATACAGGAATGGTATTTTTTGATGTAGCTAAGGCTTTCGATACCACATGACATGAGGGAATCACATATAAAATGATAAATTACAACTTCCCAAATTACCTTATAAAACTAATAAGTAGTTACCTTACAAATAGACTATTTTATGTAAACGTCGGCGCTTCTAAATCTACTTTAAACCCCATGTTAGCGGGGGGTACCGCAAGGCAGTGTGTTAGGTCCTTTTTTATTTACGCTTTTCTTATCTGATTTCCCGAAACTTCCAAATACTGAAATTGCCACGTATGCAGATGACACGGCTTTGTTCACTAGTTCACACAGACCACAGACTATCGCTGACAGGTTGCAGAGTAGCATAACTCGTACATTACGATATTTCAAGAAGTGGCGCGTAAGTATAAATCCATCCAAAACTGAAGCAATACTATTTACTAGGCGAAGACCTGCTCTACCCAATAACTTAATTGTCAACAATGCCTCCGTGCAATGGGCCCAAACAACGCGCTACTTAGGAGTAGTACTGGATAAGAGACTCACGTTTAACAGGCATATTGATCACATAGGTATAAAAGCTAACAAAACTATATCAGCTTTATATCCGTTATTAAAGTATAAATCATACCTTAGCAGCAGTAATAAACTAATCATCTATAAAATGCTAATAAGGCCTGTCATTACCTATGCGTGTCCTGTGTGGTCATCTGTTTCAAATAGCACATATATGAAACTTCAGGTGCTACAAAATAGGTGCCTGAGGTACGTACTGCGAGGAAATAGGTATGCAAAGGTAACAGATATGCATGATTACACAAGAGTCTCCCATTTTTTAAAAGATTTCATCCTTGGTATAATAGATAAATTCTGCAAAGATTGTGAAGTCCACAGTAATGAACTAATCAGGCCAATCGGAAATTACGATTCCAGGCGACTAAAATATATGTATAGCAAATATAAACACCGTAGGCTTAAGCATAATCCTTTGAAGTAAGGCAGTGAGTTGCAAATATAAAGTGTATATTCTGTAGGCGGAGCTTAGTGCCTGTATGCGTGTGTGTGTATAAGAATATTATATAAGTGGGCTAATAATAAGCTGGTAAGATGCGAATATTAACATGTGTTATCTTATGGCGCCGGTTTTTTTGTAAGTTTTTCCTGCAATTGATTAACATTTATCCGTAACGTTGATTTCTTGTATGCGTCTATACTACTGTATTGTGGCGAGGCTAACGGGCCGATACACAATCGTTTCTATAATAAGTATTAACAATTGTAACGAACGTGGTTAATAAATTCTTTCTTTCTTCTTCAAATAACTTGTGAACTGAGTGCATTTGCGTGTGCACCAATTTTTAGTTAAATTATTACTTTCAAACTTCTTTCTGAATTTTCACTTATACTTTGCAACATGCAGATCATATTCTGCAATGTTTGATAACGTCAATGAAAACGTTTAAGATCTGCTATTAGCGTTTACTTTTGACAACGATTTGATCGCTCTACACTGCTTAGAAATGATCGACCCCTCCTAAATCAAGTTCAACGCGACGCTTCATTTTTAGGGCTCGCTTGATTATTCTGTAGTATCGAATAATTACTTTTTCATTTCAATCTTACAGACTGCCTTGTCCTTGGTATCAAACACATTTATTGGTTCCATGATAAGCGATATTGATACATTTTGACTAATTTCTTATTTGGCGGTATTAAATATGTTTTACTTCAAGTTTCCATTACGTCACTTCCATTAACTAAAACGGGGTAACAGAACGCCCACAGCAGAGTGCGGTGTGCTATTATTTGTTTCTTATGGTAGAATTTTTCCGCAAATATGTTTCTGTTTGATCTTGTTTGTTTCATTTTGTTTCACCTTTTGCCAGGTTAATTTAAAAAAGAAACTGTTCTCTTGTATCAAATGCTTTTTTCTATATTGTTTTGTAGAAATTTTTTTCTTTTCGATAATTGCCACAAATATGGTTTCCATATAGCAACTTTCTTGTAAATCTTAAGTAGGAGTTGGGTTCTTAATTTTATATTAAAAAAATAAGTATTTTAGCAGTAGATAACATTTTAAGACTACATGTGCTGAACAAGTTAAACACTGTTCAAAATTCCGCCTTAAGATTAATCTCAGGCGCATTGCACTGCAGTCCAATTGACAGCCTTCATGCGGTGTCCTGCCACTTAAACACAGAAGGTTATTTTTGTCTCTGAAATATTACCTTAATCTGGCCTTAAATCCATCTAACTCCTCGCATCAAAAGATGTTTGCCCCGAATTATACGAAAAAAATCCAAAAGGAATCAAGTGTCAGAATGTCTTAAGCAGTTTTCAGTGGGCGGCGACAGTCCATCTACGTACGATTGAAGCCCCTCCGTGGACGCCAGTATGCAGCAGTTATCAAAATTTAAAGTCCAGATTAAGAAAAACAGTCAAAATCTGATACACAAAGTCAAGGGAAACCTTCGGTGATGGAGCACTTCATACAGACAGGACCGACATGAGGAAACAACACTGGCTCGCCTGTGCATGGGCTACTGCACCTGTTGCAAAAATAACCTAAACCTATATGTGAAATTTAAGGAGTACCGATTACGGTGCAACATCTCCTCACCTCGTGTCACAAATTTTGACAAGAGAGAGCTGCGTGTTTCGAGGAGGATGCTGGTTTGGCCAAAATTCTGGCGGACAATAAAACGGCGTGTCGAAACATTTTTAAATTTTTGAAGCTTACCAGACTTTTCCCTTTTATATAGTTTTGATGTATAGCAGCGTTCATCTCCTTTCTTTTCCTTTCTCTTTTCTCTTTCTTTTGTTTATTTTAATTTTCTCTTTTGTACTTTTTATTTATTAGTCTATTACTTATAAGATGTAACTTCTCGGCGTCGCAAATGGCCTCAGCTGCCGAGCGACTTTAAATAAATAAATTATATTGTATTTAAGAAAAAAAAAGAAGAATAAAATCGGGCTTGTCAACCAAGGATCTTCATCCAGATTTCATCTAAGCACTTTTACTACTATACCCCCAACTAATTTTTCGTTATCGAGAAAGTTTTGGTTGGTTCTTCTAATTAAATATACAGATATGGTATCTTAGTATCTTGGGACAGTGAGTTATTTTGCAAAATGAACATTTACAGATAAAAACTGATAACCAGGATATTGAACACTCATTAATGAAAGCTGGTGATTAAGACATATAGACTTTCAAAATGTTTTCGTGACTTTTTGCTGTTTCGTTAGCTTTGATATTATTCGCTTGTTTATTTACGAAATATCCATTATTTTAATAGTTCGTTACATTTAATTTGAACAATAATATGGACTATAAATCAAATGGTTGAGAAATCTTTATAACTCACTATTTAATAAACAGTAACTTAATAATTTATAAATTTTATTTTAAGCAAGTATTTTTGATTTAAATACACAAATACGAAAATAATTCAAAAATTTCAAAACATAACTTGTTATTAGAAAAGTTAAAACAATTTTGACTTTTTCCTTATGTTGTACAGTCAATGGCGCCAAAACTAAAATACTTGCTTACAAAAATTATTTTCAATAAATCAAATAATTAATTTATTAGCTACTCAGTTATGTTTCAAATTTAAAAAAAACAAAATGCACCTTTAAGTAATTCAACTTTATTAGTTTTATAATGTTAATGCGCATTGCTAGTACATTGATAGAGAAATACACTGTACTCGTACACTGAAGGAGAGAAAAATGTTTTTTTTTTTAAAACTTATGTGTAAGAGCTTTCCAAATTATTTTCTAGAAGAAGAAGAAAATATTGTTGCACCGAGTTTTTTATAATATTAACGGCATAAGTTTACTGAGAACGCAGATAATAAATTTAAAACTATCATATTAATAGCCTGTAAATAAGGAATCTAGACTCAAAACTCCAATAGCTTATGCAGAGTTTAGAAATGAACTCGACATTAACGCTAAAGTTCAAAAATGTACTAAGTTTTTTAAAACCTAACCCATTTTTTATGACCCAAATTCACCTAAATTCGAAGCTCTTAGTGCTGTACATTTCTCGTAATTCAGTTAAATTTTCAAAATGTAACCCAAATTACAGTCTGAGACTCAAATTTCACTCCAATCCAAAGCCTCTAGCGACATCTATTTCCAATACTCAAAATATGGACTGGGGGTTTAAATTCACTTGAGCCAATGTCTCTAAGGCTGTCCCACCCAACCGGTAACCTGAACACCTGTCTTGGAGGAGGATCTCAATTCTTTCCCCTTAGGCTGAGTCTGTCCACTAATGCGATTTATTTTAAAAATTAACTGAGAATTCATGTTTTCTACTTCTTTTATTAATCGAACATAATATTTGTTTTAATTTATTTTTTCGAACGTAAATATTAAAAATAAATCTGGATTTGATAATAGATTAACTTGGCACCAACATATTTCAAAATTAAAATCGTATTCCACGAAGTTATTTTCAATCTTCCGATATCTATCTAACCCCCGTCTTAACATCCACTTTCCAATGTTTATCAAACTCTAATCCTAAGTAAAATAAATTACGGCTGTCAGGTGTACTGCTCTGCTTTCCAAAGAACATTATATACTATTTACCATTTGACGTGACGAATTATAACGGGAGCCTGCGACAGTATCTGCGCATTAATAGGCGTCCCTGCACTCGGAGTTTGCTGATCCGTGTTGACGTTAAGAAACAGTATTTCATTTTTGAGGTCAAATAGCATTTCTCCAAAAGTCGTCCCCCTTTCTACGTTTAACAACGATCCGCGCTCCCCATACACGCAGACTGCTATCTTCGACTAACATTGTTGTTTCGAAAGATTTTCAGTCAGTCGTCATCAGTAATTTCCACCTGTGGCAACTCAAGCCTGTAAATATGAATTCTACTATTCTGCAAAAATATGAGTCCCAAGGTGTATCAAAACAACTTATACAGGAAGCATCTAAAGTATTCTAATGTTATCTGCCGTAATACAGATGGAACGAAAACTGCGCCCTACAAGAGTCTTCACCCACTGCGTGCGCTTTTGGGGTAAATTGTGAAATCTTCACAGTCTGTATCAGTGATTACTGTACCATCCTGGACGCGGAACCATACACAACCCTTTTTTCCATGAAGACGATCCTGTTTTGTTTGTTTTTTTTTTGGCCTAGCTTTCGCCTTTTAGCCAGTCTATTCTCAGATCTAAATACCGAACTTTTACAGGCTAGAAAATTCTCTTAGTTATTCATTATTGGCTGCTCGAGCGCTAACTGATGGGATTTTTGAACATGCATTGGTGAACAGAAGCCTGTCGTTTATAATGAACTAGCAAAGAGACAGTGGTGATCTAGCTGTATTCTGAATCCCTGGTCACGCTGGGATTCTCGCCAACGAAAGAGCGGATGCCGTATCCCTTTTTATTAGACATCGGTGGACTCAGGAATATCTTTCCACTTACTAATAAAAGGTCAGTTGAACCAGGATGCCCCTCCCCCATGAAACCCTGAAGACGGACTACTGCGTGTTTAGCTGTACGTGCCTAGGTCACACATGGGTGTCGCACAATCACGTGTCGAACAGAAAGGACCCACCGATCGTTTATCCCTTTTGCAATACCCTGACTTCATCATCTACCGGGCATATCCTGCTGCAATGCCCCGTATTTTTATCCTCACGAGCTAGGTTCTGTATTTCTAACCTATAGTCGGCATTTTCAAATATATCGCCGAGCCTAGGGTCAATGCTGCTTTTCATTAGGAAAAATGGCCTAAGATCCACTCTGTAGTGCATAGTAGACTTTGGGACCGTAATGGTCTTAGTAATTGTCCGCGGTCCTTAAGATGTTTGTATATATTATTTAAAAAAAAAAAAAGAAACAAAAAGGAATATTTCCATTAACTCTAATAATGCTTTTTAAGCTAGTACTGCATTACTATTTCCGAATAACTTTGAAGGACAAATTGTGATTTCATTCGAGAATCTAGAAAATAAAGACACGGCTCAGCTTCATCTGATTTCTTAAGCTAAAATATTTTATAAAACAGTTACCAGAACTATCTCAGATAGTTTTTATTGCGTTCATTATGGTAAAAATTATTCTGCCCTTGACTCTTCCTGACAGGTATTTAACCAACAAGTCAAAATGCATAAGATCATGAGTCTCCAAAATATTTCGTACTCCGAGGCTAACAAAGAATATCAGTGAAGAATAGCTGGTCTCTTGGGCTATCACTTTTGCTGATATTTTTAACCCAAACAATTTTTCCGCCTTACGGAACTCTCTTAATATAAAAAAAAAGAAACGGAAAAATTATTCCAGTAGTTTCTTCTCTTCCTATATTAGACTATCTTCCCAAAAATATCATTCCCAATTGAAATTGCAAAATCCTTTTAAAGGTTTCTTAGTACAGCCCGTCTGAGATTCTATCCTGCTTTAAGTCAATGAATATTGACATGTCCCCGGCCGCTGATAATTCCGTTTCTACTGACCCCACATCCCTTCCTATAAAAAGTGATTTAATTTCTACCTTATTATCTTTTCTTAGTAAGTATGGAATTCCTAATTTGGATGATTAAATATCAGATTTGTGTCGAATTTTGCTTTCTTTGAGATTTCGTTGGTCAACATTTCTATTAATTTCACTTTTATTTTTCCTTATATTAGCACGTATTGTTCTTTTGTTTCCTGTGTCTTTTCTCTCCTTCTCCTCAATATTCTTTTTCTGCTTGTATGTTTTGAATTCTTACCATTCTCAAAATTTTTGTTCGCTCTTTTCCACCTTTTTCCTTGGCTTTCACTTCTGTCTATAAGGATTTTTAAAATTGTTTATATGAATTATTTGAATATGACTATCAACAGAATTTGTTTCTTCAGTACCAACGTTGATTCTATAAAAGTTTTTACTTTTTCTCTCAACACATTCTCTTGGTGTTATTTGCTTCTTTTAATTAGGTTGGTTGATGTAAAACAATGAATTTTTTGAGCGATGAGTGTTGCTGCTCCACATTAAATCTTACTTTGTGTCGTTTTCCTTATTATTTCACAGTTACTTTTCTATTATTTGATTATATATTTTCTATAATGCTTTACGTTGGTGTTACTTGTTGCCTTTAACTAGGTTAGTTGATGGCATGCCATGGCCCATACGCAATGATTTTTTTGAGCGGTGGGAATTTAGATTTATAATTTTTCTATTAATCATACTTTTTATTCTTTACTTAATTCTTGCGTGGTTTGTATTCAAGATAGACTGTGCGGATAGCTACATCATAATCTTTCAGATTCCTTATTCATACTCCCACATACTCCCACTCTTTAGGCTTTCCATTATTCTCCTATCATCCAGCTAGCTAATGTTCATCTTATTTTATTCATTTTTTTATTTTTTATATTTCTCGTTTATCTTTTCACTATAATTTGTCAAATTAAAATTATACAGTGGAATTGCCGTAGCCTTAGAGAAAATGGAAATTCTCTTGAAACCTTGTTGGATCGATGTAAATATTGCGCTGAGTTCAGAGACTTAGCTAAAAGATTCCTCTGACGTTAATATTCGTAGTTTTTTTTTAAATTAATTTTAATCACACTGGCGGTTATGGTGGTTCAACTATTTTAATCAAAAATGATATGCATTTTCTAATTCACAGCATCTATCCTCCTATTCCATTTAATACGAATTATCCAAATTTTGTCCACATCTCAATAATCAACGACTCCTCAAAGTCGTTTAACTTCACATTATCTTACATTCCTCTTAACTACGATCGTTTAATAATTCCCTCCCTTTCCCTTTTATTAAAGCAGATGATTGGAATGTACATTCAACTCTTTGCAGTTGTGGTGAGTATAACAGTAATGGTTTCGCACTTATCTTACAAAATGACTTAATTCTCTTTAAATTTTTTTTTTTTTTGTAAACGCGACTGTACCCTGTTTTTAACTGCTGTGGCTATTACAGTACGAGGATGCGCGGTTTGTTCTTATAGATAACTGCTTATTCTACTAATTCTGATAAACTGTATCACAGATAAAATTATTCTCGAGTATGTTAGTGACTGTTTTGTTATTTACAAGAGAGGGCCGATGGGGTGAGAGTGCTGGACAGTCACATAGCATATGGGGAATTGAGGGACCTACACCTTCGCAACAGAAAGGACAATTTATAGGAGGTGGGGTTCCTTGCAAAATAATGTTATGCTACAAGTCTGTGTGGCCTGCGCGTAAGCGGCTAAAGGCACAGAAATCTCTATGGGAAATGTTTCTTTCTGGCCACCATGGTTCAATTGAGGGTTTGATTAGCCTTAAGAAAATCTGACACGGGGTCCAATGGGCTTTCTCTATGAGGACTTGATGTTATTAAAGATTATGTTTGCTAGATAAGGTGGGGGAGGACTGTTATTAGGCAAGCTGCATCATAATGCTGCTCGGGTGGACGTATCAACGCATTCATTTCTACGAATCCCGGCATGGCTAGGCACCCATAAAAAGGAAATGGAGCACTCTCTCTTAATAAGTTCATATAATTCTCGCTGGGTTCAAATTGCTAAAGGATGTTTTGGTGAGAGGATTAGAAATTGTCGATAGCGCCGCGGATGAATCAGATACCAACAGGGGGCTTTCAGTGATGTAGGCTCTGCAGAAAGAACAGATTCCAAACAGAAAAATACTTTCAGTATCCAGTACCGAACAATTGTCATTCAGTCGAATGCTTCGGATCACATCGCAGGCTTCAAAGAAGCAAGCGGTTGAGGATTCTCCTTAATGCTGGTTTGTTTACTTGCGTCAAAAGTCCTTTGTCTTCCAGTTCTGACGACCTGTTATTAACTTTTCCTAATTTTAGTTTTTAACGGCCAAATCTCAACGGAAACTGTGGAGGTGATTATATTCCCACCATCATTTTTCTAAGCGATTTTCCTTCTTATGCATCTTATAAGTCTCTTCATTCTCTTAACTCTTCGTTCTCCTCAGTTCCTCTTAATTTTTATATTTTCATTTTTCTTATTTTTCGAGTTCTTCATTGTTTTTTATTTCATTTCCGTTTTTGTTTTTTTTTTTTCTTTAAACATTATTCGTTTGTATTTCGGCGGTCTTCGACATTTCTTCGCTGGCTTATATTTAAAATTTATGTTGTTTTTTTGGGGGAGGGGGTCGCCTGTTCGTTTTTTTTTGTGTTTACGTAGGTTTATCGGCTTGGGTTTTTCATGGTTTTGTTTTTGTTCGTTTATGTCGCTATTGTCAACCGAAATTTTCGTTTTGTTACTTTAGTTCGCTCCTGACGATGGTCAGTGTGAGTTGGCCGAAACGTCGGGCGTTGTAATTATACGAATTTTCGGAAAACATGGTGTCTACCGTAAATCATTTTTCTAATTAAATCCACTATGAAAGTTTTTAATTAAACTCATCTGCCCAATATGCATCTTTATTGAATCAATTTCTTCTGCCTTGATTTATTCTTCTCCTCCTATGAGATCAACTCCCAACAAAAAACCTGATAGTCCTCCTCAATTTGATGGAATGAGGACTGTAAGGCGGCCTTTAATTCAAGAGCCAATCATAGAACTTATCGCTCCTGTCTTTTTCTCACCAACTTTTTAGTTGATAAGAATGCCAATGCTAAAGCCAGATTTGCTTTTAAAAGAGCAAAGATAAATTCATGGAAAACTTCAGTTTCTCGTTTTCTTGATCAATTCCTATTTTTCATGCATGGAAAATAGCTAAGGCGTTTAAATTCTTTCCTTCTCAATGTCCTTCCAATTATAACTTTCCTACTGAAAAACAAATACAATGTATTAATTCTATAGCTCCTATTATGTTCCTAGCTTCCGGTAATCCTGCTCTTTCTCGGTCAAGGTGAACCTTTAAGGCCAGCTCTCTTTTTCCGCCTGCGCTTATGAGAGTAATGGTGAAATTCAAGCGGTCTGTCTTAATGACTTTTGTGCAGTCCTAGAGACTGAAATGTACAGTATATGCTTTGAATCCTAAGTACTCGGTGAATTATTGCCACAAAAGCCTTTCGATTACAGACCCTTTAATGACAATTAAGTCTTTTTTCGTTTTATTGATAAAAGTGTTCTATCGACAAAGATAAAGGGTTTTAAGGCGGTGAGGTTGTATTGTTACGAGTTCCTGCACATGCTGAAGTGCAAGGGAATGGGCGTGTGGATCGGACTACTGGAGCAATATTGACTACCCCTATGAACAGGGATGCTCACTCGCTCTGCTCCATACCCGATTTTCTGCAAATGGAAGCAACCCTTATTATTACGTCAACCTGGCAGGGAACCAGCAACCGTAGTGACCTTCATTTGAAGTGATACCCAGTGAATTTTCGAGTGTAACCAGACTGAGAATCGAGCATATTTCAGTGTCACACTATTACGTCTTAGTGCCCCTTCTGTTTACGACCTATTTCACCAAAAGTCAGACATATACTTGGACAATGCCCAGGCATCAATTTTACTTGCCTTATCTAATGGCCGTATTGAAGCAATGTTGCCTAATGGCCCCGTTCATCTACACCGAGTAATCGGATTCATAAAAAGCTAGCAAACTAGATAGGTTCATATAACGTAAATGACGCTTGTGCGTAATGGCTTTACAGTTACGGATAGCGTGCAAGTTATAATAGCAATTATTAAAAAAAGTCAAAAAAATCATCGTTTCTTTCAACTTATCGCTACATTATTTTTTATTAAACGAATAAACAGGATATGATGCTATATTTCTCATAGTTAAATTCCACATCTAGTTCAGAAGTATTTTTAAAACTGCTGATATATCATTTAAAGTAGCCCAATCACTTCCCGATAGATCTGCTGAGGTTTATTCAGCGACCAAATAAATTATTGTTAAATAGACGTTTTTAAAATAATACACGCCGAATTCTATAAAGTTTAAAAATCATTTTTTAATTTCAATTCCACTAAATTTTATTTGTTTTAGTGTCTGTGTAGTTCATTCATTGATTTTACGCTGTGCTTAAAATAACTTACGTATTTATGTTTTTTTAAATAAAGTTAATACTTCAGTATTCTTTGAAATCATTTCATAAATTTTTAAATTAACTGTGTGGGTCGACCACGCATGAATGATCATATTTTTTAAATTCTTCAGCCATTGTTTTTTTCATATTAAAAGCGCTGTCGGCTGTAACAGTCATTACTACTATTTTTAATATACCCCACTTTTTAAAGAATTTAGAGGGGAAATAAAAATACGCACACTGGATCAAGTGTTTTCCAATTATGTTAAGAAAATTTTAAATTGAGAGTTAGCGCGCGATATATTGTGAAGAGAAAAATAAATGAGGATGTCGTCCGTAAAGGAATAGAAATTTAGAGACAAAGAATCGATATTTTTTTACGAGCTGATCATTGGCCAGGAGGAGAAGAAAAAGTTAAAACGAAAGAAATGAAATCCATGAAGAAAAATCATACTGAGAAAATGAATTCAAGTTTTGAAGGAATTGAGGAGATTGAGGAATCAACAAGGAATTTAGGCTAATCTTTCAAAGAAATGATGACACAAATGCGGTTACAGACAAAGGTGCTGACCAAAGTACATCATGAGTAACTGAGGCCGAGATTAGGGGAAGTTAAAGATAGATCAATAGAACTGAGAGGAAAATGACTTACGATACAAGTAGAAGAACCATCATTGAGCAGGAATAGATCATTCTGAAGGATGAAATTCACTATGACTGTGCTGTTAATAATGTAATTGGAACAACTCAAGGAAAAGAGAGGTTGTTCCAATCACTACTATAAGGAAAAAAATGAAAGAGAAGAAAAGAGAATTGATAAAAGTTTAAAAAGGGAAATTGTGCCAATAGTAATTCAGAGGAATGTAAGATATCACTTGCTGCATGCAGTCGCTGTCCCAATTATCCATAGATGATCTTAATATATATCCTCTTCCTCTAACTTTTCAGCCGACGCTCAATCCATTCTTCGATTTGTAATAAATAGATTGCACACATAGGCTGATAAAAATAGTTTAAATTTCTCTCCAACAAAATAAGCCTATATCAAGTTTCATAAAACCGTACTAAAAATCCCAGAACTGTTATTTTCTTTTTCCTCAATAATTTACCCCGTTCTGTTCTTCCGTGAAATTTCCCGATCTGATTTTCGATTTTAAGTCTCAAACCCGTGACCACTGATTTGGTATCCAAGCATCTTAACCATTAGGCTACCACGCAGTCCCTCTAAAAATGACTTCTACTTTATTATATACTCTGAGTAAGTTCGGAATCTCCTTCATTTGAACGATGAATTATCAGCTTTATGTAGAGTTTTGCAGTCCTAAAGGTTTGTTAGTTAATGTTTTCCCTAATTTCGTTTTTATTTCTTTTTACATTAGTACGTATAGTTTTATTATTTATATATTTTTCCTTGCATTCTCCTTGCTCTGAACTTTTTTGTTCGCTCTTTTCTATATCTTTTCTTGGCTTTTATTTTATTCATTTATGAAGATTCTTAAAAATGGTTATATGAGTTATCTGCATAAAACAGTTAACAGAGTACAGCTTTTCGGTACCAATTTTGATATAAAGGTTTTTATTATGTCTTTCAGCGCTTTCTCTTGATGTTACTTGCTGCTTCTTACTAGGTTGGTTGATACCATTCCATGGCCTATATGCGAACAGTAGGAATTCGGATTTAAAAACTTTCTGTTAATCGTACTTTTCCTGGACAGCACCATCATAGTTTTATGATTATTTATTTATATTCTCGCCGCTTAGGCTTTCTATTATTCTTCTGTTATCCTGCTAGCTCATGTTTATTTTCTTTTATTCATTCCTTTTTATATTTCTCGTTCATGTTACAATGAAATTTCCATAGTCGTAAAGCGAATAGAAATGGTCTAAAATTTAAATTTTCGTTAAAACAATAAAAGAAGATAAGGAATGATTTTAAGCGAACAAACCATTTTACTACAAAGTGGCTGTCTAAATCAAAAACAATAAATACGTCATGTTTCATCCAAATTCTTCTCAGTAAGAATATAACGTATCTCTGTAAATAATAAGTATTAGTGTAGATATCAAGTTTTAAAAAATTTTATAGATTGTTTTATATGTTCATAAAAAAAATTAATTAAGAACTAAAGCAAAAGTAGATAACGGTCAAAAAGTGAACCAAAATTGTTATTTTATAACACCTCTTACCTGCAGTTCATAAATATGGACGTTATTTACGTGAAACAGTAATTTCAAGGGAATTATTGATAGGCTGACGTAATTCGTAGTTGGGATTAATCTTCGAACACATATATATTTCTGAGGTTATAATTGTGTGTCCGAAGTTACCCAGGTCAGTGTTGAGCACATTTGAGGCTTTTTACTTGGAGAACTTTTCTGATTTCACAAATTTTTTGCTGCTTCATAATTAAGAGTGTTTTAAGTACGAAATTTCAAATACGTCTTGTGGGGATATTGTTTTGTATTTTAGCTATTACACGAATACTTATACGCCGATTATGCGATTGTGGATCATCTTAATAATAAAGTTATTCATATTTCATAAAAAAAATTTGTCATTAAAAATTACACTATATTTCGAACGCAAAAATTATATACACGCAGTTTTAAAATAAAACTTATCCAAATTTCGTACATTTATATTAATAAATAAAAAATTATTTATACCAAATATAAACTTTTATACGCGCAACCTCAGTACGTTTTCATTGCAAAAACTTTAAATAAATAAAAACTAGTTTTGTTCACATTGTTATATTGTTAATTTAGTACAATTATTATAGAAGTTATGCGTAAAAGTATGTTACGGAATTGTTATTTGAATTTCGTTTTATCAAAAACGTCTACTATTTTTTGCAAGAGTTTTCTGTTCAAGATCTTTAAAAATTTCCAACTAAACATATTGTATTAGTCGGCGAGTTTTTCTGATTCAACTTAAAACGAGTTTCTACGCGATTTACACATGAGCAGAATAAGTTCTTAATCAGCAGTTTAAGAGTAATCTCGTGTTAATGTTTTTAAGGTATCATTTAGATATAGGTTGCAGTTATTCTGCGAAACAAGTTATAAAAGCTATAAATAATGTTTATCAGTTGAATTTATTGTTTATTCAGATTTACGTAATTAACAATAATTATAGATCGCTAATTTTGCGACAAATTTAAAGTTATTTACAGTTTTATCCTATTTGAAAATACATATTGACTTTAAAAACTTAATCATTAATAACAACTTATAGTGTGCTATCTTTATCGGTTGATGTAAGCGCACTGAATGTTTTTCTATTTTAATATTCATATTTTTCCTCATGAATTAAATCTTTCTAGTTTTGTCTTGCACATATCATTTAATAGCGGGCCGGCAAAGTTAAAGTGATCAAATCTGGCAAAGAATCAAGTGAATAGTTCGTTGCTCTATATTGAGATGGACTTAATTCTTAGCTTTCACTGTGCATTTTAATCGCGATATATCAGTTTCAATTTCCCGTTTATTCTCCGCATTTTTGTGCTATTTGAACTCATTTACAGCCATGTTTGGATCAAAATATTTCTTGAAAAAGTAAAAACTTTAAATATTATCTAAGCGACAGTCTCGTTAACTGTGTTCAGTGGATCAATCCTAAATTTTTTCCTGCCTTGTTCTCGTAAATCACCACCTTGTATGGTAGTTTTATTCTCGTTTTTCGTTCGCTTTATCAAAAAAAATAAAAAATAAATAACAACTTGAACTCCATATGATTTTTCGCTGGCCAAGAAAAAAAAAAGAAAAGTCGATTAATTTTTAGTTTGTACTTTAGATGCGAACAAATTTAAAAATGTATTAATATTCAGCAGACGAAATCCGGTTTAAAAAATCTGAATTGTATTTCGAAAGAACTGTTCTGAAGAACCCCTGTTCAATTTATAGAACATTTTTTTTTTAGTTATAACCACATGCATTTGTGTAACTTCTTAATATTATAAACAGATGTACTACGGCTAATTTAATGTAATTATAAATGAATTATTATAATCGTATAAACTACTTTCATTACTTTAATTTTTTCGTACATCTATACACAAAAATGTCTGTTGAGCCTCCACAGAGTATACTTCTATATGTACATATATAGTTAAAATTTTAAAGTAATATAACGTTTTCATTTAAAAATTGTCTTACAAAAATTAACGAGTTTATAATGTAATTACATTATGTAGATAAAATTTCGGCACTTTTCATAAAGTTGTTATAATTAAACAGCGTGCTAATCTGCAATTCTTCAGTTAGCTATAACATATTAACGGCCACATAATAAAGTCCAAACTTTACTATGTGGCCGTTAATGCGTTATAGCTATTTCGGATGGCGTTTAACGCTTATGATCTTGCTTAACGGTAAAATAAAGTTTCTGTGTGAAAAGAGAGAAGAATTTTTTTTCCATTTTAACGGCCCTATTTATGATATTTTCAAAATATCTAATTAATATAACTGTATTGAAGAAAAAATAAGACCCGAAGGCAAAAAAAGAAATGCCAAATCAGTTTTCAAATATGATTTAAAATTTAGTGGTGGAAATACATAAAGCGTAACTTCTTTTAATAAGTAAAACTTCACAAACTAGAGAATTTGATGTTGTTTTATCTTCGTGTTTGAATATATTTTCCGTTCAATAAAGAGAGCTGCTTTGTATATGTTCGAAACTACGAGTATTACAGTTTTTCAGCAACCAGTTTCAGAAAAATTATCTCGCAACATATTAATGCTAACTTCGTGACACGCTCCGTTTAAGGAATTTCAATTTTACCGTTTCCATTAAAACGAAAAAAATCATCGTTCAGCGTGTGAGAAATGCAGTTTATTATTCTAAACTTATTCCTAAACGGTATTTCACCATTATTCCCGATTAATAATTCGTTTCGGAACTCTGTCAATTGCACACTGCCATCTACTTAACTGCAATAAGAAGAACCAAATCGTCCATGTATGATTACGATGAAATATCAATTCCCATATACGTAAATGTGTGTGTGTGCGTGTGTATGTGTGTCAGTACTGGATGTTCTTCATAATATCCACACCGTTTATCAGCGTTGTCACAGAACATTCGGGAGCGGCGTCGATGATGATCTCAGCTTGTTTTCGAATAGCGTTCGTTTGTAGAGTAGTTAAGGTGGTATCCGGTTGCGTTCCATCTTTTTTAGTGCTCGTTAGAGTCCTGGGGTTTAAGGTGGACGATCGAAATCGTTTCCGAATCGGTTTTTTTCGCCTGCGACAAATTCGAAACAGGTACAGGTCGAAGTATTTTCGGAACGTGCTACTAACGCAGTACAAAGCGATCGGATTTACGCACGAGTTTAGGAAACTTAACACGAAGCCTACTATACGGAATAGGTGCCAGAATTGATTGTAATCTTGTTCCGAATTCGGGTTGTTATAGAACCATAACATGTAGACGTGCTGCGGAAAGAAACATAAGGCGAACACTACCACAAATGCCAGTACGGTTTTGGCCACTTTCTTCCTGGCCCGGATCTGTCTGGCTTGGCCTTGCGCTTCGCCGGGCATATTTCGCGTACTGCGGAACAAATGTTGAGCCATCAGAACGTAAAAGCAGCCGATCACGGTTAACGGGATGACGTAGTACACCAGGAATTTCGCCATTATCACGGTTCTCGGGTACCACGAACCCCAATGTTCCGGATACGGGTAGCAGACCTTGAATGAGATCTCGTCGTTCCTTTCGAAAATCCTTATGTACGAGAAGAGAAGAGCCGGTACGGCAAACAGAACGGCCAGCGTCCATACGGCGCAGGTGACGATCAGTGTAAAACGGGTCGCTCGGCGACCGCCGATCGACGAGTGCAATTTTTTCAACGGATCCACTATTGCGAAAAATCGGTCCGCACTCAAAACGGTCAGTGTGAACACCGATACACCGATCGAGACGTCTTTGCCGGCTTCCGATATTTTACATATGAGTTGACCGTACGGCCAAGAATCGACCGTGTAAACGGTCGAGGTGAACGGTACACAAGTGAGAATAACCAGCAGGTCTCCTAGAGCTAAGCTTAAAATATACGTATTCGGTACGTTCCGCATATTCTTGTGTCGAGCAAATATCAGTACCAGTGTACCGTTACCTAAAACGCCAACGATAAATATCACAGCGAACACCATCGGCACTATATAGGTTTCTGGCCGTTCCGAGTACGGTACGTACGAAGTGTTACTGACAGCGGCCGAACTGTTATTTCTAGACGGATATTCAAATTCGTCCAGTAACAATGATGACGACGACGATGATAAATTCATCTTTAACTGGTCACTGCGGGGCGCGCCGTTTGAATCTGAAATACAGTAACGAAAAAAATTAGAATCTGATCAGAGGTATAGAATTCATCATCTCGAAATAAAAGAATCCTATTCCGCTTTTAACCAGCTTTGTGACACTATACTAGATTTTAACTCGTTTTAGTCGCAAGTTTATATCTGCGTACGATCCGGATTATAGCATATAACGTCTCCGAACTGTGTAAATTCGAGCAGTTGATTTCTTTGATAATCGCAGTGCGGGAATGTTGAAATTGTTTAAAATTTCTTTTGTTTCCGGTTTTCTTTTTCTTTTTAAGTGGGTTTGTCGGCAAGGATATTAGCCCAAGAAATAAGGAGGAGGAGTAATAAATTTATATTCTTATGCGTTTAAGGACAGAGGATTACTTCAAGAGCAGGAATAACTGAAACACAAAAAGAAACGAAAGAATACAAGCAGCGCTGTCAAAAGTAGGCATATCAAGTTTTAACGGAAAACAAATATAGAAGGACGATTTTTCAGCAGATAAGGCCACACATTCGGAGTGAAACGTGAGATCAAGGAGGTCACAAGGAAAGTATATGGAAGAGGGTGAAAAGGAAAAAATGTAGCGGATGTAGATGGAAACCGAAAAAGTGATGCAGAAAGGAGACTATGGTTAAAGCGAAGACGACACAAATAGCAGAGACTGTAGAGCGTTTAAGCAAGTATCAAGAAAAGGTCATGGATGAAAAGGAGACAGGATTAAAAAATGAAGAAGAATGGGAGTTGAGCCATAGTTCGGAATGAGCGGCTGAACGAAAGAAGAGCAATATTATCGGCTGAAAATGTGCCCAAAAATCTCTCTACACTTGGAAATGGAAGAACGGACAAATGAATATTATACTAATTTATTACATTTAATGCCCAAATGGCTAGAGTGATCCACTGAAGATCGATCTCGATCGAGTGGAGGAGGAAAAGATCATGGACGAGAAAGCGTATAAGAAGTATTACGTACTCTGAAAACTATTAGTTACTCGTAAACTCTCATGGTGATTTGTTTATAGGCGATAAAAAATTTTCTTCATTTTTTTAAAACTATACATAAGAACGCAAGGACGCAACCTATGAAACGTAGAAACCCCTTGAAAATGAAATACGTTTAAGCGATGATTAATTAGCGTAACAAAATATTCAATAAAAAGGCGGTAAAGAAGTAGCAAAAAATGAACCAAGTATAAAAGATGGCAGCGGAGTTGGTTAGAGAGTGGTATTTTGTTCGGCCAGAACTTGGTTCAAATCGCGCTGTGAAATATACAAAAATTTCATTTTCTTTGGGTTTTTACGATAAAATGGGACGTATACTCATTACAGTGCAATCTAAATTAAACGTGAAGTCAAGCAAGTTTACGGAAGAAATTATTTTCACAATCATTAATTTCACGCAAGACCTTGAATAACCCGCTTGCAATTTGTTATTCACAATCTTTTTGAAAAATTGTCTTAGCGAAGGAATAAAATTAGCAAACTTCTGAAATTATCGCAAATCACTTCTAAATCACGCGATGTAACACGAATCCTAATAAGATGATTCAAAAGTTACAGCTGTGTAATTAAATAAAACCGAACAACTCGGAAAACGATATATATATAATAAAATGGAATTTTATACGTGAAAACACGCTTTTTCAGAAAGTGCATAACGTTCGAATTGTCAACTACCGTGTCGTTCTTGGAAGTCAAAAGTCCTTAAGAAACGTAAAGAATACATTTAATGTAGCATTTAAAATGATTTAACAAACCGTTTAAAAATTCTTAGCTCGCTATCTGATGGGGACCCGTTCGAAATTTTTATATTTATATAACGAAATCAAACACCGTTTTACAAGAAAACGGAATATTTCCAGTGACTAATTAAACTCCTAATACGCGATAAAAAACCGCAATTCTCGTAAATGCTGGTTTCTCCATAGTCGTTGAAAAAGAAAACTAAGAAAAAACTTTGCAGGAAAAAAACTAGCTGATATTATTACTGCGTGACGAGTTATGAATTTTTCAATGATTAGTCGTTTTAAATTTCGTATTTCACGCATTCTCAAAGTTTTTTTTTTTTTTTTTGAAATTTTCGGCGCTGTTTAAAATCATTTGTCCTTACAGGTTTTTTTTGCGAAAAACCATTTAAATTATAATTTATGTGCAGAATTTCCCGTTGAAGTATGTAACCGTCACAGCAATTTTCGCTCATTAAAAAAATCACATTAACAATTATCGGGTTTAAAAAACCAACAAGTATTTTTTAATTGTCATTCTATTATCCACCATAAAAAGCAAAAAGACGCCTTCAAAATTATTTTACAATGGCTCCTTTGTGTAAAATTTAGTAGAAGTATTTGAACGTTTTATAAATGTTCTCTCCCTTGCTGCTAAAAAAAAAAAAAAAAATTAAAACATTAACGCTAACGGTTAATAGTAACCATAAAATGTTCGATTTTTTTAAATTTTATTTTTTATAAAACTGTATTACAATTTTAGAAAGTTCATTGCCTATTCTTTGCTGTTTATTATAATAAATATTTTACAGCGTAATTGGGTTGTTATTCGGTTTAAAACGTTTACGAAGTCTTAAGTACTCATTGGTGAGCAAAAAATACAATGTTTTCGGATTTGAGTGTTGTAGAGAGTCTTTCTTTGGAGGCAGTGAACAATATCCTTAATGACTTTATCGGTTTACTTGGTCCGTAAATCGGCGTGTGATGTAATTCATTTTCTCTGAACTATCGAACTTTAATTATCATACGAAAGAATTTTTTTAGACGGTTTGAATAATTTTCACGTCTATTGCTTTCGTACATCCCCGCGCATCTGTATATATCTCGTCCCCAAATAAGTTCCCTTGATAATTTTTGTTTTTTTCGTTTTGGAATGTTTCCAAGCCAGCTAATGTTTTTCTCAAATCCGTTGAACTTTTAATACAAAAAGCTTCACATTCCAACGAAGGCCGGAGTATTTTATCGAATCAAAAACTGGCACTTACTGTCTGCTTAAGAAGACTACATGTTAAAGAGCCAAAGTTATGTAGCCATATTTTTACTCATTAAGTTTGTGATTTTGCAGTTTTCTGTTCAATTCGTTACACGATCTAAAACATATCGGTTTTCAGCCGTTTCGTAGGCCACGTCCTAATAGTATAAGGCTGCATTATCATCTATAAACACATTTTAGCCCCAGTATGGAAATATGGATGTCAAATTTGGGGCTGCAGTGCCAGGACAAATTTAGCAGTAATACAACGGCTTCAAAATAAAATATTAAGGATAATGGCAAATGCTCCTTGGTTTATATCCAATAAAACCCTTCACAGTGATCTAACCGTTTCGTATGTTGCTGACGTTATAAGAGAAGAAGCGACGAAACATGCTATGCGATTACACGATCACCCAAACAGGACAGCAGTCAATCTGCTCGATAATTCAACTGAAGTACGACGGTTGCGGAGAATAAAACCACTAGACTTAGTAGAATAAATAATTAGGTATCCCTTTGCTGGAAGGAATGCCGTTCAAGTGATTTAAAGTCAAAACTTCCTCTGATAGCTCTAGCAGCTAGGTGTGGAAAAAAAAAAAAAGTAAACATTGCAATTTCGGTATTCTATTGCTGCTGCTTTGTCTGTTTTTTTTTTTTTTTGTTTTTTTTAGAAATACAGGATAGTGATCGAGTATGCTATTCCGTGATACACTTGCCTATTAATAGATAAAATGATAATTTTGCATGTCCGTGAGATACGCGGAATTTTTCGTCTGATAGGTGTGACTTCAGTAGACCATATCAATTAATAAGTGGTGTAGTACTTAACTTGGAAAGAAGTCCTTGAATTCAAACGAATCCAAAAATTCCGCCGAGGTTAGAAACATAGCTCCACCTTGTAGACAATGGCCCTATTGGAGCGCACACGCGAGATATAAATACATATTAATTTACACAGCTGTTATCGGATTGTGGACAGTTTCATTATCGCTTTAAATGTTTTTAAAACTAATTTTTAATTTATTCTTCTTTATTGTGTTGGTTTGGTCTTTAACAATAATAATATTTAAATCTTTCCTCGTTTTTTATAGGGAGTTGATTAATAATAAACACACTGTTCTTAGGAAATATTTTAATTAAATTTTAAACAAATTGCGACATGTTTCGGCAACGAAGTACCATAATCATGCAAATACAACATTGATTAAGCAAAAGAAAACAGATTACGCTCTTATTATTACGAAATCGATATAAAAATAATATAAAATAAATCGATAAATTACAAACCACTACAGACGTAACTATTACTTCATTATCCAATCATCCCAAATCACACAAGCTATCAACATTCCATGCTTATTTATACAGAATGCATAATACACCTAACACCACTTAATTATATAGATGAAAAAACAGAATTAAACATAATAAAATTAATAGCGAAAAATAATAATTATGATCCGATTTGAATTGATCGCATTAATAAAACACATATAAACAGACGATTAAATAATAACAATACCACCCGTGTTTGGACAAAATTTACATTCACAAATCCTATTTATAGTGTCACTAATATCCTTAATAATAAATTTAAAATAGCATACCAAAATAACATTCCATTATTAACTAAACTATTGAACACTAACACACATTCCAGTTCAAGTAACAAACACGATAGATCAGCAATATATGAAATAACGTGTGATATTCGTACTTGTAAAAAAAGTTTTATATTGGACAGATAAAAAGTACATTCAAAATACGTTATAGCGAGAAAATATTATATGTAATACGGTATAAACATTTGAATAAATCTGCACTGGCCGACCACATTATAAATAACGATCATAAATTAACATATAATATTAATGCAGATTTAAACATCATAAAAGTAATTAATAATAATAATATATTAAATGATGCAGAAATATATTATGTTCAGAAATTTAAGGACCATTCATTAGATGATAACATTCGTAATATTAATAATACGTTAGTTAAATGCGATTTATAATTTATTTTAATATACCGCATTTACTCGCGTAATTTACGCACTTTTTTTCCGTTTTTAACCTACCAAAAAAGGGGGTGCGTAAATTACGTGGGGAATTCAGACCAGCTTGCATTTTGCGGGTTATACGTAATAGGTGTGTATTTCAAAGTTACATTTTACCTAAACAAAACACACTCATTAAGTGAAATCAGTTACCTTAATTTCCAAAAAAAATATATTTATACAATAATAGGTGCAATTACATTACGGTAATTTATAGATTCGAGTACCGGTAATTTACTTTTAAGAAATTAGACATGGTCTAGTAACGTTAGTAGCTATTAACGTATTTTAATAACGCGAAAATATGGTTTATATTATTATTTCTCCAAAAAAATGTGTGCAAAAATTAGGGTGCGTAAATTATGCGAGGGAGTAAATTACGCTAGTAAATACGGTATATAATATTTAAAATTATTGAAATTATGCGATATGTTGATTTATTTTATATCATTTTTATATCGATTTCGTAATAATAAGAACGTAATCTGTTCTTCTTTTTACCTAATCAACATTGTATTGCATGATTATGGCATTTTATTGCCGAAACATGTCGCAATTGATTTAAAACTTAATTTAAATATTTCTTAAAAACAGTGCGTTTGTTATTAATCAACATATTATTCGTCTTTAACATTCTGAAAAAATCAAACATTTATATAAAAAACTCATGCAATTGTTTTGAACTTATTTTTTGACTTCTATATTTAAACAGCAAATATATATATATATGTATATATATGTAGGTTTTTTTTTTTTTTTTTTTTTTTTTTTCTAAGATTGTATATGAGGGTTTCCATGTGCCGTGTTTAACTACTGGGGCTATTACAGAACATGGAGCCTACTTAAGGGGATTAAACGCGATAGTACAGATCGCTGCTCCGCATGTAAGCTAATACAGCTGCGACCGCGGGCGGAGCATTTGACAGTATCGTAGAAGTAGAGGAAGTGGTGAAGTGCATGGATCGTGGTACTGCAAAAGAGGGACATTCGAGAAGTAGGTGATTGGTGGATGGGGCGCTCGGTTGACTACAAAAGAGGCAGACATTTGGGGGTTCCTGGCTCGTGAATATGTAGCCGTGCGAGAGAGTTGTATGTCCTATTCGGAGACGATTCAGGACAGAAAAATCTCTGCGGGAAACTCCGTCTGTGGGCCACCGAGGCTCCGTGGTTGTTTTTATGCTTCGGAGAAATGTACTTGAAGATCTCCATTCCTGTTGCCATTCTTCTCCAGTTTGCTGCATAAATAAATGAGCCAATGTAGGGGGAAGAGGGGGGTTGTGTGGCATTGGAGAGAACAATGTCGCCTGAGCTGCTCGATTGACACGCTCATTGCCTGGAATCCCAACATGAGCCGGTACCCGTAGGAAGGACATTTCGGAGTTTAAATGTAATAACCTGTATAATAGGTAATGTACCTTCCTTACCAAAGGGTTGTTGGATTTAATCCCCGAGATGAGTTGAAGGGAGTTTAGAGAGTCAGTTATGAGTAGGGCCTTTTGGGACTGGGGGGTTGCTATCGGTATAGTGTTGGATGCAAAAGACTATCGCGTATATTTCAGCGTCCAGTGCTGTACAGCAATCGTGCAGTCTAACTGACTCTGCTGCCCCTGAGACTTCGAAGGAGCATGCCGCCGGTGACTGATAACCTATTGCCTTCGCTCCATCTGTGTAGAGGCATGCATGGTCTGTGTAGCTCGCTATGATATTTGTTGCTATTTGTGCTATGTTTGGGGGGTATTGAGCTTTGTTAAATTTTGTCAGCGATATGTTGATGTTTGTGATTGGCTGACTCCAAGGTGGTGCGGTTGCTACGAAGTCTGGCAGAGTTCTTGGTATTGAAAAGATTTGGAAACGACCCATAACCGAAAAAAGTTCGGGCACTGGGTCATTCCCAAACCTCATATTAGGAGATATTGTCGGGGTTTTGGTACTACTAAGGAGGGTGCTCATTTCTTTAAAGTTATAGTACTTCCTATAGTAGGACAGCGGGGGACAACCTGCCAGTGCATACAAACTTATAACCGGAGAAGAGGGATGAGCAGAAAGGATAGACCGGAGGGCAGCAGAATGTATAGGATCTAAGGATTTTAGCACACTTTTAGCGGCTGAGGAGTACACCTGGCACCTGTAATTAATTCGTGAAAGGATAATCGATCTGTAGATTGTAAGGAGTAATTTTGGGTTTATATTGTACTTGTAATTTGATAGATATTTCAGGATAGACAAGGATTTTAGGCACTTGGTTTTGAGCTCAGCTATGTGAGAGCGCCAGGAAAGTTTTTTTATCAAATATTAGGCCTAGAAACTTGACTGATGGACGATTTGGGATAGGAAAACCATTTAGACTCAGGAATACGCTGGGAAGTGGGTTTTGGCGTCCCCTGTGGAAATCAACACATATTGTTTTTGTTAAGGAAAAGGTCAGACCGTTATCATTGGACCACTTTTGTAAATTTTCAATGGATTTTTGGAGGATATTTTGAGCGTTTATAGGATGGTTGGACGATAAGGATATATTCAGGTCATCAACGTAGAGCCGGGACGTTACTGGGGCGGCAAGGCAGTCAGTTATATCATTGATATAATATATGAACAAGGTTGCGCTTAAAGCAGAGCCTTGTGGCACACCATTTTCCAACAGCATCAGTTCAGACGTTGACGAACCAGTCGTAACTTGGATTGTTCTATTGTCTAAGAAGCTGTGTAGGTATTTACCCAATTTTCCGGCGATTCCCGCCGTTCGCAGTTTTAGTAGTAAGCCATGACGCCACAGGCGGTCAAATGCTTTTTCTAAATCGAAAAATACTGCGTAGAGGTGCTGTTGGCGATGAAACGCCGATAAAATCTGCCTTTGCAGGCTAAGTAGCTGGCTGACTGTCGATCTTGCCTCTCGCCCGCCGGCTTGGTTAGGAGATAGAAGACATTTTTGTTCTAGGAAAAACATGAGGCGCCTATTAACCATCTTCTCCAGCGTTTTGGAAATGACACTAAGCAATGAAATAGGACGGTAACTTTCGGGAAGAGTAGGATCTTTATTTTCCTTTAGTATTGGAATGATATTGGCTGATTTCCATTGTGCCGGAATGTTTCCGGAATTCCAGATTTGGTTGAATATATGTAGGAGAAAATGTTTGCCGGAAATTGGGAGATACTTTAGCATGTACGGGTGGATACAGTCGGGGCCAGGGGCAGTGTTGGATGTGTGGTGGTTGAGTTGGAAATTTAATTCTGAGATGGTAAAGTTACTGTTGTATGTTTCGTTGGATTCGGACGGGAAGTGCACTGGCTGTTGCTCTGCTTGGTGTTTCATGCTGCGGAAGGCCGGAGGGTACTTTTCTGACGACGATGCTGCGGCAAAGTAGCTGGCAAAGGCTTTGGCGACGTCCGCTTCATTCGTTATCTGGCTGCCATTGATTCTGAGTT
Source organism: Icerya purchasi (assembly GCA_039619475.1). Taxonomy (NCBI): domain Eukaryota; kingdom Metazoa; phylum Arthropoda; class Insecta; order Hemiptera; family Monophlebidae; genus Icerya; species Icerya purchasi. The sequence continues at coordinate 32,749,270 of CM077116.1, read as the reverse complement.
GAACGCGTTTTGGGGCGCTGTTGATTCCGTTGATGGATTTTATTTTGTTCCACATGGTCCTATTTGACGTTGACGAAGAGATCGATGCGATAAACCGTTCCCAGCATTCTTGTTTTTTGCCGCGAATAAGAGCACGGGCAAGAGCTCGGGACTTTTTGAAGGCTATTAAGTCAGGTAGCGACCGAGACGTTTTATACTTTCTGAGTGCTCGTTTGCGCTGTTGGATTGCAGTATGAATCTCTTTGCACCACCATGGTACTCTCTTAGCTCGGGAATTGTGAGAGATGGGTATTGATAAGCAGGCAGTGTGTAGAATGGCATTAAGAAACGTGCTTAAATTGTCTGATAGGGACTCGCTAGGAGCTGGGATTTTGATTCCGGCCTTGTATGCCGCCCAGTCCGCCTTGTGGAACAAAAATCGCGGGGGTCTTGGAATTAGCGGTGATGGATGGTATCCCGCGAACTGTAGGAATACTGGGAAATGATCACTGGAGCAAAGGTCGTCATGGATAAAAGACTTAAGTTTCGGGAGGAGTAATGGGGATACCAGTGCTAAGTCAATAGTCAAGAAGGTATTATGGGAGAGGTTGAAATGTGTGTGGTCAGGTGGGACCAGGGTACACAAATCGTACTCTATTAATATATTAGTGATGATTGATCCATGTCTGTTGGTTGACGCCGCTCCCCATAGTGGGGAGTGAGCGTTGAAATCTCCAAGTATGACCATTGGGCTTACTATTTGGGATATGGCGTTTTGAAGGTCTACCGAATGTACCATAGTGTTGGGGGGAAGGTAGCAGTTGCAGATCGTTAATGAAAGTCTCGGAGGACCGTGTAAGAATACAGATATCGCTACCATCTGAAGAGGTGTGTCTATTCTGGCTGATACAGCTGAGACCGACGTATGCACTAGGATTGCTACTCCTCCGCTTGCTCGGTTGCCACCAATATTATCGCATCGGAATAGGCCGTAGTCCTTTATTCTTGGTTTGTCTCCAGGCCGCAAGTGCGTCTCCTGCAAGCAGGCTACCGATGGAGAATATGTGGCTAATAGTTGTTCCAGTTCGGCTTGGTGATTGATAAAGCCTCTGCAGTTCCACTGCATAATTGTATTGTTGCTCGCCATGCTGGGTGTTTCTATGTTGTTTCGTAAAGCCAGTGGCTGTTATTAGTCGGTCTTTATTATTGGGCTTCACATGGGGTTCGTGTGTTAGTGGGTAGAACTCCCTCCTGACGTATTGCCATCTGTGGATAGGCAGCTCAGACTTTTTAGTATGCGGGTACATTTATTTTTTAAGCTCGAGTTCTTCAGGTGTGGTTTGGTTGCTGCAATTAGGTGAATCAGTCCGTCTTTATCCTGTGTAAAGTTGTGCGCGTAGGTTATATAGTCAGATTTAGAAGTTATGTTTCTCATGAAGGTTTTGTAATTGTCGAAGTTAATGATGAAGTTGGCTTGATCGTTATCAAACATCGGTCTGACCTTCTCAACTGCTTCGTCGATGTTTATGGTTTTTTTTTGTTTTGGCTTCCGATTAGCCGACTCAGTGATGTGCTGCACGTCTGGCGGTGTTTTGAAATCGGTTTTCTGTTGTGCCTGTTGCTGCAAAAAGTCCTTCTCTTCTGGCTGTGATTTCAAAGTATGTTTCAGCTCTGATTGGATTGGGGAGCTATCTGTTTGTTCCAGTAGTGCAGTATGGCTGATGTTGTCCTCTGGTAACGGGATATTAATTTTCTTTGTTGCAGACTGAGATGTCGCTGATAGTGTGGGATCGTCGGGCAAAGAGTCTGGTGTTGCTGGGTGGGGGCGTTTCGCATTTGGGATTATTTGGTCGACTTCCATTGCTCTGCCGATGTCTAGGTGTTGTGGGGGGGGGGGGTAGGTAGCATGGTTGGTTGGCTAGTGTTTCCTTTTTTATTTGTATAGCTGTGGCATGAGTGGTCGTCTAAGTGGAGGAATATGCGGTGTTCGTGTTCATTGTGGGTTAGTATAAAGGACTCAGGGATGTTGGAACAGTTGTCCTGCTCTATATAGACTTGTCTACGCCAGCTGACAATATGTCCGAATTCGGCGTCGTTTGAGTTGACCCGAAGGATGGCTATAGGGGTGATTAATTTCAAAGAAAACACTGAGGCAAGGTGAGAGACTATGAGCTGGTTCGGGATAGTAGGAGAGACATTTGACATGATTAGTTTATTCGATGGATTTTTTAAACGTCGGGCAGTGATCACTTGCGAGCCTATTTTAATTCTTCCTCCATGTTCGAATAGCTTTTCGACATTGGATTTCGACTTAAAAAATATTGCCACTCGGTCTCTGCTGATTTTCGAGGCTGCTATTATGTTAGATGGTCCGCCAACTAAATCTTTTAATGCCAAGAAGTAATCGCGGTTGCTGCTTGTCGGAACGTACGGGAATATTACGCCCTGTTCCTCTGTTGGGTAATTGAAGTCGGTTAGCGGGGCTATTTTCTTTATAGTTTTTAATTTTTCGGAGAAGGATGCTGGTACACTCGGTGCGGTCGGGAGGGTTGCATCGGAGGGGCTGTTTTGGATTTTGTCATTTACCGCGGTCGCTGCTGGCTGCGCGAGTTTATCACGAGAGATAAATCAGCTGAACGCTGCGGGTTTGTTTGTGTGGTGAACTGGTTTTTGTCGGAGTTGCTGATAAGACTTGTGTCGTGCGTTGATGTGATCGGTGTGTGTGTGTGTGACTTACCTGTTGTGTGCGGTGTGGACTTACTAGCGGTTGCGCTGTTGTTCCCGTCGGGTTTAGACGGCGCTTTCAGCTTACCAGCCGGCTTCCCGGTTGCGGGCGGCGGGCGGTTCATGGTACTACGATGTTCTTATCACTATATTATTATTACTTGATTTGAAAAACGCGAACGCGAGAAAACGATAACTCTTCAAAACAAATACGTAACAAAATATATGTAGGTGAATACATCCTGTTTGTTAAAACTGTATAATAAAACAAACTTTAATAACAAACAATATAGAACAATAAATTAGATAAATACCTATTTAGAAACGTTTTCGGGCATAACCCATCATCAGCTAAAACTAACTTAAAATGTTTTAAGTTTCCTTTAAGTTAGTTTTAGCTGATGATGGGTTATGCCCGAAAACGTTTCTAAATAGGTATTTATCTAATTTATTGTTCTATATTGTTTGTTATTAAAGTTTGTTTTATTATATATATATATATATATATATATATATATGTATATATATATGTACATATATATAACATTGAATGTAAACGTCAATTTATTTCTTTTTCTTACAAAAAAAAATACCCTGCCTATTTTAGCGAATAATTTGCGACACCAAAACACTGACATCACTAAAACAGTTAAACTGCTAAAAAAAACACAAACAGATAGGGAACAGACGTAAATTATACTTAATTGACTTTTCCTCATCGAATTCACCTGAAAAGAGAACTGGAAGGAGGATACATTTAGTAAATTAAATACAAAATGACTGCATTAATTAAATGAACACTTTAAAAGAAAAAAATAACTGCAAACATTTTTTCTTCTGTGAATTTTCGGTCTTTTATAAAAGTTCGACAAAGAATTTTCAAATTCGTCTTTCAGATTTCCATCGGTTGCTCCGCCCGATCCGTCATCCTTCAGCAAAACTGTGTTTGTTTCTTGGCTTACCTGGCTCTCTGAGTGAAAGCTGATTTGCTGCTTTTATTTACCTTTTCCTCTTTTTAAATCAGTCGAGTGTTTATTCTCAGAAGTGAGTTCTTAAAATTTCTTTTATAAACCGCAGGTGACAGGTTAGATTAATTCGCGTTAGCGGGTCTCATAGGCGCTGGCAGTAGAATGTTAAAGAAACTTTTCATTCGAGAACGTTAAAGTGTCTAGTTCTGTTCGTCATACATCTTATTCTTGTTGGTTCGATGACATTTGCTAATGGAAAAGGTTATTTACTGTTATTTCCAGAAAATGTATACTTCCGAGCAAAACCTATTCGATTGATGAAATTTCACAATAACATCAATTAAAAAAAAAGGCAACCAATAATCCAGTTTTACTACGCAAGTCGTACTCCTAGATTTTACGAGCGTGTTCTTCAGTCATTTCGTTAAAAAGATCTGGCTTTTACTTATATGAACCGTAATCAAAATCGTACAGAAATTTTGTATATCGCATGTTTGCAGGAAATGTATATGGTTCCAATACAGTTATTATGTTTTTTCGGTACGAAGTTTTCATTACAAATGTTATATTATTGATTATAACTTTTTTCTTTCTTTTTGCTTTTATTTCTTTTTCTTCTTCCCATTTATTATTTGATTTTTTGTTAAAATAATCTGCAATTTGTTTTGGCCTCACGGTAGCCGACTAACCAGCATGGGTAATAAGCAACGCGGTGGTTTCACAGTTTATTGTGGTAAATAAAAATTAATCAAATAGAAATATTAAATTTTTAATTACCTCTGACTCTTTGAGCGCCCTTCAGGCCATATCCTCGCCCCTTCCTGATCATTCGTGTAACTTTGTAATCCTCCGCATACGTTCACTCATTCACAATCTTTCCTATCTCCATTCAGTCAATATTGATTTGCTGTGGGTACCTAGCCACTCGGGCATATTTGGTAATGAAGCGGCTGATTCCTTGGCTCGGGCTACTGCTGCTTCCTTTTGTCTTTTTTTTTTTAAAAAATCCATCCGACAACCTTCTATCAATTTGTAAAAGCTTTCATATCCGATTTTGGTCGGACACGTATGTTTCCTGTTTTTCCAATATTTGTTCCTTTTACCTGTCAGTTAAATTACTCTTCCTGCATATTCATGGTTTCTTTTGCATCCCTCCCTTCGGCGTTCTGATGTTGTTTCCATTGTTCGTATGCGCTGGACATTCTTTACTAGCTTCCTCCAGATTTCGTTTTTTCTTGATTTCTTTTCCACACTGTCCTCTCCATACGGATGATGCAGTTATTTGCGACGCTGATCATGTGTTTTTCCAGTGTTCATCTCTCTCTCCTGCCTTATATTCTTATTTGCTGAAGCTTGGACTTCCTACTCCTTATTGTGCTTCCTATATCCTGTCCTTTCCTTCCTCACTAATTATTCCTGCTATTTGTTCCTTTTTAGATAAAATTTCTGATCGGATCAAAATATAACCGACTACTTTCCTTACCTTTTGTTTCTGAGTAAAGGCCCTTGGTTGACAAGCCCAAAAAAAAAAATAAATAAATAAAAATCAAATAGAAATAATATTAGAAATTACATGGCGGGTAGTGAGATAAAGCACCGAGACCATTTTATACGCAAGGATAATGTAAAATAAGTCTTTTTCGACACTGTGTAATTATATTGAAGTAACAAAAGTTTTTATTCAATTTAAAAAGTGATCTGCACGTATTTGCCTTATAAATAGGAATCCGCTAGCAACCATCTAGTTATTTAAATAAGAAGTCATGATGTTCGTTTCGGAAGAGTAAGAAAAAAGAAGGGAAATCAATTTTCATAGTGATTAGCCGTTGGAATTTTCTGAAATTAGATAATACAGCACAACCTAGCGTGCGTATCCTAACATTTTAGGTAAAATTATGAACGTCTGTTCCAAAAGTTTCTAGTACGAGCCTACGATTACAGACGTGGAAACCTATCAGAAAGTATTTCGTATCTGCCTATATGGCCGGGGTTAAAACTCGGAACTGGAACACAGTCACCACATTTGTGGATTACCGGTTAAGCTTGGAAAAATCGATCTATCCAAAAAGTTGGAAGTCATAAACTAATTTTCTGTTCAGACCCATCGTGGTTTTTCATTTAAGAGAGAAACAAATGTACAATAATTTAGAACATGGTGACGTGTACACCGTAAGACCCCTCCATTTTTAGCGGGGGGATACGCTCGAATAAGTTCCAGCGCTAAGCGAAGCAATGTTAAACGAGATCATCTTCACGTGCAAGTAATGGGAATAAGTAAAACAAAACAAAGAATAAGAAATGTTTTTATTTATTTTTTCTTGTTATTTTGTAAAATTTATCGCTAAATACTTGTTTATTATATTAATTATATTCATTGTGATAGTCTATAGTTGCTAGAGCACTCGGCTTCCATTACGGAAATCTAAAGTTTTGATTCCAGGCGACGACGGAAATCATTTGCAGGAAATTATTATAAAAATAATTCATCTTCTTCGAGTCCCGACCGTTCTCGATCGTAGGTGACCATTTGAATATATTTTAAGATATTTCGAACCTTTCCCTTTCGTAACCAAGGTGGACTATTTGTTCGGTATTCATCCTCGACCACGCCTCGATGTCGCATATCCACGAGTGCCTTCTCCGACCGGCCTTCCTCTTGCCCAATATTTTTTGCTAATAAAATTATCTGCAATAGTGAGTATCTTGGTCCACGTATGAAGTGTTCAAAGTATTTCCTCTTCCCGTGTTTTATGGTGCTTATTAGTTCCATATCCTTATTCCCCATCATCTGCGGCACTTCCTGATTCGTCTTCTTTGCTGTCCATGAGACCAACTCACAACGTATGCTGACAAGAAAACGGAGGGAGGTTCACTTGCCGATAGTGATCCTACTAATAAATACCGTTAAGCTACTGCGTAACAACTGCAGACTATCAGCAACTCGTTTGTCACAATGTGCCCCAGTCAGATTGTAAATATCAATCTAGAACGAGTAGGCGAGTATTCGGCGACTTAAAACCTAAGGGAGACAACCCTGGCAGAAAACCAGCGGAAGGTAAAGGGAAACCACCGCTGTACAAACCCCTTGGAAAACCTTACATGAATCGACAAAGAGAAAGTAAAACATCACGAAGCCGTTCAACAGAACGGAGTCGGACAAGGTAGAAGAGGACACAAGAGCGGGGCCTAAGCGAAACCCCCGCTCTATCAACATGGAGAGAATTAAAATAGGGACTTGGAACGCGAGAACCATGCTAGAACCAGGGAAAATAAAAAACCTCACTATGGAAGCAGCAAGACTGGAAATAGATATTATTGGTATCAGTGTAGTGAGATAGCCTGCAAATGATGCAATTGATTACAACAATTATGTATAGTATTACTCGGGATTGCCAGAATCCTAGACACCGCAGCGGTACAGCGCTCCTAATAAAGAAGGAATTGGCAAAACGCGGTAAAATGTTTAGCACCAATTTTCGATAGGATTACTATGATGCAACTTAACAGCGATCCAGTATCTGCCAGTTTGATCCGGATCTATGCACCCACAGCGGATAGTGAAGATGAAGATCAATTGGAACATTCTACACCGATTTGACAGTAGTCCTAAAGTATACAAAAAAAGATGAAGGCAATATTGTTTTAGATTTCTACGCTAAAGTTGGAGAAACCAACATTCCGGTGTAATCGGTAATTATGGACTCGGAGAACGCAACAAAAGAGGGGAAAGAATAATAGAATTATGTCAAGAACACGATTTTATTGTTACAAACGCCTTCTTTTAACTACCAAAGAGAAGAAGGTTATACGCTTGGAAGGCGCCAGGTGATTCTCCAGAAAATATAGTATGAAACCAAATCGATTATATCCTCATCTCTAAACGATTTAAGAACTCTATCATTGCGGCGAAAACTTACCCGAGCGCGAATATAAACTCGGATCCATAACCTTTTGATAGCAAAGTTGACAGTAAAACTGAAGAATACCAAGAAACCTTTGCGAGGATATCCTAATTATAAACTGTTGAAAAATAAAAAAGTTAAATCAAAACTCGAAGAATCAATATCTTTCCCGCTAGGTACAAAACTTTCAGAGATTAGAGAAAGCGAAAGCGTTAATAATAACCGGACTCATTTTAAAGATATAATTCTGAAAGAGGCTAAAACACAACTTAACTCGAAAAAAAAAGCAAGGAAGGATTGGATTACCGAAGAAATAATAGACTAAATCGAGAAAAGAAGGTCAGTAAAAAAATTGCAGAGACCAATACACAGAAGAGTTAATAAGGAAATTCGAGAAGCAAAATGAGAATTGGCAAGAAAAGCATGATGCGTTCAATTTACACAAGAAAATAAAAGAAGTGTCTGGAATATACGGACAAAAAAAACCTACTACCCTAAAAGATGAAAGGGGAACGAAGATATACGGAAAATGTACGAATCTTATTTATGTCGACTCTTCAATGATACGAACGTGACTCCAAGTTCGATTGAAATAATAGATTATTTTAACATCTTACCAAGCGAAGCGGAGAAAGCTCATAAATCAGCTAACCTAAACAAAGCTCTAGTCGAGTTACCTGTTAAACTACTACTACGATTACAATTGTCACACCTCGTATGGTCTGGTTCATCATTGTATAGCTCAGAACAGATGGGATGTTCATCAATAATGCCTAATGTCCACTACCTCATTGATGGAGACGAACAACAATTATCTATGAAGGTTGCAATAGCATTTATAAGTACAGGAGCCCGTGATTGAGGAAAGGGTAAGTAGATAATCTTAGAATGCGAGCTAGGTTTTATTTTACGATAGAAAATAAGTGGTATTACTTTCTGATAATGAATCTGGAAAATTTAGACTTATGATTATATTCTTATAGTACTCTACAGATGATGAAACTATATCGCAATATATGGAGTTCTTCTGTATAATAATGGATGCTAGCCAAGGAACATAGACTCTTGAATATGGGGAATGTGGCGAGGATGAAACGAGGAAAAGCATTGCGTATTAGATCAAGGAATTTTAGCAAAGAATCACTTGCGAAAGGTTCTATCTGTGACGTCTGTAAATAATTCTGCTAAGGATTAATGGTTTGTATATATTTTGAACGAATTTTAGATAAATATGAAATTTAGGGTTTTAAAGGAATTTAATTACATTTAAGAATTGAAGGGATTTAGCTTACCGTCTGCCAACCACGAATACTTTCAGTTGCAAAAACAGTGGATATTTCTGAGAAGTTTGGACCATTGATTTCTGACTGATGTTGCAAGAACTTAAAGAAAGGATATAGCAAAGATATGTATACTGATACGGATTCGGTGTTTTCGACGGTATTCGACTTATATTTTGGTAATTCTCTTTTAATTTCGGTCTTTCGTGTATCGTCTTGTATTCGAATCGCCGTCAGCCGAAATTACAGGAATGCTGGTTCATAAACGATCATGTGAGCTGCAATCCAGATAAACGACACCTCGATTAGGAGCTGCATGACGCGTGGAGAGGAAGAACCTAAATCACAAGAAGCTGAAGTGACTGCTGAAAATCTGTTAAAATCAAGCTTAAAACGTCGGAAACAGCAGGAATAATTAATGAGTAAATTTCAATTATACGACATGTGTATAAAAATGTAGAGGCTACCAGTGGAAATGAAAATTCTCGATGTCCCTAAGATTGTTCATTGCGGCCTTGCAAACGGTATTTCAGAAATCAAACCGGGATAGTAAAGAATTATAAATTGGACATCTAAGTCATTTCTGCTTCTTGGCAAAGACATAAAGAAATTATTAGAGGAAACGGTGCAAGAATTTATCATAAAAAGCAAAGAAGTAGGCCTGTAAATCAGTGTAACGAAAACTTTCTTACTGTAGAACGATTTTTTACAAAAGAGTAATATTATGATAGACCGAACGGAAATGCAAGAAGTTACATTATTTAACTATCTAGGGCAAATTATAAAAGAGAACGACAATTTGCATGAAGGTGGCCACCTTGGTATGTGGTAAACTGAAGAACATCTTACGAAATAATGCGTACTGCTGCTGGTGATGTCTTATGGATGTGAAACATAGGACGCCACAGCAGAAAAGTAGCACAAAGGAAGATTGAAAGGAGAATGATTGGTGTAACTCTGAAGGATAAGAAATAAAACAAGTACATTAGGGGAAAGCGCAGGTATAAAAGACATAGTGTAAGTGATCAAGGAGATTGAATTTGACTAGTGATCTTGCAAGACATACGGAAATCCTGTAAATGCAGTCATAGTTTGAATACTAGACGGAGGAACGTGCAGAAGAAAGCGGACTACTAACACGCTGTATAGGCAATATATGTTTGTTTTTATTCTTTTTTAAATTAAATTATATTACAGTCTTGAGAATAATCCTAAATAAGTAATAAGGATAAGTGTTTTGGATAGACAATATAAATAAGTTTCTAGAAGGAATGGATGAACAATGTGACAAATCCGAGAAAACGGAAAGATCTTCGAGTGGACTACGCCCAGAAGTAAAATGGCTGATAAAGAAAGAAAGAAAAAAAGGAGAAAGGGATTAACTTCATTTCATCTTCTTTCAATTCGATATGTTTTTGACGAGAAACGTCTTTCGACTATTATTTTTCACCGCATATATTTATATATATTTAAATATATAAATATGTAAATATATATAAATACTTAAACCGATGTAGGCGTTTCACGTTAAATCAACAGCCCTCTGCTCCAGCACAGCCGCACCCAAATTGTTTCCTCTTTATTATTTTGGTGGTAATTAAGTTATTTGTAATGAGTTACTTACGGTTTATATAAAAAAGAAGTATAAAGAAATTTACTTTTCTAGCTTATCAATAATCGTTCTCATTTTTTGTTTAAAAAGTTCTTCCATTGATTTTTTCTTAAACGCTTAAATCAAAACGACGAAAAATGAAATACTTAAACCGATGAAAAAAAACTTGCCAAAAAATTAATAAAAAAGGAAACACACTTTCTAATGCCACTGCTAATAAAGTCCAAAGTTTAAGAGAAAGAAAAAATATATTAAATCGTCGGAAACGAATTCGAAAAATTAAACTCTATTTAGTTCGCTCAGCCGCCCGCATTGGTCCTTTCCTCGACTCTTTCCCTCGCTCAGACATTCTTTCTCTGTCACGTTCTAATCATTCTAGACTTTGGACTGACATGTATCCATCTTTATTCTCAAATCGCTTTTCACAGTACCGTCTTATTCAACCGGTTTTTCCTGCCTTGGTTTCAATCTATTCCTACCTGTCGTCGTTCCACTGTTGTTTCCTTAATTAGGCTTAGAATCAATCATTCTCTACTCCCCTCTTCTCGCTTTCGTTTTTCTTTAGCTCTTTCTCCTTTCTGCACTCTTCACGCTTCTGAGCCTTCTTGTGTTTGTGACTCAAATCACATCCTATTCGAATGTTCTACACTCTCTAACGAACGCTCCTTTCTTTACGCCCAACTTCTAGTTTTGGGTCTTCCTGCTCCCTTTAACGCTACCTATATTCTTTCCTTCCCTATCCTTCAGTTATTCCATTGCTGCTGTCCTTTGTCTTTTCCATTTCTGACCGCTTGGCTATTTAGTTATAACTCATAATTTTTCATGTTGTTGGGTCAAGGCCGCTGGCGCGCCCAGGGTAGGGAAAAAAAAACAAACTATTTAGTTCTCCTTACTGTGTTTTGATTGAGTTCTTAATCGTTTATTTAAAAAAAAACAAAACAAAAAACAATTAAATTTTTAATTGGTAACAAAATTGTTGAGTAAAAAGGAAAGGAAGAAACATTTTGTGAAAACAAATTCAAACAAAAGATTAACAACACATTTAAGGACTAACTGTTGAAAAATTAAAAAAAAACCAAACAAAAAATGAAGACGATCGATATCCAGATGACAACGAAAATTGAAAGCTGATTATGAAAATAAAAACAATCTGTTGCACAACGGTATGAAGAACCGGGATTGAAAAGAAAAAAAAAAAAAGCGAAAAAAGTTTATATATTTTTCAATCTATTTTTTTTTTTTTTTTTTTTTATGGGTACGCCAACGAAGAGCAACAGCCCAATCAGCCAAGAAATCTAAGTAATTGTTCAAAAGGAGAATAACATATTAGATTTCAATCTGGTGCGAGATTGAATGAATGAAAGAAGCTAGAATAGGAACAACTGACAAGAAAGGAAATGCGAGAACATAAGAATCATTGTATGGAGTAGGAAGACTAAGATCCAAAAGCCGAGAATAGAAGAGAGAACGTTCTGAAGAGAGTGAGGAACATTCGAAGAAGACGTGATTGATATCACACAGAAAAAAGGAGTCCTCTGGGTGAAGAGGGCACCGCGGAGAAGAGACGAGGGAAAAACGATAAAGTGACGGAGGGAGAAAGGTATGACCGAAACGACTAATAACTAAAAAACATTATATAGCCGGAAATAGTCGAAAAATTTATTATTCATTGGGCGTGAGTCCTAGCTGGTGGAAAAGTAATAATCTTTTAGACAACACGCGTGTGTCTTGGCTAAATTATTTAATAATTTCGTGTATTCTACTTGAAGACAATGAAATGGTAATTATATCTGACAAGTCTCAAGATAACCACACCGATAATAGATAATCATTTAAAGATAGTAACGGTAATGTTGACACTTTTTGAAAAATATGTAATGTACACAGTTTAGTTACCGGGCCTGTTCTGAAATTTAAAACTTTACGTGAACGTGAAGTTTAAAACTTCGATCCGCGTCGGTAATTAAATTAAATATAATATAATTTTTTTTCAAAAAGCGCTAACAGTAATATTAACGAATAACTTAAATAATACGTAACTCAATCAATAAAGTTTATAGATATATACAGAGAGGTCATTTTCCGGTAGAATACTACATATACAGCCTGACCGATTTCAGAAACCCATCGAAATGATCAAATACGAGATGAAGTAAATTGTATACTTTAATATAATAAAGATCTGTAGATTTCAACGGGGTTATACTTAAAACTGTCTTGAACTGGAATGACAGTTATTAGTTGGATCACATAGGTTCGACCATTTTTAGTATTTCGAATGTGATTTTAAAATACGTCCATTATTATAAATACGTCGATACAACGATTATAATGTATAATTACGTTGTGTATCGGAATTTATACTTTCACGCTGATTTCTCTTTACCGGCTGAAAAAATTTTTGTATAGAACTTTCCATACTTAACATCTAGACGAATAATAAGCGACCATTATCTCTTCGACACAGAATCGTTATTAAGTTTAAGGCGATATTTCTTTAGGGGAAATATTTTCAAGCTAATTTCTATGTGTTCTTCTTTAACCGAAACACAATTTAATATTTGTGGCAGAAATCAGCCTCGCCACTAATTCATTATTCCAAATTATTTTTTTAATATCCAATTATCACAGAACGAACATACGTATTCTTAATTAAACAGATGTCTCATATCGATCGCTCGAAAATAGAATTAGGATCATAATCGGGAGAATGTAAAAATGTAGAGACTTTTAACAAAAACAAAAAAAAAAAAAAAAAGAACATGTTGCAGACGTACCTTTCCGAACGATGCTGCTCGATATATATTTCAAAAAGCTGCGAAGGTTTCAAAAATGAAACTGAAATGTCGAGAGGATTATATTATTTCTTTTCTTTGTATCTGCTAAACTTTTCGGGCCTCTGGTATGCATTTTCATTGAGACAAAGGTTTGGGAACTCTGTAATGGAGTAAAAGTAATATTTTTCGATAAAAAATTAAATGAAGTGGTTACGATTCAACGTAATAATCTCAAGCGACGTGTCTGGGTGGTACATCGCGCGATTTAGTAATTGTAAAACACAGGAATACGAGAGCATCTGATAGAGATTTTTAACAACTTATATAAGAATAACATAACTACTGTTAAGGTTAATAACATCAAGTCGCAACTTTTTAAAATCGGATCAGGAGTTAGACAGGGGTGTATTCTATCATCGATATTATTTAATATATATATATAGCGAATACGTAATGCAGGAAATACTCAAGGACTGGAAAGGAGGAATAACAATAGGAGGACATAAGATCAATAACCTCCGATACGCAGACGATATAATATTGATAGCATCATCCAAAGAAGAGTTAACGGAGTTCATAAATAAGTTGAAAATCATAAGTGGAAAGTATGGCTTGGAAGTGAATCAGGCAAAAACAAAGATAATGATAGTAGACAGAGCCGCGAGGAATCAACCGCAAACGAAATAAATTGCAGGATACAAAGTAGTAGACGAATTTATTTATTTTGGATCATTGATTACAAATACAGGAGGGTGTGAAAAAGAAATCAGCAGACGCATTGCAATGGCGAGAGCTGCAACAACGAAACTAAAAAAAATATGGAAGGATACAAATATAACGAAGAACACCAAGAGTTTAAAGTAGTGAACACATTGATCTTCCCGATTGCGAAATATGCATCAGAATCTTGGACTATTAAAAAAATAGATACAATTCGGATAAATGCCTTCAAGGCGGAAGTGTACAGGAAAATGCTGTGGATAGCGTGGACGGCACACGGAACCAACAAATCTATTCTGGAACAGCTGAAGATAGAAACCAGGCTCCTGCAGGAAATAAATCGGAATATGATCAGATACTTCGACCATATAGCCAGGAACATAAATTCCATGGAAAGAAACATTATACAGGGCAAGGTACAAGGAAAACGTCCCAGAGGAAGATACACACTACGATGGGCGGATCAAGTAAATACACTAACTGGGTACAAGTTGTCAGAATACGTAACAATGGATCGAAATAAATGGAAGGAAACGGTAAAAGGAATATGATGCCACCACGGCCTTACGTAGGACAATGGATGATGATGACGAACTGAAATGGTGTTTAATGGCAGGTTAAAAAAAAGAAGAAATCTTCAAACCGATACGAACGAATGCCTCGTCTGAAGGACTAATAACAAAAAATTCAACGAATGCGTTGAAAATCCGCAATGAAACCAGTTGAATATTCATGCCTACAATCGAGTAGGGATTGTTTTTCTTCTGCTCCAATATTTTCTCTTCTGAACCAACGTCGTTCGTCTTTCCGATATAAGTTCGATTTTCTCATTATAATTTTTGAGGCACTGATAATTTTATTCAATCATCCTGATTACCCCTTTCAGAAATTAAACGAAAATATTCGACAATGAAATGCCGGAAATCAGTTTGACAGCTGCAAAAGGTATATTAGAAACGTATAAATTAACTATCGATAAACTGAAGGGTAGCGGTACGGTATTGAATTAATTTTTCTGACGCAGTTAAATTAATATATATATGCAGGAGCCAGCGTATCGGCATTTAGTGTTCTGATGTAGTTGCGTTGAGGATAAAAAGGCAGCCAAGAAATGTTGCTTGTGACAGATAATTTGTACAGTCGAAAGCGAAGCTTTTTAATAACTGTCAACGGCATTACTTTTTACATAGTCACGATTTCGCGATCGTCTATAAAATAATTTCAGCGTTCCAATGACGGCCAAATGCGCGAGAGAGACGGGATAATCGAAAATGCACCGAGAACAAGTAAAGGAAAAAAAGGAATTTTTTTTAGTTGGCGCTAAATCACAGTTGTCTTCTTTAGAGCGGCACCCTGGGTCGCTTTTAAGGATTTTCTGGGTTTGATAAATGAGTTCTTCCCGCTCATTCGATGATGCAGATGTAAAATAACGGCTTTGCGCGAACTCTTTTCCCCTAAATCTTATTCAATAAGAAGAGACGAGAGAACTATAAAAAAAAACCAGTAAACGAAGTAAACGAAACCGTTCCCGCCTATTCCGCTAGATACTGTCCTCTTTATAAAACTGTTTTTCGGCGACTTTTTTTAACACTGCTCCAGAATTTAAACGCCTATCTTTCATTATGTTTTGGCATAATGTAAGAACTAAATTAATAATTATTTAATTACCCGGTTAAATAATTAATAATAATAATAATTAAATCAAATCAGATCGTTTAGAAATTTGTAACACAAAAATAACAGAATTCATTAAGATTACCTTTGATTAATCCGGTGTATAAGCATGCGGTTTAATTTAAATGTACTAAGTTACAACGTTCCTTCTCGGTTGATTTATAAAATAGTATATACTAATTACAACGTAATTCTTAGGCTTCCCCCATTAGAAAAAATGTACCAAAAAATGTCCCAATTTTATGTAACGTTTGTTATATTTTATAGGATTTTTGTGATTGTTATTTTAAAAATGTCACAGTTTTATGTAACGAAACATGTAACGAAAAAATGTCTTAATTTTCTATAATGAAAGTTAAATGTTAGGATAGGATTTTTGTGATTATGTTATTTTTTTTCTGTTGATGCCAGTAAGAATTACGTTGTAAATTTTATCATTTTATACAAAGTGTAAAAGAGAAAGAGACAGAAATGAAAGCAAAAGGAGTCACGGGGCACAGCCCCTTAGGAGGCCAAAATGGACGAGTTAATATATATGTATATATATATATATATATATATATATATATATATATATATATGTATATGCACCTTTTCGCCTCGGCATATAAATAGGACTAACGACGCGCCTCCACTGGAAATAATTATTGAATGTAATATTTTCACAATATGCAGAGATACTGGCTAACTCAAAATCTATGAGGAGGGTAAAAAAAATTAACATTTTTTCGATACATCATTTTACATATGACTACTTTATATTCCTACATTATTGGACGACTTCGTCCTTACATCTGTTACGCAATGGTATGATGTGTCTTTAGCTATATGATCACATCTAACGGAGCTGTAAGCGGTACAGCCGAAGTGTGTATCATAAACACATATCCTAAGTGAGATGATATTCATGTTACAGTGATAATGAAAAATGTGACTGACCGTGATATGATTTTTGTAAAAATTTTTTTATTTGAAAAATTTTGTTTATTTTATCCATTATTGAGTTGTTCCAACTTTTCCGGACTTACTAAGAAAGGTTTTTGCCTATTTATTTTAAATATTACTTGATTATTAATAAAACGTTATACACGATTTTTAAATTCAATAACCTAAAAATTTGCATTATTTTATGTGAAATATTTAATCGATAAATAACGTTGTGTTGAAACTATTTTGTTTCCTTTTTTTTTTTTTTTTTGATAAGAATGTTAACCATTTTTTAATTACGTAACTAAACTACTATCATTTTGAATCATTCGATTATTGAAAAAATCATTCACTTGTTAATAATATATTGCCGATCTTAATCCTCTTTTGCAAATATTTTTTTTTTATGAAAACATTTATGACATTAATCATTAAAAGAATGACATGAACAACTATTTATATGTAAATAATACTATTTTTATAAAAAATTGAAAAAAAAAAACAAATCATTTAAAAAATACTAAAATTCGATGTAGATTTTAATATATATATATATATATAAAGTAACATTTTAGAGAAACACAAACACGAAAAAAAAAAAATACAAACATTCAATTAAGAAAGGATTCTTTATTTTATAATTGTAATATGTATTTTATTTTTAAAAAATTGCACACATCTTTTACCTTCCATTTTATTTCTACTTTTAATAAGTTTAGAATTTAAATATAAAACTATATTGATTTGCTTTTCTTCAGCTTACGATTATCTCTTAATATACAATGTTAAGACTGCTATTACAGTGGTACTGCTCACAATTCTGTACAGGTGGAAAATTCGCCCTCTCAAAAAAAAAAAAAGAAACTAAAAAATTAAATTACATTAAATTAAATAAAAATCTTAAAACCTATAAAATATGTATACTTCTAAAAAAGCCTCTTCACTTTTTGCTATAAATCGAGGCAGTTTTCATGTATAACATCATATACACCAATAAAATTTTCCTTCCACCAACGACTTGAAAATTCATTTTGAATACAATCTTCTATAATAAGAACAAGCTGAATGGGAAATTAGAAATAATTGTTATTAAAAATTGGTGAATGTAATTGTTGAAAAAATAAATTTGAATTGTATTAAATAATTTAATATTTTATAATTTCATCTAGTAACAAATGTGACCTAGTTATGCCCGAACGTCCGTAAAATTTTTCTCAGGGCAGGTAAAATTGAAAAAGTTAAAACATTTCATTGCTATATTAAGTATCGGAAGTCAGTTTTTTAATTAACTCTGGATTCATTTTTAAAGAACTCATAGCATTAAATTTTTAATAATTGATTGCGAATAATTTTACGTCTCGTAAAAATCAACATTTGCATGTTTTATTTGTTAAATTCTCGGGGAGGGGGGGGGGCTTTCCCGAATGGTTTCTGCGAGTGCCGATGAATTTAAACTTGAAAATGTTTTCCACTTTTTTAGACCTATAAGTAACATTTTAACTTAAATACTCAACTCTTAACTAGTGTAACACTTTTATATTTACAATGGTTCTGTCAATAATGACCCAGATTATAAAAAAAATAGAAAAAAATACATATATGTGTATATATAAATAAATAATTACGTGTGTTAAACAGTTTTTTTAAAATAATACAATCATTTATATAAAATCAATACAAAAACGTGTAAATATTTTACTTTAGAACATTATATATATTATATATTTTTAAATTTAAAATAATCATACAGGATAGGTAGATTTTATATTTTTAATTTTTGCGGGGATGTGAAATCCCTTTTTCATTTTTAATAAATATATTTTATGATGCTTTTTCGAATTTTGAAGTAATTATTCGTAATAAATATGTAGCTATTTGTTATCTAGACTTGCATCCTTACTGACTACCCAGGTATTTGAAAGTGCCCACGTTTGCAGCTTTTTCAAGATGCCTGTTTTGTCTTCTACGTTTATATTTATTTATGGGATTTTTGTCTTTACGTAGTTTATTTTCAAGCCAAACTTCTCATACGCACTTTGCAACCAAGTAAAAGCGCTCTGTAAGTTTACCTTATTATCAGCTGTCCACGTTCAGACGGCTGCCTATTTATAAATTGTTTAGTGTAAAGGTTTGTACGTCGCGATAGGCAAGTTGCTAGAGTACTCGAATTTCATTACAGAAGTCTTGAGTTCGATTCTAGGCAACGACAGATATTACAAAAAAAAAAAAAAAAGTTAAATTAATCTCTAATAATCATTACATGGAATACAATGGCAAACCACCACGTATACCACCATATGCGCGCTAATTGATGTGCAGTACACACATGGGACTGCATTTGTATCGTGATAACAAGAGATTAATAGCCGTTCGAAGTGTAGTCTTGCGTCTACAATAACGTTGTATATAACAGTTGCCTAATATACTAGATATATCTGTATAGCTAGAATGTACAAATAGGTAGTCGTCGACTCTCAGGAGTATAGCACTATGATGATGAAAAGGTTTGCACCGTTTTTTAAGTTTTGTAACAGGTCAGTTTTGCGCAAACTGACATCCGGCCGAAAATTCATTTTTACATCCGCATCGGATATATAATATCTGAGAGATGTATGGATCGTATTGATATAGAAGTTCAATAAAGTCAGAGAAAATACACAACCCAACTTTATTTCCTTGTATTTATTAATTGAACTCATTGTTTATGTACATTCACAACAAATAAATTTTTAACACGTAATTCTTCTTTATAGTGCCATACTCAGTTTCTGAGCGTCGGCGACTACCTATTCGTACATCTCACAATCAGTTGTACAGATATAGGTAGTGTACTAGGCAATTGTTATATGCCACGCGAGTGTTCACGCGCAAGACTTCTTTCGGAACTGATTGTAATCGCTTGTAATCGCGCTACAAGTGCAGTCCCGTGTGTGTCTGCTGTATGTTGACCTAGCGTGCATATAATGTTGTACGTGGTGGTTTTCCATTGCCTTCCACGTGATTATTAGCGATTATTTATTTAATTTTTGTAATAAGTTCTGTCGTCGCTCGGGATCAAACCCGTGACCTCCGTAACGGAAGTCAAGCGCTCTAGAAACTAGGCTATCGCGAATTTTTTTAATTACGCGTTAAAAATTTATTGATTCCCTGGTTGCTTCAGCCCACAAATGGCAGTTGCTTTCATCCCGCACTGTAATTGTTGTATTAGTTGTAGTAGTTTCGACGAACATCCTACATTTTGTGTAGACTCAGCCAGAATCCTATTGTCTGAATTGAAGGTTTTCTTAACATCTATAAAAGCAATTGGTGTCTTGTTCTGCGGCTTTTCTATCAGTTGTCCCAAGAAGAAAATTAAGTCTGCTGTTCAGAAACTCGATTGCTCCTCTGGCAGATACGTTTCTGAAAGATATGTTAGTCTCTATTGTATTATTTTGCTAAAGATTTTTCCAGCTGAACTGTAATATTTTTGTAGACGTAGATTAAAATCGCATCCTCTTGAAAATTGCTTGGTATTACTTCATCCTACTCATATAATCTATGTAAGCGCCCTGCTGGTTCATCTGCATCTACTTTATATATGTCAACTGGGATAGCATCTAGACCAAGAGATTTATTATTTTTGCGACTTTTAATCGCGGCATGAACTTTTTCTATGATAGGAAACCGGTCTAATTGTTCACTAACTTTTACTTTTAGGGGAGAACAAAGAAGTCCACGATCTATAATGAAATTATTTTTTAATAGTTGCGTGTAATATTGTTTTCATCTTTCACAGACTTCATACTTATTTGCTTGCTGCAGGAATCCCTAATTGCAGTTTTACATTGATATTTGGCATGTAATATAACTTCTTTTAAAATTTATGTGTGTTGTTTTTATCTGCCAAAAAGTTAGATTTCTTTGCTTTTATTTATCACCATTGGTTTCTAATTTCGGTAATTTCTCTTTGAACTTGCGATTTTATTGATTTGTCATTCCTTTTACTATTATTTTCTTTGTTAGCCATTCATTTAAGAAACGCATCCTCCGTGTGTTTCCGATTTCCTTTGAGATATTATAAAATCTATTTTCTTGTTTTACTTTCTTACTAATGTGAAAAGCTTTGACGCGTCGTAATTATTTGGTTTCTCAAATGTAGCCAATGATTGTTACTAGAAATATTTTCTGTTTGATTCACTTCCCGAGCACTTTCCCATATAATTAATTTTTGAGAACGTTTAGGTTAAAGCTAGTGGTTTGTTACTGCTATTGTTAAAATTATATGCTGACAACGATTGAGGTAACGATTAAAGCGAAAGGGTGCACGGACTAGAATATGATCTGTATCTTTACTTCACCTTGCATTGCCTATGTTATCAAACAATGTGATCTGTGATTTCGTCTTATGACCACGTAAACTCTAATGTGTGGCTGTTTTAAGCGTGTATGGGTCCATGTCCTCTCGTAAAAATTTTTCAGATTAAAATTAGTATTCATTAATGAATTATTATTGACATAGCATTCTAACGACATTTCTCCATTTTGATTTACTTTTCCCATGCTGCGTGAATTACATCTTTCCACGATGCGTTTATGTTGCAGCTAAGCATGAGTAACTCCGGACACGGTTGTATCCTTGGAAATATATCCGTGTTCGGACATAGCCGGATATATCTCTGACGAAATGATTTAACAGATATCAACTGCGAAAGACGACACACAACGAACAATTGTCATTCCGGCCACAGTCGGATTTACCTCTGGCGGGGTGATTTAATATACTTCAAATTCAAAAAGTGTTAGTTGCGAGCATATGCACTGTGTTCAAAGACCTTCTGTTACCTTGTGCGTTTGGAGTGCTATGCGGAGTTGGAGTTGAATATACAGTGAAGATTGCGCTCATACACTAGGTATGAGATAGATAATTCCAGCGGAGTTGGAATTCAGAAGCAGACATATATCTACAGTTGGAAAAGACACATGTTGATTTTCATATCTCTAGTTGCAACCCATTCTCACATTGATCTTCATAAAAATAATCTTTTAACGCACTTTTAGCGTCAAGATTTGGAACATAAACACTTGTTATTGTTGCTTTCAACATTATTTTTACTTTCATTAAGCGCTTACTTAGTTCCACAGGTTCCTCAGTATAATATGCGCACTAATTTTATTGACCTTGCAAACCTAACTGTACACTGCTTCCTTTGTTTGAGGAGAACTCCATTCCTGCAGTTTCTTCTATGACTTACTTTTGTCTGGTATTCTCATTTCACTTAAAACAACTATGTCAATGTTTTATTTCATTAGCTCTTGCAATATATTTATAATTACAAATCTTCCAATCGGAAGCTCTTTGATGTCAAACAATATTTGTACATTCTATATTTTATTATCTTGTCTTTTCGATCGCAAATGTGAAGTTAGATATTACGTACAGCACAGGTGTGGAAGAACTCAAACCAACCTGTATTGCCATAGGAGGTCATCCATTGTCTGATCGGTCGGTTAAAACCCACCCACAAGCCCAGTATTATCTTTTATTTACGTCCTTTTCATAAACCTATACATATTTATTTGCATAGTGTGCAGGATTAGGAGAAAAATAAAAAATGGACAAAGATCACAGTTGATCACAGTCAGAAAAGAAAAGAAATAGGGTAACATCAATTAATAATTATATAATAAATGTAAATACATCATTCATTATAGAAACTTTGAACAGGCTATTGTACTAAGCCTGAAACTATTGCAGGTGTATTTATTTCTTTTAATCAATCGGCGTGGTTGAAGTATTTTATTGATTCGAATGCTCTCCAGTGAAAACAGGCTACTAATAAGTTTGCATAAGAAAGTAGGCTAATGGACTTTTAGTGTACGTGTAGTGCAGTTCCTTGCGCTTGTTTGAACCTTGTTGATGTGTCTTTCCTAACATGAGGCATTAGACTGAAGGCTTTGGTGTAAGTACGAGTTAGTTCCTTGTACTTGCGCGATGCTGCTGAGAGACATGTTTTCTTACATCAGGCAGGAGGTTTAACGCTTTAGTGTAAGTGTTGGGTAATTTCTTATATTAGTGTGTAGCTGTGTGAGATATGTGCTCTTAAATAAGATAGTAGGATGAAGGTTTTGAATTTATACATTGTATTACTCCTTGTAGTGTTAGAACTATGTTCTTACATAAGGCAGTAGGTTGGAATCCTTTTAGTGTAAATATGGGGTAATTCCAGGTACTCGTGTAAATCTGGTATGAAACATGCGTTCTTATATAAACCAGAAGGCTGGAGGCTTCAGTGTAAGTGTTGGGTAGCTTCTTATACTCATATAAGCTTGAAAAACATGTGTTCTTTCATAAGGCAGTAGTCTGAGGGTTTTATTGTAAATGTGAGTAAATGTGCTGTTTTCTTTGTATTTGTGTGAAACTGGTGGGAGACGTGTATTTTCATAATGCAGTAAGTAAAAAGCTTTAGTTAAGAAGTAGTATTTTTTATATTTGTATAGCTAGTGCAACATGTATGTTCTTACATAGGGTGATGAACTGAAGGTTTTAATGTAAATGAAGAATAGTTCTTAGTACTTGTTTGAAATTTGTCAAAATTGTGTTCTCACATTAAAAAGGGAAATTGATTATTTTGGTGTAAGTGTTGAATAGTTTCTTATACCTGTGTGAAGCTGGTGTACAGAGTATGTTCGTACGTAAGACAGTAGACTGAGGACATTATCATAATGACTGGATAGTTCTTTTGTACCTATGAGAAGCTGTGTGAGACGTTTGTTTTTACACGAGATACAGTGCTAAAGGTTTTAGTGTAAACGTTGGGTAGTTTTTTGGCACTTGTTCAATGACTGAATAAAAATTAAAATGTATTTTTATATTAAGATTGTAGACTAAGCGTTTTAGTGTAAGCATTGTGCGACTTTTTGTAATTGTGTGAAGCTGATGTGAGATTTGTGTTCTTACATAAGACAGCAGAATGGTGGCGTTAGTGTAAGTGTTACGTTACTCCTTGTACTTTTACAAAGCTAGTGTGAGAAGTGTACTCTAACATAAGATAATATGCTGCGGGTTTTAGTTAGGTGCTTTGAGGTTCCTTGTACTTATTTGGAACTTGTGTGAGATATATGTTTCATAGTACACTAGATTGGAGGCTTTAGTGTTTGTATGGGCTAGATTCTTGTACTTATGCATGAAGCTGGTGTGAAACATGTGCTCATATATAAGGTTGTAGACTGAGAGCTTTAGTGTAACTGTGATGTGGTTCATTGTACTTCTAAGAAGCTAGTGTGAGATGAGTTCTTACACCAGTAGTCCGAATGTCATAGTTTAAGTACTGTGATGCTCCTTGTACTTATTTAAAGCTTATGTGAAACGTGGATTCTTAAATATAACAGTAGGCTGAAAGCTTTAGTGTAAGTGTTAGGTAGAGTTCCTTGTTCTTTTTAAAGTTTATGAAAGACAGTAAGCCGTAGGTTTTATTGTAAGTATGATGTGGTTCCTCATACCTGTGTGATGTTGGTGTGAGATGCATGTGTTTTTCCTATGACAGTAAGCAGCAGGTTTTAGTTTCAGTGTGACATGATTCCTTATGCTTGTTTGAACTTTGTGTGAGACATGCCTTTTTACATAGAAAATAGGCGGAAGGCTTTAGTGTAGGAATGGGCTAATTGTTTTTACTTGTGTAAAACCTTTTTCTTTGTATACAGCAGTAGGCTAAAGGCTGTTGTGTAAGTGTTGGGTTGCTCTTTGTACTTGTGTGAAGCTGGTGTATGACGTATGTTCTTACATAAGACTGAAGCTTTTAGTGTAAATGCTTGGTTGCCCTTTGTATTTATTCAAAACTAGTGTAAGATACGTGTTTTACATAATGTAAAAAGTGGAAGACTCAAGTGGAAGTATGATGTTATTCCTTTTGTGATGTAGGTGTGGAATATGTGTGTGTTTTTGTGAGACAGTAAGCTATAGATTTTAATGTAAGGGTTGGGTAGTTCCATGTACTATGTGAAACTATGTGAAACACATGTCTTTATATGAGATGATAGGCTGAACGTTTTATCATAAGTGTTGGGTAGTTCCTTGTACTTAAGTGATAAAGCACGGAATGTGTACTCTTACATAAGACTGCGACTAAGGGTTTTGATGTAAATGTAGGGTACTTCCTTGAACTGTTATGACGCTAATATGAGGCTTTATCTCCCACCTAGAATAGTATTCCAAGGCTTCATTGTAGCTTTTGATGTAGAAACAGCATTTAGAGGTATATAGAGGTATATAGAGGTTTGGGATTTGCGGAGATTTGACATTTATGGTTCATCACCTTGGTGAACATACGTAAACACCAAGCAGTGTAATTGTTTAGTGGTATATTGTAAGTGAGTTTTGATTATTTGATTAAATATTAATTCTTGATCAACCATATTAAATGCGGTGTGGTCATGTGAATACTGGCTTCTAATCGGTTGGTCGAAGGGGTAATTTTTACATGATTATATGATGGCTCCTGATTGGTTAGTATTCCGGGTTTCCTCTTTCTATACTACTAAAATGTTGCAAATGATGGAAAGTTATTTTACTATTCGAAAACCAATTATATCAACTCCTATGGATCGTGTAATACCGCTAAAATCCATTTTTTATGAGTTACAATAGATATTGGTAAGATGGTAAATAAAATACTCTTACATGTACAGCGATTTCAATGAAAAACACACCCAGTCAAAGAGATGTATCCCAGCTTTCCACCGTTAAATTTATATCAATCCACTCAACAATAATTTCTAAAGATTCTGCAGTCATAATTATTAATCCTATTTTTGTTAATGCTCCAGCTGGAAATTTTTGGAAAAATACATTCGCGCTACATTCAGATTCGGAAAACAGCTAGAAAATAAAACATTTTAAAATTTCCTGTGCTATACACAAGATGAACTCCTTTCAAAATAATTAAGGGAACACCCTCCTGCAGAAAAGCAGCCAGGTGAACAAACATTATTTTTTATTTCTTATGCAACATTCATGAAGAAAAATAATTCACTCATGTTTTCCGTTCATTTTCTGAAATGTTTTTTTGTTCAAGCTATTTTTATTCGTGTTTGTTTATGTTTATTACATTATGTTGAACAGAAAACTTTGGCTGTTAATCTTCGGTTACTGGAGAAAAGCAAAAGAACGAAATAAAATAAAATGCGGCCAGCCACTTTTTACTTTTTAAAGAACGATATTCATTTGTTTTTTTACCGCGTCACTGTTCGAGTACGACGTAAATAAATTGCTTCTGCTGTCGCAGTTTATGTTTGTGTTTTTGAAACTTTTTCTCTGAAAACAGTTCACAATCGACATGTCTCCACTTATCCACAAAAGCGCTCTAAATTCTCTTTTCACGAAATACATTTCCCGGTAATGGACTGGAATAATAGTACTAATAAAACGTGATTCTCCTTCAAAATGTCATCAGTTGCGAAATTTAATATAAACGCGACAACCGTCCAATAAATGTTCATTTCCGGAGTAAAAATTTCTGATTTGCTTTTGGCGGGAGAGTATAAAAAAATGTATAAATTTAAACGTAATGAGAAAATACGCGGTAATTTTTATAGCGAAATAAAACACATCACTCCAAAATGCGACACCAGGGTAATAGCTACATCACTGCTTCATTTGAAGAAAACTTGAAAATATGCTTCAAACTGATAATACACGGAAGCGATGTCGCATATTTCTTTCGCAGAGTACATTGCGAAGTGTGCATTTTACATTTTTGCATTCACGTAATGTTTTTTTTATTATTATTTTTTTCATTTGTCCCTCACATTATACCTATTCGGCGATCCGCTTCCAAAATTGCGATCGTAAGTATTATAGAACAGCCTAAATATGTTTCACTACATATTTCCAAAAATTAACTCTTATCATACTTTTCCTCTCTCTTTTTATCAATCGTATGCAATATTTTTTTTTTTTTTTTCACGAAACCCTGATACTAAACTTTCACACCGTGATGATTCGTTCCCAAATTTTTAAATATAAGTATATTAAAAATAAATCCGTGTCTACAATACCAAAAACTAACCTCTTTATACATGT
The DNA here is from genome assembly GCA_039619475.1 of Icerya purchasi. Taxonomy (NCBI): domain Eukaryota; kingdom Metazoa; phylum Arthropoda; class Insecta; order Hemiptera; family Monophlebidae; genus Icerya; species Icerya purchasi. Next base: position 32,722,650 of record CM077116.1, on the reverse strand, counting down.
TATCATCCCTTTTTGCATATCGTACTAATCTATTTTTTTTTCCAAGTTCGTTGACAGTTCTAACCGTAAAAAACGTATGACGATTCTGATCCTTGTAATTAAATCAGGAAAAAAATAATAATTATTTTTCATCATCGAGCAATATATTATTATATATGTTATAAATACAAATGAACTGTCTATTGAACGGTTACTAATGTTATATTTTATTTCTACACGAACATCATATTATTCACAAATTCACAAATATAACATTGTTTATATACTAATTAATTATGTTAAACGAATTAAATCATTGAATAAAATAAATAACTAAAATAATTACAATAATAGTCCGACCGGTTTCGTTAATACATATTCATGCACTAATTTTGTTTTTATTGTTTTAATTTCATTTTTTCAAGGCGTTCCACAACCGTTTGAAATCCTATAAAAGCAGCGTACACTGTACGACCCCCAATTACCTAAATGAATTTTTCAGATTTAGTCTAAGTACATTATCGGCTGCCAAAATTGACGTCACACTTTCTTTTGCCCTTCGCTATATGCCTTTAAATTTCTGACTATAAACTTTTTAGAATTAGTTTTAGTTAACTATTTCAGTGCCAAAAGATAACTAATATGTCGTAAATTTTTTTCCGATCGTACATAATTTTTCCGTTTCATCATTACTGCAAGACCCTACAAAAACTTCCCGATACATTTTCCAAAACTAAATATTTATATATCGTTGTAAAAATGTGTGACACAATTACATTTTTTTACCACGCATACACGGTAAACCGCCACGATGAAACATTATACACATTAAACTTTAATTTCAGTCACTGCTAGAAAATTTCGCTGTTTTTTAATGTTTTTATTAAATTTTTGTTATTTCGTTTGATCTCTTTTTAATAATTTCTCTGCAGTTGCATATGGGGAATATATTAATTTGTTGTTAGTACAATATGATAAATGATAATGGCTTTTCAGAAGAAGTAATCGATAGATGGGTATACATTTTGAAAATGAAGAGCCGAAATACCGTACATATAAAACAGCATTATGCGTTAAAACTAGGGATATGCGAGATCCCGAAATGTCGGGACGGAACGGGAAAGGTTAAATCGAGACGGGACTATTCGGTATTCTCGATTATCGGAATTTTCCGAATTTTCGAGATTTCTCGAGTTTTACGGGAATGCAGTGATTTATTCGGATTTCTCGCATCTTTCGGGATTTCTCAATTTTTTTTAGATTTTTTAAAACAAAATTAAATATATGGAAAAACCAACGCCAAGTAACTGTACCGTTTTTTTTTTGCGTATTATTTGTATAAACAATTTTATATAAATGAAAATAGATAACAAATATGTAATTTTATAAATCAAAATAACGTGATTATATTTAGTAACATTATAGGCAAGTAACATATTAACAATTTTACAACAATAATGTAACAATTTTACATGAATGTTATATATAACGAACTTTTGAGTTTTTTTTTCTTTGTTTTTTTTTAAATTGCGATCTGGCTAATGCAGGCAATAAACAGTTGGAATGGAGGCTATGACACGATGGGGGAGATGCCATTCAACAATAACACTCCGCGTTGCTTTATCAGTCAATCAAGCCGGTGGAGAAGATATAACGATTTAGTCTATGATTGTCGTTGCCTGAGTCTAATAAATCAACTGCCAGCGGGTTTGGGTGGCCTACTAACCTACGCAAGTAACGCTCGCTATAATTTTTAATTACTTTACTTGCCTCCGGTACATATTTAGATTCCGATGTAGGTTTTTGAGTAAACAAAAATCATGCTATAACAGCAACAAAAATAATTTACCTGATACTTTTAAATAGTAAATATCCAAAAGAAAAAATATGCATTGTAATCTAAAATATACAACTTCCTGTACAACTGCATACACCCAAAACACAATAACAATATTTTATACATCTCATACATTGTTTTACAAACAAATGACCTTTTCGTAGTCTATCTAAAAAAAAAAGAGATAACCTAATCTCGTGTCATTCTCAACCGCAAAGCAAAAAAATACTTATCTTCATTTTGGGAAAATTAACGTGTAAAAACGGGAAAATTATAACAAAGAAAAAGGTCAAAGTATTATGTTACTTTTGAGTAGTTTTAAATTCCAATCGTAGATTATTTTCAAAAATAATTTATTGATTTAGTAATTTTTAGTAAAAATTATAGGACACAAGTTGAAAGAATCGTGAAAGCTCAATAAAAATCGGGAAATACCGTGAAATCCGGGAAATCTCGAGAAAATTCGATTTCTTCGATACGTAAATAAAAAAAAAACAAAAAAAAAAACATATCGAAGTGTTAGTTTGAACGGTTGAGTGTTAACGCGTTTATTTGACAAGAAGCAGAGATTATTCAAGTAAGATTGTTTCATTATCTATTTAACCGTTATCAGTGATAAAATATTAATTCACTATGCCGAAAGCAAAATCATCAAAAGTAACGAGTAATTCGAACATAGACTTTAAAAGACAGCTGAGTAACAACAGCGCTACTGCGAACGAACCCATTACCAAAAAAATCGCTAAATCAATGATGTGCGAAGAGGAGAAAGTAGTTCTTAATGCAGCGGCACAGCAATGTTCCATTCAAGAAATCAAGAGTGAATTTATGGAAATAAAGAGGTGTATGGAATTCATTTCAGCAAAGTACGATGAATTAGTACAAATGCAAGGATCATTGGTAAACGAAGTTAAGGCGTTAAGGGATCAGGTGCAAGTTCTAACGACGGAAATTAAGAACAAAGACAGCCAAATCGCCGAATTAAAAACGTCAGTTAATGAGCTGCAGCAATACGGTAGACGTGAAAACATCGAAATACATGGAGTCACAGAAATACCTGGAGAAATTACCCCAGAAATAGTTATCAAAATAGCAGAGAAAATGAATATCGAAGTGAAAAAGGAAGATATAATAGCTAGCCATAGGATTCCGAGCAGGAACTTGAAACTTCCTAAACCAATCATTGCGAAAACAGGCAGAAGAATAGCGGACTTATTTTTTGACAAAAAAAGACACACAAAAATTTTCGATAAAGAAATATCGGGCAACGACGAAAGCCCATTACAGATTTATGTTAATGAAAACTTAACTAAATATTATAAACATTTACTGTGGCAGACGAAGGAGAAGGGAAGAGTACTTAATTATAAGTTCATATGGACAAAACGAGGGAAGATATTTGCCAGGAAAAACGAGCAAGAACGCATTTTGCATATTAGAAATGAAGACGATTTGAACAAATTACTATAATAAGATTATTTGGAGATGAACGGAAAGTCTATATTAGTGGAATATGTATGAGATAAACGGATGTATGTGTGGCAGTATGAATATGGCGGTTAGGTGCAAGTATGCAGGCGGTAAAGCGGAGAGAAGCTGGAAAGTAGTGTTAGTACAGAGGACGAGATTGTATAGATATTTGTTAAAAGTGTAAATAGTTGTAAGAATTGCGATAACGTCGGGCATGGTTCTTAAAAGAATTAGCAGGGTTAAGAAGTGTGGGGAGGTAATTGAGACAGTTGTCGAGAGTAATGTCAGTATGTTTATAGCGTTAGGCGGTGTAGAGAGGACGGGGCGTGTTTTTGTAATTGATAGTGTTGTGAATAGTCCGTTTTGCGGAATAGTAAGTGGACTGAGAGTGTTGGCTCGTGGTGTTAAGTTTACGGGCCGGCTTCCCCGTCTGCGTAAACTAATTTTAAAAGGGGTACAAATGTGCGTGAGTGATGCATGCGTGCGATTATCTATTTTGTCTGTTATAGGTTGCAAATGTCATGTATGTAAACATGTGGCGGAATCTATGATTAGTTTAACATGTTGATTACATTTGCGTTTAACGATTAATCGAAATTCGATCGATTCTATTATATATAAGCAGGGTATTAATCTAAAATCAGCGCCGTTGCGAAATCGATTAGATGTTAAACGAATTGATAATTGTTTTCGCATGCATCATGATTGTTTAGTTGCTGTTGAGCTTATCCCCTTCTTATGCAGAAATCCAATTCTGCTTCGGTGAGAAAATGTCCTACTTAATAAATTACCGTAGTAAAAACAGCTGTAAGAACTATTCCCATATCAAAAATTGGACTGACAATATTACATCTGAATTAAATTACAATAAAAATCATGTAGTTAACGAAGACATATTTCATGTACTGCATTTAAATATAAGAAGTGTACGACGAAATTGGGATGAATTTTTAGCTTATATTATAAATACTCCCGTAAGTGTTATAATTCTGACTGAAATTAACATAGCTGAATAGGAGTTAAAATTATATGAGGTAGAGGGGTTCGAGAGATTTGCTATTCAAAAACCTTCGGGATATAATGGAGGAATATTGATGTTTGTTAATAATAAATTTCGATACATAATTCAGGAAGCCGTAAATACTCCAAGTATGGACATGCTGATGGTTGACATATTCACATACGAAAAAACGCCATTACGAGTAATTGCCATATATAGATCTCCGAGTAAAAATGTAGGTGAATTTATTAAAGACCTCGCAAAGTTATTGAAAAATGAAAAAGATAACGATAACGTTTTAATTTGCGGGGATTTTAACATAGACTTATTACATCAAAATGTACAGGCTGAAAACTTTTTGAATATAATGTACAGGATAGGAGCAGTACAGTTAATCCAGGGAATAACCAGAGAGGAAGAACGAGTAGATAGTTGCACCCAATCTTGTATTGATAACATATTTATGAAATATGCTGCCTGTAAAGTCACTTCTGGAATCATTAACGCGAAAATATCCGATCACTATTTAATAGGTGTTGCGTTTAGTACCTTGAAAAGCAAATGGCAGAAAAGTAACATAAATCTCAAACTCGTTTTCGATGAAAAGAAAATACGTAGTGAAATATACAAGTATAACTGAAACCAAATAAAGGGATTTAGCACGGCAGAAAACATATATGATTATATAAACGCCGCATTCAAAATCATTTACAAGAAATGTGAACTAGGTGTGAGTGAAGGTAGGAATGTAAACAAATATCACCCAAAAAAAGAATGGATGAATCAGAAGATACTTAATTTTATGAAAATTAAAGATCAATACTACAAACTTAGTAAAGGGAATAGAACCAGTACTCGATATAAGGGACTCTATAAAAAATATCGAAATAATGTCAAAACAGAAATAAGGAAGGCAAAACAGGTGTTTTACTTAAGTCAAATTGATAGAGCAAATAATGCGAGTAAAAACATATGGTGAATAATTAATAATATTGTAAATAAAAGGAATAAAGTATCAATTGATGATTGCATTTGCAGGCATTTTAAAACCGACTCATTATTAATGGAGAAATTCAGTGAATATTTTGCAAAATCAGTAGAACAATATAAACATAAGTGTGATGTCCAGTTATTGAATTCAAATGATGAAAACAGGTTGATGTGTTCTTTTTTCATTCCTCCAGCTGATAATATACAAATCGAAGCAATAATAAATAGCCTAAAAAATTACAAAGCACCAGGTTGGGATGGCATTAGGACTATGGACATTAAGCGAAATTTAGAGAGATTCGTTCCTTTATTAACAAACATGATTAATTATTCTATAAAGAGAGGTACCATCCCTCAGGAGCTAAAAAAAGGAATTATTAAACCAATTTACAAAAAAGGAGCTCAAAATAAGCTGGAAAATTACCGCCCTATAACAATAATTTCGGTAATAGCGAAAATTTTAGAACATTACGTAAACAGTCATTTAAAGAGTTACCTAGAAACAAATAATCTCCTTTACGAAAATCAACACGGATTTAGAGGAAAAAGATCCACCTTAACGCTATTAAGTAAATTGGGAAATGAAATAAATATGGGACTATCGATAGGGAACCAATTTATAATTACTTTCATTGACCTATCCAAGGCGTTTGACTTAGTAGATCATGATTTATTAATAAAGGATTTAGAAAAGATTGGTATTACTAACAGACAGCTCCAATGGTTTACAAACTATATTAAAAATAGAAAGAATTGTGTAAAAATTGCAAAAAATGAAAGTAGGGATAGGATGTTAGAATATGGTGTCGGACAAGGAACCATACTGGCTCCCATTCTTTTCTTGATATATACTGACTCGCTTCACAAATATATTAGAAATGCAAAGGTGTTTGTGTTTGCGGATGACATTGCGCTATTGATAGAACACAATAATATACAAATGGCGGAGAAGCTACTTCAGGAGGACGTTGACAATCTTAGTAAATGGGCGCATGACAGGAGGTTAGCAGTGAACATAAATAAATCAAAGATAATGCATATTCGAAACATATCCAAACATGCTACTCATGAACCGCGGATTATCATACACAGTAGCGAATGTGTCCATGATTTATATTTAAGGAACAACAGTCCAGTTTGCGCATGTAAACCATTAGAAAAGGTGCAGGATTTTAAGTATTTAGGGGTTTTTATAGATAGCAATATGAATTGGAAAAAACATATACAAAATTTAAGTGTAAAAATCAGACAGACCATTCCAGCATTATAAAAGATGAAACAAGTACTTCCATATGAAACACTAAAAATTTTTTTTAACGCAATGATAATGTCTAGGATATTATATGGTATTCAAATATGGGGAGAAGCGAAGAAATCACAACTTAACAAGATAGCGAAATTGCAGAAAAGATGTTTAAAATTACTGCTTCCTCATGGGGGGCATTATAATTCAACATCATCATGGTGGAAGGTAAACAATGTGATGTCGCCAAAAATGTATTATTATTATTATAGATTATTGCAGCTCAAAACCAATAATATCAGAATACCATCAAGACCTAAAATTAGAGTTACGAGAGATCGAAATAAAAAATACTTTATTCAACCAAGGGGGACCAATTTAAGGATTGATAATACACAGCAGACAGTACTAATTAAATTACTACGGGAAATTCCAAGCAATATATTAAAGGAGAAAAGATTAGGTGCGTGGAAGGAAGACGTAAAAAAATGGCTGACAGATTGGTGTGTAGATTAAGGAACTATCGAGGTTTCTACTATTTGTACTACCATATCGGTGACTCGTCTTTACTTCGTAAATTAGGTTTCTAAATTTCTCTTTGCTCAGCACAAAAACTACAACAGGGGCATGTAGATAATTTTCAATAATGTAGCGGAAAAGATCTTCTTTCTTTTACATTAGTGGGAATGATTATTCTGAGTGTGACTGGTTGGTGATGTATAGGTGCTAAGTGTGTAGTCATAAGAAGTTACTGTACTAAATTAATTAAATTACTATAGTTATAAGAAATACTATTTTAGATGTATTGAAATGTTATTAGCAAATTGTAAATTTATGTCAAATAAACGATAATGAGGGTGACGGGAACTCACGAAACGGGCAAAATTGCCTTGTGAGACCCACAACTTTCTTATTTAAAAATAAAAAAAAAATAAGTAAATAAAAAAAAATAAATGTTATATGTATGATAAATTTGTGATTTTTTTAAAACCGGAACTTTTGGCATTCGTATACTTTAGAAAACAATCTACCGGTAACAACAGTTTATTTAATAATTATCCTATCGAATTGTTTTTTGCATTTGAAGATGAATTACGCGAGTGACACATTTTTCTGAGTTGCACGAAGCTGTACCTTAATTCCATATTCAGTTTCTTTTCCACCGAATATCCAATCGTTCATCGTTAAATAGAAATTCGTAATTCGTTGTTGCTTTTTTTTTTTTGTTATTTTAACATATAATAAGTAATGAACACCAATAAAAAACAATTAATTTATATATTTATTTACCCAACGCTTTATAACATCCTCTGAACATGAAGCATTGACTTCGAAACATGTTGGGTAAATAAATATAAATTAATTGTTATATATTGATGTTCTTTATTTACTGTATATGTTAAAATCCAACCGTTTATTGATATAAAAACGTTCACGCAAGCTAATTACCATCTATGGCTTTGTATGTTACAGTTTTTTACAGAATGAACAACGTAAATAATTATTTTGGCTCTTCTAATGTAATTTTTTTACCTCTGTAACACCAGCATCGTCAAAAATCGCGCCGAAAAAATCCGTATCATTAGTATTTATATTTTTTCCCTTTAGCCGTAATTATTGGATTTCTGTCGTCCAACATTCGTCTGAAAATTTTCAGTTATTGGTGGCCGTAACTTTATTTTTCGGATATAAGGTTAAGTGCTACAAAACAAGAAAAATCAACCTCGGAAAGATGCGCTACCACTGAGAATGTTTAAAGGACACATCTAAACATATCTGTTTTTGATGCGTAATCGTTTAAAACGTACACCAATATACACACATACATCAATATAAGGCGATTGACAGTATCGCGATACGTTGATTTATCGTAAAAATTAAAAAGCAGCGATTGCGCCTAAACTCGAGATGATATATGAGGCAAATGGTTTTCTACGATATTTCTGGTCAGTAGAAAAATGTTTAGTCTTTTTTCAACTGTCCCGTCAAAATCATCATTCGCTAAACGACACTCCGGAACAGGAACGAACGCAAGCCATCGAATAAGACTGTTTTATCGATATTTATAGAAATCTGCAATTTATTTAAACACCTCATTATGCGCTTTAGTCCGACTTTTTAAGTTGACCCTGGTAGCACCGGTAAAGCTTGCATAAAATTTCAAACCTGACCAAAAAAAAAAAACCATAACACGCAATGTGCAATACCTTTGTCTTCGAACGGTTTGAAATATCCTGCGTTAGTTTTTACAAAAGAAAAACAATAATCAACAGCAAAAATAAATGGAAAATCTACACACTAGTGACGTGCATTCGAGATAAGCGCCTACCCTGGAAAATGATGAAAAAACAACTTATTTTCAAGCCGTACTTTATAAAAATATCTGCTGGAAAAAGTGATCGCATTACAGCTTGTTATCGAATTTTAATTTAAAACGTATCCGCAACATTTTCTGGAATCTTTTCACCGCCAGATCAGGTTCTCTTATTGCATAATTTAAAAATAATTTATACTTAATAGTACAGTTGACAGCTGACAGTACCGTACGGAGCAACAATAAAAATGTCGGTTTTTAACCGACGTAACGATCAAAGTTGGGTTAAAATTTAAAGTTCCAAATAAAAGGACATCCTCTACAAACATGGAAATCATCAGAACAAAAGATTTTTTTTTTTTTTAAAATATAAAATATTAATATTATTTTATATATTATCTTTTGGGCGCGCCAGCGGCTTTAACCCAGCAACCACAGAAATCATGGAAAGGGTTAAATAGAAAAACGATTAGAAATAGAGCTTAGGAAAGACTGAAGTACAGGGATTATATCTGGGGATGGAAAGGAAAGGACAAAGGAAGAACTATAAGGAGCAGGAAGACCCAGTGTTAAGATTTTGAAGTACAAAACAGAGCGCTCAGAATTAAGGGCAGGGCATTCAAAGAAGATGTGGTTTGCAGCACATATGGAAAGAGAGATGGAACTATGAAGGGGACAATCAGAAGAGGAAGACGGGGAAAAACGAAAACGTGAAGATGGTAGAAGGAAGTGATTAAAACGCAGTCTGATTAAGGAAACGATCGTGGAACGTTGATAAGAAGAGGAATGAAACCACGGCTGAGAACAGGGAACCGACTGAATTTGAAGATAATGAGAGGCGGGATTAGAAAATAAAGAAGGATAGATGTCCGACCATAGTCAGGAATGATTAGCTGAGGAAAGAAGGAGGATGTCCGAGGTAGGAAAATTACAGAGTAAAGTACCATCGCGAGCGGCCGAACGAGCTAAAAAATCTGATAACTCGTTGCCCTCGATGCCAGAATGGCTAATAACCCACAAAAGGTCAATAGTAATGGAGCGGGATGAGATTGGATATAAGAAAACGAATTAAGAGAATAAAAGAATTGGAGGCATGAGAAGGAGGAAAAGATTTATAGCTTGAAGAACACTTTTGGTATCGGAAACAATGAGACATTTACCGATCCCTCTTATGGATGGAATGAACGAGACTGCGCGTAAAATGGAGATAGACTCCGCTGTGAAAATAGAACAGAAGGAAGGGAACTTGAAGGATTCAGAGTGATGCAGTGAGAGGGAGGTAAACGCGCCGCCCACTCCGTTCTCATTTTTAGAACCGTCAGTGAAGAATGTTAGGTGAGAAGGAAAGGATGTATCAAGCAAGTGGAGGAATTCGGCTTGGATTGTAGAATGTGCGACGGAGCTAGTCTGATGAGGGAGAGAGACGAGATTAGTAGTCTGCCAAATGCTGGTGAAGTCATGAGAAAAGTAAGGCAGCTTGGAATAAGAAAAAACATGAGACAAAAAATTGGAGACTCGAGCTGCTACAACAGAAAGGATCGGGATTTTATGAGGAACAAAACGTTATTGGTTTTAATACCGAGATAGGAGGAGATAAGATTATATGAGGACACAGAAAGACGTTTAATTGTAAAATTATAACCAAGCTGCGATCTGCGGATAAAAAGTGGTTGTATTGTAGACTCAGGGAGGATAGCAGGAATAGGAGAAGATTTTAGCGCTCCGATGCACAAGCGAAGGCAGCAGTTTTGAACTTTGTCCAGTTTGGCGAGGAGAGATTTAGAGGAGTTTCCATAGATGAAGGAGCAGTAATCAATCCTGGAACGAATTATCCATTTGAATGAAGATAGGGCTTTCAGGAGATTGAGTCTTTTGAGGGAGGAATTGTAGAGATAGTTAATGTGTTCATGGAAAGCGATTCGGCTGTTGAGAATAACACCAAGGTAGCAGAAGGAGCTGACGAGTGGAATCGGAATGTTAGATGAAATAATACTTACCAAAGCATGATTGTAGGGAAACACCATAGAGGAAGACTTTGAAGGAGAGAGAGAGAGAGAGAGGTGAAATGAGGAGAGGGAGATACTAAGGACAGATAAAGAGTTATTGATTTCTTCGTTGGCGGCGGCCACATCATTACAACTGGAGTAGATAAGGATATCATCTGCAAAAAGGAGAGAGGAGGAAATCATAGGAAGAGAAGCAATATTAAGAAGATAGATATTGAAAAGTGTGGGGCTAAGACAAGATCCCTGAGAAAGTCCCCGGTAGATGCATCTGGAAATGTCACGGGAGGGAGTAGAGAGGAAGAGGGATCTATTTTGGAACAGGTTTAGAATAAGAAAGATGAAAGTAGAAGGAATATTAAGACCAAGAAGCTTGGCGCATAGAGTAGGAAGGTGGACATTATCAAGCGCAGAGGAAATATCAACAAACGTAGCGACAATGAATTTCCTTTCTAGGAAAGCTTTGTAGACGTCTGATCGGAAAAGACTGATGCAGTCGACCGAACCCAACCCCGGGCGAAAACCAAACATATTAGAAGGTATTATAGATCATTGTGTTCCAGCCACCAGACGAGTCGATTGTTCACCATACCTTCGAACAGTTTACAAAGACGGGAAGCCAAAGAAATAGGACGGAACGTGGATTGATTTCTTTTAGGTATAGAGATGATAATAAAGTCATTCCAGGATTTAGGTGTGGATCCGGAGAGTAAGAAGGAGTTAAAAGGTATTCAGAAGAGAATACAATGAAAGCGTGGAGAGATTTTTAAGTATAAGGAACTATATACCATCTAAACCTGGTGAGGAAGGATAGATAGTAGCTCATCATAACGGAAAGGAAGAGATAAGAAGTGCGACTCCGAGCTGGATGGAAGGACGGGAAGCGAGGTTTTCTCAAGAGAAGGAGCGTAGGCGAGCGCAATAGAATCTAGGAAGGAAAGAAGTTTTCTTAAATTATGAAAGTACATATCCAGTCACGGATTTACATCACGGACCTAAATGGGCTATAGCCTACAGTGGCGAAATTCGAAGGGCGGTAAATTTTGCATGAGATTGAACATTTTTTTCTTTTGAAAAATATTTAAAATTTCCAAAATATTATTCAGCCATAGCGGGTTAGGAGAGGAACGTGACAAAATCATTGTTTAACTTGTATTAATGTACAGAAAAGTTAAAATATTGATTTAGGTAAAAAATATCCAAATGATTATATAGAAATAACATGTAAGCAGGGGAATCGAGAAATAAATGTTAAAATTAACGAAGTGTAAACCGGATCGTGCATTATTATTAGGCAAAACGGTTATATTATTAGTTAAAGGAAATCCTCGAAGTGTGCACGAGATAATGGCTGGTCGGCGTGATAAGAGATCAAACAAGACTGGAAGAAAAACTGAAAATTCACAAGGGTAGTGTAGCGGTATCTCATTGATACGACAAAAGTTAAGAAGTTTTTTCGAAGAAGTATTTACATTATTTCTTGCCGTACCAAACGATGTGCAAAGTGTTCAAAGCAGAGTGGCGCAGTGGAATCGTGCTGGGCCCATAACCTGTTGAAACTTTTTTTTTTTTTTTTTTTTTTTTTTGGGCGCATCAACTATGGACGATTGCCCAGACACAATGGGAAGAAGAGACAACTAACTAGAACCTAATTCGATTGGAGACAGCTGAAATAAAGGAACCAAGGACAAGAACAACAGACTGGGAAGGAAGGGACAAGATGTAAGACGCACAGTAAGGAGTGGGAAGCCCCAGCTTTATAAGGTGAAGATAGAAAAGAGAACGCTCCGCAGAAAGAGCAGAGCACTCGAAGAAAATGTGATCAGCATCACAGACAACTGCTTCATCTGGATGCAACGGACAATGAGGAGAGGGAAGCAAAGAGAAACGATAGCGTGAAGAGGGCAGCAGTGTGTGATTAAAGCGCAGGCGGACAATAGAGGAAATTATAAATCGTGGAAGAGAGGGAAACTCCGAGAACCATGGATGAGAAGGAAGTGTAGGTTGGGTTGAAAGGTAGAAGGAACGATTGTTGGAAAAAGAAGAAGGGTACACATCCGACCAAAATCTGAAGTGAAGCTTCTTAATTAGGGGTAATAGATTAACAGCCGGGATTTTTTTAAAAAAGAAGCGAGAACGAACAGCAACCTGAGCCAAAGCATCCACCATTTCATTACCCTCGATGCCTCTCTGACCAGGAACCCACAGTAAGTCAATGTGTACAGAGTGATGGAAAGATAGATTATAAATGAGAGATCGTATACGAAGAATGAAGAAGTCAGAAGAGGGAGGAGGAAGCGGTAAACTGATAGTCTGGAGAGCACCCATGGAGTCAGAAATGATTAGATAGTCGGAGGACGAACGATTGGACGAGATATGTATGATCGCACGAAGGATAGCCATCAATTCGGCCGTAAAAATAGAACAGAAAGATGGGAGGCGAAAGGATTCGGAGAAATTGGAGTCGGGAAGAATAACAGTCGATCCGACCCCACCGGGTCCTCTAGAGCCATCAGTAAAAACAAGTGCATGAGAAGGAAAAAGACAACTGACCGTATTGCGAAATTCCTGTTTAATGACGGTCTGAGGCATAAACTTAGAAAATTTAGGGAGAAAATGTACTTTGGGAGGGTGTAAGAGGTCGAAATAATTGAGTGAGAAGTACGGAAGATTATTGCTGGATATAATGTGGGAGGAGAAATGGCTAAGACGTTGAGAAATAGGGGCTAAGATAGGGATTTTATTAGAAACAAAACGCCAGTTCTTGGCAATGTATATGTAGGAAGGAATAAGTTGAGACGAAGTGAAAGGCAAACGTTTGGAAAGGAATCGATAGCCCAAATAAGACCTTCGAACTGAGAGGGGAGGTATGTTAGATTCCGCGAGCATTGCTGAAATGGGAGAGGATTTGAGAGCACCGAGGCAAAGACGGAGACAGGAGTTTTGTATTACTATTCTGAATACTGAATTTGATGAATAAACACGCTAACGGCGAAACTAATATATTATGAATAAATGTCCATTTTTTTAAATTTCTGTGAACATTTAACAAACAAAAGTAAAAACTCAAAATGTAACTGGGGGTAAACCAACTCTGACAACATATATACATATATATATTTAGTAATGTAGGTATATCCAATTTGGTTAGCTTATTATTTAGAATCTTATATTTTACTCCATATGCATTCGAGTCTTCTGCTAATTTCTTCCATGCCTTTAGTTCACTTTGTTTAATCAAAAAAGTGCACTGTTTACATTGTGTTTTATATATATGCCATAATATATACCTATTACCCTTTTTAGATCATCGTTCTTTGCTTTTTTGTAAGCTTTAAACAATTTCTTCTTTGTAATAATCATATGTATGATTTTCTCATTCCACCTGTATCAATGTCTATCATATACAATATTGTATGATTTTGCTACTATTTGGTTGCTGAACTGTGTAAATTTATTTATCCAATTATCAATTTCTTGAGTGCTATCACATGTGTTACGTTTTTATCAATTGTGTCTATATATTTGTTTATATTTATTTTCATTAACTCTTCATTTATAATTTGAATATACGTTCTTTGTATTTTCATAGATATTTCTAAATAGTCAAGGACGTCGCCAGCGGATGAGCCGGGGACGGGGAGATGATAGAAAGAGGATATGAGTTATAGAAAAAATAAATTTTATAATTTATAAAGGCTTAATATTTTATTAAACAAAAATTAATTAAAACATAATTTTCGTGGGTTTCTGGCAAATTGTTCTACTACTTCATTACAAAAGTCTTTCAAATTGTCCGTGATTACGCACCTATGAATACTCATCATGGCCAGTTGATTAAAAATGTTCGAAGCTCCAAGGAGGGGGCAACGGCTTTCCCCTGCACCTCCTTGGCGAAACCCATGTAAATAGTACTCTATATATTTATGATCTGAATGTGTAATTTTTCGCTAACTGTTCAATTCGACATGTTGGTAATTAGCTTGTAATTTAACATTGCAAGGTCGATAATACTTTTTTTTGTTGTTACTGACGTATGTAAATTTGTTTTTTGTATTTATAACGTATAAATCGTACATGTGTATTATATCTTGTAATATAAAATCTCTATTGTTATTCTTGACGTCCGACATTTTATTTCTGCTGTTTAGATCTCCTAATAACTTAATTTCTCAAATTCATTATTGATGTATTTGATGTAATAACATTAAAATATTCATTCGCTATATTGCTAGGCAGTATATATAATGAAAATATATATCTATGTCATAAACATTAACTATTATTATATTATAAATATTATGCACAAATTTAAATTGTAATTTAATTGCGCATTTGTATATGATAGCTAATTTTTGATGTGTGTATATCTTACAACTTTGTGGTACTACATATCTGTACTATCATTTATCATTTTTAAATACAGATTGTCGTGTGCTATTCTACATTAATTTAAATTTATTTGTAATATCTTAATCATATTTTGTTCTTCTTACTACGAGTGTTTTGTATTTAACCGGGCGTCATTGTAGCCAGGTACCTAATACCCGACAGTTGTTTTTAAAACCCGAATAACTTTAAAAGAAAATACTCGCGCTATTTGCCGCTCACAGTAGATACGGTCGTTGACCTCTTTGAGAGTATTAGCTATTCTATTTAGCGTCCCTGCGGCCACGGTGGAGTTTGCACGTCTGTGAAGAGCGCGCAGGTAAACTATACCCGGCCCCACAATGGCCACGTAACATATTTATATATACAACGTGTTTATTGTTTTTTATTGTTTATTGATAAATTGCATTTTCACAATTTTACGAATGATGTCATACGAAAATGAACAAAGTCGACTTCTAGCCTTGTTTGAACAAGCTTGTACCATACTGGAAGTGAACAGTTCAGTTCAGACGACGAGTGAGGAAGAATATGGAGAACTTACCGAGAGGCTTACGTATACACATATTCACAAACAAATTAGGGAAACTATGACCTACCCTTCGAATAAAAGTTGAAAAACATATACGAGGTCTTTCTGGAAAAGACAAAAAAACAAGGCTTAATTGCAATAAATGTAACAAGCTTATTTGTATGCAACACATTATCCCAGTATGCCAAAGATGCGTTAATTTCGATTAACTTGGTATATAAGTAATAAATAAACTTTGTTTTACATAATTCATAATTTGATGTTAACGTGTTAAAAACAACAATTTTATGTTTTGTACCTAAAGTGTTATTATTTTTTGTTTTTGAATATATGTATATTCTAAGTTGGGTTCTAACAAATTGATCTCAGGAGAAAAATGTTTAAGTTTTTCAATTTTTGATGATTATCATTTTACAATAAATAAATGTTTAATTTTCATAAATAATCTATATAACTACCTATTTCCCTAATATAGAAAACTAATATTGACATAAGATTGATTCAGTGTACAATAATGTACACGGGTATTAGATTACCGGCCACAACGGCCGTGTTCTTTTTGGCCGCCACAATGACGCCGGGTTAAGTAATATTGGACACTCTTTATCAACAGTAGACTTCTAACTTTTGATTTATACACACACATTTATTATTTACATTTACCTTAGGTATATAATTTCTACAGTTCTGCATCTTATGTCTAAAACCGTAGCATTTCTTATATCTAGTGATTGATAAATAATTATAAACTTGATATCGGTATCATCCAAAATTAATTTTTTCCGTAATTATTTATTTATAAATGTGCAGGTGTATACTTAGTATTAAAAATGTCGACCTCTTTACAACATTTATGCACTTCTACTTTTAATTTATTATGCTAATCTTCTTCTGTTTTACAACCTACCACAAAATTTTCATTTTTTGCAACTTTCGTGAATTGTATATTTATACCTTTATCTGACGGATTTATATGTTTTTTTTAAAAGTTCGTCAACTCTCCGTTTGCTATTCTTTTTTTTATTTTTTACCACTGACGTGAAATCTTGTGTTTTACGGTTTTCCTTAATTGTGTTACTAACTATTCTTTGTTTTGCCATTACATGTTAATTTTTTAGTATGCATACTTGCTATCTTTTCTTCAAATGCTGATATTTTATTTTTGCCTTAGACGAATTGTGTTATACAACACGTTAATAGCGTTTTAAAATCGTTATTTTAGTTTTCCATTATTGCTTCTTTTTTCATTTTTGCAATGTTTCTTTTGTAGTTAGATATTTTATCATGTATTTCAGTACAGATATCCATGTATATATTGCTAGATAGTAAACTTTTTGTTTCTTCAGTTACTTCTGTAATAATATTACTTAACCAATCCATCTTAATGCGTAAAATAATTTTTAAACTTACTTATGTGTATTCTGTAAGTGTAACGCACAGTTCATACAACTTGCTAACACCGTAGACTAACGCATTACATGTTTCATAAAAGTATTTTGAGGGGTTAAATATTTATTTTTGGTAGTGTGGTAATATGTTTCAACTGATTCTGAAAATGAAAAACTTATTATTAGGCATGCATGAATTTCTATAGTCGGAAAAGAAAAATTTTAATAAGAACAGCGCTGTGACAAAGTGCGAGCATTTAGCGAACAACTGGTGTAGGATGATTAAATAATTTTCTTCATATTACATTAGAAAACTGTATTTCGTTCACTGATTCTTTTATCTAACTTTGCATTTGAAATTTATTACTTAACTGCTGCCGCATGTAAAATAAAAATAGAAAAAAGCTGTTCTCTTCCAACACTTTTTTCTATTTCAAAAATTTGGTACAATGTTTCATACAGAATAATACAATAATAATAATAGATATTCTTTTTTGCAGTCTTCCCTCGATGTATTCTTTTTAGTTTCAACGTACTCTTCTCCTTTCCAATTCAATGCTCGAAGTCTTCTTTACTTAAATAAATCTTACTTTTATAGTTCGGTAATCGTCCAAAAATAGGAAGGAAGAAGAATGTTTGTTGTAATCGTACTTTATACGAAATAAAAATTGTTCTTAAACGTTTCATTATTTTCAGGTACAGATCTCAAAATATCCGCCGACGTTATCACACACACACAGCCACTGTTATTTTCAGTTGAATACGATATTCGCTCCAAAGTATAAAACGGTCAATAGATGCTAATATAAGTAGTAAATAACTACGAGTTACAAATTAAACAACGAAAAATTTTTTTAAAAAGTAAAAGATAAGGTATGAAATTCTTTAAGTTACATGCGCAGATAAGTTTGCGATATTTTTAAATAATTTCTGTAAGTGCAATAGATGGTTTTTTAAAAAATAATTAAACGAAAAAAAGAAATGCGGCGAATATTAAATTATACCAGAGTTGTTTGTATAATTATAAGTTTGTGAATATTATTGATATGTACTTTCATAATTTAAAAAAGTAAATGAAATTGATTCCTGTGTTTAGCGTTGAAGTTTTCTTGAAATATGGTAAAATGTGGCGGCGATGGTGCAACTCTTCCCCTTTCTGTATAATTTGAATGGCAATTGATATGAAAGAATATCAATCATGTGCGATCGAGAAAGACACGTTGCGTGTTATACACATGTGATTGGTAATAAAACAAAATAAATTATTTTACGC
Organism: Icerya purchasi; assembly: GCA_039619475.1. Taxonomy (NCBI): domain Eukaryota; kingdom Metazoa; phylum Arthropoda; class Insecta; order Hemiptera; family Monophlebidae; genus Icerya; species Icerya purchasi. Next base: position 32,704,232 of record CM077116.1, on the reverse strand, counting down.
TATTTTGGACAAATGAAAATTTTCGCTACTCCATCTTTTGGAAAAGGATATGTTCCATTAACATTGCATCAGAGAATGGTGAAATTAATCTGTCTCCGCATCTAAAACGACTGTAGCGAACTCTGAAGTATGTGCCACATGGTGTTACAAGAATATACTCTTGCGGTAGATTAGAAGCATGCTAGTGCTATTTTTGCGGTATCGGTGTGCACAGAAACACGGATTCTTCATAGAATCTTACGATAATGGAGATTCGGAGGGGGAAAAGTACACGTAGTTGGTAAAAACTGGAAAGCGACGGATAAATTTTTGGAATCCAGATGGTATACTTGGGCTAATCATGAAAATATACCGAAAGGTTGACGTGTGTAGGAACACTAGTCCTGAGGGAGCGATTGAGTTGAAAAAATCTACACTCAACTAGTCTTAAACATGGTAACCCATTGATACACAGCACGTTTCGACATTACATTGCCTTCACCATACGTCTCGCACAAACAACGGTAAATTTCCACTCGTATTTTCGATCGTTAAAAACCGAATAACGGCTCGCACGTCAGAATTGGACGGCGGAGTACTCACCGCAGACATACTTGAAGAACAACAGCACACGCGCAACACAACCGATTGTTTTGAAATTTTGATAACAAATGGCTAGCACCTTTATACACGTATTCTCAAATTTTTGAAGAGATAGTGTAAGTAGACACGGAGAATGGTGACGTGTGTTGTTACTTTTGGAATGACCCTTGTATAATATATTGGGACTAATTCCAAAATTCTAAATATTATGAAAGATCAGAGAAATGGGCCGAGGGCTGTAGAAATTAATTATTTTCAAACTGGTAAAATGTACTCGGCTTAATTTTGGATGCTCACGTTTGTTACTTCGAAAATTGTGCGACTCTCAGGGGAAGGGGCTAAGAAAACTGATTTTTGGTGCGGGCTGCAGCGGTGTTGTATGCCAGGCGACTGGCCGGTTATAGAGAACTATTACGAATAATAGATAACTTCTGGCTGAGAGGCGAGGAAAGTAACTTTTGAAAATGGTAAAATATACTCGGAATAACTTTGGATACTCACACTCAGTATTTTAAAAATTGTCGGTGGGAGGTGCCCCGGGGTTCGTTTTAGGTTACGGACAAAAATTTAAAATAAATAAATAATTACAACAATAAAATAATAGCTGCTTGGCTACCAAATCAGAGGTCACGGGTTCAAGACTTGTCTCGTCTCGGATCCAAGTCGCTCCTAGGTTTACCCAGCCTGAAATAATTGGGTACCAGAGTAATCTGGTAAAGTAAAGGCCCGGTATTCTCATCAGATCCATTAGGCTTAGTACACTGTAAACCTTAACTTCACAATCCCGACGCCCTATCAAGGGTATGGGACTTGCTTTGTTTTACTTAATAATAATATTAATGTGATGTTGAAAAGGAGTCCTTACAGTGGTGAAACGAGTAGTCAACGTGGGCATAATGAAGCTCTAGCAGTGGTTTTGGACCGCTGTGGCGGACTCGGAAAAAGATTAATAATAAATCAATTTTATGAAAATATATCGGTAAAATCAGAACTGGTATACGGCGCTTGCATTGTATCGTGCACTTGCCCCCTTTCCATACTGACATTGTCGTATCCAATAACTTTCTGACTGTGCTAACGCGTTTTACCCCACTCACCAGGGCTGTATGAATTAAATGGACTAAAATTCAGAATAAATTTATTTCTTTTCAAATTTTGACAAAAGAAAAGGAAATTAAAATTTTTATGAATTCTATGGAAACGATTATTTTTTATTTGTTTTTATTGTAATGTTCAAATAACGGATATACAATAATTGATTATAAGGCTTTAGTGTACTATTTATAAATAAATATATTTTATTATAACACACGTACACATACACCTATATATTTATATATATACATATATCTATATATATGCATAATTATAAAAATATTTTCGCAAACCTCCCCTCAAATTTTGGTCTAGATACGGCCCTGCCTCTCACATTGACCTTTCGGCGTTCATTGCGTTCGGACCATCTTACATTTACTATTTGAAACATCCAAATAAATCATAGCTATTAACAATTTTACGACGGTACTTGAACGGGAAATGCTCGTGAATAATAATTCTTCAAAATTGATCAGATTAAACTAGCTGTTCCCACAATTTCGTTCTGTATTAAAAAAATGTCCGTTTAAATCTGTATACAAAAATTAATAAAAAAATAAAAATCTAGAATTGAAACATTTTTTAAAAATCTATATTTTATTTCATCTCACTTTTTTAAACTTGTATGTCCTTTGCTGAAATATTCATTGGAGTCGACTGAGTACCATTTCTGGAGGTCCCATAGTTTTCATCGTTGCAGACATTTGTTTTTTATTCCTTATTCGTCATGTTTATCATTTCATTCACTTATTCTATAAACGGTCCATTCACTCACCCACTAGTTGGGGGCACAGGATAGACCTCCACGAAGCGTAAAACAAGCGAACAACAACAATAGTACAGTAATTCTATAGCGCAGATGCCCCTGAAATGTCTAGTACAAGTGTTAGACGGCTAACTACATCACTTCAATCGTCGGTTAAGCAGAGGGTCAACAAAAAGAAAGAAAAAAAAGAGTCAATCCGTTATCATCGAAACAGCCCTTATAAGGGCTACGAGACTAAGTGCATCATCAACAGTCTCCGGATATTGCAGTTAAACGTAGAAGGGATTTCAAGAAGCAAAACAGAAAACAGAATGTTTGGCGTGTATAGCTTACGAAAATGAGATTGTTGTTATTGTGCTTCAGGAGACGCATGCTAAAGAAGATACGGACCTATTTGTTCCAGGAAGTGTTCCGGAATCTGTTTGGCCCCACAGACAGAAGTTATAGAGAAATCAACCCAAGGAAACTACTTCCACAATACTGCTATGAAAGTAGATAACTTGACGATAGTCAATGTATATAAACCAGCTGGTATATTATGGAACGCAAGACCACCTCTACCAATCTATAAATCACCATGCATTTATGTAGACAATTTTAATAGTCACAGCATCATATGGGGACATTCAAGAAATAACGGAAATGGAATAATCACTAAGGATTAGATAGAACACTCCAGCATGGAGGTGATGTTTAATGCTAAAAATAACGAAACGTTCAAATTAGCGAGACGGAAACAAGATTATAGCCCAAACATTTGTATACGTGTATTTCTAGGAGAAAACAATGCCGTAATAAAACAACACCATACCGAACAGTTCTTCGTGATTTCCCAAACTCGCAGCATCCACATGTATTAGTTTATGTTCCAGGTGTACAGTCTATCCCAAAAAATAGATGAAACTTTAAAAATGCTAAATGGGAAACTTTCAAACAAGTAATAGAAGAAAACATTCAACATTTACTACCAGCGTTTTCCTTCAGTCTTATTAGCGCATCAGAGGATACCGATACTTTTCTCGCATGACTTGGCACCCTTGGCTTTTTCGTTTTTGTAAATGTAACTACTCTTGAGTGAATGCATAGTAATAAAAGCTCGTTTCGTCAGCGTTGAAGATATTTTCGGGCAAATACTCAAAACATTATTTTAAGTCATTCTTATGATAACCAAACATCAGCAGCTAGTTGATCTGCCTGACCTTTTACTCTCCATGTGGTTTCCAGTACGTCATGTTCGTATTTTTTCGACCCTTGTACAACCGCCTATTTGTTGCGATAAAATCTTTTTTGCCGAGCTATGTAGCGAAACCTTCAGCTTTTCGTTCTAGAGTTGGACCATTCACCATCTTTCTCGCAAAATGTTATGACCACTGAATTAATACTGCTTTTACCTCTTCATCTTTTTCAATCCACTTTCTACTAAAATTGTCATTTCGAACCCGGCTGTTTCAATATCGTTCTTGTTTTTTAGAATGCTGCTTACGGATAAATTTTGAGTCTTCCTGTAACATCTTTTTAGCTCATTTTGGGACGGGTATCAAGACAATCAAACTCTCCCGTTTTTCACTCATTTTAAACATTTTTCAAATAAAACGAACGAAATGACCGCAGTTGATTAATTGGAAATCGAGCACGACACCGAACGTGATTACAAGATTATATAATAATAAGGAGAGCATACGTTTATTTCCTTTGTGGCCGTGCTATTTTGTATTACGGGTGTTAGAGCGCGGGTGTGTGTGATGGCAATAATACACGGCATTTTCGTGTGCCGGCTAAACGAATTGTCCAAAGGCCACGAACAACGAGGATCGGCTATTGTTGCCCTTCGCCTTTGTTATATGTTTCCACTCAACCGTTACCTTACCTTGTTCCGATGATTTTAAATTGTTGTACATTGAATTCGAGAGTTCATTCAGTTTTCTTCTATAACTTTTCGTAAATTTCCGTTTTAGCCATTTAAACGTCTGCAACTTATTTGTTAATTTCACATTTTTATATTTACTTTGACTCGTTTACTGCCTAGATAAATCATATTTTAGCTCAAGATTGATCCATATAACCAAAATTTGTATCATTAATAACGGACGCTTTCAGTGTAAAATGCCGATCTGTTCCGTTCTGTATGTTTTGATCGAGCTAAACAGGTGATCACTATATTCACCCACACTACAAGCGAGACTTACAGTTATATAGATATACCAACCTTTTAAAATTTTCAATTATTTAAACATCTGTTTAATAAAAAAAAATACTTGTATTTTACATCATCGATTTTGATTTCTTGTTTTGCTCATCAATATTTTTCATTTTTTCTTTTTTTTTTCCGACAATTTCACCGTTTGAACATTAAACGAAATAATCGTTCTTATTTTAAACGGTGTTGTCGTACGAATAAACATATCGCTTGCTCATTTAATTTTTCCACCGACATTTACTGTTGACTCACTCGTATTTTGTTTTTAAAATAGTTCAAGTATTAACTAAGCTGGAAAGGAATAACAAGATGATTACTATTATTAAGTGAAATTAACGAGATTTAAAACCGAAAAAATCACATTTCTTTTAAGAGCAATTACTTAAATTTAAAAAGCTAATTGGACAAATCTAGAAATACATACGCCATGTATGATAAAGCATATGTATATCTCATAGAACACGTTTAATGCATTCAAATTTATTGAATTAAAGGAAAATAATTATTTTCATTAGTATTTATTTAATTGTATATTTATTATTTATTCATTTTAAGTTCGGCAATAAAGTAAAGTAAATTGAATATTCGTATGAAATTATTTAACAAACGTTTAACGTAAAATCTGGTTGAAGTAATTCTCCTTATATTATCGATTATAATTTATTTTGAAATTTAACGTAACTTAATATTAAAGTAATATAAATGCAAAATTGAATAGTTTCGTGTAGCGTAAATTACTAACAAGTTTCCGTCCTAGGGATGCACAGACTAGACGGAAGCTTCATACATCAAATATCAATTGTAGCGGTAAGTTTGAAATTAACGTGAATTAATCAGGCATCTTTATAGTGTTGGTAGATAACTATTTTAGGACATGTCGGGGGTGAGGCATATGAGGAAAACGTTGAGTACGTTGCCGTCTCGGATTCTTGACACCGTTCCGAAGTAGTGTTTAACGTAAACGTCTTTATGCGTGAGCCATATTGGTGTGGTCAGAAGCTGCCTGTCAGAACTACTAGCTCAACGGAGTAATTTTAATTTATTAGCGAATAAGCGACGGCTACTAGTGTAAAGTCGATGCGAGATTCGTTGAATCTATCGTCTGGTTTACGGTAGAAGTCGATCGCGCGTGCAAAACGAAGTTTTGGTTAAGCATTTTTTTCCTCAGATCAACAGATTCTATTAACAAATTGTGAAAGAAAAAGAATTATCCTTCGATCGAAAGGGTTGGCACCTGAAATGCAAAGACAAGTGGAAAGGTCGCGCAACGGAGACGTTGGCGAGATCGGAATCGAGGCCCTGGCATAAGGGTTGTGCAGAAAAAGCGCACACATAGGAATGTGAGAAATAAAGTCATAATTGGTCGAAATTGGCAGCACACCTACGTAACTCTCTAGTTACACTATGCTTAACCTCTAGCACTAAAAACCGGTTACAACCACTTTTTCCTAGTTCCTAATCCCTGGTCTCAGTGACACTTCTGTTTTCGCAGTCTTAGTTAACTGTGTTAGCAGCAGTTTATCAGTAATCTTGTTTAAATGTCTTGTTCAAGTTTTGCGAGTTTCCGTGTTTTGTGAATGTTTCAATGGAAGTTTTAACAACTAACAAGGGTAAGCCTACAGCACATTATAATGAATACGCTTATAGGAAATTTCGAAAAAACAAAGATGTGGGGACGATCGTTTGACGATCTCAAAGATCAAGCAAATGCCCCGGGGGGTTTTAGAAGAAACTGATTACTTATGCGGAGCACCCGACACAGGCCGATTAGAATTTAAGAAAATATTATCATCCAGCGTGAAAATTAAAAAAATGAATCTTCCCTACAAAATCCTAAGGTCTAAAATTTTAAGGTTTAAAGTATGCCGTTATATTATTTGCTTATGTGCGTTTAATTCGCTGTGCCCTTTCTTCGCGGCACCGGAATAAGGACCGTAGAAATAAAGACTGGGAGTCCATAAAGACTTTGCGATGTCGATAAGGTTAATGATCAGTGTATAACAACGGTATCCGTGTTGAAACGAGAAATCCATAACAACATATATATATATATATATATATATGTATATATATATTTTTTTTACATATTTACATGTTTGCATACCTATACCTAAATATAATTCAGTATATCAACATAATTTGTTTTGTAAGAACAGCTTTTTAACTTCGTGTAAGAAGGTAATATTTTTTTTGTAAGGACTGCATGTCATCTCTTTTAAAATACGTTAAATTTCACTTGGCGAATTCATTCTCAAAATCTGCATAATCATCGTAAGTTCTTCATATTAATACGAACATCCAAGAATTTTTTTTTTTTTAAATGTCGTTCTACAAATGTACATTTGAAAACGTTTTTAGGCAACTAATATTTTCCAGTTTCACTTCAAACCCCCCTTTTCTAAAAATTAACAAAATAAAGGATAAAATGCTTTCTTTTGCGTTTGTTTTTTCTGTGAGGCGCTCCCGACCGTTACAGCGCGCATTCATGAAAGTGTGCATAAATCCGTCCAGTACACCAGGTAAACTACATTCGCCGTTGATAGAAATACGTTAAAACAACATCGGAATAAATTATAAAGCTAAAGAAGCTTTTTATACCTGACATTTTTTTCCCCTTTCAATGGAGGCTAAAATGAACGAGACCCTAATAACGAATTTAAATATTTTTCTCCCTCGTAAACTTAACGTCAAGTATTCATGGGTTAACTTTACTTCTTCGTTACCTGCTGTTGCTGTTGACATTTTGATTAAAACACACAGCGGTTATTCCAGCCTCTTCTTTGTACTTTCTTTTCATTTAAAAATGTTTTTAAACACCATCACTAGGCCGGAAGCAGCGATAATGATATATACTCCTGCAACTAACACTACGTCGTAAACACATCCGTCAATCTAAAGCAGTTTCGAACGAAATTAAACGATTCCCTCTCGAACCGACTTTATTCTGGAAAATTATTTTGAACAATTTTCAGCATTTCTAAAATTTCGGCTCGTCACCGATGGAGTTTCATCAGATGTCTTTTTATCGTGAAATTTAACTTCATCAGAAATGTGATTTACTCTCAGCGCTATTTATAAAACTATAGAAATGATGAAGTCATTAATCTGTTGAAATTATCACCTGTCCTGGTAATATCATTATATATATGTATATTTTTCTTTTTTATCTTATACGGTTTTGGATTAGAAGTTATCTGAAGTTAAAAAAGACGTTGCTTAGATGTTTGCTTTTACATTTGTGTTGTGTTAAAATATGTTTTAATTAGTATAAGAATATTTTAAATAATCGCAGATTTAATTTCAGTGAATGTGAAAATGCATATTGTTACGGAAAATTCATAAAGCCTTTGTTACAGAAGATTTCAAAAACATAAGTTACCAAGAAGCGTAACAAAAGAACATTCACGACCAAGGGTTCTGTTTTTGTCAATTTTTTAACATCATGATGGTAGTACAAGTCATCTTTATTGCAATTCGTACTTGGTCGCAAACCTAAATCTGCGAAATTTTTTCCTGTATACTTAATGGGCACCATGTAAAAACAGCAACATCAAGGTCACACTTGTAAGTCTAATTTTTGTACTAATTAGTTAACGAATAACACTGTTTCTGTATATTCATTCTGTGGCGTAGTTTATTGACTGTATTACTCGTGCCACTGTTTTAATTGAATTATATATCATTTAGTGTCGCAAACTATGCTGCACGTTTAACGTTACGTGTTGAACACTTTGGCGAATAGATTCCTTCTAATAGGTATGAATATGTTAAATGAGCATAGCCATATCTAAATTTGCTTAGTTAAACACGGATATTATAAAATATTCTTAATACGCAGATGCTGATGACTTCAGAGCATCAATTGATCTTACTCTATATCGCCTATCTACAGAACATAATTTCTTACAATTACTTTTAAAAAATGATTTAATTTTTATCCGCTGAAATTACATGTGCATTACACAGATATATTCGTTTATATTTAAGTGGTCAGCCAAAAAATTAAAGTTAGTCAAAATACAATGTGTATTAATTACAAAATAATTTTTAGGTCACCCCCTATTAGAAAAAATGTCCCAATTTTATGTAACGAAAAAATGTCCCAATTTTATGTAACGAAAAAATGTCCCAATTTTATGTAACGAAAAAATGTCCCAATTTTATGTAACGAAAAAATGTCCCAATTTTATGTAACGAAAAAATATCCCAATTTTATGTAACGAAAAAATGTCCCAATTTTATGTAACGAAAAAATGTCCCAATTTTATGTAACGAAAAAATGTCCCAATTTTATGTAACGTTTGTTATATTTTAATTTTTACCGACAGAATTACGTTGTAAATTTTGATACTTTTATACAAAGTACAGAATAGAAAGAGACAGAAATGTAATCAAGGCGGGTCAAGGGGCACAGCCCCTTGTGAGGCCAAAATGGCCGAGTTTTTATTTATATATATATATATGTCTCTTCAAAAAATTTGTAGTCTTTGCAAATGATTTTTTCCGCTTTTCGGGTGCTGTTTTTTTTTCTTCACATTTTTCTTCACGCTCTTGTGTTCATATTTCAATTACTTTTTTTTGTTTCTTGCATTTCTGTGTGAGAAATCTGGACAAGATGGAGTTTCTATTACCTTAAAAGGGATATGGATAGAAAATATAATAAATATATTCCGCTTTAATGAGACATTATTGATAGTTAAAATCTAAACACATCGCGTAAATCTAATAATTATGCAAGTGTACCTTCCTACTAGGCAGCGCGGTAGCCTAGTGGTTAAGGTGCTTGGCTGCCAAATCAGTAGCCACGGGTTCGAGACTTGTCTGGTTCCGGATCCACGTCGCTCCTAGGTTTACCCAGCCTGAAATAGTTAGGTACCAGGGAAATCTGGGAAAGTAAAAGCTGCGGAGAGAAGGGAACTGGCTCCGGTATTCTTATCAAATCCATTAGGTCCTTATGTGCATTATGGAAAGCTTAATTTCACAATTTATGATACCTTATCAAGGGAATGGGATTTACTTTACTTACTTACCTTCGAACTACAAAAAATAGTGTTAAAGAAGTAGAAAACTTATACAAATAAATTCATGAGTCACTCTTTTTGTGTAATGTCATGATAATAATGCGATGATGGATGGCTGTAATAGTAGTAACAGTTTCGGCAAATTTGGTTTAGGAAACAAGAATCGACGAAGAGAAATGTGTTTGGATTTTTATGAACAACATAAACTGATACGAACAATTGCATACTTTCAAGTTCCTAAAAGTAGAATATATACTTTGAACTCGCCTGATGACTCGTGTAAGTGTCAAATCGATCACATAATAGTAAAAAAAGAAAAAAACATACAGGACCCAAATAAAATCTATTCATACATACCAAAACGTAATTTAAAGTTTATGAAATACGCGAAAAATTTCAGCCATGCACGGAATACTATACAGACGGTTCAATTCTCAACGGCAAAACAGGTTACGCTACAGTCTCTGACTCTATCACGTTAGCAGCACAACGAACGCACGACAATAATTCAATCTTCACCTGTGAGGCTAAGGCGATTCTCCATACTCTAGAACTAATCCTACTGCGCCAAGACGCAACAAACTGTACCATATTTACTGACTCGTTGTCCTGCTTAAAAGCCATCCAAAATCAGTTTACCGAAAACCCTATCATACAACGCATCCACCTAAAATTGGACCAGTTCCAATCAAAGGCCCCGCGGGGTACAGGCTGTATGTCGCTAGAGATAATTCTCTAGATAGTAGTCACTCGTTGCCAATAGATGCCAGTCCATCGATAGCGACACGAATGACAACAGCCACGAATTTCCGTGCGTCCACGTCGTGCGGGGTGGTAATCTTCTTTCAATAGACTTGGTACCGAACAGAAGAGCTAAAACGGAAATTCATATAGCTGATGGGAAAACGGCGGGGTGTGTTGGCCGATAACAGCACACCAATAAATACCGATAAGCATAATATTGCAGCTACATCTTGCAGGCCATCAGCAGCTCACCCATAACCAAAGTGCCCCAGGCAAGACTAATACTATATGAACATTATGTCTTTGGGTGAGCAGGCGAGTATCCAGCGTCTTAAAACTGGACCTGTCGGCTAGGGGAGTAAACCCCGACAGAAAATCATAACGGAAGGCAACGGGATACCACCGTCATTTCAATTTTCCCTAGAACTACATCTATGTACGTCGATAAAACAATGGCCCTAAGTCTCCGTCAGGCTGTTACTGATCCGCCCAGACAGCTAAATAGGGTGCTAAGAATACACGGAGTTAAAGCAAGGCGGAAAAACTTCTTAAATATTGGAACTTGGAACGTAAGATCGGCATATCAGATCGGAAAGCTAGCAAATATCATATCAGAAGCGAAAAGATTAAACATAGACATACTGGGCATTAGTGAAACGAGATGGACAGGAAACGGGAGAATAAAATCTGACAACGACTATGAAATAATCTACGCCGGAAAAGATAAACATGAATATGGAGTAGGATTACTGATACATACGAGACTGGCCAATAAAATAAGCGCAGTGATACCTAAATCAGAAAGAATCATCCTTATTCGAATTGATACGAAACCAAAACCTATCGTGGTAATACAAGTATACGCGCCAACCGCAGATAGCAAAAAAGGAGAAATAGAACGTTTCTATCACGATCTAGAAGAAACCAGAAAGTGCGCGAAAAACAAAGATGTAGTATTCGTAATTGGAGATTTTAACGCCAAAGTAGGAAAAGATCATGGTATCGAAATAGCTGGAGAAAGAGGCGAAATGCTGATTGATTTCGCAGAAAAGAATGATTATGTGATTTGTAACACATGGTTCAAACAACACGTAAGAAGGTTGTACACGTGGGTTAGCCCTGGAGATAAAGCTAGAAATCAAATTGATTACATTCTGGTGAACCAGCGATATAAAAATGTTGTGAAAAATTGCCATACATACCCGGGAGCTGACTGTAATACGGATCATGTGCTACTCCTCGCCAAATGCCGCATAGCATTGAAAAGTCGAAAGGAGAAACTGAAGAAACAGCAACAGATAGACACAAATTGTCTAAAAGACCACGGAATACGAGAGAAATTCCAGGCTGAACTGAGAAGACAAAACGAGACCGAGGCGCACGAAAACGAAAATATCGATGAAATGTGGTCTACATGGAAAAACTAAGTTATTGCAGCTGCCAGTGATGTAATACCGGTTAAAGAAAAAAGAAGGCATAATCCGTGGATGACGATAGAAATACTAAATATGATGGAAGAAAGAAGAAAGATTAAAAACAGATTCGGACCTGAATATGTCAGATTAAATAAGAACATACAACAGAAATGTACAAAGGAGAAAAGTAAATGGTACGATAGAAAATGTCAAGAGATCGAAGAACTCGACGCAAAACATAGCGACAGAGAACTACACATTAAAATTAAGCAAATGATGCAGATACACAAGAAAAAGAAGAACAGCATCTCATACATACGCAATGAAGACGGAAACTACTGCATGAATAAAAAAGAAACGCAAGAAGTTTGGCTAGAATACGTGAAGGAACTCTATGACGACGCTGCAAGACCTACCCAAATCGACTGCGCAACAAAAGAATCGGCTCCAAAAATAGAAATATGGGAGCTGAGAAATGCAATCAAAAGAGGTAGAAATCACAAAGCTGTAGGTAAAGATCAATTGTCGATAGACTTAATAAAACACATGACGCCAGAATATGAAAAAGAACTATTACAAATCATTAATAAAATATACGAAGAAGGCAAACTACCTGTAGATTTCAAAGAAGTAAATTTCATACCGATACCAAAGAAAAGCTCCTCCCAAGTATGTTCTGAATACAGAACCATCGCATTGATGAGCCACTCTCTGAAACTTCTATTGGCAATAATTAACGCCAGAATTGAACGGAAAATCGATGAAAACCTAAGCGAAACACAATACGGATTTGTCCCAAAAAGAGGAACCAGAGACGCCATTGTGCTCCTGAAAATAGTTATACAAAGAGCTTTGAATGCAAACAGAGATATCGTCGCGTGTTTCATTGATTACGAAAAAGCTTTTGATAGTGTAAAACATGAAAAATTAATCAAGATATTGAAGAAATACAATATTGACGACAAAGATTTACAGGTAATAAAGGATTTATACTGGGAACAGTACGCGAATATCAAGATAGGCGCAGAATACTCTACTGGGCAATGCAGTATAAAGAGGGGTGTAAGACAAGGATGCCCACTCTCTCCACGGTTATTTAACATCTACGCAGACGAAATAATAAAAGAGGCACGAATTGAAGGAATGGGTATGAAGATCAATGGACAAAGAATCAATGAAATAAGCTATGCGGACGATAAGGTATTTATAGCTGAAATAGAAGCTCAAATGCAGAAAATTATCGGTAGGATAAACCGTGCGGGAAGAAAATTCGGAATGAAAATAAACACGGAAAAAACGAAAGTCATGAGATTTTCGAGAACCAATAACAAAAAAGCAGTAATCATGATAGACAATGAAAAAATCGAAAATGTCACTGAGTTTAGATATTTAGGTGCTCTCATAAGTAAGGACGGAAGAGACCTAAAATAAGTCAAAAGTAGAATCGGTATGGCAAAGACCGCCTTTAATAACCTTAGCAGCGTCTTAAAAAACAGAACCTTAGGCATGGGCCTGCGGAAGAGAATAATGAGATGCTACGTTTGGACGGTATTAAAATATGCGTGTGAAACCTGGGCAATGAGTGCGGATATTGTAAGAAGACTGAACGCGTTTGAAATGTGGTGCTATCGGAGATTATTAAAAATACCTTGGACAGATTTTGCAACAAACGTATCAGTCTTAACAAAAGTAAATGAAGAAAACAAAACGATAGTTGAAAATATTAAGCACCGAAAGCTGAAATACATAGCACATAAAATCCGGGAAAACGGTGTTTTCATGTTGGCATTGCAAGGGCGAGTTCAGGGAAAACCCATTAAAGGAAGAAGAAGATTGGAGCTAGCAACTACGAATGCACCAACCAACTTTCCATGCAAAAGTATACAAGACACGATTAGATACGCCAGGAATCGAAGAATATAGATGTACGCAACCTCTTGAGGCAAGAGATGCGACCCCGATGATGATGATGATCCAATCAAAGCATATACAGGTCAGCCTTGTGTGGACACCGGTGCATACAGGAATCCAAGGAAATGAATTGGCGGACCAAGCTGCAAGAACCGCGACGACACAAGATTGCCCGCCTGAAGTACTTATGACACCTCATGAAGCTAAAATGGTGATAAGCAACACAGTCAAAAACTACTGGAACACCCTTTGGCTCCAAACGCCGAGCAAACTCCACGAGTTTAGAAAAGATACCTACGAAAACATGCCAACTCTCAGTAGACACGAGCAGTGTGTCCTAACTCGTATCCACATTGGACACACAAACTTGACTCATTCGTTCCTCATATCTAAAACCCGCCCAACCTGTGTCAACGCTGCAACATGCCTATATCGGTGAGGCATCTTTTGATCGGTGTAATCACTACCAGCAGGCCAGACAACAAGCGGGTATTACCAACGGACTTCCAGAGATGTTTTCGGACGCCGAGAAGTGTAAAAAAATCGTAGCCTTCCTCAAAGACATCTCTGTATTCCAAATGATCTAACTTCCCCAGCCTTCAGCTAGTTTTTTTGGTTTTTTTTTTTTGTTTTGCGCATTTTCAAATATTCAATATAAAATTTTATAATTATCTGTAAAACCGTAGTCGCTAATGACCTTGTAGTCCAAAAGCGACTTGTAAATATAATAAATAAATAAATAAAAACTAGCCAAAGAGAAAAAATTGTTTTTATAAAAACTAAAATAACCCGGAAATAAAACAACTAAGCAATGAAATTGAAATATAAGAGAAAAATTCCATGAAATAGCAAATGCAAAAAATTGTGACGAATTATAAATTAAGACCAAAAAAAAAAAAAAGCGAATGAATAAAGAAATTATACATTAAACAGAACAAAGAAACTAATTAAAATAAACGTAGAAAAGTATAAACGAGTAAAAAGTATGACAAATGCTGCAGGGCTAAGGAGAATTGGTTAAAACGAAATTTAACAGTCGCTAAATAAATCCGAAATAAATTAAAGGCGCAAGACCTTACAACAAAAAAACCGGAAACTAGAAACAAAATTATTTAAGATAAAATAAGCAAAATATACTTTTTGAAATTAATGATATTGCAAATCGTTAGAAAGAATACATAGAAGAATTATGAAATGGTGAAGATGTGTAAAGAATAGAGAATATTATATGTAAAGGATTGCTAAATCAAAGTATGAAAGGGCCCAGAATTTTGTAGAGAAGAATTAGAATTAGTTTTGAAGTCGTTAAAAAAAAAAAAAAAAAGCAACGGGTACAAATTGAATACCGATATAAATTTTGAAATGCTCAAAAATTGAAAAATTATTACTTCAACGAAGAAGATACATTGCCGTAAGACTTTATAAAAAGTAAAACGATTTTTTTTTACTATAAATAGGCAATGAAAATAATTGCATTAATTATAGAACAATTACGCTGTTGTCGGGTACTTGGAAGATTTTATTGGATATCCTAAAATAACGAACGAAAGGAAAAATTAAAGAAAACCCGAGAGAAGATCGGTTCGAGTTTAGACAGAAGAAGAAGAAGAAAGAATATATTTATGCAAATTACGATACAACATAACGTTAGCAGTACAAGTTGATCTAGCGTATCGACGAATTGTCTTACCGTACGATGCAACATATAAAAAACGATTATAGGTTATTACAATTAAAAATTTAGCAATAGTGTCATTGTAGGAAAAAATTTAAAAAAAACCTACGCGCAGATATGACGAGTAGTTGGGAATAAAGTCTGCTTAAGGAATAAGGATTCAGATACAACAAGTGAGGAACAGGACTGTGAGTGAAAAAAATAAAGAAATGATATAATATATACTGATAAAAGATTATAGAAGATTATGCTTTAGACGCCTGTGCTTATATTTTGAATACATAAATTGGAATTGCCTGGAATCGTAATTCCTGATGTGGTTAATAAGTGGATTACTATGGGTCGAGCAATTTTCAAAAAAATTTTTTGCCGAAGAAAGTACATAATTACGAAGATATGGTAGTTTGAGGACATTATGCATCATTCGAATTCTGGAGTAGCGGGATGCGTTTAGTACGCACCTGAGACATCTATTTTGTATGAGCTGTAATTGTTTAAAGCGGGCGTTAGAAACTGAGGACCACACAGGCGATGCGTAGATTAAGATTGGTCTAATAAGTGCCTTATATAGAATTAATTTGTTGTGAATATTTAGAAACGATCTACGATGGAACATTGGATAAATAGCGCAGATAACGCGATCAGTTTTGGCGACTGCATGATCGAGATGTTTATTAAAGTTTAACCTTTTATCTAATATTACGCCGAGGTATCGAGCTTGATCGGTCCAAGGAATATCGGTACCTAGTATATGCAGTTCCTTAGGGGTTAATGGGTACCTACGAGAAAATAGAATTGCCTCAGATTTTGCCGGATTAATAGAGATACGCCATTTTTTAAAAAAGCGAAGGACGCGGTCAACCTCATGTTGGAGCTTGTTGGCTATTGCATTCGGTCTGTATGAGCTGCAATACAGCGCAGCATCATCGGCAAAGAGTGCCGTGTAGGAAAGCAACGGAAGAAGCTGTATTCGCCTTAAAACTCATACTGGGAAGGAAACTGACTGGATGTGAATAAAAAGATTTACATTCATGTGTTGAAAAACCAAACATAGAATAACAACTAAACACAATATTACCCTAGATATTAATGAAGACTTAAAAATATTGAGAATAATTAATGATCAAAAAAAAATATTGCACTTTACTGAGGCATATTATATTCATAAATATAGGCATATTGCATTAAATTTACAGATACCTAATAACAACCCATTATTTCAAATATTTAAAACATGATTTATATAGTCTATTTAGTCAATATATTAATTTATATTCTTTATTTTTTTACATTTATTTTTATTACTTTTTCACTTATATGTATTCCTCCCCGGGGGATACTTTGTACCTTCTGAGAGCCGGAGCTCTAACCGAAACGGGGCGCGTCCACAAGTTGCGCATTGCGAAATGACCTCTAGATATAGAGGTTAGATGCGAATAAGTCCAGAACGCTCAATTGGACAAATAAGAGGATGGTCTGCTAAAACTCTAACAATGCCTATCGAAAATCTTTTTCCTTGGCGAGTCGAGGCCGTCATAAGTCTCGCCCGCTATTTCCCTAATAGCAAAGAGTAGGACAGGCAGTCTTGTGCTGTAACGCAACTGTCCTAGAAGAATGAATATTCTGAAATTAAATCACTCTCCCACGACCGCCTTGGGCAAGAACGGAGGAGTTTCTTTTCCTTTTTCCTTGTCACTTTTTACGTTTCCTAATTCTTTTTCTTCATCCATCTATTTACCCATCTCCTTTCTGTTCTTTTTCTTTTAGATAAATTTATCCTATTCCTGTCCGCAGTTAACTGCACCAACTGCATCAGTCCGATCGTCCTTGTATCATCCTTGCCATTGGGTTAACTGGTGTAGTTGGATGGACGGCAAGGTTGTTGCTTGCGCACCAACTTCTGTGCTCCTGTAATATGCGCAGCTCCCATCATTTCTCATTTCTTCATTTCTTTCTTTCTCCAATCTTACCCCTTTCCCGTTTCTTTAATCATCTCTACTTCCCGCTTTTTTAATTTCTCCCTCTTCCTATTTCTTTCTTTTATTATAAAGTCCTACGGCGATGGAAGCAGGTTTGATTGATTGGAAGCTTTTAGTCATAGATTCTGCACACGGAAGGCGGTATAATCCAGGTGGTTGCTCTTCAATAAGATGGGAGGATGTTTGGGGTTCGGCAGCAGATCATACGACTAGACAGTCCTATTTAGGTTCCGCTCTGCCTACTGCAACCGCGGAGGGAACTAGAAAAGGTGTCCCAAACACAGCTCTTCCCATAATGAACCTGGCCAGCATGCCGCGGCTGGCGGGTACCTATGTGATGCGGTAAGGAAAAAAGAACAAACCAAACTATAACAAACTCATGGAATTTTGGTGAATGGAATGTTCGAACACTGCAGGATAAAAAGACAGGCCAATACGAAGAACAACATTAATTACGCAGGAATTGAAGAGATATAAGATAGATATAGCAGCACTATCGGAAACAAGATTTTCAGAAGAAGGAGCAATAAATAAATAGAGTACCGGCTATACGATCTACTGGAAGGACACTGAAGCAACTGACAGGCCTAAATGGAGTAGGTTTCACGATCAATAATAGAGTAAAACCTTATATATTGGAGGAACCATGTGGAATAAATGATACGACTTATGGCGATGCAAATTAAGTTCCCATCTAGCCCTACAATATCCATAATCAGTGCATATGCACTAACATTGCAAAGTAGTGATGCAGCTAAGGATATGTTCTATTCAGATCTACAGCTAGCAATTAATAAAATTTCAGTAAATGAGCGAATACTCGGGGACTGCACGAGTCGGAAATAACTCTAAAATTAGGAAAGGAACGCGATTGGTGAGTATGGAATCGGCAAAGAAAACAACAGCGGTGAGCGTTTACTACAGTTTTGCGCACAAAACGGTTTAAACATTACTAATACCTTTTTCCAGATGAAAGACATACATAAGGGAACCTGGATGCACCCAAAATCATCATCATCATTTTGTGCCGACCATAACGATCGTGGCTACATCAACATTTGTGCGATATATTTTTTCCAGCCTATACGGTTTTCTGTTCTTCTTATAATTTGGTGAATTGGCTCTTGGCATAAATTATGTATCTGGTCTATCCATCTCATTGGACATCTTCCCGGAGGTCGTTTGCCATCTATTTTCCCTAGTATTACCAGTTTTTCCAAACTATCGTCTTCTCTCCTCATGATGTGTCCGAAATACTGCCTAAGATCAGCTCACCTTCATCAATTCGATTATGTTATAACGCGGCAAAAACATAGAGCTGACTGCTTAAACGCACGGGCAATGAATGGATCGGATGGAGACACAGACCGCATATTACTGAGGTCGAAATTTAGATTTCCAACCGTAAAGTACCATCCAAAGGAAGCAGCAAAGGCGCAGAAAACATACAACGTCAATTCTTTAAAAAATGATACCGTGTGGAATGCCGTCTGTAGAAGAACAATGGAACCATATAAAGGAAAGTATAAACTCAACGTGCAGAGCCACTTTCGGATATAAAAAGAAGCGCTCACAAGACTGGTATGCTGAGAGCTCGGAAGAAATGCATTTAAAAATCGAGGGAAAAAGGAGGGTTTTTATCGATTGGCAAAATGCTAGATTCCAAAACAATAAATGGAATAAATTTGCGATTCTAAAAGGTGAAGTGCAAAAAGAAACAAGGAGATTAAAGAACAAATGGTGGAGCAATAAGGCAGAGGAAATGCAAGAAATGTCTGACAAAAATGATAATCGGGCTTTTTACTCAGCAGCCAAAATAATATATGGTCCAAGTGTATTAAACGAAAAGTTGGTATCGATAGGAATAAAATGAAAGCTAGATGGAGAGAATATTTTGAAACGGTGTTAATCAATCAATCCTCAGTTAACAAAAATGTACTAAGCAACCTGCCCGTGCAGGAAATCAATTATGATCTAGAAGTTCTACCTATTGAAGAGGGAATTCTACATGCTTTGAAAAGGCTCAAAGAAAATATGGCCGCCGGATTGGACCGCATACCAAACGAAGTATATAAAGTTGGTGGTAAAGAGTTTATGGCATATCTGGTTAGATTGTACAAGAGAATATCGGGAAGCAAAACTGTTCTCAAAGACTTTAAAGATGCGATGATTACTGCTATTTATAAAAACAAAGAATATAAAGTAGACAAATTATCGTGGTATATCACTTTTATGTACAGCCGGTGAAATCCTGAGCTCGATTCTGCAGCAGCGCCTACAGCTGGTAATGGATGCGTACCTCCCCAAGGAACAATGTGACTTTAGAAAAGAGCACAGTACGGTGAATATGACGTATGCCATAAGACAAGTTACAGAAAAGACTAGAGAACAAAATAAGGCCTTGTATATGACTTTTATAGATGTTAAAAAGGCATTCGATAAATTTAATAGAAATGCGATATGGTGATGTCTGAAGATAGCCGGATGTTCACCAACATTTGTTTCAATTGTAAAACAACTACATGAAGGCATGGAGAGTGCAGTTATTTGCGATACCGAAGTGTCGGATCCTTTTCCGGTAACAACCGGGGTAAAACAAGGGTGTGTGCTTGCACCGTCACTGTTTAACCTTTATATGGGAACGAGTTTCCTAATATACAAACAAAAAACTGAACGAATAGGTATTAAAATAAAATAACGTCTTGACGACGGGGGATTATACAACCTACAAAGGTTTAATAAAAACAGCAGGACGGAAGTGTTTGTATTGAAAAATCTACGTCATACTAAGTGAAGCCCCTGCAGAATTACAAAGCGCGCTAAATCATCTATATGACACCTATCGGGATTTTGGACTAGCTATTAATACAAACAAAACCGAAGTAATGATAATAAATGGCGTGAAGTGAAACTTTTACCTGACTGGAGTGAAGCTAAAAATCGTCAAAAACTTCAAATATCTTGGAAGTATAATTGGCGACGATAATGAACTGCATGAGGAAATCAAACATAGAATAAAAAATGCAATCGCTACTTATAATAAGCTAGCGCAACGAGTATTTAGAAACAAAGACCTGAATATCGATATTAAGCTAAAAGTTTACAGAACAATAATATTACCAACAATGCTCTACAGTAGTGAGACGTGGCCAATTAGAAACAATCAAATTAGAAAACTAGAGATCTGTCAGATGAGGATGCTCCGACAAATGCTAAGAATAACATAGAAAGATAAGATCTCGAACGAAAGAATTCTGCAGATGGCAAACTGTAAATCAATGGAACAATGTTTAACCAAATATCAACTAAGATGCACTGGCCATGTTATACGAATCGATAAAAACCGCATACCGAAACGCTTATTGTATGGCGTATTAAGCACGGGCAAAAGATACGATGGAAGACCAAAACTGCGATATAAGGATGTTCTATCAAACATCATTAAAAAATAGGGCATTAATCCAAGGACGAATAAGTCCTGGCGGAAATGTGTGATGAGCAGAACTGAATGGAGAAAGTTTATTGATGAAATTGCAAACCTAACAAGTGGTTATGCTTCTAGTAAACATTCAACAAAGACAAAGAGGAATATAACAAGCCAATTTCAGTGTGCGCAATGCAGTTAAGTATCCAACTATAAAATAGGATTGATATCGCACATGAGATTCAGGCACCGTACTATCTGATGGAGAAGAAGTGATATGAGCAATGGCATTCATACTCGACAACGAGTGAGTTAGAAGAAGATATATATATATATATATATATATATGTTAACCAATGTTTTTTGTGTTGTTTACTTTAACTTTAGTGTATGTTTCACCATGATTATAGAGCAGTGTCTCCGGAACATGTCGATGTGTTAATTTTAATTATTAATTTAATAAATCTTGTTTTTAGTCAGTTCGTGCTATTACTTTCATATTACGTTAAATTGGAAACATGAATTTTACAAATTATTTTATACTTACATCACATTTATAGATCTGGAAAAAGCCTTTGACAACATCGATTGGAAACTACTATTTAAAACATTGAGAGGTAAAAGCATAGACTAGAAAGAAATAGGACTAATATTAAACCTCACCTTGTCTAAGATAGGCCCGGGGGTACTATGAGTTGCTATCCTGCTTGGCATGGTAAGTTATATTATTATGTATCGTTGTTTTGCATATTACAGTGGACTCTGGCGCAATTGTCTTGTTTATCTTTTAGGAGTATGAGAAGGTGCCCTATCAAATTCCTCCAGCAATAGGCCAAAACTTAAAGAGGAGTTATTAGTGCGTGGCGCATGTGATCCTAGTACAGCATTTTAAGGTGCATGTGATGCGCCACATTAGTTCATAGTTTCGCTTGGAGCCTGGGTCATCTCTGTTCAGGATTGTGAATTCCCGTTATTATTATATGGTTCTGGTGACTAATTTGAATTTATCTGGTCCCTGTTTGAGTATTATTTTATTTATTTTGTTCTAATTAACCTTCCTTAGAGTTTTGTTCATGCCGAACCTATACTATTCGTTCCTGTTCGGTTATGATATCACGTTATAATATGATGAATTTCTAGTTTTTCCTGGTGCATCAATAACTAGTCGTGTAGTGATTTCGATGTAAATTTAAGGAATGTGTGGAATGTGTGTGATAGAATGGTGGAATTTATATTCCGAGCTCTGCAGCCTAGCAGTAGATGGACCTAACCGCAAGAATTTTTCTTAACACCTGAGTTCGCACCCAAATCTTCCATTTTAAATGGAAATAACTGTAATGATACGGCGCTATCTTTTGGCAATGTTCGAGCCAGAAATATTATTCAACAAAAAGTGTTAGTTCACGATCTCTCTTCTAATTTATTGTCTTCGCTGACTGTACGTTTTAAGGATGCTTATTCGGCTAAAAGGAAAATTGCTTGCCCATTAGGACGAAATGCCGGCACTGAGACTTCGTCAGCGTACTGGTATTAGTGGTCGATAGCGGAGGGAACTACATGAACGAGTGCTGATGTGCACTAACGAAAGCTATACCATAGAGTATTGAGCCAAGGAAAGATGTCGTAAATCCCACTAAAAACAGCCAGGGTAGCGGGTGCGGTGTACGTTTAAAGCAGCAGTCGATTTGTACATTACACGGAGCCGTTTTTTGATTGTTTTGTTTTTTTTTCGTTGTATGTCGATCAGACCACCACAGGTCGATTCTGTGCTATTCTAACCGCAACCGCGTTACACGTTTCGTTTTTCGACCCAGGCCAGCCCATGCCGTACATTTAGCGCATTTTTCGTCGTTTTCCGTCTTTCTGTCGTGAAATGATTTAGTTTTATGTTTTTCTAGTCAAGAAGTTCACAATCGGTATGGAACAATTGCTCCATAAGGAAATATATACGTTTTGTTTGTTTCTTTTTCTTTCGCTTTGTCATCAGTCTTCATACCGGAAATGTTATTTTATTATTGGAAACAAGTAACGCTCGGGTTTGCGTTCATAGTGAAATTTCTCGGGAAGAATTTTCAAGTACGCCATATATGGAAATTTTGACTATTCCTCTTCAGGTACTTCACGCAACGTGTTTCTTCGTCATTTCTTTTTTCTTTTTTTTTTCATATTAAAGACTAATGCTCCGAATAATTTAAGTGCTCCATTCGACAAAAAGTGTCCACTTCAAAAAGGTAGGTACGATACTTGTGTCCCTTACACTTTAAATCAAACGTTTCATCAATTGTTTCACTATATATATATATATTTAATTTATATCTACAATATCGAAAAATTATTCCGCTATTCGTGATTTTTCGCGTGTGTGTTGATGTTTATTTATATACTTTTTTTTTTCTTTTCAAAATAAATTGTTCGAGTTTTCAAAGACGATATTGATCTCTACAAGAGCTCTTATGTATACATCAAGTATAAAGAAAATCAAAGCTAATTATTTTCAAAAAGAAAAAAATTTTCCGAAACACTCGAAAACAATTAAATATCTTAATGCTTCAAACCCTCAATTTTTTGAAAAAATTTAACAAGACGTGTTCAATTTCCATATTAATATTTTGATATTTTTTAGATTTTCTACCCATAACTATGTCTCAAAATATACGGCGTCGATTACAGAAAGGCATGTGGAAGCGTATTAGAAATTATCATAATGTGATAGTGTGTGAACGTATTGTGTACCTGTGTATATAATAATGTACACGAAGGGGTGATGTAAGGCGTTTAATGAAAGCGAATAACAAATTCGGTTTCAGAATAGGAATGTTATAACGATTTTTGTAATGAAAGTGATTGAAAACATACGTTTTTTTTTTCTTACCTTGGGCCTCGCCAGCGGCCTTGACCCAACAACATGCAAAATTAAGAGATACAACTAAATAGCCAGGCGGTCAAAAATGGAAAAAACAAAGGACAGCAGCAAAGGAATAGCTGAAGACAATGGGAAGGAAAGGGTATAGGTAGCGTTAAAGGGAGTACGAAGAACCAAAGCTAAAAATTGGACGTAAAGAAAGAAGCGTTCGTTAGAGAGTGCAGATCATTCGAAAGGGATATGATTTGAATCACAAATACAAGAAGGCTCAGAAGCGTGAAGGGAGCAAAAAGGAGAAGGGAACAAAGCGAATCGAACGCGAGAAGAAGGAAGTAGAGAATGATTGATTCTGAGTCTAATTAAGGAAACAAACGTGGAACGACGACAGACAGAAATATAATGAAACCAAGACAAGAAACGTGGAACGGGTTGAATAAGACGGTACTGCGAAAAGCTATTTGAGAATAAAGATGGATACATGTCCAATCAAAGTCTGGAACGATTAGAGCATGATAGGGAAAAAATTTCTGAAGAAGGCAAAGAGTTGAGGAAAGGACCATTGCGGGCGGCTGAGCGAGCTAAAGAGTCACCTGAGTCATTGTCCTCTATATTGGGATGAGGAATTTGTGAACGCCACTTGTAGAGGATATAAAATAAATGGCACGAAGAATTAAAATCAATTCGGCCGAGAAGATAAGAGCAGAAAGAAGTCTGAAAGACTCAGAGTGCAGGAACGTAGGAGACGTATACGCACCACCCACGCCTCCATCACTCTTTAAGACATGAGAAGAAAAAAAAAATTCCAGCAGCTGAAGGGATTCGAAGTTGACTACATTGTAAGAGGAATAATTAGCTCGGATTGGAAGGGAGGAGAAATTGATGGGGTGCCATATGCTATTAAAATCGAAAGAAAAGTAAGGAAGACTGTTATAAGAGGAAATATAGGGAGAAAAATTGGAAACACGAGCAGCTATATGCGATAAAATCGGAATTCTATGAGACGTTGGATGACGAAATGGGGAGGCGTTTTATTAAAAAACGATACTCAAGGAGTGAACGACTAATGGATAGAAGTTGAGTGGCAGATTCAGATAGAATCGCAGGAATAGGAGAAGATTTTAAAGCGCCAATGCATAGGCAAAGGCAGGAATTTTGAATTGCGTCAAGTTTCCAAAGGAGAGATTTGGAGGCATTTGCCAGAACAATAGTCGAGTTTGGACCGAATAATTGATTCGTATAGAATTAAACGAATTCACAGGTCACCACCCCATCTGAGCGAAGATAAAGATTTGAGGAGATTTAGTCTTTTGATCGAGGAATTATAGATATAATTAATATGTTCATGAAATGTAAGGCGACTATTTAAGAAAATACCTAGGTAACATATGGAATTAGCAGTGGGAATAGAAATAGAGGATACACTGATGTTTATAAAAGATCGGTTAAAGGGGCAGAGAGCAAAAATTATGCAGGAAGACTTGGAAGGAGAAAGACAGAGATGGAGAGTAAAGAGAGCATTGCTAAAAAGGGACAATGAATGATTTAACTCGTTGGTGGCGGAGGACAGATCATCTGAGGTGGAGTAAATTAAAATGCCATCAGCAAAAAGTAGAGAGAAAGAGGGAATAAGAAGAGAAGCAATATCGAAAAAGTAAATATTAAGAACAGTAGGGCTAAGGCAGGAACCCTGGGGAAGCCCACGATAGACGCATCTGAAAGTGGACAGAGAAGTAGAAGATAGATAAAGAGTTCTATGTTGAAAGAGGTTGGGTATAAGAGTGATAAAAACCGGAGGGAAATTAAGATGGAGAAGTTTGGGCCCAGAGAGGGAAGATTCAGATTATCAAATGCAGAGCGGACATCGACAAAAGAAGCGGCAGTAAATTTCTTTGACAGGAAGGATTTATAGATCTTTGCAAGGAAGTAACTGATGCAATCTACCGAGCCATTCCTGGGGCGAAAACCAAACATATTTGAAGGGACTAGAATATTGCGCTCAAGCCACCAAACGAGACGGTTGTTTATTAAGCCTTCAAAGAGTTTGCGCAGACATGAGGCTAGAACGATAGGATGGAAAGAACACTGATTTTTTTAAAGAATTGGAATGACGATGAAGTCGTTCCAAGACTCAGGAGTAAAATCAGAGAGTAGGAAAGAGTTGAAAATATTCAGAAGGGAGAGCAGCGAGGAAGGGAAGATTTTTTTAAGAATAAGGATAGAAAGGCCGTCCAAGCCTGGAGCAGAAGGAGAGGATTTGTTAAGGACGGACAAGAGTTCCTCAAAGCGGAAAGGAGAAGATAAGAAATGAGGTTCTGAGGTATCCGGGAGTGAAGGAATGTTCGATTCCTCAAAAGTGAGGACATACGGAGGAGCAATAAGGTCCAAGAAAGAGTAGAGTTTAGGCAAAGAAGGACGGGAAAGATGGGGACGCTCAGAAGGAGGAGATCTAGATGCCTTAGCCATTTTCCAGATCTTAGGGAAGGGCGTATCTCTAGAGAAAGAGGAACAAAATGATTTCCAAGAATTCCTCTTGGCAGATTTTAACTATATGGATATTGTATAAGTCTAATAGACAATCTACACTTAGTTTGTTAGCTCGTAAGCTGCGGCAATTCCATTGAAGGATGTTCAAGGCGCAAGGCCGCGACATTCTAGTTAGAGGGAGAAGAAAAGGAACTAAAAGGATGAGAAAAATATCATTATTATTTCCTCAACCGTTCGGTTGGTGAGCAACCTTTTTCATACATTTTAGCCGTACAGTTACAGGTTGTGTAGGCAATTATTATGTGCAACGGGGTATACTACATACGCAAGACTAAATTCGGAACTGATTGTAAATGTTTGATTTCTCGCGCTACAAATGCAGTCCTGCGTGTAGCTGCTGTGTACTGACCTAGAGCACATATGATGTTGTACGTGGTGGTTTGCCATTACTTTCCACGATTTTAATTTAACTTTTCGTAATAACTTCTGTCGTCGCCCAGGATCGAACCTGAGACTTCTGTAACGGAAGCCAAGCGCTCTGGCAACTAGGCTATCGCAACGACTATGTACAAGTATATATATATATATTAATTACAATGTAATTCTTAGGCTACCCCATTAGAAAAAATGTCCCAAAAAAATGTCGTAATTTAATGTAACGCAAAATGACCCCAAAAATATCCCAATTTGATGTAACGTTTGTTATTGATATTTAAAAAATGACACAATTTTATGTAACGAAATCTTTTTTTGATTTTATATAATGAAAGTTAAATGTTAGGATAGGATTTTTGTGATTATGTTATTTTTTTTGTATTGGTGCCAGTAAGAATTACATTGTAAATTTTGATCATTTTATACAAAGTATAGAAGAGAAAGGGACAGAAATGAAAGCAAGAGGGGTCGAGGCTCACAGCTCCTTGCGAGTCCAAAATAGCCGAGTTTATATATATATATATATATATATATATTTTTTTTATATATACATACAACTATTTTATGTGTGTATGATTAGCATTGTTCAATGTAAGGGAGAAATTACTTTAGCCTAAACTAAAATTTGATTTTTATGAATAAATTTAAACACAACAGAAGGTCCCATACATCGCAGCAAAATATATGATGTACACAATATGGTAGATTTAAATCACTAACAAGAACTGATCTTCTAGCTTTATATAATTCACAGTTAAATAATAGATTTTTAATGTCATCTCTGAAACTGACAGACGCATTATTGTTACAGTGTTGGTTGGATCGATTTGCGCTTTGAAAATTTAAAGACACTCTAGAGTGTCCCCTGTGTAACTGACAAATAGTTGTGATAAACTTACGAAATTGACCAGCCGACATCGATAGATAGTTCTGGTAAAACTACGGGTATTTCGGGAGTCAAGTCTGAACTATACTGTAAATTTTACCTATCAGACTTATTATCCCTTCTAACTATATTGATAAGATTCGTTAATAGTATAAATGCAAATATATAACCCGATTAGCTAGTCTGTTTCGCAGCAACATCGGCCTGAACGTTAAGTCCTATCCTACAATGACTTGGCACCCAGTAAAACCTAATTACGCCTTTATGTTGCGTTATTTGAACACATTTGTTCTTTATATCGTAAATAAGAGGGTGATTTATATAATTAAAATGGCCATGTTGTAGAGCTAGGAGTGTGCCGTGACTTTCAGAATATATAACAAAGCTCCCCTTGAAATTTATAGCATTAAGAATATATTCGCAAGCCTTATCAATAGCCAATAGTTCTGCGGTGGAAATAGACGCCTCAGATGGAAGTCTAAACTTTTCTACTTTGATGTTACGAATAATAAACGCTGCCCCTGCTCTTTTAGGATCATAAAATTTCCCTCCATCGGAGGAAACTTGTAGATAATTGGGATAAAGAGATTCCATTACAACTAAGAAATACGAATTAATTGTAATTAAAAGGTAACTGTTTATTTAAATCCCTAAAGGAGGGATATTTCAATATCTAATTTAGCCAGTTGAATGTCGTAGGTTATACTAAAATATTTGGAAGGAAACATAGGTATTAATGCCGGAATAAACTTAGAGTACTTATTAATTCTTTTGATATTAGGAGGCATTTTATTATCAGCGAACCCCCAGCTGCTGTGTAAATGTATTAATTTAAAAACACACGGATAGTTAAGATAACTAAAATATTTAATTAGAAAGTTGTCTATTAGAGCTATTCTTTGGATGTGGAGTGATGAAATTTTGCATTCCATTTGAAGACCTATAGTGCGGCATGATCTAATATTACAGGTGAAAAGAATAATTGCTTTGCAAAGCAAGAGCCAGCGTTGGTGGGTCTCCTCCCCACGATGAATTACTAATTGCCTTCAATGGAGAATACATTTTAATCAACTAATGTATTGATATGGAAGGTCCGGGTTAACCTGGAATTGAATTGTAAGCCTAAATATTTCACATAATTGGTAAACTCTATCGCCTGATTTTAAATTTTAATTTTGACGTCTTGCCTATTAAATGGTCGTATAGGTTAAAAACAGCGACAGACAATTTAGAAGGTGCTGAATTGAGTCCTATACGCTCAAAAGCATCTGTACATATATTGACTAAGACTTGGCTGTTGTTTTTTTTTATATTTAATTTAACATGCCGTATACAGCGACTAGGCTAGAGGCCCGGTAAAGATGTATTATAGTAACTGTAGCAGATGTGATTCTTTAAGAAATCCGAAAAGCCTGAAAATTATCCTTTCATCATCACCAAGAAGTTCTGTAAGTGATGAAGGCAGAGCGAATTTTTCTCGTGCCGTTTTGAATTTCGTACAATCGATAAGCAGGTGTTGAACGGTCAGCGGAACATTGCAGTAATCACATTGAGGAGGAACATCCTTATTCAGAAGGAATGAATGTGTGATAGCAGTATGGCCAATGCG
Organism: Icerya purchasi; assembly: GCA_039619475.1. Classification (NCBI taxonomy): domain Eukaryota; kingdom Metazoa; phylum Arthropoda; class Insecta; order Hemiptera; family Monophlebidae; genus Icerya; species Icerya purchasi. The sequence goes on along the minus strand of CM077116.1, from coordinate 32,675,146 downwards.
AACCCGACAAAGGGCCGTTTCCTCTCTTCGGCTGCATCTAGTTGAGGTTAACCATGGCACTGAACGATGTTTAATTCTTTTTAATTTATTTGTTGATGGAACTTCCAGCCACGTGTCATGGAAATTTTTATCTAGACAACAAGTAACATGTTTCTTAAAATCCGCCGTCGGTATTGGAATGTCTGGAACAGGGTTGAAATAGGTTGCTTCTTTGGCAGCTTGGTCCACTGATTCGTTGCCTGGAATTCCTCTATGACTTGGAGTCCATACGAAGACTATTTGGAAGCGAGTTTTTTGCAGGGCCGAGATAATTACTTTTGCTATGGGATGTTGTTGAAGATCATGGTACTTAAGTAAGCTTTGTAGTGCTCCTAAGGAATCTGTACAAATTAAATTTTTGTCTGAAGAAATATTAAGCACAGCCATGAGAATAGCATAAAGCTCAGCCGACTGAATGGAATAGAGTGCAGGTAGCGAGCATCGTATTGTATCGAGCTGATCTGATATTATTGCGTAGCCGGTGCGATTTTCAATTTTGGATCCATCAGTGAACATTATTTTGTAATCTGGATATTTTGAAACTAGTTGCTGAAAGGCGCATGCAGCATTCATGGTGAGATCTTTTCCTAATTCTAGTAAGAAGACTTGGCTGTTTAATATGCACTTAGATATATCTTTCTGTTTTGTAAATAAAATAAAGTCGTCAGCACAGGATAACATGCATGACTGAGAAGCTATCAGTCTGTCAAATATTCAAGTTACATAGATATTAAAAAGTATAGGGCCAATGACAGATCCTTGTACAAGTCCTCTATATGAAGTACGTTTCTCTATCCCTTTAGTAGTAGGACTTAAGAAATGAAGACATCTATTTAAAAATAAGTTACACGTAAATTTTGCCTTAACAACCGGAAACCAATAGTACATAGCTGTTCAAACAGGATAGGTAGCGAGTTGTTGTCAAATATTCCCTTTATATCCACAAAAGAAGCCACCAGAAATTCCTTGTCTATGAACGATGAATAAACATGGGTAAGGAATGAAGCTAAATAATCCAAAGTTCTTCTACCGGGACGGAATCCAAACATACGAGGAGGAAGAATATCCCCATTCTCTATCCACCATAGCAAACCACTTTTAACTACAATTTCGAATGTTTTCCGGATGCAAAAAGCAAGGCAACTATACTGCATTTACTCACAGCATCCACTATTTCTTATTTTTATTTCCATTTTTTTTTCTCGAGCATTTATAGTCTCGTGATGGCCTAGTGGCTCTAGAGCGCTTGGCTTCGGTTTTGAAATTCTTGGGTTCGATCCCGGGCGATGACAGAATATGCGCGCTAGTTAGTGTACAGCAGTATTAGGGAACTAAATTTATAGCGCGATAACAAGCGACTATAGTCAGTTCCGAACAAAGTCATGCATGTGCGCTAACGTCACACAGAAATATTCAGCCGGCAAACAATCGCATCGACGTGAGTAGGCCAGTCGTCTTGGTTCGCCTCGTCATTGATAACTTTTCTCATGTTGGTTGGCAGCCTGGAAGCTAAGTTGCGTTCCGGCTTACATGCTTCTCAATTGCGCTGCTATCTATCTTCTAATTCTCCAAGAATTAGAAGATAATCTCATACTCGAAATCGAGGGAGAATAGTAGATATATATATATATATATATATTAATTACAACGAAATTATTAGGACGGCCCCTATTAGAAAAAATGTCCGAATTTTATGTAATGAAAGTTAAATATTAAATGAAAACGTCATTCTTAATCATGCACCCATTAGATTTTGTAATAAAAAAATGTATCATGCCGGTAAGAATTACGTTGTAAATTTTGGTCATTCTATACAAAGTATAGAAGAGAAAGAGAAAATGTAAGCAAGAGGGGTCAAAGGACAGAACCCTTTGTGAGGCCAAAATTGCCGAGTTTTATATATATATATATATGTAACTAATTACAATTGATTTATGAAATTACTGGGTCTGTGGAACTGTAACAAATTATGTGTATTTTGATTGCTTACCTTTGAACTGTCCAGTAAGAGTTTGTATATATCACACAAGTATATTTTGACGTGATACTACATTAAATATTCATTATACGATCCAACGCACGATTCCACTTAAAGTTACAATTTTGAAAATACTATCTAGCACAACGTTATAACAATTACTTTAGTATGTCAGATCTTTTCTTGTATTTTTCAGGTGCTTCCATTAATTTCTATATTTATTTATATAAAACTACTGTGGAAGCTTTGTTCTGAAATATTTCGATTGCACTAATTTTATTTTATTTTTAATGTAGTTCTTAAAAATAATTTATTTTCAAAAAATACCCTTTATTATTAAATAGTCAATACACTAAATGTTCATTTCTTCCACTTTGTAATGTATTTTCTTCAAATCAGTTGGCTATTCAGGTATACTCGGAAGTATCCAACTTTGTCTCTCATGGTAACGGTTCATTCATTCATAATCATGTCTCTGAATCATTTATCTGTAAGCGTTACAGGAATTGATTTGTTTCTATTAATGTCGGTATCTCTCTCAGTCGTATCGCTCGATTCCTAGCGTCGTGACTACCCATTTGTACATTCTTGTTGTACTGAATAGGTAGCGCTCATGGCAATTGCTATACGCAACGCGAGTGTACGCACGCAAGACCACACCCGGAACTGATTGCAGTCGCTTGTTATCGCGCTACACGTGCAGTCCTGCGTGTGTCTGCTGTATGTACTAAACTAGCGCACATATGATGGTATACGTGGTGGTTTTCCATGCCTACCACGTGATTATTAGCGGGTATTTATTTAATTCTTGTAATAAGTTCGTCGTCGCTCGGGATCGAACCCATGATTTCCGTAACGGAAGTCAAGCGCTCTAGCAACTAGGCTATCGCGACGAATGTTGGTATAGCAGATTTTAAATCAGAACGATGAGCTGTAAGTTGCAAGTTGCTGTACGCAATAGCCGACAAACGATTGCAGCGTCCTCCACAAACTGTAACATCCCAGTGGTTTCTACCAGAAAACTATTGACTTGCAGATGAGATGTAAAACTATGATCTTTTCTTCAAATCTTTAATACTGCGAGTAAGAATCGTCTACGTTACTTTCAAGAAAATTGCAGTTTCCAGTAATTCCTTCGATTTCTGCTAATAAAACCATTATTTAGAAATACAGTTTCTGTAATATTCGATTAAGACAATTTATTCTTGTTGTTTGATTTTTGTTCTTCTGTTTATGCTATATTAAAAGTAAAAATAATTTACGCTGTTGCATAAGTATAGATTATACGGTCAGTGCAGTTCTAAATCTCAGTCAAATAACTTGTATTAAATGTTAATCCGACGTAAAACGTTAGTTTACAGAAAATTCAACTACTCTCACTTTCACGTATTTGTTCACTTATTCTTCTTTTTTCCGCAATTTTTCTGCTTCTTTCTAGGGGAAACACGCTGGCGAAGGAAATCTCATCAGATGAGAAGCCTGATTGAAAAAGTTGATTGAACAGAACTCGAAACATCCTATCAGCAACAGCGCCAACTGCTGAAATAAATGATGCAGAATTATTCAATACAGAATACGCTGGAAAAATGTCACGTACAGCGAATAGAATCGAAAATGGTTCTTCGGTAAAATGCTAAAAATAGTATCTGCTAATAAAAAAATCACCAAGCAATTTTATTCTGTGGAACGAGAAATTTCAGAAATTCTTTCTGCCGTATGAGAATTTTGGACATTTTACGAATCGCCAGTCGACACCGGTTACACAGATTTTATTTTAAAAAACATAACTTGCTGCTGAATCAACATTTATTAAATTTTTCAAATGTTCCTCAAGTATATTTCATTGCTCACTATTAATTAATGTAATTTTCAAGACCGCAACTACAGTTACTGTTATTAATTTCCGAAAAATTGTAAGCATATTTATAAGTTTTCGCAATTAATCGATTTAAAATTAAAAATATATACCAGTGATAGTATAACACTCTTTGTTTATATGAAAAATATACGTATAATAAAAGGAGATTTATGTTGCATATTTTGAATTACAAATTTGAAATTTTATATCGGCTTAAACTGAATTAAGTAAAATATTACTAAAAGTTGAACGTATGCGTGCGCATACCTTTACTTTTTAATTTAAATATTTTTTTTTTTTTTGTGAGCGCGCCAACGGCATTGATCCAACAACAGGAAAGCTAAGCTAAAAAAATAAACAGCTAGGCGGTCTAAAATGGACGAAACAAAGGACAGTAGTGCAGGCACCACAGAAGATGAAGGAAAGGAGAAGATAAAGGAAGCGTTATAGGGAGTAGGGAGACTTAATGACAAAAGCTGGCCGTATAAAAGGGAGCGTTCATTACGAAGAGCAGGACACTCGAAGAATATATGATCAGCATCACATAAACGAAGAGGATCACAATCGTGAAGAGAACAATAAAAAGATGGCAACAGAGCAAATCGAAAGCGAGAGGAGGGGAGGAGAGAATGATTGATCGGAGATGAATTAGGGAGACAATAAAAGAGCGACGACCGAAAGGAATATAATGGAACCAAGACAGGGAACGAGGAATCGCCTGAATAAAACGGTAATGCGAATGACGATTAGTAAATAGGAAGGGATAAATATCCCGCCAAAGTCTGACGTTATTGGAGCTGGATAAGGAAAGGATATCTAAAGAAGGGAAATAGTTGAGGAATGAATCAAGGCGACCAGCAGAACGAGCCAACGAATCGGCTACATCATTTCCATCAATTCCGGAATGACTGGGGACTTATAAAAAATCAATAAGAATAGAGCGGGATGACTGCAGAGTGGATGTAAGAGAACGAATTGAGAGAATAATACTATCAGAGGAATGTGAAGGAGAAGAGAATAGGGCTTGAAGGACGCCTTTAGAGTCCGAAATGATGAGGAATTGGGAAAAATCGCTTAAAGAGGAAATAAAAGAGATAGCCTGAAAGATGGCGATCGACTTGGCAGAAAAAATAGTGCAGAAGGAAGGAAGCCGGAAGGACTCAGAATTCCGAAGCGACGGAGCAGTAAACGCACCACCCACACCGTCCTCGTTCCTGGAACCATCAGTAAAGATCAATACATGATCAGGAAAAGAGGAATTCAATAAATGAAGAAATTCATTGTTGACTACACGTGAAAGGATGAATTGGCCCTAAGTGGGAGAGAGGAAAATTTGATAGGCTGCTACAGGTTATTGAAGTCATGAGAGAAGTAAGGAAGAGTGTTATAGGAAAAGACAACAGAAGAAAAATTAGAAAGACGGGCAGCAATGAGCGACAGGATTGGGATTTTATAAAGAGAAAAATGTCAGTGATTTTTGATATAAAGATACGAAGAAGTAAGTTTGAACGCGGAGATGGAGAGACGTTTAAATAGGAACCGATACTCAAGTTGAGAACGGCGAATAAACAGTGGTTGGATAACCGACTCTGATAAAACTGCGGGAATGGGGGAGGATTTCAGGGCTCCAATGCACAAACGGAGACAAGAGTTCTGGTTCGGGTTAAGTTTAGAGAGAAGAGACTTAGAGGAATTACCGTATATAAAGGAAAAATAGTCGAGCTTGGACCGAATAATGGCTTTGAAAAGAATTAGAAAAATAAACGGATCGCCTCCCCATCTGAGGGGAGAAAGAGATTTAAGGAGATTATGTCTTTTAAGACAGTATTTATAGGGAAAATAAATGTGCTCATGGAATGTGAAACGGCTATTCAAAAAAAAAGTCTAAGATAGCATATGGAATTGACAACGGGAATAGGAATACCAGATACAATGATGCGAGTTAGAGTGCGCTTAAAGGGCGGAGAGAAAAATGATACAAGACGACTTGGTAGGAGAAAGAGAGAGGTGAAGACGAGAAAGGGAATTGTTAAGAATAGACAGTGAATTATTCAACTCATCAATAGCGGCGGACAAATTGTCAGAGGTGGAATAGACTAGAATGTCGTCAGCGAAGAGGAAGAAGGAATAGGAGGAGAAGCGATATCAAAAGAGCAAATATTAAAAAGTGTAGGACTAAGACAGGAGCCATGTGGGAGTCCACGATAAACGCATCTCAAGGTGGAATGAGAGGAAGAGGAAAAAGAGAGTTCTGTTCAGAAAGAGGTTGAGTATGAGAATGACGACGACGGGAGGGAGGTTAAAAGAAAATAGTTTGGAACCCAGAGACGGAAAATGCACATTATCAAAGACAGAAGAGACGTCCACAAAGTAGGCAATGGTGAATTTCTTAATTAGATAAGACTTATAGACATCCGAAAGGAAATAACGAATGTAGTCAACCGGTCCAAGCCCAGGGCAGAAACCGAGATTAGATTATTGTGCTCCAGCTACCACACAAGACGATTGTTAATCAAACCTTCAAAAAGTTTACGCAGACAAGAAGCCAGGGAAATGGGACGGAAAGAACATGATTCTTTTAGGAATAGGAATGACAATAAAGTCGTTCCAGGATTTTGGAGTAGAACCAGAAAGGAAAAAAGAATTAAAAATATGGAGAAGGGAAAGCCACGCAGTAGGAGAGAGTTTTTTAAGAATAAAGAACGAGAAACCGTTCCGGCTAAGCGCAGACGAAGTGGATTTATTAAGAATGGATGCAAACCCATCGTAACGGAAAGAAGAAGAGAGGAAGTGAGGCTCAGATTCAACAGGAAAAGAAGGAAGAACAGTTTCTTATAAGCGGAAGCAATAAAATCCAAGAAGCACTCAAGCTTGGGTTTGGAAGGGTGCGAGTGGCGAGGGTGCTCAGAAAAGGGTGATCTAAATGCCTTAGCCATTTTCCAGATCTGGGAGAAGGGCGTGTCTCCAGAGAAGGAAGAACAGAAAGACTACCTAGAATTCTTTAGGATGAAACGAGCTTTTGCGTTGGCTTCTTTGTAGGCTAGGAAGTTGGACATAGAGGAATGAGAGCGGAAGTCTTTGAAGGTAGCAGAGCTTTTTTGGAACGTTGCTTTACATTCTTCGTTCCACCAGAGTGAGGAGGCATACGAGAAAAGCGACCGCGCGTGTTGGAAATAGGAAGAGAAGATGCAGAGAGAGCAGAATCTAGCGTTTGAGTAAAAAAATCGTAACGGAAGAAGGAATCAGGAACATCAGAAATAGAAGAAAGAGAGAGGAATGCACCAAGGAACGAAATTTAATCCAATCAGTTTTAGAAAGGAGACAACGGTGAGATCGAAGTGGTTTGAAAGACTTGGGAGGGAGCACGTTAGAAATACAGGAAATTAGTAAAGGAGGAAATAAGACAAGAAAAAGAAAAATATTACCAACAGGAATTACTAAAAGCGAATAATAACATTTAAAAAACCTGGAAGATAATAGATCAAATAGTGTGTAAAAAAGGAGTCTATAATTATAGATGAGGCAATAGGGAAGAATTTTGATGGATACCGCAACACGGCTCCTAAATTTCAAAAATATTATATGGAGGCTATTGAATATCTCAAACATAATTGTGATATTAGATTCATTAGAACCGAGAATGTGAATACTACGGTTACGTCATTTTACATACCGAAAGTCACGAGTGAAGTGATTGAAAACATAATTAGGAAAATGAATAAAAATAAAGCCCAACAACATGATGGTATACGGGTGAAAGATGTACTTCTTCTTCTTCTTTCGGTGCCATGACCGTTCTCGATCTTAGGCTCATCTGATGGCAAGCTTGGTTAATTCTTTGTAGGCACCCCTATCCTTTGCTGTGTGGAACAGTTCTTCAACACTGCAACCTGTCCATGTCTGTAGGTTCTTAAACCAAGATAATCTTGTTCTTCCAACTCTTCTTTTTCCTTTCACCGTTTCCATTAATATATTCTGCAGTAATGTGTACTTCGGCCCACGCATCACATGACCGAAGTATTCTATTTTTCTTCTTTTGACAGTGTCAATCAGCTCCTTTTCTTTTCTCATCGTCTGTAATACTTCAGTGTTTGTCTTCTTTTTGGTCCATGGAATCCTGAGTAAGCGTCTATAACAGCAAAACTCAAAGGCTTTTAATCGGTGGAGTGTTCTGGACGTCAATGTCCACGTTTCGACACCATATAGTAATACTGACCAGACATAGCATTTCAGAGTTCTGAATTTTAAATCAAGGTCCAAGTCGTGAGCTGTGAGTGTCTTCTTCATTTTTATAAAAGCAGAACGCGCTTGCTCAATGCGACATCTAATTTCTCCGTCTAGGTTACCATACTTATTAATCCAGGCACCGAGATATTTGTATTTATCGACGTGTTCTGGTCTGCCATTGTTTATCATTATGTCGATCGGGTGTGGGTGGTTTGAGATGGCCATTACCTTCATTTTTTTCACGTTAATTATCAGTCCATATTTATTGCATACTAAAAATCATTAACGAGTCGGTAAAAGAAGGTATATTCCCCAGGGAGTTAAAAGTAGGTATAGTAAGACTAATATATAAAAACGGGGATAAAAAATTCTGTGAAAACCATAGATCAATTGCGTTAATATCAGTTATTGCTAAAGTGCTTGAGCACTATGTAGGTAACTATCTTAAATTGTACATGGAAGAGAACAACCTTATATACTCGTATCATAACCAATTTGGGTTCACTAAGGGGAAATCAACGGTTACTCTGCTCAGAATTTTTACATCTGCGATAAATAAAAGATTAGCATCCAGCAAACAATTCCTCTGTTCATCCGAAGATCTTATTTGGGTTATCGCTTTCTCATTAAACGTTTTCTCACTTCCTCGTCAAATATCAGTACCTCTTATTCTTTTATCCTTCGTCACTGGCGTTTTTCCTCCAATAAAATTCCTATACTATCTCATATATCGTCTCGCCTTTCTAAATTTCCCCTTTTGTCATTCCTCATCACAAGCTTCCATTTTTTTCTTACGTCTATTCCAAATTGTTAAAGCCACCAAATATCATCTTCGTGCCATGCTTTCTTAAATCCTCTCCCTCTCATATCGTCAGTATGGAATTTAATAATACAATAAATTCTCTATTCCATGATCACTCTTTAATTTTTACTGACGGATCGAATAGCCCGATCGGAGTTGGGGCGGCATTCTTGTGCCCCCTCAGTTCTTTCATTCTCGGTCTTTTAGACTTCCGTCCTTTTGTTCTGTCTTTACTGCAGAATCTGTTGCCATTCTACAAGCCATTATTCATATTTCCTCTTCTGCAAGTTCTTCCAAATTCCTTATTGTTTCTGATTCTTTAAGTGTTCTTCTAGCGCTATCTCCACCTTCCCTTTCTCCTTCCACTGATGCTATTATCCTTTCTATTCGTTCTCTTCTTCATGATCTATCCTCATCGACGTCTACCCAGATTGACTTTCTTTGGATTCCGGGACATTCAGGCATTGATGGAAATGTAGCCGTCGACCTCCTTGCTAAAGCTGCTGTTTCCAATGGGAATTTTATTAGTAGGGTTCCAGCACACAATATTCTTCTTCCAACTAAATCCTGCCATCTTAGACTTTAGCATTCTGTTTATGTATCTCTTTTCGCTAATCCTAATTCCTTTTATCTCTTGATTAATCCTGTTCCTCCTCCTCGTCCTTGGTTCTATGAGTTTCCCAGTTTGCGTCGGTCCATAATTACTAAATTATCTCGCCTCCGTTTCTCGCATAGTCTCCTTCCTTCTTCACTAAATCGCTTTTCTTTGGCTGCATCTCCTTTTTGTCCATTGGATCCTGAAGGTTCCCAGTATGTTTGCGATGCGAATCACATGCTCTTCGAGTGCTCCGGTTTATCTCGCGAGCGTGAGTTACTTTATTATCATCTTTTAAAGCTTGATCTTCCTGCTCCTTTCAATGCCTCTTATGTTCTTTCTCTACCTATTATCTCTGTTGTTCCTGTCCTAGGGGTGTTCCTTGATTCCATTGTCGACAGAATAAAAATATAATTTCTATTCTATTCCATGTATCTATTCCTTTTTGCTGGGCTAATGCTCTTTGGTAGCAAACCCAAGGGGGGGTAAAAAAAAAAAAAAAAAAAAATTTGATAGTCTTCCTAGACCTTACTAAGGCTCTTGATTTAGTGGATAGGAAAATATTGATAGAAGACCTACGCAAAATTGGTACAACAGGGAAATTTCTTAATTGGTTTAGATGTTATTTACATGAAAGGGAATGTTTAGTAAAAATTGGTAATGAATATAGTGATATGGGGAAAACGAAAAATTGAGTAGGACAAGGAACTATATTAGAACCATTAATGTTTCTAATTTACATCAACTTCACTCACAATTGTATTACGAACGTCAAACTTTACGCATATGCTGATGATATTGCTCTGGTAATTGAACACCAAGACGTAGAAATAGCAGAAAGGCTGCTTCAGGAGGACCTGAATATGGTTTGCAAATGGGTACGCGATAAAAAATTATTAATAAATGCCAAAAAATCAAAAGTGATGTATGTAAGAACACCGAGCAGATTTAGGAAGTTCATGCCTAAAATAGTGTTGCACAATGTAGATTGCCTTCATGGAACGGAAGTATGTCGTTGTGAGCCGTTAGAAACGGCTGATAATTTCAAATACCTGGGAATAACATTCGATAAGGCGTTAACTTGGGCAGTTCACATAGATAACATTGCTAGGAAAGTTAGGCAGACTATGCCGGTGTTATACAAATTAAAACAAGTTATGAACTACAAAACTACGAGACTGTATTTTGACTCATTAATAATGACTAGGATTAGATACGGACACGAAATTTGGGGGGAAACAAAATAAAAAAACGGAAAGATGTTTAAAAATTTTGTTACTGAATTGGATAAGTGCGAATCTTGTAATATTTGGTGGGACAATAATAAAGAAATGTCTCCAAAAATGTATTTTCATTACAGTAAACCTTTAAGGTATAAAATAGAAAAAATAAGATTACCGACAAGGGAAAAGGTGTATGGGACTAGAAACTATGAAAATTTGTGTTTTATAAGACCTAAAAGGATTAATAATAAAATTGATAATGTTGAAAAGGAAGTTATGAGTCATTTATTAGGTAACTTACCAAAGGAATTAAGAGACGAATGCAATTTGAATATATGTAAAGACAGAATAAAAATATGATTGATTGCGTGGTGCAAATAATGAGAAATGGTTAGTCATAGGAAAGGAACAGCGATAAGACTGGTAATTGACAGAAAAAGTAAATAATTATAAATTATGTAATAAAAAAAAAAAAAAAAAGAAAGAAAAAAACCAAATGTTTGGTGCTCATGTTCTAGCTGCATTACTTATGGCTTATGTGAAAATATTTCGGTATGATGTGCGATGGGTATAAATGTTTTGAATTAAAATTAGACATAGAATAGTAAAAATAAAAGTTAAGTTGAATTAAGAAATATAAAAGCGAATTTGGATGTATTAGAATCAAGAAGTATATGATGAATAAACGATATAATTATGTTAGGAACTCACAGACGGGCAATTGACTTGTGGGACCTGCAAATTATTTTTAAATAAAAAAAAAAAATTAAGAGTGAGCAGAATGAGGACATGATCGCTGCTATTAAATATTATTTTAAAATATGTATTTTTTGTACTATATGGGAATTTGACGCTGAGCTGTTGTATCAGGAAATTGATTTCATAATTAAATAGATAAAAATAAATAAATAATAGTTAGATTTAGATTCTAATTTGCTATCTTTTTGTAAAAACTTGTTACTTGAACGAGTGATACATGCAACAACAGAGAAGTTCTGATTGGTTATCAGTAAATCTTCATTATCTAATCGCATTACCGAATGGTTTACAGTGCAACTATTTAAGTAGAAAAAACTACAGTCCAAGATGATGGTATTGACAACCATTACTTAATTATCTGCTAAGAACCAATAAGAAAACTTGATGCTGCTTTATTAAGATTAGTAATAGCGGTTCGCTAATTAAAGTAAACAAGTCGTGATTCTTCGGTAATGATCGATAACGTAATGTTTGGTCCGCTATTGCACGATTAGAGCATGTAAAATGCTGGAAGCTAATCGGATAGACTGAGCTACGTATCGATCACACGGATATCATTTCTGGATAACACTCTTCTGGTTTCAGAAATTATTACATCCTTATATATAAGAATTCGGCGAACGAAGACGTGACCAAATCTGGGTAATTTTCAACATAATGTGCAAATGAAAACGTTATTTAGCAAAAGCGTGTGTATGCAAAAATAAATTAATCAGACCGCATATAGCGCTAAGCCGTTGGATGACGAAACATTAAACAACATTGTTTAAGCATAGCGAAGTAAGCAAAGTTTGGTGTACAACACTTTTTCTTCCTTATGAAAAAAAGAAAAGAAGAAAAAAAAACAAAGGAAAAGAAAACTGAAATGAAAGAGTACAATAGAAAAAAACAAACGTAGGTACGAACATGAACATAATTGATAAGTGGTACGGTATAAAAAGGGAAAAGCTTAATAATAATATTTAATTTTATTTTTATTTCTGTTTTTCTTTCGATCTCTATATGTATACGAGCGTAGGCAACAAAGGAAGTATGATCATTTAGTGCTAATAATTATGCTGGAATAACTATCTGATACGGTTTGTGTACTCCTGGTCATTGACTCGACCTTAAAATCTGCATAAAGTATAGGTGGATTCCTCGTTGGAGACGACTGAGATCTATCCCTATAGCTATTACACATTAGGAATGATAGCATTATAGTAATGAAAACAATCATAGTAATGATAAGTGCTTGTTTGAAATTGGAGGCGTTGATTAGTGGTCTTCCAAATCCTTAGTGTTCAGAGTATTTTAGACGGAAGCAAATTCTTCATCAGCCGAATCGAAGTTATCAGAATTTGCCTTGTCGGGTTTGATTATGCTGATTTCCCAAATGACCTTAATTTCCTGTTAGAATTTCAGAATCTTCCAATCTTCTATGGGAACCACGTGACTAAAGTTGGTTTTTGTATTGGAGTGTCCGTCCAACGAAATTGACGGTTTGAAGGCGTGACAATCATCAAGTAAGGTTCCTACCCCAAAACTTTCGAGTTTGAATCACATTAGATGGTAAGTACTAAGGAGTCGAGAACAATGAATAACCATCGGTTACCAGTGAGTTTTTTGAACATATTATTTCTAAGGAGGACAGTCGTGGTTTCACAATCATCGGAAACAACATTAGATTTTAACAAGTACAATCTAGATTCATACTTTACTGATTTTACAGATGGCCTGGCTTTTGCATAGATGTATGGTATCTCCGTCCCTGAGCGTTATCGATGATTCAATTGCTGAGGTCCTTGTAGATGAAATACTTCGTGGACAGCCGATCAGTTGATAGATATTTGTACTTCAGTTGTACATAACGGAGAAGGAAAGAAAACGAATTACTCGAGAGAATTAGATAGAGAATGATATGAAAGAAGTAAAAATTTGTATTATTTACCTAGAGAAGTTTTACCTTGCAAATTAACAAATTATTATGAATGATTATATTAATTATACAAATTTTATAATATTTAAATATGTGCTGGGAGAATCAGAGCGATAAGGAATCTTTTACATTTCAGTAAATTAGCTCGATCTAATTCTATTAACAAGTATTTAGGAAGAATTATCTCAGTGCACAGCATTTTGTTTTTGCAAAGTAAGATATGGAATCAAATTCGAAAGTTAATTCACTACTTAATTCCGATATTAAATTAATGTACTCAATGACTGATTAATATATAATGAAAATTCGATCTCGTCACTTAGATTGCACACGATTTTATTAAGTGACTCTCAGTTAACTGTTAACATACACTGACGAAATTTTAAAATCGAAACTGATTAGTTAAAAACTTTGATAGTTTTCCTGATAAATTGAAATTGTTCCTTCATCAATTCATTTAATTCATTTCCTTCGATCATTACTTTATCAATAGATGTCGAATACTATTTGCCATCGTCAAAATTCAGCATACCGAGAATAGACATTTAAGTACATAAGATCCTCCATTGAAGATAGCACACTGTAGACCGCGTAACCACACAAATGTTGGATCGTTTGAAGTTGACCTTTTAATTTAACAACTTCATTATTAATTCACTTTAGGATCTAGCAGCAACTTAAAGAATGAAAATTATTTTTAATGCGATGACGAAAGTCTTTAACAGAAAGATGAGTTGATGAAAGCAACTTTTGCTCGATAAAAGTAATATTGATGAATAAAATAAAAGTCTACGAAATACTATATATACCTTACTTAGCTAAACTAAGATGTTTGTAAAATAGACCGGATGTTTTGTGGCATTATTGAACCTCGGATGAGAGAGTACAAGGTTATGATAGAGTGAGATTACTGTTAGTAGGACTGGAACGAATGATGTCATGACAAAGGATGAACAGGAATTACACTGTCCCCAGCATTATTATCACCTGAGAAATACAGTTTTATAAGTTTGCTATTAAATTTTACATACTTTTTAACAATTAATAGTGATACCATATTTTGACTTATTACTTTAACTATTTTGCATGGTTCTTCAAGATTAGAAGTTAATTTGTCGAATCTTGAGCTTTTATTCATTAACATGACTATTACATGCGGGAAAGTTAATTTTCTTATCGTAATACTCCTTAGTTTTAAATTTGAACACAATAATGTTTTTGTGGACGATCTTGTGTATGTTATTTAACCTCAGCTTGAGATGATTGAAGTAATCATCACGTGTATAGCTAAATTCAGGATTCCACAGTGAGTGAACTTGGAAGATGGAGTTTGTGTAGCCAAAAAGTAGCTGGAATGAGTAGAAATTGGTAGTCTTGGGTGTGTTAGTGTTGTATGAAAAAAGTGATGTAAATAACAAAATCATCCTAATTGTTTTCGATTCGATTTATGAAATGTTTCCAGTAATAATTGAATGTTATTTGACTTCTCTCCAAGCTACTATTTGTTTGCGGATGGTAGGGAGGTTGAAAATACACGTCGGTCCATGAATAACTTGAAGAGCTAGTTAATTATCTCAAAGATAAATTCCATTCCACGGTCAGATAGCAAGGATTGAGACTAAATAATTTAACTAGTTCCTTGAATATCGTTGAAGTTTTGTGATTGAAGATCAAAATTACGTAAAAATATTTCGTCAAGTCAACGATTGAGATGTTCCTTTAATCTAGTACAAAGAACAAAACTGTCACCTGTATATCCGAAACATTGAGTACCCTGTGGACCGTTGAGAACGGAGTTCATCAAACTTAGAAAGATGACTGTTTTTTTTTTAATCTGAAAGGCATACATGTGTTCTATTCAAAATGTCTTAAACTGACACTAAAAGCATTTTTTTAATATCAGAATCTTTTCTTTAATCTAGTGAAATCTAAAAGCTGAATTCCAAGTAGAAAAATACTTTGACAGACTTAATTGATCTAAAATTGCATCGATGTTGGGCGGTGGAAATACCCCCGCTCCCCCAAACTACACATTACATTATTCAGTTTTCTATAGTCTATAATAATTCTTCACTGCTCACTCCCAAAGTTGTCTAACTTCTTGGAAACTATCCAAAGATTGTTTATAATCTCCAGATGGTAGCATTGACGACCGTTACTTAATAAGTTGATAAGAACCAATAAGAAAACTTGATGCTGCTTTATTAAGATTAGTAATAGCGGTTCGCTAATTAAAGTAAACCAGTCGTGATTGTTCGGTAATGATCTATAGCGTAATGTTTAGTCCGTTATTGCACGATTAGAGCATGTAAAATGCTGGAAGCTAATCGAATAGACTGAGCTACGTATCGATCACACGGATATCATTTCTGGATAACACTCTTCTGGTTTCAGAAATTATTACATCCTTATATATAAGAATTCGGCGAACGAAGACGTGACCAAATCTGGGTAATTTTCAACGTAATGTGCAAATGAAAACGTTATTTAGCAAAAGCGTGTGTATGCAAAAATAAATTAATCAGACCGCATATAGCGCTAAGCCGTCGGATGACGAAACATTAAACAACGTTGTTCAAGCATAGCGAAGTAAGCAAAGTTTGGTATATATCAAAAGGTAGAAACAGTCGCATTAGCAGTTTTATCCGTTCCATTTTGTTGTAAATTATTTATTTCAAGATTTTTTTCGTCTTTTGCATACCCTATAAACGTTAAAATACCAATAAACACAAACTTGACTCATTCGTTCCTCATATCTAAAAAACTGCCCAACCTGTGTCAACGCTGCAACATGCCTATATCGGTGAGGCATCTTTTGATCGAGTGTAATCACTACCAGCAGGCCAAACAACAAGCGGGTATTACCAACCGGTCTCCCAGTAATGTTTTCGGACGCCGAGAAGTATAAAAAAATCGTAGCCTTTCTCAAAGACATCTCAGTATTCCAACTTATCTAACTTCCTCAGCCTTTAGCTGACTTTTTTGATTATTTTGTTGTTTCGCGCATTTCCTAATATTCAACATAAAATGTTATAATATTATCTGTAAAACCGTAGTCGCTAATGACCTTGTAGTCCAAAAGCGACTTGTAAATACAATAAATAAATAAAATAAATAACAAAAATTTAAACACGAACAGCCCAAGCCTAAATGAGAAGACAGTTTCAAATTCTTCCGTAGGCAAAGAATTTCTGTGCGATGCGGATAGATAAAATTAATTAAAACAGTGTGCTTAATAAATCATCATGTAATCGGTCTCCCAAAATTATAAGAAAACCATACCGAATAAAACGCAATTTAGATCGTAATATCTCCCAAATACAGAGCAAAAAAGAGGAGGGGGGGCTCTATCGTTTCGGCCGTGCTACATTTCGGTCTTGTTCTTTTTCAGGCAAATTTAGTTTAGTGTTAGTGAGTTTTTTTTTCTTTTTTTTTTTTTTCGTTTTTTGAGACACATGTTTTTCTTAAAAGCAAAAAATCTATTATAGTTAAAAATTATTGCCAAGATCGACTACATTTTTCAAAAATTTTTATTGAAATAACTGAATATAATCAGCATTTCAAGTTTGTATAAGTGGCAATAATTTTTGAAGCGATATATGAATTAAAAAGAACCTTGAAAAAAGTTGCTGTTTTTTTCTAAGCAAATTAATTACTAATTTCGTGAGTGCTTTTTAAATTTAATTATTATTTTACGTCTTCAGTATGATATTAATTGAAGAAGAAAAATTGAAAACTTACTAACACCAAACTGGATATATACTTGGAAAAAGAACGAGGTCGACAAATGTCGGAGCCTAATCGTTGAGGCCAAAACGAGACGGCCTCATAAAAAGCTAACTTCAAATCAAATATAACGGACTAAGAAAGGAATAGTAGGGGAAATTTTGAAAATAAAATCTACCTTATTTTCACGAAACTTTCATATTTCAGTTAAACGTTTTTTCGCATAGCAATTATTGAAAAATTAATTTAAAAAAAAAAAAAAAAGAAAGAAAGAAATCAGCACGTACGCAGTAAGCATTCGTGAGAGCGTATAAAAACTATTTATGGCGGAGTTTTTAACTGTTGGTATTAAAAAGTTTATAAACTACTGACCAGTAAAAATTCTCATCGTTTATATGGTATATTAAAATTCTGGAACATAAGCAATTTTTATCCGGATATCTTAAAATAGTAATGCACTTTCTATTTACGCCAACAGAATTTAATATTATTTAACTGCGGTTGAAAAATGACGCTATTACGATGTTGACAAATACCGATAAAATATAAACAACCATTTTTACGCCTTTGAATTTTGACAACAATATGTGCTAGATGCAGTATCATAAAAGTCACATCGTCGATTTAAATTGATCACATTATAGTTAAATTTACGAAAATTTAACGGAAACGAAAGAAGCGAAATCAATTTTGCTCGAAAGAAATTCTGCAATAAATATTTTTTAGCATTATAGTTTTAAGTTGGGTTGTTCATAATCTTTTATAATTCTAGGAAGAACTCACTTAGAACCAGCAAATATTATGAATAACACAACTTAAAACTGTAACGCTAAAACGCAATTATTCTGGAAACTTTTGGAGTAAAATTGATTTCGTATATTTCGTCCCTAATTTGATTTAATTATATTTTGTAAATTTATTTTGAAAAAAAAAAACATGCAACGCCCTTTTTTAATAAAAATGTTTGCTATATGTGATACCTGGTGTCTATTAAAAGGAACCTATCGTTCGAAAATAAATTTTCAAAAAAACAGCTGTTAAACGAAACAACCCCGTATCGACGCGCTCCCACATTGTCATGACCATCGATATACACTCCCGCCTTGTCATGACGACCGCTCTTCCATTTCCTCTTTCCTATCAATCATCTTCATTATGCAGTTTTATTTTTACAGATAATGTAGCGAGTAGCCAAAAGACTACAAAAAATTAAAGGCCATAAATGGATAAGAATGGATATTTGGGTGGTAAAAGTGGGTATCACCAAGGAACATTCGTGACAGAAGTTTCAGATCCCTCACACTCCCTTGGTTTTTGAGAAACTCCCTTTTTACTGAAATACAGTTAATTTTTTTTGTTTTTCAAGCGCAACTGACCGATTGTCTTAATTTTTTCCGTTATGTTGTAGACACAAGGGGAGGGGCATCTTGGAAATCACCTGAATGAATTTTTTTGATTGTACGTGTGTAGTAGAGGTTAGTTACGTTTATATAGATGCTTATACTTTTCATAAGTTTTCCGGTGAATTTGTAATTTTATAAGCTTCAACTAAAGAATGAAATTGAATTCGGATGTAAACACTCGGAGAAGTTATTTAAACATTATTGGTCAAGGAAAATCGTATTATAAATTGAATTTAATAACACATTTTTCAGTTAAAACATAGGTACACGTTTGACCAGTGTGATTTTTGATGTATATTCCGAAGTTTGCTCAACCTTTGTGTATTCGCGGTTATATTAATTTCATTACAAATTATATATTTTAATTTACGTGTAAATAAAATTTAAATTGAATTGAATCGAATCGAAATATCGTAACACTTGGAAACAACGTACTATTTTAAACACTTATTTAAAAATCTCAGTTTTCCAGAATATTTGAAAGGTAGGCAAAATCATTCTAATGAATAAACTCAATAAAGACTCACCCTTATATCAAATACTTATAGACCAATATCATTACTCGCAAATATTGGCAAAATATATGAAAAAATAATTAATCTCAGAATAGATAAAGTAATCAAAGGTAGAAACATATTACATGAAAACTAATATGGCTATATGAAAAATAAATTAACTGGAAAAGCAATAGTGAAACATATGAAAATTAATAACTACGAAATTACCTATAAACTAATACTACTCATTTGACGTAAGTGCAGCATTTGATAATATTAAGTAGTCAAAGATTATCAGCTGTTCACAAAAAAAATCAACTCCGTAACAGCTTCATCAAATTAATGAAACATTTTTTACACACAGAAAAATAGAATTTTAAGACAACAATAATTATCTGAAAGGAAATTACTAGCGGGTATTCAAAAAGGATCCGCTCTTTCTCCTACACTATTCAACATCGCAGTGACAATCGCGACTGAATTTAATACTTTACCAACGGCATATTTTGATAATTTTATGAACATTATTCATTTTTGTTCGGCACATTAACCGAAAAATTGCACCAAAAAAAACAAAAATACAGAGAGCAAAGCATCAACTAAAAAGAAATTCGGTCAGAAATGGACGAAATGAAACAAGTAAGAAAAGCAATGATAAATAAAGACG
Source organism: Icerya purchasi (assembly GCA_039619475.1). Taxonomy (NCBI): domain Eukaryota; kingdom Metazoa; phylum Arthropoda; class Insecta; order Hemiptera; family Monophlebidae; genus Icerya; species Icerya purchasi. Next base: position 32,655,454 of record CM077116.1, on the reverse strand, counting down.
AAAATGAAAAGACGAAAGAAACACAATGCAGGCTAGGAGGCCCAAGAGCTAGCATCTGGGAATAAAAAATCGCATGTTCCGTTAACAGAAAAGACCATTCAAAAAGGGCATGGTCAAAGTTACAGAAAGCTTCATTGTTTAGATATAGAGGACGACAAAATGAAAGCAAGAAGGATGCAGCAGAGTAGAGTTGGAGCATAAGCGAATGATAGAAAACAACAGGTGGGAAGAAAGATAAGGTTGGAGAGACAGATAAAAGGATCGCTTATTAGAAAAGGACGATATCAGTGGCCGTATTTTTAAAATTAAAACAGATGATAAACATAAAACAAAACACGGAAAAAATTAAAATAAGAATTTTAAATAGAATGGTTGAAAAACAATCAAAAGTAAAATTAACACAAAAAAGCACATTTGTTACTGGCGTACCTCTTACGGTAAAAATAGTAGATTTATGCGTACGCTCAACTACATTATAAGCGTGTTCATTTAGGCCATGTTATATCAACATAGATGACCACACACACACACACACAAAACACAGATAGCCAGATAAAATACGAGCTGTTCTGCTGGAATATTATTTCCTTTATTTTGTGCAATTTAAAACCGGGGCATCCCTTTCTTAATTGCTGAAAAATTAAATGTGCTTTTCGACGAATATTTCGGTATTTAAATAAAAATTTCCACGACACTATACTTCGCAATTTTAACTTCAAATCACTAAAGTCTTTCCTTTTTTATGTTTTTTTTTCACATGCTATGCTAGCTGTCAGGTCAAAGATATTACTTTTGCTTTGACTCTACTGGATCGGAAAAAAAATTAATACTCATTTCAGAGGACTGTCAGCGGATCATCAAAGATTACTACTCGTTTTAATGCACTAATAAACGCATCCAAGCACCTTTAACATATATTTACATATATGTATATACATACATTTGGTACTGATACTCCGCTGAATGCTACAGCATTATGTAGAAACCACCACAGTTTTGACGTGTTCACGACCGATTTTGAAGGTAAAAACGTTTCGATGTGAAACTTTGTTAGATAACTTTGAAGACCATAAACAGCTTTTTAGCGAAATTAATCACCTTTACACATATAAAGATACACTTATGTTCAATGTTACCCTGTAAAATATACATTTTAAACCTCAGAAAAAGTGTTATTGTATAACCCCTTAAAACTGTAGTATATGAATAGATTGTTTCTGCATCATTTTGTTAGCAACAATTCGCAGCCGGGAACAGCATGAATTCATATATAATACCGTATTCCTTCGAATTTAAGACGCGCATTTTTTACTCGATTCCGCCTTTTCAAAAATAACGTTAGGAAATCCGCATATCGTGTTTCAGGTAGGCGGGACGGTGAGGTATTCTCTACTGATATATAAGTAGACAATAGTTGGAAGTATCCCCGTTGTCTTAGCTGCAACATACTTTTCACGAAACAGTTGCAAAGTTGACAACGTTGGAGGATATTCATTTTTGTCGCCTTGCGACCAATCTTGCTACAGTTTTTGTGGTCTTCGAAAAGTATAATGTAAGTATATTTTACCTGTATTTTCGTCATAATTCAATGAATAGTTACTATTGTGTAATTTATTTATTGTTTATATGATGTTTTTTTTTATTTTTATGGTAGATTGTTGATTTTTTTATTCCTACGGATTTATATTCTCTATTCTTTTCATCTCTCTTCTCCCCTTATTCTAGTTTATAATGCAATAATATTATTACATGTGTTTAGGGCACGCTACACCAAACCAGAGGACATCAGGCGAATCCTGGAATAGTTAGAAGAGGAGAACGTACATGTACAATTTGGTACTAGCCCTCATGAAAGAGAATTTGAAGTATAGAGCGGCACTCTGGAACCTTCCAGCAGAGTTACAAGCTTTCTTGAAAAATTACAAGAAACATGTGTCAGAAGCTACTACTACAACTAAAGCCGGAATTTGTTATTGTTGTGGTACAAAGAAGAATACTAAAACCTCAGTAACCTGCCAAAACTGTAAACGGAACGTATGTAGGAATCATCATTCCAGCAAAGTTGTCACTTGCCACCCCTGTGACGAAGAACGAATGAAACACGACGAAAATGAATATTAATTGTGATTGTTTTTTCGTGATCGATATTTTGTTTTTAGATTTATTTTTGTATTTTTCTATACATATTCACAGTATTTTGCTAAATCATTTTTCTACATCATGAAGTGGGTATTTGATATTTGGTTTTTAGAATTATTATACACTATTGTCCTATGTCACAAATAATAAATTTCATTGGTTTATAAATGTCCTTGTTGTTATTGAATTTTACCGCGATTAAAAACGTAATACTAAGCAAAAAAAAAACGCAGTTAAACAGACGACGGGGTAAACACTGCTTTGCGAGTGATGGCGTGCCAGTAAAAGACGCGAACGCCCGAAGGTTAAAGGGCTAAAATAATAACGGGTGCGTCTTAAATTCGAAGTAATACAATATTATTTTCATGGTACGTTAGTATGTCGCAAATTATTTGTATTTGTGTACAATCCGGTCGGTATTAAACGATTTAAAAATATTATCACTCACTTTAACGAATGCGCTGGTAGTCAAATACACGAACATGGCTTATAGTGAATCGAAAGGGTACTATTTTCGATGAAGAAGTGAAAGAAATTGTTGCATTCATTCGTCGATATGCAGAGTCTATAGCTATCACTTTGCTTGGCCGTTTACCGAATCATTGGAAGTATCGACCGTTTTTTAAAAAATACCATCCAACGAAAATAAATCTACTTTTTATCAGCGCAACCTGGTATTCGAGTCATTAAATTATGAGCATTCCAACAGTTATGGGAAACTTATTGTCCATACATCATCACTATGAAACTCGCATATGATTTATGTGACGTCTGTTGCAAACTCGTTAGTAAAACTAGCGTTACAATTAACATCAGTGATGAAGAAAAGCAAGCTGTATTGGATGAATATCGCAATCATTTACAATTGGCTAATGGTCAGCATGAGGAAAAGTACCGAGAAATTCGAAGAATCTAACTGTTCGATGATATTGATGGATTACGCATAGAATGTTAATGCACCATCTGGACCACAGCAAGTTGGAAGTGTGTATTTCGAGTCCCTGTCTATCAAATACCCTTTTCCTAAATTCCTAGTAATAATTACGATGCGTCTTAAATTCGATGTTTTTATTTTTTTCCAAAAATCGTTTCCTAAAACATGGGTGCGTCTGAAATTCGAAGGAATACGGTTTATATTTGTATAATTTCATCAACTGCACTATAGAATATAGTGAACTTAAACAACACATATTTAATTTTCAGAGATAAAATATGTATGAATATATATCGTTTGTGTGTATAAGTATACCCCTTCTTATTTATTTTATCTTTCCCTCATATTTGCATACATAACTACCGAAATAGTATATTATGATGATAAAACGAAATTTAAATAATTATTCTGAAATTAATTAAATTGTTATTAACGAAATAAGTAAAAACTTGAAATAAAGCATCAATTTTATTAAATTCTCTATTACGGGGATGGAAATATTAAAATATTTATTTTTTACTGATCGCGTTACCTTTATAATATTTTTAACAATAAATTTTGTTCTAACACAGACTAAAAAAATAAAAAAAAAAGTCCAAGAGGATTTATCGCAAGAAAAATTATGAGAAGGGAACTTAATAAAACAATTAAATGAATTAAGACTATGCCAAGGACTGATGCAAAAACAGATTACAACCTACTGAAAACTGCAATACGAATAAAAGTAAAAAGAATTAGGAAAAGCCAAAAGTCAGGTATAAACTGCAAGGTAAATCATAGAGAGTAATAAAATAAAAGCAAACGGTATTACACGTTAGGAATAAAGTTCGAGCATTAACGTAAATAGGAAATAACACTGATTATATCACACCCTAAGTGCAGTAAACGCAGTAGAGCAAAAGAGCAACAATTGAACGTTTGCAATATAGTTCATGACCGCATGATGTGACATAGCTTATAAATTTTTTTTTTTGAACTAACTGTAAAGGGTCAAACGAGGAGACTAATGCCTATATTGCGGGTCCCAAACACTTATTATCGTTTATTGTATAAATATAACGTACAATATAATATCGATGTCCGACTATAAACTAAGCTATCACTATTATTATACATATCGGCATATCTACTGCAATGGCCACAAAACCACGAACGCGTGAAATAAAACAACAATCTTCATAAATGAAGCTAATATCTTATCCTCTTAACAAAACGTATACACTTCCGATCTGGAAATTTATAACTAATAATATTATTACACAGAATCGCCGCAAACATATTCCAACCCATACAAACAACCAGACAGTACAATCAGGCAGAACAAATACAACACAGATGAAATAATCATAATGTAACGCTATTAATGTTAAAAACCGAATAATATACGTCCAACGCAACATAGTTAACTACAATAAATACTCTATACAAATATCAAATAGGTAATTATGCTCTATTATGCCACATGCACTCAAGCCCGAATACCCTTTTATATTGTATTTGGGGGGAGACCAAGAAACCTGCAAATTATTACTCCTATCCCTGCAACCAAGCAATTAACCAAATTTTTATTTTTTCCTTCCAAGCTGCTAAATGCTGTTCTATCCAGATTTCCTTCGGTACTTTTAACAATAAATTCATCAATACATTTTCTTTTTTTTTTTTTTTAATGGGTTCGTCGACATGGACATTGGCCCAAGAACGGTGGAATAGAGAAAAGAGAGACTCAAATCCTTACACGATCAAAGATAGCTGACAGAAAGGAATCAAGAGCTAGAATAACCGAAGGAGAAGGAAGGGAGAGAATGAATGAAGCACAGTATGGAGCGGGAATACCATTTTGTAAGAGGAAGGAATAAAAAGAAGCCTGTTCAGTTGAAAGTGACGAACAACTGAACATTATATGATCAGGATCACAAATACATTGATCGCCGGGAGGGTGCAATGGACAATAAGGAGAAGGCACGAGAGAATAACGGAACAATGAAGAAGGGAGCAAACTATGCCCAAAACGCAAGCGGCAAATAGCAGAGAGATTAGAACGGCGCATAGAAGGAAAGTTAATAAACCATGGAAAACGTGGAAGGGAAGGTTGAATAGACAAGAAAAGGGAGTTCAGGTTGGAGAATGAGGAGACGTAGGAGTCAGACCACAGTTTGGAATGAGCAGCTGCAGACAGAAGGGTAATATTAGAAGCTGAGAAGGCAGGAAGAAACCTACCAGTCGACATTATCTATTTTATTATTTACCCCCCGTCTGAATTAAAAGGACAATTCTTTAGTCTGGTACTTCGCTTCTTATCTATTAATGGCAGTTGCACGTCTTGCAACTTACCTTTTAGTAGCTTGTGATAACAATACATCGCTTTTGGAGGTAGTTCCTTATTTTTTATCCACCATACAGGATCAGAAATATTCCTGTTTCTCAGATTTCTGGAGGGAGTTATTAATTTCAGACATCTCGCTAGTAAATTGTGATTTTGCTCATTTCCGATTTTTTTGCCTCACCCCATACTTGAACAGCATAATGGACCCTCGACTCCGAAAGAGATAAAATAGAAAATTAACATTGACCATACCGCATCCTAAGTGCAGTGGTCATTGAAGTGCGATTGGACAGCAGAAAATTAAGGGTATTGGTTTCGGACCGAGTAACTAGCAACGTAACACAGCAAGGTGTTCGAACAAGCCAGTTTTGTCAGCCATATCAGAACTCAGAAAAGCAGCCTTTCACTACTAAATAGTAATTTCGTTATTAGTAATAAATTTGAACAAAACTACTCTACAACAGCATCGGTATAAGACAATGGGTAAGAAACATTACATGGGCGAAAACATCCCAGGGAGTTAACACATTGAAGAAGCGACACTTCTAGCTGCTCGTATTTGTTACAATTAAATAGTAAATGATTAATACCCTCGTCAATATTGAAAAACTGGCGAGAATCACAGTAGACACTAAGGCATGTCCCATACGCAGGCGATAATTGGTGGTGACATACTTACGTTCAATTCCGATAGGGACACCTGTAGGAATAAAGTGATACCATGGATCAGAACTAAGAAAAACCTATCGAAAAATGACATACTGTAACATTAACTTATATAAACATCTACTCATTTTAAATATACATATCCGCATTAAGATTAAAAATGGCTTTTATTTATTTGGACGACAAGAAATAAGCCGATTTTGAGTTCCCGACATAATTATACCGTTCATCCGAAATGTTTACAACAGCTTAAAAGATTAACATGTTAAAGAGAGAACATTTTTAATTTATCTCCCAATTAATTCAGTAATATATAGCAAAAAGTCATTCAGTATACTTTCTATTAATTTTACCGCCGCTTGATCTATTTTACCTTTAATTCCTCTGGATCCCACGTTAACAAAGATATTATAATTTCTGCTTTGGTAAATCATTTCCTTATTAATAATCTTATGTGCTTCATGTTTTATACTTCAGTAACTTATAATAATAATAATAATAATAATAATAATAAGCATTTTTGGTGAAATTTCGTCGCATTATGTGTTATGCAGTAATCATATTCATGCACAGCAGATTATAATATAATCGTACAGTAAAGTTAGAAATAAGGAAATAAAATGCAAATTGTAATGAAGGCTTATAGGAAAGTCCAATAAAAACCATACGTCATGATAGTGAAAAGTGCAAAAGGATTAAAAACATATTTTCCATTACTTAAGACACAAAGTTATTATCTTCATCACCACGATAGCCTAGTTGCTAGTCGGCTTCCATTACGGAATTCTCGAATTCGATCCCGGGCGTCGACAGAAATTATTACGAAAAACTAAAAATAAAATACTCGCTAATAGAATCATATGGAAGGCGATGGCAAACATGCATACCATCCTATGCACGCTAGGTAGTACATAAAAGACACACACACACGAGGGACTGCAACTGCAGCGCGATAAAAAGCGCCATGAGCGCTACCTATTCCGAATAATTAGAATGTACAAATAGGTAGTCACCACGCTCGGAACCGCGAGCAATACGACTAGGATACATTTTTGCGTCATAAACAGATATAGAGATGTATATATGAAACATTTAATACATTAACTAATTATTTAAATTTCCGACTAGTTTCGGATTTTAGACATTTATAATCATGCCGATAATATCATCACTATGATTATAGACTTTTAAAATTTGAAACCAGCCGGCATTTAATTAATCAGTTAATATATTAAATATTTGTATATTTTAATGTAATCTGATTGTACACATATACTATGAAAAAGAATAGAGGAAATTAAGTCTAAATTTCAGAAGGCGATGTTTCTTACAAACGATTCCATCTTTAACCGTATTATTTTAATCGTTTTAATTGACGGAATATCGAATTATTTCCGAATTTTTGTTCGCATTCAGTCTGTACGTTCGAAATTGAAATAAGGCACGCTGTTTAATTAATTAGCGCTTCCCTCTAGAGTAATCCAACTGAGAGCAGATCGAATTAAATTAGATGGACGAAGGCAACATAAATAAGATAAATTGAACAAGAAATTTTAACCGGAGCGCGAAATTAATAACAATAAAAACACAGCGGGTCCTCATTTTGTAACGGAATACTCATCGAAGAGACGAATAATCTTCTTCGAAGTTGCTTCCCAATGATAATTTATTATTGTTACCTACCGCAGTAATACATAGTTGCTTTCTGTGTCAATAATTTTCCCGCCGAGTAACTACCATCGTCGTTATTTCATCATCTATTATTTTTATTATTATTATCGACCGATTTTGGAAAACAAAAAGTTTCCTACGCAACATAATAAAAAAAATTTACCATTTTCAATTATGCGCCCCTCTCCCTCAGCTGGGGCCACCCATTTTTCAGCAACATAAGGCAAAGACATGGGAAACTATGTGGTCGGCTCACAAATCATAGCCACGATCCACCAAGGTGAGCACTGAGCCTTAGTGGCCACTGATATCCATGTCCCGTAGAGAGTTTGTAGCATTGACTAGACTCCACATAGGGCACACAGCAATATCCCACAACTATTTCCTGGAAGAAACATCTCCTCATTCTCCATATGCAATTCCCCTATTTCATCAATTGCTGACCACATTCTGGAACATTGCCTGCCTGTAGGCGTCTCCAACTTAACGTCGGTTGCGTTGTCAAACGAACCAAAACAGGTCCAGGATGTACTACACTATATTAGAACGGCTAACCTATTAAAATACTTTTAATCTTGCACTGATCCATGTGCTGTAATAACCTTGACAAAAACACACAGTACATAGACCATATATATATATATATATATTAATTACAACGTAATTCTTAGTCTACCCCCCATTCGAAAAAATGTCCCAATTTTATGTAACGTTTGTTATATTTTGTAGGATTTTTGTTATTGTTATTTAAAAAATGTCACAATTTTATGTAATGAAATATGTAACGAAAAATGTAACGAAAAAATGTCTTAATTTTATATAACGGAAGGTAAATGTTAGAATAGGATTTTTGTGGTTATGTTATTTTTTGTGTGTGTTGATGCCAGTAAGAATTACGTTGTAAATTTTGATCATTTTATACAAAGTATAGAAGAGAAAGAGACAGAAATGAAAGCAAGCGGGGTCAAGGGGCACAGCCCCTTGCGAGACCAAAATGGCCGAGTTTATATATATATATATATATAAAAAAAAAAAGAAAAAAAAAATAGTTCACTTTAGCTTTTACGTTTTTTTTCTTTTTTGTTATTACTACTAATAGTACTGATCTTTTCTCGAATTTATTCCGAACTTGCAGATCAATCAAAGCATATTCATGAGTTTTGCAAACATTTAAAAATATAAAAATAGTACATACCGATTGTTAAATTTTCTTTTCATTAAACCCTAAATGCAAGTTTGATCATTAACAACTGTTTGTCTTCGTCCAGAACAACTGATTATATCAAAGATCTCAAAACCCCCTACTAATTCGTGAATTTTATCGAAATCGTCGAAGCCAATTTCAGAACTGATTGCGCATGCAAGAATCGTTCATTTGGTGATGTACATATTAATTGAGCTTTTCTCGCATCTGTTCGGAACTTACAAATCAATCGATGGATTAGTAAGTTTCACAAGCAGTCATCCATTTATCAATAACATGTATACGGAAGCCACATTTTTGTATACATTGCGTTATCCTCGTTTTTATGTTGAAGTATTTTCAACTTAATAAAAAATAAAAATATTCATATATCAGAAATATTACTATTGCAAATTATTATTTGTATAACCATGCCTGGTGTATTTACTTACTTCATTTTTATCCATTAACGTGCTGTGTCCTGCAAAATTTGCTAGAGACACGGATGAACGGGAGGTTAAATGTTTCTGCGGGGATTACACTTATTGAGGAATATAGGAATAGAAGTCTCAGCGTTTGTTCATATATTTGAATTGATATAGTATTTAAATCCATTGTATAAAGCGTAAATAAATATATTTCATCACGGAACAAAGATATATTATGCTTTCATCTATTTTCAGTTACCATAGCAAATAAGCGTTTTACTTTATAATAAACATTCTTTTATTCAAGACATTTTAATGTTTTCTCACACACTTTCCTCGCGTTTTCATTACCGTTGAAAATAATAGTAGCTGTATTATTTCCATTAATGTGAAGGTATTTATTTAATTAACAGAGTTGCCAGATTATCAGTTTCCCTTTTTTGTGAAAAATGTAAACCCTTTTATTACATAAGGTAATAAATGTTTTTGTATTAAACAAACTTCGCACATTTTCGCTTTCATGTTATCAGTATAAAACACGATATATAAAAATATTAATTTAATTCTAGACAAATTCACATTTCGTAATGATCGAATTTTGGTATTAGCTTATTTCCACTGCGTAAAGTGAATGATCCATTTGTTGATGAAGAAATGGAAATAATATATATTAACAACGATCTTATTTCATCGTTTTAACGGATCATAGTGTTCAGTTGTGTCTATAGTGTTCAGTTAATAAAATTACGTCTGTAAACATCGTTGATAAAGTGATAAGAAAGCAATATCGGTTTTCTGATGTTCGTTTCGCACGTCTCGAAATTCTAGCCGGTCGAAAATTGTTAAGATAGTCGGTTCGCATCGCATCCGGTCTCGTATCGTATTCGCTACAACGGTTCTGCCGGTGCTGTGGACATTCCAAATCACATCTGTGTAGCTTCGCGGTAACGGAAGTGGCGTCTACGATAAATAATTGATGACGTTTCACAAAGTGGGTAATTATATACTATTTTGTGGCCGTTTGTATTTTCAGAGATAAATCCTGTTTTCAACAGCTTAACGGTGTGACCAGATATTCTACATGAATATATAGTACACCAAAAATATTTTAAATAGTGCACGATGGCCCTACGTGAGATCGTAGGGTCAAAGATACTGCCATTTCTGGTGGATCTAGGACCCAAATTAGGACAAGAAGGAACTCGTTATGGCAGTATTAAAATGTCTATAACAAATTTAATATCTGAAATTAATGTAGCTTTGGCGGATGATGTATCCTCATCCGCGCTTGATACAGGAATTCTAAAAGACATAGTTAATGAAGCGATACGACCTGTAATGGAAACTTTAGAAAAAGGTAGGACGAAAAAATATTCAGAGATAATATCGGATAGTAATAAAAACACTAGTAAATTACCTGCCTTTAAATCGAACTTAGACAAAGTTCTCAAAATTAAAGTAACTGACGATAGTAATAAACTTGAAAAATTGAAAGAAATAATACCAGGAAAGAAATTATTTCAATCTTCAGCAGAGCTCGCTGAATCTATTTTGAAAAAATCTATAAAACCATCTGAACTTAAATTTTTACCAATGTTACACAGAACAAAAGATTCGTTAATAATTAAAACAAACTCATCGGACAAAGAAAAAATCATAAAATCGATGTGCAACATTGGTGAAAAAGGGACTTTTTCCATCACAGAAACAAAAAAAAGATCCCCATATATAAAAGTAATCAACTTACCTGCTTCTTTTCTTTTAATGAACAATGAAGAAATTAAAAAAGAATTATTACAATCAATCCAGCAGTACTGTGAACAAAAAAATTTAGTGGATGATTTAAAATTAGAAAACACGTATATTAGAATAAACCGAAAAGCTAAGAATGACAAAATATTCGTAGAAGCAGTTATACAAGTATCGCCTGGTTTATATAATAACTTAATTAATATCGGTTATATCCCTATTGAATGGAAAATCTGTCGTGTCTACAAACATATAGAAGTAACACAATGTTTTAACTGTGCTGGTTTCGGACACAAAGCAAAGAATTGTAAACTATCCAAAGAAAAAATAAATCTCATTAAAGAAACGATAAATAGAAATCGTTGTCCTAACTCCAAATACTCCAATACAACAAAAAACACAGAATTCGATGCAAATCACAAACATTATCAGCTATCAAAATGTCCAATAGCAAACAGAATCTTAAACTTTTTAGATTCAAACACTAACTATGAATGATGGCAGGTAGTACTCAATTAAGGAAAAAGTTTTGTAAAACTAAATTAACGGAATTAAACTGCTTAATGCTAAATGTAGGCAGAAGTAAATACCAACAGTCAGAAATTTTACAAAATATGAAATATGACATAATTATAATAATAGAACCAAATAATACAAACAATAAACTAATAGGTTATAATAATAGTTACGACAATTTCATACAAAAAGATGTGGCAACTGCAGTACGGAAGAATTATAAAGCAGAAACTATTAAAGAAACAGAAGATATCTTACTACTTAAAATAGACGATTTTATTTTAATAGCATGTTACTTCTCACCAAATGAACCGATCGAAGATAAAATTGGAATATTACAAAACTATTTAAACTTAAATAATACAACGGAAAAGATTATACTGGCTGGCGATATTAACGTAAGATCATCGTTATATGAACAGATAGATCATAAAAGTAATAAAAGAGTTAATATTTTCGAAGAATTTATAATAAGTAACAAATTAACTGTTAAAAATGACTACAATATTAAAACATTTTGCAATAAAAATGGGAGTAGCGTAATTGATCTAGTATTGACCAATGAAAAAATCAGTGATCGAATTGGAAAAATTGAGATTAAATGTGCGAATTGTCGTCATAATAAGGTTAAATTCAAAATCAAGAATAATTCAATGAAAGAAGATGAACAGCTAATCAAAACAATTGATTAGAATAAATTTGAGGAACTTGTTACAAAAGAAAGTTTTAACGAACAAATTAACAAGATGGCTAAATCGACAGGTGAATTATTGCTGAATGAACAGTTGAACGAAATCATGAATAAAATCCGAAAGAATATTAGAAATAAAAGCGAAGAAGTGAAACTGATAAAAATATGGTGGAACACTACATTAGGACAATACAAAAAAAAAGTGAAACAACTGACCAAATTAAAGTACATATATAAAAACAAAAAGAAAAAATAATGAACTAAATAAGACACTCACATTACTCAAAGAAACTACCGCAACATATAGAAGAGAAATAGACAAAAGCAAATCAGAAGCGTGGAAACAACTAGTTGCCAACTCGTCGGTATGGGGCAAGCCGTATAAAATTGTCATGGAGAAACATAAAAAATTTAATTTTCCAACATTAATTAATAGTGCAGGGGAAATTATTACAAATGAAAAAGAAAAATATGAATTAATAAGTAATGCACTTTTTCCGAAAGTGGATGATGAACTCAGGACAAGTGATACAATATGTAATTATAAATTAAACAAAGTAGATGAATTAACCATTACGAAAATAATTAAAATGTGCAATAACAAAAAGGCCAATGGTACCGATCAAATTTCTAATAAAATGATAAAAATTTTAAACAAACATCATATCACATTAATACCTACTATAGTCAATTCGTATTTAAACATCTGTACTTTTCCGGAAATATGGAAGAGAGGGAAAATTATCCTGCTAAACAAACCAGATAAGGAACCCTCTTCACCAAAAGCTTACAGACCGATAACTTTACTCTCTAACATTGGAAAGATTTATGAAAAAATAATAAAACATAAAATTGATGAGGTACTGGATAATAACTTAATACTGAATGGACAACAATATGGATATATGAGGAACAAATCAACGGAAAAAGCTATTTTGAAATGTATGGAAACCATTAACAACTACAAAAGTTATTATAAATTAATATTACTAATAAGTTTTGATATCAGTGGTGCCTTTGATAATATAAAGTGGTCAAAAATTACGGAGTGTCTACAACTGAATAAATTTGATTCAAACCTAATTGAAATAATAAAAAGCTTTTTAAAAAATAGAGAAATTATTTTCCAGAATAAGGATAATGAAATAATTTATCGTAGGACACTCACTGCAGGTGTTCCACAAGGATCCATTCTGGCACCCACTCTTTTCAATATTGCAATGGCGAACATACATAACAACACTGGACATTACGATAATATAAATCTTATAAGTTATGCGGATGACATTTTATTGATTTCAGGAATAAATAATATAGAAGACATTCCTCAAATAAATCAGAAAATTAACAATATTAACAACGAACTCATTAATCTTGGGCTACATTTAAATCCGGAAAAAACTAACTCGATATTAATAACAAGAAAACATAAAAAACACGAAATTAAAAGTAAAATAGAAAAAGAATTAAAATTGAATAATAAGCCTCTTAAATTTAGCAAGGAAATGAAATATTTGGGTATATACATAGATGAAAATCTCAATTTCAGCAAACATGTTGGCTACATCATGGATAAAATTAAAAAATATTACACAAAACTAGTAGGTATATATAACAGAAGCTTTGGTTTAAAATTTGTGGATAGGAAAATTCTTTACTCAGCGCTGTTCAGATCTATAACGGAATATGGTTCCTTGATTTATTTTCCTAACATTTCGGTAAAAAACAAAAAGAAAATTAAAATGGAACAAAGGAAAATCATCTTAAATATAACATCTGCATATAGAACGGTTTCCTATACATCTTCGTATGTCATATCAGGAATTATGCCAGTGGATTTACAGTCGGAAATGATTAACGAGATAAAGATAACCAAAAACAACTATAGTGATAGGACAAGGGTAATACAGAAAGTAAAAGAAGTAAAGTCGAAATACCTGGAGGAATGGCAAAACACTTATGAGCAAGAATTAACAGGGAGACAAACGTACAGATTATTAACCAGAATCGAGGATAGATTGAAGAACAAATTACTCAATCCAGATTTCTTTCTAACCCAATTTTTGTCGGGACATGGTAATTTCGCCGAGTATCTAAAGAAAATGGGCATAGCAAATGATGATAAATTCAGAGAATGCAATATCGAAACAGATTCACCGGATCATACTTTTCTATATTGTTCCAAATTCGAGCACATAAGAGCTGAATACAACATCGGAGAAAACTACAACTGGTTCAAGAATAAAAATAATACCATGAAGACCTTAAAATATATAACCGCTATATTAAAGAAAAAAAAAAGAATATGATGTTATAATCTAAGTCGATAGCTTTTTCTCTTTAAATATCTTGTAATGTAGAGGAGATACGGATAAACCATTGGTCAAACGGTCTCCATCTATAAGAATTTACACTTTGTAATCGTATTTTTTTTTATATTTATTTATTAAGGTTTTGTAATTTCAAGAATTATTTGAAAAGGAGATAATTTATATAATAATAATAATAATAATAAAAAAAAAACAACGATCTTATTTGCGTAAAGTTAGGTGAAAAAATTAAAATTAAAATGTGACTCTTGAGAAGGGAACCGATACGTCAATTATGATTTACTAGCACAAGAACAGTAGCGCGGTAGCCTAGTGGTTAAGGTACTTGGCTACCAAATCAACAGGTTCAAAACTTGTCTCTTTCCAGATCCAGGTCGCTCCCAGGTTCATGCGGCCTAAAATAATTGGCTACCAAAGAAATCTGGGAAAGTAAAGGAAGCCGTGAGAAAGGAACCCCGGCCCT
Organism: Icerya purchasi; assembly: GCA_039619475.1. Taxonomy (NCBI): domain Eukaryota; kingdom Metazoa; phylum Arthropoda; class Insecta; order Hemiptera; family Monophlebidae; genus Icerya; species Icerya purchasi. Next base: position 32,640,361 of record CM077116.1, on the reverse strand, counting down.
CCTACTTCTCATTAAGAGCCGTTAGGCTTAGTACATTGTGAAATCCCCAAGACACCCTGTCAAGGGTACGGGACTTACTTTACTTTACTCAGCACAAACAGGCGAATACAGGCTAACCGAAGTCTCAGACAATACGAATAATATCCATAGGAAACTGCGGAGGAAAAAAAGCTACGGCCGATAATTAGAAAATTGAGCAGACGATTATTTCAGAAGGTAGAAAATATAAAAAAACTAACAATAAGATGAAATCGGAATAAATAAAACGTAAAATTATGTAAAAGAAACGTATAAATCAAGTTATTTTTGTGTCTATACACGTGGTTGCAGAGTAAAGATGTCAAATAGTTCAAGAAATATTTAGGAGATGCTCCCAACGTTCGCCAATCCTGCTCGTAATGAAAACCAATGATTTTTTACAATTGTAAACTAAAAGACAAGTGTGAAAATTAAATTACAACTTTCAGATTCACATTTTCACGCAGCTTCATCAAATACAGAGTTGATAATGCAACGTCGTTTTGCTGTGTTATGTTCAATCGTAATTTTTCATTTTTACCTATCGGGACAAAGCCGCAAATAATTAACAGCAACCATCAGGTGGTCATCGTTTTTCAGATATAAAACTCAAAGCATTACAGTGGTTATATTTAACATCAAAGTCACTGCTGCTGTTCGAATAGTCGAGAATTTTCAGTTTCTACGGTTGTTTATAATCTCTGCGTCGTTTCACTGAATTGCTGCGATCATGAAGCTATTGCTACGAAAGGCGTTATCATTAATTTTTTTAAATACATCATTATTATTTCACGAAAAGGATTTTATACGTGTTTCATTTTATAAGTACTAGAAATAATGTGTGTACTAAACTTCAATAATAAATATATCTCCCCGATGACATTTAGTACTGACGAATTGAGCTCATCAGGCAGGCCGACAGTTCCGCGTCTTTACGCATTTTTCAGTACTAATGAACAATTTCAGCTCCGCTTGGTTCTTTTTCTTCTTCTTCTTCTTCTTCCTGGTATGATACACAGACATGTGCGCGTGGGCGATTAATAATTGGCTAAATTTTCCGGCTGTCCGCTGCTCCAATTAGGTTTTTTATTTTATATTCTTGGTTCCTCGTGCTCTTTTTCCGTTGATTTTCCTTCCAATAATTATTTCGAATAATTCGTATTTCCTGCCTCTGATAACATGGCCCAAATAGCTCGACTTCCTTTTTTTAATTATCTGAAATATTTGCCTTTCGGCTTTTGCTCTTCGCAATATTTCACCGTTTGTCAACTTCTGCGTCTACGATATTTTCATGGTTCTCCTGTGCAGCCACATTTCACACGCTTCCATATATTTCAATTTTTACTCGTGTATGTTGCTGCTTCTGCACTATATAATAAAATGGGATATACGTAACATCGTATAAAATCTTGTCTTATCTTAAAGATGAGTCCGTGAGTAATTTTCGCATTCTTCTGAAACTGTTTTAGCGTAGCCACATGTTCTTTTAACTTCATATAGCTACCTAAGTATTTAAATTCTACAACTTCTATATTTTTTCCATCGATTGCGATAGTTGTTACATTGTGATGCCTTTTATGGCTTATTATCATAAACTTCGTTTTCCTTTCATTAATTGCAAGTCCATATTGTTCACATATCAAGCCAATTCTTATCACCCTCAGATCAATGCCTTTTTGCTTTAATATCTGTATTAATTTGTTATTTTTAACACGATAAAAAGCTTTTTCGTAGTATACATCACGTTTCTGGCCCCAGCATTTCTGTAATGGTAAATTAATTGCAACTAATGCCTCTCTGGTTCCGAATCCTTGCCGGAAACCGAACTGACATTTATCTAAATATTGTTCGCATTAATTGCATATTCTCATATGTATTATACGGCAGAAGGTCCGCCTATTTAGCACAGCGCGTATAAATAACTATGAAAATAGCTTATGCGTAGGCGGCGACCAATGGTCTATTCATTAGTAGATTTCCTGTTCAAACTCTCTACTCTCTTTCTTATCCTTCCCACCACGATTTCTATACCAGATTCTATCCTTCATTCCTTACCAGTCCTCAATCATTTTACCTTTCTGTACAGCCCTTTCCTTCCTCTCTTCCTTGGTTTAATCTTTTCCCCTACCTTAGCTGTTCGATTATTTCCTCTACAGTTCGCCTGCGGTTCAATCATAGTTTACTTACGGCTTCTCTTTTCCGTTTTTCTATTGTTCAATCTCCTCTGTGTCCTTTTGACCCTCCTGAGATCAATTATACCTGCGATGCGAATCACGTCTTGTATTCGAATGTCCCTTTATTTCCTCCGAATGTGCTACTCTGTATTCTAATCTTCTGCGCCTTGGCCTTCCTACTCCTTATGGTGTCCACTCCATTCTTGCATTCCCCTCTCTCAATATAGTTCCTTTGTTGGCCTTCTTTATCTCCTCAATTTCTAATCTTTTCCTTATATAATGTACAATTCTTTGCGTTGGGGAAGTTCCACTATTGACGTGTCCAAAAAAAAAAAAAAAAAAAAAAAAGATTTTGTCAATTACACAAAACATTTTTTTCTAACGTACGATGCTCCAAAATTCTCTGTTATTGCCAATTTTTTCCAACCGTTATATAATTTGAAACTAATTGTTTCTGTATATTAATACATTTTACGATTATGCATAATTTTTAGTACATAAATAAAATATATATTAATTTCAAAATTAGTTACTGGTACTATTTTTAATTGTAAGCGTTTGTACACTTTGATAAATTAAAGAATACCTAAAATGAATAAAAGTCCAAACTTGTCTACTTCATATACAGCTATATCATTATTATCTAATTTCTGTAAAATTTATGAAAAATGTATTCTTAGTAAATTAAAAGAATTTGGAGAAAAAAACCGGAATAACAAATGATAACCAGTATGGCGCATTACCGGGTAGATCATCTTAATTGCCTATACACAACATTTTACAAATAATAAAAATTACCGTAAATGCTTACTTACTCCGGATATAACAAAGGCTTTCGACAGTTTAGACTTAAATAGATTCAGGCCCGTGCCCAGAATTTCGAGGGGGGGGGGGGGTTAAAATTTTCTTAACATATTTATTTTATAAATAACAATACATTTTTTCACTAATATTCATACTATTAATAATTTCCATAATTTTGAGTTATATATTAATAATTTACATAAATGAATTACCCCGTAATAAAAATTACATATGTTATTGATTATACTCGTAATAAAAAATTTTGCATAAAATATTAATGAAGTACCTAAAAATATGGAGCATATTTTTTCTTTTTTCTTTTAAAGGTAAGAACACCCTAAAAAATCATCAATATTTATTTTAAATTTTTGATTTTTTTCAGATTTTTGTGCATTTATAATAACTATTTCAGTTCTCATGGGGGAGTAACTCCCAAAGGTGGGACACGGCCTTGAATAGATTACTTGTATTATTATATATATAAATATATATATATTTTTTTTTTTCATTTTTCTTGCACTGGGTTTCTATACGAATTGTTATTATGTTTTTGCCTTGTTTTGTTTAGATTTTTAATTATGCGTTATGCTGTTATTTTTAGTGGAAAATTATATTACGTTTGTTTTTACTTTGTTTTGTGACACATTTGTTAGTTAAGCGGTTAATTATATATGGTTGATTGTAACTTTATTACAAATAAACGTTGTAACTGTGATGAGAACCTAGAGATGGGCGGTTGCCTTGTGAGTTCTCTATATGCCATTTAAAAAAAAAAAAAAAAAAAAAAAAAGGAACTAGGATTACATAATGGAATGTTGAACATTGTAAACCTCAAAAATCGCTTCACTGTATTACAAATCGGTGCTTGTGGAACATAGTTTTCTCTCAAATGTATAACATCAGATTACCCACTAACATAAACATTTTCACTTTCGCAGGTGATATTGCAATAGTATAATCCTTACTAATACTATAAATGCAAAAGTAACTCTGTCTGTCTGTCTGTCTGTTACCTTTTCACGCTTAAACCGCTAAACCGATTTGGATGAAATTTTGTATGGAGATAGTTTGAGGTCAAGGAAAGAACATAGGATAGTTTTTATTCCGGAAATATTATATTAATTTTATTATTTCTTACGTATTCGTTCGTTAGTGTATATTATTTTATTCAGCCAGATGTTTTTGCTCGGAAATTCTAAGAAACATCAGAACGCCAGAAATCGGTTTCGTTATGTAAACAAAATTACTAGCTAGCTTTTATTAACGTGTTGTTCATCTTCGATAGTCGCCATTCGTTCTTCCGTTCCTAGCTTAAAACGTGTTGTTCATCTTCGATAGTCGCCATTCGTTCGTCCGTTCCTAGCTTTTACCCGCGACATTGTCCGCAGAAAATTATTATTTCAAGTAAGCTGTTTCGACGTCAATATAAATATAAATGAAAGAGGTTTTATTATTAAATCATAACGATAGTTATATAGGTACTTAGTGAGTAGGCCGGAGATTTCCTTAAAACATTTACATAAACGTATTATATTTTGATTTAAAAAAAAAAATTCTTATTATTTTTACTGTCAATATGCCTCGCAGGCGTAAATCTGATCAAGCGCGTAACTCTAACAGAGCTCAAGCTGCGAAAGTAGCTAGAACTGAGGAATCTCAAGAGCAGACACAGACCAGACAGATTTTAGATGCCGAGCGTCACTCCTCTCAAAAGGTTTCAGAGACCTTAGAACAGACTCAGGCACGGCAAGCTTTAGACGCTGAGTGTCACGCCTCTCAAAGGGCTGCCGAGATTATAAATGCGAAAGTAACTCTGTGTGTCTGTCTGTCTGTCTGTCTATCTGTTACCTTTTCACGCTTAAACCGCTTAACTGATTTTTTTACGACAAAGCTTTTCATTGTAATATAAAGGCCATCCATTTGAGATATATATATATTTAATAGTAAATGAATATACACTGGCAGGACAACGTCTGAAAAATGTTGTTTACAAAAATGTGTTGAATTAAAATTTTACTACTGTAATTGTAAATAAACAAAAATAATTACATAAAAGTAAATAATAAAAAAAATATATAGAAGTAAATATCTAATAAAAAAAAACCAATAATAATAAAAAAAAAAAAACCTATAGTTATAATTTAATAATAAAATCACTTTCATTTATATTTGTTTTCACGTCGAAACAGCTTACTTGAAATAATAATTCTCCACGGACAACGTCACGGGTTAAAAGCTAGTAACTAATAAAAATGTAAAAGAAATTGGAAAATAAATTTTACCAAGTTTATACAGAAATCGCGAAATGGTTAGAATGATTTAATTTAAATATTAACGAATCTAAGTCTACTTACATGTTGTTTAACAAAAATTTAAAGGATAAAAGATTAAATTTGATGAAATACGTAATTGGTATGGTTAGTTAAACCAAATACTTAGGTCTATTAATAGACAATAACTTAAAATGTTATAATCATTTTCAATATAATACTAAAAAATAAATACAGTTTTAATCGTATTTAACAAATTATATTATAATAATAACCGATTAAATTATAAGAAGGGAATAACTTTATATAAAAGCGTAATATTGCCTAACATACTAACATACTTTATGGTAGTGTAACATATATATATACATATATATATATATATATATATATATATATATATATATATATATATAGAGAGAGAGAGAGAGAGAGAGAGAGATATTTTAAAAATTAAGGGATTTCAAAATATATTAAAAAGTTTTCAGAAAACTATTGCAATAAAAATGATTAAAGCTCATAGAACTAACAGCTACATGGCAAGCATTGTCATTGCAGGTATTAAACACCATTAACTTACGAAATACAGAAATCCATATTAACATATTTTTTATAAAAAATAATATAAATTTAAATCATGAATTCAATAACGTACAATATCAACGCCTTACTTCATACACGAACAAAACTCGTTAGTGCTTAAACAATTTAAACTTATATTAGATAAATATTATAATAACAAATTTCAGGCACAGTGGGACGAATGTAACGGTATAGCTAAAAAAAATTTCCCAAACATAGACGATATAGCATTTAAACTAAATTTTTTAAATTTTAAATTTCTTACTGGACACGGTCTATTTAAAGATTATTTACATAAACATAAAATTGCACACTCAAATAACTGTGTAACGTGTAACTTTCCTGATAATATTAAGATTCGCTTCTTTCGAGATTTTAAAGAATTTTCAACGTATCAGCGAACACTGCTGTCTCTATTAACACCTGCGCATACCTTTATCGTTTAGAGTGCCAATTTATTACAATGTAATAAGATTGTACTGAAATATACATGTGTAAAAAAAGAAAAAAAAATTAGCTGTTAGCTTGCAGATTGGTTTTTGATAAGTCAACAGCCGTTTATAGTTAAGTAACTTCAATAAACGAATAATATTTAGCGAAAATATTTATGATGATCTACGAAACTTGCTTAGTAAAATATTAGGGATGCTGCAGTTGCTTTTTTTTTTCGGGCTCATATGTAAGACAATTCATCTGCCATTATCGTAGAGCAAGATTAAATTACAATTTTTGAAGACATTATAAATGAATATAAAATCCAGTATAAGGCGATATTATTTGTAGCCAAGAGCGAACTTATTTTACATGGAAAGTCTACTCTAAGATTAATCAATGAATTATATAATATTGTTTGAGTGGTTTTGTATCGCCTGCATTCGAAAAATATCTCGATCACCTGGGTGTGGACAAAAAGGGGGATGACTAAGCCCCTGCTTATACATAGAATATGGTAATCTGTTAACTCAAAATCGTAACCGACATATCGTCTTCTGAGGATTGTTAACCCCTTTATCCGAAATCGGAACATACCACGGTGATCTAGGGATATACGGTTGAATAAATTTATATAATTTTGATTTATATGTATTGTATCAAATGGAATTCCAATATTCTTTGAGAGCAAACAACTTAATGAAATATAAAAGATCTTTGCCAGGGAATTTTGGAATTAGTGAAGCAACCTCATCAGCTGCTGATTTTGCTGCTTTATTCACTATTTCATTATCATCTATCCTCACATGAGCCGGAATCCACACCAGTTTTATATTAACCCTCTTTTCCGCCAATTCAATCAAGTATGATTTTATTTTAATAGTAAGCAGGGTGCCTTAAAGTTAAAGGAAAGATCTTGCAGAGACATTAAACAGCTTTTTGAGTCACTTAGAATAAGTAAATTCTTTGAAAAATTATGCCTAATGGCGAATAATAAAAATTTAATAATTACATGCACTCTGCAGTGAAAACTGTAGAAAAACGAGGCAGCGTAACTTTTTTTATCATATTTAAGTGAGAGATATAAAAAGCAGAACCAACTTTATGTGAATTTTTTGACCCATCCGTAAATATGTACCTATATCCCAGCCAATTATGAGTCGCTATACTATGAAGTAGATTATTTAAATTATAGTTGGGACTTAAATCCTCTAAATAAGTGAAAGTGAAAATATCAACTTGTGGGGTGAAGAAATTATGACCATAGGGAATGGAGAAATATGCTAAAAAAGAATCATTAAGAGTAACCAATGCAAAGTCCTGTAGTCTTAGAGCCAACAAAGCCAACTGTGGAATTTTTTTTAATTAAATCTTCAACTAACATTGATTTCTTTGAACTTGGTTACGTAAAACATTATAAGGTAGAGATTTATTTGGTTGTTCAATCAATAAATTAATTTTTTCATAAAATATGTAAATATAAATCGGTGTATTATCAATATGAGAACTGAAATAGTTATTATAAATACACAAAAATCTGAAAAAAATCAAAAATTTAAAATAAATATTGATGGTTTTTTAGGGTGTTCTTACCTACCTTTAAAAGAAAAAAAGAAAACATATGCTCCATATTTTTAGATACTTCATTAATATTTTATGCAAATTCTTTTATTATGAATATAATTAATAACATATGTAATTTTTATTACGGGGTAATTCATTTATGTAAATTATTGATATATAAATCAAAATGATGGAAATTATTAATAGTACGAATATTAGTGAAAAGAGATGTCATAGGTTATCGAGACTTGCCTTTGTCTGGATCTGAATCGCTGCTCCCAGGTTTATACCTAATCTGAAATTGAATTGGATACCAGAGAAATCTGGGAAAGTAAAGGCGGAAAATCCAAAAGTAGAAAGGAACTGGCCCCGGTATTCTCATCAGATTCATTAGATCCTTAAGTATCATTATGAAAAGCTTAACTTCACAATCCATGATACCTTATCAAGAATATATAAGACTTGCTTTACTTTATATCGAAATTCGGTAATACCTGCTAGAGCGGTAGCATTTATTTAGCGTGATACATTTTTAATTGTAGGCAATAGAGAGGAAGCTTCGTTCGTATACATATTTTTTGTAGTTGGGAGAACTTTTGAAAGTAGCGAATAAATACGTGCGTTTTCGTGAAATCTGCAAGGTTGTTTTTAACTATTCTATAGTTCGTCGTAACAGGTAAAAGACTAAATTTCATAAAAGTTTCCCGATTTTATGAACACCTTCGACAAAAAATATTTCGGACAACTTTTGAACGTACATCAACGAAAGTTGTACACCATCGCGGACTTTTTCAATTTGTCCAAATTCGTCTGATGTTAAAAATTTCCAACGGTGATATACGTTTGTTTTGAAAATTCGTATTTATCAACGGAATCGTGAAGTTTAGTTAAATTTTTTACTAATGATTTTTAAAACTTTTTTCCGCAACCTACACCAAAAATCGCGCTTATTTAGTCTCCCGCCGCGGTTGTTGGAGACAATTTCACGACGAGTGCTAGTAATTTTCAACGGGTTTTCCCTAACAAGCTGTGTTGATCCGTTTTCCTTTTCAGTGAATTAGTGTCAGTTTTGTTAAAATTTTCTGATTCACGACCATGACTAGAAACTTCTTTAAACGATAGCGTTCATGCGGTTATATCCTTTCCGGCTGTTAATAATACATATTTTAGCAATATTAGTCAATTAGTAACTAAGCTATTTAAAATATAGTTTTACGATAGCCAAAATAAATCACCGTAAAATACATGTACGCCTATATTAAATTTATATATACTAATTATTATTATTAACACTGTAAAACAGTCTGTCACGGTTCCGTAAACTTAAATGGATAGACTTTGGACAGAACTGTTATTTATATAAGTTATTGGTATTAATTCTCTAAATATATTTACTTCATATAGTAATTTATAACAAATACAAATATAACAAACAAATTTAAGAATAAAATGAATGCTTACTTAAAGTGTTTTCGGGTATAACCCATTATCAGCTAAGAACACAACTCACTATGTGTGATCAGAAACAAATTCTAAATCACACTTTTCTGAAAGATTGTTTGGGGGTTTCATTACGCTAAAGATAGTGAAATAATCAATGAATTAAACAGTGTAGCATAATAGGCCCATTGCCAGTGTCTTTTACAGAGACCATCGAGACCGGTTCATTGTTCCGACCACAAATTATCGAATCCAAACTGCATAAAGTTTCGGTCCTTGGTTTTGCAGCCAAGCGCTCTTACTACTCCAGCTGCGTATACATATAGTTTGTCGTTTCTTTGGGTTATCAGCCGAACCGAACGTGTAAGAATCGTTGTTTTTTTTTTTTTTATTTACGAATAAAAATATATAGAATGCGTGTAGAAATTCAATAATTTCACCGGAGAGAACACGATATCAATGGGACATGGAGGAGAGTAAATATGACCCCGCATAATCAGATCAGATTTTTGCTTTTGGCTTTATCGATGTACAAAATGCGGTAATAAGTATACTAAACTTATATCGAATATACGAGCATTTGGAAACATAGCCGATGTGCTCAATAAACTGTTATCGCGATTTTCTTTTTTGAAGAGTAGAATTCTTTTTTCTCTTATTTTTTCGCTTGCTCGATATTTTTTCTATTGAATATTTACAGTTGTTATTGAATATTTTTATAAGTCATTTTTCGCTTCGAAACATAATCGCACTCGGGGTATGCCAAGGTGAGTGGAAAGTGTTCTTTGTTTCGGCGATGTAATAAGGAATGATCGGATTCGAAAGGACGGTTTGCAGAAAACAGACAAAGCAAAGGTAAAATTTTTCATTTTTATTATTATACTCGATTTGAGGTGGTATGCTTTTGTCGTATTGTAATTGGTTCGAATAGTAGCCTCGCTCCAAAATATGGAATTTTACACTGAATATTATTGTTGTCAGGAGGAAAAAATTTAATCAGATTCGAAAAAGTTATATTTTAAATGGAATTTTGCTGCAATGAAAATAACTGAAAATCCGTTTTACAGTGAAAATAAACGATGACGGGTTGACAAAAAACTGTTCGCAAACGTAGAAACGGCATTCTACATCATTTTAATCGCCTCGAAACCTCTGAAAACGGCACTGCGTTTTCATTAAAAAAAGTTCGATAAACAACCTTTTCCCCATTTTTTTTACCTTTTACATTGTCAGACGGTTTTCATTTTTATGAACAAAACCCCGAAGAAAAGAAAAGGAAAACGAAATAAAGAACAGAAATAACTAAAGCTAATAACGAAAACAAAAACGGATTTATACAATTGTTGGCCAGTGTGAACACATTTTTCATCACCTGACCTTTTGCCGTTTATTTCGAAAAATGTAATACACCCAGAAAAACGTAATACGCGTGAAAGCTTTTTATCCCCGGCGTACCAAATAAATCAATACCATCATTTTATATACGACATTAAAGACGCCATGTAGCATAATTAAGCTTTTTAATTGCTCGTCGGTAAATAAAAGTTCTCAATTACGTTCTGTTCGCGAACTAAATAAAAAACTAGGTCAATACCATTAACAAATGCACCGCGGTATCTAAGAAATGGCGCACTCTGCACAGTAATCTGAAAGTGGAAACCTTTGATCAAGCCATCATCAAAGAATGAACGCCAACTTTTTAATCACGTAAATTCAGAAGCGATTTAGCTGCACGGCAAGAGCAATGAAATTAGACGATAAAAAAAAAAAAGGCCTTTCTAGCTATGTAGCGAGAATATTCCTTTTTTTTTTTCATTTCACTAAGTTAACGGCTTGCATGAAATATTGGCAATGGCCAAGTCTTACTACTATTGTGATGTGTGTTTTTTACATTTGGTGCTTTTTGTTTAATTGCGTTTGTATGATTTGTTTGACTGCGCTTCAATTATTAAAATTTTCGGTTAATAAAAGGTTAATTCCAATAAAAAAAAAAAAAAAAAATCGCAATTACAATGAAACGTGCAGAACATGACAATAAATTCGCTTGGTCAAATCAGGTATGGAATTCAAGCATAGGGAATGGCTAGGAAAATATACGTGGGAGAAATAAGTAAACTGCAAATAAAATGCTCGAAATTAATATCGGATCACAAATACGAGACCGAAGGTGAAATAATACAAAAAGAAGACGTACTGAGGTTTAAAGGAATGTACTTATTCATAAAGATATGGGAATACATAATGTGACAGGTAAGGAAATAGAATTGGAAGAAAGAATAAAAATAGAATACGGGCTGAGGGAAAACTATTTATATTTCGCCGTTAGCTAAAACAAAGATGGGGGAGCAAACAGATAAATACATTATAATAACTCAGTTGTTAAATAAAATGCCTAAAGAAATAATAGAGGAGGAAAAAATTTGGGTGAAAAAAAGGAAAATAAAGAGAATGTTAAAAGAAAAGAGGCAAATATAGGAACAATAATAAGCATTAAATAAGAAAAGAGGGTACGGAAATAGTGATAAACAAAAGTGAAAAAAAGGGAAAGGGAACGGGACGGAACAAAATAAATAAATGAAATAATAAAAAATAAAAATAAAATGAAGAATAGATTAGTTATAGTAAAGTTAGAAATAAGGAAAAATAGGATAAGTTTGTAATAAAATATTTGCGCGGCGATAAAATTGTATAGTATATAAGTAGTATAATGTAGGCATATTTAAATGTAAGAAAACTCGTCGATAATATAGCTTGACGAGGAAATGTGTAAATATTAATAAATATCGATATATTTTCAAAAAAAAAAAAAAAAAAAAAAAAAAAAACTTTTTGAAAATGTATTACCTTAAGATATTCAAGCAAAATAAATCTGATTACATTCAACTACAGAAAAACAAACATGAACTTAAAATAAAATGCTTTTTTAGAAAAAAATAAATGCCGACTTCAAGGTTTATTATAGAAAATTTAAAAATGCACTAAAAAGTAAAAAATAATTACATCTGATAAAAAATATATATCAGAGTGATATAACTTAAAGTGATATCGTAATTCTTATGCAACAACGATACCTTAATTAAAGTAGACATCAAATTCATATTAAAATAATAATTAAAAACTGCATTAAATGTTCATTAAATTGTTCCTAGATATTGTAACATGAATTTGATGTCAACTCTAATAAATCTTAATGTTGTATAAGAATTACGATAATATCACCTTAAGTTATATCACTCTGATATGTATTTTTTATCGGGAGTAATTATTTTTTTACTTTTTAGTGCATTTTTAAATTTTCCATAATAAACCTTGAAGTCGGTATTTATTTTTTGTAAAGAAGCATTTTATTATACAATTTTTAGCGTTATGTTTGAATTTTTTTCTTGTTAAAAATCAATTTTTTTTCACCATTATTCTCTCTATACTTTATACTTAAAAAAAATCAATTTCTTTATTTTGAACTGCATTTCTACGGTAAAAACAACAAAAGCTACATTCCCATGGTAATTTGGCAAATTCATAGTATTTTAAGTCAATAAATTTAACCCGACGGTGAAACCAATTATGCATGAAAAGCATCCAAAAATCTTCAATCTCCCGCATTATTAAGGATAACTCAAAAACTACCGGTCAGATCTTGATCAAAGAAGAATCATCAAAATCGGTTCACCCCAGAAGAAAATTCTGAGATAACACACATAAAGAAAAAAAAAAGTACGGTCGAATTGAGTACCTCCTTCTTTTTCGAAGTCGTTTAAAAATACGAAGTACTTTAAATCACAGAAAAAGACCAGTTAAAATACCTGGGTGTTTTAATAGATGGGAACCTGAAAATTTACCATCGCTGCAAGTACGGGAGTAATAAAATTACTAAATCTATAAATCTATATTCATAAAGCCGTTTAACAAATCAGATGAATTACGAAAAAGGAATAATATTATACAGAGAACAGTGATTATCGAGTCTGCTATATAGTAGTGTAATTTTTACAAGGAAATACTAAAGTTTAATAAAATCCAAAAAATTTCAGCGAGTATACTCGGAATATCATAACAAACTAATTAAAGTTTACAAAACAATAAATTATACAAATGCATCGGTAATAGTTAGAAAATACTATCGTTAAATTTAGAATATAGAGAAACATATCACAATTTTCTCAATCAAAAATAAATTAAAGGTAGAGCAAACATTCGATAATATCATCCGGACAAATAAAATATTTACAATAGCGAATAAAAGTTTAACAGCAAGACAATTTAAAAAAATATATATCGGCAAACAATATGTGAAAAAATTTGAAAGCGCATAGTTAAATCATGATGGAATAACTAAAAGTTTTTTTACAACAATTAAAAAAAGATTCAATAACACTATACACTAAACTTCTACAATACACAGTTTATATCAGGGAAATCTTAAAATCCATCTCAAAAGATTTAATATAAAGCGGGAATGAAAAATTGTATTAAATGTAGTAATGAGCAGGACAATATACAGCATATTTTGAATGAATTTAGCATAATTAAATGTAGAAATAAAGGAAAATTGAAGAGAAAAAAAATCAAATATGTTCAATAAATTTTTCAAGAAGCAATATAACGGAAAACTAATATTAACTTATGTTAAAAATAAATGATATCGACATAAAAAATAGTAAAGATTGTAAAATTTAGAGGGGAGGAATGCAAAATTGGAATTGGATGGTTTTCATCCCTGGATCACATCAAATAAAAATAGCCAATTGCATCCGAATCAAAGAACGAAAAAAATAAGAACATCGGCACACTAGTACATAGAACTGAAAGTGAAAAATCTCTGCCGCTATTCAAATTTTACAGAACTGCGGTTCTTGAACGGTGTTGCCGGTTTCGTTACTTTACAATTAAGCCTCGTATAGATTTAGTTTGTACAAAGGTGCTTAAATTGTTGCTTAAAAGCTGTCTGCTATCGACCGAAAAACATTTAAATGTAAAACTATATTCGAATTTAGAAAAACACAAATAATTCGAATACAAAAAAAAAAAACACTTGTCAGATTTTTGGGCTTTTCAACTATGAAACTAAGCCAGTTTCTATATTTTCAATTACGACAGTGAAATTCGAACCAGGTCCTACCTCAACTAAACACCACTACCGAACCAACTACACCGCAGTAGAAACATTTTGTTACAATCCCATAATCTTCAGCTTTGGCTGCATCGAAAATTTCCTTCTATTAATAGTAGATTTGCGCATTTTAAAAAATGTTTATTTTAATTTCCTTTAATATTTTCACGTAGCCGTATTCGCTGAACGATTTCGCTTTTAATAGTATTTTCTAGAGAAGACACGTTTTTCAGTTTTAGTTATTTTAGATCTGGTCACAATCATTTTTATTTACCGCTGCGCAACGCACACAAAAATAAAAGGGAAAAATGGCAGCTCGTCAACCGTTTACGATTGAGTTATTGTTATTGTTATTGTTATTGTTATTGTAGTAAGCCCGTTCTTTGTTGTGGTTTGTTTACCGTTTATAGTTCGTTTTTTCCGCTGTCAACTTCATTGTGCATCCGGTACTTTAACGTTTTTACATCCGAACTTCTTAATTATTTTGTTCGAAATAGCCTTTTTCAGGGCTCGTTCGTCATTTTCGTAAAAGTGTAAACATCGCCTTACGTTTAGTTATTGCGACCAGGTGTTTTATTCGATATTATAATTTTTACATCCGAAATGTTTAGTATTTTGAATTGACCGTAAACACCTTCCTACGGGTTCCGACACTACACTACGATAGAAACACTCAAATGCAATTCTATGATTTTCAGCTTCGGCCTCATCAAAAGTTTCCTTCCTATGGACCCCGGTTCACGTAGGAAAATAACGAGCGAGTTAATTTAGTATAGCTTAGTCTACAATTTTCTCCCCACTCTCATGAACCGCTTTGCGCTGCATTAGGCCACTTACTCGTGTACCGAGTAGCCTAAGAATTACGTTGTAATTAATATATATATATATATATATATATATATATATATACATATATATATGTATGTATATGTATATGTATATGTATATATATTTGTACATATATATGAATTGATACGAACTGGCGCGTTTAATTCAAAATTATTTGTTTGATTGCAAGAAATTTGTGTATATTTGGCGCTATGTTTCGGTAATTTGTAGAAAGAATTAATACACACGTGCCGAATATTGGTATCAGATTTTATCATAATCCTGAAGTTCAATGCACGGTGAATATATACATGTCGTATGTGAGTGATAACAATCGAACCGTTCGGTAACATCTGATAAATTCACGATATTCGGGGATGGTAGATTCCGCCATGTGTGTTGATGTATATTCAATCAATCAATCAATATATTTTATGTTAATAACACATGATATTATAATAATTAAAACTTAATTTTACAAACCCGCTTATGCGCTATAAAAGCACGAGCAACGGAGATACATATAATCAAAAAAGACACGTGCCAATCTGTGTTTATAAACTTCGGACAGATAAATTGTATAATTTCAAAAAATTGAATGTTTACAATTTTCTGATTTATTGAGTTCGAATATGTACTTAATTTTAGAAATAATGCTAAAAGTTATACAATATAAAACTAACATTAAGCACACTCATACTCCAAGCCCTAGGGACGGATAAGAGAACTTAAATCACAAAATTTTACTTACTATTTTTTTTTTTTTTTTTTAAATTATGGGCACGTCGGCACAGGACATTTACCCAACACAGAAGATTAGAAAAAATGTACTAAATTTCATCTTAAACTTTGGTCAGATATTTACCCTCCCTCCTTCCGTAACGATCAATCCTTTTATCTGTCTGTGCAACCTAGTATTCCTTCTAACCCCTGGTTCTTTGAGTTTCCTTCACTTCCCCGTTCCGTCGTCATTTCTATGATTCGCTTGTGTTTTGGCCATTCTGCTCTTCCTTCCTCTCGTTTTCGCTTTTCCCTTGTATCTTCTCCAAATTGTCCTCTTCACCCTAATGAGGCGGCGAATTGCGACGCCAATCACATCCTTTTTTGAATGTCCATCTCTTTCTGTTGAACGCGGTATCCTATATTCTTGTTTGCTGAAACTCAAGCTCCCTGCTCCTTATTGTGCATCTTATATTCTGTCCTTCTCTTCACCATCCATTATCTCATCCGTTAGTTCCTTTATATTGTCCATATCTGACCGAATCAAAATGTAACTGACGGCTCTTTTCTTTTTTGTTGTTTCTGGGTGTAGGTCCTTAGCTGACGTGCCCAAAGGGGGGGGGGATCAAAAAAAAAAAATAAAAAAAAATAGAAAAAGTAGAAAGACATATGGAGCGACGGGTTATATCAAGAATCGATTAACGACAGAAGAAATGAAAGCGGCTAACAAAGGAACAACAGAAGGAGATGAAAAAGCGAGGATGTAGAGGGCACTGTAAGGAGTAGGGAGGCCAAGGCTAAGCAAACTGGAATAAAAGATCACGCGTTCTGAGGAAATGAAGGAACATTCGAATAGTACGTGGTTTGCATCACATGTGACATTTAAGGTAGGAGGATGAAAGGGACACAAAGGAGATTGAGCAAGAGCAAAGCGGAAACGAGAAGCTGAGAGCAAACTATGATTAAAACGAAAATTGTTAAACCAAGGAAAAACGGATGGAGAAGGCTGTAAGGCAGGGTAAAAGTAGTCAGGATTGGAGAAAAATAACGGATAGAGATCAGTCCAGAAGTCACGGTGAGAACGAAGAGAAACAGAGTAAAGACTTTGGGAAGGAAATCTATTTTGCTTACTAAACTAGGGCTAAGATTAAATGTAATTTTATAGCTATGAATTATAATAATAATAGTGATACTAATTTATATTATTATTAATACTACGGCTAAGCATAAAGTAAGTTATAATTACTATAAGTTAAGGTTCGATTTAATGTTTAATCAATTATAATAATACGTAAAACATATAAACTCTAATTAGTGTTTTGTAAAGATATAAATAGAATGATACATGGGTCAATTTACATTTTTTTTTTCTTTTTTTTCGATATAATATTCGTTAGCGAAGAGAAAAAATAAAAAAAAAATGTTTGTTTAGAAACGCTTACTAACCCATGTTTACAATTCTTTATTTATGCAAGTAAATTGATTAATACCCATGTTTTAAACTGCGCGCGAATAATGTTTAACCACTATTAAGATTTAAAGTTATATACTGACGACATGTAATTTCATGTTGAATAGAAAGTAAAGCTGAAAACGAAATCGGTATATATCGTAATTTAAAGAAATGAATAATAAATTATAAATATAGAAATTGATATAATTGAATACTGACACGTTATAAAATATGACAGAAATATCCAAAAGTACAATTAGTGTAAATTTGATCTTTCATATATTAAAACAATATAATGTATGCGATGTATATGTATGTTCTTTTTAACTAAAATAAAATAAACTAGAAGAAAAGTGAAATTAAATATGGTATAATTGCAATAGGCATTTTTATGAAATGTAGCTGTAGTAAGTGGTGTAACAATTCTAATTTGGAAGTTTTATTATTTTACTTTAACTTAAAAGAGCGTTTGAATTACTATGCTTAATGGGTTTAAGGTTGATAAGACTAGTCTATGGTAAACTTAAATTGTGTATGATGTGACAACATCATAGAAGTAATCGGCAACACAGAAACAACATTATCTTAAACACAAAACAGAATAAACACAAAAACAATCGTAGTATTCCAATTTAAATTATGTTTACTAATTATTTGAACTGTTAACTTAGCTTTTTAAATGATAATACTGCATTATAAAATTATTTGAAAGTATTAAAATTGCGAATATAAACTTATACACTATTAAATTCCGATAAAGTAGCTTATTGTTCGGCTAGCAAAAATACATAATAGCTATGGTAGTGTAGGTATCGTATATCTAACGAGCACCATGCGGAGGCAGCACATAAGCGACAGAGAGGTTTTTGTAACTCGCGGTATATGATAGACATAGTTGGTAGTTCGGCTCTGGCCAGGCTTTTAAATCGGCATCCGGTAAACTTCACCTTTTTCCCTTGCCGTGCTGGCACGAGGAAAAAGTAATAAATATAAAAAGCCTATTGCTCCCCGGCACTAATCTTCCTGTGATTTTCCACAGAATTTAGAGCGACTGGATCCCAATTTAGGAACTACAAAGCACCGAGAATCTGTGAATTCATTGAACTGGTTTCGTAAGCAGGGAACCCGAAAGGATTGTGTCCGTCACGGTTAGTGCTCCGAATAGCGGAACACAATAAAGGGACCTCGGAATGAAATTGGCTTTCCAGAACAGCAGGGACTTGATAGATTCGTTAAAATGTACACACACATATATATATATATATATATATATATATGTATATGTGTGCGTACGCGTGTTAAATACGTCAAATAAATAAATTGGCAGTGAAGAATAATTTCTAGCGTCGTAGAAATGCTTTATGCAGATGTGGAATTAGTTTTAGAAATTATGTACTTCAATAACATAAATAATAACATTTAGCCGAAAAAGTTTAAATAATATCGTAGGTAATTGGTAAGAAAGATTTCGATTAAGAACTCATTCGTCTACGCAGCCTCAGAAATACGGGCCTAAATATCTTAGCACATGCTGCTAAGAGAATATAACTCAATAAATTATTTCTTGGAAAAACATAGGGTCTAACGGTTAACTAATTCTGACATAATTCTTTCAAATATCTTGGATTCAATTTTAGAGTTCGTTGAAGACACTTTTCTCAAAAAAAAATTACAATATAAAATTAGAATCAAAAATTTCATTCATACAATATAACCTGGTGCCACGAAAAGCTATCAACACTACTTCCTAAATGCCAAATTTCCATTCATTAAAACCCTCAAAAAGTGCTTAAAATTCATAATACTTCTTAACTACGAGAATATGTTATGTCGAATACTTTAATCCGAATTCAATATATTACTTTTTTATAATTAAAAAACGTTGCATCAGTAAAAATCGCTTCAATACATGAATGAACAAATTCCAACGTAAATAAAAATGATGCAACAATTAATACCAACCTAAATGTATAGGGAAGTGCCTGATTCTTTTGTCTTCTTCCGATTCATTATCATTTGATAAAAATAACGGTCAACTGTTCTTATTCTCTCAGCGCAACTTGCCGTTCCATCTTGAAGTCAAATTACACCAACTGAAAATAAAAAAAAGTGAATAGAATGAAGAAAAAAAAACAATAATGAAAAACTGAGCCACTCGAGCGAATCAACGAAAACGAATCGGTTTAGAATCAAACGGCTATCTGATTTTTACGAATTTACTGATAGCAACAGAAAAATCGTTTAAAGCTAAATACAGTAATAAACAATATCTATTCTAAATCATTTACAAAAATTTCTGTTTACTCACAGATAGTATAAAAAACTGCGGATTCCACGTGTCTAACTGATTTTATCGTAACCGCTCATGACATAAAAATCCTCGATGAAAATTACTTTTATTATTCGATTTACGAAATTTAAAGACAAAGAACTTTCCTCGGAACATTCTTAATCATAAATTTAATCGGTTGAAGTTTTTTCCCCTTTTGTGAAATACTTTTTCTACGATTCAATTAACTCGTATTAAATATTCCTATTCGAATGGGCATGAGATGAACCATCACTAAGCGTTCTCGTTCATTCCATCCATAAGAGGGATCAGTAATTGTCTCCGATTCCAAAAGTGTTCTTCAAGCCATTTCTTCTCCTCTTTCTCATTCCTCCAATTCTATTATTCTTTTAATTCGTTTTCTCATATCCAATCTACTCTCATCCCGTTCCATTACTATTGACCTTTTGTGGGTTCCTGGTCGCTCTGGCATCGAGGGCAACGAGTTAGCGGACTTTTTAGCCCGTTCGGCCGTCCGCGATGGTCCTTTATTCTGCAACATTCCTACCTCGGACATCCTCCTTCTTTCCTCAGCTAGTCATTCCCGACTATGGTCGGACATCTATCCTTCTCTATTTTCTAATCCCGCCTCTCATTATCTTCAAATTCAACCGGTTCCCTCTTCTCAGCCGTGGTTTCAATCCTATTCTTATCAACGCTCCGCGATCATTTCCTTAATAAGACTGCGTATTAATCACTCACTTCTACCCACTTCACGTTTTCGTTTTTTCCTGTCCTCTTCTCCCGATTGTCCCCTTCATAATTTCATCTCTCCTCTCATATGTGATGCAAACCACATCTTCTTTGAATGCCCTGCCCTTGATTCCGAACACTTTGTTTTGTACTCGAAAATCTTGGCACTGGGTTTTCCTGCTCCGTATAATTCTTCCTTTGTCCTTTCCTTTCCATCTCCAGATATAATCCCTGTACTCCAATCTTTCCTAAGCTCAATTTCTAATCGTCTCTTTATTTAACCCTTTCCTTAATTTCTGTTGTTGTTGGGTCAATGCCGCTGGCGCGCCCCAAAAAAAAAAAAAAAAAAAAAACTTTCGAATTTCAAAAGTACTATTTAAGCTCTTACACAAACGATTAATCAAACAAATATCAAATGATAACATTTACATAACTGACATCCTCTGAATCTGAAATTCGATCAATGATCCCAAACCCAGTCGCAAAAGGTCTCGTCTCCGAATTAAAAAGGTTCTTTTCGGCCCTAGAAATCGCGCATATCCATTCAGAATAATGTCATCAAGTATAATAATGCTTTCCGACATACGTTTCTATTAAAAAAAAATCTGATCTTTAATATATTTATTAAAAAGTAAAAAAAAAAAAAACAAAAACGACACGACTCCAGTCAAAGATACAGAACATTTTTAATTACGGATACTGTGCCAGATAATTATGCCTTTTTTTTTTTTTTTTTTTTTTTTTGTAAGCGATATAAAATAATTACATTCAATAATAATACCTTAGCTTTCATAGTACAACTTATAACAGCTAAAATTATCGTTTAATTCAATACAGAACTATTAAAAACTAGAAGCTTCACACTGAGACATTCGCTTCATTCGGGTCATATTTTATAATAAATAGTAAACTGTACAAATCAAAACAATCGAAATCAAACAAAAAATTAAATTTCAAAATCTCGAACAATAAAAAAAGAAAAAACGAGTAATTTCATAGTAGAATTAAGAGAAAATATCACCAAACAAAAAAAAAAAAACTTTAAAATTGGTCAACGTTCTCCATAAATTAAATGAAAAACTTTTAAAAAAATCGAAATTGCCGAATAATTTTTTTTTGATTGGCCAATGTTTGCTGTCAAATTTAAACCCGTATTTCAAACATAAGCTTTCAAAAATAATAAACGCAGTTTCAAACGGAATAATAATATCGAATATGAAATTTGTATATTATTTATTTCGTACAGATTTCAAATTACGATATTTTCAATTTTGTTGAACGAACTCTGAACGCGGATCGCACTTTTTGATTCTGCATCGAGAAAAAGGCACATATAAATATTCCGGTGCGAAAAAAACCGTCTGTTCGTCCTTCGCCAATAATCGGATTTTCTCGAACGTTAGCAACCGATTAACGGGCATCGCGAAGACTACAATCGCAATCTTTTCGAGGTAAAAGGCATACCGAAGTCGTTTTTCGGCTCCGCGGTTATGCGTGTAATTTTTTATCGTTTGTCAGAACTACATAATGCAAAAAATTATTTGCCAAAAGCTTTCTTCTCTCAGTAGTCAATTAGAAAAATTTTCTAAAATCAATAAATGTGCTCATAAATAAATATGAAAGAAAAATAAATATTTGCGCGCATTACCTTTGTTTCCGTTTCTATTACTGCTATAATTCTTATAAGCATCCAATCGATTAGTTCGCTTTTCAGCGTCACATAGAGGCCTAGGCGGCATAACTACAAAAGTTATTATTATTTTTTTTTTTTTTAAATGACACCGATACTTGAATGATTTATCATAAAAATTGAATAAAAACGGACTAGAAAGTAAAAAAGAATTACCCCCGATAAGAGAACATATATCAGAGTGATAGACCTTATAAGGTGATATCGTAATTCTTATACAACATTAATACTTCTTAGAGCAGGCATCAAATTCGTATTATACTATCTAGGAACAATTTAATGAATATTTAACGCAATTTTTAATTATTATTGTAACATCAATTTGATGTCTACTTTAATTAAGATATCATTGTTGCATAAGATTAAAGATAATATTACCTTAAGGTGTATTACTCTGAAATATATTTTTTATCGAATAATAAGTATTAATGTTCCGTAAGAATTACGATAATATCACCTTAAGTTATATCACTCTGAAATATACTTTTAATCGAATAGTGTTGTACTCCTAGCCATATTTTTTATTACTAACTTTATGCAGTCAATAATAATAATAATTATTATTACTATTATTAAACTATTCTTCAAGATCTTTTACAAGATGACTTATATAAAATCAAAAACTCAAAAGCTGGTTACACTTTAACCAACTGCTTATTAATCTGAATAAAACTAAATTCATTATTTATAGTCATATACCACAATTTAAATGGAACGATTTCGAAATTTTTTGGGAAAATGGTGCTCGCTCCCCTGGATAGAGTTTATGAGATAAAATATCTAGGTGTTCATCTAGACTGTAAACTATTCTGGGATAATAAACAACCAATTTATCTTGCACCGAAAATTAGAAAATTAAGCTATATCGATTTTATTATCTAACCAAATTTTTTAATACCATACACCTCCGTAAATTATATAATGCATTATACCAATCGATATTAATCTATGGAATCATGCATTAAAGCTGCTGATTATCATTTAAAAAACATCTGATACAACTACAGAAAAATGTTATAAGGTTATTTAATATAAACCTAGACACAGATGTAGGCTATAATATTTTACATTTTTCAAAATTTTATGAATTGCAACTACTCAAGTTTGTTCTTAAGAATAGAGCAAAATTTAACATCTCTGTTACTCAGGGTATTACTAGATCAGCGGGTGAAGAATTAGCAGCATTACCAAATATTAACAAATACCATATCCGGAATCAGTCTATATATGTATGGGTCCTAAACTTTTTAATTTTTTACCCTCTTCTTCAAAAATAGATTAGAAAAATTATAAAAAGCTCCGTAAAATTCTTGAATTATACTTATTACAGCACAAATAAGGAAAACCAAAAAGAGAATAGAGAGAAGAGTAAAGAAAAGGGAAAGAGGAGGGAAAGAAAAGAAAAAAGAGAAGAGAAGAGGAGACGAAGGAAGGGGGAAGAGAAGAGAGGAGAAGAAGAAGAGGGAAAAAAAAGTTCGTTAAATTTCGGTTTATTTTATTTTATTTTCCTTTTACTATTTACTATGACGGCAAGTGTAGTTTTTGTATTTCTATATTTTTATATACTTAATCGACGAGTGTATGTATATGTGTATGAGTTTATAAGTGTGTATGTAAGCCTGACTACATATCTGTGCATGAGTGTTACATAGGTATCTGGAATTATCCGGATATTTAATTACTTTTTAATTAACACTATGTGTGCGCGTGTACGTTTGTGGATGAATATTTATTTTATTTTGTTTAATGATTATGAATAGTTGTAGAAGTTTATTTGCTCTATTTGTAGTTTTTTAATATTGTTTTGTTCAAGAAATTTTTATTGTTTGTAATAGCCATTGCTCGCGCAAATTTGCGCATAGATGGAATAATAAAACCTGATTTGATTTGATTATTATTATTATTATTATTATTATTATTATTATTATTACTATTATTGTTATTATATTAAGATATGTCCGAACGAAATTCATATCATTCCTTATTTTATTACCAATCCCGACAATATCATCTTTATTGTTTATATCCTTATCAGTCTTAACGCTGTCGAATTATTTACTTTTGCCTAACTTAATTTCCTCTCTTAATTTTTATTTAGCGAATTTCCGCTTATTTAGTTTGTAATTATAGCAGTATTCTTTATATAAGGCTATTGCCGATATCTTGAAAGCTTTTCTGTACGTGGATAAATGATTTAGATAACGTATTTATTATTTTTATAGACCTAGTTATCTTCCATTTATCCGATTCTTTGATCTAAGCGATCTCCTTTGATAACTTTGTCTGCAACTCATAGAGGAATCTGCATTTTGCTTCTCCGAATCAGTTTCGATTTGGCAGTCCCCAAGACTCAGTTTAGCTCTAGCTTGGAACTGTGTTCTATAGAATATAGAAGGGCTCGTGTCAAAGTCAGATGGACTATCAAGCAAGCTAAGCTGAATTCCCGGTTTGAATTCACCCCAACAATCACAGCATCAATATCATCCAGGACTGTGTGGTCTAAAATCCGGCCTATAGAACAGTCTCGTTCCTTCCTATTTCCAACTATGCTTAATGTATGTCAGAGGAACGTATTCAAACCTGACGAAATTGTTGCCACTTTTGCAGATCACTACCAGTAAACTTCAAGCTGTCCCAACATCTTTACCAATCTTCAATCGTTCAATTTTCCTCTACGAAGCTTAGACTCAGAACCTTACAACAAAGAAATTACTTTAAGGGAACTAAAGCATGCTATTAAATCCACTAGAGAACCACATGCTAAATGCGATGGCCTACATATTGCTATGTTAAAATTTGCCCCTGCATCGACTTAAGCTATCTTACTTCAGATCTTTAACCAGATCTGGATGGGAAACGAATTTCAACAAGTCTGGAAAACAACTGTTATAATTTCAATTCTAAAACCTGCAAAAGATCCTTCAGCTGCTGAAAACTATCGCCCGATTTCGCTTACACCAGTTCTAAACAAGGTATTTGAACGAATTGTTTATTATCGTCTAAACTGGTTACTGGAAACAAAAAACCTGCTTCATCCCTCCCAATGTGGCTTCCGCCGTAATCGATCGACGTTACACCAATTACATGCTATTCAAAACGCTGTTTCAGAGGCCTCGGTACGAAAACTTCATTTATTAGCTATCTTTTTTTTGGTCTATCCAAGGCTTTTGACAAAATACCAAAGCCAAAATTATGAGTCAACTCTTCCGTTGGAATTTCTCTGGAAACTTAACAACATTTATTTATAATTTTCTTACTAACCGGAATTTCTTCGTGCGGATTGTGAAAAATTCATCTTCTGTTCAGGCCGATACTTTTCAACATTCCGATTAACGACTTGACAAATGCTATTGATTTTCCATTCAGAAGCTTACTGTTCGCTGGTGACCTGACAATCTTCGTACATTGTCAAACTATATCCACTGGCGAACATGTACTACAGGAATGCACGGACCGTCTGACTAGAAATGGATTATGTTTTTCAAGTAACACAACTTTCGCAATGCACTTCTGCCACATTCGCAACTGTGCTCATGAAATACGCATGAATCTTCAAAACCATTAGTCCGATACCTTGGCTTGCTTTTGGATAAAAAAAACTGTCTCGGAAGCCTCACTAAATCATATTAAAAAAACCTGTACCCGGAAAATGAACATTTTAAAGAAATTGACTCACACCTGTTATGGTGCTGACTGAACTTCTATATTACGAATCTGTCGCTGTTTGATCCGGTCTAAAGGAGCTGCGTTATATTCTACAGCGGGCCCTTCTACTCTCAATTTTCTAAACGTTGTTCAGAATTTAGCTCTCCGCTTGGCTACTGGATCATTTCGCACTACGCCGATTGACAGTTTGCACTTTGAATCATCAGAATAGCCTTTAGATATCCGCCACTGATTTCTCTTGGCTAACTTTGCACTACAATCTAATGCATCCGGTTTTTCATCACCACGGTTGGTCTCATTATTGACCCTGTTTTCTCCAAGACAGTCGCAGTCAGTTTCGGACATTTTTAATACCATCTTATCAAAGATAAACGTTCCAGATTTATCGGTACTTAGGTTCTCGAATGCATTAATTCCACCGTGGGATGACAATCCAATCAAGATAGATCTCTCAATGCTCATTTTGAGAAGGGATTGCGCATCGATCGAATAAATAGAGAAAAACATTCGGACACGAACCTCCGGCTGGTCTCGTTTCTACACCGACGCGATTAAATTCGATCGTTTACTGGCTGCTCAGTCGTCTCTGATGATGTCGCTATAATCTGTTCGTTTTCGATCTTATCCGCCGGATCATATAGTATCTGGCTCGCTGTCGATTTCCTCGTGAAATTTGACTCAGAACAATCGTCCGTAGTGTATTCAGATTCTCTTTCAGCACTCAACGCCTTATTCAACGTGTTCAGCCATGATCAACGTCTAGTGGCCAAAGAAATTCTTAAATTATTATCGTTGAGACCAGATCGCACAGTAACGTTCTTGTGGATTTCTCCTACCCGCGGTAGTATAAAAGCTCTATGGCAGAGGAAATGGCGGCAAACATCACAAACGAATAAGCTTCGATCGCTTCAGTATCACGTGGAATATCTTACTTTCCAATCGTGTTATAAATTTATCTAATAAAATCAGGCAAATGATACCGGCACTTTATAAATTGGCTCTTTCAATACCATATGGTAGTCTGCGTGTATACTATAACGCTATAGTATTGTCTAGAATCATGTATGGGATATCAATTTGGGGTGAAGCAAAACGGACGATAATCAAAAAGGTTAGTAGTCAACAAAAGAAATGCTTAAAGATAATATTACCTAATAAAGATCAGGTTAACAGCAATATTAGCTGGTGGAGAGAAAAAAATGAAATGTCTCCAAGGATGTACTACTTTTATCACCGATTACTTGAATATAAGACCACAAGTAGATCAATTGCTACAATGACAAGAAGTAGGACAACGAGGAGTAATAGGGAGGTATATTTTATTCGACCGAGAGGCATAAATAGTAAGATTGATAATATTGATGAAATAGTTCTAATTAAGCTTCTAGAACGAATCCCAGAAGTTATAATGCAAAAAGAAATAGGAACTTGGAAATTATTAATTAAGCAATGGTTGATTGATAACACGGAGTGACATTAGAGTAGATAAACTGGGAACTGGCTGTGGCGGAGAATCGACCATTCCAATATATTTATCGAACTCGTGGTTATGAAATTGAATAACGATAAGTAGTTTTTTTCTTTGTTTTCATCTATTCTAGTCTTGTTTTAATATTATTATTCTATTTTTAGATTTTATAGTTTTCTCACTAATTGTAAGTACGAAAGTTAATAGTATAAGTAAAGAACTTTTGTTACACATTTTTCTTGAATAAACGATGATAAGCGTGTTGGGCACCCGCAGACGGGCAGTATGCCTTGCGGGACCCACAACTTATTTCTTAAAAAAAAAAAAAAAAAAAAAAAAAAAAAAAAAAAAAAAGAGATGATGTAATCATCATCAAACTCTGATTCGGTCACACGCGGCTCACCCATGAACATTTACTAAATGGAATGGAAGTTCCTCAATGTGCTGTGTGCATTGTCATCCTCACCATTCACCATATCCTCACCGAATACCTTTCATACTCCTTGGAAAAGGAATTTCTCAACCTGCCTTCTTCTCGTCCTCTCATCCTTAAAGACAACTCTTCTTCACTGTCCAATTTAATTCTTTTCCTTCACAAGTCTGGCCTCTACTCGTTAATCTAAGCCTCCTTCTCCTGCCGTTTCTCTAACCATAGTTGCTGCACATAGCACGTAAATCTAATTTAATAACAATAATTTAAAAAAAAAAACATTTTACAATTTTTAGCATTATACTCAAAATTTTTCTTTCTAAAAATCAACGTTTTGGCCACACTATTTTCCATATTTTACGCTTAAAAAAAAAAAAAAAAAAGATTCCTTTTTTTAAACTGCATTTCCACGACAAAAACATCAAAATATATAATCGCTTTCCTTATTCGCAGCTACATTTCCATAGTAATTTGATAAACTGATAGTATTTTAAGTCAATCGTTCTGACCGCCTGGTTATTTAGTTATAACTGTTAATTTTTCATGTTGTTGGGTCAAGGCCGCTGGCGCGCCCAGGGTAGAAAAAAAAAAAAAAAAAAAGTCAATCGCCTTTGTTATACTAATAAGAAATTGTAAGAAAAAAAATTATCTAAAGAGACCAAATTCTACTTTTTTCGGGAACAACCACGTCACAATTTTTTTCTGTTAACGTTTCGAATAGCAGTGCTCTATTCATCATCAGCACCATAAACACAATAAAACAACCAAGGGAAAACCCAGCCTTTATATAGATAAGCCAAACAATCACATCTGACCCGAAAATTTAAAATCATTTTTAAAGAGACCAACTTTTTTCCCTTTTACTAACGAATACTCAGTATATGTTCACCGATTTTCATCAGCATTCACATGGCACCACCGCTGAGTGGTGTACTCTCTAATAAAGAAATAATCAGTAAAATCGAACCATATGAATATAAGTTACGTGCAAACAAATATAAAAAAAAAAAACGAAAAAGCGTACGCGACGAACGTTTAAACTCCTTCTTTTTGGAAGTCAGTAATAAGACGAACCATGAATCATGACACGCCGTGGACCAGAAATCACCGGGCTTTGCCATTTTTCTGTAAAGGCTGTCGTCAATCTTTATTGCGTCAACGTGCGGTAACGAACTTAAATCCTGCCATAACATTTTTTAACCGGCTGGCGTAATTCATTTCCAAAATACTATTATCACCAGGACCTATCTGGTTTGCTCATGGCGACGCGTACCGTTCATGAAGATAATAGTTTCATCGTTTGTGTTTGTAGACAGTTCGTAGCGTGGTTGCTTAGTAACGAAAAAAGCGGCACCGCGACAAACTATTTTCTCATATAGAGAAATATTATTTCCTACAAAGCCGAAAAAACATTATTTTTTTTGTGGATACAAACAACGCATTGCATTTTAAACGCTTCCATCTACACTTCCCTGAAGATTCCGAAATTTAAATTTGTCAATCTATATGTCCCGGACAGTGGTTTATTCCGATGTATCTTGTTTATCACTTAAAGGATGTAGCAGGCATATCTTGAAGAAATTGAAAAAAAATAACGCAACCACTTATCTTATCCATTTTTATTAACGATTTATGTAGTAACGCAGATACAAAAGTGAAATAAATTAAGTTGGGCTTTTTCAGGAATATATAAACATTTTGCATTTTTTTTTTTAGCATTTAATAACAGCTACATCAGTATCCGATGTCATGGGGATATATTGCACGACGTCAGGCATCGAGGAAATCATGTATTTTATTTGTATCTTCCTCACTTGTTCGTCAAGAAACCCAATCTATTGAAATTAATTGAAATCCCAGTACAGAAGAATGAAGCTGACATAGACGCCACATGAAGTATAACAATGTTGAAACTAACAAAACTGAGTACTTGTCATTCGGTGCCCATGTACACAGTTACTTCAATACACAAGCCACCGAACGTGCTAATTCAATATTCCAGTTGAAATAGAGAAAACAGAAATCATTATCGGTAATTATGTTCGTCGTAGTGTTATTTGACTAAATGAAAACAAGTGTCGAACGGAAGAAATGGACTGGCTTAATAAAACACTTCCGGCCTCATTTAACTACAAAACATGCGAGCGATGATTAACATCCTATTAGTTCCGAGAAAACTCCATATCTAATACCACGCATCCAATACAAACCAATAAAGCACTAAATCGACCTTGCCATAAAACTAACCACAATCAACGAGAATAAAATCTGCATTATAACCTCAAAAAAGTTAACTAGATTCGATTAATGGTTAAAATGAAAAGCAGGCACTGTTCTGCCAGTCGCAGTCAATTAAAGCAGAAGTTAATGAAAAAAAGAAGTGTGCATCGTCGAAAACTAACGGCGTCAGAAGTGAAACTTTTTATGGAATGTAATCAATTTTAAACGAGGAAACGTTAAAAATACATTGAAGTGAAGAAAAATCTGCTTATAACCGAAATGATTCGTTAAATCAATAGCAATGTACAGATAATCTCGCATTAAACACTACACAGAAGTTTCTCTTGCATGTACTAATTATATATGTATATATAACAATATACGTGTAACAATAAACATGTACATGCATGACTTCTGTAGTGCTTGATTATTTGCTCATTGTTATTGATTTAACAAATTATCTCTGTTATAGTTTTAAGTAAATTTTTCTTTACTCCAATGTAGTTTTTTTATTTCTTCGTTGACAGTTTTCGCGTTCCATAAAAAGTTTCATATCTAACACCGTTGGTTTTTGACTGACGCACATTTTTTATTTTTTTGCAGTCCCATTGACAACAACCAAAAATAAATACTGCAAATTTCATCATCTTTATCTTCACTGTAACTTGTATTTGAAAATAGAAATAATTGGCTTATGAAATGACTATTATCATCCACAGTCGTTACCCTAGATAGGGTATCGCGATTAACATTTAATCCGCCAGTGATTTTGTGATTTTCCGGCATTTGTCACGATTCTCTGATTGACGTACGCATTGTGAGAATGACAATCTTGTTGTATGTAATACAATATCTGTCCCTCTCCTAGGGGTGGTCGTTTTATATTAATTTTCTTCATGACCAACGTACGTTCCATTCCCTCCTGTTTTCTTATTATATGTCCGAAGAATTTCAGCACTATCATTGCGACAATCGTTGACAACCTTTGTGTGACACCGACTTCCTGCAATACCGATTCATTTGTACGATTTGCTGTCCATGTAATTCTAAGGAGTCGTCTCAAGCACCATATTTCAAAACTGTCGATTCTTTTTCTGTCCAAATTTTTTTTTGATCTATAGTAATATACAGATACTTGAGATCTTAATGTATTTAAGTATCTTGGAAAAACAGCATCCAAGCAAGTTCCATATCGCGTTGTTGAAATACGAATGTCATTATTCACTTTTAAATGTAATTCATCAACTAAAAATGATACAAATGGTTCCGAACTTTCATCATTAAAGTTCACATTAAAATCTCCGGCTAAGATCATTGGAATCTTATTTTTTTCTGATATTTCTGATTTCATTATAGATGCATTGATGCAGAGTATATGTCAATAATTCATCAGGGACTAATTTCATTCATTTTTTTTTTTTGATTAATATACATTGAATAATAATAATAATAATAGATAATTCTTGTGTCATTGTAGATACAACAGTAGATAGAATATGTTACTTCTGGGACACCATTGTTTGTGGGTTACATATCTTATTTTTTTTTTTTTTAAGGGGAAATTTTTAAGGAAATATAAATTTAAATAAATAAAGAAAATAATACGAATATGACTACACGCTGTTTTTCTCCCGATCTCTCCAGTATGAGTTTGCCACCATGCTGTCTACACCAACTACATCCTTCTGCTTGCTGCATCTTCATTGTTACAATCCAATAACTAAATATCTCAACATCCAGCACGCCGCAAGGCTACTATCTGTTTTCTCTGTAGACACTTGTACATGAAGACGCTCACTCAATAACAACATTCAATGAATATACAGAGATTGGGGGAAAGACTTTAACCAGCCAATTATTCTTTTGCTAACCCATACTAAGTTGGTTTTGTATTCTTGTGTGTTTGCACGTGCGTTGATGATGCATTTACCATTGCTTAACCTGTGTAATAATTTGTGCTAACCTGTACTAGCTGTTTATGTTTGTGTATGCTTTGAAAATATGTTTTACTGCTGACTAGCCATCTTTAAATTTTTCTAACCCCTACTAAATTTGCTGTTTTTCCGTGTGTATACGTTTGGAATGTATTTTATTATACCTGTAACTAGCCAATGCTAATATAACTCGCTAACCCAATATTACTATATCTCCCATGCTTGTTCCAACAATTATTTCATTGAAAATGGTTTGATGTGTTGATTAATTGAAATTAGGCTAATCTTTGCTAACAATGCTTGTTTGTGTGTATAATTTGATGTATATTTCGTATATGTTTGAAGCATCTACACGGTTTATATATGATTTAAAAGATGCATTAATGTATATCTAACTGAAATAATTGTAATAACAATTTACATGACGGGATATTCCTCAGCTTACAGATTTTTTGTAGGTATTCACATATGTACATCCAATCTTGGTGATATGCCGTAGAAATTTACAGTTCTTACATTCTAGTGTTTGTATAGCAAGCTGTAGTGTAGCAGCTTAGGTGGGTTATTGGGATGTTGGTATTGTTGTTGTTAAAACTGAATACGAGAATATAACTTCGTTGAATAAAGTTGTTTATTTGACAAAACGAACAAACGAAAACGGAAGTTCGCGATACGAAAAAATAGGTTCATCACTTCGATTAAGCAAGTAACACTAAATCCGAAAAATGCGGTTAAATAAATTTAACGATTCCCAAAAAGGGTTATTTAGACAATTTAACACGCGATTACGCAACAAAATCGAACGGAAGCTCTAAAAAGGGCTATTTCAAATAAGTAAAAGCAAATAAGGAGAAAGGAGTTAAAACGAATTAATTAGAGGAAATAACGAAAACAAGAACTGGATGAATTTGAATAGAAGAAAAATAAAAGAAGGAAATCAATAAAAATGAAGTAAACGATAACGAATAAAAGTCAAAAACTATAAAGCGAACAAAACCGGCGAACACAAAACACCGACATATCTAATCTTACTCTGCTACGACTTAAAACTTTATTGCTACAGATCTTCAATATTGATAAGGAAGCGAAACTATCCATTAAGCAATATCGCATTTCGCTTACGCTTTTCTTTAATTATTAGTTCCAAACAGGTATTATTTGGTTGAAAAGCTGCGGATTATAGAATTTATGGGAGTGTGATTATGTTTTTCAAATAATAAAACTTGGATAAGAGGCAAAATGTGTGCTCCATCAATCTTATGAATACTATACTTGGTAATGAAATTGACCATTGTCTCATTACAAGGCAGTTATAATATGATCAGACAAAATTAGTTTTTGTATGTTGTTATACATTAAACGCGCATATTAGAAGATGTGTATACTTCATCAACATCCCAATCCATGCAATTAGTTCGATTTCTTAATTTTAATCTATACTAAACAACTGTATATTACCAGGGCTGTATCAAGTCTATATTATGGTTGGTAATTTTGAGGTATAGTGCTTCATTGCATTAAAAAGTGTACACATGTACATACATGGCCTTCTTCTTCTTCTCGTGCCACCCGATTCGGGTATTGCTTAATCATCATGTATGGATTGGATTATCTGCTGGAATTGATTTCGATCTTTTGCTATTCTGACTAGATCTTCTGTTTTCTTAATTCCGGTCCATTTTTTAATATTATCTATCCAAGCGGTCTTTCTTCTTCCCGGATTTCTTCTTCCTTCTATCATGCCCATTATTATTGTCTGTAGTAATTTGTATTTTTCGCCTCTCATGAAGTGTCCAAAAAATTTTATCTTCCTTCTTTTTACTATTGTCATTAATATTCGGTCAGTTCCCATTAGTTCCAGTACTTTTTCATTTTTTAACTTTTTTGTCCACGGTATTTTCCACATTCTTCTGTAGCACCACATTTCAAATGATGATATGCGCTTCCTCATATTTTCCTTTATGGTCCATGTCTCGCTTCCATACAGTAGCACTGACCACACGTAACATTGAAATATCTTGTTCTTGATCCTTAGGCTTAATTTCCTATCGCAAAGGGTGTTTTTTAATTTCATAAATGTGTTTCCGGGCCATCTCTATACGAGTACGTATTTCCATATCAGAATCATTACTTTGTGTTATCCAGCTACCTAAATATTTATATTTTTCCGTTCGTTCAATTTCTTCGCTGTCTAAAAATAATTTTTCATTTAGATTAGGCTGTCTTGCAACTACCATGAATTTTGTTTTTTTAGTATTTATACTGACTCCTTTCTTCTTGCTTTCTACTGCAACTATGTCTAGTAGCCTTTGTAGGTCTGTTACATTTTCCGCCAGTAGTGCAGTATCGTCAGCAAAGCGAATCACTGAAATTCTTTCGCCTGCAATTTTTATCCCTTCACTACGTTCATCTAATGCTTGAGCAAAAATTGCCTCAGAATACAGATTAAATAGTACCGGTGACAATACGCATCCTTGCCTAACCCCTCGTTTTATTGGTATTTGATCTGTTAGTTGCTCATCTATTAATATTCTTGCATGTTGTTTTTCATAAAGCGTTTGTATAATCTTAATATCCGACTGGCAAATACCTATATCTTTTAATGTTTTTATTAATTCCGTGTGCCGTACCTTGTCGAAAGCTTTGTAATAGTCTATAAAACAAATGTATACTGATTTTCCGAACTCCACTTGTCTTTGGATTAATGTTTTCATACAAAATAACGCTTCTCTTGTACCCATTCCGTTACGGAAACCGAACTGGTTCCATTTCATGTTTTCTTCGCATATTTTAATTATGCGTCGATGAATTACCCGCAGAAATATTTTTAGAACGTGGCTCATTAGACTAATTAATCTATATTCATCACATCTATATGCATTTGTTGTTTTTGGTATGGTAATGAACCTTGATTCTAGCCAATCTTCCGGTATTTTCCCATTTTTATAGATTACATTGAAAAAGCCAGTAACTTTCTTGATTTCCATAGGACCCAACATTTTTAATATCTCTATTGGTACCTCATCAGGTCCTACCGCCTTCCGTACTTTAGCTTGCTTGATTGCCATCTCCACCTCAGATTCCAAGATTGGCAACGTATCCCCGTCTTCCTGTGGCATCCTTTCTTCTTGATCATCAAACAGCGTTTTCACATACTGCTCCCATGTTTTTACCTTTTTATCAGTATCCGTTATGATATCTCCGTTCTCCTTCCTTAGAAAAGTTATATGTCTTTTTTTATATGTATGCGTCGTTTCTCTAATCTTCCTATGTATGTTAAATTCATCATGTTTGCTATGTAATTGCTCAATCTCTTTACACTGTTCATTCAACCATTCTTCTTTTGCTTGTATGATCTTTTTTCTGATGCTTTTGTTAATTTCTTTATATTTAAGCGGGTTACTTTTCCACTTTCTTCTATATTCCATTAGGTCTAATATTTCGTTGGTCATCCAGTTCTTGTGTTTTCTGTTTTGTTTCCTTGTAAGTTGCTCTTTTGTTATCGTATTAATTGCAGATTTTATTTGTCTCCAGTCTTCTTCAATATTTCCAGTGTCTCTCATATTTCGTATTTGATCATTCACCTGCTTTTTTATTTTTTCCCGTATTTCATGGTTCTGTAGAATTTGTAGATCTAATCCTATTTTCTTAGTTTTTTGGATTTTCTTTACTCTTATGCGTATCTTTGCTTGTAGCAGGTTGTGGTCTGTATTCGCATCAGCACTTGGCATAGTCTTTACAGATAATACGCTATTTCTAAAACGCTTATTAGCAATTATAAAATCAATCTGATTTCGGATTGTTGTTCCCGGTGCATCGGCTGGAGATTTCCATGTATATAGCCTTCTCGATGGTAACTTGAAGTATGTTTTCATAATAGTTAAGTCATTTTGTTGGCAAAACTGTACTAAGACATCCCCTCTGTCGTTTCTGACTCCCAATCCAAATGGTCCCGTTATCTCTTTTGTAATTGCATTTCCCACTTTGGCATTGAAATCCCCTATGATGTATGTGGCTTCTTGTTTTTTACAGCTTTTTAGTACTGCTTCAATATCCACGTAAAATTCTTCAAGCTCTTCCATAGTTGCTTCAGTTGTAGGTGCATATATTTGTATAGTGTTTATGTTCACTGGCTGTGCTTTTATCTTAAGTGCTATTATTCGATCATTGTAAGGAACACAAGATATAACGTTTTTATCCCATTCTTTATCAATTATTATAGCAACTCCTCTATGATGATTTCCATTTTTGTCACCTGAATAATACACTGTCATATTCCCTGTTGCGATCTTTCCATTTCCAGGCCATCTTACCTCGCTGAGGCCAAGTATATTCAATTTTAGTCTTTTCATTTCCAGAATCACATTTGATAATTTCCCCGGTTCGTATAATGTGCGCACATTCCATGTATCCATAATAGTTTCCTTCGTATGATATGTATTTCTTCGCCCCATTGTTTTGCCTCTCCGGAATCTTAATGTCCCATTCCTCTGTTCAGACGTCTTATCGCAAAACTGTCGGAGATTTTTTCCTTCGTGTGCTGTTATCCCACTTGTGTTATTGTCCAGTCTCTCAATTTCCACACTAGACCTGGGATCCATCATAGCATGGCCAGTCGCATATTTCCCATTACCAAGCCTGGAAACTTGATAACGCCGGGCGCCAGCCGGACCGTGTGGCATATATATCCTTTCCTTTTTCACTTTCATGATGATATTTCTTGGGATGATACTGCAGTGGTTTCCCGTTGCCTTCTGCAGGATTTTCTATCGGGGTTTACTCCCCTAGCCGAAAAGACCCCGTTTTAGGGCGCGGGATACTCGCCTACTCGCTCTAGATTGATGTTCACCAATCCGACTGGGGCACATACGTCTCGAGCGAGTTGCTGATAGTCTGCTGTTATAATTGCAGTAAAAAGCTTAACGGTATTTATTGGCAGGCAAACCTTCGGCAAGTGAACCTCCCTCCGTTTTCCCATCAGCAATATAATGTGAGTTCTGATTTAGCTTTCCTGATCAGCGCTTAGCCCGCCGAACAGAAAATTACCACCCTGCACGACGTGGACGTACAGAACTCACATGGTTGTTGTTT
Source organism: Icerya purchasi (assembly GCA_039619475.1). Classification (NCBI taxonomy): domain Eukaryota; kingdom Metazoa; phylum Arthropoda; class Insecta; order Hemiptera; family Monophlebidae; genus Icerya; species Icerya purchasi. Next base: position 32,603,446 of record CM077116.1, on the reverse strand, counting down.
CGTTTCTCCGTCGGCGGGACTAGCACCATATGACGGTCGAGTGACTACTTACTAGAGAAGGTAACTCTAGTTACAACAACCTGTGCCCCGCAGGGCACATACATGGGTCAACATCATTGTCATTGGTACATCACAGTGTGTACCATTACGCTATAACACACATGTACACTGTATCAATGTGCATAAAGTAAATAAAATACACAAATGATATTATGTTGGACGGTTTTGGCTTTTCATACACTGAAAATTTCATAAAGACTTGTATAATTAAGTGGTGCGCTCAACGCATGTCAAAAGCAACTCATAAAAGAATGTACATTGAGCACATTCTTTGCGCCAATTAAAATAATTGTATAAGAACACAGGTTAGTGATCTAATCAGTTTTTATCAAGCATCCACTCTGATTACTCATATGCAAAGCATCACACCAGAAACAAATAGGCCAGAACAAGAATAAACCCTGTTGAGCTTAGTACTGCAGTTATTTTGATCGGATGTATGTGAATACCTATAAAAAATCTGTAAGCTAAGACATATCTCCTCACATACATTGTGATTACAATTATTTCAGTTAGATATACATTAATGCATCTTTTAAATTATCTAAACACTGCAGATGATTCAAACGTACAAACAAGCATTGCTAGCAAAGATTAGCCTAATTTCAATTAATCAACACAGCAAACCATTCTCGATGGAATAATTGTTGAAACAAGCATGGGAGGCATGGTAATATTGGGTTAGCAAGTTATATTAGCATTGGCTAGTTACAGATATAGCCAATAAAGCATAATACCGCGGCAATGTTATATTCACGACATTTTTCTATTACCATTCCTACGTTAAAAATTTGTTCTCCTGTTCCACGTCCAGGAGAGAAACTAGCTTATTCAATCGGTATTTGTCTATTGAGAAAAGTCTTCAACCGTTTATTCAGGATCTTTAGCAATATCTTGCTCGGATGTGAGATTAAAACAATCGTGCGGTAATTGATGCATTTCTTAGTGTCACCCTTTTTGTGGATTGGTATCAGTACTAACCTGCGCCAATCTTTCAGTCATTTTCCCGTACGCCACATGTAATTACACAGTTTCCATATAGTAATAATTGCATTTCCCCCTAGCCTCTTCAGGATCTCTACTTCTACTGTATAGTTGCCTGGCGATTTCCCATTTTTCAGTGATTTGATTGCTTTTCTTACTTTCTCTATTAAGATATCAGGGTCCATTTCCTGGGATGTGGTGCCATCTGTCACGAAACAATCTATATTTTTTCCTTCTTCGCAGTAGTCCTGTCAGTGTCTCAATACTCTTATTTTGTCCCACGCCACATTACCGTCTTTGTCTTCCGCTTCGCATCTTTGCGGTTTAAAGCCTCTGGAAAGTTGCTTGAGCTTCTTATAAAAGTTCTTGATATCACTTTTCTGTATCTCCTAGCATATTCTACCTATAAACGCAGCACAATCTTTTCGACATGATTTTGTTGTGCTCCAAATTTCCGTCGATTTCGCAATTGCTGTACACGCGCTTCGCTAAGATATTATTCGCTGACACCGCGCTGTAATTGCGGTGTTGCGAACCAAAAGTCCCGGTTTATGACGCAATGTTACATCGCTGTTTACGTTTCGCCTAACGGTATATACGCTATTCAATAAGCTTTATTCGCTGACGCCTTTAAATTCATTAAGCCTTCTCTTTTTTTATTCATGCTTTTGTTGCGAATAACACAATTTTAATCAGGTGGTCAGTCGACCAGTCCGATATATATACAGGCCCGTTTTACGATGTTTTTTCAGATTTAGTTTGATTCTGGTTCTAGAGCTATGCCGGAATAAGTCTCGGCGGTATCGGATTAACCGATAAATCGAACAAGTCTGTCCGATTAGTTTTTCGCCTTTCGTAGCGCTAATCGTGTCTTCGCAGGCTAACGAGTCATTATATCTATATCCGTTACTACCGCGTTATTTGATCACCACTTTCGTCTTACACGAAATAAACGCGAAATCAAATTAGAACGTTCTTTGTTACTTTTCACCGAAAAGTAGTTGATCAGTGTTCCCGTATTCATCCGCGATCACAACAATTTCTAAACTCTTCGATTTACATTCCGATATTCTGTCACATTGCCAGATGATTTCGTATGTCTTCGCGAGACAATTAGAGTCAGAGTACGATCAGTTATCCGCAGTTGATGCCTCTTCTTTGGCTTTGGTTTTTGTGCAAATATTTCTTTTTTACTTTTGATTATGGTGTCTTTTATCCAGTTCCACACCGAAATTGGGTTTCCGTTATCTATTTTATTATTTATCATATTCTTATTTGTAGTTACAGCGGAGGCTACTCTCTGACATTCTTGATCCGTAAGGTAAATGCGTTTACTGACCTTTTGGCTGACACTGCGTGTTCTTATTCTAAGTCTGAATTTGGTACATAATAGTTGGTGATCGGATCATACATCTGTACCTGGGTAGGTCTTAACTCCAAGTATTGACGATTTCCAGCGCCGGTGAATTAGGAGGTAATCTGTCTGATTTCTTGTAATTCCATCAGGTGCCTCCCATGTATATAGCTTCCTTTTGTGCTATTTAAACAATGTGTTCATCGCGATCATTTCCTGTTCTGCACAAAATTGCAGTAGGTTTTCTCCTCTTTCTTTGCGAGTGCCTAGTCCAATCCACAGAACCCATCGTTCACATTGTAGCATCCGACCTTTGCATTAAAATCTCCCGCTATCGACGTTACTTCATTCTTAGCAGTGGAGTTGACCAGCTTTTCAAGGTTACAGTAAAATTTTTCAATTTCTTCATCGTTTTCCGCGCATATACTTGTATGATATTTATCGGGGTCGGTTTAGCATTCATTCTTAAGATTACAATCGGATCAGTTATCGCTCTTGTTCCTATCACCGCATGTTCATATTCTATTCTTCTCGTGTCATACGCAGATGTATGCGCGTTAACGATTCATTGTTGGCGAAATATCATATCTCATGTTTAGCCGCTACGTCCACCAAGCCTCTCATTGTTATTTTATCGGTCCATATTCGTATGTTGTCGATCCATATCGTCTTTCTTCTTCCTCGTCCTCTTTTTCCCATAATCATTCCTTGTATAATTAAGCGTAGCAATTCATATTGTTTCCCTCTTATAACGTGACCGAAATAGATGGATTTTCTTTGTTTTATTACATCACATATTTGTCTCTCTGTGTTAGCCTTTTGTAATACTTCATCATTCGTGATCTTCCTTGTCCATGATATCTTCATGGTTCTCCTATGTATCCACATTTCGTATGCCTCCAAGTATCCCATTGTTCTTTTTGTATATGTCGCTGCTTCTGCGCCATATAATAAAATCGGCTGGATGTAACATTTATGTTCATATTGTTATGACACAATTATAGTTACTCCGTTGCGTCTTACCGCTTCATCATGAAAACGCTGTTGCCAATCCATGTTTTGAAATGACCGTTTATGTTCCAGTGTGTCTCACTTATCCCCATAATATGTATATTTAGTCTTTCTATTTCCTGTTCTTGGATGGCCAGTTTACCGCACTGTTGTAATCCGCGAACATTCCACGTTGCAATCTTTATCGATTCTTTTATCTTCGCTTTAGTCCGATTCTTATCATCCCTGTTCCATTTAAGGAGCGCCGGAACTCGAGGCCGTTTGTATTTTTTGCACTCGTCAGGTTTTCTTGCGAGAGAGAACATGGTGGTTTCGTCTTTCCTTCTATGTGGTTTTATGTTAGAGTTAACTCTGCCTTTTTTTTTTTTTTTTGAATAAGTTGTGGGTCTCACAGGGAAAATATACCCGTTGTGTAGCCGAAAGGACTCCGCTGTAAGTGTCTCGAGCGAGTTGCTAAAAGTCTGCTGTTGTACTGCAGTAAAATGTTTAACGGTATTTCTTATTGAACAAGTGAACCTTCCTCCGCTTTCTTATCAGCGAAGTACTGTGAGTTTTGTTTTTTCTTTTCTAATCAGCGCTCAGCTCGCCGAATAAAAAATTTCCACCCTGCACGACGTGGACGTACATAACTCACGCGGTTGTCGTTTCGTTTTTCCATCGGTGGAACTAGAATCATAAGACGGTCGAGTGACTACTTACTAGAGAACGTATCTCTAGTTATGACAACCTGTGCCCCACAAGAAGCTAGCGAAATACATGGCCTATTAATCAATGTAGATAAAACCAAAATTATGGTGATAGACCGTAAGTCCGTCCTTAACGACATCAATCTTCCGGTAGATTTTGAAAAAGTACAGCCTTTTGTCTATTTAGGATCGCTGATTACTGCTGCTGGTTGGTGTTCGGCAGAAATAAAAAGACGAATTGCTTTAGGTATAGAAAACTGATGAATTTGGTAAATATCTTGCTAATGTATTTAGCCCGCATGAGGGAAATGAAAGTTTACCAGATCCGATTTATAATACGAATTCGCATTTACCTATTAACTAGGGAAATGAAATCAGTTGTCGGAAATATGAACCCAAAAAAATCTCCCGGCTACAATTTCAGAACAGCTAGGGTTCCAAAAGAACTGCCGCGAAAGAGACTATTAATGTTGACTTATTTATTCAGTGGAATAATTAGAACCTAGCATTTTATCCGATTCAGTTGAAATTTTCGAAAATTATTTTAATTCCGAAGCCTGGTAAGCCCCCAGTAGAGCTAACATAGGCCGGTTTCATTGTTGCTGGTTATGTCAAAATTGTTCGAGACGTTGTTACTAAAAAGAATTATTCCAATAGTGGAATTTAAACAATTAATTCCTTCACACACCAGTTTGGGTTTACGGAGCGACACTCAACTATTCAGCAAGTGCATAGGGTAGTTTAAAAAAATTGAGAATGACCTGGAGGAAAAGAGGATTTGTGATTCGGGTTTCCTGAACGTAAGTCAGTCCTTTGATAAGGTTTAGTATGATGAGTTGTCGTATAATCTACGAACTTATTTGCTTTATCATTATTACAAAATAATGGAATCATATTTAGATGAAAGATACTTTCAGGTCAAGCAAGAGGAAGAGTTATCCGATATATATCCGGCAAGAGCTGGGGTGCCGTAGTGGAGTGTGTCGGGCCCCCTTCTGTATTTTACTTTTACAGCAGATCTTACTTTTCGAACGAGTCTGCTATTCTGTCCTCTAATAAATGCCCACATAAAGCTAATTCCACACTCTTTGCATCAATTGATAAAATCTCTGAGTGGTGTAGGCGATGAAGAATTAAGATCAACGAAGATAAGTCGGTCTACATAATATTCACTAATATACATATAAATCATTAACCTGTTAAAATGAACAATGAAACAATACCGTTAAAACAGGAAGTGTAAAGTATCTGGGAATGCACCGTGGTTGCAGACTGACACGGCGCAAGCATATCGTGACAAAAAAAAAGCGAATGAAATATTAGAACAAGGAAGACGTACTGGTTACTAGAAAGAAACTCGCAACTCTCTATAGATAATAAAATATTACTTTACAGGCAGGTTCTTGCTCCAATATGGAAGTATGGTTGCGAACTCTGGGGCTGCAGCGCAGATTCAAATATAAATATAATACAGCGATATCAAAATAAGACGTTGAGAGCAATTGTTAATGCTGCATAGTACACGTAAGTAATAAAATTCTCCATCAAGATCTTAACACTCCTTATATCATCATCGTCATCTGTGTGTCAGCCTTGCGGCTGGTTCGCATCATGCACCAATCGTTTCCAGGCCAGCCTGTCCATCGCCCTCTTCTTTAATGTAGAAAAAAAATAATAATAAAAAAAAATAAAATGCGCATGACAAAAAAGTATTTTATTTCGAAAATTTTCATTTATTGTTCCGTATTACAAAATTGAAGGTATTTTCGATTTTGCATTCAAAAATTATTTGAAAAATTCATTTTTTTTTCATTTCAATTGCTACTTCATTACTTAAAAATTTATAAAAACAATACTATCAATAAAAAAAAAAACAATTTTGGATTGGCTAGACTAATTAGGTTTCAAAAAATTATGGTAATTTTTAGTTTTTACTTTTTTGTACTCTAAATAAATCCCGTTTCCTAAGCAAAAAAGATCACGCATGTAGAAATCCCAATTCTAATCGTGGTTTTATCGGAATCCGATTAATGAGCGAACAGGGATTTTGGTTTTACTGTTTTTTGTTCAAGCTTCTTAACAGTATTAACCGCCGTGCAAATTACGTTAATTTTCTTTATTTCCATTGTCCGCAACGGGGTTCGAACCGAGTTTCGCTTGAACGAAACACAGCGCCGTTCAGTCAACTATGCTACAACAGCTGAAATTAATTGTTTAATCCTAACAGTTAGGCAGCGGCAGACGTGGTAATCTTTTAGCTGCAAAGTTGTTTAGCTACCCTCGAGCAGAAAGTTTCCATTCATACGCTTTTCAAATTGTTTTCAGTCTTATTCAAACTTCATCCATCGGCTAAATTCACGTTAGTTAGAAACACAAATGTGCAAAATTTCTTTTACACCAGTATGGAGCCCCTTTTCAACAGTCCCAGTAATTTTTTGCAAAAAAAAACGTTCTCCATTGTTGATTTTATTCACTCGATGCTTATACATATAAAACTCGATCTTTCGACCGCATCATAAGAACAATATACGTTATAAATAGAACCAATTTAAAAAGTGACCATTAACATTCGGTTTCTGACATTATATATTTTAGTACACAAGCGACATATACATTCAACAATTCATAAAAATATATAACACAATCTAGATTGTAAAAACATTAAAAAATGAACCATATAAAACGATAACTAAATTAGCCTGACCGGTTTCGTCAATTGATCGACATATTCATGGACCGAATTTTTATTGTGTTATTATTTATATTATTAAATCGTTAAAGAGGAATAAATCGATATGTCATGATAGTTAGCCAAATGTAAATGTGGAACAGGTGTATAAAAATTTATGAAATAGCAATGAAATAATAAAAATTACATCAGCAAACAGTACCAAAAAACATATTATTTAATATAAAAACTTTATAAAATTAAAATACATTGAGTTGACGCGCCCAAGATAAAAAAAAGAAAAAAAAAAATACATATATACATGGAAGTCGCCAGCGGGCCCTCCCCCCTGTAGCCTTGAAACTTTTTAATCAACTAGCCGTGATGAGTATTCATAGGCGCGTAATCATGGACAATTTGTCAGAAACCCACGAAAATTATGTTTTAATTAAGATTTTATTCTTGTTTAATAAAATATTAAGCCTTTACAACTTATAAATTTTATTTTTCCTATAATTCATATCTTATTTCTACACCCCCCCCCCCCCGGCAGCTGTAAATTCATCTTGTCTCCCTCCCGGCACATCGGCTAGCGACGCTATTGAATATATATGTATATATTTATTTATTTTTATATTCTTTATTTGTTGTTATATTTTTATATTTTCTTATTTTATTTTATATTATTTTATTATTTCATTGCTATTTCATCAATTTTTATACACCTGTTCCACATAGGCCAACTATCATGATATATCGATTTATTCCTTTATAACGATCTAATAATGTAAATAACAACGCAATAAAAATTTAGTCCATGAATATGTCGAATAATTGACGAAACCGGTCGGACTAATTTATTATAGTTATCATTTTATATGGTTCATTTTTTAATGTTTTTTAATGTTTTTACGATCTAGATTATGTTATATACTTTTGTGAATTTTTGAATGTATATGTTGCTCGTGTAACAAAAAATATAACATCAGTAACGAATGTTAATGGTCATTTTTTAAATTGTTTAAATTTATAATATAGTGCGGTTTACGGCAGAAAAATACTTATAATGACAATATATATATATATATATATACATATTAGATAAATTACACTGAAATAATATATTAATTTATTATTAAATTACCGAAGCGTTTCGAAGACAACGCTTCACGGTTACAGAATGTTATTAAAATTATAATTTCATAAAGATAACATAAATATAAACAACAAATTAAAGTCGATTACAAAAAGTCGAATATTTCGATTATTTTTTAAGAAATTAGGTAATAATTTAAAAGTTTAAAATATTAAAAAGATAAAATTAAAAATTAAGAAATGTTTTAAAAAATATGTGACAATGAAATGATAATATGAAATTTACAAAAATCGCTGAATGGGAATAAAATAAAGAAACTATAACAAATCGCATTTACATAAATTAAGTAATAAATAAATATGGTATTGTTATATGTTTTCATGTAATACTTCACAAATGATCAATTTCATCTTGATTTACATATAAATTTAATCGTTTTCGTAATAATTAAGAATAGAAAATTATAACTGGGCATGAGCTGAAAATCGGGTCGGATCAGTTCTTCACTCTCTGGCGTGCAAAAGTAGCAGAATATTAAAAAATGTACCGTAAAGAAACTAATAGCTTCTAAAGGTTAACGAAGGAAACGGCAAAAACCTACATAAGCAGAACTTACAAAAATTCGTGCTGCTTAAAAACACATGTGGCTATTAAAAATCACTAAACAATAATAACTTAGAGAAATAAATAATTTCGTTACGAAGAAACACATGTATTTATTAAAATAACTAATTGTTATGGGAAAAAATGGAAAGTCACTTGTTCCTGAACGGGCCGCCGCCCGGTGTGTTAGTATTAAAAATTATATCTCGTTTTCCGTAATACAATGATTTACAACGTTTCAGATATGGCGTACAATAACGTATTAAGCTACGAAAGGTTTAATCCGACCCATTAAAAGGAAATTACTCAGTTAAACTAGAATAAAAAGAGTTTTGTAGTTACGTTTGTCAAAATATCTCGCTAGTTTAGTAAAATATTTAATGTAGCTCCAACTTCGACGAGCTTAAATTCACCGAGAAGTGCGTTTAAAGCTCCATTACAAAACATTCGCTCATTTTTATAATATCGGTAAGATCAAAATAAAAATGATTTCTTAAATGCAGATCATTAAATTTACAGAATGTTGTTTTTGTACAAAAACTAGAAGTGTGCCAGTGAGTGTATTAAATTTTTTTATAAACGTCCTTTTTCTCATTGAACAGTACGGTTTAGTAATTTTTTTATAAAATTCGGTCGCAACTAATGGTCTAGACCAGGAGTTCCAAACTAGCGGAGCGCGCCACCCCCCCAGGGGGCATAGGGAGATTTCAAGGGAGGCGCGAAAGAAAAATTAATTTAACGCGTAAATTAACCATCGGACGAGGGGTGTTCAATAAATAATGTGGCATGCCTTCGAAAATGACCTTTTAGTCATCTGAAAATTTTCACAAATAATCAACAAAATAAAATCATCACCATTTTTTGCATTAGTTGCGATGAATCTACCGACATCGTTAATTGTGCACAATTAATAGTTTATGTTCGTTACGTCAGTGGAGATCACATTGAAGAAGAAATTTTGTACTCCCAATCTTTGACAGCAGGCACTAAATCTGAAGGTATATTTAATTCAATATCTGATTTCATCGAAAAATATGATTTGGATTGGAATAAACTCATTGGACTTTGCACAGATGGTGCCCCTGCAATGATAGGTATACGATCAAGCTTAGCTCAAAAGCTCAAGAAAAAGAATTCCGCGATAGCATGTACTAATTGTTTTATTCATCGACAAGCTTTGGCTTCCAAAACATTGCCACAGAAATTACGCCAGACTTTGGACTTCGCTATAAAGATCGTAAACTACATCAAGAGTAGCGCTTTGAACAGTCGATTATTTAGTTTACTTTGCGAGGATCTTGATTCTGATCACAGAGTCCTTCTATTTCACACAGAAGTACGCTGGTTGTCTAAGGGCAACATGTTGGCTCGCCTTTATGAATTGAAAAATGGGGTCATCCTTTTTCTTGAGTTCAAAGAAAAAAAAAGATTTTTTGCAAATGTTCAGCAATGAATAATTTCAATGGAGGTTGACCAATTTAACTGATATATTTGATGCCTTTAATCAGCTGAACTTGAAGCTTCAAGGCAGAAAGGGCACTGTAATAAGTAACTATGATCATATTCAAGGGTTCATATCTAAGCTTCAACTTTGAAATCAAAAGGTACCTGTTGAAAATGTAATAATATCTTTTTCTCGACTATTCAAAGCAATTAAAAATAAAAAGTTGGACGAAGATTTCAAAGTTGAAATATAAACTCATTTGCAAGCGCTGGAAAACGAATTTCACCGATACTATCGATACATTAATTCAGAGTGACCAATATGTCACATGACCAAAAACTCATTTGTTGTTGATGTCTTATAATTAACAGAACAAGTTCAGAAAGAATTTCTAGAAATGAAGGTTGATTCGACAACGAAAGATGACTTTCATCTCTTGACATTGGAGAAATTTTGGATCAAACGATTCCCCTTGTTAATTCAAAAGTTGCCTCCTTTGCTTTGTGAATACTTGTTCCTTTTCCTTCGACTTACTTATGTGAGGCAGGGTTTTCAGCTCTGGTTTTAATGAAAACTGAGCAACGAAATCGTCTTGCCATTGATAGCGATCTGACGATAGCTCTGGCAGAAACTGAACCTAGAATCAACCAACTGGTGCAGAACATGTAAGCTCAAGTATCTCATTAGTACTTTAATTATAATAAATTACTTCAATAAAAACGTTTTAAATTTGATTTAATTTTTTTTTTTCTACAACTTAGAATTAAAATGAATAAGTGTCATTAAAACAATGTGCGATTTTTTTTTTAATGAAAAAATTAAGGGGACATGAAAATGTTATTTATAATTCGGGGAGGCTCGACGAAAAAAAAGTTGGGAAACTGGTCTAGACTCTAGAAAGTACAAAAATAAAAATTAATCTAAAAGGTGATAAAAAAGAATTTAGTAATAATTTTAGTCAGTTGTGAAGCGTTTTATAATACTGAATGAAAAAAAAAAAAAGTGCATTTCGAACATATAAAAGAATTTGTTGTAAACTGTAACTATGGAACTAGGGCCTGCGTTGTGTCCTGAAAACTGGCATTATGCACGGTATTACTTAATATCTCAGAGAAAATACAAAATCTTCGAATTTCAAACTTTATTTTTTCCTAGCCCGGTGCAAAACCATTTGCCCATCAACCAAACCTTTCATTTATATTAACTACCCTTTTATTAAATTTCAACTTTTCCATTCTACCATTTACTTTTTCCATTGTTATTATTACTATTATTATCATTATGCTGCTATTTAGAGATCCGCTGTGCCATTACGAAAACACGAAAAGAAATTGCAGAATTTGCTTTTTGTAACAGACCATTGCAACAACCATGGCTATCGTGGATCACGCGAATGCCGAAATAAGATAAACTACAAACTGGCCATATCGTGACCAAAGTGCGACGAGCACTTGATCACGACTGAACGGCAAAAAATTAGAAAGCGAGGAAGGAAAAATGTAGCGGCACAGTGTTATTTCGTAGTTGGGACTAATAATACATTATTTAATTTACCTTATTTGTTTATTTCCTTTTCTTCTCTCTCCGCAATTTTTCCCCCTTCTTTAATTGTATATATCATTATCACTACTAAAAATTATATTCATTTTACAGTCGGAAATTTCTTTGCGTTATTACATCTAACTGCACCGGTACTATCCGTGAACTTCAAATAATGATCCTATTCCTTCCAATAAACGTAAATATTATTATCGACGCACGATTACCTGAAGCGAGTAAGGGAAAAATACAGTAAGGAGGAAACAAACCGCAGGAATCCTCCAAAAGGACGAACTTAGCGCCTCACAACTAAACAACCGGTGATTAATATGCTCACGATAAACTGTGCTAAAATGTTTATTACAGTTGGAATTTAGAGCGGTTCTAACCTCAAAATCCTGTACGAAGTCTATAGATAGTAGTTACACAAACCTTCGCACCAAACTATCCGGAATATTAGAAATATTGTAATACCAGGGTCTAACTGAAAGAGTCGATTGGGCTAATTCGTAAGACCTGCCTACACTAGGTGCACCCTTGATAATATTTTCTCATTCGGTTAAGTTATCTCTTTAAAGTTTCTCTAAAAGATCCGTTGATGGAATGTAGCGATATATTATCCTGTCTCAGGCAGCGTCCTTAGCTGCCTGATCCACCACCTCGTTTAAAATGATCCCACAATGACTAGGGATCGAACAAAACTTTACTGTACCCCCATTGCCCCGAATGTTAGCGAGTTTTAATTTGATTTCAAATATCAGTGGGTGGCTGTGATTCTTAAAGTGGCTAAGGGCCAAAAGGCTGCTTAGACTGTCTGAGTATAATACCGATTTTCTCTACCGTCTGCAGCATTTAGAAGAAAATCACAGGCCTTATCAATGGCGAGCAACTCAGCAGTAAACACAGAAGCCTCAGGCGGAAGCTTAAACTTAAATATAAAGTTCTCTCCTGTTATGAAAGCCGCACCCGTCGCCTTCCTAGACCCTGAGAAGACTTGTTCGAGTGATCCATTTAGTGAACGGTATTATGATGAGGTAACATAAGTGACCTTTTTTTTATTATAATCATGTTGATTGAAACATTATCTTGAATTTTATCTAACAGAAATTTTTTCGATTTAATTTTCCATGGAATTTAAAAATAGCCCCATCTATAAAACCATCCCGGATGTGATACAAATGTACCGAGAAAAAAAAAAAAAAAAAAAAAGATGCTCTTTCAAAAAGTGCCATGTTAAATAACGTTATTTTACAAACAGTTGTTTTTATTTATTTCACTTTTACTGCCTTCAATTAGTTTTTTTAAGTACAGTTTTATTCAAGCGATTTCCACTTTTTATTACGGCATCTCAGATCGGCTTTTACCACATCTCGAAATCGCCCCGGTTCGTATTTGAGTTTATCGAGATCGACTCCGGTTATTTCAGTTTATGTAAAATAAGCACGAATCGCGGAAAATCAAAAAAACGGTTTTATTGGTTTCTCCGGCACAATTATAGCCAATCACGATGCAGGGCCCATTCATATTTATACACCCGGATTTTTATCACTCGAGGCCTGAATTTTGCCCGCATTATTCGCCTCTTTGAGCGACACCAGTCACCCCGTTCCAGCAGAGTTGATTCAATTTCCATTCCACGTGAGCAGCACCATAGTACTGCAAATCAACAGCTCTCTGTCACTAAGATGGATATCATCATTCGTTACTAACCAGCGTGCATTAGTGATCGCCGCGCTCATTCTACAGAATATGCACCGTCAACAGGTCCAGCAACCATTTCTATTGTTATGGATTCATCTTTCTCGGATCTTCGTGTAAAGAACATTAACAGCAGCGGCGCAGTTAGTACCCGATACAAATTGATATTTTTCTACATTACGGAGACATCTATTTCGAAATATATTTCTATTCAAATTTAATCGTTATTTATTTTCCGCGCAGTTCTTCAGATTCAGCGCGTTCATCAAATTGGCTATCTGGACCGGATTGCCGTTACAGCAATACTCAATTCCGGATCGTGACTCAAACAGCCTAAGCGCGGAAACGCTTAACAACTCGGTTCTCCGGGCTGGATGTTTCACCACAGTTGATATAGGAGAATCTACATTCCTTGTTGGCACAGTGTGCTAAGGCAAAGGCACATAGCTAACACGCTATAAGACGTTCTTAGAAAGCTGTTGTTCATCGGAGAATATCAAAATCTTATACAATCTCACGTCCCTCTTCAGAAACACGAATCATTATGGCCCGATTTTGATCGAATCCAAACCAAAATTGAAGATCACGATACAATAGAGGAAGAAAACCAGATGAAATTGGAAAACGGATTATTACCGCCTGGTTTCTGAAGCTACCAGTCATTTCAAAACCCGTGATCTAGAAGATGAGTCCACAAAACTGTGTATGTACACCAATCACATCACTACTGAACTTGCCAGCGATGTCGTCACCAACGTTCTCCGGAAAGTACGACGATTGATTAAAAATTTCTACAATGCGTTCAGGACGATCATTCACAACAAGAATCGCCTTCTTCCAATTCATAAGTTCCAATATTTGAAATCATTATTAATAGCATTTCATTTGGATGATCTACCTTTTATCTCGACATCTCATTTCGGCTTTTTAGCTTAACTCAGGCGCCATCTCGCCTCGTCCCGATTTGCATGTCGAATTTATTGATATCAACTTCGGTTATTTCGGTTTTAGTAAAATAAATAATTCCTAATTTCGAATGATAGCGTGCATCACGGAAAATCGATAATCTGGTTTAACAGCTTTTCGAAAAATACACAAAGTCTTATATTTTCAGTACAAAATGGTTTAAGAAACTGTAATTTTGTGTAAAAAACCTCTACTGCGATCTAAGACAAGTGTGCAATTTTTTTTTTTTAAATCATTTAAATTTTAAGGGCGGAAAAGAATAAAAATCGGCAATCACGCTTCAGCCAATCTTGGATTTACATCACGGACTTAAATAGCCTACAGCGGCAAATTTTCATGAGATCGAACATTTTTTTCTTTTGAAAAATATTTAAAATTTCCAAAATATTATTCAGCCATAGCAGGGTAGGAGAGGAATGTGATAAAATCATTTTTTAACTTGCATTAATGTATAAAAAAGTTAAAATGGGAATATATTGATTTAGGTAAAATTTCCAAATTATTATAGACAAATAAAATGTAAGCAGGGGAATCGAGAAATGAATGTTAAAATTAACGAAGTGTTAACCGGAACGTGAATTATTATTAGGCAAAACGGTTATATTAGTGGTTAAAGGAAATTCTCGAAGTGTGCACGAGACAATGGCTGGTCGGCGTGATAAGATATCAAACAAGACTGGGAGAAAAACTGAAAATTCACAAGGTTAATATAGCGGTATCTCATTGATACGACAAAAGTTAAGAAAATTTTTCGAAGAATTATTTATATTATTTCTTGCCGTACCAAACGATGTGAAAAGTGTTCAAAGCAGAGTGACACTGAGGGAAGCGTGCTGGGCCCATAACCTGTTGAAACTATTCTGAATACTGAATCTGATGAATAAACACGGTAACAGCGAAACTAATATATTATGAATAAATGTACTTTATTTAATTTGTAATCATTTAACAAACAAAAGTAAAAATTCAATATAACTGGAATTACAAAAAACACAATATGATAACAGGATGGGAAAAACACAAAGAAAAATTTGGTGTGGTATTTTTAAATAAGAATTCAACTTTAATCTCAACAATTTCAAATCAGCAAAAAGCCTCATATATAATTATCCTACAGATCTCGATTAGCTTCAGAATGTATTCATTTTCATTCATACATACGTGATAAACTTCATTTAGTTAAATTTAATTCGAAGAACTTAAACGAAAATAGTAAAAAAATTTGTGTCTATGTTCAAATAACCCTAAAGCTGAAAATAATCATAATGAAGAAAACATTATTATTATTCAAATGGCAAATTTAATACGAAGTAAACATTTGCAAAATGCATTTCCTAACTTAGACATTGCGATTAGAAAGTTTATCTTTCATTACTTTAAACAAACTGCTGAGCAGAACGCTCCTTTCCTGCAATGAAAAAAATTGAAACATTTTTTCAGATCATGCCTCCCACCAAAAGTTAAATAATTTATCGATTTTATTTATTGAAGAACAGTTAGTAAAGAATTTAAACTTTGATGATGTAATAAATGAATTTGCATCTTTAAAATTTTGTCGTAAAAAAATGTAAACTTTAATTGACACATGTAAAAATAATGTACGTGTAGAATTATAATAAAATTTAGGTATGTTTTAAAAATGTATGAAATTTTTTATTTGAAAACTTTTTAAACTTTGAATTGGAAATTAATTTTTAACTTTTATGTCCTTTCTTACTTCAGTCACTCGATTGTATTTTTTATTACTTAATTTATAAATTATTCTAAGGGCGGCAGAAATTACTGAGGCCACAGCGGTATTTGACTATGATTCGGCTCTGGCTATAGCCCAAACGAATGGCTATTAATAATATGTGATATTTCACATGAATATAAAGTATATATTCAAGGTGTCAAATAAAAAAGCTTTTTCGAAAATTCGAACTTTAACAGGTGCAAATAGATGAAAAATTGTTTTCTGAAAAATATATAAACTGGTATATTTTAAGTACAAACAGATTTAAAAAATCGTACTTTTGCGTGAAGATCCCTTATATGGTTTACTACAAGTGTGCAAAACTTTTTTTTAAATCCTCTAAATTTTAAGAGGGAAAAGAGCAGCACATCGTTTTTGAAAAAACCGAAAATCACCTACACAGCTCGAATGGACGATGATTGTAACGTGAAATTTCATATGAATATAAAGTATATAGCGGCAATGTCAAATAAGACTGCTTTTTTGAAAATTCAAATTTCAAGGGAGGAAAATAGGCCAAAAACTAATTTTTAAACAATTGTACTGCTGCTAGCAATTTGAAAAGTAAACTGTTTTTATTACGCTAAGGTTAATTATTTTCGTCTGCCTATCATGAAAAGAAAAATTTATATTTGAACGGCTTCCCAGCTAAAACAAAATTTAATAGACGATACAAGCGACTTTTTTAAAAAAATATAAACGGAATCGGGAAACAGTAAAGTGCATATTTATAACATTTTCTTCTTTTCATAATTAATCGATAATTTTCAAAAAAATTCCAATTTATTCTTTCACTGCACTTTCTTTCACGTTCATGTTCAAAGTTGTTCAGATCTACACATTCTTTTCAAGACGTTTAGATGAAAATACAATTTATTTTCGGTAATTTTGCATAATGGTCGTAAATTACCTGCATATAAAACTGTTTTACTTGAATTTTTTCATTTATTGAAATTCTTTTTATTAACCTTTTAACTTTTTTCTTATTTATTTTTACCGTCGTGTCTCTCTAATTACTGCCAAAAACAATATTTCTTATTTTTTTGAATTATTCTACATATCTTTTTCCAGTAATTTAGGTAATGATTTATACTTAATTTAAACTTAAAAAGTAATTAAAATGAATTTTCACTTTTGTCTTTAGGTTTTTTTTTTTGTTTTTTTTTTATAGAAATACTAACTGACCCGGCGAACTTCGTACCGCCTTAGAAAGTAAATGTGATAACTTATTAGGTGAATTAAATTCATTTTTTTATTAAGATAAAATTAATACTCAAAATGAATTAAGTTCAATAAATGTATGAAAATCAAAATGAAAAGTATTTTAATTACATTAAAATGAATGTAATTCACGTGGCAGAAACGCATTATTCGCCTTAATAACAAAGATCAGTATAACCCAATAAGATGGTTCGCAAACGACAAAAATATTCAAGTTTACAAAAGCTCGGAAACGGTTTGACTAATCAGAATGAATCATAAATTACAATTAAACTTCCATCTATGATAATTTACGACATTAAGCAGAGCGATTACCCTGGGAGACAATAAACCGTCTCGAATACATAATATGGAATTTAGAACGACCTGAAAAATCACCTTTAAAAAATTCATAACTCACCGCCAGATAACCCTTTAAAAGCGAAATTCGAAATATAAAACAAAACACAGAAGCCCTTTCATAAAATCCAAAAATGAAGGTTAAATAATTGTGTGAACCCCCCCGTTTTGGGCCAAAAGCAGCAAAAAAAGAAAATGAAATTTCTTAAAAAAGTTAGTTTTAAAATTTCTTATTCTGCTATTCGGGGTGGAGACAAATACAACAAATCTAAGATCAAGAAAATCGGTCCGGCCGTTCTTGAGTTATAAGTGGTGTAACTAACACGACTTTCTTTTATATATATATATATACACGTTTTACTTTAATTATGAATTTAGAATCGATACGTATTAACAGTACGATAGTTTCTCATTGTATAAAGGGTGGAAATGGTACATGTTTGTTTTGGTCACTACCTGATTTGCTTTATGATAATAAATTATCGGGCGCAGAAATAAGAAAAAGTATTGTAAAATATGTTTGTAAAAATCGCAAAAGATTTGAGCCACATCATGTAACTTAACAAGAAACAATATTAAAGTAAAATAAAATATTTAATAGAAATGTCAAATACTCTGACTTATTGCGTGCTATATATTTAAATTCATTTCGAAATGTATTTAATTTAAATATCAATTATAAGAAAAAAAATTAAATAAATAAAGAACTTACAAAT
Organism: Icerya purchasi; assembly: GCA_039619475.1. Classification (NCBI taxonomy): domain Eukaryota; kingdom Metazoa; phylum Arthropoda; class Insecta; order Hemiptera; family Monophlebidae; genus Icerya; species Icerya purchasi. Next base: position 32,585,326 of record CM077116.1, on the reverse strand, counting down.
ACAAATAAAACTTTTTGGGGAAAAACTGTTATCAACGCATATTAATATAATTTTGTTTATATTGTTACGATTCTGCTCTCTCCTCAAAGTTTAAACTAATTCGGATACCACTGAAGAAAAATTCGTCAAAATTGAAAACAAAAGAGGAAAGAGAAGCCTTTCCTACCCAATGCAAAGCGGCCTACAGTGTCTCTTGCTCAAAACGCCTACCACGCGAACACCAATCACGAGGATTGGACTAAAAACCGGAAGAACAAAAACGAAATTAAATAAATTAATAAAAAGTGATATATTTACTGTATCTACCAAAACTCCGTAGGCGGTTATTCTACTGGACTAGTTAATGATATTCTTTTTTTTTTTTTTTTTTTTTATGGCCTGGCGGCTAAGTAGCTTACCATTTGGCCACTTCCATATCAAAATAAGTTTAAATTATTCCACTTCTCTTCTCTTCTCCTCTTCTTTTTCTCTCTTTTTTTTTCTCTTTTTCTTTTCTTCTTCTTTTTTTTTTTTTTTTTTTTTTTTTTTTTTATATATGAATAAAGAAAAACGTATTGGAAAAATGAGCAAATGAAAATCTAATGACAAGGACAATTCACCAGCCATCTATCCGGACCAACTGAGCAAGATAAATATAGTTTTTTTTGAATTTCCGGACAACTATGGCCGTAAATGAATTAACATTACCCACAGCCTGTCTGCCTGGAATCATTTATCAATAACCTGACTGTTCTGGTCAGTACCCGGGAACTTGAAATTCCAGACTCAACTGAACAGCCATAATATTTTGCTCGTTAGATTAAGATGGTACAAATTGCACCATATCTTCGTGGTCGGCGATGATCATATCTTCTGGTTGAATTCAATTAATATAGGACGCACTTGACAGAACTATTATTATAAATACTTGTGAATAGTAAGGATAAACAAACTCCGGGAGCGAAGGAAAAAATAAATAAATAAATAAAAAATAAAAAAAAAATAAAAAAATAAAAATAAAATAGTCCTCCATACAAATAAGTTAAATAACAATCTTGTTTTGAAAAATAAACTTAAAAATCAAAAATTGAGCCTTCTCTCCGCATCCTAGCAAATGATGCAAGGAATACGGTGGATACCTTCCGAGGGATATCAATTTATTAAAAAAAGTATGTCTACTGCCTTCAAATTTCTCGCAATTAAACAAAAGATGATTTATGTCCTCCAAAAAGTTAACAGACGAATGGTTATTGCATTGTCGCTGGTTATCAGCATGCATAAAATTATGTGACACACGAGAATGCCCCATACGCAGTCTACACAATATAGTAACATATCTGCGGAGGAGATGAGGAGGCATTGAAATTGACACGTGGAGATACCATGGGTGTGTCGGAATAAAAGGTTGAACGATATTAAAGTATGAACCCTTCCTGGCCAATCACCAATGCTTATTCCAGGACGTATAATGATTGCGGTTAATTACAGAATTTAAATCACCAGCTGGAATAAAAGGAAATTCAATGCCCATTGAAGGCGCATCCTTGGCGGCCCTATCGGCCACCTCATTTAGTTCTATCCCCGCATGACTTGGAACCCAACAAAACTCCACAACACCGCCCTGTAAAATGATAATCGAACATTTCTCTCTTATCTCCCAAATAGTGGGATGATAGTTGGGTTTAAAGAGGCAATTTTGTAGCGCTAAAAGGGAGCTAAGGCTGTCGCTGCATATAACATATGTGCCCCTGCTACCAAGTACATTAAGTATATAGTCGCAGGCCTTGGCAATTGCCAACAGCTCGGCTGAGAAGATAGATGCCAAAGGTGGGAGTTTGAATTTTTGTACAGTAACTTCGTCAACAACAAAGGCAGCACCAACCGGATCGGAATTCCGACCGGATTTGGAGCCATCAGTGAAGATTTTGGAATATCCAGAAAATGCTGTCTCTAATGCGGTAGTAAGATCTGCTTCCCGACCGAGAAGAGTATTCTGATTATGTCTAATATTGTCAAATAATGTTGTATTAATGTTTAAGGTAATAAGGTTAATTTCGTATGGAATTCTGAAATATTTAGATGGATATTTAGGAATTAGGGCCGGACAATATTTATAGTATTGAGGAATTCTGGCTGATAATAACGGTAGTTTAGAGGAAAGAAATCTCCAGTTATTACTAATACTATAAGTAATATTAAGCAGATGCGGATAACTATAATTACAGTACTTTAATAAAAATCTATCCGCCAACATATTTCTTCTTAACTGTAGTGGGGCAATCTTCGTCTCCGCTTCAAGACCCGCTACTGGAGCGGATCGAACATTTCCTGTTATAAGTCTAAGTCCGATATTCTGTAGAGTATCTAGTTTCCTAAGGTTCGATTTGGAGGCTGAGCCATAAAATATCGAGCCGTAATCAATTCTGGAAAGTATCAGTGATTTATATAAAATGCAACTTGCGACAAAACGATTACCGATCGATCACGACGGTGATTGGACAGCGAGGAAAAAAGAAGAAGCCCCCGGCTTCGAAAGACGCATGTATTTATATGCAATAATTTGCGCAGCCGAGCAAAGGTCTAGGCATCGCTTCTAATGCGAAATTTCCCATCAATCGGAAATCGCCGAGATGTCCGATACCTTTTTACCACTACTAATACTTAATCGCAAAGTCTCAACACACAACGTGACGTCATTCACACTCGCTTTTATTACTAACACAAGCATACATGCAACAACTTACGTCTTAGCGAGTTCGCCAGATTGCTCGGAAATTCTCTAATGTAACCCGATTACGTTGCAACAAAAATTGCACATTTCCGAACTCGAACTTAAAATATACACACGCAAACTATTCACACTTCTTTATTTTCCTACTCTGAACTAATTCGTTAATTATTATTATTATTATTGCTATTATTACTATTATTTTTCTTCTTACTTATATATATATATTTAAATCAAAAAAACGGATTGGTTCGTTACAAATACCTCCCACCAAGTTCGAAGTTGTCACGCCGATAATAGGCTGGCCGCTTAAATCGCAAAGTTAAAGAATATTCCCAAATTGAATTTCGACGATAGATTACAAAAGTAAACAAATATTAATCATCGAATCGTCTCGCAGCCGATAAGAGTTCCCTTTTATTCAACACAGCAAGACGATCGGCAACCTTATTCAATTATTTCTTATTATTTAACTTGATCTTTTCTTCATTTTACTTAAATAGGCACTATTGCTTATTCTATGTTTATTTCATTAGGTGGTCTTTTAGCAAAATTACGATTTTAGACATTCGCGACACAGTGCCGAATGCGTCGCAACTAAATTTGTTGTCTTCCTCTGATGCCTCAGTTGCCAGTCTCACAACGGTCTTGGATGCTAGGCCCTTTTGATGTGTGTTCTGCCCTTTAAGGCAGACTCACGCGTCGAGCGTTGCTACTCACATAGAGTGGTTACATGCAGTGTGTGGTTTAGTATCCCTCCTTAAATAGAAAAAAAAAAAAAAAAAAAAAAAAATGTCATAATTTCAAATGGGCAGCTATGGAAAGAAATGTAATACTTTGGGATTCCAAAATGCTAATAAATTTATCGCAAGAAAAATATTAACGGACTAGTAGATCCGCTGAGTCAATGCCTTCAATTCAACAATTTCGAGGTAATTATGAAAGGTGAATTTGAATAGAGCAACAAAATAAAATATTACGGGGTAGAAAACGTATGAAAAAGATTACATAGTTATTACAATGAGAATAAGGTGTAAATAAGAAACTTGGAAAATTTTATATAATAAAAATATACTGAGAGAGCACCGAAGAATAGGAGAAGAAAATGGCACATAACATGGCAATAGACTCGGCATCGAAAACTGAGCATAAGAAAGAGGTTTAAAGTATTCCGAATAATTTATAGAAGGAAAGGAAAGGGCTGAACCGACTTCATTAGATCTTTTAGAGTCGTCAGTGAAGATCGTAGAACGGCTGGAAAACGAGAGGGTGAAATTAATTAATCCGAAAGAAATTAAAAAAGGATCAAAAGGGCAAAAAGTAAAGATGGCAGTAAAGAATTTAATGAAGAAGATGAAAAGATGGATAGTGGATAAAACGATTTACAATGGTGTTAAGGAGTTTGAAACAGATGGTTAGCCTCGAGATATTGAAATGAGAAGAATAAATACGGATGTTCTCAACAACAAAAAAAAAAAGAAAAATAATTTAGGAGCAAAAAGCAATTCAGTTAGTAGTTGCTATTTCCATATTTACTGTGTTAACATTGCATTAAATGAATGAAACACTAAATTTGATAACGCAATATACATATTAAATTTTAAAAATTTAAAATCAAAATTTTTTTAAACATATAATACATATTTCGTGTTATTATGGAAAACTTTAAAAAGCGCAAAAAAAAAAAAAGAATAATCGAGCACAAAATTTTTCAACAAAGAAAATTAACACTCGGTTACATAGTGCACAGGATAAAGCACATGCATTTGCTGATTACTTGTCCGTCGTTGTTCAAAAACTTATGACAGTAATATACCAAACCCTGTAGATGATAAATAAAAGAGTATTTACGGTGTTCATTTCAAATTACTGGTCTTATTTCGTCGATTTCTCTTATAGAGAAGTCAATGCTTGCATAGAAATATTAAAAACTCATGAAAAGCTCCCGAATACGGTTTAATAACCATCAACATGATTAAAAACCTTCCTAAGAATACCGTTTTTTTTTAAACAAACGTACATAACGAAATTTTAAAAATTACCATTTCTCGCAATGGAAATTTGGTTACAAACATAGCAAGCCTGTCGACAAAATTTCGTCATATGCACGCCCATCAGTCTCCTTTCAAATTTACTTAAATTGTTTTGCGTAAATGTTTTGTTTACACTAAAGAGAAAAGACAACTTACATTCCCACTGGTGTATCTAAACGAAAAACTTATTCCAGAGTGAAATGGTATCAAGTAGCTCGATTTTGAAACTTATTTGGAAAAAAAAAACATCGTTAACAAGCGATCCTCATATTCAGCTACAAAAAATAAAAATTAAAACACGAACAAAGAATCGAATATGCGTTGCGAACGAAACGTAAAACTATAAATTTAAATGCAGTAAAATTCGAAACAGACATTATCAAACCATCCTGAGCACAGTTGCTTCGAGAAATAAAATCAAGTAAAATGATAAGAAATAAGTAATCACCTAGAAGCAACCAGTGGGACGCAATTATTTCCTAGTACTTCTCTCCATCTTTTTTCTTTTTCCCGCCTCCGTTTCCTATTGAAAATCGCTGTTACTTATTTTTTCAATAGACACTGATTGTATGTAAAAGGGATATAATAAAGAAAGAAATAATCATTGTAATCAACGTAACCTTTAATTTAACCGATTGTCTTTTATAAACTGCTAGCTGACCCAGCGAACTTCGTACCGTCTTAGAAAGTAAATGTTGTGATAACTTATATTAGCTGAATTAAATTCACTTTTTTTTATTGAGATAAAATTAATACTCAAAATGAATTAAGTTCAATAAATGTACAAAAATCAAAATGAAAACTATTTTAATTACATTAAAACGAATGTAATTCACGTGGCAGCAACGCATTATTCGCCTTAATAGCCAATAAGATGGTTCACAAAAGACAAAATTATTCAATTACACAATAGCTCGGAAACGGTTTGACTAATCAGAATGAATCATAAATTATTAAAACTTCCATCTATGATAATTTACGACATTAAGCAGACCGATTACCCTGGACGGCAAGAAACCGTCTCGAATATATAATACGGAATTTAGAACGACCTGAAAAATCACCCTTAAAAAGTTCATAACTCACCATCAGATAACCCTTTAAAAGCGAAATTCGAAATATAAAACAAAGAAGCCCTTTCATAAAATACAAAAATTAATTGTGCGAACTCCCGTTTTGGGCCAAAAACAGCAAAAAAAAGTATGAATTATCTTCATAAATTTTGTTTTAATCTTCTTATTGTGCTATTCGGAGCGGAGGCAAATCCAACAAATCGAAGATCATAGAAATCGGTACAGCCGTTCTTGAGTTATCACCCAACTTATTAAAAAAAAAATCATCGAAATTTTTTTTTTTTAATTGCGTATTCTGTTATTCGGAGCGGAGGCAAATCCAACAAATCAAAGATCATGAAAATCGGTCCAGCCGCTCTTAAGTTAAAAGTGGTGTATCTAACATGACTTTCTTTTATATACCTATATAGATTCTTCAGTGTCGATTAATAAGACGTTTATGTAAGGAATACAAAGGAAGTTACAATAATTAGACTTGTCTTGTGTCGAGACGAAAGTAGAACAGAATTTTCCAGGTTCGGTTAGGAGATTAAGGAAAATTTATTAATTCGAATAAGAGAAAATTTTAACAATTTTAAAGAATAATTAAACTGAATGTTGAAATAAATTACATAATCGGAAGAAGAAAAAAACGGGTATATTTATTCGTAGCAAATTATCTGTTGCAATAGGCTGGTCGAATCAAATCGAATCGAATCGAATCTTTTTCACTGCAATAAAGCACATTTATCCGTACTTTGTCCCGTGCCGTTCTCTTCCGCTACTACATACATACATATATCCTTGCCTCTCTCGCCCGTTTCCGATTCGATTTTTAATCTTTTACTTCAACTTAGCTTGCATCTAGCCCGGCCAGTTTCGCTTGTGTCACTATTCCCTCGTGTACCATTACCGTTCCCGTTCGAAGTTACTTGTCGTAGTTTCGTTTGTTTACGCACCACTCCGAGTCCAGTGTTTTGTTTTTGCTATGTCTAGTTACCGGTCATTTGTTCAAACTGTGTAGAAGCGGCCTTTATAAAAGCGCACTCTGGTCGTTAACCGTTATTAGTTTCGCTGTTTTAAAATAAATTTTCTTTATCCATTTAAGCGGTTTCCTTTAACAACTTTCATTATTTTAAAAACCAAATCGCTCATAATGTAATAACTGAACAAAAACGATAAAAAACATAAAAGCAACAACACTGATTTTTCACTATTTGTTCACTTGCACGTGTACTACGATTGTGTAAACAAATAGTTCAGAACTAATCGGTCTTTTTATATTTTTTATATTTTAGAAAACTTAATTGTAATCTATCCGTTGATTTCTCGTTTATTTAATTTGTTTTAATGCATATTGCTTGAAATTGTTTCAGATAAACCATACTAGACGCCGATGAGAATTTGGATTCATTATGCGGTTCACGTAGATAAACAGATTACGGCGCTATTATTAACCATTCGATTACGATTATATTTGTTTCGTTGTCCGAAATTAATTTTCCACGCCAACAGTCAAATCAGTCATTATAGTCCTGTACTGTGTATGTATATATGTATGTATGTATGTATATATGTATGTATGTATGTATATATATACATATATATATATATATGCGCGCATTAACAAACAACGCGAAAACATTTTGATTAAATTGGATATAACAATTTAATAACATTTAAACGGATTAATTCGTATCACGTTAAAAGGATTTAACTTAATCAAGGTAAGATTAAAAATTTTATATTGCGTAATTATTTATTTTGCCAATAACGAAAACAGATTGTTTTTTTTCCTTTCATATATATTTATATGCAGATATATATATATATATATATATTGTAACGGATTCGATACCTCTTTTTTTAGCGGTGTTTGATTTATAAAATATATTCCTCTCTGGTGAAATCATTTATTATTTCGTGATTTATCGAACACCGCGTTTTATTCGACGTAATCGCGGATTGTCGTAGATATCGGAGATGCTTATCAGCTGAAACCGAAATTCCCGGGCACAGTCGAACGGACGGTTACGTCAGGGTGAGATTGTGTGCGTGTGTATTGCTGGTAACAGCCGATAGCGGATAGTACTCTATGAGTCCGGGACAAGTGCGTGTCGGGTAGAATTTTTTTTTTCTTTTTTTTTTCAACACAAGACATTTACCCACCACAAAGGACTAACAAATAATTAAACGTAGGGACTTGAAAGTTATATCAGGAAGCGATTAGAAACAGAAGAAATGAAGGTAGCCAATACAGGAACAATAGAAGGAGAAGGAAGAGCAAGAATGTAGCGGGCACAGTAAAGGGTCGGGAGGCCAAGGCCAAGCAAATTAGAATAATGCGCGTTCTGAGGAGATAGATGAGCATTCGAATAGGAGGTGATTTGCATCACAGGTCAAATTTAAGATAGGAGGATGGAAGGGACACAAGGGAGACAGAACAATATTAAAACGAAAGAGAGAAGCAGGAAGCAGACTGTGATTAAAGCGGAGGCGAATTATGAAAGAAATAACAGAACAGCTGATGCAGAAGAAATTATTAAACCAGGAAGAAGTGGATGGAGAGGGTTGTATACCAAGGTAAAAGGAGTTAGGATTGGAGAAAAGAGACGCGTAAAGATCAGTCCAAAAGTCATGGTGAAAACGATAAGAGAGTGAACAGAGACATTGGGAGGGAAATCTGTCTATGAAACCGCCATTTGCTGCAGCTAGACATGCCAATGAATCGTCAAGATCGTTACCAACGATGCCGCAGTGGCCCCGAATCCAGAACAGGTCAATTAGAATAGAACGGGACGTTAATAAATTATAAATTAAGGAACAAATGTAAAGAATAATAGGATCTGACGATGGTTTAGGGAAAGGATGGCTAATAAAACGCTTTTCGAATCAGAGCATATGACGAATTTTGATAAATTGGATGTTGAGGATATAAAAAGGATAGCACGTAAAATAGCCATGGATTCGGCTAAAAAGATAGAAGAATAGGAAGGAAGTTGAAAAGACTCAGAATAGTTGATATCAGGAAGAATAAAAGCAGCTCCGACACCTGAAGCAGATTTTGAACCATCCGTAAAAACCATGCTGTGAGCTGGAAAAAGTGAATGTAGAGTTTGGTTAAATTCGTTATCTATTACAGGACGGGTGGAAGTTGCGCTGAGAAACATTGAGCTGAGGGAAGTTTATAAAATCCCGTTAAGACAGGGTAATTTACGCGATATTATTCTTAAAGGTATTCTAGAAACATCGACGCGCGTGTTATTATCTTTATTAATTGTAAGAACACCTAGTCGATAATTTCCTATTTATTCGATAAAAGTTTAGTTTTAGTTTAGACACACATCGTGTAACAATTGCTCAATCGTTTTATATATATATATTAATCGTTAGTCAGTCGCATCATAATTGCCCGGGTGAGTCTATGTATATTATCTCCGTTTCTGGTCGTCGCGCGTATAACAGCTTTTGGCTAGTCGCCGTTGTCAAGCTGTTTAAAAGCTGTACACCATATGATTTTTGATTGAACCAATTTTTTTATGTAAATTTTCTTTGTTGTCTCTAGCCTGTGATTTCACGTTGTACGCCATCTTGTTAAATTTTGTTTCTTTTTAATATAAGCAATTTGTTTCACTAAAATCTCGTTATTGGACACGTAGTGGGCCCTCGTGATATCTCCGTTTCGGAGAGAATACCGCCCTCGATTTTTTTTATCGGAAATTTTTGTTTTTAATTTCTTTTTTTAAAAGCCCGATGCTCTGCTCGACGGAGTTTTTTCAGTAGTGGCAAGCCGTGATTTACCACTGGCGCCAGTTAATATTCCATTTTATCATCATAATTAATTCCCTTATCATCACGTCATTAAAGTGCGACGGAAAAAAGTCAATCTCTATCAATATAAATATATATATATATATATATATATACATATATATATAAGTAAAAGAGAAAATACGGAAATATTTGAGAAGTCAAATAGTTATTAAAGTACCACAGAAACCGCTAGGTCTGTGAAACTGAAAATATAAAAACGTAGTGTATTTTTGTTGTGCAAAAATATATTAAAAATTAGAATTTCTGAAAGTTTAAAGGGTTAAAAGTCAGAAAATCGCTTCCTAAATAAATTCACACCAGATAATTGAAATTTTATACGACCATTTCCCACACACCAAAGATTTCAAATACGAAAGTTTTCTGAAAATTTAAACTTCAAAGGGTGAAAAAAGGAAAAAAACTGTTTTCCAAAAGTAAAAATCGTGTTATATTTTCAGTATAGATTCAGCAAATTGCTACCGGCAAGTTCTCTTATATGGCCCATTAAAAGTGTGCACATTTTTTTTAGATACTCCAAATTTTGAGAAGGAACACTCCCTTTTAAAAATAACCGTAAATCACCGACAGCTGTAGTAAATGGTGATTATAACGTAAAATTTCATGTACATACAAAGTACATAACGAAAACGTCAAATAAGAAAGATTTTTGAAAATTCGAACTTTAAAAAATTAAAAGAGGTTACAAATTGTTTCATAAAAAACAGGTAAAGTGCAACAATTCTCCGATGAACAGTGTAATCTGTTTCGAAACGTTAGAGTTAATGATGAATACTGCCATCGTGGTTTCTACCAAAAATGTACATGTGGATAATGAAAAAAATGTAAATAAAACAAACAACTTGCAAATACAAATAAAAATTTTGGAAAAAAAAACTACGCTATTAATATATGTATATATATATATATAGTAATACAGTTTTGTTTATATGCAAATTTAATTAAAGCAGAAAAATAATAATAATGAATTACATTTCAAGACCAAGGAAGCGAACAGGAAATTAAAGTTAACTGAATAAGTGGAATGAGATTAACATTCCGAAAATTTAAAAATGATAGCAGTGATCGACCTTGCACATCAGCATGTTGAACTCCCCTGGGAGGATACTCCGATTGTTGCAGATTTATCTCTGCTGAGCGATCGCTCGGACCAGGATGGCATTCTGCCGTCCCAGTACGTGGCGGAAAAAATGCAACTTTTTCCCAGCTACAGACAGCTGTATACAGATGATGCCAAAGCAAACCCCCTCAATGGGTCCTCGCCGGTGGCTTGCGCCTACGAGGTGGAGGGAGTTGTTCATGCGGTTCGGCTCCACGACTTCTGTTCAGTGCTGGAGGGGGAGCTGTATGGTATTTTCTTCTGCTTGAGAGAATATCTGCAGTCTTACCCCCAACGTCGAAATGCATTTCTAATCACAGATTCCTTGCAATCGATTAGGACACTCCAGACACCTAAAACCTCTCACACATTATCTCGAAAAATAAAGCGCATCATTAACGTGCTTTTCCGGTCTGGCTCACAGGTAACATTCTTGTGGGTCCCGGGTCATACCGGTATGCCGGGGAATGAGCGTGTGAACTTGGCTGCTAAGGCAGCAACATATAGTCCAATGCCCGAAGGTGCCCCTCTGCCTCAGCTGGGGCCACCCTTTTTTCAGCAACATAAAGCAGAGACATGGGAAATTATGTGGTCGGCTCACACATCATGGCTGCGATCCATTAAGGTGAGCACTGAGCCTTGGTGGCCACCGATATCCATGTCCCGCAGAGAGTTTACAGCTTTAATTAGACTCCGCATAGGGCACACAGCAATATCCCACAACTATTTGCTGGAAGGAACATCTCCTCCCTCTGTCTGTTCCATATGCAATTCCCCAATTTCACCAACCGCTGAACACGTTCTGGAACATTGCCTGCCTGCAGGCACCACCAACTTACCGACGGTTGCGTTGTCAAACGAACCAAAACAGGTCCAGGACATACTAAACCATATTAGAGCGGCTAACATATTAAAACACTTCTGATCCTGCACTGATCCATGTGCTGTAATAATCCCGGTAATTACACACAGCACATGGACCATATAAATTTAGAGGAAAAAAAAGAAAAAAAAAAAAAAGAAGAAAGTGTATCAAAAAAAAATTATAAATGCGCAGCGAAGCTGCTGGTAACGGCTTGTATATGTAATATATATATATATATATACACACACACGCACACACACACATATACATATATACATATACATACATATATATATATATATATATATATATATATATATATATATATATATACTAGCTGTGTCACACGGCTTTGCCCGGGTATTAATGTCCGTTTAAATCTGTACTTGGAAATTCATAAAAAATTTTTTGCTTTATCTGGAATTGTATTTATGTTAAGATTTTTTCTCTCTTTGGGAAACATATTTATTACCGTCCAACAGAAAATAGTTTTCACGTTCCACGTTTAGCTGAAGATTATCGATCTTTCTTTAACCTGTCGGTCTTGATTTAACAAAAAGTTTTGCTCAACTAAACAGCACACACAGCCATCGGTTTGGAGTTACTCACACGGTGATCTCCCATAATTACACATTTAAGAGAACATCTTCTTCACTCATATCTTTCAACCACTATGTCTCAAGCTTTTTATTAAAATCAATTTATTACCGCAACAACAAACTGCAGTAGTTGAGTAAGAATTTTAATACTCCTGGTAGCAAATTATTAAAAAGAAAGTTAAACAGTTAATTTAAAAAATTTATACAGCGGTTTTGGCCCAAAAGTTCGAATATTTGACATATCAGTTAAATTTATTTTTATATGTTATCCATTAAGTCCAATAGTATATGGCTTAAACCTCTTCCAGTTTTTATAAACATATTGTACAATACATTTTCATATTTCGACTCTTAATCATTCATTATTATACAATAAATAAGATAGAGATGAAAACAAACATTTACCATCCCTATCTATGTATTTAACATAATGGGCAACTATTGTATCCTTAACACATATTAATTCTACATTCGTAATTACAGTGAGTATTTATATATTAAAATACTCGCTTCAATACGGCACAGAATTTGCACAAACTGAAAGTAAAATGAAATATTTTTGAATAATAGACACCGCGATCGCACCGCTCTCTGCCATTCCAACATCAACAACAACTTTTCTTCCGACCTCCCTGTCTTCAGCATTTTATTAAAATTAATTGATTACCACAACAGCAAACTATACGTAATTGAGTAAAGATTTCAAATTTGAACATAAATAACGTTCCCGCTAGTAAATTCCGTTGCAGGATATTTTAGAAAACACCACTTTTTTTTTAACTCCCCGTAATGAGTACAGCAGCTAGCTAGGAGCGCGCGACTTGAAAGTTTAATGATTTCAATAACGCAAATAGTGAAGTAACAGAAGCGGCCTATTTACTTACACCAGAAACTAATAAAATAACCATAGTAATCATTTTATTTAAATTTTTAGGTTTAGTTTATTTTTACCGCGGTAATCATTTTATTTAAAAATTAATTTTTTGTTAATTTCTTTTTATTCGTCCCATATACATTTATCCTCATATTTCGTGTAGTGGACCGAATTGTGAATCTAAACCATTCTTGAATACACTTGAACACACAAAAAATTTCATCAAAATCGGTCCAGCCGTTTAGGAGGAGTTCAGTCACAAATACACGCATAGAAGAATTATATATATATATATATATATATATATACGGATTCGAGGTATTTGGCGTTATCCTATTGAAGAAGTTTGAGCTAGAAAATATTATTCAATTAAAATCATTACAACATTCACGATTTCTCAAACGTCGTTCAACAGTGCTTCATCACTGGCTTTAATATTTCAAGCTTGTTTACTCGGCCAAAAACCATAATTCCCATAAATGATCGAACGTTCGAAAATATTCTGGGGCTGACACAGTCTAAGTGTGTTGATGGTAGTGGTCGAGTACAGCGACAGCGGCTCTTGTCAGTGGTGAATGCGGTCTATATCGTGTACCGAGTATTCAGCAAACTGAGGCCAGATTTTGTAATTAACCAAAATACCTAAGCAGGTTAGAGCGGGCAGTTTAAGAAAAGATAAAGTTGATTGTAGGTTGCCACTCATTTTGTCTTATTATTCGCATCTCCGTATCGAAGAATCAGGCTACGATTCGCGTGTTACAATTTATCTAGTCGAGGCCACATTTTTCTGTTGTTTTTTTTTGTTAAATGTAATGTGAATTTGCCGAGTTTTTTTTTATAAAAAAAAATAAATTAATAAATTAATTAGAAAAATAATAAACAAAAAAGCCTTATGCTCGTAAAAAGAAACTAAAAAAGGAATTAAGACGAATTGTTTTGCTGGCACTGCGAAATCGGGACCTCAAACGAAAATCGTTTCACTGGCGGCCTGGACTGAGGGACCTGAAAGTCAAGAAGACGAAACCTGCGGATATCCGATAGGAGGAGTCTAAAAAACACGAATCAGGCCAGAATATTTAAATTTAATTTTTACATTTTATCTTTCGTCTCGTAACTTACATATGTTTTTTCTTTTTCCCTCTTTTTACTCTCAACTATTTATTAATTTAATTTAACATTTGCGCATCCTCGCTGATATGCATATATACATATAGTGAGCAACACAAACATTAAGTCAAAAGTTTAAAAAAATGAAAGGGGTGATATACGGGCGGAAAACCAGGTATAATATCAAATTTATTGAAAAACGAACAAATGAACACTGCTAATCACAAATATGATAAAAAGAAAAAAGAAAACATAAACGTAAAACAAAGATTAATAATAGATAATCGCGTAGTAGTCGAATGTCTGTTAAGTTTATTTAAGACTAAGATGCTAAGATAGTATAAGTAAATAAAAGATGGATAATTAATTAAAACAGCTTGCGTACAAGTCCGCAACACAGTGAGACATTTTCATGTTTTCCCGTAAAAGAAGTAGGCTTTGTACAGCCATTCAGGAATCCGCCGACATTAGAATGTCGTTCGCTTCGCGGCCTCCGTCGATATAAGAATGTCGCCGTGCAACCTCTAAATGCCTTGTACATATTATATTGCAACGTATAATTTCGAGATTGAACCTACGTACTGCACCTCTAAATGCTTTGTACGTATTATATTTCAATGTATTTGAAAAAATATATATTTAACAACTACTACCGCTAGTACAAGGTTCCTTATTTACATCATTATCGTTAGGGGTAGTAATACTGAGTAATGGCCGATGGTGAGAAAAGTACGACACATAAGCTAACGTTTGTACGTTCGATACGTTTCGAGTAAAGATTCCGTCGATGCATGTCATATTTCGCGTTGTCGAAAGGTCCACCCATCTCACAACCGAACGTTTCACTCATGAATTGACGGAATCGCAATCCATCGTCCGAGCGGAAATCGATGTTGAAATCACCACAGACTGTGATCGGTAAATCGTACAGCTTTATTTCATCGATAAAGAGAAACAGACCTTTCAGCTTGATCGAGTACGTCAGTAGGTAACGCTCGAAGAAATTGATCTTATCGTTCAACGTTGCCCCGTTTGAGAGGTACATCGCTACGACTAACAGACGCTCTCCATCGATCATCGTTTCGGCTTTGCATATATCACCGACGTCCATCGATATCACGTTACATTTTTCGAGACCACTTTTTTCCTAATTGATACGAATCAGTGGCCGACTGCGGCTCTTCAGAGCGTCCGAATCCAATTTCCTTTCGTAAATCGCTATACCACCAGCCATCTTGCCGTTGTCGCGTTTGCGTCGATTTACGAGCGAGTAACTTTCAAGTTCAAATTTATCGAAATCGGCGTTTGATAACCACGTTTCAGAGAGAGCGAGTAGACTGCACGAAGGTATAACAAAGTCACACGTTATATCGAGCGAGTGTGAGCGCAACAACTGAACGTTGAGTGAACATAGTGTGAGAGCATCGACAGACCGAGTACGCGAACGATCCACAAAATCTCGACAGCGGGAAGCATGCGTGCTTAAACGATGACGCGTAAGACGTTCAACCTCAGTTCTAATGTCTTTCAACTGTTTTTCGCGTCCGTGGTAAAATCGGTGGTCGCCATTCCTATTCGTTAGGAATAACCCTTCGTACAAAGAACATCGATACAGAGCGACGTACACGAATTGCTGGTCGTGCGATTTTGAGTATTCGTATACCACCGCCGGGTATGTACTGCCTTGCGATTTGTGAATCGATATCGCGCAAGCAGGTGTGAGCAGAAATGTCGCACCGTTGACGAACGAAAGCCGATCGGCGCCCAATGCTCTTAGATACACGGATACGCTACACAGTATCTATCCGAACTTCCGATCGTAGTAATTTACCGATTTTAACGTTATCGAATTTTAGCCAAAGTCGAATTATCTTGCCGGTTTCGCGAGAGCATTCGATGTACTGCAGCAGGTCTATCGCGCCCTTCACGAGACCGTCGGTGACGTCGATGTTTACTCGCACCATGTACGGCTTGTCAATAAGGAGCTCGATCTTCCATGGTAAACCACCCGTCTTGTCAAGCTTCATCTTGTGCATCTTGGTGCGAGCTGACGCGAGTTGGTCTCTCGTTCGCTTCGGAATCCATGACACTTTTCATGGGAAAGAAACGGTTTACACGAGGCTAAAGTTACATTTAATTTATAATTACTACGGTAATTGTTTTGTGCGCTCAGCAAATGTAAACAAGGAAATGACGTGTGAAATACACAACCCTATAGTTTTCATAAGAAGTCGCTATAGGAAACACTTCTCCATTTTTTGACGCTTTTCAAGTTTATGTGACAAAGTAAAGAGACATGAAAATATTAGTAATCAGTCGTATCCAAGTAAAGACATGAAATTTTCGTAACGATTTTCTGTGACGATTCATTTCGTGACGCTCCATTTCGTGACGCTTTTCAAGTTTATGTGTCAAAGCAAAGACATAAAAATGTCAAAAAAAATACGGCCCTTACGAAAAAAGTAGGTAACGAGACTGCAACATAAACATTAAGACAGCATGACTCTCTATTACCGACGACGCTGGGTTTTTCCTGATTCACTGCAAACGCTAATAATGCATGCATGTGCGTGAGCAATACTTTACGTTGTTTAATAATTATTTCATAGTACGCAGCTAGCTAGTACGTACGTATAAATTTAAAGTTTTTGCACGTTCGAAATAAAAATGTCAAAAAAGTCAAACACTTCGTTCGATAAGCGTCAACTAGTGCTGTTCCGTCATGCGGAAGAAAAACCGGTTCAGGAGGTTACTTCTTTATTAAAAATGTCGCGAGCTACTGTTTATAGAATTATTAATAAAAAAAAGCAGAATTGATTGTAAGAAGTCATCTGGACGACCTGCGAAGCTGTCAGCTCAAGATGAGCATTTTATAGTGCGTTGTGTTGCAAAAAATCCAAAAATAAGTGCCCCTATAGTTGCTACCCAGTTATGCGCAAGAAGTAGCAGTACAATTTCAGAGCAAACGATACGCCGAGTTCTTTAAAAGACGGGTTATAATTCGCGTACCGTTAGATGCAAACTTTTTATTAGTACGGTGAATCATAAAAAACGCCTAGGATTCGCATTAAAGTATAGTGATGTTACTGAAAATTTCTGGAATAATGTACTCTTTTATGATGAGTTGAAATTCAATATTTTTGGGAGCGATGGAAAGGGAAAGATGTGGAGAAAGCCGAATACCAAGTTAGAAAAAAAGAATCTCTCAATATAACAGTTAAACACGGCAGTGGAATCGTCATGGTTTGGTGGTGTTCTGCAGCCTGCAGTGTCGGCTTGCTGGTATTTATTGATGATAAAATTAATGCGGATATGTATATTGATATATTGTGGCACAATTTACATGCGTCTGCTGAAAAATTGAGCATCAGGAAAATGTTTAACTTTTACCAGGATAACGATTGTAAACACAAGGCGCATAAAACGCGTCTATGACTGTTATATAATTGCTCGCGTGTACTCGAGACATCACCTCAATTACCCGATTCTAATCCAATCGAACATAGATGGGATTATTTAGATTGATAGGTTCGGAAAACTCTCATTACTAGTGCTACCCATCTGAAGCAGCGGTTGTAAGAAGAATTAGCTCAAATTCCTGTATTGTATGTTGAAAAACTGGTTTGTTGCCGCAACGCTTGAGTGCTGTAATTCATGCAAAAAGTTTGCATACAAAATATTAAGAAGCCGTTATTTTAAATTAGTTCTTAATGTTTATGTTGCTGTCTCAATATTTATGTTGCCTATTTTTTTCGTATCGGCTGTAATTTTTTTGTTTTACGTTTATTTTTTCTTTTTTTTTTTTTTATTATATTTGTGATCAGCGGTGTTCATTTGTTCATTTTTCAATAAATTAGATATTTATACCTGCTTTTTGACATGGATATGGCTTAGTTATGGGGGTCATTTTAGAATTTGCGCCACCAGAAAATGTAACGGACGTGGAAGTGACATCATCAAAGGCGGTTTGTACCATTAAAAACATGTAACGGAAGTGACGTCATCGATGGGGAGTTTGCGCATCTGAAAAGTGTAATGGAAGTGACGTCATCAATCACTTGACTAGAAATACACGTTGATCATCCGGAAACTAAGAACCACATATCGTACTTTTCCCATCGCAGACCTTTGTTAAGTATCACTAATGTGCAATAAATACTATGTATGTTAAATAAAAAATAGTTT
The DNA here is from genome assembly GCA_039619475.1 of Icerya purchasi. Taxonomy (NCBI): domain Eukaryota; kingdom Metazoa; phylum Arthropoda; class Insecta; order Hemiptera; family Monophlebidae; genus Icerya; species Icerya purchasi. The sequence goes on along the minus strand of CM077116.1, from coordinate 32,566,974 downwards.
TTTAATCCATTTCCTAGACGATTTAAATTTGGAATATGATAAGGGAATTTTGTGGCAGGAATTGTCTTTATAAGTAAGCTACTGTGATAGTCAAACCAGTCAGTGTGTGTCGGGATGTCGTCCGGTGAACGTGTGAGGCAGTTTAGTCAACGTCAGCGAAAGGAGAAAACGAGCCAGGAATATAACGAATTCTTGATGAATCTCTATTTTCCACTAGTACAACTGAGGATGAGAAGATGCTTGCCTTTAAAGTAATGAAGGTGAAAGAGAAGAAGAACAAAGAGGGTGAGAAGTACAGTAGGTACCTTCTCGATCACAATCATCCGTTCGCTGGAATGGACATGGTGTTTTGTGGTGACCTACGGCAGCTGCCGCCTGTGTGCCAAACGCCCTTCTATAAACGGAGTAAAGCAAATTTTTGTTCGGGGATCGTGTGGCAATCACTCGAATACTATCCACTTGTTTAAGTAATGCGCCAAACTGACGTTAGATTCTACGGGATCTTGACAAAGATCGGCAACGGTGATTCTTTGACATGTGAAGAAACGGCCACGATTGAGTCCAGATTCGTTACAAGGGAGTACGTGGAAGAGCACTTTCCTGAAGCAATTCGTCTCTTCTTTCGCACACCGGATGTCGAGCAGTACAACAGTGAATCGATTTCGAGAGAAAGGATAATCCCGTACGAATCTCAAGACGAATACACCGGACATCATGATGTCAACCAACTCGCAAATGCACGGACCAAAGTACACAAGATGAAGTCTGACGAGACAGGTGGATTGCCGTACTTGTTGAAACTTCTCATCGGAAAGCCCTATATAATCAGATCCAATATCGATATCATCGATGGGCTCGCTAACGATGCAATCGGAACACTCCGTTATATCGAGAGGGCCGTTGACAGAAGAATAATACGACTTTGGTTATCGTTCGGAAACGCTAAAATCGGGAGGTTGATCAGAACAAAGTGCGCCCTCACGTCCAATCAAATCCCGAACTGCAATACGCCTGGGTTCCGATTAATACGCGCGTCGCCACAATTAAACTGAGTAGCAAGATCATTAGTTGCAAGTGTACACAATTTCCACTCATCGAGGCATGTGCAATAACGATACACAAGTCACAGGGTGGGGCGTACAACACGGTCGTATATGAATACGATAAAAGTCACGAGCCACAATTGGTATACGTTGCTCTAAGCAGAGCCACCTCTCTTGAAGATCTGTACTGGACTAATCGGAACAAGGATCACAAGTTTCATCACGTACGTAGTCAAGTGAACAAAGATCTCTGTAACAAGCTCCCACGCTAAGAACGCCACCGAATCATCACCATTGTAAACACATCTTGTGACTTCTTCGCCCAGGCTGACGTTCATCCAGCAGCACTCTCGTTGTGCACGTTCAACACTCAAAGTCTGAGAGCTCATCAAGACATATCGACTGATTTTGCAATAACTAAGTTTAGAATCACGTCACTAACAGAGACATGGATTGAAAATGACGAGCGCATTAAAATTCCAGGATTTCGTCTCGTGTCGCAGTTCAAACGCAACACGGTTCGGGCTGGTGGAGTGTGCATCTACGAGAAAGAAGCATCGTCATCGGAACTTCAATCTACAGAACACGAATTTTTAAAATATGATCCAAAAGAAGTACAAGTGAAAAGAATGTCTACGTCACATGACGGTGTATGAGATATCTGCGTAATCGAGACCACGTTTAACGGAAGAAGAGCTCTACTTGTCTCTGTTTACATCACACCAAGAACACCAGTACGTTCAGTTGAAGATTTCTTTGAGTTGAATTTAATGACATACGGTCCAAAAGCTTGTATATTTAAGGTTGTTAGGGAGAAGGAGTATCATACCCATCGTTCTTGCTGGAGATATAAACATAATGTATGTGATAATCAGCACAAATGTGGCATTAGGTATGTGTGCAACTTTGTATAAGACGTACTTAGCAAAATAGCTTAGTTTTAAGATGTAGTTAGATGTAAGAATGATAACATGTAAATTTTGTATGTCAAATAAACGATAATAAGAGGTTGGGCACTCACATAACGGGCATACTTGCTCAGTGAGACCCAAAACTTATTTCCATATAAAAAAAAAAAAAAAAAAAAAAAAAAAATTTACAAAGCAGCGAAGGATCTCAGTTCATCGAGATCATGCGTGAAACATTCAATCTCGAACTGAACAACGACCCATCAATCTCGACAACCAGAAACAACACATGCATTGACGAAGTTTTCTCACGTCACGTTGATCATCTAGAAACTAAGAACTACATATCATAATTTTCCCATCACAAACCTTTGTTAAGAATCACTAATGTACAATAAATACTGTGTATGGTAAATAGAAAATCGTTTTTCATTACCTTCGCCTGGATGAATACATTACTTGTGTAGGTAACTAGTTACGTCCTTCTAAGACATCTCCATGATCTGAGCTATTTCCCACAAGGAAATTCGTTTAAACGTTTTTCCTCCGTATATCACCCGTTTCATTTTTTTTTAACCTTTGTCTCAATGTTTATGTTGCACACTGCATATATATTGATACGAATTCGGTATTTACGGAGCTATCTAGCGATGATATCGAGCTAGAAATTATTCTCCGATTAAAATCATTAATTTTCGATCTCTCGGCATCATCGTATTATTTATCGTCGTCAGAGAATACGGCCGGGATATTTACACGACCGAATAGGTAATTTCCGATTCTCGTCGAATTTCGGTAGTGTTAAGGAGTTGTGTAAGTGTCCTGGTATGTGCGGTCTGCGACAACAGGATAGTGTCGGTCGGCCGCGTGAGCCGTGTGTAAAGATCAGCGCTGTAGCGTCTACCTGTTATTAATTGATAAGGATTCGGTAATGTACCGTTAGTTTAGAATAAAATAGAGAGCCGTGTTATTGCGAATTAACTCATCTAGTCTTTTTTTTTTTTTTTTTTTTTTTTTGGGCTTGTCAACCAGGGACCTTTACCCAGAAACAATTAGAATAGGAAGGAATCACTTATATCCTGATACGATCAGATATTTTTAGGAAAAAGGAACAAATAATAGGAACAATTTGTGGAGAGAGAAGAGATAGAACATAAGAGGCGCAGTACGGAGTAGGAAGACCAAGTCCCAGCAAACTAAAGTAGAAAGCCGAGCACTCAGCAGAAAGAGATGAACACTCAAAGAACACATGGTCCGCATCGCAAACATGCTCTTCGTTCGAGTGGAGAGGACAATATGGAGAGGAAACCAAGGAAAAACGAAAACGGGAGGAAGGCAACAGAGAATGGTTAAAGCGTAAGCGAATAACGGAGACAACAACAGAACGGCGAAGTGAAGGAAACAAAGAGAACCACGGATTGGCAGGAAGACTAGGTTGGACAGACAGATAGAAAGAACGATTGTTAGAGAAAGAGGAAACGTACATATCCGACCAAAACCTAAGATGAAAATCTTTGCACAGAGGAAGGATATTGGACGAAGGGACTTTTTTAAAAAAGAAGTGAGAATAGGCAGCAGCCCGAGCCAATGAGTCCGCCGCTTCATTACCGCAGATGCCCGAATGGCTAGGAACCCACAGCAAATCAATTTGAATAGAATCGTGGATAAGTGAGCGAATGCGGAGTAAAATGAAATCACAGGAATAATCAGGAAGGGGAGAGCAAATGGCCTGAAGGGCGGTTATGGAGTCCGATATAATCAAGAATTTGGAGGAAATGTGATTAGAGGAAATGGAAATAATGGAACGTAGGATAGCCATCAATTCGGCTATGAATATGGAGCAGAAAGAAGGTAAGCAGAACGATTCTGAAACGCCAAAATCTGGGAGGATAAACGAAGCACCGACACCATCCGGTTTCTTCGAGCCATCTGTAAACACAGTTACATGCAAGGGAAAATCAGAATTGATATAACTGCGGAATTCCTGTCTGATTTTTTTTTTTTTTTTTTTTTTTTTTAAAAATAAGTTGTGGGTCTCACAGGGCAAATATGCCCGTTGTGTGAGTGCCCGACACTCTTATTAACGTTTATTCAAAAAAAAAATATATACAATATAAAAATTATAATTTATCTTAACTTATTCTATAATCATAATATTAGTACTCTAGCGTTAAGATTAAGTATAAATATATATACGCATGCAACTACGTAACACGCCCCGTAATACGTATCTGTACATTATTACATGCCGACAGCTCAATATTTAAAATAGGAAACATAATCTTCTTTACGACTTAATGTCCGGTAAAGACACTAGGAAGTCAAAAACAAAAACGTAAAAAGAAAGGAGCATTAAAAGGTAGAGAGATTCAGAACGTAGCTTGTTGTTTAATCTTTGCACCATTCCTTTAACCAATTTTCCACCTCCTTTTTCCACACACCAATTCTTTTTTCCTCTAATATATGATTCGGGATTGTACTTATTAATTTAATTAAAACCGAATTATCCGTATTATCAATTCGCAGATTTACCCCACGAGGATAGATGTAGTATGTATTACTTTGGTTTCTTGTCAATCTAGTTTTTTGCCTAGATGGTAATTTTATATTATTGACGTTAAATTCTAGTAGTCTGTAATAGTAATAGTACATCTTGGGGGACATTTCATTGTTTTCCTTCCACCATGTTGATCCAGGGACGTTTTGCTTCCAATGAGGAAGTATGAGTTTCAAACACCTCTTCTGTATTTTTTTTTTTTTTTTTTAAACCCCCCTTTGGGCATATCAACAAAGTATCTTCGCCCAGAAACGAAAGGAAGGAGAAGGATCAGTTAAATGTAGATTCGGTCAGCTATTGATAAGATAAAGGAACTGAGGATAGGAACAACTGAGATCGACGGAAACGATAAGATATACGAGGCACAATAAGGAGTAGGGAGTTTGAGTGACAGCAGATTGGAATACAAAGAGGTACGTTCGTTCACGAGGGATGGACATTCAAAGAGGATATGGTCAGGATCACAGACGGCTACGTCGTCAGGATGAAGAGGGCAATAAGGGGAAAGAGCGAGATGAAAACGAAAGCGTGAGGAAGGAAGAAGAGTATGATTCAGACGTAAACGGATAATAGGAACAATAACGGAGCGGTGAAGCGAAGGAAAATCGTAAAACCAAGGCCGCGTGGGAAGATTAGGTTGGATGGAAAAATAAAAGGAAGAATGATTAAAAAAGGAGGAAACGTAAAAATCTGACCAAAATCTAACGTGAAACTTTTTGCACAATGGGAGTAAATTCGAAACGGGAATTTTAGAGAAAAAAAAGCGGGAGGATACAGCAATCTGAGCCAAAGAATCAGCCATTTCGTTACCCTCTATCCCCATATGACTGGGGACCCAGAGCATTTCAATGCGGATAGCGTGAAGTGAGAAGAGAGTGTGAATGAGAGAGCGAATACGGAGGATGAAAAGGTCAGAGGAGTGAGAGGGGAAATGAGAGGAAATAGCTTTAAGAGCACACATGGAGTCGGAGATAATTAAAAATTTAGAAGAAGAACGATGTGAGGAAATATGGATTATGGCACGTAAAATGGCCGTTAACTCGGCCGTAAAGATAGTACAAAAGGAAGGGAGACGAAAAGATTCAGAGAAATTAATGCTCGGAATGATGAAAGAAGCTCCAACTCCATTAGGCCCCTTCGAACCATCCGTAAAAATAGCAATATGGGAAGGAAAACGGGATTCGATATAATTATGGAATTCCTGTATAACTGTTGGATAGGAAAGGGATTTAGAGGAAAAAGGAAAGTAGAATACATTGGGAGGATTGGAGAGATCTGCAAAATTGAAAGAAAAGTAAGGGAGATTGTTATAAGAAATTGTGCAGGATAAAAAGGAATTTAGCCGCAAAGCAATGTGGGCTAGAATAGGAATTTTCTTGGGAGTAAAACGCCAGTTTTGCAGAATAGAAAGATATGAAGGAATAAGTTTGGAGGATGATAACGGTAGGCGTTTACACAAGAAACGATAACCTAAATAGGATCTGCGAATGAAAAGGGGAGGCGAGTTAGACTCAGCGAGAACTGCTGGTACTCGAGAAGATCTAAGAACACCAAGGCAAAGACGAATACAAGAATTTTGAATTATATCCAGCTTGGAAAGAAGTGATTTTGAGGCAGAGCCATAGATAAAGGAACAGTAGTCGAATTTGGAACGGATAATCGAATTGTACAAGGAAATAAGGAGAAAGAGATCGCCTCCCCATTTTGTTGGAGAAAGAGCTTTCAGTAAGTTTAGTCTTTTAAGGGCAGAAGAGGAAAGGAAATTAATATGTTCATAAAAGGAGAGACGACTATTGAGAAATACACCGAGATAGCAGAAGCATTCCCTACGAGGGATAAGATTGGAGTTTAAGGATACAGAGACTAAAGCGGGATTAAAAGGACGAAGAGAAAAGACAATACAAGAGGATTTTAAAGGGGAAATAGAAAGGTTCAAAGAGGAAAGAGATTGTTCCAAAGTAGCTAGAGACGAATTAACACTTTCGTTAGCATCTACGATATCACGGGATGAGGAAAAGAGAAGAATGTCATCGGCAAAAAATAAGGAAGAGGAGTTCATAGAAAGAGAAGCAACAGAAATAGTATAAATATTAAAAAGAGTAGGACTAAGACCTCTTCTGTATTTTACTTATTTTATTTATTTCAGTTTTCTTAGCCTCGCCCCATATTTGAATTCCATATAAAATTCTAGACATTATAATTGAGTTATAGTATATACGTAGTGTTTGATATGATAGTACCTGCTTTATTTTATATAAAGCTGGAATTGTCTGTCTTATTTTTGAGTTTAAACTTAGAATGTGTTTTTTCCAATTCAGGGATTTATCTATATACATATACACCTAAATATTTAAAGTCATTTACGTTTTCTAACGGTGGACAAGGACATAAATGGGTGTTGTTATTTACATGAAGCTCATGAATGCAATTGTCACTGTGGAGGATAATTCGCGGATCGCGTATTTTATATTTAGAACTATTCCGAATGTGTAATACTTTTGATTTATTTATGTTTATACATAACTTTCTATCATGTGCCCATTTACTAAAATTATCTACATCATCTTGTAGTAATTTTTCCGCCATCTCAAAATTGTTGTGCTCGATTAACAAAGCAATATCATCAGCAAAAACATATACCTTTGCATTTTTAATATGTTTGTGTAACGAGTTGGTATAAATAAGAAAAAGAATCGGGGCCAATATGGTACCCTGACCTACTCCATAATGAATATTTTTTTCATTACTTATATTCCCTGCAATTTTGACCATACTTTTCCTATTTGTTATATAATTCTTAAACCACTCAAGTTGATTGTTTTTAATGCCTAGATTTTCTAAATCCTTGATCAGTAATTCATGATCAACTAAATCAAACGCTTTGGATAGGTCAATAAATGAAATTAAAAATTGGTTCCCCATCGACAATCCCATATTTATCCTATTTACAATTGTTCTCAATAATGTTATCGTGGATCTTTTTCTTCTAAAACCGTGTTGGTTTTCGTAGAGTAGATTGTTTTTTTCCAGATAATTTCTTAAGTGTTTATCAATGTAGTGTTCTAAAATTTTAGTTATCACAGATGTTATTGTTATTGGACGGTAGTTTTCATACTGATTCTTCATTCCTTTTTTATATATTGGTCTAACAATACCTCTTTTAAGCCCATCAGGAGTAATAGCTTCCTTTATAGAATAGTTAACCATGTTAGTCAAAATAGGAACAAAAATATTTAAGTTTTGTTTTATATCTTTAACCCTAATTTCATCCCATCCAGGTGCCTTATAAACTTTTAGATCATTAATTATTGCTTCTATTTGGTATTTATTTGCTGGCGGCATAAAAAAGGAAGAATAAATACGGTTATCAAAATTCGAATTCAATAACTGAATGTGACATTCGTGTCTATGATGTTCCACTGAACATATAAAATAATCACTAAATTGTTCAGCAACTGATGCAGTATTTCCAAAATGTTTAACAATGAAATCATCGATTGATGTTTTATTGTTTTTATTAACAATATTGTTAATTACATTCCATACTTTTTTACAATCATTGTTTGCTTTAACTATTTGACTCCGATAATAATTCTGTTTCGCATTCCTTATTTCAGTTGTAACCATATTTCGATATTTTCTAAATAAATTTTTATATCGAATATTGGTTCTGTTCCCTTTACTAAGTTTAAAGTACTGATCTCTGATTTTCATAAAATTGATTATTTTTTGACTCATCCATTCATTTTTAGGACAGTATTTAGTCACCTTTTTACTCTGCGGTACTTCTATTTTGCATTCTTTGTAAAGGCCTTTAAAAACTGAATGTATATTATCATATATATTTCCTGACGTTGTAGCGCACCTTACCTCATTCCAGTTATGATTAATTATCTTATTATGCAATCTCTTTTCATCGAAAACATATTTCAAAGGGTTACTAATAGATTGAAAACTCCGATTTGAGATACTAAATGCACAACAAATGATGTAATGATCTGATATTTTCGAGTTAATAATTCCCGAAGTAATTTCATTTGTATTATACTTAATAAATATGTTGTCTATACATGACTGAGTACTTCTATCAATCCGTTCTTCTTCTCTCGTAATTCCATTTATTAACTGTATTCCTCCTGACCCATAAATTACGTTTAAAAAATTCTCAGCCTGTACATTACGAATAGATAAATCAATATTAAAATCACCACAAATCAGGAAATTATCTTTATTGCTTAATTTTTTTAAGAGTGAAGCGGTTTCGTTTATAAATTCGCCTACGTTTTTACTCGGTGATCTGTACATAGCAATTAAGCGTAAAGGGTTGTTTTTGCAAATCTCTATATCTGTCATCACCAGGTCCATACTTGGTCTATTATTAACCTCCCGAACGTGATATTTAAACTTATTATTTATAAACACAAGTATTCCTCCATTAAACCCTATAGGTCTTTGTAGTCCAATATTCGTGAATCCAGTTATATTATATAGATTTAATTCATCCTTACTTATATTAATTTCAGTTAATATGATGACACTTAAAGATGACCTGTGAGTGTAAGTTATAAATTCATCCCAGTTACGTCTCAGGGTTCTTATGTTTAAGTGCAACACATGAAAAAGCTCCGTATTAATTTGTAGTGAATTATTTACATTTAGTATGCTGTTTACATTGTCAGTCCATTTTTTGATATTAATATAATTGTTGCAATTTTGTTTACTGCGATATTGAATTAGAGAAGTCATATTTGAGAAGAGAATCAAAAGCTATTATTACTGGAAAAGATAGTTTTTTTGTTGTTTTTTTTTCTTCTTTCTCTTTTTTGCAAAATTGAATTATAGACGACAATAGTGTAACGTTAAAGTACGGTATAGAGGAAAAGAATTGATCATATTTCGACAAATATTGAGCTATCACAGATTGTATTCGGAAAACGGTTATCGATGTTGCACTACTAATCGCCAAAATTATCAGTAATTGGACTGGGATATTAATATACCGATATTTACTCGTATATAAGACAGAATATCTAGTAAATACATATAAACACACCCACATTATATAGACACAATCACACTTCCGCACACTCACTGACAAATTACAATTGAACGCTCAGTACACTATATACATAGAAAAAATCGATTTAATTTTATCGCAATGGAGTGCATCTAAAATAAAACAGAAGAAGGAAATAGTGAATAGCAACAAATTAACCACCACCGCACGAAGCCCCTTACAATAAAGATACGACTCCGGCCAAGCGACAGTTGCACTTTCTGACACTACACGCTCACGGTTCTCTCTCACGTCAACAACATTCGATTAAACGTCTGAACTTTCTTTCCGTATCTGCATCATACAACAAAGAACAAGAACACACAATTTCGCATCGACCAACTGACAGACATACCTCATCGACTCTAGAGTACCACTGAACCGTTCTACACCAACTGAACTCACAGACAAACTTATAAACATCAGCATACATTACGCACACTTCCCATCGCACACAAACCATCACACACTGCACTTTTACAGAGATCTCGGATTTCCTCTTATCATCTTCACGCGTATACACTGCCTTAACCACATTGCCCAGCCGACGCCGTAGATCGACATAATACACGCGCACCACATTCATTCCTGCACACACGAAAACTAACAACATTTATAATAACATTTATAATAATTTATTTAAATCCGCTTCGGATCGGATGTGAAGTACGTGAGCTTCCTGGTCCTTCCTAACGTAAATTTTCCCTCTTTTCGACCAGACGAATCGAAAATTCAATAATTTCGCTTTTTGCTTCACCTTCCATAACAAATCTTTGTAATACCTCGACAGATTTTCGTTTATGTAAACCTGTCGTTCACTACTTAAATTATTACTAATTTCTTTGTCCAAGATTCGGCGTTCTCTTTTTTTGTCTAAAATTTTATCCGCTAATTTCCTGGTTGTTTTCAATATTATCGGTTTCGGCAGACTCGCATTCCTTGAAGGTAGCCTGTGCGTCGCCACAATATCGTCTTCCTTAATCTCGACCCCAATTTTCTGGCAAACTTGTATAATAATTCGTTGCAAGTTCTCATCCTTCTCTTCCGAAATTCCATGCAACTCAACATTTTCGCGACGGCCGTACTGCTCAAGCTGATGAACTGTGGTTGTGAGCTCTGCAATCTGATGGTCTTTATTTTGAAGCTCGCTTGTTAATTTTTCAACTTGCTGTCGTAGAGCTTTAATTTCCGTTAGCAAGTCTTGATTTGACTGCTGCATGACATCATACTTGTCTGACACAAATTCAATGAACTGTTTCATTTCACAAACCTCGCGCTTTATCACGTTAACTGACGACGCAATCGAGGTATTTTCCATCTCATCTTCCGAGTCCTCCTGATGCGACCTTTTTTTAATAGCCTCGTCGCTCTTATCGCTTAGTTGCCTCTTAATGTGTTGTTTATTACCCTTTTTAGCCGGCATCCTCTGATGAGAAACTTGAGTCGGAAATAATAAAATATTAATCGAACACGCAGTTTGACATGCGAGTTAATGAAATAATGTTATAAATAAGTCGTCTTACTTGTTTATAACGGTTATCTTTCTTACAAGCTGATAAGAAATAGTGATGAACACGAACAATAATGAACCTTATACGCACAAGTACAGTTTACCCTGCGGAAGAAACTTAGAGAGCGTAGGAACAGTAAACATATTTGGAGGATGGCAGAGATCGGCGAAATTAAAAGTGAAATAAGGGAGGTTGACAAAGGACATTATGTAAGGACAAAACGAACTGAGCCGTAGAGAAATAAGAGAAAGAATTGGAATTTTTCTAGGTACGAAACGCCAGTTCCTAGAAATGGAAAGATAGGAATGGATAAGAGTAGAGTACGTGAGTGGGAGACGCTTAGTAAGAAAACGATAGCCTAAATAAGATCTTCGGATAAAAAGGGGTGGTGTGTTAGATTCGGCAAGGACTGCTGGAATTGGAGAGGATTTAAGAGCACCAAGACAGAGACGAAGGCAAGAGTTTTGGATTACATCCAATTTAGAGAGTCGGGACTTAGAGGCACAACCATAGAGAAATGAACAGTAATCAAATTTTGAACGGATGATAGATTTATATAGAGAAATAAGGACATAAGGATCACCACCCCATTTGGTTGGAGATAAAGCTTTTAGCAGGTTTAGTCTTTTGATTGCTGAAAAGGAAAGATACTTGATGTGTTCGGAGAAGGATAACCGACTGTCAAGGAAAATACCAAGATAACAGAAACAATTAACACGAGAAAGGAGTGCATTTTCTAGGGATAGATAGACAGAAGCAGGATTATAAGGTCGCAGAGTAAGTACGGCATAACAAGATTTAGTAGGAGAAATAGAAAGGTTAATTGAGGAAAGGGAGTGATCCAACACGGAGAGAGACGAATTAAGTGCCTCACTGGCTGATATAATATCGTGAGATGAGGCATAAAGTAGGATGTCATCAGCAAAGAATAAAGACGACGAATTTAGAGGAAGAGAAGCCACACTGATAGTGTATTTGTTGAAAAGAATAGGACTGAGGGAGGAACCTTGAGGGAGACCTCGAAAAACCATTCTTGAAGATTCAAAAGAAGGAGCAGAGAGGTGGATAGAACGATTCTGCATGAGATTGATAATAAGAGAAGTAAAGTGCAATGGAATGTTAATTGCTATCATCTTATCTTTTAGAGTGGGAAGATGGACATTATCAAAAGCACAGGATATATCGATGAAGGAAGCCAGAGTATAGTTTTTTAGGATAAAGGATTGGTAGATGTGGGAGACAAAAAGACTAATGCAGTCGGAAGGACCAATACCAGGCCGAAAGCCGAACATATTGCTAGGAAATACATTATTATGCTCTAGCCACCAAACAAGGCGCTTGTTTAACATACCTTCAAACAATTTTCTGATACAGGAGGCTAAAGAAATAGGGCGTAACGAAGAACTTTTTTTAGGAATAGGAATGATGATAAAAAAATTCCAAGAGGGGGGAGTTATACCTCTGGAGAGGAAACAATTAAAAAGATGTAGGAGAAACGCAAGAGACAGTTCAGACAGGTTTTTAAGGACCAAAAAAGGTATTCCGTCAAGACCTGGAGTGGGGCTAGAAGATTTGGAAAGGACAGATTTTAATTCATGAATATTGAAGGCAGAAGTTAGGAAATGCGTCTGGGAATTATGCGGAGGTGAAGTTGGATACAGTTCATCAACGTTAGGAACATAGGCAGGAGCAACGGAATCAATAAAGTATTCTAAGCTAACTTTAGAAAGGTTGAGATTTGAAGGACGTTCAGAGGATGGGGATTTGAAAGCTCTAGCCATTTTCCAGATATGAGAAAGAGGGGTATTCCTAGAGAATGAAGAACAGAAATTCTTCCAGGAGGACCTTTTTGCGACTTTAAGTATATACCTAGCTCTTGCGTTCGCTCGCTTATGAGCAAGAAAGTTTTCTGTAGTAGGGTCTAAACGAAAAGTTCTAAAGGTGGCACGACTGTAGTGGAATGCGCGGTTGCATTCCTCATTCCACCAAAGAGATGAGGCTTTATTGTAATTGTTAGATGTCTGATGACGGGTAAGTGAAGATAGGGAAAGAGCAGACTCAACGGAATTTAAAAAGGAATTATAGAGAAGTATGGGATCGGAGTCGAGTTGAATACTAGGAAGTGATGAGTCGACACATGAACGAAACATAGTCCAATTTGCTTTGGAGAGGTTCCACCGAGGAGAATGTAGAGGCCTGAAGCAAGTTGGAGAAGAAAAGTTAACTGGAGTTATTAGGATAGGAACATGGTCACTACCGTAGGAGCCCATAAGAGTTCTCCAGTTATAATTAAGACCAATAGTGGAAGAAGCAAAGGTTAGATCAAGAGAACTAGAAATAGTTGGATATCTGAAATAGGTTGGGGAGTGACCATTAAGAAGAATTAAATTATTGGAAAAAATACCACTCTCAAGGACGGAACCGTTGGAATTGTAGGATGTGCAACCCCATAAGGGTGAATGGGCATTCCAGTCACCCCCGATAATAAATGGTTGCGGGATAGAGTTGAAAAAAGTGGAAAGAGGGAATTGACGAAGATCATAATTAGGAGGAACATAGATGGAGACAATGTTAATGGGATGTGGAAGGGTGGTACGGATAGAGATGTGGACTATGTTGGGTTGGTTAGGAATAAGAGGTAGGTTCAGAGAAACATTGTGGGTGTTGAAAGATATGTCATTTTTAACGAGGATAGCGGTACCACCATACCCGTCATGCCTATCACATCTAATTATTTTATACCTATCTAGTCGTCGGTCTTATGTGTTAAATTTTTTTGTGCGGTCGATACCTGTATTACCGTTTTTATTAATATTGAGATCTAGTCGAAGTCATCGCCGCGAATGCAACGGTTTTTTTTTCTAGTCCTCACCGAATGAATTTTTCCTTTGTTACGCGGTTATATTTTTTTGTTATGTTATAGTTGTGACTATATAAACGTTAAGTTCAAAAAGAACGGCTTCTCTATTTTTTTTATCTTTATCGGCAAATTTCTTCTCGTAAAAGCCTGACGCTCTGCTCGGCAGAGTTGATACGGTCATGGTAGGCCGTAATTTACCACTGGTGCTGGTAAACAAAACACTGAATATCATCAAATTGTAACCTTGGCTCCCGTAGAAGGGACCAGGAAGTCCACAAGTCATAACACTGGCTTCCCGTAACAGGGATCCGAAAATCTTGAAATCGTAACGCTGGCTTTCCGTAACAGGGACCAGAAGAAAATCCTCAAGTCGTAACAATATATATATATATATATATATATATATATATATATAAAAGATTAATAAACATAAAAGGAAAAGATCTGGCTAGGGTGGTAACGACGAGAAGAAAATACAGAAACCCTTAAATGGATAAGTATGGATACGAGAGAAGGGAGAAAGTGTAGAAGACCCGTTTGAGTCAATCATAGAGGGTTCCGAGAGAACCAGTCCGGAAAGAAGATTCTCACAACTGGCCCGTCGTTTCTGCACCGAGAAGGAAAAGAGGGCAGTAATAAAGAGATTGACATGCTCAGCATTTTGAAGAGTATGATGAATGAGCAGTTGGAAAAAATAAAAGAATTGAAAGATAGTAGTCAGAAAAGTTTACAAGAATTGAAAGATGATCACCGGAAAAGTTGGAAAGAACTAGAAAGGAAAATGGAAACCAATAAACACGAAATAAAAAAGGAATTAACCAGGGAAATTAATATGATCGAGAAAAAATACGAAATAGTGTGTAATAAAGTAGACCACATAGAGGAGACAAATAGGAATCTGACCTCCTATGTGAAGGAGTTAGCCGGAAGAGTGAAGAGAGTGGAAAATTTTGAAAAAGACCCAATGAGAGAACAGGAAGTTTTTCATCCGCCATTGTACGAGTGTAAAAAGATTTAGAGAAAGAGAAGAAGTGATGATCTGAGATTAGTAAAAATATAGAAAACCTCGGTAATAAAATAGAGGAATCGGTGGCACAAAACGAATTTAAGAGAGAAATAGACGTAAAATTAAATAACGTCGATAAAAAAATAGAGAATAAGCGCGTAGAAATCGACTTAAAGAATACCAATTCTCCGTTCGTTTCTTGCGATAGTGGCCATAGCGAGATATCATTAAAAGACGTTAATCGCAAATTAAAGAAAACGGATATTCGGTTAGATACGCACATTCAGGATAATTGCGATGCAAGTAGGAATCATAATGATTTGCATGAACTACGAGCTCTAAAATCTATAAATAGCTCTGTCGAATTGCTTTTAAACGTTACCAAGCCGTTAGAATTAAATTCAATAAATACTGCCGACATACATTTGGAAGAAGAAACAATTCCGGTAGAACACGATTTTCCCATTACAACTACTCAAGTCAATTTAGTAAATTTCGAAAATAGTGAAAACAAAAATTACAATTTAGTATTAGTAACGCATATACGGGAACATGGCTCCCACAAGCCTATCTGGTTGTGCAAGTGCCGAAAAATAAAGTTAAACAAATTGTGACTTGATGTTCGTTTTTTGCGCAGATCATTATTGATTTATTTACGGAATTGCTTATATTAATTTTGTAATTCGTAACGTAACTGATTTAAGACCAGCGTAAGAAATTTTTTTTATATAGGGTCGATGGCTATAGAAGAAATATTGTTCCTCATTTATTATTTCGATTATCTTGGGGAAAATTTTCCTGTAAATGATTAATGTAAGCAATCTCGCTGCCGATGGTCCGCGAATCGTCGCTTGATTTACGTGAACAACTCGAAAAACAGAAAACATACACCTCAAAATATATTAATGTCTATAGAAGGCAATAAGCCTGGTTAGTTTTTTGTTTCGTTTATATATAATAAAATAGAAAAAAAAAAAAAAGAAGAAAAATTAAACTTATTTATATAAATTTGAATTAGAAATTAAAGAAAAATAATGATATGGAATAGTGTTTTTTTGATTGATAATAATTTTAATAATAGTAAAGTATTCGTAAATAAAAAAACAAAAAAAAAAACAAAAAAAAAACAAATTTGGACGTAATATTTTTTTTTTTTTGTAACGTCATAATTATAAAATGTATGTAGGTATTCCTTTTTCGATAAATTCAGTTGCTTATGAATATTTCGTGATTTATGTTGCGAGTGAACGTAATTTAGTGTCAGTTGTCAAGTTTATTTATATATTTCTTTTATTTACTCTTTCCTTACTGCAGCACAACCTCTTACAATTACCGTACAAAAATTTTCAATTTACAGTAAAGCGAAAGTAGTTCACTCTAATCTGTAAATGGTAAGAGCGCTCCCGACAACAACTTACTTAAATCCAATCCAGCCTCTTTTTTAACCATCATATACCTTTGAATAGGTAAGGAAATATTCAATATTCCTTATCTGTTTGGTATATATGTCTCTATTCTACGGTGAAATTTGATGAATTGCTCCAGTTTTAGGCAGCTCTATTCGCATTGACATGTAATAATTTGCAGGAGCCCTAAAGCATGTTTGGAATTGCGCAACATGTTTATATCGGTCATTCGAAGTACTTACAATAGTTTACGAAATAATTACATTATCCTTTTTTTTTTAGAACTATATAATGCAATACTCCTCAAATTAAAACGTTTAACCTAACCCGTATTATTCATCTACATTTATTTTTTAAATTAATACATCCCTTTTTTCACCACTATCCCAAATCACGAATGAATAGTAGATATACTGAAAATTCAAGAAACAGAGAAAAAAGTGATTTTTTATACATTTTATTATGTTCACATATATATATATATGTATATATATATATATATTTTTTTTTTTTTCTTGTTTGGGTTTTTCCCTGCGTTTGTCAGCAATGGATGATTACCCATCAACACGTTTTAAATAGCAGCAATTTCGAGTAACAAGGAATGGAATCTGACAAAGAACGCTATACCAAGGATGGAGAAACAATGACAATCAACGTCGAAAAAGTGATATGCATCCTGAAAAGAAAAGGGATAACATTGCCGAAGGTAGGTGCAAAAAGAGTTAGTTGCCCCATACCATGGCCACATCTGCAATTACAGAGCCCACAGTACAAGCGGACAAGGGAATCTGGCTACAAATAATTAAGGAAGAAGAAACACGGGATGTTTAAAAAGCAGTTAGATCCATCAAGCACGAAACCTATATAGAACACAGCGCTTAGCGTCCGTAAACAATTATCCGAAAGTTCAATGACTTAGAACATCACTATAAAGCAAAGTTTATAGTTCTTAATTATGAAACATTAATAATAATAATTATGGTGACGACTGCGAAAACATCGCCTACCATATCCTATATATAAAAATATTATTTGAACGTAGAATTGTTGGCGCTGCGAAGCCAGCAATAAAATGATCATTCGGCACATAGGGCGTATGTGACAAGTACCAAATTAGACCCAAGGCAATTTCCTGCTAAATTTCAGTATTTTGCTGAAAATCAGAAGTGGATAATGTATCTGAAAGGTAACGTTTTCATTGTATCTTCCAATTAGTGAATCATACATGGTAGTGAGTGGTCGAAAGCTAATTCAATGCTACTATCTGCTCACCGCGATACAGTACAGTAATTTCAAATGTAGCCGAAGAGATGCCTTTTCATTTCGAAAGTATCATCGAATTTTTGGGGGTTCTTGTTATGAAATAAGGCAGTATTGAATTTTTGTAAGTTATAAAAATAATATTATAATTTTAAAAAAATGATAGTTTTCAAATTTATGATTAAACGTATTTTGAAATAATTATTAGTATGTAGCAAACATAACTAAAGGGAAATATTTAAAAAAAAATTAATTTTTTTTGTAAACTATATTTTAAAAAATACATATATGAGGTAATTAAAAATAATTACTTTGTTTTATTAATATTTAATATTCAACAGTTGCAGATACTTTAGAAACGAGCAGAATGGCCTGCTGCTTGATCGCATCTAATAAAAACCCTACAAATTTAACGATACTCTGGAAGTCAAGCAACACCTCATCGGCTAAATTTTAGATGGTTTTCAATACCGTTTGCGATGAAACGCGATGTCACCGTATCTTTAGAAAATATCATAAACGCGCATAGAGATCAAACTGCGAAACAGTCTTTGTTGCATCTATGTCGTTTTAAATGTGACCCCTCATTCTCATTAGTATTAATTGTTTCGGTTCTAATGATAAGCCATATTCAATAATAAATTATTTTTAATTATGTAAAATGATTTAAAAACAAACTACTCGTAATTCTGAATAAAATTGTCACTGATTCAATTCGTAGTAAAGTTTCGGAATGTTATGTTACATTCACCATATGAAATGAACAGTTAGTAATATGTGAATTTAATTCGACAGAGTAGTATGAATTTTTCGCACATAAAGAGCAATTACGTATGGACTCGTTATTTTGCCCAAAAAAATTATATTAAAGTCTTTTAAATGATACACATATATACATCTATGTATATTGCCGCCAGTAAATGATCATACAATTCCTAGGCATTTACGTTAAGAAATAATTTTAAACAACGTACGAAAAAGCCGATACTTTTTTCCTTCAAACCAGTTAAAAATTGTTAGTCCAATTATTATTTATATGTATATTCATTAATTTCGTTATGTGCTAAGACTCGTGTCGGTACACATATTAATAACTATATCATAAGTGCAATGTTATTGTTTATGCAAATAAATCTTTCTTTCTTTCTTTCTATGTTAGTCCAATTATATGCATAAATTCAAATTAACTTTACTGGACAACGTATTGAAATTAATTTCTTTTAAAGCAATATTTAAACATTTTGATTACCTATATGAAATATTTGCACATCACACAAATCGGGAATTCCACATGTTTGTTTATTCTCAGAGACTCTTGCATAGTGTGTATTAATGCCAACGACGTCGCTTTTTTTTAAGGCTTAAACAAGACAGTGACCATTAACGAAACTAGTAGCCTCCATGGAAATTACAGATTCAGTTTTTTTTTTCGTTATTACCTGATACGTATAAATTTCGGTAAATGAAATTTTAAATTTCACCTCGTTTTTTAATGGAGTGCGTTAATACGCTATAAAACTGTAAGAAAACTTCGCATTTCTTAGCTTTTCTATGCAAACTTTACATTTTTTTTTTTTTTTTTTTTTTTTGAAATAACTGTAAAGGGTCCCACGAGGCTAATGCCTATATTGTGGGTGCCCAAACACTTATTATCGTTTATTGTATAAATATAACGTACAATATAATATCAACGTCCGACTATAAACTAAGCAATTACTAATAAAATAAAACAACAATCTTCTTAAATGAAGCAAATATCTTATCCTCTTAACAAAACGTATACACCTCCGATCTGGAAATTTATTACTAATAATATTATTACACAGTCATATATACGTAGAAGAACCTTCTGGTTATTATCTGCGTGACGTTTTTAAGGTAATTCCGTATCCGATGATGTTAGAAAGCAAAGTTTTTCGAGTTTCAAAAGCTATTCGAAATAAAGATGTATAGCACACGTAACAACCAAAAGAACTATTTACAAACACCACGTGATAACGAGGAAAGAACGAACGAAAAAAAAGCCGCGCAATTGTGTCTCATCACAAATTGTCCAATCTGTTATTAAAACGTATCGTACAAACACCAAACTGGTCGATTATAAACATCATTAGGATACTAAACTCGACAATGTTTTCACGTAGTAAAATAGCACGCCTACTAAAACGTATCATTCAAAAGTATCGGTCATGAGTAAGCAAAAATCGCGTAATAACACCTAACGCGCCCAAGTGGGCAAGTTTCGAAAATATAGCGATAAAAAAATGTCAACATTGAAACAGTTTTTGCTCTTATTATCTTGCAAAAATTCAGTGATAGAAGAAAAAAAAATTTAGGCATCCTTCAACGAAATTTTGATTGTAAACTAAATCAGCGGCACTCAAAATGGAATTATAAATGGTTTAAGTATGTGTATGTTCAAACGCTTAAAAGAAAAAAGCATGAGAAAATTCACAGCGTTTTTCATTTTGCTTTTATGTTGTCACGATGACACATTTTACGTTAGTAAGCAATCAGAATGATAACTGTGCAGCTTTGGAACATCCCTGTTCTGTACTAATAGTGTCACTGATTATAAGGCTATATCAAAAATGTGCCGACAGACGATTATGTTTTCTCCCCAATCGCGAACTGCTGGTTTTCGAATCGAATTAAAAAATTATTACGTTTTTCTGTGATGATTTTTAGTGTTTGCGATTGTTCCCCTTAAGGTTCATACGTTTCCGAATAAAACCTTTCTAATTATAACGAAAAAAAAAAGATTGATTTAATGTCTACCTTAATAAAAATGGTATATCTTAAAACAAAATTGAACTTTTTATATAAACCCTAGTCACGAAAAAGAATGCACGTTTTAAACTAGTCGTACGAACAAGTTCATCTTCAACACTTTTTTAATTTAATATAATCCCACAAAAATTATCTCTGAAAAGTATTATCAATATTAGTTACCATGGAAACCACACGAAAACGAACACGGATACGACGAAGCAAAAATCGATCGCTAAAAAAAATTCATCTTTAATATAATTCGCTTTCGCATTTTTTTGTTTCTGTTCTTTTTGCGTACTATCAATTTGTTCGAGCGAACGGAAAAGCGTCTAAAAATTTTTTTCTACAAAGCGTAAAATTTGTCAATATTTAAAATATTTCGGAAAATTTCATGACACACACAAATGAATGACGACAAATTCTAATCCGGGAGCATTGTAGTAATTTATTCATCTGCAGATCAATTGCGTGCTAGTTTTTTAATACTGAACGAATTTGACGGAACAACCTTTTTTTGAATAATTCCAGAGACGATTTTTACCTCCGTAACGTACGAGATCAACGGATAGAAGCTCAACTACTTTACAATCACCGCACTAGTGATACCGAATACTCGTTGGCGAAAAAATGTGCGAATAAATTAAAAATTTTTTAAAAACACAATCATAATGATTAGCGTAATATTTAATAATTCGACACCATTACTCGCGTTCTAGACTTGTTCCTTTTCTGAGAGTTCATTCGGTACGGTTCCTTCTTTCCAGAAATTTTTCTGATGGAATACCGCATTAAATGTACGCTCTATCCTGAAAACAGAGAAAATCGATCGCGCTTGATGCGAAAGTAGATGATATAAGAACTACGAAAAAAGCCAAAACCATGATTAAATAGAAATCTGGAAAGGAATTTAAAGATTTTCTTTAGAGTGTCGGGAGAAAAAAAAAAGCGACAATAAAAACTCTCAAGAGTTATCTTAAATAAAGTTAGGGAACGACTGCTTCGTTGTTTACTGGAATAAACGTATAAACCGCTTATAACGTATCTATTACATAGAACGAGCAGCACATATTTCAAAATGTCCTAGCCGGCGCCCCTCATTTCGCTGTTCCAGTAAAGTTTTACAGAAAGAAAGATGCGAGACTTTTCATCTGTCAGTCAGTTCTAAGTTGCGATAAGTAGCGAATGTTGTCGATGAAATGAGAAGTCAGAAGCAAAACTAAGCCTTGTGGATAGATGACGTTCGCAGCGTGCCTATTTGCGCCAAGCTATATGCTGCATACATCGGCAGAACTTATGCGGGCTATTTACGTTTCAGGAAATCGACTTGGTCCAACTTTCAATGACGACCTAATTATTTAACCGATAATTTATCGACTAACGTCCCGAGAAGAAAATAGAACGAAAAAAAATCATTTTTTTTTTATGCCGACAGAAAAACTCAAACCAAAAACTCCGCCAGTGCGAAATAAACGTACGATTAGGGAAAGTGGAGTCGTCCTCATATATTTACAAAATGTCAGCGCTTATTGATATTTCCGTTCCTGCGCAATTGTAAGCGGTTGTATTATTATGTTTGCGGAAATGGAAAAAAAAGAAAAAAAAAGAAATTTAAGTTTACAACCTCAAATCAAAATTTTTCTGGTATTTAACGATCTGATATTTTCTCATTAAATATGAACGTGCCTGATCATTTATTGAAAAATTTACATAATTCCTTGACCATGTAAAATCTCAGAAACATTAAAATTTACTTCGATGTTATGGTGATCGATTCACCTTTTTGAAAAAAAAAAACATCTATATAAGCTTTTCTGAAGTAGGTGCAATTTGAAATTTCATTTACCGTACGAGATCCAACTAGATTCCCAGCTATTGGTGTCTTAGTTTGGGAGCTAAGAAATAAAATGTTGATCATACAACTACGAAAAATTGTTCTTATGCATATCCAATATATATGTATATATGTACTTGTTCTTCTAGGATTGGAATCATCAGCTATCTTCGCACCCACCATCAGCAGTAGCTATGAATATGCAACCAGTTCACTCGGATACGAGTTTCAGTAAATGATAATGAAAGTAAGTCCCATACCCTTGATAAGGTATCATGGATTGTGAAGTTGATTCACAGTGAACTAAGTCCAACGGCACTAACAGAAGCAAGAAGGGCAGTTCCTTTCTCTTTCTCGGCCGCCTTTACTTTTCCAAATTTCTCTGGTAACCAATTCAATTTCAGATTAGGTATAAATTGGGGAGCGACTATATACTTACATACATATATATATATATATATATATATATATATATATATATATATATATATATATATACACAAGGGCTGTTCAATAAAGACTAACACTTAAGCTATAAATTGTTTATTATATAAAAATTATTGATCATTACATTCAATATACTCACCCCCGAACATGATGCACTTTTCCATTCGCCGTTGCCATTCGATGAAAACGTCCTCAAAGCCTTTCACCGAAAGTCTCTTCAAAATCGCCTCTAAAGCCTTTATAGCAGCAAAAGTAGTAAGAAAACGTCGGCCTTTTAAATTTTTTTTTGCCGTGGGATAAAGATAAAAGTCGTTCGGAGCCAAATCCGGGCTGTAAGGGGGTACGGCACTGTTTCGACCTTTTTTTGAGCCAAGAATTCGATCGCATGCGATCTCGCGTTATCTTGATGCAGCTTCCAAAGTCCAACGAGATCTGGGCGCTTCTTAGGCGTGTGACTTTTATCGGCTGTTTTAAAACTGAGATGTAATAGATTATAGTAACCGTCTGGCGTTGAGGGACCGTATGAGTGTACACCATACCTCGATAATCGAAGAAAGTAATCACCAACGCTTACGAGACATGTACAAGTGTTCCTTTAATAGTGTGCGCGTGAGTGTGCTTCCGATTGATATATGGAGTTCCCTGATTGTCAGGTTAGTGTCAGAGCGGTCATTACTGCTCCCGTGTTAATGTTCTCTTTGAGGTGATGCGAGCGCCACTCCGCTTTGCAGTTCGGCCTTTTCGATACAGCAATGCCACCGCAAACACATTCTTCGGGTCATATATAGTTTCATTATCGAATGATTTATTCAGCATTTCGTAGGTTTCAACTGGCGTTTTCTTTAAGCGAAAACGAAATTTAAGGGCATCACGCTGCTCACGATAATTAGTCATGCTTACTTTAGAGGCAAAATCTAACTACACTTCACTCAATTGAACATAAAAACTGATCAAATTAACGTAGCGACTTCGTTTTCGCGCTAAATAAATCAATAGGGAACTGTGATTTCATAACTGGACGACTCGTTTGCACAGCATACTTTCTTGACCGATAGGAGCGCTAGTGTCAGTTTTTATTGAACAGCCCTTGTATATGTTAATGCGTATATTATACGGATATTTTCCAGCTAATCATTCATCGTCTCTCTTTACATTGTACACGTGAATTTGAAAAAGTCATTTTTTTTATAAAATTTTACGTCAAAATTTCGTAAACTGCAAACAGTTCAGCAGTGTCACAAGTAAGTGGCTTCTGGAATTCAAAACTGTACCAGAATCATTTCATAATCACAATTAGGTCGGGGATGACGTTTCCCTTTTCACTGATCACCGGACAGTACTAAGAAACTCCGGTGATTGAATAGGAGTTGTAAATTGGTTGGGAATCAGAAGGCAAAGTGACTAATTTTATTTCATTTTTGCCGTTTTCTTTGTACATACAGAATTTTCCGGTATCTACAACGAATAGGAATGTAATATGTATCTGAAAATTAAAGCATAATTAAAGAAAATTTTTTCATAAATTTATTCGAAGGTTGCAATTTCAAATTTTCGAAAGAATAAAATCTGATAATAAAGTACCAAAAACAGAAATTGAAACACCGAAAATTTGAAAAAAGAAAAACTACGCATTACCCAGGCATTTAACTATTCCACTTATTTTTGTCGTTTACTTACGATTCTAAAAAAAAGTAAAAACAGCGGCCGTGAAAAATGATTAGGTTTACTTGAAACACTTGCAATTTCGAATTAATGTACATATACATTAATCTATTTACATAATTGGAATAAGTCAATAGAATAGATGGATCAATTCAATCGAGTAAAAGATGTCGTATATTATACGTTAATTTTATCCGTAATGTACGACTTTTAAATGTGAAAAGATATTATTATCAACCGTATTGTCTAGTAGCAAATCGTTATCTTGCGATCAGGGTTATTTATATGAAAACTAGAGAAGCGAATTCCGTTATGGAAATCAAAAAAAAAGGGTTCGTTTCGTGACTGAAAATCTTTCCTTTAAAGGCGCTAGGAAATTTAGCGGAAAGCAAAGCGATACTACCGCTGTATAGCCAAATAATCACAATGAGGCAATATAACGGACTCCAATCCCGCTACTACTCACTAGTAAAAGGGTAGCAATAATGCACCGATATTAGATGTCGCAAAGATAACTAAATTAGGAACGGAACGTCAGGACACTAAATGAAAAATATAAGTATATTGAATTACCGTTGATGCTGCTAAAATTTAAGTAGAATCGATACACGATTTATTGCTTCGGGGTGGCAGACTGACAACTGCAGTTCCAGTTTCATTAGTGACGAAACATTTAATACCGTACCTGCTTTTGATGGAATTTTTCTGCTGCGATAAAATTTTATAATCAATAAAATTGATACGCATGTATGTAAACTTATTTCAGAATGCGGCAAGAGTAAATTAAAACATTTCTATAAAGATATGTGACAGCCACCGGTACGATCAATCTCGCAAATCTAACCGCTGAACTTGATGAACCAGGAGTTGATGTGGTTAAACTCGAGACATACGAGAAATGTTTTGAATGCGGGTAAAACACTTTATTTTTAATATGCAAAAAGCAAACAGCAAATACTTACTGGGAAAAATGGATAGCATTAAAACTAACTCGAAGCCTCTCTTAGATTTCCGATAACGCGATTCACGCCCTCCAAATGCCTCTTCAGTTGGTTATTACATATTATTTTTGTACAGAAACTTCAAGTGCAAATAGACGTCTGTGCATGCACGGATGAGAAAATGGGCGCGGAAAAACTTATAATTCTCGCACTTCGGCGTTAAAAAATCGGAAGGAAACTAAATTTCTCCATCTACCTCGCCAAGATGCACGGTCGAACCTCACGTAGATTAAATATCAAGCAGACAAGTTTGCCGCATAGGAAAACAATCGAATTTAAGGGGAAAAATCAATTTATTCCAAAGTGCTACACAGAGCACTAGAAAATTAAACAACCCGTTTTCGAAAACGGAATGGTTAACACAAGTCTCCGCGGCAACGATGATATAAAACGTGGTAATGAATGAACAACAAACTAACGAAGTTAAATTAAACGTATGACACACACACACACACACACACACACACACCGTAGATCTCACTTGGCCGAAAAAGTGTTTAACAACCAGTCACGTAGGAACGCAAGAAAAATTAGGTCGGGCGTAGCTACTTCGAATGATAATTAGGAATCTACCAAACGCGCTTCAAATAACCGGTGCGAAAATACCGCTAAAAATTTCGAAAAAATGCAACATTATAAACGCGATTCCAAGTACCGGAACGTGTAGACATTGTGGCAGCTGAGCAGATAAAATGAAACATTTTTACTTACGTTAAAAGCGATTACGCTGTATTCTGGCAGCACTACAAATCCTGCAAATAAATGATATAGCACGCAGAACAGGCTTACATACCAGAAAATTCCAAGAAACTTTATGGAACCGTGAAGAAGAAGCAAAAATCGAAAACGACGTGTGCATGTGTACTGTTTTAACGAAGTGATTTTCGTGTGAGATTTTTGATGTCGGTGTGTTTTCGTAAGAATGGCCATCATGACAATGCCAAATGCGTCGAAACCTTCGACTGAATTATTACGAAAACGTAATATTGAGATGTTGATCCGTGTAGCCCTGGCGTCGCGCCCTGCGATTTTTTGCTCATTCCAATACTCAAAAAGCCTTACGTGACGCGTAAGCAGCCCGCGCTTACTTCCTCAGGCTGAGTTTGAGAAAACCTTAAAAATGAAATGGGTAGAAAACAAACGTATGAAACATAAGGGACAAGGTTTTTTAGAGAAAGATTAAACGACAAGTGAAATTCATATTAAAATTTTGTAACAAAATTTCGTTTTTTTTTAACACGAAATCTCGTAGGCAGAATTCGATACGACTTTGGGCGAATGACGGCCATATCGGCGTTCATATAGAGCTACAGAGCTGAAATTTTCAGAGTTCATGTAAAATATTCCACACTACAAACGCATGTCATTTAGTTTTCGCTGACTTATTTTTCTACGCAATGCGCAGGATGTGACCAAAATTTATGGACCAACCTATGTATGTATATAAGCCCTCAGTCAACAGCAGCGTAAATTACAACTAGAATTAGGCGGACTTTGTTTCGGTATGTATTTCAGGATCTGTTTTGTTGTAAAACTAACCAATTTTAACAATGTTTTAACCTAATTCAAAAGCTGTTGTTATTTTCGAGAACGTCTTGCATAACCAGTCGAAGCTAATAACTTATGAACTGAAAAAAAACAACACATTCCTAAGAAAAACTTTAACGCGTATCTAATTCAAACTAGATCCATACAAAAACATTTACTGAAAATGATTATTCAATGCATTCCCACTTCTGCTCGGGGTACGTGTTAATCCCATGATGGATCCACGGGGGGGGGGGATAGAGGACATTTCCCCCCCAAAGAACCAAAGCCTCTATGAAAAAAATTGTTATAACAGGGAAACTTAATTTATATAAAATATTTGTATGAATTTTACCTACGGATTTAATTATAACTAATATTTAATACTATTTTCTAGTAAAACTATTATTGTTCCTTTTTTATTCTATTTGAAACACAACTGTCGTCAATCTTTTGTATTTTTATTTATTTTTAATTTTTATTTTGTAATGTAAATGAAAATAGATCAAAGATATATATATATTGTACTTTCTCACAAACAAAGAATTAGGATCGGATTACTAACAAAAATAAAAAAGAAGTAAAGTCTAATAAAAAATAAATAAAAAAAACTTTTTAAAAATAGGCTTTTATTTATGCACTAAAAAGTACAAAATAACTTTATTAATGAGCGACTATTAGATACGCATTTTAACATTAAAATCTGAAATTACAAAATATTTTGAAAAATAAAAGCGAGGGCCGCAGATTAATAATTAAATCGTAATATTATATAATATTTAATTATTAATCAGTGACCTCCGCTTTTATTTTTCAGAATATTTTGTAGTTTCAGATTTTAATGTTAAGATGCGTATCTGGTAGTTGCACACTACTAATAAATTTATTTTGTACCTTTCAGTGCATAAATAAAAGGCTATTTTTAAAAAGTTTTTTTTTAATTTTTTTATTTTTTAATCTGGACTTTTTACTATGTCTTTCAGTAAAAAACACTAAATTTAGAATTGTATTTTATTTTGCTTTATTTTATTCAATATCTTGATTATAGGACATTTACGGAAATTTGTGTTAACTTTTATTATTAAATAATGGATCGTATTCATTCAATTGCATTGTCTTTTGTTTTTCATACAATACATGTGGAGTCCTCAGCACATGAAGCACAATGTTTGACTAATAGTGATCTTTCCATTGATATATCGCATGACCGAAAAAATATATATTTTTTGAAACTTTCGAAGCGCCCCGAGGGTCTAATTTTAAAGCTGAAAACCCAGACGTTGCATAATATTGTATTGTCATTTATAACAAGCATTTCTGCAATAGAACACTATTTTAATTCATCGGGAAATAGGTGAAAAATCGTTCGCAAGATTCCCCCCAAACAGACAGAATGACAGACAGAAGGACAAACCGAGTTAAATAAAAGGCTATAAAAACGGTATTCTACCAATCACCGTTTACACGATGACGTGCAGGTATTAGACTCCATCAGTCATCATACTGTTGATAATTTGCGGCGAAACACGATGGCACCTCTTTATTTGTTTCTTTTTTTTTAAAGTACTATAAACATGCATAGACTAAACAAGTATTTTAGGGAACCGATGTGTAGTCCGTAGAGGAGTTATAGGTTTAGCGTTACTACTACCTGATATTTAAATTTCATTCTACAAGTGAAATTTTTACTTTTACTATTTTAATTGAATGTCTAATTCTATTCATCACAAATTGTGATAAAAAATCGTATTTGCCAGAATTACAGAGAAAATTTTACGTATGATATGCGTAGAAAATTTTATTATCGGTCTTTATAATTTTATTACACTAACTTCAAAACTATTCGAAATAGATGTGCAGCAAATAATTATCGACAAAAAAGAAATTGTTTTTTAACGAAAAAATACTGACTTTATGATTTACTCTAAGAATTTATTAAAAATGCGCTAAAAAGAACAAACAATGAATAATATACCATTTAAGGGAGTCCGCAGCACATGAAACACAATGTTTGACTAATAGTGTGATCTTTCCATTGATATGTCGCATGACCGAAAAAATATATATTTTTTTGAAACTTTCGACCTTTCGGCGCCCAAAGGGTCCGATTTTAAAGTTGGAAACCTAACTGTTCCAAAGTAAAGAAATACACGAGGATGTGCATTTTTTCAACCTTGTTCAAAATTTTTAGCTATAAAGCTGAGCCACAAAGAGGTAGCTACATATTAGATCTCGCGCTTTTTTGAACTTTTCATAAACTTTGAAAGTTTCATTAAAAAAATTAAATATGGTTTTGTTCTCGACAAATAACGATCTTTCCAACGATATATCACATGCCCGAAAAAAAACAATATTTTTTCCAAAATTTCGAGCTTCTGGCTCCCCGAGAGTCTAATTTTAAAGTTTGAAACCCAGATGTTGTATAATATTGTATTGTCATTTGTAATAAGCATTTCTGCAAAAGAACACTTTTTTAATTCATCGGGAAGTAGGTGAAAAATCGTTTGCAAGATTCCCTCCAGACAGACAGAATGACAAATCGAGTTAAATAAAAGGCTATAAAAAATACTATCTTTCTTACTATTCAAGTTCTAAACTACCATTTTAGCTAGAATTTTATGTTTTTTTTTTTATTTTTTACCTAAAAATAAAATAAAATTTAAATTAAATTGTAATAATTATATATTTTTAAAACATTTTTAGATTTCTAAAGAGGTCGTTATTTGATTTTCTTTATGAAACAACGTATTTCTCAAATCTACTGCCTACCACAGAAGATATTACGTAATTATATAATTCCCCCCCACCGCCAAATTTGCTCTGAAAATGTCAAACCACGGGGCTTAAGCCACAAATTAACGTTACTGGAATCAAACATACCAAACAATATTTCACTTTTCACAAAAAATAACGGCGATAAAATCACCAATGTGACAGAGAATCTAAACTACTCCCTATCTTTTTCCGTTAGACAGCACTGACAAAAGGCAGCAATAAATAGAAAATACTAAGAGAAAACTTTAAACTTTCCATACGGGAAAACGTTGCTCACTCACAACGGACTCCTCTTGATACTTCCGCACGAAATAGCATTATCAAAAATTTAAAAAATAACAAAGCTGCTGAACCTGACAATATTACAAATAACACACCAAAATGAATCCAAAAGGTCTATACAAAACTCCTTCCATTACTATACAAAAAAAAATCTTCTCCTTAAACAATTGCCCTAAAACCTGACGCGAAGCAAATGTAATCCTACTTCATAAATCAAACAAAGATGCAAATCTCATAAGCTTCTATTGCCCAATATGTCTTTAAAATACTGTAAGCATAATTTACAAAAAAAAACTATTAAAAAATAGAATAACTTGCCATCTGAACTCAGCAAACTTTTTAGATAACAGAAAATTCGGAAGATACTGTGAATTATGCGATCAGCAAGATTAGCAGCAGCCTTGAGAAAAAATCGAGCGTTCTTGTCATAGAAGTGGATATCAAAGGAGCCTTTGATAATTGCTGGCATCCTGCTTTGTTTGAAATTTTAAAATCTATTCTAATCAAAAACATACTATTGCTAAGTACAATATATTGCTACCTTAAAAACAGACGTGTAACTCTTTAAATAGGTAATCACAGTGCAAACACTGTAATCAATAAAGGCTGCCCACAGGGTAGCTTTTTAGATCCACTTTTTCGGGAATATATTATTCAACTAAGCCCTACCATACGATAAGAACGTTGTCCTATGCGCATATGCAGATGACTTAATAATGATACAAAAGTTAATCTCGAAAGAACAGCTAACAACAAGCTTGAGTTACTCGGAGCCCGTCTAAATGAAGTAAAACTTAATCTTTCAGTTGAAAAATGCTTTCTGTCCCTTTCACAGCTCCCTAAAACTAAAAAGGAAAAATATTAAAGTACTTTACAGAGGGATCACTCTAAAAGTAGTCGAACATTTTAAATATCTGGGAGTTATAATAGACAATAAACTTTCCTTTAAACAACACATAGACTACACCGTATCTTAGTTGGACGCTAAATACTATCAATTAGTAGAAGTGTGCAGAAATACATGGGGCTTTAATTACAAATACAGACTTATACTGCACAAGTCACAGTGTGTTACTGTAGCTCTGTGTTTTTCCAACACCTAAAAAAGAAAACACTAAAGCAAAAAATCTACTCTACACAACGTAAATACTTAATAACACCTGCAGAGCTTATAGAACAATTTCTCA
This sequence comes from Icerya purchasi, assembly GCA_039619475.1. Classification (NCBI taxonomy): domain Eukaryota; kingdom Metazoa; phylum Arthropoda; class Insecta; order Hemiptera; family Monophlebidae; genus Icerya; species Icerya purchasi. The sequence goes on along the minus strand of CM077116.1, from coordinate 32,535,883 downwards.
TAGCGCCGCTGTTGCTCTTACGGGAGTCCTTCCACTAGACCTAGAAATTAATTATAGATCAATCATTTTTACCATAAAAATTTTAAATATATTAATGATCATGTCTATCAAATAATGAACTTTCTACCTCAAATAAATCCTCTTCAGAACAGTTCCTACATGCTAATCCACCATGACTTACATATAAAAATGTCACTAAAACAACTCAAAAGCCACATTAAAAACTATTTCATGTCTATATGGCAAAACTCCTGGGAACGAAATAATACAGCAGGTCGGTATACTCACAGGCTAATCCCAAATATTATAACAGGCTTACAGTGAACACCTGAATTTTACACTACCCAACTACACTTCGGAGCCTACCTAAAAAAATAATTCAAAATTACTGAAGACGACAAATGTGACTGTGGGGAAATTGAAAACCCCAATCATGTAATCTTTCACTGCAGTAAGTATGACGACATCAGACATTTCAACATAGAAAACCTTAATTTGAGCAATTCAACTTTGGTAACTAAATTTCAATAATTCGCGTTCTTAATTTTAATACAAAAAATTTACTGGCAAAAATAACAACTTACAGTAGTTTACATTACTCGATTAAATAAAAAGCATTACACTTAAAATCTACTCATTAACACATATGTAATTTTCAATATTAATACCCGAACAAGACAATCTAGCTTAAATGGTAAATCAAACCGAAATCAGTCACACTTGCGTCTTTCAGAAAAAAATAAATAAAAAAAAAAAAAAAACAATAAAAATATTATTGTCCATTAAATAAATAAACGATGCATAACCCACCAGATCATATAGCATTAAGTTTCTCAAACCTCAATATAAAAAAAAAAAGAAAATAACTAAAGTTTATTACTTAAGTTTTATTGTAAGATTCTAGGTCATGATTAAGCCTAGCGGCGGTGCTTGGCTTAGCGCCTTTGTACGCAAACTCCTATTGTAAAAAAAACGTTATTGAAATACAGTTCTTAATCAAACGAAACAACCCCCCCCCCCCTCCAAATGTCTCTCTAGATCCGCCCCTGGTTAATCTCTATGCAAATTAAAAGATGAGCTGCTGTATATTCGACCAAAAGAAACACTTTACTAACTTCTGCGGATGGTAAATGCTCAACCATGTAGCCTTTGAAGGCTCTTTAACATTCATCTAACCAATAAAACAAAATAATCTAGTATTTTTTTCCGTTACTGGTATCTCTATCTCGAATAACTTTGTTAACAACGAATGTTTAATAGTATTTTAATGGCCACATTCGAATTGCGCACCGGAAGTTTGCAGGTATGAAATATAAAAAAACAAACGAAAACGACGCTCGGACCATAATCGCTGTTCACTGGACTAAGGGCTTCCAAAACTGATGGCGCTTGATCGTACTATATTTTTAATGTTCGATAACTTTCAACATTTTTACGTATCGTATTTTTGAAATTAATTTTTAATCTACTAATGAAAAATACTACATCTACTTATGTATTAAAAATATTTCCTGTATAACGGTTTATTAAAACATATTTGAGAATACTCCAGATTAATTTTAAAAATTCACCAACGTCTTACAGGGACAAAAAATTTTACAAGAAACAGCCAACCGGATCAGTGCATGGGCAAGAAGCAACGGATTCATCTTCTCGAGCACCAAAACAGTAGTTATGCACTTCTGCAGAATAAGAAATTGTGGTCAAGCTCTCTCCATCTTCGTAAATGATGTCAACATCCCCACCGTGGAAACAGTGAAACACCTAGGATTAACATTTGACCGAAGGCTGTCTTGGTCTCCACACATTGACAAACTCAAATCTTCCTGTTTCAGAAAACTCAACCTTTTAAAAAAACTCTCTCATACCTCTTATGGTGCTGACAGATCGTCACTTCTGCACATCTACCGCGCACTTATACGTTCAAGACTCGAATACGGGGCCGCAGTCTACGCTTTAGCCTCCAATACTGTACTAAAAAGATTAGATGTCATACAGCATGCAGCACTCAGATTAGCGACCGGAGCATTTCGCACCTCGCCGTCTATCAGCCTACTATGCGAAAGCGGAGAGTGGCCGCTTCATCTTCGCCGTGAACTGCTTTCTATTAATCTGTTAACCCACGTGATATCTTCTCCACGGAGTCCAGCCTTTCAATCCATCAGGCGCACACCGATGTTTTCATCTAAATTTCACATAATGCCGTATGCAACCGAAATACTGAGTTCCGTATCGATCAATAGTTTTCCGAAGATCTACTACTCAACACCTACTACTCTTCCACCATGGTCAAGCTTCTCGCCTCACACTGACCTATCTCTCTTGCATGTTGGAAAGCTCTCTACATCAGAGGCAATCAGAGGCGCATTCCAAGAACTTCTGTTGAAGTACGTCGACCATTTTATCATATTCACGGATGGCTCTAAATCGGACAGGGCTGGATGTGCAGTACTTACAAATGATTCCGACGTAATACGGTATTCATTACCAAACAGCTTCTCAGTTACATCTACAGAACTATATGCCATAAAACTTGCAGTCGATTTATCAGTACAGTACAACAAAGATTCTCTTATTTGCACAGATTCTCTCTCTTCACTTTCGTCTCTATCGCAAACGCGCAATAAATCACAAAATCCCATTGCAAAAAATATAATCTCAGTTATATCTACCGCTTCGATTCGTATCACCTTCATGTGGATTCCGGGACACAAGGGCATCATAAGAAACGAGCTGGTGGATCTTGCAGCGAAAGAGGCCACTTCATGCCTCCCGATTCCAGACCTACCAGTACCATCATCGGACTTTTCTATAACAATCAAATCTCTGCTAAAAAAGAAATGGTCGAAGATTTGGCATGAAGTTCCTACCTCGAACAAATTGCGTTCAATCCGCTCAAATACTGAAATTTGGAGTACTTCATCAAGATCCAGCCGTAAAGAAGAAGTCATATTATGCCGTCTGCGCATTGGCCACGCAAGATTATCTCATTCCTTTTTATTAAATAACTCAGATCCCCCTACTTGTGACCTGTGCTCTGTTCCCTTATCCACTCGCCATCTTCTAGTAGTCTGCCCGAAATTCAATCTATTCCGGTCCCAATTACGTCTGTCCAGTTCCTTATCTGAAATTCTTGAAGACAATGAACAGAATGTCCAGCTGCTCTTCAGATTTCTGAGACTATCCAATATCCTTAATAACATCTAAACTCCATTCACCCGTGCCTCTGGCCAATGTTGCAGTACACGGCACGTTAATGGATACAACAACAACAACAATACGTAATTGTTTAAACTTCTAATTCCATTTTTGTTTTTAAAACAAGTAGTTCCGATAAATAACTGTGATATATTTATGTTTTAATCATTAAAAATTGATTCCGGCTTTTGCAATTTACCAGTTAGCTCAACTTTCAGTAATTTAGCTTACTCCTAATTGTCTACATTTGTGATCTTTTTTCTTTCTAGTTTCGAAAGAATTATATTTGTGATCAAACGTGTATTTTATCTCTTGACACAGCGACAGCTAAAATTTTTCTTTATTTACAAGTTACTATTTTAAATAAAATATTTCGCTTTCATATATACTATTAATGTTAATTCCGTGTTACCATTAATGTTAAGCAATTATCAGTGTTAACAGTTTTATTATGGGGATGAATATTTCTAGAAGAGTTTGAATTCTACAAAGCACCTGTAAAATAACAATTTTGAAACATCATTTTATTTCTATGATTAAAAATAGAGCAGTAATTTAAACAGTGTCGAATTACTGTTATGTACTTATTATAAGCCGGATGATAATTTTTGATGTTTTTTTATGAGGAAAAATTATGACGCTTACACGTTAAAATGTAAAGCTATATACAAAAATAGTATTAAATGCTCTTTCAGAAAATGCTAACGTTTGAACAACTCTTCTGACCTCTGAGCGCTAAAAGTCGCTCAACGAGTTAAGAATTTGTAATATGACAAATTTAAAATTATCTAAAAATTACTTCAAAATGCATAAATCACCAACCGATATTATTCCTGAAATTTAAAATATACAATAAACAACAAACTTTGCATCGCAATAAACATTTCCAATAAGCACTTAATTTAAACCCCATTTGCATCTAAAAACGGCAAACGAATGTAGTTTTCGAAAATATATAAACGGATACTTTGGAAAGAAAAATATAACGATATTTTAGCTTTAAATTTAAATTACCGGAGGGTGCTGGAAACTTAAAAGTTCAAAAAAAAAAATGTTTTCCCGGGCATGTTCTGTATTAATGGAAAACATTACACGGAAGTAGTGAAACCATATTTCAGTGTTGCTTCTAAGAATTACTTTTTTATTCTGATAACCTAAATTTGAGTTTAGACTTCTGCTTCTTTATCATTTATCTAACAAAACACATTAATACCGACCAAATGTGCGCAAAAATATCTATTATCTAGATAAGAAACTATTTAATTTACAATAAACTACAAATTATAAAAACTTGACGAAGGAAAATTATCTTGTTAAATCCAACTAACATTTAAAGAAAAAAGGTAGTAGTACTGACACTATTTATTTACGTAATTATTATCATTGTAAGTTTTAATTAAATTGTTTTAAATAGGATTTTATTTTAATGGTAAATTTTTGCGTTGTCATTTAAAATTTAAGTAGAATACTATGTATTGGTACACTAAATGAAAAAATTACGATTTTTAACAAATTTGGTTTTAATTCAAATGGCAATTTATAACTGAGATTGAACACTGATTAATGGATAAAATAAAATCTGAACTGAAACTCGGTTCCCTCAAACTCGTAAGTAACTCTATATTATAACAACATATTTAATTTGTCAAACTCGAAAATTTTACTGGTCACATTTATATTTTATGTACATTAATCACTTGATATGAAAGTATTTTGTATTAATGTGAAATAGAACCTTCATGAAACATAATATGCCGTGCGCTGAAAATTCTACTGATTCAGTTAGAAATTATCGTAATTTACGTTATTTTATATAATATTCGTGCAAAAATTATTCTATTTTATGCAACATTTCTTTAAATATGAGTACGTTTCTAGATTGCTAAAAATATTTCGAATAACAATCGTACTGCTAACGGGATAGTAGCCTATTTTTCGCAAACGTTAAAGGCTTTTTTAATCGACTGAAATGTAGTTCGGTTATTATTCCAAATAGTAAACGTTTCATTACGATAACACATTTTGGAAGTCACTGAAAGAGCGACTTTTACTCATTTTATTCCTTCGTCAATTTTATAAAATCAGAGTATTTTTTTTAAAGGCGGTGCGCAATTCGAGTTGTCAGCGGGTGGGCTATTTCGGGTCTGGTGCGGAATTCGTGTGTGACTTGTCACTGTGTTAGTGCTTGGTGCGCAATTCGTGTGTCCCCATTTTAATACTGTTTGATGTTCACTTAAATCAAAACGTGCGCAGAAGAAGGAAACAATGAAGAAAATCAGTACTACAAAGGAAATAAGTTTTGAAAAGTGTAAATAAATTTACTCTTTCCACATACGTACTTGTTTTGTAGCTTTTCTAATTACATTTCAATCTTGATGCAGATAAGATTGTATTAATTATAAAAGCACATTGGGAAGTAAAAATGTTAAACTGATTATTGACTGAAGGAATGTTTAATTTCTAAAATTTTCATTTTCCAATAAACATATCGTAAACTCCACATACAATTCTCGCACATTCAGGCGACATCACGTTTATCGTAACAGTTAGTCGGCACATCGAAGACTGATAAAAACATGAAAATCATTATGCATACAATTATTGTGCATTCAACTGTACCGCCGCTGGTACGATAAACTTGTAAAGTAAATATAGTGAAATTAAAAGATTTAAATTATGCGCATAATATGTATTCTCTAGATAGCATGAGTACCTAGGCCGAAAGATTTTTTAAATATACCCACTCTGTATACACAGTCACAAATTTTCCTTTAAAATAACAAAAATACTCTTCCGTATTCGTTTCTTTTATTCGAGCTTTATTGAAAACCCGTAATATCTATTCGAACCCGGAAACCGCGCGAAATTTATTTTAACGTAGTTTAAATTGATAAAGTTTCAAAAGTTAATATGATATTTCAGTCAACAGCTAAGTTTCTTGGTAGCACACTTCCATTCAAACGGTCGATAAATAGCAAAGCTTTGTTGCTGACCTGTAAACAAAATGTATAGAAGAGACAAAGAAACTTTTAACATCAGATCAAGTAGAAAAGAAAAGAAAACTAATCTGGTACAGATTTTAAACTTTGCACAAGAACTAACCTTTGCGCAATTGACAACGGTTCTCCTTAAGATAGCACAGGAAAGCAACATATTTAATTTGGCCAAAGTTAAAGTATTCTATGCTAATACATATTGATCGACTTTTAATGCTTTAATCTTCCGAGGGGCTTGCCACTTTATCCGAGTAACATATGGTAATTTTGTCCAAATTTCTTTATTCTTTTTTTATTTATTAAATTCCGGTTTTCAAAACATTTATAGGCTACGAGAGAAAAGAAACCTGTGCAATGCGTAATAGAGGCAGATGGGACAAAACTAGAACAGGTCAAATCAATTGGGTACCTTTCTCGACGATAATTGCAGCTGTAAGAAAGAAAACCGATCGAGAATAGAACAATCGAGAGCAGTGCTTATAAAAATGAAGAATCTGCTCGGCAGAAGAGAATTACTTCTTGGACTATGCATTAGAATTCTGCTGTGCACGTTTTCTCGGTCTTACTGTATGGCAACGAGAGTTTGATATTGGATGCTACCTCAGAAAGAAGTATACAGAGGCCTTTGAATTATATTCGTATACGCATATACCGAAAATTTCGTGGATCTTAAAAATTAATAATAAAGAAGTACCCAAAAGAATGAATAAGAGCCCGGAATTATTAAATTTGATTAAGGCAATTAAACTACAATATCTAGGACACATCATGAGGGGCCAAAAATATGAGATTTTACGTCACATTATGGAAGGAAAGCTTTTGGGCAAAAGATTGAAAGAGCGCCCACAAAATTCGTAGACAAAGGATTTTCATCGTTTGTTCGCCCATTGAAATGTTCAAATCTGCTATATCAAGAAAAGGCATTGTTGTGTTGATCGCCAACCTTGGTAACGGAGACGGCAGATGAAGAAGAAGAAGAAGAGAAAAATTTGAAGTTCCTTGAAACCATTTTCATTTTTTTCCTTACCAACTCTTAGTTTAAACACCATTTTTTTTTTATTTTAAACTTTAATCTGAATATTTTCAATTTAATTTCGTTAATTTATCACCGAAATAGAAATTTCACATTTAGTAAGCAACTCAACGTTTATTTTTACGTCTTCTTCTTTTGAATCTTACAATATTTTATACGTGATGATATATCTTAAATAGTATTTTTCGGGTTAGTTGTTTTAACAATCCTCACTTAGAAAAAAATAAATAAATAAATAATTATTCCGAAGTTGTCTAAAAATTATAAGAAGTAAATAATTCGATAGAAATAAAATTTTGAAGAAAAAAAATCTAGAAAAATCGCGATGCTGAATAACATAAAGCTCGCTTTCGATTAATCATACAGCCAACCTCTATTACTTAGCTAATATTTAAAAAAGAAATTATTCACTATACGTCTCTCTATCATCGAATTTTGAATTATATCCAAAAGCCTAAACGGCAGACAATAGCGCCGCTTTTTACAAGTTTTAATTTTTCATTGTCGCGATGTAAGGTAGTTTAAGTATTGTCTATGGGTAAGGGTCCCTGATTGATAAGCCCAGAAAAGAAAAAAAAAATTAAAAAAAAAGAAGGTAATCGGAGTATTTGACATATGTCTAGTGGTATTTTACATGCACTTAAAACGGCGTCGCAGTTATTCTATTTAAGCGAATATGTGGAAAATGAGAAATTCTTAGCGATCGTTTCAGTTGATTCCACCGTCTGATGCACTACAATATTGGTGACATTAAGTTCTTCCGATAATTATTTCTATATATACAGATATCTTCTTCCTTAGCTTTGAACGAAACCGCAATAACGAAAGGGAAAGAAATTAATTAGCTCGAAAGGTAAACAAAATAGTGGAACACATTCGAAGTCGTTAAAAATCGTTCCAGCTCGAATATTATTCTTGGCTATCGTGGAATCTTTCTTTCTTTTCTTTAGATCTTTAAATTATCGGAATTCTAAAAGTGATAAACATCCTTCTTACGATAATAAACGATAGAATATCTAAAGTGTAAACTCCGTGTGTCATTGCTCTCTTCCGTAATGGATTATCCTAATGGCATCGTCGTAAAAAGGTAAAGTAAGCGGTAAGATTATCTCCCTTTAGCAGTATGTGATCATCGTAAAATTTTTTTTTTTTTTTTTTCATTAAACGGAAAACTAATTGCAGATATTTTATGGTTTAACGTAAATCAGAACGAACAAACGTGTTATTTACGTAATACAGCGAAGTGTACATTATTTTAAATTTTAGATCTTTCAATCTTCAAATATTGTATTTTACGTTCGTTTTTTTTTTCTTTTTTTTTATTGTCTTTTTTTGTTTATATATAAATAAGTTACAGGAAGCCCATCTGTCGATTCCCAACACTGTTATTATCATTTACTATATAATGAAGTTCCAATACTTTTTTAATATAATAGCGCTTACTACTATGTATATAAAGAACTCTGCACGCATAACTAAAAGAAAAATCGAATTTAATGCGCATTAACCATATAAATTATAAGAGTATAATCGATTCTCTACAACCGAACCATAGATAATTTCAAGAAAAATTAATTGTTCACTCTTTTATGTTATCTAGTACCCGCACTGGTTGATTTGAAATTTCCAGTTGCTTATTTCCTATATTCATTAAATCCTCTGAAACACGTTCGATGATTCATCAATACGTTATCTCTGTTTTGTTATTTTTCCTTTTCGATCGAATAAAACGCAATTTTTTGTAGCTTCTAATTTTCCTGCCTTTCGGCCCTAAAGGAATAGGCAAACTTTTAGTCTAATATTCATAAATAGTCGGTAGTAATAATAGAGCATCTTTGGAGACATTTCACCTTTTTTTCTCTCCGCCAGCTGACATTATTTTATCGCCATGTTTCTATTTTGAGATTATTGAACTTTGTTTAAAAAAATAAAAAGTTAATTTTGTCATAATAATTAAAACTGGTGTGTAATTCTTTTATCTAAATTCTGTATTGAAAACACTACCCCCGTACTATTAAAAGTCCGCTAGGTTTATTACGGCAATTATCAGTTGCGTCGATGATACGACGCGAGGAAATGTAGCAGAGAATGGGAACCTTATTAGAGGAAAAACGCCAATCTTGCAAGAGAGAAGAATATGCAGAGGCAAGATTGTTTGAATAAATATGCAGACGTTTAATGAGGAATCGATACGCGAGGTAATATTTATGGACAGATAAAAGAGCCACATTAGATTCCGCCAGAATCGCAGGAATAGGCGTGGATTTCAAGACTCCTAAACATAAGCGCAGGGCTGCATTCTAAACCAAATCTAATTTAGCTAGAAGAGAACGAGCAGCATTACCATACAGAAAACAGCAGAAATCAAGTTTGCATCGAAAATTTGTAGAGCATAAGAAGTACCATAGGGTCGTCTCACCTCCCCAATTGGAAGAAGATAACTATCTTAAGATATTCAAACGTTCTAGAGTAAACGAATGTAGGTAGTTTATGTGATCAGTAAAGGATAAACGACTATTTAGATAGATTCCTAGGTAACGGAAGGAGGAAACAACAGATATAGGTAAATTGTCGATAGTTACGTTGATTGACGCAGGATTGTAGGAACGAAGCGTGAAAACAATGCATGAGGATTTTGGAGGAGAGATCGACAGGTGGATCTGAAAAAGAGAACTTTGCGGAATATGCAAGGATTCTTGCGTATTGTTGCAAGCGTTCGTAATGCTAGGAGCAGTTTTGAAAAGAAGAATGTCGTCCGCAAAAAATAAGGAAGTAGAAGTTAGATTAAGAGAGGCAACACCAAGAAAGTAAATATTGAAGAGGGTAGGGCTAAGACAGGGGAACCCTGTAAGAGGCCTCGAAAAACTTTTCGTGACTCTGACTCTGAAGAGGAAGGAGATCTTAGAATAACAGTCCTGTTTTAGAAGAAACTCATACTTGAGGATGTGAAGTGGAAACGTAAAATGCTCTTAAGAGTTGGAAAGTGGGCGTTGTCGAAAGCAGTATAAATGTCAACAAAGGTAGCTAGGGTATAATTTTTTTTGGATAAACGATTTATAGATGTGGGAAAAAAAGAAGGCAACACAATCAGTAGGAGCTCGACCAAAACGGAAGCCATACACGTTACTAGGCAAGACATTATTGTTTTCCAGCCACCAAAAACCAGCCTTCAGTTCGGACTCTAAAAGTTTCCTCAGACAACTTGCGAGAGAAATGCAACGGAAGAACGAGGAATTTTTATCTTTGGGGATGTGAACGATGATAAAGGATTTCCATGACGGAAGGGCGGAACCAAGATGGAGAATAGAATTGAAGAGATTCGAGTGTATTTCAAGATACTATTCAGGAAGATTCTTGAAAACACTATAATACTATCCCTGGAGAAGAATTAGGATTTTTCGGGAACGCTGATAACAATTCATTAAAAGTGAACAGAGAAGTTAGGAAGATATCGATTCATTTTTCACGATTATATCTTTAAGAGCACTGCTATATCCGTCGGCAATATTCACGTTTTGATATTTCACTATCCCGTTAAAGTGGTACTGCCTAATAAATTGAACGAAGTTGCCCCGTCTAACACGACAAAACCAGTTCTAAATTAGAGAATAATCCTGACACGGAGTTATACGGTGTGCAAAAATTGCCTACAACCAAACGGAATTCGGAAAAGAGGGGCAAAATCGCTTTAATCCGTATAATTTAATGTTCGTCGAGCATATCATAAAAACGAAAAAAGTCAACGCTAATCCACGGCAATCATTAATTTCTGCCAGCACAGCGCTCCGTTCGATATATTACGTAGTCTGCGCGTTTGCCCGATGAAGATGATAAATTTTTTCGAGCGCACAACAAGTTACAAATGAGGTGTCAAGCGAGCCCCAGGGAGCCATTGTTGAAATAACGGAAAATAACGGAAGGCAATGAGACGTGAAAATATATTTAAAAACAACACGGAAAGGGAAAAAAGCTTGAAGAAAGCGAAAACGGCAAATAAACGGAATACGACGAATAACGAAGAGATGAGAAATAATGGAAAATAAAAGATAGAAGCCGGCCGAATAAAATAAATTGTTTGTTCTTTCAGCCGCTGACATATCGAATGTAACTAAAAATATGGCACTCGATAGATAATTCTACGTGGCCAATAGTGCGGCTGCAAACTATTGCCCTAAACTATTATTTACTGACTACCCCCCCCCCCCCCCGGGGCTGACGGCAAGCCATCATTGAGAACAAATTGTTAATCGTAGCGCGTCTGCTCTTTTCAGGTTATTACGGCCGACTCTGTTGCTACAGACTCCGAATAAACGACACGGAACATTATAAATGAAAGCCTGAAGCAAAATTTACGGGAAAAAAAATAAAATAAAAGTATGAATAACAGACGCATCTAAACAGTTGCACAATTTGCATCGGTTGCGTTAAATAGTTTTTGTGATCAAGGCAGCATGTTTTAAACTGACACATCTGAAGAGAAGACTGTACTGAGAAAATGGCAAATGTTTTGAACCCATGAAGACAGGTCACTTTCACATGTAGCTTGCTAGCCAGTTGAAAAGGATAGGCTTTCGGGTAAGTTTTTATCTTGCACGGAATAGGCGAAGTGTGTAAAAAGGGTACTTTTCGTTCGCGAGTGTAGTTTACAAGCTAAGTACACTTCGATGATGTTTATTAAGCCCACTGTTCGTTCGGTAGCGAATCGTTCGAATCCGTAATTTTATACTGCATTACATTTTCGCGTAGTTCACCGAGATGGATTTCTTTCGGGAAGCCAATTTGAAAGAAGTAAAATTCTTCAACTTTACTTTTTAATCCTTTACATAAAGGCTGTCGAATTCGGATACATTTGGTACGAAGAGAATTTTTATGCCGATATTTAATTTCTGCAAATAATTAAATATATTCGTGAAAATAGGTGATGAATGTTTATGTAGATTTTCCACCTTTATAAATTTTCTGCATTTTCTGATGTTAACAAATAAGCTATTCAGAAACACTTGAAGATATTTAAAGTTAAAAACGTAACTCTTAGAAATAAAACTAAAAATGATAAGTAGTATCGAGAAAACAAAAAAAAAAAAAAAACAACTTAAGTTAAGCCGAGCTGGCCAAATCACTGATTTTGACTTTTGTCTAATAATATTAAAAGCTGGCCGAGGCTGCTTTGAAGTAAGATTAGATATTTTTTCGCGCAAGCTAAAATAATTTCAAGAACAGAATAAAAGCTTTATAATCTACTAATCTATTGGTTGCTTTGATAAAGAATTGGACGATTAGTAGCGGTGAATAGGAGTAATTGAAACAGAAAACACAACAGTGTTGAGAATGTATTACAGCATATTTTCTTCCTTAACTCTCGCTGATGACCTGATAGATGGGGTAAAAATGTTCATCTAGCAGCTAGTATTTTGTCACAATTTCCTGGAAGCATAGTAGTGAATTGGTGTCACATCTAGCGCATTTGCCTAAGTAATCTCAAAGAGGCCGAAGGTAACCGAAAATACCGCTTTTCATCGAATTTGTAATCTGGTTTATTTTTTTGTATGTACAGCGTAGTGAAATTCGGTCTAAATTTTCTTTTTTACGAGTTTGTCAGCGAGAACATTAGCCCAAAAAATGGAAAGGAGTAAAAAATAAATCTATATCCTTATATGTTTAAGGACAGAGAATAAAAATAATGCAAGGGCAGGAAAAACAGAAGCAGAAGGAAATGAGAGAATATAAGCAAAATTATAAGTAGAAAGGATAGCAAGTTTTAATAGTGAAGAATAGAAGGATGATTGCTCAGCAGAGAAGACCACACATTCGAATAAAATGTGATTAGCATCACAAGGAAAGTATGTGGAAGTAAAAAGACCAAAATACAGTAGATGCAGAAGAAAACCTAAAAAAAGATGCAGAAAGGAGACCGTGGTTAAAGCAAAAGACACAAATAACAGAGATTATAGAGCGTTTAAGGGAGAACAAATATCAAGAAAACCATGGATAAAGTTGAAGAGATGGCTGAATAGAGAAGTAAAAGGAAAATGTAGATGATTAAAAGTTGAGCCATAATTTGGAATAAGCGACCGAAGAAAGAAGAACAATATTATGGGCTGAAAATTTCCCCAAAAATCTGCCACAAGAAATGAAAGAAAGGGCTATTGAATATCCACTAATTTTTATTACGCTCAATGCCTAAATGATCAGAAATCTAAATAGTATCAATCTAGATTGGGTGAAGAAGAAAAGCATCATGAATAAGAAAGCGTATGAGAAATATTATGTGATCCGAAGAGGGAGCAGGAAGAGATGTGATAACCTATAAAGCACTTTTAAAATCCGAAATTTTGAGCACTTGATGGAAAAAGAATGATGAGGGAATACAAAGAGAATACCGCATAAAATAGCAATAGATTCCGCATAGAAAATTGAACAAAAGGAGAGAAGTTAAAAGATTCAGAATACTTCAAGGCAGGACAAAAAAAAAGGTAGAATCAACTACATTTAGCCCCTTGGAACCGTCAGCATATATAGTGGTGTGTGTAGGAATAAGAGAAGCTGAAGCATTGGAAAATTCAATTCTGGCGACACGTTGAAGGGCGGATTTAGAACAGAACGGTAAAGAAAGACATTTAATAGGATGAAGATAATTAGAAAAAATGAAAGAAAAATAAATAAACTTATATCATGACTGTAAATATACATATATTCGGTGAAAATTGAAGAAGGTAACCAGAAGTAAGGGATAAAATTGGAGTTTTATTTGAAGTAAATCGTCATATTTGCTGTCCCCGCCAATAATGTTGACAAGAAAGAGAGAGAAAATGATAATCGGTAATTCTCGACTTACCTTCTAGCCCTTAAAATTGTTAACTATCCACGCAACAATCAATGACCACACTTCAGCATTTGTAATATGATTTGTACTTTTACTTTATTTATATTTACTCTCTCGCACATGTTTGGCACATTTAATGTTCACGTTTCTCCGTCGAGCTCATTCTAGATATTCTATCCTCCGCAATAACGGTTTAAATGTCACATATTACTGTACCACATCGCTACAACACTGCGAATTTTTAATTGTAATCGCGGAAATAACTTATTTATTTTTAAATTTTTCATTCCCGTCAACATTTAATGCTTACAGGCAAGCAAAACTAACATACTATTTGCCTCATTCTCGTTCTTGGGTGATATTCGGATTGTATACACTGTTGCAGACGCACTGTCAGTTTCGGCCTTCGTTGAACCCAACATTCACTGCGAACCCATTAGCACGTTCCGCATGCAATTGATGCAGAAGTTTATGATTATACGTTGACACCATTTTAATTTTTAATATTCGATCTATTTATTATTAATTATTGCAGTTTATTTATTGCACTTTAAAATTTTTTCCATGTATAGAGAAATAAAGAAGTCTGATAAACTCAATGAAGGAAGGGATTAAAATTCCAGGGGACCATTGCAAAAGGTTCGAAACTCGATATTAAATTTTAAATTTTAAATGAAATTTTTGCAAAATGTTTTATTCCTACATTTTATTTATTTTTAATTTTTTCATTATTAAATCCATCATTTCAGTGAACTCTGATACATTAGAGCATAAATAAAATAAAGTCGATAAGACACACATTTGTAGGACGAAAAAAATACAGGAGGTGAATGAAAACGTTCAAACACTTCGGATTCAAATTTTAAGAAAATTTGTTAAGACGCGTTCCCTTTTTTCTTTTTTTTTTTTTTTTTTTTTTTTTAGTTTTTATTTTTCAATGTAGAAGGGCATGCATAACCTATTAGTATCGCATGAGTGTGTGTCTGTATAACACAGGATACAGATATTTGTTAATATGCCGGAATAAAGTACAGAATTGGATGTGCGGAGTAAAATATTCAGATTTGCCCAATAGAAAAGTTATATCCAACTAATAATCGATCCATATCATCAGTCTAGTTCTTTTTACCGGGTGAGATTCTATATATACAAGTGACCAGGGCCGTATCTAGACCAAAATTTCGGGAGGGGTTACGAAAATATTTTTATAAATATGTATATATATATATATATATATATATATATATATATATATATATATATGTGTGTTATCACGAAGTATATTTATTTATAAATGGTACAGTAAAACCTTGTAGTCAATTATTGTATATGCAATATTTGAACACTACAATAAAAACAAATAAAAAATAGTCATTTCAATAGAATTCATAAAAATTTCAATTTTTTTTTTCTTTTGTCAAAAATTGAAAAGAAATACATTTATTCTGAATTTAGGTTCATTTAATTATAGTAGTTATTATTTCGTAGACATTTCGGGGGCTGGACCCTGAAAACTACCCTCAGATATGGCCCTGCAAGTGACAAATTCAAAAAGAACCCAAAAACAACGTGTCCGTGATGCACTGTAATGCAAGCGTGAACAACATGAGCAGAATAATCTTGCTGTATACGATAACTGAAGCAAACGTCATTTAATGATCATAATATTTTCATAATTTTTCATCTCTCTCAGCCGTACGTGCGTTGAAGTTAGTAAATTACTGACGGATCTACATTGTGTATCATTGACGCTATCTGACAAGTTAGGCAGACCCACTGCAGCAGCAGAAGACAATTATAATCGTACAAATTATTTTCTTGTATCGATTTTCAAACGCGCATGCTGGGGACGCAGACGAGCATCGAAAATGTAAGATAAAAAGGCAGATAAAATAGGCTTTTTAAACTTTAACGGAAAGCATTACTTTTACCTCGGTGCTTTCAAACAGAACACAAAATCATTGGTAGAAAATGCGTAATATCATCTTTTTTAGGATAACGTTAGCATTTTCAAAGCATCACAGAAATGAAAATTTTTCCTTTTGCAAAAAACATTGTCACGCTTGAAAAATTTGAAATAAGTTGGAAATAAAAGCGAAGAATAGACTTGTAATAATGGAAAAACTCTCCGTTTTTATTTTTATTTTTATATAAAAAATATTTTATTCCTTAAGCTACGGAACTGATGCTTTCTAAAAGGTAGAGTTTTAAAGCTGACCTGTATGTAAATATAAAATATATTCGGAGCGGTTTTAATTTGAAAATGCATCAAGTTAAAATCACGTGAAAAGACAATTTTTGGCCATTAAACAAAGTAGTAATTGAAGGAATGAGGAAGATGTTCCGAAAGAAGGACTGATCAAATCCGAGTAAAATCTGTAGTATAGACAATAGGTGGAATCTGTGTTTAAAGCCCCCCACCCCCCAAAAAAAAAAAAATCTGTAATGAAATCGTATACTCTGTTTTATGAGAAACAGAGGATCATAGCGGCTATAAACGACTGATTACTTCTTAGCGTAGCTACAGCTTTGTAGTCGGCACGCAGTAATAATAATCTTGTAAAGGTGGAACCCCTATGATTCGCAAATATAAGTTATGCTGAAACAGTTTCCATCTTGTCCACTTTAGCTGTTCCTGCCCTAGTAAAACTACTCCTCACGCGCCGGTAGTCATTTCTCTTTAAAATGCATCATCACCCCGCAAAACGGTTCGTCGGACTATCATTGCATTCTTTGGAATGAAAAGCACTCTTCCCTAGGTCCTAAAATGGTCTATAGCAGTTACTATGACAATACAAGGTTAATATAGCTTTACTTTCTGAAATCGGGATGAAAATTCTCTAATCCTTCTTACCGCAACCTTGTTCATATCTCTATCCCTAACTATTCCTCTAGACCTTGTTACGATTTCAGGGTTTTCTGGTCCTTGTTACGGGAGCCAGTGTAACGATTTCAAGATTTTCCGGTCACTTTTCCGGGAAGCTATTGTTATGATTTGAGGGGTTATCAATCAATCCTTCGCTATTCTTCGATAAAAAAAAAAACGTAATAATTTTAAAAAATATGTTAGACCGGAAAAATTACGGGCGCCAGCAACACTTGCCAATGATATGTTGCAACCGGAATCGCTCTACAAACGGATATAATTTTGTTTTTTAAAAAACTTCGCGAGCCCGCCATAAAGTGACGGTAATATTTCCGCGACGGAGATATTACGATCTCCCAAACACAAGCGTTCAATAAAATATTTCGGAGGTTACGAATCGCGTATATTTTCAAAATTTACAAAAAAAAAAACACAAACAAACGGACGCATACAGCATTGATGCAGACTAGAAAATTATACGAAAAAAATGTGTGACTGAACATAAAATTTCTTCACCGGAATTAAAATTGATTTCACGGAAAAAGTAACCCGACGACTAGATAGGACGCGATTTAAACGGTAACACAGGTAATTGACCGCACAACAAGATTAGCACATAAGACGACGACAAAACTTTGTACCTTCGCAACAACACGGCTCTCTATTTTATTCTAAACTAACGGTACATCACCGAATCCTTATCAATTAATAACAGGTAACCGCTACAGCGTTGATCTTCACACACGGCTCACGCGGCCGACCGACACTATCCTGTTGTCGCAGACCGCACATACCAGGACACTTACACAACTCCTTAACACTACCGAAATTCGACGAGAATCGGAAATTACTTATTCGGTCGTATAAATATCCCGGCCGTATTCTCTGACGACGATAAATAATACGATGATGCCGAGAGATCGAAAATTAATGATTTTAATCGGAGAATAGTTTCTAGCTCGACATCATCGCTAGATAGCGCCGTAAATACCGAATTCGTATCAACCTTTAAATTATACCTCTGCTTAGATTCCTCCGAATTATGAATTGCACAACTTCCATTTACAGACACTTCACTGACCGTTCCATCTTCGTTGCTCCGAAATTTTTGGTGTAAGCCCTGGCACACGTACGCATACAGTGCCCGAGTAATGTCGTACATGTGGAACCGTGAGGTCCACGTGTTGAACGACGATCTGGTGGCTTTAATATAGAATAGTTTTGAATTCCAATTATATTTTTTAGATGTAGAGATTATTATTTAGGACACTGCGATATTTATCAAGCTTCTGTAATAGCCACGCATAAGGAACCACACTGTCATAACACAGAAATAAAATCTGAAAAATAGCGGATGTGAGAAAACGAACTGTTTATTTACATTAACAAACATTCTTGGAATGAAATACTAGAGTAATTTCGAATAATTTTCTTAATACCTTGATAACAGAGAAGAAATGTTGAAATTTCTGAAAATGTTGAAGGCTATCAAGGCTAAAAAATCTGGAAAGTTTGGGATATTTCGTAGCATGCGATTTAAGGCACAATAATAAACGAATGTGTTGCATAATGAATTTAACAAAACGCCAGAAGTAACTTCTTCTTTTAGTACAATAAAATGTATATTATTATTTTTTGTACAGTAAAAAATGTATTTTAATTACATTAGTACAATTATCGTCTTGTAGCGCTTACAAGGGGGCTTCTTCGGGACTGAGATGTTATTGCTTTCTACGGCAGCATTTATTACAACCATATTTACTTTCACTGCTCGTTTAAAAATCCGTCTGTACACAGGGGCCTCACAAGGAGGCTATTGCCTGATGCTTTTAAACAATTTGCTTAAATCGCGAAAGGCTACAAGATGGAGTTCAACAATGGGAACTATGAATTTTACAAATTCCTTAAAAGAAAGCATTCAGGAATGAGAATAAAATGTTGGCAAGGAAATTAAGGGCGGCAAAGATTCTGCCGAACAAGATAGCAAGAAGACTGCTAAAATCAATGGAAACATCAGTAGGCAGGAACAAAATCGAGAACTGTGAAGTGAGAATTAAGAAAAACATTTAGCCATTAGCAAGATAATATAATTGGCTTCCTTTTGCAACGGGAGAGATTAAAAAAAAAACATATAGATAATCAAAACGTGGAAAGTAGTTTACGTTGATAGATTATACCCTAAATTTATGAAGCATTTGAATCTGAAAACAATTATGTTTTTAATCGAATTTTATGATCTCATTCGGTCACAGAGAAACTTCCAAAGCATTTTAGGGGGACTAAAGTTAATAATCGGAAAATATGGTAGCAATGAATTGCGTTCCATACAAGATATTGTAATGAACAATAAATAACTGAGTAGTTACAAAATTATAATGATGCACTTTCATCTGAACAAGAAGGCTCTAGAGAAAGCAGAGCTGAGCACACCAGGATATGGCTCTTATCAAGTACATTGAAAAACAACAAGAAGCTGAAAACTGGTGCTGTTTTCATGGATCTTACTTCGGCTTATAATTTTATATTTGAAAAGCGGGATTTTTCATTAAAAAATCGAGAATAGTACCATGTAAAAAAGTTCACACGTTCATTAATCAAAATGCCTACATCGAACTTTCAAAATAACACTTGGAAAAAAAAACCAGTCGATCAAGAAGGACGAGCAATCGTTTTCTGCAACGCTCTATTGTAGCCCCTTTATTTTTTAACTTATAAGTAAGCGATATTTCTACGATGAAAGCTAAAAAATGTCAATAAGTAGATGAAACCACTAAAGTTTTTCGAAATAAATCCGCTCATGAATGTAATAAAGTTCTAACTAGGAACTTGAAAGTTTTGAAGAAATATTTATTTATTTATCCTTCCTCAATCAATCTAATCTTAAGTCATTATCCTATCCCTCTTGTAGAGTGTTTCTGTTACTTGGGTGTGCTCTTTAACGGTCGTCTGTTCTTTAAAGAGCATATTAGTCGCTCGTATACTTCTTGTCTTAAAAGGATTAATCTTTTAAAATCACTCTCATCGTACAGGTGGGGTGGTGACTCTTACATTCTTTCTTTATTGTGCAAGTCCCTCATTCTTTCTAGGTTGGACTACTGTTCCTGTATATACGGCAACTCTTCTAAGTCTCTTAAAGCTTGACCGCATTCTAAATTCCCGGCTTCGTCTTCGTCTGGGTGCACGTAATTCTACTCCAATTCCTGCCATCCTCTCCGAATCAAAATCACTTCCTTTGTTCATTCGCAGATCCCATCTAGACTATCGTTTCTTAATTAAACGTATTCCCTCTTTTTCCTCTAAAATTATATAGCTATTTACTGCTCTATTTTTCACAACTGGCGTTTTACTGCTAACAGAATTGCAATTTTATTTTTCATTTCTATTCGTCTTGCCAATTTTTCCCCGTACATTTTTTCCTATGATAAATCTCCGTACGTTTCTCTTAATTATTTCAGTCTCTTCGATCCTCCTCACGTATTTCATATGAATCAAGTTATGTTAAATTCCTTCCTCACTCTATAGTTAGATCTGAATTTCACGCGGTTTTAAATTCTTTATATCCCAATCATTCCGTTATTTTTACTGATAGATCTAGGTGGGGTTGGTGCCTCTTTTGTTTTTCCTTATCACAACTACTCTGAATCTTTTAAACTTCCTTCCTGCTGTTCTATATTAACTGCTGAATCTGCTGCCATACTTCATACAGGTCTTTTTATTATCTCTTTCTCTTCTTTCTTCTCGGATAAATTTCTTTTAATATCTGATCTGAAATCTCGCCGTTCATTATAATTAACAACAAATCTATACATTTCAGTTCCTCATGCAAGTCTTCTTCTTCTTTCCTAACGATTTCCCGGTGCGGGGTCCGTTTGGCAACACTGTCTTCTCCATTTTCTACGGTCCTCGGCGTCCTCTATCCCAACACCGACTTCCACCATGTCGTTGTTGACAGAGTCTATCCACCGTCTTCTCGGTTTTCCTCGTGGTCGCTTTCCTCCGGGGTTATAATCTATTAACATCCTCACAGGGCTATTGTCTGTTTTCTTCATGATGTGACCGTACCATCGGAGTCTCGCTTCCCGTAATTTCGAACGTACAGGTGCAACTCCTATACGCTCCCTTATATCCTCGTTTTTGATATGGTCAAGGAGTATGTGCCCAAGAGACTAGCGTAACATTTTCATTTCAGCCACATGAATTTTTTGTTCCATTTTTGTGGTTGTCGCCCAGCATTCAGCTCCATATAGCATTGTCGGTCTGATAATCGTCTTATAAATCCTCCCTTTGAGACGTATCGGTATTCTCTTGTCACATAATACCCCGGTTAGCTGCCTCCATTTCATCCATGCTGTTTGGACGCGGGAATCTATGTCACATTGTGTATCCCCATCTGAGGTAATATTTGAGCCCAAGTATTTGAACTTAACGGTCTTCTTTAACACCGTGTTATCTATTTTGATGGACTTATCTGTAGGTTCTCCACATTCCAAGTATTCAGTTTTCCCGATGTTAAGTTGAAGTCCATTTTCCTGTAATCTATTTTTCCAGATCTGTACGCGCTTCTCTAAATTTTCTTTGCTTTTATCTGCCAGGAAGACGTCATCCGCGTATAGCAATGTCCACGGTACGGGAGTCTGCAGGTCTGTGGTTATAGTATCCGTGGGCCCTGCGGGGCACAGGTTGTTGTAACTAGAGTCATCACCTCTAGTAAGTAGTCACTCAACCGTCACATGGTGCTAGTCCCACCGGCGGAGAAACGAAACAACAATCACGTGAGTTCCGTACGTCCACGTCGTGCAGGGTGGTAATTTCCTTTTCGGCGGGCTTGGCACTGATCAGGAAAGCTAAATCGGAACTCACAATTGCCGATAGGAAAACGGAGGAGGGTCCACTTGCCGAAGGTATTCCTTCTAATAAATACCGTTAAGCGCTTTACTGCATTAACAACAGCAGACTACCGGCAGCCGGCTTGTGGCTATGGGTCCCAGTCGGATTGATCTATATCAATCTAGAGCGAGTAGGCGAGTAGCCGGCGCCTTAAAACCGGATCATTTCGGGTAAGGGAGTAAACCCTGACAGAAAATCCCAGCGACAGGTGAAGCGACACATCGGCCGGAAATAAATAGTCGTATCTTTTAAAATTCCTCATGCAAGTATATGGGCGTAATTTTTGATACAAAATTGAGTTGGACGGAAGAGATTAAATATCTGTTATCAAAATGTGAAAGAGGTTTAAACGTACTTCGTGCCATATCCGGTTTTAAATCGGGCGCGCACTCCATTCAGATATGGCCATATATATCATGATGAGCACTCCCACATAATGCATTGGTGCAGAATTAAGAGAATCTCCAGTGCATTTACTTATACAATATGTAGCGAACTAATATTATATTAAAATTAAAGAGCAAAGTTATCATATAATTAATAAACCAATCCGCAATTTAAATAAACTTATGCAAAATAGATTTTGTAAGGGGAAAGCCACCATACCAGTCATTCAAAACTTTTCAAACATAAATATTATCTCAAATCCCAAATTACAAATAATCAGCTTAGAATGGAAAGAAATTTAGAACCCCTTGAGGATAGAAATTGAAGAAAATTGTATTTAAATAATAAACAAAGATTTAAATAATAATCAATTCAACGAAATAATTACCAGATATTACAACTAATATGAGTTAATTTTTACCGATGGCTCTATTGATAAAACTGCGGAACGATTCGCGTCTGCCTTCTATTACCCCAATAAAAAGGTTTCAAAAGCATATCAAATAACATATGCCGGATCTTTTTACATGGTAGAGTTATACGCCATAAATATGGCATTAGAATACATAAATAATATTTGTAACAAAAAAATGTTCATACTAACAAAAATTAAAACAAATATTCCCCAAAAAGAAATGACTGATGTAGAATCAAAAATCAGGAAAATAGTAAATAGATTGGAGGAGCAAAGAACGTTTGTTGTATTTAAATACACCCCGGCACATGTTAAAATCCACGGAAACAAAATAGTTGATCCTTTGACAAGGTCTGAGAACTATATAGTAAAACAAATAAAGTTAAACTGGGAAGAACATTTGACAGTTGTAAAAGAACATTTATTAAAATAGTGGGAAGCATCATACAGAGAGTCTATTCAGTATAAAGGCAAGTCATATGGTAATTTCAATAAATCAATTGATAGACATCCATGGTTTGGGTATAATGTAGATAGAGACTATATATAACAACAACATGCAGAATTAGATTCGGACATCATCGTACTACGTCTCATCTTGCACGTTTGGGAATAATAGACAGTAATGCATGTGATTTTTGTGATTTGGAAGGATCGTTGGTACTATAGTTTGGCAATGCTGCAAATCTGAACAAAAAAGGAAAACTTTCTTGAAAGTAATCTTGGCAGATCTAAAAATTTTACCTTTATCAACACAACAAATAGTACCGCAATCAAATACGGTCGTGAGTAGACAATTATATCAGTTATTAAAAGGTAATGAAATAGTCATCTAAAATGAAAAATACGAATAAGAGTAGGCTGGCTAAGAAGTAAAAAACTGAGCCAAACTAACAAAAAACAACTTGATCCTAAATCAGTCTTTAGTTAGATTACTTTGTACATGTTTTGACAAGAGATTAACTTGGAATCAACATATGTATGCCTCCTAAAAGTTTCTTGCCTTAAGTTCTTTCCCATTATAAAATACTTTTATAACCTCACACTTAATATTAATTTAAAATTATTGGTAAACGTCGACAAATCCTTGGTCCATAGTAGAATGAATTATGGCCGCGAGAAATTCTCTACTGCTTCCCATTATATCTTACAAGAATTAAACGTTGTCCGTTATTTTGCTTTAAAAAAAATCTTGGGTACTAATTATGCAACACTATGCGTTGATATCTGTTCCCTAAATGGTATATTTCCATTAAAATATTATCGATCCCTGTACAGCTTTCTAAACTTAATATATTCCCAATTAGATTCTGATAATTTTCAAGAATTTTCATTTAATCCTTCTTTCTACAACGACTTCTTCTTAAAGTTTACAATTTACTTTTAACCGCAAATGTACGATTTCCCACAGGAGGAAAATCTAAAACAAAAATGTCTCGAAATTTTAGGAATTGCAATCCATACCTATAAATCTTTCAATTTTCCATTATCACAAATCACATGGTATATCACGTCATTTACCCAATGCACTTCAGAATTAATCGCAAAATACCAGAATTATGAACACTGCTACAGGCAATGAACAAAATCAGTAACTAAGAAAGCCAAAAATCTTTCACCAGAAATGCTAAGAGATTTACTTGCAGTAGTAAATACTATAAGAAATCAAGAAACTAATTTCCCAATAAGTGTCAACTTCAATCAGGTGCTACGATTATGATTCTTTGTTAACCGAAACTCGTCAGCATATTTTGATATTAATTAATTAATTGTGTTTTATGATTTTACATATTTATTAATATAACTGTGAGAGAGAAAGAGAAATCCTTTCCTGCATATTGCGTAGTCAATCAACTGCTTGTACGAGTTCATTTATATGGATACCCAGTCATTTGGGCATTGTAGGAAATGAAAAAGTTGACTCTATGACCCACTCTGCTGTAATGTGCCCTAGCCTATCGTTTCCCCTAAATTCATCACAAATGCCGAGTATTTTATTGCCCTTTATTAAGCAGCAATAACGCCAGTAAAACCTTAAGCGCTGGATATAGTAAAAGAACCATCGATCATGGTGACCTCCATTAGAGATGAGACGATCTGACTATTGTTTGGTAAATCGTCTACGACTAAGACACATGAGATTTTTTTATAACTGTATCTTAAACAGTATTGATCAATCTTTCTCTTGTTTGTGTAGAAGTCAAACATATCCCGTATTTAATACCTCTTCCTTGAGTGCAACAGACTACAAGAAGAATGGGATATCTGGTTTAGATACGGCTCTATCAAACTCACCTGTGGGAATAAGATCAACTCTGGACTTAAACCGGCTAAGGAAGTAGCAGATACGCGCCGTTTTATACGTTTTTCCAATCACTTCATAACAGTGGTAATCGTTTTACATTCCATTCAAATAAATCAAAACTTATATATCTCGTTTTAAAATGAGTCGAATTTTTCAAGGACACCTGTTTTTGCGTAATAAAACATCAACATTATTACATAGTCGACATACTTTAAGAGATTTTGCCGAGTAGATAGAGCGCCGAATATCTTTAAACAACAGTATCGGCTGTCCATCCTCAGCCATTATTTGGTCTCCGATTCATTCGACGTTTCCTTTAAACGACGAAAAGTTGATTAATGTAGAAAAGGTTTTGGCAAACTGCCCGATGCTTTATGCTGCTCAGCAGTTATATTTTACAAAACAATGTACTTGTTTGGTTGTCTGAATAGGAAATTTTTCACCTTTAACGTTGTTGAAACAACGACTTTATTGCATCCTGTTAGAGATTGATAATATTTGATGCGAACGTTTTAAATTAGTTTTAGTAGGCTTTTAAAAAAAGGCAAAACGCTTTTTCAGTAATTGTCACCTCAAATTTTCTGAAATTTCCATCATCGATAAAATGCTTTTCGACATCAACTTTCATAACTTCTCCAACTTTATTTTGTAGCTGAAAATTAATAACATTTCACATCTGTTCTAAATCAAATGTCATTTAGAAATATTTATCAGTTTTCATTGGTACAGTATAAGATCGGTACGTTATTTCATTAATCGAGACCACACAATTCCTACTAATATTATATTAACCAAAAAATACTATAAAATTCGAAAGAAACTTTCTATCGAAATTTATCGCTCTTTCATAACTTAATATAACCCAAACTGCTTTAGAGATTGATAAAACGTTCTTGAAAAATTCAAAGACTTTAAGCATATAATAAATACAAAAAAAAAAACAAAAAAACTGTTAAAAGCAAATTTGTCATATGTACCTCTCCTTTAAATCAGTGCCTTTCCTATACTTATATATATATATATTCTTTTTCATAATCATTAACTCAATTGTCATTGTTTTAATGCATCTCTTAAATTTTTATCCATCGATTTCTACTTCAGCTACTTCTCATACTTTATTTTGGGTTTGCCCACTTATTATTGTTGTAGTATTCATCCAATGGGTTAATGGTTTTTCTCGTGCTATTTTCTCTTCTATCTGCCTAATTAAAATTACCAGATTCCGGCTAGGACATAAGCAACTCACACATGGTTACCTATTGTAAAAGACACCGGCTCCAATCTGCAACATATGTAACTCTAATCTTTCTGTTCGCCATATCGTCACAAAATGTCCTCAGTTCAATTCCCTCAGATTAACACATAACCTTTCCTCCTCCTTGTCTAATATTCTCTCCGATGACCCTACTATCCTTTCGAACCTACTCAGTTTCCGGCACCATGCAAACTACACAATATAAATTTCGTAATTCGTTTATTTAACATATATATTTATATTTATCCGTGCCTCTAGCCGATAGTTGCTGTGCATGGCACGTAAATTTAAAGAAATAAATAATAAAATACACTTTTCGAGACTATTCTCTTATTTTTGCACTGTATATCCATAATATTTTAGGATTTCTTTATATGTGAACCGGTCTTTATCTTTTACTAAAAACTGTAAAATACACACATTGCGACAGCTGTCTTGAATGAATTATCAAATTCGTCATGCAGTAGCTTCAATTCCTATTGCCATTTATACCCCTCCTCCTATTACACTTCTCCAAATTTCTGCATGTTTCTCCTTTCTCCTCTCAATTTTTTTCTCCTTTAATTAAACTCTCTTTTTGTGCCTTCGATAGCTTTTGACTTCCCTTTTGTCGTATCCTATGGTCTCAGAGTAAGCATTCATTTCATCTTAGATCCACATGTTCAACATTCAGTAATGGAATTATTACAGAGCGAACAAACAAATTTTGGAGAAAATGTTTGACTCCTTATTTGGAGCTGGACTTGGAAAATCCTCAAATATATCTACCCGAAGCTTCACTTTAATCCGTTCTGACTGTATTGATGGCTATAGCGCGGTACCACCATACTTATAAAAAAAATTATTTTCTTCATTATTCATAACCACTCCTCCTACTTTCTATGTACTTCTCATTCGCCTAAGCTAGGTCCATATTTTTAGTTCAAACGTTTTTGCTCAACCTAATCACGCCTTTACAACGTTTTTCCTCTACATTATGACCCTCCTACTAATTTTCTTTTCACATTACTAGACAATACTCATTCCCTTCTCTTTATTACTGGGAATGATTGAATGCTCATTCTCATTTATGGGGCTCTGCGAGTGATAATAAAAATGTTAATGTCTTTGAGAATTCTATCTTTAACAACTTCGTTATTTTTGATGACCATTCACCTACTGTTTATGCAGGCGCTTGTGATCTCTACTTGGTTGACCTTTCCTGCACCTCTCCTAACTTTGGTCGCAACTATCATTGGAAAACCCTTCATAGTACCTTTGATAGTGATCATGTTCTTATTACTTTTTTCCTTGAATGATCTTCTTCCTTTCTCCTCCTTTAAATATTTTGAGACTCCTCCATGCTCAATGTCGACTGGAAAACATTCTGCTTAATATGCAATTTATCTTATCCTAACATCCGTTCTCTTCCTAATCTTACGCACGCGACAACTCCTTCTACGACCGCCTCTTCTGTACCAATTCGTCTCGCTAAAAAGAATCTTCATACTTCCTCGCTTTGGTGGAATAATAATTGTCTGAATGATATTAACGATAACACTTCCTCCTTTAGATTCGTCTGGCATGTTCTTCCTCCGAAAAATTGTTAGCCTATAAAAAGACTAAGTTAAAAAGAACTCATGGAATTCCTTTTGTTCTTCATTCTCTAGATTTACTTCTATTTCCCATATTTGGAAGATAAGTAAAGCTTTTCAGTATCCATGTTCTGAACGTCCTTCATATTACAACCTTCCCTCAGCAAAACTCATTTCTTATTGATTCAATTGCTTCTCCATATGTTCTTTCTTTTGATATAAAACACTACTCTTACCTTTTCCATGCAGCCTCTAAACATATTCTTTCTTCTAACTTCAACATCAGCGGACTCCATGCCTCTTTGGATAACTCATCCAATTGTAGCCCTGGAATAAACGATATTGCATAACATGTTCTTAATAATTACTTGGATACCACATCTAATGCTCTTCTGTTAATTTATAATAGCTTCCTGTATACTGGTATAACTCTGTCATTTTGGAATTTCTTTTTTATTTTGGAGAAGAAACCAAATTCTATACGTGTAATTTCCTTGACTTCGTATTTTAGAAAACTCGAACACATGATTAATAGACGTCTAATTTGGTGGCTGCAGCATTACAGAATACTCCCTGAAATATTTTTCGTTTCTATCCGGGCCTGGATGCTACGGACTGCTTAGACTGATTTCTTGCAGATAATCCTCAAAAAAATGACACTATTTCCCCACTAATTGATGTTATCTCCACTTTCGATAATGTCCATTTTCTTTCCTTACAATATGTCATCCACTGTTTGTTTTTTTTCAGTTATAACTTTTAATATAATATAGAAAATTGAACATTATCCGTTTATGTAGCTTCTATGTAAACCTTACCAAACACATTGCAATAATCACTTAAATTATCGTAGTGTGTATACTTTTAATGAAGTGCATTAAACATGCTTGGATTGTCATCCGCGCGAGCAACCGGCAAAGTATTTTTTTCCAGGCTGAATTTTCACGCTGATTAATAACTTCTTTCTTATTTCGGTTACTTATTGCGTAATAAGAAAGACATTTTGTGTTTTCTGTATAGGTTTTTTCGTTTTATTTACGCATGAGTAAAAATCGCTCTAGATTTTTACTGCGATGTATGAGATTTGATAATATCCATGACAGAGATTGTCGAAAAGCCCTATAGATATAAACTAGCTGCAATAAGAGAAATACACAAATCATTATTCGTGAATAATTTTCGCAAATTCTTTACTCCGTCAGAGTATTTAACGGTAGATGGACAGAGTTATTGGCATTTTATGGAAACTGTCCATTTCAACAGTATATATACCCAGCAAGCCAGCAAAATACAGATTGAAGTTGTTTACTTTTTCTGATGTAACTTACACGCTAAGTTTAAAGCCATATGTTGGAAAGCAGCCCAATGGACGTTATTACGTAGGCAATTCCGCTCAAGATATTGTAAGTAAGCTAGTTCAGCCAGTTGAAGGAACAAATAGAAATATTACTGGCAATAACTGGTTCTCTAGTTTGTCATTAGTGAAGGTACTAAAAGATAAAAACTGACTTACGTTGGAACCGTATGTAAAAACTGATGTGAAATTCCTAAATAGTTTTTGTCAAGCAAAAGTAGAACAGAAAACGTTTCGATATTCGGATTTCAAGAAAATTGTATGTTGGTATCTTATTGCTCCAAAAAAAAATTAACTGGTTCTGTTACTATCCTCAATGCACTTCGATAACAACATAGATGAAGCAACCGGTAATGCTAAAAAAAACTGAAATTGCTACATTTTACAACATATTATTAGTTTATGGACAAGAATCTTCGACAGAAATTCAAGAACCCTCCGGAGCTACATCTACGAGGAACGGTGCATAAAATGTAAAAATTAGGTTTGTCTTAAAACACACTTGTTTGAATTGTTTAGAAAACTAGTTCATTTTATAGTAAGTCTTATTAGTACCGTGTTAGTTATATGAAAACACGAACTACATCCTTAACTACTAATTTAAAACTAAAATGTTGTAAAAAGACCTAATAAAATAAAATATAAAAAAGTTATGAAATTACGTTAGAATTATACTTTTTTCTACACTGTTTCTTCTAAGGAATATTTTAATAATTTAAAATTTTACATAATGAACTATTGCTCTAGAAATGACGGACGAACGTTTTATATTACTTGTGTTATATACTGTTATATATCCATTCTTTCACTATTCTTCTTCGATGAAATTAGTGTTAATTATGATGACGACAAAAACTATCTATGTTTAAAAAATCACGGCTGGCCGAGAGCGGTATAACTCTGCACAAAAAAACAAAAAGAAAAAAAACGTAACCCGCTAATAGAAATGGAGGTTATGTCTCCGCAACGGGGAGATATTACGGTGGCCATACCACGTGTCCAATAAGAAATTTTGATGATAAATCACGTATATTCTGAGAAAAAACTACAAAAAAAAAAATAATACAACGTACCGCGCACAAATATTTCGGACTAGAAAAAAAAACGATTTAAAAAAAAACAAAATGACTATTCGAATAAATTTACCAAGGTTGCAGCATGGCCAAAGCTGACACAAAAACGGTAACGCCTTTACACGCGTCGACTTGCAAGAACGGTAAAAGATCGACGCCCAAATACAGACATAATATATCGACTAACTGACAATTAACATATAAGAAGATTATTATACACGAACAATGTTCCATCTGAAACTATACACGGTGGGCTTTTTCTGAACAATATAGCCGAATCGCCGAAATTACCCGCTAAACTTATCAATTAATAATACTACCGCCGATTTTTCTAGAATAATTCAATAATTTTTATGTATATTTAAGAGGCCGCTACCCTGTCTTCACCGGATTTTATAAATCTCTCTCGACTCTCCTAGCTTCGTTCGTTTCACACATATACGCTCTTCGCCGGCCAACACTATATCTCCGCGCCTTCGACCACGCACACCGCGAACCAGTTCGCTACTTCGACACCACCGACGGAACGATTACGTTCAGGGTTTCATCTCTGATAACAATTACTCGTCATTTATGCTGCTCGAGAAAAACCCGATAAATTAAAGATTTTAAATCGAAAGAAATAATTTCTACCTCGGACAGCGTTATCAGAGAGCGTATAAACCGTAATTAGATGTAATAACTGCCGAATCCGTCTCAATATATATATATATACATATATATATATATATCGATAATACTCTTTAAAATTGACTACTGCTCATTTCTTCACGCTGGTATTCCTAAATTCCTTCTCCTCAAACCTGATCGCATCCAAAAGTCATGCTTTCATAAATCATATTAATAAATATTCCTGTTGCATATCTTTAAATTTTGCTTTTCAATGTCAATATTTAATTGATCGTGTTTAGCATATTGTTAATAAGTATTCCAATTACACGCGTACACCAGTTACTCATTTTATTATTAAAGCTTGAAACTCAAATTCTTAATAAAAAACAAAAATTAATTCCTCTTACTTGATAAGGTGTTTTCTAACTGACACATTATTAATTTATTCCGGTTCATTCTCTTTTCCAAATATTTCTTTAGCTTAATTAATAAATATTTCAAACTGGGAATCTACATTCCAGCATTGATCGTTGAAACTCTTCAGTTTCAAAGCTATCAATTCGAATTTTCTGATCCAAGATGAACGAAAGCAGGTCAAAATATTACAATTGCTGTATTATGTATCATCTGCACCGGTGCCACTACGTTTCGAACCCTCCATCTTTTTCATTCTTTCCGAAAACTCCATCTCATATTGTGTATCTTTTCCAAAATTTCTATCAGCGTTCAGAAAAAACTTCTAGGAATGATTTATTAAGGCACTATAACAATCATTTTTAAAAGTTTTATTTACGTATTTTTTAGAACCCACTTTTCTCAAAGAAGAGCGTTGTTTGCAATTAATCAATATCAATATATCAATATACATATACATATACATATACATATATATATATATATATATATTATTTCTAAAAGGTGTTTTTTTGTGCCAGTGCCATATCTTCTTTAATTCTTTATCAAAATTATTGAATCAAACGTCATTTTAAAGCTATTGTTCCTCGCTATTGACAAAAAATGGTCATATTTTTTTAAATTAATGTTTTCATAAAAAAAAAGTAATTAAACAAATTTAATGTTAACCCTAAGTGGCGCCATCTGTTATCAATCTGTTCAACTAACATTACAGCGCAAGTGTTACCTATCAACTAAATAATATAGTGAATAAATAAATATGTAAATTAAATAAACTTTTATTCGTAAATAAATGCAATGAATTAAATCAGGTAATTACTCCAATTTTCAGTATCCTCGATTTGCACCGTAAATGTTAAATAGACATTAATTTCTATTTTCTGTATTTCAGGTCATTGTCATCAATTCTTATAAATTATTACTAGCTGACCGGTGCGAATATTTCGCATAATATCGTAATAATATAATAATACAAAGTCTTTATTAATAAATTTACTTCACTCGTAAATGTTAAATAGACATTAATTTCTATCTTCTGTATTTCAGCTCACTGTTATAAATTCTTATAAATTATTATTATAAACTCACGTATAATGCCGAAGGACACAACCGGTAGACCAAGAGGAAGACCTCGAACCAGAGGGTGTACCACACACCATTAGAACCTATCAGAGATCGCAGAAGGAGAAATTTCAAAAGTGATGAACAAAGACAACTTCAACTCCAGAAAAAAGAGACGATCAGCGCAATCGCAGGCAAGACAGATTCAGGTAACAGTTACGGCAAGATAAAAACTTTCTGTCATCATCTTACCTACTTAACCTCCATCAACATATTAGTACAAATAGACAATTGTTCCGAAAACATATTGTTCTGCCCGTCTTTTTCCTAAAGATAATGAAGCGCAAACACATAGTGTTGGTAATATGAATAAACAATGCGCACATTGTGCTGCAAAGTTATTCACAGAGGAGTTCATTAACAATTCATCAAACATATGTTGCCACAAAGGAAAGATTGAGTTAGAGCCCATTAACGTTTGTGAAGAGCTTCAAAAGCTTAAAGAGAAAAATGATGTCTATACTGAAAACTACCTAGAAAATATTAGAAAATTTAACAATGCTCTGGCATTTGCTTCAGTTCAAGTAAACACGGTTAACATTCCTGGCAGAGGTCCATATTATTTTAAATTACTTGGGAAGGTCTATCAGAGTTTATCTCAGTTCTGATTCTGTCCAACCCGATGAAACTGACAACATTCAATTGTACCTTATGAAATTTTTGAATTCCCTAAATCCGTCCGGCTTACCGCTTCATAAATTGATTTAAAAAAAAAAAAAAAATATGCTATTATCATGATAATTAGAAATCTTAACGCTAATCAAGACATAATAAATGGTACAAAATTAAAGGTGCCTGACTTAGGCGACTATGTAATCACTGCTAAATTGATTAATTCCAATATAACTGTGCTTATATCCGATATTAATCTCACGCCTTCGGATTCTACCATGTTTTCAAATGATGAGAAAACAATTCCCAATAAAAGTAGCCATCACTATGACCATTAATAAATCTCAAGGTCAGACGCTTCAAAGGGCAGGATTGTATTTACCAGAACCAGTTTTTTCGCATGAGCAATTTTATACGTTGCTTTTTCACGAATTCGTAAGTTTTGTGATATTTATGTTTGTGTTAAATGTACATACGATCAGAAGGTTAGCGATGATCACTGACATTATACTCGTAACAACTAACGTTGTTTACAAAGAAAAAAAAGTAAATTTATTAATAAAAACTTCGCTTTACTTATTTCCACATTAGGTATACTATTTGCTGTTTATTATTACGATACTATATGAAATATTCGCACGGGTCAGCTAGTATTAATAAATTCGACTAAAAAATCTTTATTGCACAATCGCTTATTAAAGCTCATCATGAAGAATTATTTTTTTTTTTTAAATTCTATTTCCCTCTTTAAATTGAATGTGCTGCGTGTAACTACTATGGTCATTACAACACACACAGGTGGAGATCATTTAAATATGCTAAGTTAAGCCGCTCATTCTAACGAAGGCAATAACCCTGGTGATGGCAATTGCCTCATTTGAGAAGATACGCTCTATGTTCCGCAATAGGCCAAGTTGTTTTTGTAATACCGTAAACTTTTGACAGATAAACAGTATGTGAGAAACTGTCAATAGGCTTGTCTGACCGCTCACGGGGCACATAGCCGGAGGCGACGTTTTGTCGATTATGTGTTTATGGGAAATTCCCAGCCGGCTGAGGATCTTAAAGTCGTATCGGGATGTTCCTTCCGGTGACCACTATGATTCAACGGTGGGCTTAATAATTCTTAAGACTGTTATAGCAGCTACCCATTCAGTTTTCCACTCTCTTTCGCATGCCTTTAAGAATGTATATGCAATTAATGACGGTAACTCCGAGTCCTTTAGTATTGGCGAGAACAAGGCAATTATTAATTAATTCTAAACATACAAAAAAAAAAAGTTCAAACCCACGAATCGCCGCAGACAGCTGAATCAGTCTTTAGGTGACAGTTAATGTACCCAGAATCAGTTAGTAGAGGGCAGTCGTAATGGTAAAACATGAATATGGATGGTTCTTATACAGCAGGAATAAACGGAACTATAAGAACACTGAAATATCTATAATTATATAATTTATTCTTCATGCCGAAATTTTATTGAACAAATGTTAAAAATGCTATATTTCTTCCCTTTAAATAATGTTACAACATTTTTAAAGGTGCATCGCTATTAGGTGGGTCAATCAGTGAATTAGTAAGTCAGAATAGTCGTTGATTCGATTGAATTATTTATGACTTTTTGTCCATTTATCGTTTACTGTTTCGTTAGTAATTTAGATCGTTATTTACCTGGCGTTTGTTTCGTTCATGAACGAAAAATATCTGATAAAATTGACTGACGTGCGTTTTGTTTCTTAGCGCGATAATATAGAGAGAAACCTAACGAAAAATTTGATGGAGATAGCAATTTCGTTAATCGTGGAATTGAAACAGAAACCAAAACTGAAATAATTTTTACCGTAACGCGTTCAACAAATTAGTCACGATATACGTGATATTACCGTTAATTTTTATTCTTACAGATATGAATAAATTTCAAAAAATTTTAGCGATCATACACAAAATATCATAGCAATCAAACTAATCAAAGCTTACAAAACAAGAAATTATACAAATGAATTAGTTATAGCTGGAATACCTTTATATTTAGAAATAGAACAACATATGTCACAATATTTTTGCAATCAAAAATGAATTAAAGGTAGAACAAACTTTCGAAAATATCACATATACGAATAAAAGATATATAATAATAATAGAAAATAACATTTTAACAGCTAGACAAACTTTCAAAAAAAGTGTATCAGCGAATAATATATGGAAAAGTTTAAAACGGTGTGGATAAGTCATGACGGAATAATGAAAAGTTTTTTTCCAACAATTAAAGAGAGATTCAATAACACAGGTACTATACTCCGAATGTTAACAACGTACAATTCATATCAGGACATGGAAATTTCAAAATCGATCTCAAAAGATTTAACGTAGCGGAAACTGAAAATTGCATTAGATACAACGAGCAAGACAGTGTACAGCACATATTCTGAGTGGATGCGACATTTTAAATATAGAGATAGCAGAAGGCTGTGGAGAATTAGTGCAGGAAAAGATGAAAATTTTTAATGAACTGGCCCAAAAACGAATTGGAATATAGAAAGACCAATATTAATTTATATTAAAATTATAGCATTTTAAGATAAAGATTATAATGATTACACAATGTGAAGTAGAGGAATCTAAAACTTAATTGGATGGTTTTCATATATGTAAAATAAAAAAAATAACAATAAAAAAAAAAAAAAAAAAAAAAAATATGAAATATCGTTGTTGCTTTCTTACAACGAAGTGGTGAACATGTATGCTGAACTAAAAATGTCAACAGTTAATGCTGTTTTTTCTATTTTGTGTAGAATTCACGGAAGATATCTTTGCATTGGTTAAATAACGGAAATGTCGATGGCAGTTGCTTCCGTTTGAACCGGGTTTATTTCAAAAGCGATCGTGATAGGAATAATTGGAAAATGGTGTGCAGTGTGCGTGTCATTAAATTAGGTTGTAAACAAACAGCATGCGCCAAACAAAGTAAATGTTATTAAAACGCAAACTGGGTAAAAGGTGTAATTCAAGAATGAATCAGATAAACGCCGCCTGACGTATGGAGCACATTTAACAACACGATATATAAAATAAAGCACCATTTAATTATTATTAAAATGACGAACATGATAATATAGGCCGAAAGTGAAAGCGACTACGGTGACTTTAGCTACGTAGCGGTGTGTAATAAATTTCCCAGAGGCTCTAATACCGCAAAAGCGTTTTGTCACTCGTAAAAAACCGCAAATCCTTCGAAGGGATGGCGTGTTTGCAGCTACAGGATAATTACCTTCTCTTAAGGCACGCTATAATGGCAGTCATTCATTACTCCCAAAGGTAGTAATAATTTTTAACCCGGAACACCCCGACAAAATTAAGTTGAAAATTTTCCGAAGCCCGAACCAGTAGCTACATAATGCAAGTATAGAACTTTGCACAATTTCCTTTTGGCTTGTCAGCGAGTCTATTAATATCTATTTAGCTCACTCCAATGAATCGATAGAACTCGATAACGCTTCTTTAGATTTTTCACTCGCTACATCTAATGATAAGGCAATTGTTTAACTATTTTTTCCTCAAAAGACCGCCCCGTATTTTTATTTTATTTATTTTTTTTATTTGTCTATTAATTATAAAAAAGTGACCATTACATTCAATAAACAATATATATATATATATATATATATATTGATATAAATTGAAAATGGAGTCACTAATTTCGGACGCCAGTTGATGTGAATCGATATTTCCAGTCGCCAGTTGATCGAGCGAAAT
Organism: Icerya purchasi; assembly: GCA_039619475.1. Classification (NCBI taxonomy): domain Eukaryota; kingdom Metazoa; phylum Arthropoda; class Insecta; order Hemiptera; family Monophlebidae; genus Icerya; species Icerya purchasi. The sequence continues at coordinate 32,499,206 of CM077116.1, read as the reverse complement.
AATAACAACAAAAAAAAAAATACAAAAAAAAAGAATATATATGTCCGAAACTATCTTTGTGGGCGCCAATAGCAAAAATATACCGGCTTGCTATTACCGGAAGCTCGGCCTAGCAGAGCTTTAGGCTTTTAATCAAAAAAAATATGTATATATAAAAAAAACCCAACTCGCGAAATCCGCCGTTCGATGGCGGTATCTCTCCCGGTGGAGATATCACGGGGTAACCACGTGTCCAATAACGAAACCTATTTCCATGAAACGCGTGTATTTAAATAAAGTAAAAAAAAACACAAATGAAACAAAATTTTGAATATTGCAAATTACAAAAACGAAATACAGGTCAAAATTACGGAGCGGACATTAATTATGACTAGGGTTCAAAAAGATACACGTGACGGCGTGCTCTTCCGACAACGATTAAAAAACGACCACGAATCATTACCGACTCGTGTGAACCGACTCGCGTGTACAACCGAATTGATCTAGTTAACAACTGAATTAAAACTTATTATCGATTTACCGTTTCTAGCACGAACGAAGATTTTTCGGTACACGGTGGGCTATTCCAAACGATATAGTCGATCGCTGAAAATTACCCCGTACCTTATCAATTAACACGCACGCCGATTTTCTAGAACGTTCTTATATTAATATGTATTTCAAATCGGCTGCTACCCTGTCTTTCCGGGATTTCACCAATTCTCTCGCGACTCTCGTAGCTACACGCTCCGTACTTATACGTTTCGACGGTAAACGCGACCGCGATTTCCCCGCGCAACCAGTTCACCCCCGCAACACAGCCGACAGAACGGCTGCGTCCGGAATAACCAGGCTTCTCGGTCGAAATATCATCTCCGATCGCAATTCACCGTCATCTCTGCTGCCCGAGAAAAACCCGAAATATAAAATGAATAAAAATCGAAATAATAATTTCTACCTCGGACAGCATTATCAGAAACCGTATAAAGCGTAATTAAACCACTACAACTGCCGAATCCGTCTCAATATGTACGTATATAAAATATAAAATGTTCTGGTTTGAGGGGTAAACTTCCTCAAGTCGATTCTATTCACGTCTGTCTTTTTCGATCCTGCGGAAATGTTTATATTTCACGTATATTATCTATTCATCTAGACTGTTGTTTCCATACTTCCCGATTCTTAAACTTCAAGTACCAAAATAAATAATTAATCGCGTGTCAGTAATTAAAAATTACATATTTCATCTTACCTAAACACTGTGTTCGTTGGCTCTTTTGTTTTCCCCAATGCGGTACCAAAAATTTTTCGGCACTAACAGAAAATATTTTTAATCGGAATTATTTCGTCGGAGCTAAACACTCAAAAAAAAAAAAAAAACAACAAATAAATAACAAAGAACTTCTTTGATTTATTATAGCGAGTAAATTTACTAGCAATAATTATTGTGTACGTAATAGCTGAAACGGATGCAACAGCTAGTTATCAATGAGAAAATAGTAGTAAACCTATTTCATATACCTGCATACACGGAAATTGCTAAAAGCCATTCCTTCGAATTAATCTGAAAAAACACATACGGATTTTAACGCGGTTTTCACTGCTAACCCAAATTTCCTACGAGAAAGGTTTTATAGTCCATAAACTATCGCGCTCCGCTAAAAGAGAGATGCGAACAGTGACGGTTTTATATGGCATTTAATAAAACCGAAAAACTTATTCCACAACCTTCTGTGGTATAAAAAAGGTGAAAGTTTTCAGGTAAACGCCATGTAAAAGCAAATGTTTATTTACGATTTACGTATTACAGATCATTTATACTAATAACCTATTTCGGTAAATATCGCAGAAATGACGACAAATCCTGAAACATGCAATTGAGAGCTTGAAATTTTCGTGAAATCTTTCGACGAATTTTACTTACTACATCAGAAGTTTACAAAAAATAGTACAGCCGAAGTCTTGTGCAATATTTGGCCGCTCCAACAAAACCATAGACTGACATCGGAAATGAAAGTAGTCGGTATATTGTGAAAGAGAAGAAGGACAGAACAAGTAAAAAAGAAAGAGAAAAAATTTAATCCGAAAAAATTATACTAGACTGCAAAAGGTGCCGTTTGAATAGAGCAAAGGCAAGAAAAGAAGACAAAGATGAATGGAACCAACCGATTCAATTTTCGAAATTCGCTAATTTAAACTAAACGTCGTTTCTTGCCTAAACTTTATATATAAATCTCATTATCATACGATGCAAACAAACTAAGCCGCGGTGATTTCCGAACTTCCGATAAAAAAAAAAAAAAAAAAAAAAAAAAAAAAGCCATAAAGTAAAAATAACATCTAAGATGCTTCAAAGTTATCCCGACGCTATAAAATTCGACAATGAACCTTTACAGCGCCTTAGATCATTACAAGCTGTCACAAAAAAGTTCAGGCAACAAAGAGGTCTGAAATTATTATTTTCGCAAAGTAATATTAGAATACTCTAAAGTCAGGATAAAGGATATAAGTCGGTAAGTGGCGCTACAAGTTTTGCTTTCTCCGGAATGTCAACAAGAAAGTTTTGGTCAACGCGTTAGTAGTTAGTAAGAAATGAGGTCAATATGCATTAGGCATAGGCTACGAAGAAATGATAGCAAGTCATTGTAAATGAAGGAAATGGGTAAATTACATCTTGCAACATGGAGAAAAATCTGGTTTTCCTTATAACTTTGAAACTCCCATGCAATTTTTCCATTTAATTTTTTCGTAATTTCTAGATAAATTTTTTCGCCAAGCCTTAAAAGAAAAGCTTATGGACGTGGTCGAGTTTTCGATTTCTGTCAAACTTCTTACACTGGTAAAAGACCACATTGATGCATTAAAATTTTAAATCAGCTAGATGCCACGGAGATTTTCCAAAATGAGTCTAACTAGCCTAGAATAGTTAAATTCTGGAAAACTAAATATGTGAACAAGTACATAGTTGTTTTGTGACTCGTTATTGAATTATCGTAGATGTTTTTGTTTAAATCTTACAGAATAAAGAAGTTTATTACATAATGCTAATATCTACCCACCATCTTAGTTTCCATCGCAAATTAATTAATTAGATATGCAGTAAAAATATCATTGAATTTACGCAAATATTTTACAGTCGCTACACCTGATTTATAGCTCACTTCTTTGCTTAATTCTTAAACGAGGTTCACAACAATCGATATTCCAAATTTAATATTATGTTAATGCGAAGTAAATTTGAATTATAAATTAAAGTAATCTGAGTTTATAAAATAAAATAAATGAATACCTTAGTAAAAAAAAATAATAGTATTATATAATTTACTTTAATAAATTATATAATACTATTTTTTTTTTTTATTATTGAGGTAATTATTTACTTTATTTTATAAATATTAACAAACAGGTACGAACTTATCTATATTTAATATCAGTTTTATAAAGTGAATAAATATATCAAATTTTAAAAATCGAAAAATAAAGTTTCAACTACTGATGTTCCAATTTTTACTTACAAATTACTAAGGAAGCAATTCTCGTATGTAACTATGTAATTTTTACACTGTAAGCAATTTAAAAATGCTATAAAAGCAGCCTAGTCTGTAAAATTTTTGTATCGTACTTATAAAACGTTTATTTAATTATGTGAAAAATCAATTAAAGCCGACTGTTCTACATGAGTTATAAAAAGCTCTCATCTAGAAGTTCGATAGTTGCTCCCAGCTAGATCTGAAGGATCGTGTTTATTAATCGCTGTTATTTTTACGCTGGGGGTACTTTTTGGTGTAATCGTAGATGATAGACTAACCTTTTTCCCTCATATGCGTTATTTACACAGGAAATGTGTGATGCACTCTATGCTAAATTTAAGTGGCTACAACCAAACGATGTTGATCTGAGGTATAGAGACATACTAAATAAGGGGCTTATTCAGTTTCGCCTGCTACTGTAGTCAACCGTGAATCCATAATATGAAAAACTTATTCAATTCTGTATTGACCGAGTCTTTTGATCCTCCTATTAACTATAAGTATGCACGTATCATTGACTAACACTGTACATTTTTCACAATTTATAATATATTTTTATTTGCGATACTCATATTTCATAGTTTACTTTACCATACATGCGTACCTGTGCGTTCCATTAATACTTTCCTATTTTTATTACTCATTTTTTTTATATTTTTTTTTTGTGAAATAGTAACTTTCTTTCTATCTAAACTTCAGTTTAATTATTTACATATTTATTTGTTTCAACTCATATTACTATAACTACGTACGCAACCTCGACTACACTGTAACAGTGACTATGTTTTTTATCCTTGTTATTGTTTCTATTTTCGGTACGCTTTGCAGGGAGTTTTCGCAAACATTATTTATTTTAAGCTTTTGTTACCTATTTTTATTTTATACCACTGATTAATTTTGTTCATGCACATTTACTTTTAAGTCACTGCACTCCCTGCTGTCCACTGTTTTAAAAAAATACCTTTTTCCTTCGAGGGACTATCTGGTGGGGACAAGAAAAAAGCAGAAGAAAACTTCGGTCTTCTCCTGGAGAACTCCTGATAGCACTTTTAACGTTTCCCGTGCAGACAGTACCGCGCCGCCGATCACTAGCAAATGTTTTTTGTTTTTTTTTTTTTATTTTTTTTTTTTTTTGGGCGCGCCAGCGGCATTGACCCAACAACAACAGAAATTAAGGAAGAGGTTAAATAAAAAGACGATTAGAAATAGATCTTAGGAAAGATTGGAGTACAGGGATTATATCTGGATATGGAAAGGAAAGGACAAAGGAAGAATTATACGGAGCAGGAAGACCCAGTGCCAAGATTTTCGAGTACAAAACAAAGCGCTCGGAATCAAGGGCAGGGCATTCAAAGAAGATGTGGTTTGCATCACATATGAGAGGAGAAATGGAATTATGAAGGGGACAATCGGGAGAAGGGGACAGGGAAAAACGAAATCGTGAAGAGGGTAGAAGTGAGTGATTAATACGCAGTCTGATTAAGATTCGGATTCTTTTGTTTTTTTTTTAGAATAAAAACGCCAGTTTACTTTTCTTTTTTTTTCTTTTTAGAGTGAGAGTTCACCAACATCGAACAGTAATTCAACGCAAATGAAAATGCTTTTTTCTTCAATTTATTTTCCCCACCCTGGGCGCGCCAGCGGTTTTGACCCAACAACATGATAATTCGATTGAAAAGACTAAATAGCCGGGCGGTCAGAAATGAAATTCACAAAGGACAGCAGCAGCGGAACAACTGACGGCAAAGAGAAGGAAATGATATAGGTTGTGTTATAAGAAGTAGGAAGATCCAAAGCTAAAAGTTGGCCGTATAGAAGGGAGCGTTCGTTGAGGAGAGCAGAACATTCGAAAAAAAGGTATGATTAGAATCACAAATACAAGAGGTTTAGAAACATGAAGAAAGCAGAAAGGAGAAGACGACAAAACGAATCGAAAAGGAGAAAAGGGGAGAAAAGAATAATTGATCCTGAATATAATTAAGGAAATGACAGTGGAACGACGGCAGACAAGAATAGAGTGAAACCAAGGCAGGGAACAAGGAACCAGTTGAATAAGACGCTACTACGAATAGCGATTAGAGAATAAAGATGGCTAAATGTTCAACGAAAGTCGAGCGTGATAGGGAAAGGATGTGTGAAGAAGGAAAAGAGTTGAAGAATAGATCTTTGCGGGCGGTTGAACCATCTAGAGTCATGCCCTCTATGTTACAATGACTAAGAACCCATAGAAAGTCTATGAGAATGAAACGGGATGAGAACAACGTGGAGACGAGAGATCGAATTGAAAGAATTATATCTTTAGAGTAATAAGCAGGAGGAGAAGAGATGGCTTGAAGAACGCCTTTAGAATCGGAAACGATCAGGATTAGCTTCCGTCTAACTTTCCATAACTTCTATAGATGTTTAGTCCCCGGAACAACTGCAATGACGATAAAATTGGATTATTTTACAGAACTACACCAAATGGTAGGTTATAAACACCAATTCTAAACAAGCGGAAGCTTTTGATGATAGTAAAAGCAGCTAATCCTCGAAGTTTTAAAAGTTTTAGAAAAGGCAGTTTGCTAGTTTTATATCGTGCTAATAAAAATGCCTGAATGACAACAACCGCTTTCAGAACATGGCTTTTAGATTGTGAGGCCGAATTACAACGCAGTTCAAGAAAAATTCTGTTTAGTATTACTGTTACAGTTCATTTTAGAAGTTATTGACGAAATATTAGCAGCCGGAACTATAATAGTGAAGGAATTTGATGCAAAAATAACTATAGTGCAAAAAATAGAGTTCGTTGTCGACAATTGCAGAAAACGTTCCAATTCCACCATTTAGAACTGTTGTTTACATTGTGGTTTTTGCTCACTATCAAATTTCAACGTGTTAGTCTGACGATGTAAACAAAAATCCATTAACAACTGTGGAAAACCACGAAGAGTATTGTGTCATTAGTGATAACTTGCATTGTTGTGGCGAAGATTCTAGAATAGCTGTCAGAAAAAAATGAAATAGCTTCCTGTACACGACGAAACTTCTGAAATTCAATTTAATTCGCAGCAAGAAAAAAAACGTTTGATCAACTGCAGTTATAACTGCTGAGGAAAGGGGGTCCAATATCGTCATTAGAAAGCCGTGTTCTCGGTACAGCAGAGAAAATGAAGAAAATGACCCAAAAAATTGTAGGCAATTTTTTAATTCTTTGAAAAAATATGTACGAAACCTTTGTTTATTTTTTAATTATAATGTATATTACAAAACAATAAAGGTCACAAATCAGAAAATTGCGTAGTAAATCTTTGCTTGTCGTCGAAATTTCTCCAGTTATAATACCAGGTGTTTGCTTATAAAAACGTCGTTACTACATTATAAGTTGCGTTTTCGGAATTTTTTCAAAGTTAACATAATGGGAAAAAAAAGAGGCAACTAAATCGTAACATAAAATCCCGTTTAAAAGACGCAAGGATATTTTGATTTATATCTCATTATAATATGAAAGGTGACGATAACGATAAAACTGGCCCCGAATGCTCTGGTGTAATCTGAGCGTTGCCATGTGTTTGCTCGTTAAAAGCTAATGGCCGTACACGCACATACATACTTCTAAGATAAAAAGAAAATGCCAGAGCATTTCTATAGCGTCGAATACGCTGAAGACACATGTAATGACCAAAGCATAAAGCGACAATCTTTACGATCATCTATCAGGATTTGTGCAATGTCATTTACTCCTTTCCCTCTGGTTCGTCAGCTTTTAATGATAAAACCTTTTTTTTCTTATGCTTTTTTTTTTTTTTTTTTTTTTTTTTTTTTTTTTTTGAAATAGATTACATCTGTTTGCGCGCTTTATAATTTAATTTATTTTGGAAAAAATTTAAATGCACCAGTACGTAGAAATTGATGAATGTTAAATTTAAACGAAAACTTTTTAATATACAACAGCTTTTCTGTGAATATTTTTGGCATGCTGCGTTATACATTGTTTTTCCATCGAAGACCAGCGGTGTATTGTGAGTTCTGATTTAGATTTTTAAATCAGCATAAACCCGCCAAAGCAGAAACTTGCGCGGCCGTACGGAACTCACATGGTTGTTGTTTCGTTTCTCTGCTAATGGGACTAGCACTTTATGACGATCGAGTGATAACTTATTTACTAGAAAAGGGAACTCTAGCCGCAACAACCTCTGCCCTGTAGGGCTCATTATCATACTTCCTCTTAAATACTTGCAGCTCAAAATGGTTTTGCCAGTTGAACTTTAAAAAAACTTTTTTAAATAAAATAAAAACATCTACGCAATCTTTAGCAGTTTCTGGAAAGTATCTTCCATGCCCAATTCTGAACCAGATTGAGAAGAGGGCATAGTTTCCTAATTCATATATTTTCCAAGTTGGCGCTAACAGAGTGCTGTTTTAACGGACAAACTGTCGAAACAATTGGACTCATATATGCTACTCAAATCTTTTGGCATTAACTAAAGAAAATGCAGCATAAGAGACAGACTAGGACATATCCTATCACACAAGCTCTTATAGTCTCTAACGAACGTAGTTTAGTTAATTTTTTCGGTGCAATATTCATCAATGACAGGACAAGAAACACGTTCTGATATTTTTATAGGCAGTGTACAAAATGATATGGTTGTTATTTTTATTATATTATGTCACGAGATTTAATAAAAGTTTAAATTTGCAAATGTCGAATAAAATAAAGTGTAGGTTAAATGTGGCATCAAAACGTAATCCATATTTGTAATATAAGTAACAGTCGCTGTAAATATGCACATGTTAAATCTATGAAGTAAATAAAAATCATTTTTTTATGTTTCAATTAATCAATATACGATCTTTTATGTTTATTAATTTTATATTTTATTTATAATGACCATTCGGCAACGACTTTACTTTATCCAACGAAGAAAATAGTAAAACATTAATCTCGTGTTACACAACTTCATGACATGTTTGTTTTTCTTTTTTTTTCTAAAAAAGCAATTAAGCGTCAAAATTACCGGAAATTTTTAAAAATTCTTTTTTTTTTTTTTTGTTACAAAGATATCTTTTTGTATTCCCATTAATCGTTTACAGTTTTTTTGTTTTGCGGGGGGGGGGGGGGATCGCCAGCAAAGAGCATTGACCCATGTTGGACAAGAATCGATTACAGTATATTCTATGGTAGTTTTTAAAAGCATTGTATCAGGAGTTAATTTGTTATTAAATTTTGCGTTAAATTTTAAGCTAACATTTTTTGTGTAAGCTGTCCCAAACGTTAAGAAAATATAATTTCTTTCTAACACAGTTGTGTCCTAACTCGTATCCGCATTGGACACACAAACTTGACTCATTCGTTCCTCATATCTACTCGTAAAAAACCGTCCAACGTGTGTCAACGCTGTAACATGCCTATATCGGTGAGGCATCTTTTGATCGAGTGTAATCACTACCAGCAGGCCAGAAAACAAGCGGGTATTACCAACGGCCTTCCAGAGATGTTTTCAGACGCCGAAAAGTATAAAAAAATCGTAACCTTTCTCAAAGACATCTCAGTATTCCAACTTATCTAACTTCCTCAGCCTTTAGCTGACTTTTTTGATTATTTTGTTGTTTCGCGCATTTTCCAATATTCAACATAAAATATTATAATTCTCTGTAAAACCGTAGTCGCTAATGACCTTGTAGTCCAAAAGCAACTTGTAAATACAATAAATAAATAAAATAAAAGTTGTGTCCGTAATTTATTTATGTTTAAACCTGTTAAGAGTTTAGACTGGCGTTTTACGCCTAGGAAAATTCCTGTTTTAGCTTTCATTTCCCTTCGCCTTAGTTCCTTTTCGCCTTACACAATCTCAGGTAATAATCTCCCTGCTTTTTCTTTTAGCTTTGCCGATCTCTGCCATTCTCCCAATGTTTTTTTTTTGTACCTTCACTTTCCAAATCCCTTCCTCAAGCAATAATTTAACAGCGTTATCAATTCCCCCATTTCCATCGCGTGTAACCATCTTCATGAATGGCTCCCGGGGACTTCATGGTGTTGGAGCTTCTTTTATCCTTCCGGATTTCAATTTATATGAATCATTTCGTCTTCCTTCTTTTTATTCTACCTTTATAAACTAATTAATGACCTGCCCACGCTCTATTATCTTTATTTCCTCCAGTCGTCTATTTTCTAATTATTCGGCTATTTCAGGCTCCATGAGTATTCTTCAAGCGATCAGCTCCCCTTTTTCTAATCACTCTTCCGACTTTATCATTCTTGGCGTACGCTGTCTTGTCCATTTTCTTTCTTCTCACTACTCCATCTGTGTTGATTTGCTATAGGTTCCCAGACATATGGGCATTAAAGGTAATGAGACGGCAGGTTATTGGCTCGGGTTGTTGCTTCTTCTCGTTCCATTTCTTAAGAAAAATTCAATCCTCTAACTTGAATTCCCTATGTACTAAGTTTCATCTCAAACTTTGGTCAGATATTTACCCCTCCTTCTTTCGTAACGATCAATCCTTTTATCTGTCTGTACAACCTAGTCTTCCTTCTAAACCCTGGTTCTTCGAGTTTCCTTCAGTTCCCCGTTCTGCTGTCATTTCTATGATTCGCTTGCGTTTTGGCCATTGTACTCTCTCTTTCTCTCGTTTTCGCTAATCGCTTGTCTCCTCCCCAAATTGTCTTCTCCACCTCAACGAAGCGGTGGTTTGCGAAGCCAATCACATATTTTTTGAATGACCCCATTTCTTTCTGTCGAACGTTGTATTCTATATTCTTGTCTGCTGAAACTCAACCTACTCCTTACCGTGCATCTTATATTTTGCCCTTCCCCTCGCCATCCATTATTTCATTCGTTAGTTCCTTTGTATTATCCATATCTGACCGAATCAAAATTTAACTGACCACTATTTTCTTTCATGCTGTTTCTGTGTGTAAGTCCTTAGCTGACGTGCCCAAAAGGGGATTAAAAAATAAAAGATTTTAGCTAAAATTTAATCTTAATGATTGACTCAAGCAATTCTTCATCCTTTTTACATGTTTCACTATGTCGTCCGAGTGACCGTTTTTTTTTTTTTTTTTTTTTTTTTTACTCGCAAGTTTTTAAATCTGATTCTCTTAATCTTTATAGTTCTGCGCCCTATTTTTTATTTCCGTCATTTTTTGTTGTACCCTTTTAGTTTCTTCATTGCCATTGATAAATAATCTATTGCAAATTTTAGCTTAGGCCAATATTTTTTGTTGTAAACCCCTTTACAAAAAAAAAAAAAAAAAGACTACATATTTTTACATATAATTCTTTTATCCTCTTTGTGATTCCGAACTAAAACAAAAAAGCACAAAAATAAACAAACAACGAAATATATACATTCTAGAAACCGACCAAACTTAATAATTCCAGGAACTCACTTTTATCATTCAGTTGTAAGAAGAATAGTTTAAATGGTATTTACAATAAAATTCATTACCTTGGTCTCAAAAGAATGCGTATCCAAAAGCAGATAATCCCGAGTTATCAAATATTTCCTCTCGAAGTAGTGAAAAAAGGAACAATTTAACCATCGCAATTACTGGTTACGTGTTAGGAGCGACCAAAAGAGACAGCGAAGGTCATTTCCTGGAAATCTCTGATATATTACTACAACGATCATATTCTGTTACGGTTCTCTTATAAATTCGTTATTATTTACTTTAAACTTTCTATATTAACAATAACATTAACATTAAAGTATACAATATTATAAAAATGTAATTTAATGCAACACGCCTAGGCGGCAATGTATATAATTTTTGTTAATGTAAAATGATAATAGATGAATGGAGGCGTACTCACATCCGGTTTAATTTTTTTAATAAAACGCACCGTTGTTTAAATGCTCGATATAGTTTTAGTTAAAAATAAAATATCAACGATTAAACATGTTCTAGTCATGTATTATCTGAATAAATCTCAATCTAACCCTCTCATCTATAATCGTCGCTTCAACAACCTCCTTACCAAATATCCAAATTTCGTCGAAATATACACTGACGGTGCCAAATCAAGCGGAGCAGGATGCTCAATTATTCACGATCAAAATGAAATACCATATCCCACTACCGCCACATTTCACAGTACTCTCAACTGAACTATACGCCCTCAAATTAGCCACAAACTACTCTATGGATCTCTCAACAAACAATATTCTAATTCTAACAGACTCACTGTCAGCATTCCTCACAATCCAAAACTATCATAAAAAGAAACAACACCCTATTTCTCAAGAAATAGCAAGTACCCTCTCATCTTCACACAAAGAAATCATCTTCTGTTGGATACCATCTCATTGTAACATCCGTCAAAATGAGAAAGCAGACGAAATAGCAAAACGGTCCTTGATCATCTCCCCAATTCCAAACGTTCCAGTTCCTCTTTCGGACTTGAAAATATCCAGTAAATCTGTCGCATATAAATCCTTCCAACAACACTGGAATCAGATCCCAGACACAAACAAACTAAAAACCATAAAGAAAACCGTAGATATTTGGTAAACTTCATATCAAAAATCCAGAAAAAACGAAGTCGTATTATTTAGAATAAGAGCAGGTCACTCAGCTCTCACTCACGGTTATATATTAAACAAACAGCCTCGACCGATATGTGAACCCTGCACAGTTCCCATCTCCATCAAACACATACTAATCGATTATCCAAAATTTCAAACCCAAAGAGACCTATACATCCAAAACGAATCCCTTGAATCTCTACTTTCAGACAATGATACCAAAACATACAAACTCTTCTCCTTCTTGCAAGCTACCGGTCTCTACTCCCTATTTAAATCCAAACAGTTCTCACGCCTCTAGCCATAAAGCTGTACATGGCGTAAAAAAAAAAATAAAAAAATAAAAATTCTAGCAGTTTTAACAAAATAACTTGCCCGCTCTAATTCGAATATAATAATAATAATAAAAAGAATCCGATGGTCGCTCTGAACACCATTATTGGTGAGTCGATGTGAACACGGTCGTTCTGAACACGACACCGCAATTACTAAAACAAAAAATGAATTCTAAAAAAGGAAAAGAATAAAATGAATAAAAAAAAAAACGAATGCCCTTTGTGTTTCTTTCAATTGCGTTTATATTAATTCCCCAATATTAACAAAGATCTTTTAAATTTTCGAACTCTGTGGGGACAAAAGTAACTTCAACCCTATTTTGATAAAAATCACACTGCAGTTGAAACGCATACTTTTCATGAGCATGTTTCCGACAGATCAAAGATGTAAAATTAGAAAGCTTATTGAGAAGTTAGAACTTCAAGAAATCTAGTAAAAGAGCTGAAAAGTGTTTCTGAAAAATTAACATTGTAGGGTAATAAGTATGATACAACGCCGATAAAACAGGCACACATAAACAAAACACAGATTCATCCGCTGTCCAGACTACTAACCTAACACTATTTCAAAAATTATCGTAAAGTCCGACACACATGATAACGGCTAAACCAAATTAAATCGATCATTTGCAATAAGCAGCTACTAAACGTTTCAGTAATCAAAATGATTAAAAAAATTAACCTCTCCGATTAGAGCTCTATCCTAAATGCATGCTGAATCAAAACAACTGTTAAATGAAATTTTGAATAACATCTGTAACGGATCTTTTTTAGAATAATTAAAATGAAATAGAAAAAAAAGGAAAAAAAACACACCTCCGCTGACAATCTATTGTCTACTTTAAAGTATTTTCCCTTATATTTCATCTTATTCTTACAAGATTATCCGGTAGCAGTTAAAAAAGTAACCAGAAACGCACTTAATATTACCAAAGTGTCACAGTCAATAAGGAGAGAATTATTATCTTTCTAAAAGCACAAGCAACGAATGGCATTTCTTTTGCAGGAAAGAAGCACAATCTTATCAAACAACCAAACTAATCCGAGCAATATGAATTTGTTATCAAAAAAAATAAATTTATTCTGTACAATACCTCTGTCAGTCTTCCTAACAATAAAAATAAATCTCACACTTAACCAAAATATGTCCTTGAAACAACTCCCTCTAATTTCTACGTTACATGTTAACTCGACTAATGCTGAATTTGGACATGCTATCAACTGCCGTAGACAGGTTTACATGGAATAACCATGCTAACAAGCTCTGTTTTTTGATGACAAGTGATAAACATGACCACAGAATCTTTTTAAACGCCGATGATCACCACATCTAAATTATAATAAAAAGATCAAAACTGAATACTTGCACTCAAATTTTGGATAATTTCCAGCCCTTGTACACAGCTCTTAGCTTTTAAATCATTACTTTAATGAGAAAAAAGTTGCGCATAAAAAAAAGCAAAGTCTTAAACGACTAAATTTAATGAAATATTAGTTGTTCGTTTTATCTATGAGCTATTTATAAGTTGAAAAATGTTTAATAGTCGTAAGCAAATAACTGAAATGACACAAAGGTGGAAAGGGAAAATTTAAAATAACGTAATTGTCAATTATTACGTTTTTTAGCGGAACAAAACGAATAACACTGGTAGCACCTACAAAAAAGAAATGAAAATATATTAACCGGCTTTTATAAAAAGAAAACTGTAGTACACTTAATTTTTCGGATACGGAGCGGTTATTTTTAACGCTTTTTTCATTAACCGTTTGTCATTCGATATTTACCTTTGATTGATTAGCGTTGTAAATTTTCTTTTTTTCCATCATTTTAAAGCTGAATAATAGATTGAAAAAAAGATTAAAACTCGTTTTAAAATTTGTTAACCGACTTTAAATTAAACCGGTTAATTAAACTGTTTTGTTCGGATATTTCTTTATTACGCAGCTAAACTGGTTCGGTGAAGTGTAAAATATAAGCATAATAATTATTAAATGAAAGACGGCTTACCAATAAGTAAAATGATCGTTAACGCTATCAAGAAGTAATCAAAATCAAGTAAATCACTTTCATAAAATGACTTTGGTCCCCGACTAAACCCGACCAAAAGGGACAAAAAAAACACCTTCCAAAACGTCAAACGAGGTAAATTAAGTTAATTTAAAAATAAGTCCTGTTACAAGACGCTGTTTTATACTGTACCAGTAAATAACAAAATCCATTTTAACGTCACTAAAGAAATGAATAACAAATGATTTATTCAAAATGATATTATTCGATATTTGAAAGAATAAAAAAAAGTTATTAATACCAGTATAATTATAATTAATGAAAATAGCTGCTACAAAAAATAATTCTAATATTAATAAAAACGTGTCTTTAGAAATGTTGAAATAAATCAAACATAATTTTAATACTGACATAATAGAGTAATTTTTACATCAACGGGAACCATTTTTCGGGGGGGGGGGGGGGGGGAAATTTAATTAAAACAGATCGCGGATTGTGGAAAAGAAAAAGACGCAAATTATAGAAGAAACCGCGCATAATACAGAAGAATGAGCAGTAAAATCGAAAAATCAGAAAATTAGTTTTTAATTTCATCTTAAAAAGTTCGGAATATGCACTTTCTCCACCTTTCTTCTTTAAGGTACCATATTCTCATCGGATTTCAGGCTGTTGACATGAAGATAATTCTTTTCTATTTTTCCCATTTCCTGGCTGTATGAATTATTTCTTCTGTTGAGTAGTTTGCCCGATCTTTTATGTTTTCAAACCATGTCGTATTCTTCCTGCCAATCCATCTTTTTTCTTCGATTTGCCCAAGTAAAATTGTCCTCCTCAGTAGCCTGATACTTAGGGCCACGTATTATATGTCCCATGAATTCTAGTTTCCTCTTTTTTATTGTATTCACCAGTTCCCGATTTTTGCCCATACGCGGTAGTACATCTGCATTTTTTATCTTCTCCGTCCACGAGATCTTAAGCATTCTTCGGTAGCACCACATTTCGAAGGCTTCTAGTTTTTTTATCATTGCCGTTTTCAGTGTCCATGTCTCACATCCGTATAATAGCTAAGGCCATATGTAGCATTTCAGAACTCTCAATTTCAGCGATATCTTATGGTTCTTAGATGTTAGTAATTTCTTCCAATTACTAAAAGCATCTCTTGCTGTCGCTATGCGTATCTTATTTCTTCGTCCGGGTCTGTCTTCTCATTTATCCAGCATACCAGATATTTGTGCCGGGCCACCTTTTTAATGTTTCTTCCTGATAATTTGAGTTGTATATTGTCCGATCTTTCTTTGCTACTTATCACCATCTTTGTCTTTTCGGTGTTAATTATTGCTTTGCAGACTGCAGATTAACATCACGGTGTCAAATGTAACGAATAAAAATAAATGAAAATAAATCATTTCATACATTAATATGATAAGTTATATATTTTAAAACCTTAATTTACGTTACAAAAGTTATAGTTTTATATATTACACGGACACAGAGTACCTTTCAATTCATTAAAACATATAACATTTATTTATATTAAATTATTACTTAAATTAAAATACAAGTTTTACAAACATTATTAATTCACAAAATATATATAAAAATTCGTCCTACCGGTTTCGTCTACTTGACATATTCATGGACTGAATTTTGTTGTATTATTTATTTACATGTTTGGTCATTATTAAAGATATAGATCGATATATTATAATTGTTGGTCTATGTAATATAAAATTTTAAATTTAATAAATAATAATGAATTAAATATTTATTATTCAATTGTAACTATATATTTACCTTTATTTTTATATTTAATTCATTATTTTAAAATTTTATATTACATAGACCAACAATTATAATATATCGATCTATATCTTTAATAATGACCAAACATGTAAATAAATAATACAACAAAATTCAGTCCATGAATATGTCAAGTAGACGAAACCGGTAGGACGAATTTTTATATATATTTTGTGAATTAATAATGTTTGTAAAACTTGTATTTTAATTTAAGTAATAATTTAATATAAATAAATGTTATATGTTTTAATGAATTGAAAGGTACTCTGTGTCCGTGTAATATATAAAACTATAACTTTTGTAACGTAAATTAAGGTTTTAAAATATATAACTTATCATATTATTGAGACAAACGATTACAGGAAGAAATAACACATAATTTCATACATTATTTACTAACCGATATGTAGAGAGCCACAAAGTGTAACTGTTGGCAATAAGATAGTTCCAATCAAAAAGGATGTCAAATACCTGGGTATGCATTTGAACCGAAGATTGACTTGACGTAAACACACTGAGAAAAAAAAAAAAAAAGAACGAACTTAAGATAAAAAATAAAAAACTGTACTATCTGATAGGGAAAAAATCCCAGCTTGCTGTTTGCAATAAAATACCATTATACAGCCAAATACTTGCGCCAATATCGAAATATGGTTGTGATCTGCGGGGTTTTTTTTTCTTCTTTGACCCAGCTTTCATCCTTTGACCAGTCTATACCCAGACCTAATTAATTGTCTGTCCCTTCTTATATTTTAACATTAGCAGTTGTTAAAAAAACATATAACGCTTTGCATTCCAAAGTAACTGGCTCCTTTACAATTTGGTATACAGATATCGGTAATGTGTAAAATTTATTTAAAATTCCTTTCAGCAATTCTTCTCTTTCCTTTTTATATCCCTCACACCGCCATACCAAATATTCGATTGATCCTTCCAATCCGCATTCATTACAGTTATCATTGTTTATTATTCATAATCCTGTCAAATGTAATGGCCCCCGGTGATGGCCCAATCTTATAGTGGGATTGTAGTACAAGAAGCAATAGTGAAATAATACAAAGATACCAAAAAGTAACATTGCGGACAATGATCGGTGTCCCGTGATACGTAAATAATAAAACGACACGCACTGATCTAAATACGGATTATATGAATCACAAAATCATACGAACTCGATGACAGTTAGCCTATTGAAAAAGGACGCGGATACCCAAGTGCGCAGATTAAAAAGAACTAAGCTGCTAGATTTAGCGGAAATTATTAACCGGTAATGGGACTTCGTCACTGGATGAAGAGCCCGCATGTGATTTAATTGTATTTATATCATCTATTGATAGCTCGAAAGCTAAAAGTAAATAATAATAATGAAAAAAGTAATAATAAAAAAAAAAAAGACAATTCCACTTGAAACGATGCGCTTTGTGTAAAATTTGACACATCAGGCGTTTAAATTGACTATGTAAAAACGCAAAACAAGTTTTTACGCCGAAATTAACTATTGGTAATTTGCAGGGTTTCGGAAAAACTTTAAAATTGTTTATTAATTTTAGAGATATACGGGAAAAGACATTTTCTCCGGCAACGGTTATAAAAAACAAACAAAAAACGATGCAAGATAAAAGAAAAGACTGCACGAGAGCTTTTTCCAACCAAAACTGCAAATGCATTCGTGGTCCTCCGAAGCTTTTATGTTCTCGTTGCCTGTTTCTACGTAATGCGCCATCGTTAAGCGCGCTTGTATAACTACGGCTGTCATACATATATATTATCATCATCGTTATCTCCTCAACCATTAAGTCGGTGGACAACATGGCTTTCAATGAATTTCTGGCGCAGACCAATTTATTCACTCCAGAATAGCTTCGTTCCTTCAAGATGTTCTCCATAAACTTAATTCTACGTCTTCTTTTTGGTCAATCACCGTTTTTAATCTTCCTTCGTAATATCTCTTTGTTTGTGTTCTTTTTTCAGTACAGGATAACATTTTCTTGTAACATAACAATTCAAAAGTCAGTAGTTTGAATTTCTCTGTTTAGCACAGTTCAAGATTCGCAGCCAAACGCAACTCTCCAAACAAATGTTCCGACAAACAGCTTTCTTATGCACAGAGAAATACTTTTGGATGCGAGTAATGATCTCTTTTTATTAAATACATTTTTAGACTGTAACCTCTTTTTTGTACGCTCCGTTCACTGCAATTAGGCTCCCAAAGTAGTAAAATTCTTGTACTTGTGTCAGAATTTATTCATTTAGAAATATATCCATATTCAACAACTCCTGTCTTGAACGAGTCATTACTTTAGTTTTATTTGCATTTATTTTCATTTTGCATCTTTAAAATAATGATTCGTTCAAATCATTAGTGGATTTCCGGAAACAATCTCATTTCCTACGATTAATGCTATGTCGTCAGTACATCCTATATTGTGTTATACCATAGACCGTTAACGTTGATAGCTGTACTTTCTGATTTCTGCAAATATTTTCATATCTTAATCTATATATAAATGTTAAAAAGAATTAGCGACGGGCAAATCCTTGTCTAACTCATTTTTTAACGTTAGCTGTGATGCTATTGTTTAGTATTACATATTGGTTCTTGTATAACTGAAAAAGTAATCGTCGACCTCTACATTTGCAGATCTTTTAGAATCCTAAATAAGAGCTTTTTCAATATTTACGAATTTTATACACACTCGTTCAACTACCTCCAGGCTTTTCTCGAAAATCCAAATTGATCATCGGATATATTATCCTCTATTTTCTTCCCATACGTCTGTAGAAGATTTTAGTTAAGGGTTTTAGCGTATGTGATAGCGTATTTACAATTATGTCCTCTTCACATTTTTGGGCATTGTGTTATTTGGGGATTGCCATTATGACAACATTCATGAAGTCTACGGGAATATTTCCAGTTACATAAATTTCCTTTACAAACGTAAGTATCGTATTATTCGCTTTATTTTTCAGCTTTTGTATAAATTGACCTAGTATCTGATCTATTCCAGACATTAAAACATTTTCAAATCCTCCTTTAAAATGTCTAGGCTTATGTCAGCGCCACGGATTTGGTCTTCTAAAGTCGAGGAACACAATGATTCATCATTGTAAAGCTTATCAATTTAGTTTTTTTCATCAATATCGGTTAATATTTTACCATTGTTGTTTTTATATTATTTAGCTTTTCACTTCGAACCAAGAATTGTTACTTGATTTTTTTAAAGCTTTTTCAGTGCATACTTTTTTAAAAATTAGCATCTATTTCTTTACGTTCTGATTTAATCCATTTTTTTTTTTTTACTATTTTTGCTTCTCTATTTATTTTGTTTCTTAATTTATCGTTCCTTTTTGTTTTTTCCTTTTGCGTTAAATTTTCTTCTTTGTTTCATTAAATCGTAAGATTTCTTCCATTATCTACGGTTTATACTATATCACTTTTTTTTTTCTTAACCGATGTGTTTCTCCGCTATATAATGTATTTTCTTTTGGATATGTTCCATTTGTCATTAATATTTTAGCAACTTATCGTACATTATTCGTTTCTTCTTCAAACATTTCCTGTACTATTTTATTATTTCTAAGCTTAATGACATTCCATCTTTTTTGTGGTTAACTTAGTGCCCTGTTATAAATTGGACATTAAATAAATTTGACGTATATTGATTATCTTTAAACCTACCTATTATACTCGGGAAAAATTGATACGTTGTTCCGTTATAATTATTCCTTATTCCTTGAAACTTATTTATATAAAATTTATCCAGAAGTTTTTTCATTTGTTTTACTTTAAGTAGTTTATCTTCATATACAAAAAATGGTGCCCTACATATTACGTTATCAAACGGATGATCTATATTAATGTTATTTTTAATTACGACCAAGATTATATGTTTTTGTATTTCATATTCAATTGGCTTAATGATAACGATGACCGACAAATAGAGTTGATTGTTCTATATGATTTAATCATTTTTATAGTTATAAGCCTTTGAAAGCTTTTTAACACCTTTTGAAATTTTTTTAAATTTTTTATATTTCTACATATATTATACTATTGTAAAGTATGTTAGGTAAAATTACACTTTTATACAAGGAAACTCATTTTTTATAATTTATACAGTTTCGATTATTATACAACTTATTAAATATTATTAAGAATTTGTTTATTTTGATTTTAATGTAATTAAAATGCTCGCGAAATTTTAAATTACTGTTTATTATTACGTCCAAGTATTTTACTTATTTTACATAGTTGATCTGTAAACCGTACTGCTCTAAATTTTATAGTTTATTGCTATATTTTTTATTAAAACTGTGAAAATAAGGAGACGCGCTTTTTTATACGCTGCTTACTGGAAGCAGATCCTGTATTTTCTTCTCGTCGAAACTAATTGTTGATAATCAATAATTCAGCATCCTACAATATCGATTAAAAATAATCCGCTCGAAATCGGTAGATTCATCAACCCTTTCTATTCCTTTCGATCGTCGCTCTCCTATTGTTTCCCTAATTCGTCTCCGGATCAACCCTTCTCTCCTCCCCTCCCCTCGATTTTGATTTGCTCTATTGCCATCTCCTTATTGTTCTCTTAACGATTCTGATCCTCCTCGTATATGTGATGCTAATCATCAACCCGGTTTAAAAAATCTTCAACTCGCTCACATCCTGACTGACAAAAAGCAATTCCATGTAGTTCCAGAAGCGGTTTCACAAATTCCCGAAATCATTGTAATTAAGTATGAGGACACACTGTATAGAATCTTTCTTTTTGAAGAAGGTCTATGATGGCATCAGTGTAAAAAAAGAGGTCATTTAGCCGAACAATGATCCAACAAAATCCCGAATCCAGCTGGAAATAACCCTTTTAATAAAAAGAAGGACAAGGATCAAAAAGACCCGGCTGCCAATGACGACGATGACGATGACAACGATGTGATTACCAGGCATGAACACGCGACGACAAAAAGGAAAGTGAATCTAACGACACCGAGATGATCGAACCATCCGAAACAATGAAACCTCCGCTCATAAAAAGATCAGCTACTAGCTCCTTATCTTCTTCATCCTTAAGAGTTCTCATATAGAAAATAAAAAAAAAATGAAAAGGACTCTAATAAGTCGGAAGGTAAAGGATAAAGCGTCCACTGTCAATCAAATTACTAAACAAAGTTCTGTTTGATTCAAATTCGAATCTTTGTTGATATTTCATTCGATCAATTGTACGAAATTGTATTAGCTGCAGTACTCGAAAACAACGGCAGGGGAGCTGTTGAGAGCCTAAATTATGATTCTGGAGCCATAATCAGCTCGTTAAGCTTCCTCAAGCCGTTCATAAAAAATCAAAGCGTCAGAAACCGACTGACTTAATTATCGAATGGACTACAAAAAAGTATTGTCGTCACTCGAACCAATGAGGAACAACAAAATAATACAGTGGAACATTAACGGTGTGTATTCGCACCTTCCGGAACTACAAATTCTCATAGCTCAACATCAACCGATAGTCATCTGTATACAATAACCTCATCTTAAACCCAATCAACATTTCTCGCTTCGGAACTACACTCCTCTCCGACACGACGATACCAATTATCTAATAGCTGCAGGCAAAGTCCTAACACTGGTTCACGACTCAGTAACGAAAATATATTTAATATCAGTCAACTCAGATATCCAGACAGTGGTAATAGCTATCTGGCTTTCAGATTTTCACCACTCGAGGATTACGAACTGTAATTTATACATTCCGCCTGACCAAATTTTGCAACAACAAGAATTGTACTCGCTGATTGTGCAATTGCCGCAACAATATATCATACTGGGTGATTTTAATGCCCACAGCTTCTTCTGGGGTTCACTGCAACAAAACACAAAAAGTAATCAAATTGATAACCTGATTCTCAACTATCCAGAAATAGATATTTTAAATTAAAAAAGTGAGCCAACCCATTTTGATACTAGAGGACACTTTTCCATCATTGATTTGACGCTCGCGACCTTTCGGACAAACTAAGCTGGGGTCGTCTTTCGAATCTCTACAACATCGACCACTTTCCAATAATCGTATCTCTTGAAGATTCATCCTCCTACCGTGGTATTTGATTTCCTAGATGAAAAATAGGGCCGAGTTTGAAACTAAAACACCGATATCATCCGAGCACCTATCGAATATGTATGTCAAAGAACGTAAATATGTTCACCCATAATTGATGACGCAGAGACGATAATCCCTAAATCGCCGGGTGTTGCTCCAACCAAAAGACGTGTTTCCTGGCGGAACAATGATATAGCAACAGCCATCAAAAACCGCAGACGATCACTCAACTTACTTAAAAGACACATTCAATGGACAACCTGATCGAATATCGAAAATGCCGCGTGTATGCCCATATGCTTATAAGAGCCACTAAAAAGAAAAGCTGGCTACACTCCACCTCTTCGATCAATCAAAACTTGTCGATTGCCTCGATACGGAAGAAATTTCACCTTCTCAATGGGAAAACTAAAACTTATCAAATTCCTCCACTCACCAAAAATAAATCTACCGTTACTCATCCGCAAGAAATAGATGACGTATTAGCTGAATACTTTTCATCTGTTTCCTCAGATATGAATTACACTGAAGATTTTCGTCGTCCAAAAAATACGATATAGTCTGGAGACATCATGCCCTTTATAATTTACGTCGTCGTCGTCGTCGTCGCAGCTCTTGGAACAAGAGATCGCGTGCAACTCATATGATCCTATTTCTGGCATCCGTCACTGTTTTCTGAAATGTTTTGCTAATCAGATTTGATGTTACCATTTCCAGTCTTCTTCTCCCTCTGTAGGGTTTTCCTTGTATTTTTCCCTGTGCTGCCAACATGTAGATTCCGTTTTTTCGTATCTCATGAGCCATATATTTCGCTTTCCTTTTCTGGATGCTATCGACTATTACAGGTTTTCCTTCTTCTACTCTGGTTAAAACAATTTTATTACTGACGAAGTCTGTCCAGGGAATTTTTAACAGTCTGCGATAACACCACATTTCAAAAGAATTTATTCTTTTTTTACTATATGCACTCATAATCCATGTTTCGCATGCATACTGTAGTATTGACCATACGTAACAGCGCATTATCCTTTTTTTGAGTTTTAAACTTAATCTGGAATCCTTTAGTGCGTGACTCAGGTTGTTGAATGCCTGTTTCGCCATTCCAATTCTTGATTTGATTTCTTTGTCATCTCTGCCATCATTAGTGATGAGGCTACCTAGATATCTAAATTCAGTTAAGTTTTCTATCTCCTCTCCGTCTAAATAAATATGTACATCCCTGTTTTTAGTTCTGGTAAATTTAATGATTTTTGTTTTTTTTGTATTAATCTTCATTCCATATCTTAAACCGATTTTATTTATTTTGTTTACCATTTTTTGTAGTTGTTTTTCTGTTTCTGCCAGTAAAACTTTATCATCCGCATAACTAATTTCGTTTATACGTTGTCCATTTATTTTCACTCCCATTTTCCCTATATTTGCAGCTTGCTTAATCTCTTCTGCATATATATTAAATAATCTGGGTGAGAGTGGACATCCTTGTCGTACACCTCTTTTAATATTGCTTTTCTTATCCGAGAATTCCGCATTTATCTTGATTTTTGCACTTTGTTCCCAATACAGATGTTTAATAAGCTGGAGGTCTGAATTATCGATATTATATTTTTGCAGTATTGTTATAAGCTGTTCATGATTAACTCGGTCAAACGCCTTTTCATAGTCTACAAAGCATGCATAAACCTCCCTGTTTGCGTTCAAGGTTCTTTGTATTATTATCTTAAGTAGGGCTATTGCATCTCTGGTTCCTCTTCTTGGGACAAAACCAAACTGCGTATCGCCTAAATTGTCATCTAGTTTTCGCTCTATTCTGCTATTTATAATTGATAGAAGCAGCTTCAGCGAATGACTCATTAGTGCTATTGTTCTATATTCGGAACACGTTTGCGAGCTACTCTTTTTTGGAATCGGTATAAAATTTATGCTTTTAAAATCCTCTGGCAGTGCGCCTTCTTTGTAAATTTTATTAAATATCTGTAAAAGTTGTTCCTTCTCATGCTGCGTTATGTATTTTATCACATCAACCGCTAGAAGATCATCTCCGACTGCTTTGTTATTTCTGGCTTTATGAATAGCATTCTCTAATTCCCACATTTCAATAATTGGCGCTTCTTCCTTCGTTGTTTTATTGTTCTGTTCGAATCGCATATCATCTTTATACAGTTCTTGTATATAATTCAGCCATGTTTCTTCTTTTTCTTCCTTAGTTATACAATATTCTCCGAACTTATTTCGTATACAGTTTATGTTGTTTTTTCTCTTTTTATGTACTTTCATCATTTCTTTAATTTTCGTATGCATTTCTCGCATGTTATGCTTTGAATCTAATTTTTCGATTTCCTCGCATTTTTCTTTGTACCAGTTACTCTTTGCCTCTGTGCATTTTTTCACGATGTCTTTATTTAATTTTTTATATTCTAAACTTCTTCTATCTCTTACTTCTCTTCTTTCCTCTATCAGATTTATAATCTCTTGCGTAATCCAAGGTTTGTGTTTTTTCCTTCCTCTTTTTGGTACTGTGTTTCTGGCGGCTTTAAGGACCTTTTGTTTCCATGTACACCACATGTTTTCTACATTTTTTCCTACATTATTTCCATCTATCGTTTCCTTCCCTATTCTGTCTAACTCTGCCTGAAACTTTCCTCGGATATCATCTATTTTCAGTTTATTATAATCTAGCCACTGTAACTGTAATTGTTTTTCATTCTTTTTGCATTTCTTCAGTATTATTTTGCATTTAGCGACTAGTAAAGTATGGTCCGTATTGCAATCCGCTCCCGGATAGGTATGGCAGTTTTTAATCACGTTCTTGTAACGTTTATTAATCAGAATAAAATCAATTTGGTTTTTCGTTCTTCCATCCGGACTTGTCCACGTATAAAGCCTTCTTTTATGTTGCTTAAACCATGTGTTACATATCACCATATTACTTTTTTCTGCAAAATCTGTTAGCATTTCTCCTCGTTCGTTTTGCTTCCCTAAGGCAAATTTACCGGCAGCCTCGCTTTTGTGGTCTTGTCCTACCTTTGCATTGAAGTCCCCCATGACGAATACGATATCATTATTTTTGGTTGTTTTTTTAATCTCTTCTATCTCCTTATAAAAGTTGTTAATCGTTACTTCGTCGCTATCCGCTGTGGGAGCGTAAGCCTGAATTAGTACTATAGGTTTGGGCTTCACATTTAGTCGTATCAGTATAATTCTGTCAGTCTTCGGAATGATTTCGCTTATTTTACTGGCCAGTTGTGTTTGTATTAACATAGCAACGCCGCTTTCATGTCGGTTTGGTCCTGAGTATACTATTTCATAGTTTTCATCAACCTTAAATCTTCCACTCCCTATCCATCGTGTTTCACTAATTCCCATAACGTCAATGTTTAGTCGTTTCGCTTCTAAAGCCACATTTGCTAATTTTCCTTTCTGGTATAACGATCTTACGTTCCAGGTAGCAAGAATAAATGTCTTTTTCCATTGGTTCTTTGTTACACTCGTATTGTTTATTATATTGGTGTTATTTATAATGTTGGCGGGGGTTTGTATGTTGACGACCTGAGGAACCCGCTTTTTCCTCCTGCCGGGTCTGGCGTAAATGAGACCGCCTGAACCAGTAACGTTTGCTATATCTGTATTCATATTCATAGTTGCTCCTGGGGATTTTAATGCGGTGGTTTCCCGTTGCCTTCCGCATGTTTTCTGTTAGGGTGAACTCCCTTAGCCGAAAAAGACCCGGTTTTAAGGCGCCGGATACTCGCCTGCTCGCTCTGGATTGATATGCATCCATCCGACCGGGGCACATGTCACGAGCGAGTTGCTGATAGCCCGCCGTTGTTAACGCAGTAAGAAGCTTAACGATATTTACTAGAAGGAACACCTTCGGCAAGTGAACCCTCCTTCGTTTTCCTATCAGCTGTGTATTTTGTGAGTTCTGGTTTAGCTTTTCTGAACAGCGCTAAGCCCGCCGATTAGAAAATTACCACCCTGCACGACGTGGACGTACAGAACTCACGTGGTTGTTGTTTCGTTTCTCCGTCGGTGGGACTAGCACCATATAACGGTCGAGTGACTACTTACTAGAGAAGATAGCTCTAGTTACAACAACCTGTGCCCCGCAGGGCTTATAATTTACACCAAGCTGGTATATGCGGCCGTCTAGGCCGGTTCATTCAGAATTTTTTAACCAACAAACGAATCATCGTTCGTTTTGGTAACTACTTCTCTCGAAATTACCTAGTAGACAACGGCATCCCTCAAGAATGCGGTCTAAGTGTAACGTTATTTCTTCTCGCTATTGACGATATTCAAAATGCAATCAAGCCACTGATTCACCTCGCCCTGTTGGCCGATGACTTAGTAATATCCTTCGAATCCTCTTCTCCGAGTCGAGCTAAAATGCTAATGCAAAAAGCAATCAACTCCACATCCATATGGGCTTCAGATCGTGACTTTAAATTTTTGACAGAAAAAACTAAAGATATCGACTTCCATCGAGCTCTTATTTGAAAATTCCATACGTTACCTACTGTACAAATCGATAATTAGATCTAAACTCAACTATGGCTGTCAGGCGTATGGATCAGCTAGCCGGAGCCTGCTGTCCTCCCTTGATACCATCCAAAAATTTCCCATCCGCATCGCTACGGGCGCCTTTTATTCTAGTCCCACTGTCAGCCTGAATAGTGAATCTGGTCTTCTTTCTCTCTACTACAGAAGACTAGTCTTGTCATCCAACTTTCTTGCCTCTACCCTATGCATTCCTCATCTCCCGCTTTTCAGTATCCTATTTCAAAACAATCCCTCTGCTTCACCCCTCTCATACACGAACCATCTCAAAATCAATCTTGAATCTTTGTTTCCTCAATTCTCTCAAATTCTCCTGACTTCTTTAATTATGCCAGTCTTTTATAATACCCCTCCATGGTTTCTATCACCCGTAGATATAAATTTCAATTTACTTGATTCTTCCAAAAACGTCTACCCTCCCCGCATCATGCGTCAAAATTACTCCTTTGAAATTTCAAAATATCCTAATCTTATCTGTTGTTTCACTGATGATTCAAAATCTGATAATCGTGCAAACATGTGCTTTCCCAGTTCTCAACTCCGTACTAAAATTTGGTCTTCCCAAACACTGTTCTATATTTACTGCGGAATTCTCCGCCATCCTAAAATGCCTCGAATTTTCAACTTTTTCTGATCCTCACTCCAGATATCTCATAAATTCTGACTCTCTCAGTAGTCTCCTAGCACAACGGACATGCTTACTATCTTATCGTACAACGCATTTTCCTTCTACTCAACTCCCTCAGACTCGCTAATGTTCTAATCAATTTCATATGGATCCCTAGTCACGTAAGAATATCTGGCAATGAAATCATTGATCAAGCAAGCAGAGACGCTTCTTATCTTCCTGAAATTACCTCTCTGTTTACTACTTTCAATATTTTATCCTATATGAAGTACCTGATTTCCCATTCCTGGCAATAATCTTGATCACTTCAACCATCTAATAAACTCTTAACGATAAAACTGATTCCTTAGTCCTTGCTTCCAGTCCATTCCAATCTAAAAAGAACAACATCATCCTTACCCGACTTAGAATCTCCCATACCGCCCTCACTCATTCTCATTTAATCCAACGTCTTGATCCTTCCACTTGTCCCTTCTGTCAAAACCACCTTCTCAACATATCGCACATCTTATTATTGTATCCTACACTTCAACCTGAAAGATCCTCTCTTAATTTTCCGCACTCAATTCCCGAAATTCTTTCTGAAGACTTAACTCACCTCAACAATCTCTTCCTGTTTTTGGAAAACTTTAAACTTATACACGTAATATAATACCTCTCGTAGTCTCCGGTTGCTTATGGCCCGATAAGTAGCCAAAAGCGCCGTTTTTTGTTTTGTTTCTTTTTTTAAATAATAAACAAATAAATAAATAAAGAATACCACACTCTGTATCTCTGAAAAAATATTATATATATATATATTTTTTTTTTACGTGTCGTGTATAGCAATAAAAGCTAGAAGCACGGAATTATAGATAAAAAAAAAAAATAGATCGTTATAACATAGATAATAATTTAATTTATTTTAAAAATTTGAAAACTTGATTTATGGTGTCCACATTCTTCTTCTCGTGCCACCCGATTCCGGTATTGCTTAATCATCAATTGGATTATCTGCTAAAATTGATTATGATCTTTTGCTATTCTGACTAGATCTTCTGTTCTCTTAATTCCGGTCCATTTTTTTATACTATCTATCCAAGCAGTCTTTCTTCTTCCCGGATTTCTCCTTCCTTCTATCATGCCCATTATTATTGTCTGTAGTAATTTGTATTTTTCACCCCTTATGAAGTGTCCAAAAAATTTTATTCGGTCAGTTCCCATTAGTTCCAGCACTTTCTCATTTTTTAACTTTTTCGTCCACGGTATTTTCCACATTCTTCTGTAGCACCACATCTCGAATGATGATAAACGCTTCCTCATATTTTCCTTTATGGTCCATATCTCGCTTCCATACAGTAGCACTGACCACACGTAACATTGAAATATCTTGTTCTTGATCCTTAGGCTTAACTTCCTATCGCAAAGGGTGTTTTTTAATTTCATATATGTGTTTCTGGCCATCTCTATACGAGTACATATTTCCATATCAGAATCATTACTTTGTGTTATCCAGCTACCTAAATATTTATATTTTTCCGTTCGTTCAACATTATCATTCAGTAAATCTTGAAAGCCGGGTGGCGCGGTCTCGTATTGTTTCCGGTATTGTTCGTAAATAGGGCAGTTTATCAATTGATAGTGACAGTTAACTGACAGTAACACTGTTAGCACATTCGTGGTGCTTTTCTATCCAATAAATAAATGGGTTCCTTTCTTCTAACAATATCTGACCATATCAAGATATAAGTGATTCCTTCCTATTCTAATTGTTTCTGGGTAAAGGTCCCCGAAACAAAAAAAACAACTAATTGTGTATGTGTCCTATTCGTAATCGACATAAGGTTACTTCTTCTGTTCTGTTATCTCGATGTACTGAAAGCCAACGCTTTGTAGATGACTTTATCGATCGCAACTTATTACCGCCAGATATTCTTTGCCAATTACTATTCCATATACTTTCGAAGTTCTGTTTGAGATATTTTTTAAAATCTATTAACGGCACAGGCGTATTCGGAAGTGAATGTGCAACGATCGTTTTTGCAGATCCATCGGCTTTTACCATATATATTATTGTGGGCCGGTATCCACAAAAATTTTATGTTCTCAGACGTAGTTTGTAACATGAATATTATATTTCGTTCGTAATTGGATGTAAATTTTTGTTATTTAATATCGTCTTTAACATCGAAAGCGAGTCAGTGCATATCGTGAAATTTTAATTACTACTAGCATCTGTATATTTCACTGCGGATCTAATAGCGGATAGTTTTGTTGACGATACTGACAGCATAGCTGGTAATGCATTTTAGAGGATTGTGTTTTCGTTGATAACTACTGAACAGCCTGCCTTGCTGATGATTTTGATCCATCTGTGTATATGAATTCGTAGCCTACGTTATTTCTTTTATCTCCTTTAACGCTTCTCTGATCTCGATATTATTTTCTTTATTGACGTTACAAAGTGTTAGATCTCTATTTGTAAACGTAACTGCGTCCATGGTGGAATGGTGTAGAGGTATTCGCGAGATAACGTTGGAAGTTCAACTTAAGACGTCCGAATGTGTTTATGCAGACTGGTAAGATCGATATTTCCCCATGGTGATGTTCGGAAAGCTCCAGTTGCCAATCTGAATGCTGTATTTTGTGTCGTATTTAGAGACTTTAATCATTTTAAACTCGCGATAACATAAGCAGAAACTCTATAATCAAATTTCGGCCTTATTAGAGTACGATATATCGTTAGCAAACTATGTCTGATTGCACCATACGTCGTGTGTGATAGTTTTCACATCAGATTTATTATGACAACTGATCTTCAATGGATTAATATGTGGTTTTCATGTAAGTTTTCTCTCAAATACCATACCTAAGTATCGCACTTCTCTTGTTGATATTATTTGGCTGTTAGATTTAGGCATATTTTCTGCTCGCAGTTATTACGGCGACAAAAATGCATAGCTATTGTTTTTGACGTTGAAAAACGTAGCCCGTGTTTCGGGACTAGCGTTGTAATTTATTAATTGTATCCTGTAGAATTAATTCTCCCAGCTCACAATATGTGCGCAGGGAAGCAAAATACAGAAATCATTCGCGAACAGAAATAATTTTTAGATTTGTTACATAATGAGTATCATCCATTTTCTGCTTTAAACGCTTTATTAACTTTATTTATACACGTATTACAGCATTTTTTTTATTAATATATAATATAATTAGCCGACTATCGCCATGAATACGGAGTACACGCTCCGAAACATATCGGCTAATTTATATATATAAAAATCCCGTGTCTTTATGTTTGTGCAGGATAAACTCGGAATTTACTTCACCGATTTTTATAAAATTTTGAAAGTACATGCGCAATTTAGTCCAACTCTTAACAGATAGCATACTTTTTTTGTTTTAATTATTTACATGAATATTTGTTATATTAAATAATTTAATCAATCAATTAAAAAAAACAAATTTTGACAGTTTTATTATTTTTTGAGCACCAACTCTACTTTTCGTGGCGACTTTTGTGTATCGTGCGATGTTAATCGAAATGCAACCATGTTTATCGCTGGCGCATGGCGTTATTATCGATGAATGATAAAATAAACGTTTTTTCGTTGTCGTTTACAAAAAAGTTCGTGTTATTACGGAGTTGTTGTTTATGAAAAAAAAAATATTGTGCGATGATATTGTGCGGCATTTAATTTATTTATATTTCAGTGTATTTAATAAACGTCCTGCCTTGATAAAAGTTTACACTCTATTATAAACTTAAAACAAAAAAAAAAATTATTTTAATATTCCCACAACAATAGGGTGGCAGTGATACAATTCTCTGACATTGTTGGGCATCTAAATTGCTTTATATTTCAGTATAAGATAATGCCGCGGAGACAATCGAACCTCAACAATGCGCGTGGCAGAAATGCACCGGCGTATGCGTGTTATGAGAGCTACTGAATCGGAAGAAGAAATTGCAAGAATAAACGCATGTTGCCTGCTGTTCACGTGTGGGAACACCATCAAGTGTCTATTCGTGTTAGCAAAAGACAGGTTGACCAAGAACATTGTGCACAAATTAGTGCTCAGATAATTTTCAATTTTATAAAATAATATAACTAATAGTTCGAAACCAATGTTATTTGCCTCATTTATAACATTTAATTTTTATGTAACTAATTTATTTAGTATATTGTGTAAATAAGTCATTGATTACAGATTAAAGTTAAAGATTAGATAAATAAAATGTAAATTCAATGAGTGTATATTATTTGGATAATTTCATTCTCTACATATGATTTGAAATCGGCTAAATAATTCCAGGTTTATTAGTAAAAATTAATTTGGTTGCATCACAATAATAAGTAAAAGATTAATTTAATCTATTATAACTACTAAGCCACAGCAACGCGTGGCTGGGTCAGCTAGTTATATTATATATTAATAAAAAAATTTCTATAATACGTGTACAATTAAAGTTAATAAAGAAATAATTTTATTGATTTTTGGACCGTTTCCATAATATCATTTATTTCAATATTGAATAATGTAGGGCTGAGTTCCTTGCGGGACTCCATTTATCAGCTTGTGAGGTTCGGATATAACGGGCCCTAATCTTACTCGAAAACTTCGAGCAGACAAAAAATTCGCGATAAATAAGCAGAGGCGTCATTCGAAGTTCCATGAGTGTAATGTTGATAGAATTTTATTTTTCCATACAGTATTAAAAGCTTTTTTAAATTGTCAAAAAAGGCCGCCAGTATAGTAGATGATGTTTATTTGAAAAAGCTTTGAGTATGCATTGCTATATACGTAATATCGAATCACTAGTGCATCGTGCTAGTCGAAATCCGCATTGCTTATAAATTTTTTTTTTTTTCTATTTCCCATAATAGTCTCCTATTTACAATTTTCTCGAGTATTTTACATAATACCGATGTGAGTGAGACTGGTCGATGTCTATCCAATGATGTAGGATTTTTGTTAGGTTTGAGTAACGGTATTACAATTGCAGTCTTCCAGTATGACGGAAGAGCACCGGTGAACCATATTTTATTGTAGATAATAAGCAGTGTGTCTAAAACGTTTTCAGGTGTCTATTTTAAGAGGTAAATATGGAAATAATCTGGACCAACAGCTTTTGGTTTTATATATTTTATGATTATTGGCTGATTCCGTAGTTCACTGTTATCGCTAACGAAATTGAAATAACTGGTGTTTCTGCTTGTTTGTATACTGAAATTTGAAGAGCATTACAAAATAAATCGCGAATAGTGTATTTATTTCCTGTAAGTTGTTATGAATGACGCTATTATTTCTGATGCATGCCAGTCTGTAGGACGGGGTGTTGTTTTTTCAATACTTTTGATTTTATTCCATATAACTTTAGTTGGAAGTGTTTGGTGTTAAAGTTGAAATATAATATTTCCGAGATGCTCATTTTGTTTGTTTAAGAGCGTAGATGGCTTTCGCGCGCAACTTTCTAAATAATATATGATTTTCTATATAGTTGGTTCCGCTTTTAGTTTCTTTAAAGCTCTTCGCCTATTCCTGATTGCATCTGTTCTTTCGACCACCACAGCTTTACGTTATTTGTTTGCATGTTTATTCCCGTGAGAAGAGAACATGTTTTGACACGTGCAAAATTAACTCGCCTGCGAAAGATTGTACAACAGTATCGATATTATTCGCTTTATTAATATTCGATTCTAAGGTGCACACAGAGCTGTACTTTATCCAGTCAGTTTTCTTATGATTAGGTATTAAGGTATCTGAATATAATATCGTCCGCATTTTTTCCGAGTTTAATCGATTTTTTACGATAACTGGAAAGTAATCACTTCATTTTGGTTTTTTGACATATATATGTCTTTAGGCTGGGGGTCAACTTAAAATCATGTAACGCAACGCAAAACGCAACGCAACGAAAAACGCAACGAAACGCTACGTTCTCTTTCTAATTTCATAAAACATTTTAACATTCCGCAGATAATTTCGTATAACTTTTTTCTTGTCGTCTGAAGGTTTTGGGCGACAATTCTCGAAATTTAGAATTAAAAACCCAGCACTTGGAATGTTATGTGGCGATTTAATTTTTGCTAGGTAATTCGATACGTAATTTTCACGTAATTGCCTGTTCACTCGATTTAATTTATATGTAAATTATATTTAACTTCGTGACTCGTAAAAAATAAAAAATAATAAAAGAAAACCAAAATCAATGGCCGATTCGACGCAGGAATCACGTGAACGCAAGAGGGACGAGGAATTTCAGAACAGCCATGAATTCCTTCAGTTCATGAAGGAAACACCTTTCGGTTCCAATACTACCAAAAATGAGAAGTTTGAAGCGTTTCTTTCGATTCATCGATTTGAATAAACCGGCTTCGAAGAGTGGTGCCGAACGAAGCCGTGAGTGACGACAACGGCAAATGAATAAAAAACAAACAGTTTGCAATGTAGAACCAAAATCAATGGCCAATTCGCCACAGGAATCACATAAACGCAAGATCGTTAGCCTTCAAATTGGTAAACCGTATATGATCAGAGCGAATATTGACATGCTAGATGGTCTCGTCAACGGCGCAATCGGCACTTTACGCTACATCGAACGCAACATCGAAACAAGTGCCATAAAACGATTCTGGCTGTCTTTCGACCATTCAAAAATCGGCCGTTTACTGCGCTCAAAAGCCCAGGGACACGTACTTGCAAATCCGAACATCGATCATTCGTGGATATCGATAACTCAACGTACTTGCATCGTGCAAACAAACAGTAAAATCGTTACTTGTAAAAGTCCCCCTTGTTGAAGCCTGTGCAATTACTATACACAAATCACAAGGCGCTACACTCGATCATTTACAAGTACGGTAAGTGTCCTGGACAGCAGCTCGTTTGTGTAGCCCTTTCTCGCGTCTCTTTACTGGACTATTCCTAACACGATGGTGTGATCATACATTTTATCACCATCGCGGAGAGCTGAATCGATATCCTTAAAGGGAAGAGTTTACTCGTCTCGAACGGCATCATTTACAAACGGTAGGTGATCAGTGCCGGAATTTTCTGAATCGTTCTACGCAGATGGATTCCACGTCGTTCTCGTTGTGTACATTCAACGCTCAATCGCTAAACGCACACTTGCTCGATTTAACTAGCGATTAATCCGCGATGTAAATTTCTTGCCTTGTCTGAAACGTGGATTGAAAACGATTGTTCTATTGAAATACTAGGATTTCGCACTCAATTTAAAAGGAATGCGATTCGTTCTGGTGGTGTCGCCATTTGCAAAAATATAACTGTTTCCGAATAAATTGCAGTCTAACAATATCAAAAACGATTTTGCGGAAGTTTGATCAAAATAATATGAGCGTGGATCAACTCGCGACATGTCATGACGGTGTAAGCGACTTTTGCTCGGTCAAGACAACAATCAATGCTAAAAAAACTATACTCGCATCAGTTTATATCTCACCGAATACATCGTTTGAGAAAATTCAGCAATTCGTCGTCTTAAATCTTATAGCGTACAGTCCTAAATTAAAGCTACCTGAAAAACATAATTATCACGATATATCGATGCTCGTTAGTGGAGACTTTAATTTGGATTTAAGAGGACCGCACAGACCGGAATTTATTGGATTTATGCACACCGAGCTAGGATTACAACTAAACAACGATTTCGCCATAACTACTTCACGAAGCAAAAAAATAATTGATTCTATAATCGATCATCTCGAAACACGTCAAATGTATAGCATACTGCAGCAGCCATCGTCCATTATAATCTATAACTTGCAATTCTGTTAATTCGAATGTTGTAAATGATGATAGATAATACAAAATAAAAATAAAATTTAAAAATTAACGGTACGTTTTGAGATTTATTCTTTTTTACTTACAAAAACAATTCTACACGGTAGCTATTTTTTTGAATATATTAAATCTCAAAGACATATATATGTACTGATACTTCTGCGAGTAACGTGGAAATTTGAAGGTTTTTTTTTTTTTTACAAATTACAACTGGCCAGAAGGCCATCCAGCAATTGGACTGTAACGCGAAAATAACTTGTTAGGGGTTAGCATCTAGCGATGGACCCCACTGAAATTTTAGTAACATAAAACTAGGCCAGATCAAACGGTCGACTACGTTTTAACCTTCGAACATCAAGCCTATTATCAAGAAGATTGATCGCCAAAACGTTTGTGTGAGACTCCAAGCGGCCTATGTATCGCTTAGCAGCTCGATTGATCTCGTCTTTCACATATGGGATATTTAAGTCTTGATGTAGAGTATGGTTAGATACGTACCAGGGTGGTGAGACTATCAGCCTTATAGCCTTGTTCTGGAACCGTTGTATCTTGTTTATGTGTGTATCGTTTGCACAACCGCACAACATTAAACCGTATGCCCAAACGGGCTGTATAATTATTTTGTACACTAAGAGTTTATTTTCCAATGATAAGCTAGAGTACCTGCCAAGAAGAAGCCGATTTAATTCTTGCAATCTTATATCTAGATGTTTTCTTTTTTGTATAATATGCTTTTGCCATGTTAATTTGCGATTCAAATGAATGCCCAAGTATTTTACATCTTTATCCTGCTTGATAACCACCCGATTTATTTTTAACGGCTGATACGTAAAATTTCGCAACGTGAAGTCTACTTGCGTACATTTACTTTCGTTTACTCTAATACGCCAACGACTCAGCCAGTTTTCCACTTCCGATAAAGTTTTTTTCAATTTATTCGAAGTTTCACTATTGTCTTTACCGGTAGCTAATAGTGCTGTATCGTCTGCAAACGTAGCCGTTATCACGCTATTATCAACTGGAAAATCGGCAGAGTAGATTAAGTAAAGCACCGGGCCCAAGACACTTCCTTGTGGCACGCCCCAGCAGATACAGGATAGATTTCAGAATATTGATTTAAAATTTTAACCTGGCATGTGCGATCTTCAAGGTAGGATTTTAAAAGAAGATACAAAGGATGCGGCATTATTTTTTTTAAAATGATGGTATAAAAAGAAACTGTAATTTACATGTCATTTGAGGTGAGCATAATACCAAATGGATATTAGACCACGTACAGGTACGAAAAATTATAATGAGTTGGATCTGTAAAGTTTAATATCGAAAGGTTAAACAACATATTTATCGCACTTTGAGTAACTTTTCCACTAGTATTGTAATTTTTGCTTGATCGTCTAGATTGGATGTGATATAACCGAGAGATTTAGACGTGTTACACTGCGTTCTTTTATTATTCCTATCGTATAATAATTATTAGTTCGATTGTTTATCGTCGTTTTCTCGTTCGGCGCCGGGATCTCGCCGGGTAATGTTAAGTTCGAATGGTCCGGGTTTACCCGCCCAAGCGGTAAATAACGAACGCTCAGATCTTTCGACCAGTACCACTAACACCAGTAACCAACTCTCATCGCTAAATGCCGGTAAGATCGATTCAATTATTACTACTAACATGCTTGTTCCGTCATTTAACAAAAATGATACTAACAATGACAACGTTATAACTCTACGCAATGTAGACAAGGCCAACAATACCTGGCAGTTAGTTAGACGAAAACGTCCTTCTCCTTCCTCGCCGCCGCATACATCGAGTGAATTTAAACGCTCAACGGCTCCGAAGCTAAAAACCAGAAATCGGTATCAACCGTTTATGTACTTAAACGATGACGACAACCACGAAAACACAGACGGAGATAATGAAACAGCAGATGCAAACGCGATGCCACTCGATAACCAGACATCGAACAACGCTGATGGTAACGATAAACAGAAACGAAACTCATCGCCACCGACTAACAAATTTACGACGCCTCCGCCGATTTTAGTAAAAGACGTTAAAAATTATACAGCATTCACCAAGTCTTTAATAAGTTTGACAAATGTCAAATTTACATTGAAATCAACAAACACCGGTATTACTATAAAACCAAGCTCGCCAGCTTGTTATCGCGCACTGACAAAAGCCCTCCAACAAAATCAATACAAATTTTATACTTTTCAACTATCAGAAGATAGAGCTTTTCGTGTCATTTTAAAAAATCTTCATCATACAACTAGTTGCGAAGAAATCACGCAAGCATTACAAAATCTAGGTTTCTCTGTTCGTTCTGTATCCAACATAATAAGCAGAAGAACAAAATCTCCGCTACCGATGTTCTTTGTAGATCTCAACAAATCTTCAAAAAATTCAGAAATTTTTAAATTAAAACATTTATTACATACAGTCGTAATAATTGAAGAACCGCGAGTAATTAGGCAATTACTCCAGTGCATGCGTTGTCAAAATTTTGGACACACGAAAACTTATTGTAATCTTCCACCTCGATGTGTGAAATGCAGCGGTAAACACATAACCGCTGACTGTCCTAAAACATCCGAAGAAAAACCGATATGTCTTTTCTGTCGTGGCGAACACCCTGCCAACTATAAAGGATGTGAATATTACCAACAAGAATATAGTAAAAAATTTAAACAGAGTGCAATAAGTAGAACTCTCGAAGCTTCATCATTTAATTTGGCGGACACCAGCACGTTTCCACCCATCCATAAGCAATTACCATCAACTTCGTACTCCAATGCTGCTAAAAAATATACCTCGTCTTTTCCTCCGTCTGCATCATCAGTAGTATACAATAACAATGCTCCACAACATACAACCGAACAAAAAGGAATTAACGAAACATTAACTTCCTTTCTTAATGAATTTCGAAATTTACTATCACCATTAATATCCATGTTAACCAAACTTATGGACAAATTATTATGAATTTGAGCCCTATAAGTACAAATTCATTAACAGTAGTATTATGGAATGCTAATGGGATTCAACAGAAGAAACATGAACTACAGTACTTCTTACAGACCAAAAGAATCGATATTGCCCTACTAACGGAAACTCATGTCGTTCATCCAGCGAGCCTTGAGTTACTAAATTACAGATGCTATCAGGGAACACACCCTTCTGGTACAGCAATGGGAGGTGTTGCTGTACTCGTCAAAAAGAGCATTGACCATCATCTACACTTCGTTCGCCGAACAGAGGCCTACCAAGCTGTTGCAATTAAAATAAAAACGACTTTTAATGAAACAGTAACTGTCACATCGGTTTATTGCCACCCAAGGTATTACATACCGAATCAGGAACTCACGGAACTATTTCATCGCCAAGGCAGCAAATTCATTTGTGGAGGTGACTACAACGCAAAACACCCTCACTGGGGATCAAGAGTTCCAAATAAACGTGGAGCGCAACTCTTCCAGCTGAATAGAGGGCTACGCCTCGATGTTGTTTCACCATTTACACCTACCTACTGGCCAAAGCATACCAACCGACTGCCAGATGTGCTAGACTTTTATTTCAATAAAGGATTAAATAATCTACACAACAACTGCTGTACAATCGCAGACTTGTCATCTGATCACGTACCAGTCTTACAAGTCCTAGACACAATTCCGCTACATACAAAACTAGACAGTCGATTAACAAATAAATCTACTGATTGGAACAAATTTGAGAATATAATAGATAACCAAGTGAACTTAAATGTAAAACTAAAATCACAGCACGATATTGATACTGCCGTTAATTATCTAACCGATGTAATACAGGATTGCGCTAGGCAATCAACACGACCTGCAAAGTCCAGTGCTAACACTAGCAGTATATTGCCCATTGAAATACGTGAGCTAATTGCCAAAAGAAGAAAAGCGCGCAAAAAATGGCAACATAATAGATACCCATCAAATTACCAAACATACCGGGAATTTTGCAGCCAACTAACGAAAACCATAGCACACTACAAAAATGAGCGTTATACTCATTACCTTTCCACCCTAACTAATGCCGATGGCTCAATCTGGAAAGCAGCGAAAGTACTAACAAAGAAATGTGTTCCATCTTATCATATTAAAAAAACAAATACAATGTGGGCCAGAACAGATGACGAAAAGGTTAATACTTTTGCCGACTATCTCGAAAATATATTTCAACCTCCTCCTATGGAAAATCCACAACACACGCAGGAAGTTATACAGTGTAACAATAACGTCATGCAGTATTGTCAAAATTACACATATATTACACCAAATCAGCTTCGTACGTGCATCAAAAGTTTGCGAAATAATAAAGCTCCGGGAGAAGATGGAATAACAAATGATATCTTGAAGCATCTACCAAAAAGAGGATCTTTACTACTTTTATATATATACAATTCTATGCTCCGGCTATCGTACTTTCCGACTAGATGGAAAAAATCGGTAACTATACTTATCCATAAACCTGGGAAGCCAGTTACAGATGTCTCATCCTATAGACCGATAAGTTTACTGGATACATTTGGAAAAGTGTTCGAAAAATTAATTCAACCACTTCTTTTTAATATGGCAAATGCCTATCTTCCAAATCATCAGTTCGGGTTCAGACCAAAGCATTCAGCTATTCATCAATGTCACAGGCTCGTTGATGCAATTGAGTCAGTCTTACAGCGTGGAATGTATTGCTCGGCAGTGTTCCTTGATGTAGCCAAAGCTTTTGATCGTGTTTGGCACGACGGTTTGCTATACAAAGCCCAGAAGATTTTCCCGATTGAAATATATCATCTGCTGAGGTCTTATTTAAGCGGTAGATCATTTCAAATAAAAATAAATGGCGTCTTGTCCAGCGAGCGTCAGATATTAGCATCGGTACCTCAAGGGAGCGTTCTTGGCCCGCTTCTTTATAACATCTATACAGCTGACCTACTGACTACAATGTTTACATTACAAGCTTCATTTGCGGATGACATTGCTATACTAGCTGCGCACGAAGATCGTCATGAAGCTTCAAGGTACATTCAACATCATTTATCGTTACTACAAAATTGGGCTCTCAACTGGAGGATCGAAATTAATGAACAAAAATCTTCACATATCACGTTCACAAATAACCAAGAAACATGTCCTCCAGTTACTTATAACAGCTGTAAAATACCGCAGATACAATCAGTTAAATATTTGGGATTAACCTTCGACAAACGCTTAGTATGGAATCTGCATGTAATTAATACAAAGAAAAAATTGAAGTCGCTACTGAGACAATTATATCCACTAATAGGAAGAAAATCCAAACTCAGTCTGAACAATAAAATGTTATTGTATAACACCATCATAGCTCCTGTCTGGAAATACGGTTTAGAAATATATGGATCAGCCGCAAAAACGCATCTCAAAAAAATACAGTCGTTCCAGTCGAAGATACTGAGGATCATAACTAATGCGCCTTATTATGTTCGTAATACTATAATCGAGAATGATCTCAACGTTCCTTCAGTGTTGGCGATATACAAGCAGCAATATACCAAAATGCATGCGGCATTCAGCTATAATTTAAACCCATTAATATCGCGTATGAAAACTACCGGTCTTCCTGACAATCCCGTCAGACGACTAAAGAAAAAACAATGCAGAGATGCGCTTACCGCTCATTATTAATATTAAAGATAATACCAAAACGCTCAAAAAAAAAAAAAAAAAAAAAAAAAATGGAAAACTAATCTATGACTAGCGGCTTCATCTGTTGGGATGCGCCGTTATCTAGGACACTTAAAATAACTAATGATCACTTGCGTTGATGACCTATGAGTCGGTATGCAAAAAAAAAAAAAAAAAAAAGATAATAAAAGGTTTTGGTAGATCTTGTATCAGACGGAAGAACTGTTCCGCAGTAATTTTTCCAGAAAAATATATACATTTCATATGGCAATTGGTTGCTTAAAGTAAAACTTTCGTTGCTAGTGCGAATAATTCGCTATTTAGGATAACTCGTTCATAATGAAATTTTCATTTAATTAGTACGCCACTGTGGGCATAGCCAGCAGTCTTCGTGTACGTTGATTCGTATCCAGGAATATGAAATTTCCGAACAGATTTTAAGTGTGTTTCTTGTAAACGATTAACGGATGGATTATGCTCTGATATGATAAGCTTAAAGTTTTCGTAAAAGTTAGCTAAATGGCAAAGGCTAAGAGCTAAAGAAAAAAAAAAAAAAAAACAAGTTCAGTCAAGCATGAGGTTTCATGCGCTGAGGATTCCGTATGAAAGTTAACAACTATAATTATTTAGTATGTAAGAAAATTTGTTTGAATAAACTTCCATTTTTATTTTATTATTTTAATTTAATATATTAATAAATTTCAGAGATCTTTTCTAATAATAATTTAAAACAGTAAAGCAAAATAGTAATTTGAATCGAAGACTTAGACTAATTTGAAGTGCAATGTAATGGTTATGAAGAAAAATTAATTAAATCCTTTTTATTTATTTAATTTTTATTTATGTTTTTAACTTATTGGTTTAGATTTAATAATACTATTATTAAGGTTTTATGATTTTTTTAAATGTATAATTTTGTTAATCCCTACACCTATATTTCTTGAATAGCCGACCATTAAAGACATTTAATAAATATATAAACGAAAATACACAAAAAATATTAATCAGAAATAATATTAATGCTACGTATCACTCTGCTGCGACTGCTAGAATGCTGGTACTCCCTGCTGGCAGGTTGGTGTACGTTGGTAATTGCGTCCTGGATTCTCGGTGACTGGGAGGGAGAGACAGTAATCGAAATTATAGTTTACGAATTTTGTAAATGTCACTAATTTGAAAACCGAATTTCGAGGCGATCTGGTTACTTTGTTATCAAACTTCTTTCGGTTGCAAGACGAACTGGTTACTTTACTAAAAAAGGTCGATATAGTTCCGCGATGTGGCAAAGACTGTCGTTCTACTGAGATGATTTTTTAACAATTCGGTTTTTTCTTTCGACTCTTTCAATACGTTAGAACATTATTAAATATTTTTTTTTTATTTATTTACCAGCATAGTGCGTTAAATTGTTTAACAAATCGAAATACTATTCGCATCTGTTTTTCATCAGGCGGACGTACCACCTAAACAATGATGCGATGAGTCCGTTCCTTTCATTACTGTTCATAACAACACTTACACAAGCCGTAATAAAAATAACCAAACCGAAACCTGCGATCCCATTCTGCTTCTTAGACCTCGTACTAACACTACTAACGTAAATTATAACAATCCGAACCAAATTCTAAAAACCGCTGCAGTCTCGTATTTCGATAAAGCCAAAAGAAAAATAACACCGATTAACAAACCCGTTTATTCCGTGCATTCAAGAAACCCACTTAAAACAAAACCAACATTTAAAACTAAAAAACTATAAAGTTCTCGAATCAAATCCAGTGCTTGCTAGTTGTGCGCATTGGGGAATAATATTAGCCGTTCGTGCGGATATTAACTTTCAACAGATAATGTTACCATGCAATATTCAACCAGTAACAGTCGAAATTCGTACGCCAGCTCCACGGGAGTCTCTAAACATTATTCCGCACCGTATTTAGAAACATTTAAAGTTGCCAAAAAATTCAAACCCTTCCCTCTAGCGCCGCGAGTATTACAGCTAAACATTTTGAACACGGTTAAACATATGCTTTTCGACATATATTTCTCAAGTTTGGAACATCAAGGTTTGAAATTTTCGTTAAGGAAATAACTTATGGTTTCGTTCTCGACAAGTAGCGATCTTTCCATCAATCGTGACCGGAAAAAATATATTTATGAAACTTTCGAGCTTCCAGCGCTTAAGGTTCCGAATTTTAAGATGGAAACCCAGGTGTTCCAAAGTAAATAAATAAACGGGACGCACATTTTTTTAACCTTGTTCAAAATCTTGAACTACAATACATAAATTACAAGCGGGGCTACACGTTATTTTTCACAATTATGTGAACTTTTAGTAAATTTCAAACAGTTTCGTTAAGAAAATGAAATACGGGTCCGTTCCCGAAAAATAGCGCTCTTTCCAATAATGATACGCTTCAAAAAAAATTTTTTTTTACAAAATTTCGAGCTTTCAGAGCCCCAAGACACTAATTTTAAACTTGGAAACTTAAATGTTCCAAGCCAGAGAAATATACATGGATGTCCATATTTTCTACTTTCCTAAAAATTTTTAGCTATAATACTCGCGTCACAAATCAATTCTCGCGCTTTTTCGAACTTTTCGGCAAACTTTGAAAGTTCCGTTAAGAAAATGAAATACGGTTTCCTTCCCGACAGAT
The DNA here is from genome assembly GCA_039619475.1 of Icerya purchasi. NCBI lineage: Eukaryota > Metazoa > Arthropoda > Insecta > Hemiptera > Monophlebidae > Icerya > Icerya purchasi. The sequence continues at coordinate 32,455,633 of CM077116.1, read as the reverse complement.
AGCGAACCTTCCAGTGGTATATAACATGCCTTAGAAGAAAAAAATTTTTTTTTCCAAAATTTTGAACTTTTGGTGCCCAAGGGTCGAATTTTAAAACTGGAAACCTGGAATCTCCAAAATAGAGAAATATAAGGGGATGCGAACGTTTTTAGCCGCGTTCAAAATTTTTAGCTGTAATATTCATGGAGCCAAGGGGGAGATATGTAATTTTTTTGGTTTTTTTGAACTTTTCGGCAACATTGAAAGTTTCGTTAAGAAAATGAAATATGGTTCCGTTCCCGACAAATAGCGATCTTTCTAATGATATATCACAATCTATTGCAAAAAAATTTATTTTTTAAAAATATCGAGCTTTCGGCGCCCCGAAACTTTAATTTTAAAGCTGGAAAGCTGGATTTTCAAAACCAGAGAAATATACGCGAAGTTGCGTATTTTCTACCTTGTTCCAAATTAATAGCTATAATACTCGCGTCGAAAAGAGGGGGCTACAAATTAGAGCTCGAGCTTTTTTGAACTTTTCGGCAACGTTGAAAATTTCATTAAGAAAAGGAAATACGTTTCGTTCACGACGAATAGCGATCCTTCTAATGATAGATCACAACCCCAAGAAAAAAACATTTTTTTTCAAAATTTTGAGCTTTCGACGCCTTGGGGGTCTACTTTTACAACTGGAAACCTGGACGTTTCAAACTAGAGAAATATACGAAGAAGCGCTTCACAATTTTTAGCTATAATATTCGCTTCACTATGGGGCTAACAACTCATTTTTCGCGCTTTTTTGAACTTTACGGCAACTTTCAAAGTTGCGGTAAAGCTCAAAAAGCTCGAAAAATTGCGCGTCCCCTAGCGCTGCGAGTTTTATAGCTAAAAATTTAAAACATGGTTAAAAATATGTACTTCTACGTATATTTCTGTAATTTGGTACGTCCGGGTCTCCAGCTTTAAAAATAATTTTCTTAACCAAACTTTCAAAGTTGCCGTAAAGCTCAAAAAAGCGTCAGCTCCAATTTGCGGCCCCCTCTTTGCGACGCGAGTATTACAGCTATAAATTTGGAACATGGTAGAAAATACGCGACTCTACGTATATTTCTCTGATTTAAGACAATCGGACCTCAACTTTAAAATGAGACCCGTGGGGCACCGAAAATTCAAAATTTTGAAAAAAAAAATTTTTTTTCTTAGGTTTGTGATATATCATTACAAATATCGCTGTTTGTTGGGAACGAAAACGTATTTAATTTTCTTAACGAAACTTTCAAAGTTGCCGAAAAGTTCAAAATAGCGCGAAAAATTACTTTTTAGCCCCATAGCGAAGCAAATATTACATCTAAATATTTTGAACACGGTTAAAAATATGCGCTTCTACGTATATTTCTCTAATTCGAAACATCCAGGTTTCCAGTTTTAAAATTAGACCCTTAGGGGCGCCGAAAGCTCAAAATTTTGAAATAAAATATTTTTTTCTTCGGGTTGTGATATGTTATTAGAAAGATCGCTATTCGTCGGGAACGAAACCGTATTTGATTTTTTTAACGAAATTTTAAAAGTTGCAGGAAAGTTCAAAAAAGCGCGAGCTTTAATTTGTAGCTTCCTTTTTACGACGCGAGTATTATAGCTATAAATTTGGAACAAGTTAGAAAATATGCAACTTCACGTATACTTCTCTAATTTTGAACATCCAGGGTTCCAGCTTTAAAATAAAACCTTTAGGGCGCTGAAAGCTCAAAATTTTTAAAAAATATTTTTTTTTGCCCGAGCTTATAATATATCATTGGAAAGATCGCTATTTGTCGGGAACGGAACCGTATTTCATTTTCTTAACGAAACTGTCAAAGTTCCGAAAAGTTCAAAAAAACAAAAATAATTACGTTTCTCTCCCCTAGCTCCACGAATACTACAGCTGAAAATTTTGAACGCGGCTAAAAACGTGCTGATCCCCTTATATTTCTCTAGTTTATAACATTTGGATTTTCAGTTTTAAAATTGGACCCTGAAGGCGCCGAAAGTTCGAAATTTTAAAGAAAATTTTTTATTTTTCTGACGCATATTATATAACGTTTGAAGGATCGCTATCTGTCGGGAAAGAAACCGTATTTCATTTTCCTTATTGAACTTTCAAAGTTTGCAGAAAAGTTCGAAAAAGCGCGAGAATTGATTTGTGACGCGGGCATTATAGCTAAAAATTTTGAGGAAAGTAGTAAATATGGGCATCCATGTATATTTCTCTGGTTTGGAACATCTAAGTTTCCAATTTTAAAATTAGTGGCTTGGGGCTCTGAAAGCTCGAAATTTTGTAAAAAAAAAATTTTTTTCAAGTGTATTATTATTGGAAAGAGTGCTATTTTTTGGGAACGGACCCGTATTTCGTTTTCTTAACGAAACTGTTTAAAATTTACTAAAAGTTCATAAAATTCTGAAAAATTACGTGTAGCCACGCTTGTAATATATGTATTGTGTTCAAAATTTTGAACAAGGTTAAAAAAATGTGCATCCCTGTTTATTTATTTACTTTGGAACATCTAGGTTTCCATCTTAAAATTCATAACCTTAAGCGCGGAAAGCTCGAAAGTTTCAAAAATAATATTTTTTTTCCGGTCATGATCGATGGAAAGATCGTTATTTGTCGAGAACGAAACCATAAGTTATTTCCTTAATGAAACTTTCAAACCTTGATGTTCCAAACTTGAGAAATATATGTCGAAGCGCATATGTTTAACCCTGTTCAAAATGTTTAGCTGTAATACTCGCGGCGCTAGAGGGAAGGGTTTGAATTTTTTGGCAACTTTAAATGTTTCTAAATACGGTGCGGAATAATGTTTAGAGACTCCCGTGGAGCTGGCGTACGAATTTCGACTGTTACTGGTTGAATATTGAATGGTAACATTATCTGTTGAAAGTTAATATCCGCACGAACGGCTAATATTATTCCCCAATGCGCACAACTAGCAAGCACTGGATTTGATTCGAGAACTTTATAGTTTTTTAGTTTTAAATGTTGGTTTTGTTTTAAGTGGGTTTCTTGAATGCACGGAATAAACGGGTTTGTTAATCGGTGTTATTTTTCTTTTGGCTTTATCGAAATACGAGACTGCAGCGGTTTTTAGAATTTGGTTCGGATTGTTATAATTTACGTTAGTAGTGTTAGTACGAGGTCTAAGAAGCAGAATGGGATCGCAGGTTTCGGTTTGGTTATTTTTATTACGGCTTGTGTAAGTGTTGTTATGAACAGTAATGAAACGAACGGACTCACCGCATCATTGTTTAGGTGGTACGTCCGCTTGATGAAAAACAGATGCGAATAGTATTTCGATTTGTTAAACAATTTAACGCACTATGCTAGTAAATAAATAAAAAAAAAATATTTAATAATGGTCTAACGTACTGAGAGAGTCGAAAGAAAATACCGAATTGTTAAAAAATCATCACAGTAGAACGACAGTCTTTTTCACATCGCGGAACTATATCGACCTTTTTTGGTAAAGTAACCAGTTCGTCTTGCAACCGAAAGAAGTTTAATAACAAAGTAACCAAATTGCCTCGAAATTCGGTTTTCCAATTAGTCACATTTACAAAACTCATAAACTATAATTTCGATTACCGTGTCTCTCCCTCGCATTCGCCGAGAATCCAGGATGCAATCACCAACATACACCAAACTGCCAGCAGAGAATACCAGCATTCTAGCAGCCGCAGCAGAGTGATTCGTAGCATCAATATTATTTCTAATTAATATTTTTTGCGTGTTTTCGTTTATATGTTTATTAAATTTCTTTGACGGTCGGCTATTCAAGAAAGATAGTTGTAGGAATTAACAAAATTACACATTTTAAAAAATCATAAAACCTTAATATTAGTATTATTAAATCTAAACCAATAATTTAAAAAAATATATAAAAAAAGGATTTAATTAATTTTTCTTCATAACCGTTACATTTCACTTCAAATTAATCTAAGTTTTCGATTCAAATTAGTATTTTGCTTTACTGTTTTAAATTATTATTAGAAAATATCTCTGAAATTTATTAAGATATTAAATTAAAATAGTAAAATAAAAATAGAAATTTATTCAAACAAATTTTCTCACATACTAAATAATTATAGTTATTGTTAACTTTCATACGGAATCCTCAGCGCATGAAACCTCATGCTTGACTGAACTTGTTATTATTACATCCGTGTAATATATTAACACTGATCTTCTTTCTCTCCTCAACCTTATCGGTTGGTGGACAACCTAATTGTACAACTTATTGTTAGCTGTACAGACACAGGCATAGTGTACTATAGGCAATTGTTATTTGCAACGCGAGTGTACACGCGCAAGACTTCATTCGGAACTGATTAGTAATCGTTTGATTTATCGATCGTTGTAATTGAACTGAAATCAAACAAAAAGACTACTTTCTCAGCAGTCTACTGCCCACCTCGCCATAATATAAAGAAAGAACTGTTTATACATTTTCTAAAAACTCTGGGCGATAGGTACATCATCGGCGGTGATTATAACGCAAAAAAACATTTACTTTGGTTCAAGACTTTCCGTTCCAAGAGGTAAAGAACTCAAATCAGCCATCGACGAAATACATAGTGATGTTTGTTCTCCTGGAGTGCCAACTTATTGGCCTACAGATCCGAATAAAGTTCCAGATTTACTGGACTTTTGTATTATTATTTAAGGTATTCCAACGATATTCACTGATGTTAGAGCAGATAATGAGAGTTACCATCAGATTACTCGTCAGTTATACTGTCTATTAGTGACCAGATAGTAAAAAAAAGTATCCAAACCGAAATTATACAACAGATCTACAAACTGGGAACTATTTAGGGAATATCTCGGAAATGAGATCAATTTAAGAATATCACTTAAGACTACCGATGATATTGATAATATCAGAAACAAGTGTAAGCTTTTCGAAACGTGAAGTTTTACGGTTCAGTTTTTAAAGACGGTCTCTCTACCGTAAATTGTTTTCCTAATTATATCCATCACGAAAACTTTATATGTTTAACCATTACAATTGTTTTTTCTTTTACAAATTGTTAATCTTGATCATTATTATTAAGCGTACCATTATCGAGCATTAATTATTTTACGAATTCCAGCGGCCGGTTTAAGTTGAGGCTCCTGCTCATCTATTTTTATATTTCATGGTTTGAATAAAATTAGATGTTAATTCGGATTATTTACGACGCTCCGTATTAATCATTATTATATTTATATTGAAGATTTTTTATATTTATTTAATATAACATTTCCGGCGTATTTTACCAAATGATATAGCAGCAATGTTCTATAAGATCTCGACAATTCTAGGTCTTTATTGGTTTTTGATTATACACTGGTTATCATTAATCTTTGGTTGTCCGGCTAACAACTGTAATAGAATGGTAAATTAACAAGTTTTATTTAACTTCTGGAAAGTCTATTCGATTTTTTAAAAATCCGTTTGAAATTTTATCCGAACCAACTGATACTCCATTTTTAAGAATTTTTAAGTAATACTTTTTGTATCTTCTAATCCTTTATTTTTTTCTAAAGTTCGCTCGTTTTTATTAGCGAAATTGGTTTACGGCGGCTGAGGATAAAAAATCTTCCTTTTGTCTTCTATTTTTTTCTTCATTTCAAATTACGTACTCAGATATTCACTGTGTAGGTTTAAAAAAAAAAAAAATCCAGCTGCTAAAACAGGGTAACTTGTTTTTAAAATTGTTTACTACACCATTTATGCCCGCTTAAGACCAGCTCACACTTCTAGAAACGTATATATCACCTTTTTAGTTATTACTTACAATTTCTGTCGGCAAAGTTCCTCACTTCTGAACAACAGCCGTATATTTTAATTTTTTTCTTTTTTCACATTAACAATTTCTACGCGAGAAAATTGTGGCAAATGAAGTCCTGAGAGATATTATAAAAATTTATCGGAGGAAAAACGGCGATGTGTTAATTTTCTTTCCTACTACTTAACACAACTAGGCCGGGACGTATGAAATATACGCACCGATGATTTCGTTACATAACAGCCTACAGCAGCTTTTTGACGCAAAATGCGGCATGATCGAATTTTAGCTTTGTTCCCATCGTCGTTCCAGCCCTGGAGCGTTAATAAAATTACTATGAATTTTATTTCTGTTAATCGTTCGTTCGAGACCAGGTAAAAAGGGAAAAGAAATAGAAACAAACGTAGCGTAAAATACGTGGTCGTTGTTTTCATTTCTGCGGAGAATTCATTTATAAAGATAAATGAAATGAGCTTAAAATACTAAAAAACGATTATCTACTGGAATTACTTATGGGGGCAGGGACTTCGGCTTAAGCCACTGTGATATGTGGAAAAGGACATCTCCGGCCGAATCGTGAAAACTTTTTGACCTCGACGAGGAACCGGGACACGCACTTTAGTTAAATTCGGAGTAACATGGTCACAATTAATACTAGATAATATTACACATACAACACGAATACGGTAAACACTGACAAATGGCATTACGTAAGCTGGTTTCAAGAGCAAAAGTTGGAAATTTAATTATGTGGCAAAACACATTTGTCTGACACGTAAAGGACACATAGAAGAACTTCTCGCTTTCAACGGCTATATAGAAAGTTTTTAAAATACGTTAAAAAGGTTTGTTAGCGACGCGGTACAGTTTCCATTCTTTGGAAATTTTATTTAATTAAAAAAATAACGTATTAACTGATTTTCAGGTCAGCGATTCATCGTCCAGTTATCGGGTCTAATTAGAAAACATACTATTCTATACAGAATGTAAATGATATTGAAAATATCTTATTTACGATTTTATTCACATTCTGTACAGAGTAATAATATATGTATTTTAATTAGATTCGATAACTGCTTTTGGGAAACCTACAAAATTGAAACTTTATGGAGTTACAGAGTTGATGTTTAAAACTAAATATTTTATTAATAAAAAATAAAGAATAGACGTAAATCTAGTTTTATGTAAAAAACATATTAACAGTTTTAGCAACGTACAATGATATAGTCACATAAGTAAATATAGAACACTTAGCTCTTCTTTATAAAACACGTTCATTAATTTTTTGCATTTTCTTTTATTGTAATTTTTATTAACGATTATTTCACAATTATACATTTCTGAATGAGACAGTAATCGCACATAGCTTCGATCTAAATTTTTTTTTTTTTTTTTCTTTTTCGATCTAGATTAATTTGACTATATTATGTACTTGCATCTGTCTCTAGAAATTATAAAAAGACCGAATGGTATTCACATCCAGGCCAAAAAAAAAAAAGTTATAAGGATATGCAGAAAGATAAACTAAATAAAAAAATTAATAGGAAATCAGGAAAGTTGTAAAGTAAAATCCAGATAAAAATGTAAAAAATGATATAAAAACATTAACAAAAAAACTGAAAGCAAAACGATTGCAATAAAAATAAAGGTGGGAAACCCCCCCAAAAAAGTATTAAGAAATAATGATTTGGAAAATTTTAAATTGAAAAAATTAATGAGAATATATTTTATTATTAAAAGGTGGAAAACCTAAAAAAAAAGAAAATTTAAATATAAAATAAGTGGAAAAGGCCTTGGTTAAGAGTAAAATTCAAATTACATATATATATATTAGAATTTCGTCAGTAGGAAATCATGGAACAGCAAATTATAAAAGTACCAACGGTAAAATGATGGCAATAATGATAAAGGTGCGAAACTCAAGAAGGTCATTCAAAAATATTACTTCAAATACATATGTAGTTTTAAAATTAAAAAAATATAAAACAATGTGTTATTATTGAAGTGTTGAAAAACTTAAAGAACAGAAAAATTTAAATAAATAATGGGCTAGGATGTTCTAAATAAAAAATGTGTTATTATGTGAATATTTGATAAACGCGAAAGCAGCCTAAACACTGAAAACAAAAAAAAATTTATTAGAATTTGCATTATTAGAAAATCTTAGAACAGAAAATTATAAAAATATCCTAAATAATAAAAACCAGGCATTATTACATGTTATTAGGAACATATTAGATTATTAAATTTTAATATTCAAAAAAAATAAGGAATATTATTGCTTAGTATTTGATAATTTAATAGATATTTCTTATTTTTATTAATATAATAGTTTTCAGCTACATCCACAGAATTAGCCATCGTCAATACAGTCACAGTGTTTTCTAAAGAATCAGGTTTATATTTATATTTTAACAAATGTTCAGCATACGTAGACTTTTCATACTGTTTCCGTTTTATGTTCGTGTTTTTAAAATTTTTACACTCTTGTTCGTGACCTATGTTCGGTTTTATGTTTACGTTATCTTTTCTAGCTGAAGATGATGGACCTTGCCTGAAAACATTTTTGCGGTAAGTGTGTAACTAACTATTTATTGTTTTGTTCTGCTATTTCGGAAGTATATTATTTTTTAAAAAATTATTTTTAGCAAGCAAGTATGAATAAGAAGACTAATTTCCATCTTTTTTTTAGCCTAATATAAGCTTTTTTCTTGTTTTTGTTTTCTTTTTACACGATAAACCACTTTACTTTAAACTTATTTATTTATTTTCATAATTTTTCTCGAATACCGAATGCTTAAATATCTCTTAAAATACTTTACTATTGTATTTAATTCGTAGAGATAAAAATCGAACACTTTTCCAAATTTCTTTATTCAATTTCTGATTAAGAAATATTCAAACATAAAACTACATTCAAATTTAGAAAGCCACTCGTAATATCGAATACAGGTAAACTAATTTGCTGACGATCGCACGATAGACGGTAAAATTATTTTTCTTCTAGTCTCCGTTTTATACGATACTTACGCAGGATCAGCGTTCTTTCGTCTACTTTCTGTCTAGGAAGTCATCCAATCCGTATTCTCTTTTCCTTAAATCCTTTTCCGTCTTGTTCCTTCAAATATAGTTTCTTCATTCCACTCAATTTATCAACTCTCATTGTTCCTTTTTCCACGCATTTGAAACACTTTAACTCGCTTTTCTACATACTCATTGATCCCTATTATGTAACGATTTTTGATCCCATCTGCACAATAATCACCTGAACAACCTCAATTCAGCGAACGGTTGAGTAACCGAAATCCGGGAGGAAATTGTGGCAAACGAGGAAAGCGAGAACGGCTTAAAAAGCCCCATTTTGCCGTAACCTAATTTAAAACACAATCTCTAAAATTTTTGCAAAACGGGTTATATGCAACAATTAATCAAACAAACAGGAATATTGATAAAGTAAATGACTGCTGCCTGGGGAACATGAAGGCACATTTGAAGCTGGTGCTGAGTGTTACAGTATAGGACGCTGAACACCTACCAGATACCAGGATGAAAGACATGAAGAAGTGCTTGTACAAAATTTTCTGCAACCTGAAAAATCTATAACCGATACATAAAAAAGAGAGCACAATGATCTAAATAGCAACCCCGTTTAATATCTTCAATATCTACCCCTACAAAATGTTTATTCCTAAAAGCGACCACTAATGTAGGATAACAGAAGAAACGTCGCAAATGGGACTGTAATGCAAATATCAAGACTATGCAATATTGCCATAAAACTATGAAGGGTGAAGTGATGATGATTAAAAGCCACATACAATGCTGTGGTAGAAAAATTTCAGATCTATTCCATCGAGTGTTACAGTGTATCTCATTACAGATCAAATTCGAACAATCACACACCAAATTTAATACCAAAACAAGCGTTAAATGAATTGAGAGCTCGAGTTATGCAAGCAATTGAAAAAACCGAATATACAAAAAGACAAAAAGCCCAGAGTTTAAAGATGCGGATATTGAAACGGGAACAGGTCGTTTAGATACAAATAACAAAATTAATAACAACTGTGTAGTACAAGATGCAGGAAGTGTCAATAGTCCAATTGAATTACACCTAAACTATGATAAATTCGCGATGTCCTAGTTGCTAGAGCGCTTGGCTTCGGTTGCGGAGGTCTCGGGTTCGATCCCAGGCGACGACAGAAGTTATTACGAAAAAATTGAATTAAATAACCGCTAACAGTCACGTGGTAGGTAACGGCAAGCCACCACGTATACCACTATATACTGCATTGTAACTACAATAAGCGATTGCGATTAGTTTCAAGTGTAGTCTTCCGTCTACACTATCGTCTTTATTAGCGTCGCATAGAACAGCTGCCATGAAAACCTGTCAGCAGGTATAAAATGCATCTCCCAATTTGCCTGGTCAGTATGAAAGATTAGGCCAACTCATCCCGCCAGGGATTGCCTACACCCAGCAGTGGGTTGCTATGGGCATATCGTAATCGTACGAAAAATTAGTAGCCGACAACGGGAATATTATTTATACTACTCATATATGCAGAGTATTTAGAGAAACATAGTATATTTCCCGTTGGTCTACATCCGAGAACTTACCTTCCCAACCAGCAAAAAGTAGAGAAAAGAAAATACAAGTAATAATAATAATAATAATAATAATAATAATAATAATAATAATAATAATAATAATAATAGTAATAATAATAGTAAAAGATTAAATTTTCTTTAATGGAATTTATTATATTATTAACTTAAACTACACATTGTTTAATGTTTATTAAATAATATAAAAAGTACAGTGAATAGCATACCCCTGGCAGGATGCCATAGGGTTCACACTGAAACGAAAAAAAAAAATAAGCATTATTTTCGATCTAATATTTAGAATCCGCTTTTTCTTTTTCCGTACTAACAAACTCGCCTTAATAGCATCTGAAACAACAAGGTTTTTTTGTTATATCCTATTCCATTGATAATAAATTTAAAAGTTTTTCTTGTGAAGCGAAGTTTTGAAAAACTTCTCTCTCTCGTCCATACCTTAACCGGTATTGTCAGTAGTACTTTCACAGATACTCATTGAAACGTTACCGTTCCCTTTTTATTTCCACCAGGAATGCCAAATGTAACGATATGTATCGTTCAATTATCGCTCAAGGATGCCAATACTGCGGACATCTTAAATTATTATTTGTTATTCTTATTATTCTTATTATTATTTTATTCTTTTTATTTATTTATTAAATTTACGATTCGTATGATTATTTTACGATCAAGATCCGCAATTACAGTTTTTAAGTTTTATCTTTCCTGATCGATCAGCCGCTGAAATATACAATTATAAATGATTAAAATAACAATTTAAATTACGTATATCCTGTTGTCGGTGAGGATACGTTGTCTGCTCCGCTATCAGTGTGCAAATCGTTAAGTTCCGGTGGTTCTTCGAAGTAAGTAAATTATAATGAATGTTGCATTAAAATCCAAAAACATTACCCGAACTAATTTAAAATTTTGAATAGTTCAACAAGACAGGAGGTAACTGTTTTTTACAATCTATAACTTCTGTAGCAGATCAGTAACCTACCGCGAAAAAAGCTAAACAACTAAGTTGTAATCCGAAGGAAGATTAAACCCTAACTGACCTTCGATCAAAAAAATGCTTCGGCTGTCTTTTCTTCGATGCTTCTTCTCTCGTCAACCCTATCAACACTTTTCATCTATTTCCAAAAGGACGGGGTGAATTATTATTATTCACCTTTGACTGGCAACATTATCTTACACACTCTCGCATTCTCCCTCAGAGCGTTTACCGTTATCTTTTCCTTTAATTTTATTTCGTATTTTTTTTTTTTTTACATGCTTAACTGTAATGCAAGCAACACGGTAGCCTAATGGTTAAGGTGCTTGGCTACTAAGTCAGAGGTGTCATAGGTTATCGAGACTTGTCTCGTTCCGGATCTGAATCACTCCCAGGTTTAACCAGCCTCAAATAATTGGGTGCCAAAGAATTATCTAGGGGAAAGTAAAGGCGGCCGAGAGAAAGTAACTGGCTCTCCTACTCTCATTAGTTCTGTTGGGCTTAGTACCATTATGAAAAGCTTAACTTCACAATCCCCGACGCCCTACTAAGGGTATAGGACTTACTTTACTTAACAGTAATGCACCCATTATGCCGTATATTTGTATGTAAATCTTTCGATTTTTTATAAATAAAATTTAATAGTAGCGTACTGATATTTTTTTTTCAACAGCACTGAAAATATATAGTGAGTATCTAGAGGGTTGTCCCTTTGCAAAGGCCGGAACTGAACCAAATACATAAGTCGAAAAACTTTTATTAAGCGATGATATTATTAATTTTTATGATTGATTCAAAATTTTTTGCCGAAATTAAGGTAAAAATGTATAAAAGCTGCCTGAAGATTCTAATCGCGTCAGACATGAAAAATTTAGAAAGGAACGAAAAATTAAACCAAGCCTGACGTCAGTAAAGAGTAAATTTGTTAAGAAAGAAAAAGTTACCGCTTTCGAAAAATCACACCATAGTTTAGAAAAACTTTCATTCACAGTTCAACAGCAGTGATGTCGATCAGGTAACTACGTGTTAGTCGAATTCGTTTCGGTGCACCTCAGAATTTCAAACAGACTGCTAGATGAATTTTTCCGCGCTCCACAACCTATCGTCTTAATTAAAATTCTTGGTGGAAATTGCCGATCGCTGAGGAAATAAAAACTTGACAAACACGCGTAACATCGTCGGCCGAGTTATATTACGCGCGAATACGTGCTTTATGAACCTCGCTCGCATTTTAACCGCATCTCAGTCTTATTTCTGAAGCGAGATTATGTTTGTAACACGTTATTAGTTCGAACAAAACACGTCAAGTTTTTTCCACGTTTTAAACCTTTGTTAAAGACTCACGCTACACACCGGGACAGCGTAATAATTACCGCACGATAAAAAATAAAAATAATCGATTTCGCGATACAACCGGTTTATATAATAACCCGTTAATTAATTACATGTTGTCGGCATTCGGGTTGGAGGAATAATCGCTGGAAAAAAACCGATTGTTAAAATTATACTCCGCTAAACCTAACTTCATAAACTCCTATTCATACGCATCGAAATATTCGTTATAGAGATGATCAATTGTGCCGAACACGAATGAACGAAACTGAGATTACTTTAATGTTTCCACACTTTACTTCGCGAGTAAAAACATTCGGGATTTTCTGGTCATAAATTAAGCTGCGAGATTAAATGAACTTTTAATTATAAAATTAATTTACAATAATCGCGGCGACTTTTTTTTTGATCTCTGTTTAACTTAATAACCACGATTTTGATACATTTACCTTCCTTCTTTTCCCCCCCCCATAAAATCAAAAAGACATTCTAGCTTCGCTTTCAATACAGCAAATGTATGATAACCGATGAATATTCTTAATAAATGTTAAAATCCAACTGGCAAAACTTTAAAAAATTAACAGACTCACTGAGTTAATGGCCAAAGCTTAAAATTAAAAAAAAAAAAAAACGATTTCAAAAATATAACTTTAACTTTTATTTTTAGACTCTACCACTCAAGATGCCCAGCTGACTACTTTTTTCAACATCATTTACATCGCTTGGTCTTCCAATTATTTTTGCTACCAGAACCTTACTGCAGTTTAAAAAATAACGGTACCAATTTCCAGTACGATCTATTTTATGTCAATCGCACTTCCAACAGTTTGGTTGCGAACATAATACTTTTTAACACTAATAGTTCATGATGACCAATAAGTTGAAATTTTAAAACTGAATTTGATGCAATAGCGAACTGATGCATCCATTTAATTATTTCTGTCCTTTATAAATAATTTGCGGACAACTGCGTTTAAAAAATGAAATATATTTGTTACCAAAAATACAACACTTAACGTTTCGAACGGCTTATAATGACCATCATCAGAAGATAAATGATGTTCACTCTTAAAGTTCATAAGTTACGTATAAATAGATGGTGCAATTTATAGTAAATATATATATATATATATATTAATATATTAATGTATATCGTTGAAGTATTCTGTCTCGTGGTGGAATGAAATAAATTGCGAAAATCTGGTTTTATTTTTGCAAGCGAATGTGATGAATTTATGAGTACTGGAAAAAAATTCTTCTTGCTCGGGTATTCAGCGCTGACAATCCAAAAATTTGGAAATTTACTCCAACCAAATTGATAAAAAATAAATTGTATTTTAAGAAGAGAAAAAAATTGTAGATTTTTTAGAACATGATTCTTTAACAAAAATGATGGGTGAAAAATAGTTTAGTTGCGATACGTACTTTTCATGTTTCGGGAAGGAATTTTTTTTTTTAATTGGAGCGACAACCAAGCAAGTCAAAATATTTATGTGGATATCCAATTTAAATAATTACATACAATAATTTTAAATAAAAAGGAAAAAAACGGATCAAAAACCAAACTTAAACTTTTTAAATGTTAAATTATGATTTCATATTTTTATTTAATTTTCAATAAAATATAAAATAAATTTATCGATAATTATATCAATCGAGTAAACTAGAGACGAACTATAAAGTAGCGGATATCAATATGAACATTGTGAAGGAGCAAAATAGACTGATATGCGTAATGTAAAAATTTCTATCTTATATACAAGTTTAGATGGTTGAAAAGGAATGTCTATTTTAATTAAATGTTCATATAAAATTGGAATGTTAATATTATCAAAAGTTTCTTAGATATCCACAAAGTTTATGTGAAAAAATAAAAATGCACAATATACGGTTGATATACTGAAACACAATCTAAATCCGAACGTTTCTTGAGGAATACCCCTGTTCCGGTCCACCATATAAACCTAATTTAAACAACAAGCTCACAAAAGGTTTCCTTATACGAGAGACAAGAGAGGTCTTTAAAATTAGTCTAAAAAATAAGCTTTCCCAGTTTAGGAATAGGAATTACTGCAAAAATATCTCCAATCCACTAAAACTCAGCCCAGGACTAAGAAGACTATTGAAAATATTAAGTAAAATGCTTTGCCTATTCGCTTAAAGCTATAATAATTGAATATGTGATACCATATATCCTGGGAAATTATTCAAAACAGCGCCTTTCGGCTCTGCCCAGAGCCTATAAAACCTACACCAGCTCATGCAGTCAATACTGAATGCGCAAAACTTCCAGTTAAATTACTTATTAAACATTCTACGGACAAATTTTACATAAAAAATAAAGAGTATCGCTTTCATCCAATAAATAAACTCGGGATTACTGCAGGTTTACCACAACTCCTCCAATACTTACTAGTTTTAACAACTACTCTGAATTAAAGATTTACAGAACTATTAAACCGGCACCATATTGGATGGATTTTCACGAATCGTTTTGCTGCCCACAAATTGAATTCAATACTAAAGAATTTTTCAAAACTAACCAACCAATTTCAAATCACAACAGTTTGATAATGAATGACATGTAGTAAAATCGCGGTTCAATGATTACAAAATCCTCTATACCGATGGATCGTTTGATCTGCTTTTTATTTTTCCAGCCGAGAGTTCTTTAAAACCTTTCGGTGTTCTGTATGCCGGATCTTCTTTTACAGTGGAATTATTTGCTATATTAAAAAGCCTAGAATTTTCTAGAAGGTTTGCCAGTTAAAAAATATTAATTCTAACGGACTCTCTAGCCGTATTGCATAAACTATCACACGGAATTGGCAAGAAAATGTCAAATACCGAATGCCCTATAAGAAGGCAAGTATTTAATTTACAACAGGCAGGAACAAAAGTAGTACTAAAGTAGATTCCGTCGCGGACTGCGGTATTAAAGAAAATGAAATAGTAGATAGAATGGCAAGAACCGCAGTAGGTAGAACAAGTGTCCAAAAATTAAATTGGTGGAATATTTCGTCAGTAATTAGAGAACACACTATAACAGAGCGAAACGTCGAGTACCAACAGAGTAGTAATTAAAAAGGTACAGACTTCTCAAGAATATAAAAGTATGTCCTAAAGGTCCCTTGGTTTAAAGGAGCGAATAACTTTGGAAAAGACTTAATAGTAACGATAACGGGATTGAAAACGGGACACAACAAAACCCCCGTCCATTTGGCAAAACTTAACGTTATCAGTGATAGTGCATGCAGTATTTAGCAATGTAAAATTTACGAGTAGGGTAGAGAGAAATTTAGAACAGAAATCTTATCAGAGCTGCATACCTTTCCAGTTTCAATAACACAGATAATGGCAGATCCAACGTCGAAGTTAGCTGCACTAGTATATAAATTTATAAAGTGCCATAAGATAGAAATATAGAAATAATGAAAAAGAAAGTTGTTTTTTTTTTATAGCTCCCCTTTGAGTACGCTAGCTAAGGATCTACACCCAGAAACAGCAAGAAAGAAAAGAGCCGTCAGTTACATTTTATTTCGGTCAGATACGGACAATATAAAGGAAGTAATGAATGAAATAATGAATGGCGAGGGGAAGGACAAAATATTAGATGCACAATAAGGAACAGAGAGCTTGAGTTTCAGCAGACAAGAATATAAAATAAAACGTTCGACAGAAATGGATGGACATTCAAAAAAGATGTGATTGGCATCACAAACCACCGCTTCATTGGCGTGGAGAGGAGACAAGGGAATAGCGAAAACGAGAGAAAAGGAGAACAGAATGGCCAAAATGCAAGCGAATCATAGATATGATAACAGAACAGGGAAACGAAGGAAACTCAAAGAACCAAGGATTAGAAGGAAGATTAGGTTGTACAGAGAAAGTTTTATAAAATACCCTATCTATATAGGGTTAAGGAAAAGAAAAAACTGGCTAAATGGCAAAGTATAAGTCAAAAAAAAAAAAAAAATTGCTCCATTAAAATGACCAGCTTGCATACAAATCCGCAACACATTGAGACACTTTCATGTTTTCCCATAAAAGTAAGCTTTGTACAGCCATTCAGGCGTCCACCGACATTAGAATGTCGTTCGCTAAGTTTAAATTTATCGCAATCGGCGTTTGATAAACACGTTTCAAAGAGAGCGAGTAAACCGCACGAAGGTATAACAAAATCACACGTTATATCGAGCGAGTGTGAGCGCAACAACTGAACGTGAGAGCATTGACAGACCGACCACGCGAACGATCCACAAAATCTCGACAACAGGAAACATGCGTGCGCAAACGATGACGCGTCATTCAATGCTCTCCTATTAATAATCAGTCGTATCTAAATAAAGACTTGAACTTTTCGTAACGCTTTTCTGTGACGCTCCATTCCGTGGCGCTTTTCGAGTTTATGTGCCAAAGTATAGACATAAAAATTTCAAAAAGAGAATTTTTTTTTTTTGAATCAATGAGGAAGGTACTAAATAAATAACTGGAGACAGCAAAAATTCTCTTTGCCATAGTTAGAACACGTGGCGGGTCAACTTTATTAACAAAGTCAGGAAACCATTTATACTACTTTTTTTAAACCGTTTAAATAATGACACTCCAAAAATTATGTTTAGTTTTTTTATTTATTAGTCTTCTTGTCTTTACCTCAATTTTTCAATGACGCGTCTTCATGAAACCCCCATACGAAATATTCAAGATCGCGAAAAAAGTAACTAATGCAGATTCCAAGTGAAAAAGAAATAACTGAAACTAGATCAGCTATATTTTCTAAAAAAAAAAGTCTGACAGAAAATTTCTAAAGGGAACGCTTTCACTTCCTTTTTGAGTACCGTGGGTTTTTCCACCCTCCCAAACTTTTTAATCTTTCCTCATTATCCAAAAACCGATTGTCCCGTAATTATTAAACAAGAGAATTCCGCCATACCATCAATTCTTCCTTTCCTTCTCATTCACTGATATTTACTGACGGTTCCAAGAGTAGATCTGTTGGTGCCGCTTTTACTTCCTGGTCAACTAACTGCTCAGAGTCGTTTAGGCCCCCAAATTCGGCTCGACATATACTGTGCTACAATGTACATATCCTCCACTCTTCATTTTAACAAATACCTCATTATTGGTGACTCCATAAGTGCACTCCAGGCTATCTCTGCGCACTTTCTTTCATACTCTCATGATTTCATCGTCCATCGTATTCGCTCTCCTATTTACAATCTCTTTTCTATGCACTCCATCGCTGTCGAGCACTTGTGGGTCCCCAGCCATGTGGGAATTGAGAGGAATGAAGTGGCAGACCTATTAACAAGTTCAACGCACTTCGTTAGAAAGATACCCGCTAGTAATATTCTGGTTCTATCCAAGGTGTATCATTTAAAGCTCCGTTCGGACATCTATGTGACATCATTTTCAAATCCTAGCTCACATTACCTGATAGTTCACGTGATCTCCTAAGCTTCCCATGGTTCTACGACTTTTCTCTTTTCAGTCGTTTCTCAATTTCGGCGATACATCGTCCGCGCTTCGGTCACACTCTGCTTCCATCTTCCCGGTATCGTTTTTCTCTTGCTCCAAGTCCATTTGCATCCTCCTAATTCTTCTTTTATAGATGACCGTATTCATATTTTGTTTGAGTGCTCTTCTGTATTTAACGATCGAAATACTTTGTACCTGTTGGGACTGGGGATTCCTACTTCTTCTTATGCTTACTATGTGTTAACCTTTCCTACTGCACAAGTTATTCTAGTCCTTTCTTCCTTCATTAAATCCATATCCAATCGAATAAAATTCTAATTTCTCCAGCTAACCTACAGCTTGTATCTGGGTAGTCGTCCTTGTTGGCTATAGCCATACATACATATATACATATATTTAAAAAAAGAAAAGAAAAAAAGAGACAGTTTCGCATTATCGGTCGCCATTTTTATTCTATTTTAACGATTATATTAGCCGAACAGTTGTTCATTTGGACAACTTCAAAGATTTTTTCGTACAACTCGTGTTTCCTTCTTTTTTATTAAATTGAACCAAATCTCGTTATTTTATTTATTTTTGCGTTAGCAAGAAACGTCCTTTATTGGTTTAATATTCCGGTTGCAGGAAGAAATCTAAGTGAAACCAAAGGAAATACATTGCCGAGTGAAAAAATAAAAAATACGAAAATATAGAGGTACACTAGCGAACTAGAAAATCACATAGCAAATACATAGACGATGGCTTTGCTTTTCCCGGATCATCTTTGACGCGAAAAAACAATCTCGAGAAGCCAGCAGATACTACTTTGCAAAAACAATATCTGCCAAATATCCATTTTCATATTTTATCTTACGCGACTAGAGTTCTATTCGATAGCGTAGAAAATATTAGGAACAATGTGTTCCCGTAAATCAGCCTAATATTTTTGCATAACACAAAGCTGCGCCATGTACTGAACCCGAATGAGAATAACAATGATAACAAAAATAATAATAATAACAATATTATATTTAGTTTATTTGTTCAACCGCATACGCGCCCAAAAACTCAGCTTACCTAACGATTTGTAAAATCCTCACGTAAGGCCCGCGAAGGAAAATTTTCCTAAGAAAATTAAGCTGACGCAGCACGCGAATATGTTAATCATTAACTGAACGATACGTTTTACCCGTTCTTCCAAAAATGATGCAACTTAATAATGAACTCTATTCATTCGTGTAAAAGCATTCTTGGCACGTTTTGATTGTTCGGTTTTTTGAATATAGCGACAGAAACGTGTTTTCAGTTCGATATACCGATACTGTTACGAATTAATTGATATTTTTAGCAACAGATAAACACTTATTGTCATTGATACCAATTACTACAATTCAACTTACTCGATGAATTAGTATTACTTTAAGTAAACTTTTTTTTTTTTTTTTAAATTAAATTTCGTTTTGTCATATTCGCATTAGCAACCTCGTCACGATATCCGAGTTGCTAGAACGATCGGTAAACATTATTGAAAATGAATAACCATTAATAGTCACATGAATAGTACTAGCAAACTATCACGCATGTTATTGCATGACGTTAATATCGATGTGCAAACATGTGACTACTTGAACTGCACACGCATAACGGTAACTCAACAAACATCTACGATATCGCTCTGCAATCTTGCATAAACATTGGTTGCACACAGAATATTGTCATAACCGATATGTATGTTTATACAACAGGAACATACGAATAATAGGTAGTCACGAGCCACACGACTAATTAAATTAGTATCGCATAAATTAACTTATTCAGCATACTTTAAATGAACAAAATTATGAATGCGATGTTAATTTCACAATGTACTTGGCTCCAATAAAGTTATTCATGCCTTTTATTACAATTTTCTTTTTTTTTTAAATAGTTCCATAAGAGAACAATGGAAATTAATCTTTAGACCAAATAACTATTACCCTTAGCAAAAACAACTTATGTGCTCATTAACATTAGGTATAAATATTTTCTAGAGATACAATCCTCTGAGATTCCCTTCAGTTCTATTGCCCGATTCGGAGCCTTGTAACTACCTATTTGTACATTCTATTTGTACGTTCACGGAAATTGTCATATTCAAAACGCGAGTGTATAACAGATAGTAAATGTTTGATTTGTCGTACTACGAATGCAGTCCTGTGTTTGTCTGCTGTATCCTAACTAACGCGCATATGGTGGTATGCATGTTTGTCATTGCTTCCATATGATTGTGTTAGCGATTATTTAATTTAATTTTTATAATAATTTTTGTCGTCACCTAGGATCGAACTTAAGACTTCCGTAACGGAAGCTAAGTGCTCTAGCAATTAGGCTATCGTGAATTACCTCCCAATAAATATACTATTTACAAGGTTAACTCTTGTGGTTCAAGACGTTTGAGCTGTCCTCTGTCTAATTTGACATCAAAAAGTCGTGTTATCTATTCTCATGAATTTCGGCAAAGCCCTTAATGACCTCTGTGATAATCTTCATGTTGAAATCCTATGATTACTGTTCCCTGAGTAACGGTAAACACTGGCAGTGGCTCAAAGAATCACTATCTTTGGCACAGCCCCAGATTTCTGTTAGCCATAAGTTCAAATATGTTTGATAATTTTCTGGTATGAACACCGTTTGCGATAGATATTTTGGGTCGTAAGCCCTACGGATTAACCAATACGGTTGGCGAACATTAAACGCTATTTGTTTAGTTTTATTTTTGAGATACGCTTTGTATGTAAGTCTTAAGTCCAGGCGGCTTCCTAAATATTTTGGAAATTTATTAAGATTTACACAGTGCTAATTGACTATTTGTAGATAAGCATAGGTTTTAATCTCATTAAACTTAATTACACAGTCGTATGTCTGTTTGGTGACAAGAGCTTTTTTAAAATTCTCAATAGCTCCAACTATTGTACCAATTAGTGCCAAAATAACCGTCTCATCGGAAAATGTAGGAGTACCGTATGCGTAGTTATTGGAATACATTATGTACTTATCAAGAAGGTTCGAGAATACGAACATGCAGAACTTCTATTTTATAGAATGTTGACTTAGCCTTTTTTTTTAAATAATTTGTGGGTCTCGCTAAGCAATACTTACGTAGTGTGGGTGCCCGAATGCTTATCAACGTTTTTTTATTAAAAACTAATATTGCACAAATATTCTTAAACTGTAGCATCAGAACGTAAAGCACTCGTTTTAGGTAACACAACATACAAAAGGAGGATACATACAAGGGTGAATTATTAAGTTTTACAAATGAACGTATAAACTAAAAAAAAATATTGACTTAATTGCTTCAGAAGAAAAGGATATAACAAATAGAGTGAATATATACTTCACACTTAATACTAATAAGGAGAGGTCACGAATCCCCCCCCCCGCCCGATGTCACATAAAAGTTTTGATCTCATATTTTAAATGATTAATTTTTATTATCTAATTATTTCAATTCTTTATACATAACAACATAAATATAATAACAATTTTTAAACATTTAAATTATTTAACGACTGTTTTTATGCTTGGTTTTCCTCTAAGCTTTCAGATAAGCGTGAAATATTCTCAAACGTAAATGAAATTTGTTTTTTAAATGAAAAATTAAAAGAACTTTGCTCTTGTGGTAATTGTAGTAAATGGCACAGGAATTGCTGTTTTATTTGTTTTTATGATTTATATCACCCAAAATTATGTAAATAAAGATTAAGTTTTCAGCATTTTAATAATAATTAATATTAACACTCTTATTTTATATGTAAATGAGTATATTTGTTTATATATGTATATATTTTTTTATTTATATTTATATACAAATGTAAGAACGTTGTATCAACCAGAGAAAATGATAAACGTCGCAATGGAAGCAGAAAGATTAAACATAGATATCCTGGAAATAATCGAAACGAGGTGGCCAATAAACGAAAGGATAAATGCAAGTAGTGGATACGAATTCATATTCTCAGGAGGCGAAACACATGAACGTGGTGTAGGAATAATGAATGTAAATACATAGCGGCCGCAGTGAAGGTAGTTATCTCAATATCAGACAGGGTCATTATGATAAGAATCGACTTGAAACCTAAGCCAATGGTAATAATACAAGTATATACGCCCACATTAGATCATAATTTGGAAGAGGTAGAAGAATTCTACGCAAAAATTGAAGCAGCAATAGGGAAGGCGAAATACGGAGATATCATCTTCGTTATGGGAGATTTTAACGCGAAAATAAACAAGAATCATAGAAGTACAGCAGCAGGAAAATACTGCTTGGACGTCGGCAACGAACATGGAGAAAGGTTACTGGAATTCGCAGAGACATATAACCTAAAAGTGTGCAATACCTGGTTCCAACATTATCCTAGAAGGCTGTACACATGGAGAAGCCCAGGAGACACACATAGAAACCAAATCAACTTTATATTAGTGAACACAAGATACAAAAATATGGTGAAAAACTATCATACGTACCCTGGAGCTGATTGTAATTCAGACCATAAGCTGGCGGCTGCCAGATGCAAAATTACTCTTAAAAAATATAACAGGCGAGAAAGAACAAAAGCATACAATCTACAAAGCTTACAAGACGAGAATATCGCAAATAAATTCAGAGCGGAACTCGATGACAATTTTAATAAAAGGGAAAAATGTGAAGAGGACATATGGAAAGAAGCAGTGAGTACATCAATTGAAAAATCTATACCAAAAACATTAGTTCAAAAGCAGAAACCTTGGATAACAAAAGAAATAATAAAAATGACTGAAGAAAGAAGGAAGGTCATAAATCAAAACAGTAGTAAATACAGAAACCTGCACAAAAAGATAATTGGAGAATGCTCAAAAGCAAAGTCAAAATAGCTGGAACCAGAATGCAAAGAAATAGAAGAGCTAGAAAAAAGACACAACATGAGAGAAATGCACGCAAAAATAAAATATATGATGAAACAATATAAAAAACATCACGTGAGAAAACCGAGCTTTTAAAATTACTGAATGAAATATATGAAGAAGGTAAATTACCTGAGGATTTCAAATCACTGGCATTAGTACCAATACCCAAAACAGTACATCCCAGAAGTGCAAGGAATACAGAACAGTAGCACTTAAGAGCCATACAGCAAAAATATTCTTATCAATAATAAATAGTAGAATTGAACAACGACTGGATGGAAAGCTGGAAGAAACATAGTACGGATTTGTTTGAAAGAAAGGAACTAGAGATGCGATAGCTCTCCTTAAAATAATAGTACAAAGAGCACAATAAATCAAAACCGAGATGTAATAGCGTGCTTTGTGGATTATGAAAAAGCGTTCGACAGAATAAACCATAATAAACTCGATAAGTATATTGCAGAAACACGAGATGGATAATAATGATCTAAAAGTCATCAAGAATATCAATCAGCGAGGATAAAATTGAACGGCGGGTATTCGGATACAAAATGCATATGTGACATCGAGGGGGGAATTCGAACCTGGACCTTACTTCCAAGTACGTACAAATAAATGTCACTTTTACCACTACACCGCCAAAACAAGTTCGTTATGATTTGTATTTTTATACTATATAAATGTAAATAAATGACGTATTTAAATTTTTATTAAATTATTTTATTGTTACTTAATAATTTTTTTGTTTAATACACTTCATTCTGGAATAATCAGTCTTCCGAACCATTTGCATAAAATAAATATAAACATAATCTAGAATTTTTTGTATATTTTTGCCTAAACGGCTATGTATTTGTATATTATCCGTTAAATGCGGCTTCTAAAAATTTTAATTTCTCGCGTAAATCAAAAAGTTGCATTCTAATATTTTACACAATTCATATACTCATGCTATTCTGTCGATCTGCAAAATTTCATCAAAATCGGTGACCTTCAGATCGTGACCTCTCCTTATAAGACATGTTTAGTCTACTTTTCACACCACTCCATTTTAATCACGTTATAACTTTACTGTTCTATAATCCTATCTTAAAATTACCTTTAGACATCTTCGTTGCAATTTATTTTCTTTAGCACACCATTTTCTGCTTCCCCCACATTTATATTCCGTATACACTTCTGGCCATAATTATGGAATCAAAAAACAACCGTACAGTTTTTTAAGGTAAAGTAAGTTTTAATCTATACAGCGCCGAGATAGTATGTCTTATTTTATTGCTTATTCCCCCAATATGACTTTTCCACGTCAATGCTTCCTTGTTAAGCTGAAACATTTATATTTCGTGACAGACTCTAAGCAATCACAAGCACAACTCCTCGTATTTGTATTGTTTATATGTAAACGTCGCATGGAACGCAGTACTTCCTTAAGGTTATTGTTCCTGTATCTGCTGTGCGTTTTTATGTACATAGTTCTCGACTTCTTACCATTTACTTTTAAATTTCTGTCATAGGTCCACCTGCTTAGAATATCGACATCTTCTTGTAAAATTTCTTTATGTTCTGTAACCGAGGCTATATCATGTGCATACGCGCAAACAATAGAATCTTTAATGCAGTCTGCGGGTAGATTAACGTAAATTAAGTAAAACACTGAAGATAATAATGTACCCTGACCTACCCCATATGACAGATTTACTTGTAAATTTAGTTTTCCCCTAATTTTAGCCTTGCTTTTTCTATTTTGAAAATAATCTATAAACCATTCCTTTTGGTTCTGTTTTACACCAATTCGGTCCATTTCTTAAATAACTTACTATGGTTTACAATATCGAACGCCTTAGTTAAATCGATAAAAGACTTTAGAAACTGTTTTCCACTCGCTAGGCCCTTGTTTACCTGTTTTGTCATTAATCTAAGCAAGGAAATGGTAGATTTACTTTTTCTAAAATCGTACTGATTTTTACGTAAGATTTTGTTATATTCTAAATAATATTTTAAATGATCTCCACAACTTTAGCAACTGATGATATTAAGGTTACAGACCAGCTATTCTGAATTTTCGATTCGACAAACAGGCAATCGGCAGTAAATATACTATTAAGGAATTAGTTTATTTTGAAAATCAAACCGTAATGCCAAACTCTGCCAATTGCCTACGATATATCAAGAAGAGTTACAAAACAGTATTTTCTTTTCCCTTAAACTTTTTCGACTATTTCTGTTATTTGACGAACTTAATCGGTAATGGAATAATTATCTCAAAAACCAAACTGGTGATCTGAAATTTAAGTTAACGCGGTTGAGACGCTTGAAAGATAATTTCTCAAATAATTTAAAATATTGCACAGTTTAGTTTGTCCAGTTTTTGAACCATAATAATTTGGGTAATTTTAAAACACTCAAGTACATAATCATTCACAAACCGGCATTTAATATACGTATATAAACATAACAATTCTTTTCACACCATTGATGATATTTTACCGATTCCTGAAATTTTCTTTTAATTAGTATCTAGACACGCGGCAGCGTGTCAAGCCAAGTTCAAGCAGAGAAAAAGGAACTGGCGACAACGTAGTAGCCGTGTGCATATTTACACGAACCATTTGAAGCTACTTTTAACCCCTTAATAACTCACAATTTATTTAACATAAACACATGAAATTTGGTTTATTTATTAAACCCTCTTAGATTAACTAAAACTCCAAATTTCATAAATACAACTCAAACAGTTATTGCGATATTAACGTCTAAAAATCGTCATTTTTATCACTGACCGACTTACATATACATCAAAAACCTAACCTCCAGGTGACCTAGAAAGTTGAAATTTGGCGTCCAGCTGGGTAATTGTATGTATACAAAGGAAAAAATCTCAGAAAACCGTGAAATTTTCATATTTTTTACGTAATTTCGTTCGTTTATTTTAATTTCGTTTATATCACAGTTAGATTCCGAGATGTAAAGTTATTAAATTTAAGAAACGCCGGAAATTGACAAGTGTCGCTGCGTTAGAAAAATAACTGGCTCGCTGAATTTTTTATATTGTTGTTGTTTAACTTTGTTCGTTTCTTCAGTATGTCGCTTCGAAAAACGCTCTTTTGTCTCTCATCATTTCGTATCTTTGTCAATCTTTGCATCGCAGTTTATTTCGTAATTTACCCCTTTTAATCGTTTCAGAACCAGTCGACTTTTAAGACTATTAGTCAATATCGAGTATTTCATCTTATTTCGCTAATAAACAATTTATTAATTGACCGGTGGTACATTGTGTTAAACATCGTTCGAAAACATTTTGGTCCTTTGGAACATTAAACAAATAGTGGTGGTAGTTTTAGAGTTGGGGGACAGACAGACTCGATAACTCGACTTTCAAAAAGTGATCACTTTGTAAGCCTATTTCGAAGAATAAACAATTTGAATTTGAATTTGAATGAATAATAATAATAATATCTTTACAAAAAGTAATGATATCCTATCAAAAACATAAATGTAAAAATGAGAGTCAAGTTCAATATTAAGAATATCCCTGGTTATCGACTTCGCCGACAAAAGAATTGAGATCTAAATGGTTGCCAAGTTCTATAGATGATCCTGAAATATATTTATAAGAACATACAACATTCTAAAATAAATTTAAAACACAATTTCTTATTTTTTTCTGCTACAATAATGCTTGCTCTTTAAAAATATAACTTCTTAAATTTAGATTTTCTGCAGACAAATGAAAATCTGATTCCGAATAACCACTCCAGTTAGCTGACCAATTCAAATACCTCGGTATTCTAATTGACCGCAAGCGCAATTTCGCTTCTCACTTAGAATTAGGGCACATTAAATGTAGTAAGCCATTTGATAAATTAAAAAAATTATTATCCAACATTTCTGGTCTTAATCAAAAAGAAAAAATAATCCTCCATAAATGAATCATTCAGTCCATATATGGTTATGCTTCCTGTCTTTGGGCCCCGACTCTATCGGGCGCAGACGTATTCAGGCCTTTTTACAGACCACCTACGGCGATTTTCAGGTATCATCCGTTAAACGTTATCATCTGTGTTAGTGAGAAATATGAGTTACCAAATACTGCTATCAGAAATTCCGTCCAAAAAATACCGTTCTTCATTAACGATTTAGTTTTTCCACGCGTATAGCATGTTATATATGTATAAATATATATATCATCACAAAACACATATTTTACATGATTTTATTGGGTTATTCAATTTTTTTTAGTTTTTTTTATTTTTCTTTGAAATAACGACTTCAGAGTGAAATACTGATGAACAGACTTTCGCGATGTAAAATTAAGAGTTCTGTTAGCAATGGTGACACGAAACGGACGAAAAATATTAATATTAATAATCGGTCAAATGCATTGTCGGTATTTTTCATTTTTTTTTTTTGCTAATGTAACCGGATTTAAAAAATTACAAACCATCGATTCTACGTCATTTGAAGTGTAACATAACTGGATTGAATTTGCTTCCGATACTTTCTTTTATATTCGTATCTAGTAAGTTTATTTGCGGATACGTTTATTGAAGTTTTTTCTGTCATCTATGATTTTAATTATATATTTAATTCCTTGACGAATCAACCCTGGTTTCAAAAAAATATCAAAAAAGACAAACAAAGGCGCAAACATTTTTAAACATAAACACATTTATGTTAATACTGGGCGAGAAATATATACGATATTACAAATTAAAAATTAAATATCTTTGTTTGGAATTTAATATTATGTAAATGTAAATTATGGTAATCTTTAGATTAACTCACAGAATGTTTAGTACATGAAACATCCCGCCCGACTAAATTCATTTTTTTCTTTTAGTTCGTTTAGAAAAATGTTCAATCTTCAAAAAACTGGACTAATACTATTTTCGTAAAAATTTTAATAAAGCCAATAAGAAAGAAGATTTTCTTGTTTTGTCTAATAATGAAGCGAGCGGCTCATAAAAAAATAATAATAATTAGAAAAATCGACGCGGCAATACTTGATGCGTGTTTTGTAGGGAAAAAGAAAAAGTAAAGAAGTAAGTTGAGAAACAAAAGCGATTAAATAATTTTCTACTGTGAAATAGTGTTTAATAAAAAAAAGAAAAGAACCGTCAATGTCTACAACTACTTTGTAATTAACACGTTTTTTAGTTACAAAACGTGTTTTAACCGAATTTTTTTTTCTAGAATTTCGTTTTTTTACTAACTCATCACACTAAATTGCAATAATACTTTATAAATATTGTCAGTTCAGGTGGGTTGGATTTGAGTAACACAAATCTTTAAAAGGAATAATTTGCAGATTTTCGTTATTCGAATCATTATTCTTTTAATTTACATTAAATATTTATAATAGTAACTTTTTTGACTTATGTTTCTCATCATATCGGCTTTCTTTACTAAAGGTTTTTTGGTTTTATTTCGAAAAAAAAAATCTTTGGTAACGGTAGTGAATAATATGAAAGAAGCTATATTTAGTTCTCTATACCTGCTTATTGGCAATGACTGCAAAACCTAAATGAGAATTACCTTTTTCGACCTCAGTCTTATTTATTTATTTAGACACGTCAATCAAGGACCTTTACCCGATTTGCATTTCGGTACTTATGCAAATGCGAAATTATCCGTACGCTTGCTTGTTTTCTTTTTGTATTTACTGAACAGAAAAGTCCCGTTGAGGCAAAATGTGATCAAACAATAAATGAGTAATTGTTAAAATGATCACGATCATCTATTTATTTTTGTGTAGTTATTTCATTAATTTATTCAGAATGATTTGTCAGTTAGCCTTAGTATGTTTGTTTTTATTTTTGTTCGATTCCCTTAGGTTAATTTTTCAGATTTATCCCCATTTGGCCTAAAAGTAAAACGCACAGAAAGAAAGAAATGTTTAATATTTATAAAAAAATGAACTTGCTCCTGCGTGCATGTTTTGTAGTAAACGAAAAAATAAAATGTCGTATGAAGTATGCATGAAGGAGAGAAGAGGATAAATTTTGAACATATTTATAAGAAAAATAATATTCTAGTCCGTCGTTTTTTTTTTGTTTCTTTTTTTCAAATACGGCTTAAATACAACTGCGCGGATATCAAGCCGAGCCTGTTAAATTAGCTTACAGCATACTACACAAATTACAATGTTTGGTCGTTTAGTAATAACTGAAATTTTCAAAAACCACAAAAAATCGAACAGTATCCTCATTATTCATCGATAAGGAATCAATCTTTCTCATATAAAATGGATACAATTCTATTTAATAAATAGGTATTTTCTGTAACACGCATAAATAATATTTAAGTTACCAACAATCTGAAACCTATAGTATGTATTGCGAGAAAACTGGCGAAAAAAAATTATCCCCCCGTTTCCACAGAAACGGTAATTTCTCGAACCATATATATACATACAAGGTACAACGAGTGTTCATACAGCTAGTCGAATTAGAAATTATGTTTCTCCTCCTTCAGGTTTTCCCAACAGAATAAGAGTTTGCAATTATAATATAATAATAATAGTATTAATTACAAATATAGAAATAACCGATTTCTAAATCTTACATATAAGTAATAATAATAATACTTATAATACATGCAAACACTAAAGTTAACTAATTACATTATCTGCTACACCACCAAGATAATCTTCATGCTGAAGCTGATTATTTATTGTTGCGACTTTCAACGAACGTTAGTCTCAATCGACATATTTCTTTTTATTACTCGGTTACTTTTATCATATTTTGTTGATATTATATCACATTCATAGACGAATGACAAAAACCATTATATGTCAACATCCTTTGCGGCATTCTTTTATTTTCGAAACAGAAAAATAACAATAACGGCATGTTTTACACCCATTCGTTACACATTTTGTTATGTTCTTCTGTTAGGAAAATTCCCGTTTTTCTTAGAAATTTAAAACCGAATAGCCAATCGTACCGGTTATGAAGAATGCAGGTAAATCAATTTCACCTCTTACGAAACTGGAAATATAAAAAAACAAAAGCACAACCCTCATTTACAGAAAACAGTTTCATTAGATAATTCTCCGTACCACGGTCATTATTAAGAATAGTCCATTCGACAAATATTCTAGTAATTCTTCTTCCACCGAAATAACAACTACCGCTTTGCAATAAACCTTCCAAGAAATATATACGATTTTTTCCATGACGATGTTATCACTTTTGCTTCTTCTATTATTCATACGGATTCGCATATTTTAAAATATTCCAAGTCCTATTCATTACCTCTTTTCTGTCACTCGCAGGAAATCTCCCATGGCAAGAACCGAACCGACAAAAAAAAATTGACGCCTGTTTAAGAAACATGAGCAGTTTACAATATATCCATAAAATTATTTTCCGCATATATGTTATTAGTGCTGTTGTATTTTTTTGGAATACTCACTGGCGATCAATATTTACTTGTTTTCTAAAACAATTACATATAACGGTTGTAAAACAAATATATACTTCTAAGAATGTCAAATAGTTGTTTAAATATCGGAAAATTTTTGTTACTTCATTGTGTTAATTTTTGTTACTAAATGAGCTGCTTTATTAATGTTTTTGCATGGTTTGAAGGTGAATTCTGGTTTATTTAGGTCATATTACACAGTAATAAGAAAAACAGATTCCTAGTAATTAATCCGTGTTTCATAACGTGCAGGATTAAATATCTAGCTTTAAAATATTTATTTTTCAGGTAAATATTTAAGAAAAAATTAATTAATTAATTAATAAAAAATAAAATATAATTTTATCGCAAATACAGCAAAGTAGTTGAGCATAATGTGTCAACCGCCAAGGATTTAATATAAGTATGATTTACCGTAATTTCAATTTACGTAATACTAAATTAAAAACAGGGCCAGTACGAAAGGGTTCCGTTAAAAGTAAACATAAAAATAGAAGAATAACTTCTTAAAATTAATAAACAATATTTTTTAGTTATTTTTGATAATCATTAAAGTAATTTTAGTTTTAATTTTTTATGAATGTAAAAATTTATTATAAAGCACTTAGATTTCCTTTGGAAACAGAAAATCTGTCACAGAGGGAAATTATTTTCATGATCTACTAATTGTTTCTGAAATTTTTTATTGAAATAACCCGCTAAACAAAATCATAATCAGCACTTCAGGTATTTATAACCGAAAATAATTCTTTTTGCGATATACCAACGCAAAAGAATCATCGAAAACAGCTGGTTTATTTTCTAAATAAATTAATTACTAATTTCACGGGTGTTTTTTTGATTCAATACGCCCTAAATATGATAGTTATAGAAAGAAAAAAAAATTAAAAACTCACTAAGGCTAAACTAGGTCTACTTGGAAAAGGGACGAAGTCGAGATGTAACGAGGCGAATCGTGTTGCGGCCGAAACGATACGACTCCCCAGGTAGGTTTAAAAAGATTCTAAAGAAATGTGATTACTTCTACACCCGGCATAAACATGTAGGTTACCAATTAAGAATTAGTAGCTAGAAAATAAAAATAAAAAATCGCGATACTGCATTTTTAATTTTGTGAAAATTATCCGCCAAGCTACGCCAGTTTATTAATTAATAAAATATTCTAAAAACTTTCACTGACTGTTTTTACTCGGACTTGGAACGTTAATGTTTAGCACACTAAGGTTAATGAATCATTATTTAATTACTAAGTCATTAATATTTTTAAGTTAATTTTAAAAACGAGGAATGTGTCGATTTATATATCCTTGCTTGTGCGCAATTTCAGGTCAATACAAATAAATGATAAAAATCGTGATTTTAATTCATTTGATTTGATGAGTCCATGTTATACAATAGGAGTGTTATTCTGAATTTATTAAATCATTTTACAATGTAGATGTATCTCATATATTTACAGTCTGCCACTTCAGTCACGTGTTTATAAATACTAGCTTATTATTTTTTTATGAGCCGCTCGCTTCATTATTAGACAAAACAAGAAAATCTTCTTTCTTATTGGCTTTATTAAAATTTTTACGAAAATAGTATTAGTCCAGTTTTTTGAAGATTGAACATTTTTCTAAACGAACTAAAAGAAAAAAATGAATTTAGCCGGGCGGGATGTTTCATGTACTAAACATTCTGTGAGTTAATCTAAAGATTACCATAATTTACATTTACATAATATTAAATTCCAAACAAAGGTATTTAATTTTTAATTTGTAATATCGTATATATTTCTCGCCCAGTATTAAAATAAATGTGTTTATGTTTAAAAATGTTTGCGCCTTTGTTTGTCTTTTTTGATATTTTTTTGAAACCAGGGTTGATTCGTCAAGGAATTAAATATATAATTAAAATCATAGATGACAGAAAAAACTTCAATAAACGTATCCGCAAATAAACTTACTAGATACGAATATAAAAGAAAGATAATATAAGGAATATGTATCGGAAGCAAATTCAATCCAGTTATGTTACACTTCAAATGACGTAGAATCGATGGTTTGTAATTTTTTAAATCCGGTTACATTAGAAAAAAAAAAAAATGAAAAATACCGACAATGCATTTGACCGATTATTAATATTAATATTTTTCGTCCGTTTCGTGTCACCATTGCTAACAGAACTCTTAATTTTACATCGCGAAAGTCTGTTCATCAGTATTTCACGCTGAAGTCGTTATTTCAAAAAAAAATAGAAAACATTTTAAAAAAGCGAATAACCAAATATAATCATGTAAAATATGTGTTTTGTGATTATTTCTGCATATATAACATGCTATACGCGCGGAAAAACCAAATCGTTAAAGAAGAACGGTATTTTTTGGACGGAATTTCTGATAGCAGTATTTGATAACTCATATTTCTCACTAACACAGATGATAACGTTTAACGTACGTTGTAAATGTTGATCATTTTGTACAAAGTATAGAAGAAAAAAAGTAGAATTGTAAGCAAGAGGGGTCAAAAGGCACATTCCCTTGCGAGGCCAAAATTACCGAATTATATTGTATATATATATCTTTGAAGTCGTGTTTTCAATAACAAGGATATTTCGATTTACATTAAAATAGCCGTATAGAATGCAATAGCCATATCGGTGCTTTTATATGGAAGCGAAACATGGCCAGTAACGAAGAAGCAACCCAAATAGTTTGAGATGTATCATCCTAGGTTTCTGCAATGAATTATTTAGTTAAAATGGACGAACCACACATTAAATAATGAAGTGCTGTCTAAGGCAGCATGTCGATCAATAGAGCAAATATTGAAGAGGAAGTATGTGACCTGGACAGGACATGTCCTACGGATGGAGGAAAATCGCATGCCGAAAATAATATTATATGGAGTTCTGAAAAATGGTAGACGTCCGCTCGGGAGTCTGCGGCTCCGTTTTAAAGACATCATTGCCATCGATCTAAAAAGATTTGAGGATTAAACTGAAGATCGATAACTGGGAAAAGAGCGCTCAAAAGTCCAAAAAATTAGCAAACATGGTGACTCAAATAACAGAATTTAAATTGCCCTGGAAAAGGAATAATACTGCTAGAGGACAACATTCAGCTAGCCAGCTATGTACTTTCACAGAAACTCATCGAATAGACCTGATCTCAGACATAAACATGGAAATTGATTTACGGAGAGCCCATACTCGGTTTGGAATGAGATTTGATGATGATGATGATGATTAATCAAAGGATATTACAATCACTAAATAAACATCAAAGGAAATACATTAGTAACTCATTAGGTTTATGACGTTTATGTCTATGTGGTATAAACTCGGCATACAGCAAATGCTGCACTCTTGGATTCAAATTTCACGCAGTCGTTAATTGCATGCTCCATCGAACTACCAAGTAATATCTCTATCCACTTCAGATCTATATCCTAATGCAAATCCACATTCTATTAAAACCACTTTGCATTGATTATCAACCTAATGGTTTTATTTTGAACCCGCTGTATATTTTAATTTTTTTTTCCTTAGTGTCAAACTGCAATTGTGGCAGTGACTGGTATGTGATTACTGTCTATATTCCGCTCCGGAATAACTTTTATCTCCAAGTGTCATCTATCTTTTCCTAATACGATTTTTAAATAAAGTATTACCTGGGAAAATTAAGAGCAAAGGAAAATAATTACAAGCGGAAACTAAAAGAATTACTACGAAAAGAAAAAATTAAACAAATAAATAGTATAGAGGAGAAATGGGAGAAGATGAAACAGGCGATCGTAAAGGCAGCAGAGAAACAATAGATAAAAACAAAGGAAATATGAAGAAACCTCGAATAACAACAAATGTAATACAAAATATAGAAAGAATGAAATTGAAAGTATTAAAAATAGAGGAACGTAAAAGGAAACATAAAGAAGTTCGAAATAGAGTTTTCAGAAAGTGTTGAATAAAAAAACAAAAATGGATAGAAAGGAAAAGAAATTCGAAGAAAATAAACTTGAGGAAGCGTATAAAGAAATAAGTTGAACACAAGGCATAAAATAATAACTGGCAATGTCATAAATGATAAACAGGATAAACTGCTTATAAAAGAAGAAGCAATCTGTAAAAGATGGAAAGAATATCTGGAAACGCTTTATAAAACCGATGAAAATATAGAAGAAATAATAGTAAATGAAAATAAAGAAGAAGATGATAAACTCCCGCAATCATGAAGCTTTGTCTTCAAAACGCGTCGGCTATTTCATAAAATCAATTAAATAATTGTTTTATATTGATGTATTTAAATTTACTTACTGTACAAATTTTTATTAATTTGCATGTAGCTTTGATATATTTTTTTCATTGCGTTTAATTGAAATATATTTTAATTATTCTTTAATCTTAGAAAATTTTCTACTTTTTATTCGTAAATTATTCTTTATCTATGATGAAAGCGCAGATTTTTTTGTAAATTTTCTGAATTAAACGTTCAATGAATGAAGTTTATTCCGAGAACACGCGATGTGCTACTGTACAATTGAAAAAACGCGTATACATCACAATTCTGGAACGAAACTGAGGATTCGATTTTATAATAACCCGAGTACTCTCGCTTTAAATGATAAATTGTCTAATAAATTCAATGCATGCCGGAAAGAGTAAACAATAAAAATAAATAATTCACGTATCCGAGGAACTGAACGAAAACTGTAATGATGAAATTCGAATCGCAACGGTATTCCTACTTCGAAAAAAGAACATTTTGTTAGCTTTTAGCAGGAAATTATTGCACACTTGGGAAGTGGAGTCTTCGCGTCAATTAGTACAAACTAATTACATAAACTGTAAGCGTTGCGAAATACTCCTTAAAGCTTTGTCCAGTTACGGCGTGGTTATTATTTTATATGAAATCGTTTCGATTATTAGCCTAGTTCAAAAATAATAATAAAAAGCTAAGCGATTTTATTTGGGGCACGCTGATTAGAAAGTTTACGATTTTTAATAAGTGTAATTTTATCCGCTTCGAAAAAGCTTTCGATAAAACAGGCACAGCACGCCGAACACCGTTTCAATGACAGCAAAAATTTATAATTTATATATCAACTAAAAGATTTTCTTTTTTAGTCCACCCCCCCCCCCCCCCAAAAAAATTAAAAAGTATGCAAAAAATTTAAAACTGGCAGGAGGAGGAAGAATTTGAAATTCGAAAGTGCTGAAAAGATTTTCAGTGATGCGAAAATACAGAAAAACCGTAGTTCCTTCAGTTTGAGATTAGTAAGTATACTGTCCATTTCCGTATTCGTGTATTATAAATTGAAAACATTTCTGTTTCGGTGCATTGTTTTCGTTTTATATCCCTTCAGTTTATCTCATTTATTCTCGTCTACAAATTATTTTTTTGATTTAAAATTTTTGATTTTACATTAAATTATGAATTTATATTTTTAAATTTAAAAATTCACGCTTATATAAAAACAAAAAGCACGACCGAATTACTCATTTTAAACTTCCGAATGTCATTTTCCTTTCAAAAAATAATACGATACTAAAAAAAAGTGAAGTAAGAAATTTAAATCCCCTTTTTTCAAAGCCAGTCTAGTAAAATTCTTTTAATCTGTTCCAAAATTTCCTTAATCTCGTAAAAAATATGTTTTAGTATTAATAAGTAATAACTACGAACTATAAGCCTACACTGTCCTGAACGACAAGAACAACAAAACCTTACTTTAATATGAAAAATGAATTCTTCGCGAAAATATCCGATTTATTATATTTTTTTCCAAATTTCGTAATTTCATAGCAAATAAATGTAAAATCAATACTGCCGCAACAAAGACACAAAGGACTGTTAAGAATCTCATTCGGTATGAACACACAGAATAGTTCTATGATGGAGAACTTTATTCACATTACAATCTACTAATCATTCTCGTCGACGCTGAAAAAATGTTCATACTTACCCTTTACTTTATAAATAAGATATAGCTCCAGAATGCTTTATCAATTTTCTAACAATATAAAAAAATGGAATTGACATTTTAAAAGATTTTTCTTTTTTTTTTTAATTTTTAATTTGCGCATAAAACAATAAATATTGACAACTCTTAATAAAAAATAAGACGTCCATTTAGGAGAGTACATTTCTACTATAACTGATGCAAACATAAAAAACTGACACAACGATCAATAGACAAGAAAATAAAATTACTACTTTTCTTTTATTAAATAAATTAACCTATCTGTATATCAATGACCACTGGCGCTCGTTCCTCACAAAATCAGCTGCTCAGGTCTCTAAGTTTTCTCCTTATGTCTTTTCCCGCAATAAGCTTCCTTACTTTTCTTTTGATTTTAATAGTACATGTCTCCCCATCTCATTCTCCTCTCTTCCTCTTCGTGCTAACTCCACTCCCCAGAGCACAGTGGTCAATGAATATGTCCACATCTTAAATTCTTCATTTCCCCGTCATGTAAAAATTTTCACTGATGGTTCCAAAAATGATAGCGGTGTGCGCGGTGCTTTTACGGCCCCCTCGCTTAATCACTCGAAATCCTTCAAACTTCCTTCTTTTTGTTCCATTTTTTCTGCTGAAGCAGTCTCCATTCTCCGTGCTGTCTCCTTTATTTCCTCTTCAAGAGGGATCTGTAAGTTTCTCATTATTACTGATTCCAAATCCGTGCTGCAAGCTATCTCTTCTCCTCCTTCCCACTCGACTAATGACATTATTCTTTCTGTTCGTGCCTCTATCTCCAACTTGCGCTTAGCACGTTCTATCCTTATTGACTTTTTATGGGTTCCTGGCCACTCTGGCATTGAGGGCAACGAAGCAGCTGACTTCCTAGCTCGTTCGGCGTCTCTCAATGGTTCATTCCTCCCGCATTTTCCTTCCCCAGACATCCTTTTCCTCTCCACAAGTCTCCATACCAGACTATAGGTTGACATCTCCCCTTCCTTTTTTGCCAATCGCTCCTCCTTCTACCTCCTCCTACAGCCTACTCCCAATTCACAGCCTTGGTACCAATTTCTTCCCTTTTCTCGGCGCTCGGCTATTGTTTCCTTCATCAGACTGAGACTTGGTCATTCCCTCCTTCCCTTTTCTCGTTTTTCTTTTTCTCTTTCACCTTCTCCCTTTTGCCCTCTCCACTCTACCGATCCTCCCTTTATATGCGACCCCAACCATATCCTTTTTGAATGCCCTGCTCTTTTTCCTGAGTGCTCTCATCTATACGCCGAACTCTTGGCGTTGGATCTTCCTACTCCTTTCAATGCTTCCTTTATCCTTTCCTTCCCATCTCTAGCCGTTATTCCCCTCCTTCTTTCCTTTATACTCTCTATCACCGATCGCCTCAGAATCTGAGTAGGTGATCTAAGTTCATGTAGTTGGGTCAGTGTTGACACCGAGCCCGTTAAAAAAAAAAAAAAAAATATTAAATAAATTAAATTAAATATATGTCTCTAGATATTATTTTTAATTATGAGATCTTGTTTTTGTTACCAGATTAAACTGAGAGTGAATTTTATTTAACCTAAAACACGTTTTACGCCGCGTTCGCGCGGCAATTTTCTTTCAAACAGATAACCATGCACACGCCTTAAAGATAAAACAAAATCAATTAATTAAACACCTCTACACACGTCACCGCATTGTCGTCAATTAATTCAAATACGGCCGCTACCACGTTGTGGACAATTAATTGAACACGCTTACGTGCGTCACCACGTGCGGCGGAAGCGAAAAGTAGGTGGGAAATAAGAAAAAAACAAAAAAATATTTACAAATTTATAAAAAATTTGTTAAAATGACCCGCTATTTATTTAAAACCGTCTGTTGTAATAATGCCGTTTTAAGCGTGATGCTTCGCTGTAATATTTTGAAAAATATATTATTTTTATACACAGTTCGTGTAGAATTGGTGACAGGCGTAATAGATCAAATTAACGTTTTGTCATTAATGTCGAATATGTCGTGTTGCTTATATAGCAAACTAGTTTCGTTAACCAACTAGAAGCAGTAAATTTTTAATTTACAAGCATCTTCACAATTTAATTATAATTGAATCCAAAAAATAAGCTTTGCAGTGTGCGTTTTTCAGTCTCATTTTAACTATTAATTTGAATAATTTTAATAGGTTATTAAACTTTATTTAAGTTAGTTTCTGGCATTGTTGTTTTTTTTGCAACTCATTTAACACATCTGGACTAAAATTAACGATTTTGAAGTTATGAATTTCATTGGGATATTGTATTTTGATTGTTCGACGTACTCAAAAAGAAACAAGTTCAGTCAAGCATGAGGTTTCATGCGCTGAGGATTCCGTATGAAAGTTAACAATACCTATAATTATTTAGTATGTAAGAAAATTTGTTTGAATAAACTTCCATTTTTATTTTATTATTTTAATTTAATATGTTAATAAATTTCAGAGATCTTTTCTAATAATAATTTAAAACAGTAAAGCAAAATACTAATTTGAATCGAAGTCTTAGACTAATTTGAAGTGCAATGTAATGGTTATGAAGAAAAATTAATTAAATCCTTTTTTTTATTTATTTAATTTTTATTTATTTTTTTAACTTATTGGTTTAGATTTAATAATACTAATATTAAGGTTTTATGATTTTTTAAAATGTGTAATTTTGTTAATCCCTACACCTATCTTTCTTGGATAGAACGATCGTTAAAGACATTTAATAAATACATAAACGAAAACACGCAAAAAATATTAATTAGAAATAATATTGATGCTACGTATCACTCTGCTGCGGCTGCTAGAATGTTGGTGCTCCCTGCTGGCAGGCTGGTGTACGTTGGTGATTGCATCCTGGTTTCTCGGCGAATGCGAGGGAGAGACACGGTAATCGAAATTATAGTTTATGAGTTTTGTAAATGTCACTAATTGGAAAACCGAATTTCGAGGCAATTTGGTTACTTTGTTATTAAACTTCTTTCGGTTGCAAGACGAACTGGTTACTTTACCAAAAAAGGTCGATATAGTTCCGCGATGTGAAAAAGACTGTCGTTCTACTGTGATGATTTTTTAACAATTCGGTATTTTCTTTCGACTCTCTCAGTACGTTAGACCATTATTAAATTTTTTTTTTTTATTTATTTACTAGCATAGTGCATTAAATTGTTTAACTAATGGAAATACTATTCGCATCTGTTTTTCATCAAGCGGACGTACCACCTAAACAATGATGCGGTGAGCCCGTTCCTTTCATTACAGTTCATAATAATACTAACACAAGCCGTAATGAAAATAACGAAACCGAAACCTGCGATCCCGTTCCGTTTCTTAGCCCTCGTACTAACACTACTAACGCAAATTATAACGATCCGAACTAAATTCTAAAAACCGCTGCAGTCTTGTACTCCGATAAAGCCAAAAGAAAAATAACACCTATTAACAAACTCGTTTATTCCTTGCATTCCAGAAACCTATTTAAAAAAAAACCAACATTTACAACTAAAAAACTATAAAGTTCTTGAATCAAATCCGGTGCTTGCTAGTTGTGCGCGTGGGGGAATAATATTATCCGTTCGTGCGGATATTAACTTTCAACAGATAATGTTACCATCCGATTTTCAACCAGTAACAGTCGAAATTCGTACGCCATCTCCACGGGAATCTCTAAACATAATTCCGAACCGTATTTAGAAACTTTTAAAGTTGCCAAAAATTCAAATAGTCCCTCCCCTCTAGCGCCGCGAGTATTATAGCTAAAAATTTTAAACACGGTTAATCATATTCGCTTTGACATATATTTCTCAAGTTTGGAATATCAAGATTTGAAATTTTGGTTAAGGAAATTTCGTTCTCGACAAATAACAATCTTTCCATCGATCGTGACCGGAAAAGAAATATTTTTGAAACTTTCGAGCTTTCAGTGCGTAAGGTTCCGAATTTTAAGATGGAAACCTAGATGTTCCAAAGTAAATAAATAAACAGGGACGCACATTTTTTTTAACCTTGTTCAAATCTTGAACTACAATACATAAATTACAAGCGGAGCTACACGTTATTTTTCACAATTTTATGAACTTTTAATAAATTTCAAACAGCTTCGTTAAGAAAATGAAATACCGGTCTGTTCCCGAAAAATAGCGCTCTTTCCATTAATGATGCACTTGAAAAAAATTTTTTTTTTACAAAATTTCGAGCTTACAGAGCCCCAAGACACTAATTTTAAAGTTGGAAACTTAGATGTTCTAAACCAGAGAAATATACATGGATGCCCATAATTTCTACTTTCCTAAAAATTTTTAGCTATAATACTCGCGTCACAAATCAATTCTCGCGCTTTTTCGAACTTTTCGGCAAACTTTGAAAGTTCCGTTAAGAAAATGAAATACGGTCTCTTTCCCAACAGATAGCGATCCTTCCAACGGTATATAACATGCCTTAGAAAAAAAAATTTTTTTCTTCAAAATTTCGAACTTTCGGCGCTCCAAGGGTCCAATTTTAAAACTGGAAATCCATATGTTCCAAACTAGAGAAATATAAGGGGTTGCGCACGTTTTTAGCCGCGTTCAAAATTTTTACCTGCAATATTCCTGGAGGTAGGGGGGAGACACGTAATTTTTTTTGTTTTTTTGAACTTTTCGGCAACTTTCAAAGTTTTGCTA
This sequence comes from Icerya purchasi, assembly GCA_039619475.1. Lineage (NCBI taxonomy): Eukaryota > Metazoa > Arthropoda > Insecta > Hemiptera > Monophlebidae > Icerya > Icerya purchasi. The sequence goes on along the minus strand of CM077116.1, from coordinate 32,414,488 downwards.
AGAAAATTAAATACGGTTTCGTTCCAAACAAATAGCGATCTTTCTACTGATATATCACAAGCTCCGGCAAAAAAATATATTTTTTAAAAATTTGGAGCTTTCGGTGCCCGTAGAGTTTAATTTTAAATCTGGACCTGGATGTCCAAAACTAGAGAAACATATGTGAAGTTGTATATTTTCTACCTTGTTCCAAATTAATAGCTATAATACTCGCGTCGCAAAGAGGGGGCTACAAATTAGAGCTCGAGCTTTTTTGAACTTTTCAGCAACTTGGAAAATTTCGTTAAGAAAAGGAAATACGGTTTCGTTAATGACGAATAGTGATCTTTCTAATAATAGATCACAACCCGGGGGAAAAAATATTTTTTTTCAAAATTTTGAACTTTCGGCGCCTTGAGGGTCTAATTTTACAACTGGAAACCTGGGCGTTTCACACTAGAGAAATATACGTAGATGCGCATATTTTTAACCGTGTCCAAAATTTTTAGCTGTTATATTTGCTTCGCTAGGAGGCTAACACGTCATTTTTTGCGCTTTTTTGAATTTTTCAGCAACTTTGACTTTTTCGTTAAGAAAATAAAATACCGTTTCGTTCCCAAAAACTAGCAATCTTTCTAATGATATATCACAAACCCAAGAAACAAAAATTTTTTTTTCAAAATTTTTAATTTTCGGGGCCCCGCGGATATCATTCTAAAATTAAGGGGCCGGTTGTTTCAAATCAGAGAAATATACATGGAGTCATGTATTTTCTACCATGTTCCAAAAGTATAGCTATAATACTCGCGTCGCAAAGAGGGGGCTGCAAATTAGAGCTCACGCTTTTTTGAACTTTACAGCAACTTTGAAAGTTTGGTTAAGAAAATGAAATACGGTTTCGTCCCCGACTAATAAAGACCTTTCTAATGATATATCACAAGCCTAATAAAAAAAATATTTTTTTTCCAAATTTCGAGCTTTTGGCGCCCCGAGGGTCTAATTTTAAAGCTGGAAAGCTGGATGTTCAAAACTAGAGAAATATTGGGGGAAGCGCATATTTTTAACCGCGTTCGAAATTTTTATCGATAATATTCGCGGCGCTAGGGGGGGGGACACGTCATTTTTCACGCTTTTTTGAACTTTACGGCAACTTTAAATTTTTTGGTAAAGGAAATGATATAAGGTTTTGTTTCTGATAAATAGCGATCTTTCAAACAATATATTACATGATTGGAAAAAAAAATGTTTTTACAAAATTTTGAACTTTCGAAGCCCCGGAGTTTTATTTTTAAAGCTGGAAACCCGGATGTTCCAAATTACAGAAATATACGTAGAAGTATATATTTTTAACCATGTTTTAAATTTTTAGCTATAATACTCGCAGCGCTAGGGGACGCGCAATTTTTCGAGCTTTTTTGAGCTTTACCGCAATTTTGAAAGTTTGGTTAAGAAAATGAAATTCGGTTTCGGCCTCGACTAATAGAGATCTTTCTAATGATATATCACAAGCCCAAGAAAAAAAATATTTTTTTCCAAAATCTCGAGCTTTCGTCGCCCTGAGGGTCCAATTTTAAAGCTGGAAACTCGGATGTTCCAAACTAGAGAAATATACGTGAAAGCGCATATTTTTAACCGTGTTCAAAATTTTTATCGGTAATATTCGCGGCGCTAGTGGGGGGGGACACGTCGTTTTTCGCGCTTTTTTGAACTTTACGGCAACTTTGAAAGTTTCGTTAAGGAAATGAAATTCGGTTTCGTTCTCGACAAATAGCGATCTTTCCATCGATATATCGCATGCCTGTAAAAAAAAATATTTTTTTACAAAATTTCGAGCTTTCGTCGCCCCGAGGATCCAGTTTTAAAGTTGGAAATCCGGATGTTTCAAACTAGAGAAATATACGGGGATGTGCGTATTTTTAGCCTCATTCAAAATTTTTAACTACAATACTCGCGGCGCTACGGGGGGGGACACGTCATTTTTTGCGGTTTTTTGAACTTTTGGGCAACTTTACCTAACTTTTGTACCGTAATTTTTTGATTTTATGAAAGTACTCCTGCATTGTAGTTTATATTTTGAATTACAGCGTTATAGGTTTATCTAGTGACGAGTTATGATTTTTTAAGTGATTTCTGAGGTCGTTTTATGTACCATATTATATATTCTTGACGGTTTTTTGGGTTTTTTGCCGCCCAGGTTAATCGGTCAACTTCAAGTTATAGATCGTTTTAAAGATAATTTTAATTGTAATTTATGTTCCAAATTTGAAGTTTATAAGTCAAGCCGTTCGTGAATTATTGATTTTTATTTGATATTTTTGTCATTTGTGTACCATCTTATAAGGATTCCGTACATTATATGTATACGGAATCCTAAAAATTATTGGATATTTTTTTTTTTTGAAGTTTGCATAAAAAATGTAACAACATCCTGTTTTCCATAATACAATGTTAAGCCTACAGATTTACTACATGGCTGAACCAAAGCTAACATCATATTCGATCTCTTGTCTCGTCTTTGTTCTCGTTCCGATCCATTCTCATAGACTTTCTATGGGTCCCTAGTCATTCCAATATTGAGGGCAATGACGCAGCTGACTCTTTAGCTCGCTCAGCCGCCCGCATTGGTCCTTTCCTCGACTCTTTCCCTTCCTCAGACATTCTTTCTCTGTCACGCTCTAATCATTCTAGACTTTGGACTGACATGTATCCATCTTTATTCTCAAATCGCTTTTCACAGTACCGTCTTATTCAACCGGTTCCTAGTTTCCTGCCTTGGTTTCAATCTATTCCTACCTGTCGTCGTTCCACTGTTGTTTCCTTAATTAGGCTTAGAATCAATCATTCTCTACTCCCCTCTTCTCGCTTTCGATTCGCTTTGTCCCCGTCTCCTTTCTGCACGCTTCACGCTTCTGAGCCTTCTTGTGTTTGTGACTCAAATCACATCCTATTCGAATGTTCTACACTCTCTAACGAACGCTCCTTTCTTTACGCCCAACTTCTAGTTTTGGGTCTTCCTACTCCCTTTAACGATACCTATATTCTTTCCTTCCCATTGCCTTCAGTTATTCCATTGCTGCTGTCCTTTGTCTTTTCCATTTCTGACCGCTTGGCTCTTTAGTTATAACTCTTAACTTTTCATGTTGTTGGGTCAAGGCCGCTGGCGCGCCCAGGGTAGGAAAAAAAAAAAAAAGCTAACATCATTAAAAGCTTCCACAACACCAGTGGAAATCTCTCTTCCGCTGAAATAACCCATTATTAAAAACTGTTTTTTTTTTCTTTTTTTTTGGATACACCAACTATAGACATAAACCCAGCGCAAATGGAATTTTTGGAAGTTTTAGTATACGTCAACGAGATTCGAATCAGATCCCTCTTGAACGAAACACCACTAAACTGTACCGCGGTAGCTGGCTAACTTATTTTAGGGTCGATATCATTTAAGCCTCGTTACATTTCGGTCTGGCTACGTTTTGACTGCGTCCTGTTTCAAAGTAAATTTAATTTAGTGTCAGTAATTCAATAATCAGCTAAAGCGGCTGAAATTAAAAGTTCATTTTAAGAAAGCAAAGTCGATTTGGATTCCGGATTTTATTCAAGAGTTTTGTTTGTTAGTTTTAAGAAGGTTTTTCTTTCATCTTCATTCCTTTTTAATTCTTCGCTTTAGGGTGAATTTTTACTGTTGACAACCCTTCCCTCCTGAAAAAAAAAAAAAAAAAAAAAAAAATTAAAAATTCAATTGGGATTTTTATTATTTTTTAAGAAATCATTTTAAACAGTTTACATTATCCGTCATTTACTTTAAATGCACTATTTTTAGAAACTTCATTTTATTATTTTTCTTAAAAGATAACGTACCAAAAATATCGGCAGAAATACTATATTTAAAAACATTCCATAATTTTTTTTTAAAATATTTATTAAACGAAGTTATCTTTTTGCGGCAAGAAATTTTACTATAAAACAAAATTGATGAACTACTTTTATAATTATATTCCCCGACTACAGTGTAAACTAGTTAATATAAAAATAATAAACAAAAAAAAAAAAAATCGCACCATATTTACAATCGAAATAACAAAATTAATTTGTGTATTTAATTTAAAAATTTTTTTTCTTGCGGATTTTCACCAGTTAACACACAGAGAACATTCTTATCACACCCGTAAGAACTTTAATTGTACCATTCTGTTTAGCTGAATCGATAGATTAAAAAAAAGTACAGAAAACTCCGGTCACTTGTTAGGTGTGAAATAAATGAAAAAGAACTGAAATGTTATTCAAAAAGTATAAACCATTTAATTTAATTCTAAAATATAAAGATTTTCTATAATAATACATTCCTCGTGTAATTTTCTAATCCACAAGTAAAATTTTGGGGGACCGCTCCTTAGGGCGCGATCGATCGGGCTCAGCCTCTTTCGGGCACAGACGAACTCAGACCATTTCACAGACCACCTACGGTGATTTTCAGGTATCATCCGTTAAACGTTATCATCTGTGTTAGCGAGAAAAACGAGTTACCAAATACTGCCATCAGAAATTCCGTCCAAAAAATAGCGTTCTTCGTTAACGATTTAGTTTTTCCGCACGTATAGAATATTATATATGCAGATATAATCACAAAACACATATTTTACATGATTTTATTTGGTTATTCACTTTTTTTAAATATTTTCTATTTTTTTTTGAAATAACGACTTCAGCGTGAAATACTGATGAACAGACTTACGCGATGTAAATTTAAGAGTTCTACTAGCAATAGTGATACGAAACGGACGAAAATTATTAATATTAATAAAACCGAATTGCAAATCGTAAACAATAATCCATAAATCTGCGGTCATGAACTCCCTTATATTGAATTGGAACTGCAACGGAATTTTCGCTCATTATGAAGAACTAAAGTTGCTTATCTCTACATATCATCCAGCAATAATCTCATTGCAAGAAACAAGGCTCAAAACAAATCAAATACCAAACCTAGCTTCTTATTCTGTCCTGAAGTCCCCCCCACCAGCTGGGCGCAATGCCCACGGAGGTGTCCTATTAGCAATCCGGAGAAATCTGTCATTTCAGCACATCCGACTTAATTCAGAGCTTCAAAATCTATGTATTCGTGTCCATCTTGACCAGCCTTTCACTCTATGCTCTTTCTATCTCCCTCCACAAGAAACTGTAATTGTAGCTGATTTCCTCACTTCAATTCAACAACTTCCGACACCGATAATTCTCGTTGGCGATTTCAACTGTCATACTCCTTGCCTGGGCAGTAATTATACCAATCCGAATGGTCGCTTAATAGAAAATCTACTACACACTCTTAACCTATGCATACTAAATCCACCGGAGCCCACGCACTATAGTTTCGCGTTTCGTACATGGTCTAAACTAGACTTAATCATTTCATCCCCTCAAATAGCCAGTTCCTTAATGGTATTCCATCATGCTGATCTCGCGGACAGTGATCACGTTCCCATGCTGGTCAACAAAATCGTCAGCTCAGCGTCATTAGGAACTCATATAACTCACTGGAATTACAGAAAAACTGATTGGTCTCGCTACATAGCCCAATGCCGCACTATTTCGCTGAACTTAACCAAGGATATTGATTTCGTAGTGGATAACTTCACCTCAGCTCTACTCAATGCAGCACGGTCAAACACCCCAGCGCCCAAACAACCCACACGGAAGCTAGTACCATGGTGGACGACCGAATGTGCTACTGCCATTCGCCTCAGACGCAGTGCACTGAGAAAACTAAAATCTGCCCCCACGATTGAACTCCACACAGCTTACAGGAAAGCTCGTGCAAAAGCAAAATGGACAATCAAGCAGGCTCAGCGAAAAACATGGAGAGATTTTACCTCTACAATCACAGCATCAACACGAGCAAGCCTACTGTGGTCAAAAATCCGCTCTTTAGACCATCTCTCATCTAACTTATTTCCCGCAGCTATCAAAGTCAGCAACTTCCGAACAAGCGATCCTACCGAAATAATCTCTGCTTTCGCCGATCACTATGAGCATTCTTCCACTGGTACAGATAACTCGCACACTGCGGAACAGCTTATTCCCTTCAACTCTAATTGTGATAACGAGCCATACAACCAGCCCATCACTCTCCAAGAACTATCCTCAGCTATCAAACGCACAAAAGAAGCTGCTCCCGGTAGTGACAATATACACATCTCCATGCTCAAAAACGCTCCCATTGAAACCCATCAAGTCTTACTCCAAATATACAACAAGATGTGGATTGAAAACACTTTTCCCTCGGCCTGGAAGACAGCGATTATTACTCCCATCTTGAAATCTAACAAAAATCCTGCACTCACAGAAAGCTATCGGCCAATATCACTAACCTCGGTGTTGTGCAAAATTTTTGAACGAATAGTTCTCTGCCGTCTGAACAGAATATTAAACTCGGAAAACCGACTACATAAATCACAGTTTGGATTCCGGAGCGGGCGTTCTACGTTACACCCATTGTACATTCTTCATAATGCTATAATAGAGTCGTCAGCTCAAAAAACTCACCTGTTGGCTGTTTTCTTCGACCTTACCCAGGCGTTCGACAGAATTCACAGATCAAAAATTATGGCTCAGCTCTGCAAATGGGGCCTTGGAGGTAACTTAGCATCGTTTATAAGTAACTTCTTATCCGAACGGAAATTTATCGTTCGAATAGGAAAGCACTCTTCCTCGTTACGCTCACTAAAGAACGGAGTCCCACAAGGCTCCGTCCTCAGCCCGACCCTATTTAATATTGCTACCAGTGATCTTCCCTCCGCTGTACAACCGCCGGTGCAGTGCTCACTGTTTGCTGACGATATTACCATTTTCGTGAACTGCAACACCATAAAAATTGGAGAGAAAGTATTACAGAGAACAACATCAAGAATCTCCGAATGGTGCTATCAAAATGGCCTCCAAATTTCCATCTCAAAGACCAAGGCTATTCACTTTTGTCGGATTCGGAAATGCAAACACAAAATTTCCATTAACCTGGATAGTAATCAGCTGGTCGCAGCTTCCTCCGTTCGTTACCTCGGTCTACTTTTTGACCAAACTCTATCGTGGAAACCCCATATAAAGCAATTGAAACAATCCTGCTTCCAGAAAATTAACCTATTAAGAAAACTCGCACACACCACTTACGGATCAGACCGTGTCTCGCTACTTCGAATTTATCGCGCAGTAATAAGATCCAAATGTGACTATGCCTCGGAGATATACTCAACAGGTAACCAGAACTACTTACGATCATTAAACATCATCCATAATACAGCTCTACGGCTTTCTACAGGAGCATTCCGCACTACTCCCATCGATAGTCTACATGCAGAGACGCCCGAATGGCCCCCAGATATTCAACAAATGGCTCGCTCGTCCAACTTTTACATCCAATGCATCGCCTCAAACTTCAGACCTCCGCGTGTAATTCCAATTACTCTTCAAGCTAGAATGGAAACAGCCGAGACTATCCTCTCACATTACCAGCGGATATTATCAACCATCAACATTAGGCAACCACGGTTAATCTCTCATTCAGCCGCAGTCATTTCACCATGGGACCACAATCCAGTTAAAGTGGATCTAGATTTATTAAATTGCAGCCGCAACGAAAATATTATCTCCGAGGAGGCTAAATCAAAGATATCTTCATATGCCCGCAATGCATCAGTACTCTTTACGAACGCGTCTATCTTCGACACTTTCGTAGGGTGTTCAGTGATAAAAGGAGATGCCGCACTAATTCGATACTCACTTCCTGAATTCTTCTCCATCCTCTCGGCTGAACTATACGCAATACTCTTAGCACTACAGTTCTTCTTGAATCAGGAAACAGACAATTCAGTAGTAATCTGTTCCGACTCCGTTGCGGCTTTGAATTCCATATCCGATGTCTATAACGATAAACAACACCCCATTGCGAAGGAAGTTGCCAATCTACAAATATCTGCCCCTGCTCGCGCGATATCATTCCTCTGGATTCCAAGTCACTCGGGAATTCCTGGAAACGAGCTGGCCGACAGAACAGCAAAAGAAGCTGCAACGATTCTCCCCGTTCCAGACATTCCGGTACCAGCTTCAGATTATGTCCGCCATCTCAAATTGGCTTTGGCCACACTATGGCACCAGCGATGGCTGGCCGTCCCGTGTTCCAATAAACTTCGCCAAATCAAACAAAACGTTCGACCGTGGACGACTCACCTAACCCGACGAAAGGACGATGTAATTGTCACCAGACTCCGGCTGGGACACACACAAAGCACACATGGCCATCTGCTGCAAAGAACTCCGGCTCCAATCTGCAATATTTGTAACACTAATCTAACTGTTCTCCATGTCCTCATAGAATGTCCTCAGTTCTCCTCCCTCAGATTTTCACATAACCTTCCCTCCTCCTTATCTACCATTCTCTCTGATGACCCCATAATCCTTTCGAACTTAATCCGTTTCCTACATCAAGCAAATCTATATCATACAATATAACCTCACTCCTCGTTAACTTATTATATTCGCTTGTAATTATCCGTGCCTCTAGCCAATAGTTGCTGAACACGGCACGCTAATTCAAATAATAAATAAATAAATAAATAAATAAATAAATAAATAATAATCGATCAAATACTTTATCGTTTTTCTTCATTTTTTTTTTTTCTAACGTATAGTCAACCGGATTTAAAAAATTACAAACTATCGACTCTACGTCATTTAAAGTGTAACATAACTCGATTGAATTTGCTTCTGATACATATTCCTTGTATTATTTTTCTTTTTTTTTCGCATCTAGCACATTTATTTGAGGATATGTTTATTAAAGTTTTTTCTGTTATCTATGATTTTAATTATATATTTAATTCCTTAACGAATCAACCCTGGTTTCAAAGAAATATCGAAAATGATAGACAAAGGCGCAAAATGTTTTAAACATAAACAGATTTATGTTAATACTGGGCAAGAAATATATACGATGTTACAAATTAATAATTAAATATCTTTGTTTTGAATCTAATGTTATATAAATATTAATTATGGTAATCTTTAAATTAACTCACAGAATGTTTAGTACATCAAACATCCTGCCCGGCTAACCACCTTTTTTTTTTTTTTTTTTTTTTTAGTTCGGTTAGAAAAATGTTCTATCGCCAAAACACAGGATTACTATTATTTCCGTAAAAATTTTAATAAAGACAAGAAGCAAGAAGCTTTCAAACCTTGAATTTGTTTAAATATTCCCGATAAATGGACTGCGGGAAATTCTATTTTAAAAAAAATGGATAATGTTCTTCTGTATATAAATAGGCAAAGACAAAACAGTTCAGTACCTTCTTCTTCACTGTTTATTAACCGATCTCATGCTTTTTTTTTTCTGTTTAGTAACTATTGATGATCTTTAGAGATATCAGTACACAAAATTTTGGAGACAGTTATACTTTTCTTTTTTCGTATTTAAATAAAAAAGTAATACAAAAAGTGAAAAAAGAAATCGCTCCAGCCTGTAAATCTATTCTTATTGAAATCTTTTAATTTTTCTTAATAATCATCATTATTGGCTTTTTTACAGTGTACTAAATTTTAAGGTGTCATTTAATTTTTGTATTGAAAGTACATATAAAAGTATATGTTCTCAGATATATAATGGACAAATATACAAGACTGGGAAAAAAATTTTGGAAATATACAAATTCATATATATTTTCCTAAAATTTTTAATGATAATTATGGTCGAATTTGGACCATTGGGGAAACGCTAGTATTTATAAACACGTGACTGAAGTGGCAAACGGTAAGTATATGAGATACATCTACATTGTAAAATGATTTAATCAACCCAGAATAACACTCCTACTGAATGGCATGGACTCATCAAATCAAATGACGAATTAAAATCACGGTTTTTATCAATTATTTGTATTTAACTGAAATTGAGCATAAGCAAGGATATATAAATCGACACATTCCTCGTTTTTAAAATTAACTTAAAAATATTAATGACTTAGTAATTAAATAATGATTCATTAACCTTAGTGTGGTAAGCATTAACGTTCCAAGTCCGAGTAAAAACAGTCAGTGAAAGTTTTTATACATACAATAATTGAAAGTTATTAGAATATTTATTAATTATTAAACTGGCGTACATTGGCGGATAGTTTGCACAAAATTAAAAATGCAGTATTGCGATTTTTTTTCCATTTTCTAGCTACTAATGCTTAATTATTAATCTACATGGGTATGCCGGGTGTAGCAGTGTCATCTACGTATTTTTCCAACATAAATCCTAATCGTTCATAAACATACTTTGTTACTGCATTTGATTTTTCCTTTATTCAATTAGCAAACGAATTACTTATATTATTTTCTTATAAACACTTCGGCGCTTTAAACATTTGAATTATTACTGGCAGTTCATGAGTAATTTCTTGTTATTTCTAATAATGAAGCGAGCGGCTCAAAAAAATATAATAATAATTAGAAAAATCGACTAGGCAATACTTGATGTGTGTTTTGTATGGAAAAAGAAAAAGTAAAGAAGTAAGGTGAGAAACAAAAGCGATTAAGTAATTTTCTACTGTCAAATAGGAGTTTAATAAAAAAAGTAAAAGAACCGACAATGTCTGCAACTACTTTGTAATTAAAACGTTTGTTGGTTACAAAACGCGTTTTAACTAAATTTATTTTTCTACAATTTCAATTGCAATAATACTTTCTAAATATTGTCAGTTCAGGTAGGTTGGATTTGAGTAACACAAAGCTTTAAAAGGAATAATTTGCAGGTATTCGTTATTCGAATCATCGTTCTATCAATTTACATTAAATATTTATAATAGTAACTTTTTTGACTTATGTTTCTCATCATATCGGCTTTCTTTACTAAAGGTTTTTTAGTTTTATTTCGAAAAAAAAAATCTTTGGTAACGGTAGTGAATAATATGAAAGAAGCTATATTTAGTTCTCTATACCTGCTTATTGGCAATGACTGCAAAACCTAAATGAGAATTACCTTTTTCGACCTCAGTCTTATTTATTTATTTAGACACGTCAATCAAGGACCTTTACCCGATTTGCATTTCGGTACTTATGATGTGTTGTTGCAAATACGAAATTATCCGTACGCTTGCTTGTTTTCCTTTTGTATTTGCTGAACAGAAAAGTCCCGTTGAGGCAAAATGTGATCAAACAATAAATGAGTAATTATTAAAATGATCACGATCATCTATTTGTTTTTGAGTAGTTATTTCATTAATTTATTCAGGATGATTTGTCAGTTAGCCTTAGTATGTTTGTTTTTTTTTTTGTTCAATTCCTTTAGGTTACTTTTTCAGATTTATCCTCATTTGGCCTAAAAGTAAAACGAACAGAAAGAAAGGGGGACACACGAATTGCGCACCAAGCACTAACTCAGTGACAAGTCACACACGAATTTCGCACCAGACCCGAAATAGCCCACCCGCTGACAACTCGAATTGCGCACCGCCTTTAAAAAAAATACTCTGATTTTATAAAATCGGTGAAGGAATAAAATGAGTAAAAGTCGCTCTTTCAGTGACTTCCAAAATGTGTTATCGTAATGAAACATTTACTATTTGGAATAATAACCGAACTACACTTCAGTCGATTAAAAAAGCCTTTAACGTTTGCGAAAAATAGGCTACTATCCCGTTAGCAGTACGATTGTTATTCGAAATATTTTTAACAATCTAGAAACGTACTCATATTTAAAGAAATGCTGCATAAAATAGAATAATTTTTGCACGAATATTATATAAAATAACGTAAATTACGATAATATTTCTAACTGAATATGTAGAATTTTCAGCGCACGGCATATTATGTTTCATGAAGCTTCTATTTCACATTAATACAAAGTACTTTCATATCAACTGATTAATGTACATAAAATATAAATGTGACCATGTAAAATTTTCGAGTTTGACAAATTAAATATGTTATTATAATATAGAGTTACTTAGAGTTTAAGGGAACCGAGTTTCGGGAAAGTTTCAGTTCAGATTTTATTTTATCCATTAATCAGTGTTCAATCTCAGTTATAAATTTTCATTTGAATTAAAAGCAAATTTGTTAAAAATCGTAATTTTTTCATCTAGTGTACCATCAAACACAATATAGTATTCTATATACTTAAATTTTAAATGACAACGCAAAAATTTACTATTAAAAGAAAATCCTATTTAAAACAATTTAATAATAAAACTTACAACAATTATAATTACGTAAATAAATAGTGTTAGTACTACTACTTTTTTCCTTTAAATGTTAGTTGGATTTAACAAGATAATAATTTTCCTTCGTCAAGTTTTTATAATTTGTAGTTTATTGTAAATTAAATAGTTTCTTATCTAGATAATAGATATTTTTGCGCACATTTGGTCGGTATTAATGTGTTTTGTTAGATAAATGATAAAGAAGCAGAAGTTTAAACTCAAATTTGGGTTATTTATGAGAATAAAAAAGTAATTCTTAGAAGCAACACTGAAATATGGTTTCACTACTTCCGTGTAATGTTTTCCATTAATACAGAACATGCCCGGGAAAACATTTTTTTTTTTGAACTTTTAAGTTTCCAGCACCCTCCGGTAATTTAAATTTAAAGCTAAAATATCGTTATATTTTTCTTTCCAAAGTATCCGTTTATATATTTTCGAAAACTACATTCGTTTGCCGTTTTTAGATGCAAATGGGGTTTAAATTAAGTGCTTATTGGAAATGGTTATTGCGATGCAAAGTTTTTGTTGTTTATTGTATATTTTAAATTTCAGGAATAATATCTGTTGGTGATTTATGCATTTTGAAGTAATTTTTAGATAATTTTAAATTTGTCATATTACATATTCTTAACTCGTTGCGCGACTTTTAGCGCTCAGGGGTTAGAAGAGTTGTTCGAACGTTAGCATTTTCTGAAAGAGCATTTAATACTATTTTTGTATATAGCTTTACATTTTAACGTGTAAGCGTCATAATTTTTCCTCATAAAAAATTATCAAAAATTATCATCTGGCTTATAATAAGTACATAACAGTAATTCGACACTGTTTAAATTACTGCTCTATTTTTAATCATAGAAATAAAATGATGTTTCAAAATTGTTATTTTACAGGGGCTTTGTAGAATTCAAACTGTTCTAGAAATATTCATTCCCATAATAAAACTGTTAACACTGATAATTGCTTAACATTAATGGTAACACGAAATTACGTATATATGAAAGTGAAATATCTTATTGAAAATAATAACTTACAAATAAGGAAAAATTTTAGCTGCCGCTATGTCAAGAGGTAGTATACACGTGTAATCAGAAATGTATAATTCTTTTGAAACTAGAAAGATAAAAGAACACAAATGTAAACAATTAGGAGTAAGCTAAATTACTGAAAGTTGAGCTAACTGGTAAATTGCAAAAGCCGGAATCAATTTTTAATGATTAAAACATAAATATATCACAGTTATTTATCGGAAGTACTTGTTTTAAAAAAAAAAAAATGGAATTAGAAGTTTAAACAATTACGTATATTTAAAATTAATCTGGCGTATTCTCAAATATTTTTTAATAAACCGTCATTATAGAGGAATGATTTTTAATACATAAGCAGATGTAGTATTTTTCATTAGTAGATTAAAAATTAATTTCAAAAATACGATACGTAAAAATGTTGAAAGTTATCGAACATTAAAAATATAGTACGATCAAGCGCCATCAGTTTTGGAAACCCTTAGTCCAGTGAACAGTTATTATGGTCCGAGCGTCGTTTTCGTTTGTTTTTTTATATTTCATACCTGCAAACTTCCGGTGCGCAATTCGTGTGTGGAGATTACAGACCTTTTTTTAACCTTCGACTCAGGTAAATAACGGTGCGCAATTCGAATGTGGCCAAAGAAAGAAATGATTAATATTTATGAAAAAATGAACTTACTCCTGCGAGCATGTTTTGTAGTAAATGAAAACATAAAATGACACATGAAGTAGGCATGAAAGAGAGAAGAGGATAAATTTTGAACATATTTATAAGAAAAATAATATTCTAGTACGTCGTTTTTTTTTTTGTTTCTTTTTTTCAAATACGGCTTAAACACAACTGTGCCGATATCAAGTTGAGCCTGTTAAATTAGCTTACAGCATACTACACAAATTACAATGTTTGGTCGTTTAGTATTAACTGAAATTTTCAAAAACCACAAAAAATCGAACAATATCCTCATTATTCATCGATAAGGAATCAATCTTTCTCATATGAAATGGATACAATTCTATTTAATAAATAGGTATTTTCTGTAACACGCATAAATAATATTTAAGTTACCAACAATCTGAAACCTATAGTATGTATTGCGAGAAAACTGGCGAAAAAAAGTTATCCCCCCGTTTCCACAGAAACGGTAATTTCTCGAACCATATATATACATACAAGGTACAACGAGTGTTCATACAGCTAGTCGAATTAGAAATTATGTTTCTCCTCCTTCAGGTTTTCCCAACAGAATAAGAGTTTGCAATTAAAATATAATAATAATAGCATTAATTACAAATATAGAAATAAACGATTTCTAAGATTATTGTTTGTTGCGACTTTCAACGAACGTTTGTCTCAATCGACATATTTCTTTTTTTTACTGGGTTACTTTTAACAATAAGACTACGTTTTCTTTATTTTGTTGATATTATATCACGTTCATAGACGAATGACAGAAACCATTGTGTGTCAACATCCTTTGCGGCATTATTTTTTTTTCCGAACGAAAAAGTAAAAATAACAATAACGGCATGTTTTACACCCATTCATTAAACATTTTGTTATGTTCTTCTGTTAGGAAAATTCCTTTTTCTTAGAAATTTAAAACCGGACAGCCAATCGTACCGGTTATGAACAATGCAGGTAAATCAATTTCACCTTTTATAAAACTGTTCAGAATTCGGTAAAATAAAAAAACCACAGCCAATACTCATTTGCAGAAAACAGTTTCATTAATTGGTCATTATTAAGAATAGTCTATTCGAAAAATATTTCTTCTTGCGCCGAAATAATAACAACTGCTTTACAATAAACCTTCCAAGAAAAACATACGATTTTTTCCATGACGATGTTATCACTTTTGCTTCTTCTATTATTCCTACGGATTCGCATATTATAAAATATTCCAGGTCCTATTCATTACCTCTTTTCTGTCATTCGCAGGAAATCTCCCATGGCGAAAACCGAACCGACAAAAAAAAATTGACGCCCGTTTGAGAAACATGAACAATCCATAAAATTATTTTCCACATATATACTTTTAGTGCTGTCGTATTTTTTCAGAATACGCAGTGGCGATTAAAATTTACTTGTTTTCTAAAATAATTATATATAACGGTTATAAAACAAATATGTACTTCTAAGAATGTCAAATAGTTGTTTAATAATCGGAAAATTTTTGTTACTTAATTATGTTAATTATATTACTAAATGAGCTACTTTATTGATGTTTTTGCATGGTTTAAATGTAGTTTATACTTCCCAGTAATAAGAAAAACAGATTCCAAGTAATTAATCTGTGTTCCACAACGTGCAGGATTAAATATCTAGCTCTAAAATATTTATTTTTCAGGTAGCTAGATTTTAGAAAAAATAAATAAACAAATAAATAAAATATAAAATTTAATTTTATCGCAAATACAACAAAGTAGTTGAGCATAATGTGTCAACCGCCAAGGATTTAATATAAGTATGAATTACCGTAATTTCAATTTACATAATACTAAATTAAAAACGGGGCCTAAAGTTAATAAACAATATTTTTTAGTTGTTTTTCATAATCATTAAAGTAATTTTAGTTTTAATTTTTTGTGAATGTAAAAATTTATTATAAAGCACTTAGATTTCCTTTGGAAACAGAAAATCTGTCACAGAGGGAAATTATTTTCATGATCTACTAATTGTTTCTGAAATTTTTTATTGAAATAACCCGCTAAACAAAATCATAATCAGCACTTCAGGTATTTATAACCGAAAATAATTCTTTTTGCGATATACCAACGCAAAAGAATCATCGAAAACAGCTGGTTTATTTTCTAAATAAATTAATTACTAATTTCACGGGTGTTTTTTTGATTCATTACGCCCTAAATATGATAGTTATAGAAAGAAAAAAAAATTAAAAACTCACTAAGGCTAAACTAGGTCTACTTGGAAAAGGGACGAAGTCGAGATGTAACGAGGCGAATCGTGTTGCGGCCGAAACGATACGACTCCCCAGGTAGGTTTAAAAAGATTCTAAAGAAATGTGATTACTCCTACACCCGGCATAAACATGTAGGTTACCAATTAAGCATTAGTAGCTAGAAAAAAAAAAAAAAAAAATCGCGATACTATATTATTAGTTTTGTGAAAATTATCCGACAAGCTACGCCAGTTTATTAATTAATAAAATATTCTAAAAACTTTCACTGACTGTTTTTACTCGGACTTGGATTAAAAACAGGGCCAGTACGAAAGTGTTCCGTTAAAAGTAAACATAAAAATAGAAGAATAACTTCTTAAAATTAATGAACAATATTTTTTAGTTATTTTTGATAATCATTAAAGTAATTTTAGTTTTAATTTTTTATGAATGTAAAAATTTATTATAAAGCACTTAGATTTCCTTTGAAAACAGAAAATCTGTCACAGAGGGAAATTATTTTCATGATCTACTGATTGTTTCTGAAATTTTTTATTGAAATAAGCCGCTAAACAAAATCATAATCAGCACTTCAGGTATTTATAACCGAAAATAATTCTTTTTGCGATATACGAACGCAAAAGAATCATCGAAAACAGCTGGTTTATTTTCTAAATAAATTAATTACTAATTTCACGGGTGTTTTTTTGATTCATTACGCCCTAAATATGATAGTTATAGAAAGAAAAAAAAATTAAAAACTCACTAAGGCTAAACTAGGTCTACTTGGAAAAAGGACGAAGTCGAAATGTAACGAGGCGAATCGTGTTGTGGCCGAAACGATATGACTCCCCAGGTAGGTTTAAAAAGATTCTAAAGAAATGTGATTACTCCTACACCCGGCATAAACATGTAGGTTACCAATGAAGCATTAGTAGCTAGAAAAAAAAAAAAAAAAAATCGCGATACTATATTATTAGTTTTGTGAAAACTATCCGCCAAGCTACGCCAGTTTATTAATTAATAAATATTCTAAAAACTTTCAATTATTACATGTATAAGAATTTCATTGACTATTTTTCCGCGGACTTGAGACGTTGATGTTCACCACACTAAGGTTAATGAATCTTTATATAATTACTTAGTCATTAATATTTTTAAATTAATTCTAAAAACGAGGAATGTGTCGATTTATATATCCTTGCTTGTGCGCAATTTCAGTTAAATACAAATAATTGATAAAAACCGTGATTTTAATTCGTCATTTGATTTGATGAGTCCATGCCATTCAGTAGGAGTGTTATTCTGGGTTGATTAAATCATTTTACAATGTAGGTGTATCTCATATATTTACCGTTTGACACTTCAGTCATGTGTTTATAAATACTAGCCTTTCCCCAATGGTCCAAATTCGGCCATAATTATCGTTAAGAATTTAAGGAAATTATATATGAATTTAATGAAGAATCTTTTTTCATACTGTTAAATAAATATATAAAAATAGTAAGTTAATAATAACAAATATAATAAACAATTAGAACAAACTAATAAGATAAATTTACTTACTTAATAACGTTTTCGAGCAAAGCCCATCATCAGCTAAACTAATATGTGAACAGATACAAGATTTAGAATTTGTATCTGTTCACATATTATTTTAGTTGATGATGGGTTATGCCCGAAAACGTTACTAAGTAAGAAATTTATCTTATTAGTTTGTTCTAATTGTTTATTATATTTGTTATTATTAACTTACTATTTTTATATATGAATCTGTATATTTCCAAAAATTTTTTCCCACTCTTATATATTTGTTCATTATATATCTGAGAATATATACTTTTATATGTACTTTCAATACAATCATTATTAACTGACAACTTAAGATTTAGTACACTATAAAAAAGCTAATAATGTTGATTATTAAGAAAAATTAAAACAGTTCAATCAGAACAGATTTACTGGCTAGAGCGATTTCTTTTTTCACTTTTTGTATTACTTTTTTATTTAAATACGAAAAAAGAAAAGTATAACTGTCTCCAAAATTTTGTGTACTGATATCTCTAAAGATCATCAATAGTTACTAAACAGAAAAAAAAAAGCATGAGATCGGTTAATAAACAGCGAAGAAGAAGGTACTGAACTGTTTTGTCTTTGCCTATTTATATACAGAAGAACACTCTCCATTTTTTTTAAAATAGAATTTCCCGCAGTCCATTTATCGGGAATATTTAAACAAATTCAAGGTTTGAAAGCTTCTTGCTTCTTGTCTTTATTAAAATTTTTACGGAAATAATAGTAATCCTGTGTTTTGGCGATAGAACATTTTTCTAACCGAACTAAAAGAAAAAAAAAAAAAAAAGGTGGTTAGCCGGGCAGGATGTTTGATGTACTAAACATTCTGTGAGTTAATTTAAAGATTACCATAATTAATATTTATATAACATTAGATTCAAAACAAAGATATTTAATTATTAATTTGTAACATCGTATATATTTCTTGCCCAGTATTAACATAAATCTGTTTATGTTTAAAACATTTTGCGCCTTTGTCTATCATTTTCGATATTTCTTTGAAACCAGGGTTGATTCGTTAAGGAATTAAATATATAATTAAAACCATAGATAACAGAAAAAACTTCAATAAACGTATCCTGAAATAAATGTGCCAGATACGAATAAAAAAGAAAGATAATATAAGAAATATGTATCGGAAGCAAATTCAATCGAGTTATGTTACACTTTAAATGACGTAGAGTTGATAGTTTGTAATTTGTTAAATACGGTTGACTATACATTAGCAAAAAAAAAAAAAAATGCGAAAAACCGATAAAGTATTTGATCGATTATTAATATTAATCATCTTCGTCCGTTTTGTATAACTATTGCTAACAGAACTCTTAAATTTACATCGCAAAAGTCTGTTTATCTGTATTTCACGCTAAAGTCGTTATTTTAAAAAAACGAATAACCAAATAGAATCATGTAAAATATGTGTTTTGTCATTATATATGCATATATAACATTCCATTCGCGCGGAACAACTAAATCGTTAACGAAGAACGGTATTTTTTGGACGGAATTTCTAATAGCAGTTTTTGGTAACTCGTTTTTCTCGCTAACACAGATGATAACGTTTAACGGATGATACCTGAAAATCACCGTAGGTGGTCTATAAAAAGGTTTGAGTTCGCCTGCGCCCGATAGAGTTTCGCCCGCTTTTTCGTGCCCGATCGATTGCTCCCGAAAGAGCGATCCCGCCACGTTCACCACTCCTTATCCACTTTAGTTAGCATACAGACACAATTAAAAGAACTGATTTATGTAACGATAAATCAAACATCCACTAATCTTTTAAATTTAAAAAAAAGTGTAATCTCGTGTGTACACTCACGTTTTGAATATAACAATGGCCGTGAAGATACAAGTAGGTGGTCAGGACGCTGGGCATCCAACAACACGATTTTGTTGTCGTTACAAACCATCGTGAAAGACGGATGTTTGAAATTAATAAAGTTACATCTGAACAGATACGTGTTTTGCGAGACGTTATTCGCGCAAAGGTCGTACTGATTATATTTATAGGAATCGGTTATATTACCTAAAATCGTTATTCAAGCGTCCATGAGCAATCATTTTAACAGCAGCCTTGGTAACTGCAAACAATTGTTACGGATCACACAGACTTCAACTTCATTGAGGAAAACAAAGGTAGTGGCGAGAAAAATGTATTACAGGCACAGTTGGTTTAATAATCGAATACGCACCTAAAAATAAGAATAACTATGTTGCACGCTGCAATTTTTGTGGATAAGATAATGATAATGCAGATTGCCAATGTTTGAAGTACATTCTGGTATCGGAAAATAATTTTAAACAACAATATGAAATTAAGTATACAATACTTCGAATTCATGGAAGCTGTACTCCCCCGTCGGCCATATATGGAGCTCCGATGCTAAGAAATTTATTCGCAGAAATCACACCATTAAATTAAAAGGCAAAACTAAATCCAAATATCCGGCCTCTTTATGATGAGCTGTTGTAAATATATTTAAAATTACGCGCTGTTCGTCAAAAAGGAACTGCGAGGAGAATACATACTTTTGAATTTTGGCTATTATGACTGGTAAAAGATATGAGCTTTTAACATTGTGCAGTGAACGTTTTAGCGCCATCTTTAGGGGCGTGACCATCTAATAAAATTTAACTTATCGCTAACGTCATCTTTTCGAAAATAAAAAAAATTATTGTCGATTTATTCGCGTTTATTTAAATTTTTGTCGATTTAAATATTTTTCGGTTCCCAAAATAAATTAACAGTATTAAAATCGGCAGCTCTGCGATTGTGTTTTTATAACAGTTCGAATTTAAATATTATTTTATCGTCCAAGTTAAAAGGGAATGATATTTAAGTTAGAATAATAAATACGTGATTTATTTTTTGGCCAATAAACTGAATTTGAATTCGGAAACTTTTTTTTTTTTTTAAAAATTGCGGAATTACTAAAAAATATTATACTATATATATTCTTTTTTTTTTTGGATTTGCCGAAAAATAACGTCAATCCAGCAGGCTTAAAAGATTATAAAAGAAAGAAGAAAAACATTAGAACCCGACATTCTATTGGATACTAAGGATATAATGGTAGCGAGAGCAAAAAGGACAAACGAGGATAGCGAGAGAGTATGAAACTCATTGTACGAGGCGGGGATTCTTAGTTTAAACAGTTCGATGTACAAATGTAAACGCTCAGGTGACGCGGAGAACAAGGTCACTTAAACATACTATAATGTAGTACGTACTGTACGAGAGTTCTAAAAAATGTTTTTTCTACAAAGAATCGATCGCAAACAAATGCATCAAAATGTGTAGTAAAAAATACATAAAAATAAAATCTCTGCGTGAAAGAAAAAGTAAATAAAATGGTCGGATTTCGAAAGACATTATAATAATATGGTGATGTAGAGTAAAACGTAAGATGCGGACGCTGAGAATTGAAATAGACACCCGCTAACTCATTTTCTAGAGAGCGTCACTCGCTCCGAGTGTACGTCCTCTGTTCTCTATTTTTCTTCTTGGAGACAATTTTTTCCACACGTAAGAAGATTTTCTACTCCGGCTACCCGTTGGTGTGAACTCGCGAATTCAGATTTTCTCGACTTTACCGGAACAAATTTAATCCGGGTTCGGAACCTGTGGTTTAACCTAAAATTTTTGTTATGACTAAATTTCTTCGAGCATTAGGTTTTTCTGGTGGTCTAATGTGTAAGTAGAAAAAAAAAAAAAAAAAAAGAAAATAGTATAACTTCCGGTAAATGCGGATAAAACTCCTCCCGAAGGAGTGTCGCACAGACACAACAGGTCCGTGTACATTTTAAAATATATTCAGCTATGCGCTTCAAAAAAAAAAAAAAACATCGAATGAAAGAAAACCAATGACATGTGCGGAAGAATAAATATTTTATTACCAAAGAACGCTGTTCTTTGACTACGGATTCCCTGTGTAAAAAGTTCCACCTCAAACTTTGGTCCGATATTTAACCGTCCTCCTTTAGTAACGATCAATCTTTTTATGTATTTGTACAACCTAATCTTCTTCTGATCCCTGGAGTTGTTTGAGTTTTCTTCACTTCCCCGTTCTGTTGTCATTTCTAAGATTCGTTTGGGTTTCGGCCATTCTGCTCTCCCTTTCTCTCATTTCCGCTATTCCCTTGTTTTCTCTCCGAATTGTCCTCTTCACCTCAATGAAGCGGTGGTTTACGACGCCAATCACACCTTTTTTGAATATCCATTCCTTTAGCCGGGCGCAAATTGAGCTGCGCTGCGCAACTTGAAAAAAAACTTCGATTTAGGGCATTGGAAAGTAGTTTCGTCGCCTAGTTTGACTGCGACAGAGCTGGTGTACGTGCAGTAACGAAAACGATGGACGAATATCGTCGAAATTTAAGTTCCGAGTCCTTTTTTTTTTTTATTAAAAAACAAGTTATGGATCCCACAAAGCACACTGGCTTTCTGTGGATGCCCAACACGCTTATTGTTGTTTATTCAAAAAAAATATGTTATAATATTTCATTGTAATTAGTTTTCATAATTATAAAAAGAGAGAGGAAAAAAAAAAAAGAAATACTTATCATTGTAATAAAAATTTCATTCTACATGTTCCACGACTACGAATGGTCGATTCTCCGCCACAGCTAGTTCTCAATTTATCTAATTTAATATTACTCATTAATATTATCTGGGAATTCAAGACAACGAGCGAGATGACTTGGCGTCCTAGTCGGCTCTGTTTGCACTGATGCCATTTGCAGCGCCACCAATCTGCGAAATGAAGGTTTATTTCCGTGACCGTATGATGGTTCAGCCAGTGGAGAAGGGATTCACCCTTTATAAAAAGCATAAAATTTACAGTCGATCCATGGTTTCCTTCTCTTTACCTTACGCGTCGGGAATATGCTATGTTAAATCGGTTCCGAGTCCGGGCATACGGCGGTTTCACACAATTATATACTTGAAGGCTCCTTTCTCCCACCCATGTGCCCTTTCTGTTCCGGCTCTTCTTATCCTTCGGTGGAACACCTGTTACAACAATGTGCAGCGTTCGCCCGCTTTTGCCGGTATTCCATTTTCAACTATCCTTTCAAATGACCCAACGCGCACACAAATGCTACTCGTTTTTCTTAGAACCAACGGCTTAATAAGTAAATTATGAAGTATCCTTTGCACCCTGGCCCGTGTGCCGTAATGACCATTGCAGTTTAAAATGGTGCATGGGCGCTACCAGGAAAAAAAAATTATTATCAATTATAACCATGGCTTAATTAATATTTTTCAAGTTCCTATCTCTTTTTGCATTATATCTGCTGGGATTCGTTTTAGCAGATTAATTAAAACTATTTCATCAGTATTATCAATCTTACTATTTATTCCTTTCGGTCGAATAAAATATACCTCCGTACTATTCCTCGAAGTCTTGCTTCTTGTCATCGTAGCTATTGATGTACTTGCGGTCTTCTATTCAAGCAACCGGTGATAAAAGTAGCACAACCTTGAAGACATTTCGTTTCTCTCTCTCTATCAGCTAGTATTACTATTAATTTGATCTTCATCAGGGATTATTGCCTTTCAGCATTTCTTTTGCTGATTGCTAATCTTTTTGATTATCGTTCTTTTGGCTTCGTCCCAAATTGATATTCCATATAAGATTTTTAACAATACTATAGCGTTATAATATACGCACAAACTACCATATGGTATTGAAAGAACAAGTTTATAAAGTGCTAGTAGCATTTGCGATTTTATTAGATAAATTTAAAATATGCTTGTATCAAGAAGATAATGTTTGTCCTAAATATTTAATCTCTTTCGTCGTTTCCAGTTGTGTACACCCACAGTTCTACAGTGAGCAACAAAAATATTCGGACACTAGGTAATTTTTTCATTTTTTCATTAAAAAGTTGTATTTATGCAAACTTTTTGAAAAAAAATATAAGGGTATGTTAGAACAGAGCGTAAGGTAATAAATTCAGTAAAAAAAAAACAAAAATCATCAATAAAACCATTGAAAAAATGAATAACGTAACGTAATACGCTTTCAAGCGGTAACAAAAATATTCGGACACGTACGTACGTCGAGCAGTGTTGGGTTTTTCCATGAGACAACGATGCGCGTTCACCGGGAGTGAGTCATTTCATTCCAAAGGCAACCTGTTCAATGAACCGCTGATCGACATTTGACATTTTACATTCGTGTTTACGTTCGGTTTAAAAATTATTTGATAAAAAAATGCCTCGTAAAGGCAATTACTCGTCTTTTGAGGAACGACAATTGGTGATTCGTAATCATAGTAAAGGATTTTCTGTTCGTAAAATTTCAATGTTATTAAATATGTATGAGAAAAAGCACTGTCAGCGACATCATTAAACATTTTGAAAAAGAAGATCGGATAGACTCAGTTCCACAAACAGGTCGGTCACAGAAATTGTCAAAAGTGATCAGCGGTTCATAACGAGGCAGGTAAAGAAAAATCCAGCAATTAGTGCGCCTAAATTATCCTACGAAACTACTCGAAAGACTTAATATTGAAGTTCACCCACAAACGATGCGTCAAACAATTAAAAAGAGCGGTTACAATTCGAAAGTCGCGCGAAAGAAACTTTTAGTCAGCGAAACAAATCGAAAAAAACGTTTCAACTTTGCAAAGGAACATGCTAATCGTGATGTAAATTTTTGGAAAACTGTAATTTTTACTGACGAAAGTAAATTAAATGTTTTCGGAAGTTACGGGTGTCTAAAGATTTGGAGGAAACCGAATGCTTAAAAAATACAAACATGGTGGAGGAAGTCTTATGGTATGGGGATGTTTTGCCGCGTCTGGAGTCGGTAACTTAGAGTTTATGGAAGGTAATATGAATGCGGATACATACGTCGACTTTCTGAAAAGAAATTTGAAATGTAGTGCCGAAAAATTAGGTCTGGAAAACAATTTCAAGTTCTACCAAGATAATGACCCTAAGCATAAATCGTACAAAGCGCGGTCGTGGCTATTGTACAACTGTCCGAAGGTCATGAAAACACCACCTCAATCACCGGACATCAATAACATCGAAAATTTGTGGGTCCACTTGGATCGAAAAATTCGGGAAACGAATATTAGAAGTGAAACATAGCTAAAAATAATTATCGAGCAGTAGTGGCGAAAAATTTCACCCGAATTAACCGAAAAATTAGTTGAATCGATGCCTAGGAGAATGAATGCTGTTATTCAACAGAAAGGGTTACCGACAAAATATTAAAGGTGATTTTAAAATTGAATTTTTGAGTTTTATCGAAGCTGTCCGAATATTTTTGTTGCGCCTTAAATAGACTATTTTTATTTTATTTAAAATTTCCGCTTGTTATCATTATTGTGCATCGAAAGTTTTTACTGTCTCTATTATCTAATGCTCTGTTCTAACATGCCGTTACATTTTTTTTTCAAAAAGTTTGCATAAAAACAACTGTTTAATCAAAAAATGAAAAAATTACCTAGTGTCCAAATATTTTCGTTGGTCACTGTATATTCTACTGGACGTTCTTATATACAAAGCCTTCGATTTTTTTATATTAATAGTTAGATTCTCTTTTATGTATACTAGTGATAGTTAGTATCGTGTAATGGCGGATACTTCCGGACCAATTCAATTAACTTTTCATCCGTATATTCCATTATTACAAGAATCATGGCAATAATAATATAAGAAAAACTGCACGCACGTGGTGCAGTTTTTGTAACACAGTCACAAGTCCGACATAGTTAATTGCGTGCGCAGTTTCACGTATGCAGAACTGCGTCACAATATGCGCACTCACGTCTATTACATGATGTCACAAAAACTGTGCGCTGCACACACAGTACTGCGGAGCTCGACTACGTCTCAATATGCGCCCGGCCTTTCTGTATCGAACGTTATATTTTATATTCTTGTCTGCTGAAACTCGAGCTCCCTGCTCCTTGTTGTGCATCTTATATTTTGTCCTTCCCCTCGCCATCCATTATTTCATCCATTACTCCCTTTATATTGTCCATATCTCACCGAATCAAAATTTAACTGTCGGCTCTTTTCTTTCTTAATGTTTTTGGGTGTAAGTTTTCTTGGTTGGCTTGCTCAAAGGAAAGAAAAGAAAAAAAAGACTACAAGTGTTGAAACGTAGAATCGGCATAGACGAACACAAAAAAAAGTGCAAGAAACCATGGAAAATCGGCGTAAACGGCATGGTGCGACTGTATGTATGACAGTGACATGCAAATTGTCCGGCGAATTACAAAACATGGACGATAGTTAACCGTCTGGTAGATCAACTATCTTTTAAGAAATTTTACTTTAAATTTTAATCAGATATGTACTCTCCCTCCTTTTCTAATAATATCGTTCTTTCTATCTCTCAATTCAACTTAACCTTCCTTCTAATCCTTGTTTCTCACCTGTTCTTCCACATTAACCACACTTTGTTCTCCCCTTTTCACGCTAACGTCTCTCTTCAGTTTCCTCTCTTTTTTGAATTACATTTTCTTCGACATGTTCTGCTTTTTTTGTTGAACGTTCTTTTTTTTATTTGCACCTCTTGAAGTTAAAAGCCTTCCTACCCGCTATTGCGCTTCCTCTATCCTTCCACTCCTAGTCTGTTGTTCCTAACATTGTGGTTCGCTTATCATCAGACTCTTCTTCCTGTCGTTTCTGGTTGTAGTGGTCCCTGATTGACATCCCAAAAAAATGATAGGAGTAAAAAAAAATGACAAAAGTGAATCTTATTGCGGTAGGTGACAGATTTGGTTAATCAGATGCATAGATAAGAAAGGGAGATTGGAAATAGCAGCGAAAGACACAGTTTTATGAGTAGGACGGTAGATAAAGGAAAATTGATCAGGTAGAAAGTTCGAACTGTTACACATTGAATCAGCTAGCCACTGTTGTAAATAAATGAGTTTATAAAAATATTATTGATGGAATGTTATAGAAAAAAAAGATTCTTGTTTTATGTTTTTTTAGCAAATGATTTTTTTGAATTCCAACACTTAAAATTTTCTAAAAATTAAGAATGTGAACAGGTTCTTTTTTTTTTTAACCCCTCTTTGGGCACGCCATCTAAGGACCTACATCCAAAAACAACAAGAGAGCCTGATATGGTCTAGCGCGCGGTCTAATTTCTTATCTTCAGATCCGGCGAACATGGGGCACACGCGTTTCTTAAATTTCTGATATTTGTACTCGTTCGTGGTATCAGGATTGGTGAAAATGTTGGACGCGTACATCAAGGTGTTTGGGTCCAATTCAGCAGTTACCAAACATAATCGCTGTGTGAAGTCCACAATTCTATGCGCGACGAAGTGATTTTCTACGAGCGCGAATCATAATTTCGGATCCTGAACGATAAATGTCGGTAATTTAAATTTTTCGTGAAACTCGGGTATGTCTGTAGTACGAGAACGGGGCAGTTTGTCGACTTCAGTGCTGTCAATGTTCCCATCAAAATCTTCATTGGAAATACTTGTCATACCCAACATGTCGTTTGGATGCGGTGCAGTCTCAGAAATGAGATAATTTAGAACGAGATGAAAAAAAAAGGGAAGAAAAAATAAAAATTACTAAGTGAATTGGATGCTGCCGCTCGGGCGGCGATGCTTACCGAGTCAATTGTTTTACGACAGTGGTCGCGAAATTTTCGAAATAACAAGGCAAAACAGGTGTGAAGTTGTCTCTACCTGTTGTGTAACGACACAAAAGTTGTTTTTTGATTTTAAAAATATGTTACAAAAGAAAAAAAAAAGGAAAATGAAAAAAAAGAACCTTTGAGTTTCGAACCGCGATTTTACGCATCAGTGAATTTTAAGCAATTACGTCGAGGTCACCACTTATGGATGATAACATTTATCATCTACGCACAACGGGCAATTATCAGGTAAGAAAACAGTGATATTTACCTGCGATTCTTTGAAAGAATAACGTGTTTTTGTCGCAGCGATTGTTGTTCTACTGCACATATATAAAACTCTGATGCGCACACCGCGAACAAAGAACCTAATTTTTGCGCAGTTACTTCGCGATGCGAAAAAAGTCAAACGGTTAAAACGCGAGTCCATGCTGCCACATATTTCTCGATATTCTCATGTAATGTTTCGAAAACTCGTCCAATAGAACCGTAATGTAGTTGTGAGTGATATGATATCGGGAGGAAATATGATCTTAAATTTAAAATTATGCTGGTCGATTTATATACTAAGGTATATGTTTAATTTTTACCGACTTCCAAAAAAAAGAAAAGGTTATAAGTTCGCCGCGTATGTTTTTTTCTTTTTTTTATGTTTTTTCGCGCATAACTCGTGTTTATATAGACCGATTTTACTGATTTTTTGTCCATTCGAAGAGTACCATTCAACTTAGATACCATGTGATAGCCGCCGAGTTTACAACTTCATATTTAGACCATCGGGGCGTTGAAAGCTCAAAAGTTCGGAAATTTTTTTTCCCCGAGTGTGTGATATATTGATGAAATGAGCGCTATTTGTCGGGAACAAAACCGTATTTAATTTCCTTAACGAAACTTCCTATGTTGGCGAAAAGTTAAGAAAAGCGCGAAAAATTAAGTGCTCCCCCACTTTGCGGCGCGATTATTATTTCTCTAATTTGGAACATCCGAATTTCCAACTTTAAAGTCAACCCCTCGAGACGCCAAAAGCTCGACATTTTTGAAAAAAAAAGTCTTTTTTTTTTTTTATTTTCAGAGCAAGTGATAAAGCTGCTTTCGGGAACGAAACCGTATTTCATTTCTTTACCGAAACATTCGATGTTGACAAATAGTTCAAAAAAGCGTGAAAAATGACGAATCTCTAATTCTTTATGCCGCAAAAATCAGTTTATTTGTTTTGAATTTAGTATTATGCAAACGTAAATTATAATCTTACATGCGGAATCCTCGGCACACGAAACATCATATTTAAGTGAACTTGTTTTTTTTTTTAAACCACAAAATATGTAGAATAATGTAACAAAAAAGTTGATTTTTAGCAAGAAAAAAATTCAATTATAATGCTAAAGATTGTAAAATAAAAAAGTTTTTTTAAAAAAAAAATACTGACTTCAAGATTCATTATAAAAATGCGCTAAAAGGTAAAAAGTAATTGTTTAATAAAGATGCACTAAAAAGTAAAAAATAATTACTCCCGATAAGAAAATATATTTCAGAGTGATATTAAGGTGATATTATGGTAATTCTTATGCAACATTAACTTTTTGGAGTCGGCATCAAATTTGGACCAAGAAGTTCAAGCCTACTTCGCATATATAAGGCCCTCATTCGTTCGAGACTCGATTACGGTTCAATTATCTACTCGTCCGCCAGTAACCGATTACTGAATATATTGGATATGATACAGAACACTGGACTGAGGATTGCATTAAAGGCTTTCCCAACCTCACCGATCGCTAGCCTTCAGTATCTTAGTGGCACCCTACTGCTCTGCTACCGACGGAAGATGCTCGCTATTAAGTATTCAATGAAGGTCGCTGTTCATCAGCGTCATCCAAATCGCATTCATATGCAAAAACAGCTACAACAAATTGGACTGCAAAGGCCATTGAGGCTGCTACGTGGTATCATGAGCAGAATCCTAACAGTGTCACCGCCATGGAGTCAATTTACCCTAAATATCTGCTGGGATCTACTTACAGCCGACGTTAAAACGCAACCGAATACGAACATCCGTAAAAGGCTTCAGAACGTTTTGAGCCAGCAGCCTAATTCAATTCTATGTTTCACCGATGCGTCCAAAACATCATCACATGTCGGAGGTGCCTTTTCCATCGGGAAAAGGATATATTCCTTCAGCTTGCCGAATATGACATCAGTCCTTGCGGCCGAGATGTTAGCCTTACTTCAATGTTTGCTGCAGATATCGGAATTTCCATCTGACCAGTATACAATCCTGACCGATTCAGTCTTAGCATTGCAGTATATTGAAGCGATGAATTCGACTGTGGCAACGGCGGACCAAATAATACTGCTTATCATCACTGAATTAAATAAACGAAACACTAGTATCTCTTTCGTTTGGATCCCGAGCCATCGAGGAATAGATGGCCATGACATCGTGAATCATGCAGCAAGAGGGCCAACTCAAATATATCTTCCGATAATGCTGGGGGAAGACCTTACACAGTGGTACAGTCTGGAAATCTTACACTCGTCGAATCAGCGGTGCCAGGCCCGGCCAAGTATACTTGGATATTCAAAGAAAAGCGTGGACGTTTGGCCGCTAATCATTGATAATGTCTGCTCACCGAAGCTGGAAACAGTGGTTAACAGAATATACCTTGGGCATTCAAAAATTACTCACTCATATCTTCTGAGTAATCAACCACCGCCCCTATGCGACATTTGCAACGTACCGCTGACAGTTCATCACATTATCCTAACCTGCCAGAAGTACAACCATCATCGCGATAATCAACTGAGAAAAAAAGATCCTCGACATAAACAACCTCCAAATGCTTACTGATTTTATTATTAAAACAAAAATAATCAATGATATATAAATGACCTTTAATCGAGTAATAGCCATATAGGCACTAACTACTCGTATAAAAAAAAAAAAAATTCATATTAAAACAATAATTAAAAACTGCACTAAATATTCATTAAATTTTTCCTAGATGTTGTAATATGAATTTTAGTGCCGACTTCAAAAAGTTAATGTTGCATAAGAATTACCATAATATCACCTTAAAGTATAATATCACTCTGAAATATATTTTCTTATAGGGAGTAATTATTTTTTACTTTTTAGTTTGTTTTTATTAAATTTTTATAATTAATCTTGAAGTGGGTATTTATTTTAAAAGAAAACATTTTATTACGGTTGTCATTGTACTTTATTTTTATTTTATATTTCGAAATTTCGTAAATATTCTAATACGATTTCTTATACATGATGTATTGAATATTCAATGATTTTTTATGGAATAGGAAATGAATTTTAATAAGTAAACCCATTATTATTCTCGCAAAATTGTGCATGTATGCAATTGTAATGTAACAATAATAATTAATAATAAAAACTTTGAAATTGCAATTGATTTTCCGTACGCTGTAATAACGCTAGCAGTTAAACACCCCGAATGGAAATAATGTGAACATATGCGGAGGACAAGGCTTTTGTTTATTCGTTTTATATAATGATAATAATGGCGCGGCAATGTATCCGCAGATAGATATGTAAACGGTGTTTGTAAGACTCAAAAATAATTATTTATAGAAAAAAAACGCCAATAGTAGGATACGAAAAAGCAGTACATTAGTATCTGCCGCTTATAATGAAAAATGGAAAAAAGAAAGGCTATTTCGCTGGTTGAAGTATTTTAGCGTCAATGTATGTTTGTTGCGTTCTAAATAGAGCAATATTTTAAAGCAACGGTACTCACTTTCGACGAAATACTCAAACAAATGCTCTGCAATGTGTTAAACCGTGCGTATGAAATCTGGTCGAGACGATGAATTGCCCAGTTTATCTGCTGCGGTCTGGTCAGATCGTATTTTTGTCGGATACGTTGTTTTCCTTCATCTGTGAACGTTAATTTAACAAATGTTTTTTGCTTTTGTTTTTTCTTCGGTTTACATTTTCCGTTTTCAGGCAAAATCTGAATATTTCTAGTCGGCCAGATTTCCAATAAATGTAAAATTCCACTTATTTGGCAATAACTAAATGTTAATTATAAATAGTTAAACAACACTAATTTTTTTTAATAAAGGAAAACTATAACATTGCATCACGACACTTTCTGTTAAACGACATAAACTTTTATTTATTCTTTTTTTTTTTAATAAGTTTTCACAAACAGTTTATAATTCATCGTCATTACATATAATTTATTATATAACCTATACCACAGGAATTTAAGCATTTCGATGTAAATTTGCTTAGACATTTATGTACATAACTTAATAATTTTTTTAAACAAATTAGAAGTTAATGTAAACAATCGGCATAAACATAACTTAACCGACAGCTAACTTTTCTGAAACGAGGTAATTCAAAGTCGCTCTATATTTACATATTATACCTTCCGTTTCACTCCTTTTTGTGGAAATATAAATAAAAAATCAGCGATCCATAATTAATTGAGAATGATTTTTTTTTTTTAATTTTTTTATTTTAAAAATAAGCTGCGGGTCTCATGGAGCAGAGATGCCCGTTGTTGTTTGAGTGCCCAACACTCTTATCAAAGTTTATTAAAAAAAGATACAATTTACTTTATCGTGTATCAATTTAAGGTTAAACTTAAATACTAATTATATTCTTTAATATCTATAATTTAATAACTGTTTTTGTACTAATTATTTCATTATAGTTTTCCTTAGATTTTTTAAAATTGTATTTAGTTTTAATCTATCAGTTTGTAAATTATAATTATAAATTCTTATTATCAATTCTTCCATTACCAATTTTATCAAAGTTGAAAATATTACGTTTCATTTTTGCGTATTATTATTATCGTATAAGAAATTTTTCGTTGAAACCAATATCTTAATAGGGATTGTGGATATTTTTGTGATAACCTTTTTGTATAAATGATAATATCTTTGTAGACAAGAACCGAGAATTTACTGTTTAAATTCTAAAATTCTAATTGAAAATTTTGTAATATCCTAAATTTACTGATTTACAATGTATTGTCTTATGTATTATCATTAAATCTGTTAAACTATTATTTAGTTATTAATAACTCACATGTTAAACAACTCTCGTTTATTTGTTAAAATTTAATTTATCGTTATCATTTTACTAGTTTTATTTCCAATTAGTGTACTACTATTATTATTACTATTACTTTATTATTATTATTATTATTATTAACTATGTGTATAATTGGGGATTAAGCAATGGCGTCGCCAAGGGGAAGCAGGGGAAGGCCATTGCCCCCTTGGAGCTTCGAAACTTTTTAATCAACTGGCCATGATGAGTATTCATGAGCGCGTAATCACGGACAATTTGTAAGACTTTTATAATAAAGTAGTAGAACAATTTGCCAGAAACCCACGAAAATCGTGTTTTAATTAAGATTTTACTCTTGTTTAATAAAATATTAAGCCTTTACAAATTATAAATTTTATTTTCCCTATAACTCATATCCTCTTTTTATTATCTTGACCCCTCCCCCCGCGTCACGTCGGTTGGCGACGCCCTTGGGATTAAGATTGAATTAAATGTAACAGATACGCATCATTTTAGAAGTGTTCAGTTTAATAATATAAAGGAGTAAATTTTATGTTGGATTTTTTAAAAAAGTAAACGTTGATTCTTATATATGATTGTGTACTTAACGTTAGTGTGGGAGTATGAATTCAGACGTACTATTAATATCATAAATACATACTACTGAAATACTCTATAAGTCACTGTATATATGGGCTAACTATAATATACTATAAACTGTATATCATAAATTTTTGATAAATCGGAAAGTGGACACAGCTTAACCCATATATAAATTACAATACGCATTCCACAAATCGTACTACTTGTGCGCTCTCGCGATTTAATTTTAATTTTTGTAAACTGTAATTATTTAAATATATTTTTATTTGATTTTGATTTAATTTTTCTAAAACTTATCGCCTGCAGTTTGTTTAATAACAGATTATTAATTATTATACGTGTTTGTTGGAATACGGTGATTATTACGAATATCTATTTAGGATGAGTCGCTTTCATATATCGGTTTTACGCAGTGCTATATAATCTATACAGTAACTAAATAGATACCCTAATAAATCGAGATTGTTTATTCGATATGAAGTATGTATTGTATCGTAATCGCTGCTTCATCAGTGATATCAGTTCGTTTGCATATTGAAATTAATGTAGAAAAAATATATTACTTTTATTAATAAGAATTATTTACTCATTAAATATATTTCAGCGAGCGCCAAATTAAAGTGAAATGATTCTGAAATGAAGAAATACAATATTCAATTTAAAAATCTGAAAAATTTATTATGCGCGATTATAGCACAAGTAATATGCTCATTTACCATATCAAACGGTCGATCAAAAACGACCTGTTTTGTTGTTTTTTTAATAAATTTTGGCTCTAATTTTTTGGGCTTTACGAATTCAACACTAACGAAAAAGAAAAAAAACTGTAAATAAACATTATCAAGTGCTTCTTTATACCTAACATATATTTATATAATTTTTAATGTTGTTAAGTAATTTATTTCTTACTAATTTTATCGGGTCTGAGTTCTTTAAGGCTCATAATTTTGTCGCTTTTTTGTTCGGCTTCTTTATTTGCTAGTTATACTGTTTTTATGCTGTTAGTACTATCGTAATCATTAATAATTTTTCTAATGTCATCTCTAGAACTAGAAATTATCTGTTTAGTACCATTTGATTTCCATAGAAGACATTCCAGTTTCGGTTTGATGACATTCTATTTTTTAGAAAAAATCCTCCTACCTTCATCTTGTTGAACAAAAATGAATCAATCACATCTAAAACCCTTTGGAGGACGCGGGTATAAATATTTTTCTAGAAAATCATCTTCCTCAGTATATTTATCTGAGTTTTTTACGATGTTTTATGGAGCAACATTCAGTATCCTTCACCCTCGATTCCTGATTTCCCTACAATTGCAAATTCACCATGTTGAAATTATCAACTTGAATATCACACTCCAAATAGGGTACTTGGACTTAATTGTATCCATCCATTTATGTTAAAACACTTATCTTCTTCCGCTGAAAGTTTTCTTTTACGCACTTGTAATTAAATTTGCTCCTCTGGTTCTATCTCTGAACCATAGAAATTAGCAGCTGTTATTCCTATATTGAAGCAAAACAAAAACTCGTTCCCACAAAGTTACGGAGCCGTATCATTCCTAATTATTCTTACTAGAACTTCAGAGAAAATGATTAACTGAAGCCCCCTTGTTTCTTGAACGGAATAATCTTTTATCACTGGTACAAGCTGGAGGGCATAAAACGCGTACCATAGTTAATCGCTTTCTGAGCCTATAAAAGTAAATAATAACAGCGTATCAACCTCGGCAATATTTATACTTCGCCTTTTTCGATATACATACAAACAAAAAAGGCGTTTGATAAATTGCGACGGTATGCTTTATTAACTAAGATGATAACAGCTGGCATAATTGGAAACGTGGACAATTATTTATACGAATTTTTAATAAACAAAGTGTACTATGTAAAGATTGGTTCGCCGATAACCATTTAAACTGTTAATAGCACGCCGCGTGGCTCTGCCCTAAAGTACAACCTTGTTTATTTTTTACATCAATGAAATAGTTGAAGGTATCCGTTTCATCTACTCCATATCGATGACTTAAATATTTCTTTATCTTTTTCTGTTGCAGCAAATACTCATAAAATCCAAAAAAAGAAACTAGTAATAAACTGTATTCTAATGAAATAATAACGTTCTTATCTTTTCTTCATGAAAATTAGTCTGTGCCGATTTTCGCAGGGAATTTAACACCATCCCAGCATCTATTTAAACTCTCAACATTCTCAAACCTCTTACATCCCACCGCTAAGTTTCTTGATTTTCTTTAATCATGGGTCTCCAGCTCATTTATTAGCCAATCTTTCTTTATTCAAATCTCTTGATTCCGTGCCACACACACTATCCTTCGCACGATTTCGGGTGCACATAGATCATCCTCGTCAGTTAGATCACATGCTCTATTAGGTGTTTCCCTATTAAAATGTTTCAGAGAACTTAACTTTCTGCATTTTACTTATAATCAATCTCGCACTATCCACTTAGAAGGCTTTACCAACATTCCAACTTTTCCTAATAATCCATTTTCAGAAATTTTATATTCTGTATCAGATTAAATTATAAACGCAATTTTTCCCCCAAATAGAATCTTAATCGTGTCTGATCCAGCCCTAGTATTTGCTGTGATAATTTATACTGATTTGTCTCTGATGAAATACAATAAGTTCTAACATTCAAATACCATGCAGCTAGCACGAGCTACAATTCAGAAATATTGTGCCTACTTAATTTTCTATACAAACGCAGCAAAAGCACACATCTCTAACTGTTTGCTCCTTTGAAGCTTGCAATGTACCACAAAGCAATGTAACTGAACAACAGCTGTGCGATTATGGCTGCAGAGATCTGCGGAGTATTCTTCTATCTTTAATACTTTCTCTCTATGGTAGTAAAAATCTCATCTGCTGCATTATCCATAATCAAGTCTAAATCCGGTGGATGTTATATAAACTCTCGAGAGGAACCTGCCTAATTGTAATTTTATGGGTGTGAGGACATATTGGGATTCTTGAAAATTTTTACAGTAATATTTTTTTCTCCCGCATCTATCTTCTATCGCTATTTTTATTCCCGAACAAATGCTCGTCCTCATGGGAAGAAAATTTTGTTGAACCTTTTTGGTTTCTGTTAAATCGATAATTGAATTTGTGTGATGGTCAAAGAAAAACTCTCCGCTAGAAAGTTCTGCGTCCTTGTTTGCTTAGAGGGCACGCAGCCGTGTCTAATAATTGTATATTCCAAAGATATCTTTATTCTATAAATTGCCTCTTCTGCTTCGAAAATATCACTTCTTTTATTTCCCACATATTTTGCCGATGTGCAACATTCTCAATTCACCGATCCTCTTGGTAGAGTATTGACACTATCATTACTATCCTAATTATTTCCCCAACAGCAACTGCATCTGTCTTTTTGTTTATTAAATTTAAACTAAGTCCCATATGATAACGCATTGGGAATTGTGTAATTAAGCTTTTCACAATGTACTAAGGCTAATGGATCTGAAGAGAATAACGGGGCCAGTCGTTTTCTCTTCGCCGCCTTTACTTTCCCAGAGTTCTCTGCTACAACCAGTATTCAATTTTAGATTAGGTACATACCCGGAAGCGATTTGAATCCGGAATGAGACAACTCCCGAAAACCCCCATGATATCTCCAGTTTGGCAGCCAAGCGCACCTT
Source organism: Icerya purchasi (assembly GCA_039619475.1). Lineage (NCBI taxonomy): Eukaryota > Metazoa > Arthropoda > Insecta > Hemiptera > Monophlebidae > Icerya > Icerya purchasi. The sequence goes on along the minus strand of CM077116.1, from coordinate 32,377,827 downwards.
ATAACTACTAGACTACCGCGTTACCGGTATTAAATTTACTGACTTATTTAATTATCTCCGAGCATTTACGATAAATTCGCGTACTGTAATATGGTTTGCAGTTAAAAACACAGTACGTTGAATGGTATAATGAAATTAAATAAAAAACAATAATATTAATGCATGATAGAAACCGAATAAATAAATTAATAACCGAACATACGTAGATTTATATAACGATATTGATAAAGAACCCGTAATAAATTTTAACGACATTCTATTTTTCAGTAAAATACGAGAATTCATAAGCAAAGAAATAGTAATCGTCAAACACGATGAGATAACAAATAAGAATATGTTAAAATTGAAGGGGAGATTACTTGATTAAAAATCTTTTTAATCAAATTTTGAATATAGGTAATATCTCTGGAGATTGTATTTTAATATAATAATTATATTTAGGAAAGGTAACGAACCGACACAAAAAATCATCACCCTATTATTACTCTCTAAGTAAATCTATTTCAAAGTACAACACGTCTTAGAACTTCAGTAGCCGAAGAAATAAACGGTGTTGTATTTAATGGCGGGGACCATCTACATAGAGTGAACCAAATAATCGAAAAATGTGCAACGAATATAAATTAGATTTGCATCTGGCCTTGATCGGCTATAAGAAAATTTTTGATTCCCTTTAAAACATAAATTTATGCTTAAGCCATGGAGAAATCGGAGGTCTGTGAAAAGTTTGTGGTATTGTTTCGTGAAATGCGTAAAGCGTGTTAAGCTTTGCTACGTTTAGGTTATTTAAGACTCGAATTTAGAATGGACAAATTGCTACACAGCAATCCAGTCCGGATGATCAGTTGATGAGCAAGACCACATCAAATAATTGACGAATAAAACTTGAATAGAAATAAATTTCGCTATTTGTACACAAAAAAATATCTTCGTAACTGGAACAAATAGAAACATCACTTCGCAACGAGCACTAACTGTGCCGCTGCTATTAATGAATGCCCTGACCTTGATTCTGAGCGCTCTGTTTTGTACTCTAAAATCTTAACACTGGGTCTTCCTGCTCCTTATAATTCTTCCTTTGTCCTTTCCTTTCCATCTCCAGATATAATCCCTGTACTTCAATCTTTCCTAAGCTCTGTTTCTAATCGTCTCTCTATTTAACCCTTTCCATAATTTCTGTAGTTGTTGGGTCAATGCCGCTGGCGCGCCCAAAAGATAATATATAAAATAATTTTTACACATTATTATTAATAAACATAGACTAAAATTAAATATAAAAGACGACCTCGAAATAATAAAATATATCAATAATTATAATATACTCAATAGCGCCGAAACGTATTACATTAATAAATTTAAAGATAACTTAATTAATAATAATCTTATAATTAATAGTAACCCGCTATATAAAATTAAATATTCATGACATATCGATTTATTACATTAGATTATAAGAAGACAAATACGTTATCGTTTCAATTTTTAACTTTAATTATTAACGCCATGAATATGGAGCAAGTGACTCCGAAACATGTCGGCACGTTTTAATTTTTAATTTAAAAATAATTTCTGTTTAATAAAGATTTTATATTGTTAATATTTAGGTTAAAATTATTTTCTTCCATTTCTGTATTAACACTTTATTGAACAATATAAAATCTTTATTAAACAGAAATTATTTTTAAATTAAAAATTAAAATGTGCCGACATGTTTCGGAGGAGTCACTTACTCCATATTCATGGCGTTAATAATTAAAGTTAAAAATTGAAACGATAACGTATTTGTCTTCTTATAATCCAATGAAATATATCGATATGTCATGAATATTTAATTTTATATAGCGGGTTACTATTAATTATAAGATTATTATTAATTAAGTTATCTTTAAATTTATTAATGTAATACATTTCGGCGCTATTGAGTATGTTATAATTATTGATATATTTTATTATTTCGAGGTCGTCTTTTATATTTAATTTTAGTCTATGTTTATTAATAATAATGTGTTCCGCAACAGATGATTTATTAATATGCCCGCGTTTAATGGCAGCAATATATTCGTTATATCGGATACGGAAAGTTCGACGCGTTTGTCCTATATATATTTTATTGCACGTACTACATTTAATTTTATATATGCCGGATTTGTTATATTTATCTATGTTTATGAATTTATTTGTATTAATTAATTGGTGATATAAGTTATTATTTGTTCTGTAAGATATTTTAATTGATTTCCGAAGTAGGTTGGTAAGATTGTTTGTTGCTGGGTTAGTATATGTAAAAGTAGTCCAGATCTGTTTAGTGTTATTATTATTTTGTTTACCTTTTTTTCTATTTCGAGTACATTTAGAATATAGTTTATCTATTATATTAGGTTTATAATTATTATTTAATGCGATGTTTTTTATCATATTTAATTCTGTTTTTTTCTCTTTGTTATTTAATGGAGTGTTTATTAATCGATATATATGAGAGTAGAATGAGGAATATTTGTGTATTTGAGGATGGTTAGAATTTGAATTTAATGTGATATCTAATTTTTAATTTAAAAATAATTTCTGTTTAATAAAGATTTTATATTGTTCAATAAAATATAAAATAATATTATTATTATTTTATATTTAAAAAAAAAAAAAATAATGCGCCCTATGTGAGCGGTCACCTTGAAGACACGACTGATACGTGAAAAGTTCAGAATGCGAATGAAGTGAGGATGATATCAATTGTCCGCTCATCTTCCATTAGTTAAGAATTGCGTCGGTGCAACTGATGAAAACCGGTTTGATTTTTCTCCGTTCGCAGCGCATTCTAAACTTTTATTTATTTTACAGAAAGCAAAAAATAATGACTCGACATGCGCTCTGGGCGACGCGAGATGGCATCGAGTTGTGCTGCTAAAAGGCTGAACTGAGCTATCGAGACAAAGGTTAAAACTGCGTGAATGCAAAGCACTTCGATACTACGTTAGAAAAAATTCAAAAGGCTTGTGAATGGTCACGCAAAGACTTTCGTTCAAACTCGTCTCCGCTTATTCAAACTACATTCAACGACTCAATTGGAACCTCCATTAAAGAGAACATTTCAAATCTGGCACAAAATTTGAAGGGATACAAATGGACGTAAACTGGAGGCTAGAACAAGCGCTAGAAGAAATTAAGACCCAGTGTGATGAAAATAACCGCCTAAAAAGGAAAATTTATACCTTACAGGACTGAGTGTTATATCGGAATGGCACGCCCGCGTTAATAGTGTAATAATTAGTAACGTTCTAGTTATTCTGAAAGAGGTCGTGGTTAAATTAGAAGAAATAATAGGTAATAACTGAAACTTCACTAGGCGTCCTAGAAGACATCGATTTCTGTCAGATTACATCCAAATATTGTACTATGCTTTTGCGGACGTATAATTAAAACAAATCTTTTAAAAAATTTCATATCACGAAATCGGTGCAAAAAGACTTCTGCGCTTCACCGATTCATTCGCTAATGCACGGATTTATGTGAAATAATACCTGCCGAACGAAAGTTCCAAGTTACTCTCAAATCACGGATACAAGTTTATTCGGTTCAGAGGTGATGGGAAAGTCTTCGTCAGGAAAGAAGAACGGTCGCCTGTTATACGGATATCTGCCATAGAATACATCAACGAGCTGTTCAAATGAATAATTTACTTCTGTCACCGTTTCGTTTTAATATTTCTATTTTTAGCATTTCTCAGTTTATAGCGTTTATATTCGTTCTTGGGTGTAGCCTTTCTGTAAATTTATCTTTGCACGCGGACATACAGAACTCATTTATACTCGTACGTCCGATATTCAGACACACAGCTCGCAAATTGATAGCCGAGTATGTATTTGAGTACGTTTCGCCATATTTCAAATGTAACATTACACTTTGTTCTCACCTGTGTCATTCGCTGCTATTAGTCTATTCTCGTCGATCTATTTTTTCTATTTTTTTCGTCCCTTAACTCACAATGGCAGACGCGCAAAAACCCGCTAAGAATGCTTTACTTAAATATAAGAAGCCTACGTGAACACTTTGACGAAGTCTGGTCACTCTTACAGCCAAATGTCATAAATTACGATGTTATTGTTCTCACAGAAACATTAATATGTGCGAAGAAATTTCCCGTTTTCAATTAAACAACTACACGATAGTCAAACAATGCCGCCAGAATACACGATCGGCGAGCGAGTTAATCATCTATATTAGAGAAACAATTCTATACACGCACATTTTAACCTTTTTTCAACGTGTAATCTAGTAAATGCATATGCATAGTTAAAGAGCGCAGTGACTTTAATACATATTTCCTATTTTTGCGATTTATTAATTTCACAGAATAATTTGCACAGAATAAAATGCGACTTACTTCGGCAAAGAAATTTTTTGAAAATTGCTTGACTCACAGCAATCCTCTTATCAATCATATCGGGAATTACGATTCCAGGCAGCTACCAAAATATACTCCTGTAATCTTTCGTATACTATACTATCTCCTTCATCTTTTGCTCGCGGTCTTGTTTTTCATTTGTAGTATCTGTATCCTTATTTTTTAAACAGATTTAATTTTAACTAATCATCGTAAATGTTCGTAGGTTTTTTTTAAAATTTTTTCCTACAACGATGTTTTGCTAAATTATAGTTGGTAATAATTTATAATCGCATTTCATGCGTCGTGCGGTAAGACGATCCGTCGATACGCCAGTTCAGCTTTGCAACGCTAACGTTACGTTATGTCGTAATGTGCACAAATACGAGTATATATACCTTCCTTCTTTCTTTCTTACTTGACTAATCACAGGAATAAATGAAATTTTAGTAAACTGTAAAAAAAACGAAATGTTCAGTAAAGAAACCTGAAAAAAGATTTGACTGAGTAACCTTTGAAATAATGAAATTATTACACAAAAAAAGTATTTTATTTAAATTGATAAATTTAGACCTAGCATACATCTCGTTGAAAATCAGATAAAGAAACATCTCAAAAACCATACAGATTACAGTTAAGAAGGCCAAAATTTTTAAATGTATTAATATTATATAATATTTAATTATTAATTTGTGGGGCCGCTTTTATTTTTCAGAATATTTTGTAGTTTCAGATTTTAATGGTAAGATGCGTATCCGGTAGTCGCACACTAATAAAGTTATTTTGTACTTTTCAGTGCATAAAATAAAGGCTATTTTTAAAGAGTTTTTTTTACTTTTTTTATTTTTTAGTATGGACTTTTTACTATGAATTTTAATAAAAAACAATAAAATTAGAATTGTATTTTATTTTGCTTTATTTTATTCAATATCTTGATTGTAGGACCTTTACAGAAATATTTATTTAATAATGGATCGCATTCTTTCTATTATATTGTCTTTTGTTTTTTATACAATACATACGGAATCCTCCTCACATGAAACACAATGTTTGACTAATAGCGATGTTCCCATTGATATATCGCATGATGGGAAAAAAAAAAAAATTTGAACCTTTTGAGCTTTCGGCGCCCTAAGGGTCCGGTTTTAAAATTGGGAACCCAGATGTTCCAAAGTAATGAAATACACAAGAATGCGCATTTTTTTAACCTTGTTCAAAATTTTTAACCATAAAGCTGAGCCACAAACGGGGGCTACAAGTCCTTTTTTGGGCTTTTTTAAACTTTTAGTAAACTTCCAATGTTTCGTTAAGAAAATGAAATACGAGTTTGCTCCCGACAAATAGCGCCCTTTCCAGAAGTATATCATATGCCCGGAAAAAAAAATATTTTCCCCCAAAAGTTCCAGTTTTCAAAGCCCTGAAGGGCTAATTTTAAAGTTGGAATCCTAGATGTTCCAAACCAAGGAATGTACGTGCATGTGCATATTTTCAACCTTACTCAAAATTTTTAGTTATAAAACTCGCGCTATAAAGAGAGAGCTACATCGGAGATCTTGCGCTTTTTTGAACTTTTCGTAAATTTCGAAAGTTTCATTAAAGAAATAAAATATGGTTTTGTTTTCGAAAAATATCGATCTTTGCAGCAATGTATCACATGCCCGAAAAAAAAAATATTTTTTTCCAAAATTTTGAGCTTACGGCGCCCGAAGGTTTAATTTCGAAGTTGGAATTCCAGATGTTGCATAATATTGTATTATCATCTAACAAGCATTTCTGTAAAAGAACACACTTTTTTAATTCATTAGAAAGTAGGTGAAAAATCGTTTCCAAAATTCCCCTAGGTTCGGCGCCCCAATTTTGAAGTTGGAAACCCGGATGTTGCATATTATTGTATTGTCCTCTATAACAACTATTTCTGCAAAAGGACACTTTTTTAATTCATCGGGAAGTAGGTGAAAAATCGTTTGCAAGATTCCCCCCAGATAGACAGACACACAGACCGACAATGCGAGTTAAATAAAAGGTTATAAAAATACATTATTCGCTTTAAATGGTAATGCCGATAGATGTAAAGCACTTATTTGTTAATCGCTACCAAGCTACGACTTCAGCTATATCTAAAAAATAAACATGTAATCCTCCGTTAGGATATCTTATTCTCGAGGAAGTAACATTTTTTAAAGATTTGTTTTATACAGTGGCGTAGCATGGGTTTCCGCCGCCCGGGGCGCAGACAAATTTCGCCGCCCCCTTATTTAAGTATTTAAATTCAAAAGACTCTAACTTTTTGGCAAGAACAATCATCCTTACTGGGTGCTATACAAGTTACAAATAAAAAAGTCACATATATATATATATATATATTATATGTTTTACAATATAATAATCACATTTATTACAAAAATTCTTACACGTGTGCCACTTACATTGATATAAACACTTATGATTATGTGTTAACGGTTGACAAGAATAAGTTATTAGCGAATTGAATATAAAACACAAATGAACTTACAATTAGAACTAGAACGATACTGTTAGTATTTATATTTTTATTAAAAAATAATATAATTGATCGGATTAAAAATAAAACTTCTGTCTTTAACTAAAACTCTATTCGTCTACTTTTTTAAAGAGAAAAGTCTTTTATTGCACTATCAATGTCTATATGACATAGCTCTTGCCCAATACACAAGATAACCGGTTTGGTTAACCTTAAAGTACTATTTTTTTTTTTTTTTTTTTTTTTTTTTTGGCGTTGAAAATTCAACCCATCGACATAAAGTACTCATTGTTGATCTTAAATAATTTTTGAACAATTCCAATTTTGAAAAACTTCTCTCACAACTGATATTGCTTATGGCAATTATGAGAAATATTCGGAGCATTATTATAATATTAGGCATCGTATCTTCCAGCTTGGATTTCGCAATAAATTTTAATAATTCGAGCAATCCGCATTAATTATTTTATTTTCATTGCCTGTGGCAGCAATGAAAGTCCGCAGTCTAAGTCGTTCGAGCTTGAAGACCTGCTCGTAGTCTAGATTCCATTTAATGTAGCCCGAATGTAATAATATAGCCGAGGTTAAATACGCAAATTTATCCGCCAAATTCTGTAACTGCTGGAACCACTCACGAATATCTACAATTATTCTATCTAACGAGAAATAAGCTTCCGTCTCAACTCATTTTCATAAGTCTGCCTATTTCTCTCGTTTTTCTATCAGTACCATCTGCAAAGTATTTACTTTCTGAACGCACCGGCTCACATCAAGTCCCTCCGTTTGTAAATATTTCTGTGCATCATTCACTTCACATAGCGCTGGTTGCCAGAAGCCCAAGAAACAAAGAATGGAAAATTACTGTATCGCAATCAGCAATTTTGGAAATATACAAATTCATATATATTTTCCTAAAATTTTTAATGATAATTATGGTCGAATTTGGACCACTGGGGAAACGCTAGTATTTATAAACACGTGACTGAAGTGGCAAACGGTAAATATATGAGATACATCTACATTGCAAAATGATTTAAACAACCGATGAATAACACTCCTACTGAATAGCATGGACTTATCAAATCAAATGACGAATTAAAATCACGGTTTTTATCAATTATTTGTATTTACCTGAAATTGCGAACAAGCAAGAATATATAAACGATAAAAAAGCAATGAGCATAGGAGTAAAACTAAGACATTATGCTACAGTTGTAAAAGCAGAAGGGTTATATGCATCAGAAACGTTAAATCTAAACAAGAAAATATTAACAAATCAATTAGAAATAAGGAAACGGAGAATCCTGAGAAAGATTATAGGAGTTAAATGGAATGAGATGGACAGTTCAAATGAGTTTCGAACTATAAACTATATAGCAAAATTGAACCATTGTCCATATCAATAAGGAAAAGAAGATTATTATTTTACGGGCATATTACCAGAATGCAAGAGGACAGGTTAACCAAGAGAATTTATGAATTCACGAAAACGAAGAAAATAAGACCTGCATGGTTCAATGAATGTGAAAAGGATATGGAATTAATGGATGTTACTGAAACACAAATGTTTAATAAGGAATGGTTTCATAAAACAGTTGCGACGTCAATCTTTAAAATAGAACAAGTTAACCGGAAGAGGTCGCTTTCGATAAGCCATAAAAATGCCTTGATGGAGGGTCTCAAAAAATACTGGAAATGTAAAATGAAAACTTAGTTGTTTAGCGTAGTCCATAGAGGCTGAAATCGAAAAAAAAATAAATAAATAAATCGACACGTTCCCCGTTTTTAGAATTAACTTAAAAATATTAATGACTTAGTAATTATATAATGATTCATTAACCTTAGTGTGGTGAACATTAACATTCCAAGTCCGAGTAAAAACAGTCAGTGCAAGTTTTTATACATATAATAATTGAAAGTTTTTAGAATAATTATTAATTAATAAACTGGCGTAGCTTGGCGGATAGTTTTCACAAAACTAATAATATAGTATCGCGATTTTTTTTTTTTTTTTTTCTAGCTACTAATGCTTAATTGGTAACCTACATGTTTATGCCGGGTGTAAGAGTGATCACATTTTTTTTTAATCTTTTTAAACCTACCTGCGGAGTCGCATCGTTTCGGCCGCAACACGATTCGCCTCGTTACATTTCGACTTAGTCCTTTTCCAAGTAGACCTAGTTTAGCCTTTGCGAGTTTTTAATTTTTTTTTCTTTCTATAACTATCATATTTAGGGCGTAATGAATCAAAAAAACACCCGTGAAATTAGTAATTAATTTGTTTAGAAAATAAACCTCGTTTGCGTTGATTGCAAAAAGAATTATTTTCAGTTATAAATACTTGAAGTGCTGATTATGTATTTGTTTAGCGGGTTATTTCAATAAAAAATTTCAGAAACAATTAGTAGATCATGAAAATAATTTCCCTCTGTGACAGATTTTCTGTTTTCAAAAGAAATCTAAGTGCTTTATAATAAATTTTTACATTCATAAAAAATTAAAACTAAAATTACTTTAATGATTATCAAAAATAACTAAAAAATATTGTTTATTAATTTTAAGAAGTTATTCTTCTATTTTTATGTTTACTTTTAACGGAACTCTTTCGTACTGGTAATGTTTTTAATTTAGTATTACGTAAATTGAAATTACGGTAATTTATACTTATATTAAATCCTTGGCGGTTGACACATTATGCTCAACTACTTTGTTGTATTTGCGATAAAATTAAATTTTATATTTTATTTATTTGTTTATTTATTTTTTCTAAAATCTAGCTACCTGAAAAATAAATATTTTAGAGCTAGATATTTAATCCTGCACGTTGTGGAACACAGATTAATTACTTGGAATCTGTTTTTCTTATTACTGGGAAATATAACCTACATTTAAACCATGCAAAAACATCAATAAAGTAGCTCATTTAGTAATATAATTAACATAATTAAGTAACAAAAATTTTCCGATTATTAAACAACTATTTGACATTCTTAGAAGTACATATTTGTTTTATAACCGTTATATATAATTATTTTAGAAAACAAGTAAATTTTAATCGCCACTGCGTATTCCGAAAAAATACGACAGCACTAAAAGTATATATGTGGAAAATAATTTTATGGATATATTGTAAACTGTTCATGTTTCTTAAACAGGCGTCAATTTTTTTTTGTCGGTTCGGTTCTTGCCATGGGAGATTTCCTGCGAGTGACAGAAAAGAGGTAATGAATAGGACTTGGAATATTTTAAAATATGCGAATCCGTATGAATAATAGAAGAAGCAAAAGTGATAACATCGTCATGGAAAAAATCGTATATATTTCTTGGAAGGTTTATTGCAAAGCGGTAGTTGTTATTTCGGTGGAAGAAGAATTACTAGAATATTTGTCGAATGGACTATTCTTAATAATGACCGTGGTACGGAGAATTATCTAATGAAACTGTTTTCTGTAAATGAGGGGTGTGCTTTTTTTTTTTTATATTTCCAGTTTCGTAAGAGGTGAAATTGATTTACCTGCATTCTTCATAACCGGTACGATTGGCTATTCGGTTTTAAATTTCTAAGACAAACGGGAATTTTCCTAACAGAAGAACATAACAAAATGTGTAACGAATGGGTGTAAAACATGCCGTTATTGTTATTTTTCTGTTTCGAAAATAAAAGAATGCCGCAAAGGATGTTGACACATAATGGTTTTTGTCATTCGTCTATGAACGTGATATAATATCAACAAAATATGATAAAAGTAACCGAATAATAAAAAGAAATATGTTGTCTACGACAAAGGTTTGTTGAAAGTCACAACAAATTATAATCAGGAGCATTTTCATTTTTTCATAAATATTAAACATTTTTTTCTTTCTGTGCGTTTTACTTTTCGGCCAAATGAGGATAAATCTGAAAAAGTAACCTAAAGGAATCGAACAAAAAAAAAACAAACATACTAAGGCTAACTGACAAATCATCCTGAATAAATTAATGAAATAACTACACAAAAATAAATAGATGATCGTGATCATTTTAACAATTACTCATTTATTGTTTGATCACATTTTGCCTCAACGGGACTTTTCTGTTCAGTAAATACAAAAAGAAAACAAGCAAGCGTACGGATAATTTCGCATTTGCATAAGTATCGAAATGCAAATCGGGGAAAAGTCCTTGATTGACGTGTCCAAATTAATAAATAAGACTGAGGTCGAAAAAGGTAATTCTCATTTAGGTTTTGCAGTCATTGCCAATAAGCAGGTATAGAGAACTAAATATAGCTTCTTTCATATTATTCACTACCGTTATTTTTTTTTTCGAAATAAAACCAAAAAACTTTTAATAAAGAAAGCCGATATGATGAGAAACATAAGTCAAAAAAGTTTCTATTATAAATATTTAATGTAAATTAAAAGAATAATGATTCGAATAACGAATACCTGCAAATTATTCCTTTTAAAGCTTTGTGTTACTCAAATCCAACCCACCTGAACTGACAATATTTATAAAGTATTATTGCAATTTAGTGTGATGAGTTAGTAAATAAAACGAAATTTTAGAAAAAAAAATTTAGTTAAAACGCGTTTCGTAACTAACAAACTTGTTAATTACAAAGTGGTTGTAGCCATTGACGGTTCTTTTCCTTTTTTTATTAAACAATATTTCACAGTAGAAAATTACTTAATCACTTTTGTTTCTCAACTTTCTTCTTTACTTTTTCTTTTTCCCTAAAAAACACGCATCAAGTATTGCCGAGTCGATTTTTCTAATTAATATTATTTTTTTATGAGCCACTCGCTTCATTATTAGCAAAACAAGAAAATCTTCTTTCTTATTGGCTTTATTAAAATTTTTACGAAAATAATATTAGTCCAGTTTTTTGAAGATTGAACATTTTTCTAAACGAACTAAAAGAAAAAAATGAAGTTAGCCGGGCAGGATGTTTCATGTACTAAACATTCTGTGAGTTAATCTAAAGATTACCATAATTTACATTTACATAATATTAAATTCCAAACAAAGATATTTAATTTTTAATTTGTAATATCGTATATATTTCTCGTCCAGTATTAACATAAATGTGTTTATGTTTAAAAATTTTTGCGCCTTTGTTTTTCTTTTTCGATATTTCTTTGAAACCAGGGTTGATTCGTTAAGGAATTAAATATATAATTAAAATCATAGATAACAGAAAAAACTTCAATAAACGTATCCTCAAATAAATGTGCTAGATGCGAAAAAAAAAGAAAAATAATATAAGGAATATGTATCAGAAGCAAATTCAATCGAGTTATGTTACACTGTCTAATATGATGAAGGATATTAGTAATCTCGTTGACTTCGAAAATAAGCGATCGGTCCGAAGGTAATTTTTGTGAAAAATTATTGTCAGTATGAATGAGGACAGTGGAAATTTAAATTCATTTGGCATTAGCGTTTAATAGAAATTAATTTTTAATTAACTCGGAAGCGATAATCATAACCCCAAGATTAAAAAATTCACGACGAAAAAATCGTTTTCAGCTGTTACCGTATATTGCGGTCCCCCTAATTAGTCTTTTCTCTCAGTCTAAAGTGGCCATCGTGGGGCGAGAAACAAAATTACTTTTTAATGGCCCCAGCATTAATGAAAATTACAGAGATCAAATGGATATTTCATTGCAAATCGACCGACTTCATTTTTTCATATAGAAAAAAAAAATTACATTCCTCGTACATTTTTTTCATTCACCATCAGCCTCGCATTAATTATATCGACTGAACACTTCGATACTACAAATTACAGAATATGCCAGCTACTTGGGGAAAACTTCAAACGCCATTGCTGACGAGATATCCGGAACTGTTATCTTCGTTTAGAACTATTATCTCTATGAACGTCTATTAAAGCTACGGTGGACAATTAACTGTACAGCGCTACCTTCAGAAGCGGAATTCGGAATTATTTAGAACAAACGAAATAATAAACACTGAATTTTATACGCTTCAGTTGATGTAAACTTGCCTTCGAATTATCTTCGTATATGCTACATTTTAATTTATTCTCGATCTCAAAAAAAAAAAACAAAAAAAAACCGAAAACCTACCTGATAAATTCATTATAGTAATATATAATAAAAAATCACGAAAACATCCATCCGTCACAAACTAATTTGAGACGCCGAATTCATTACAAAAATCGAATGCCTTACACAGTGTAACATTTGAACGATTAAATCTAATAAAACTATTACTTGCGTTGAAGTCATCTTAACATGTGACGCTATTATCGAAGTGGTATGAATAATATCATTCAAATGAAATTTCCTAAATCTTATTTTCAGTCAATTTCATCTATAATTCAGGTTATATAAAACTAATGCAAGTGCAATTTTAAATTTCATTTACTGCCAAAAGATTATTCGTTTTTTTAATTTTTTTCCACGAACTAAGTCTTCATTTTACGCTTTGTCTCCTTTTTCCAAAATCTTCGTAACATTTCCCGAGTCTCCTTCCATTAATGCATTTCTTTGGCTTTCGGGAAAAATTGATATTTTCTAACTTTCCCAGTTATTTTAAGGTTTGAATTAGTCACTGCTTCACGGAAGTACGAAAATTAATGGTACAAGTAAAGAACTATTGTAACACACATTTTTTCTTGAATAAACGATGATAAGCGTGTTGGGCACCCGCAGACGGGCAGTATGGCTTGCGGGACCCACAACTTATTTTTTTTAATAATAAAAAAAAAAAAAAGAAAAAAAGAACAGTTTTTGTCAAACATTTGCAATTTAGTAATATATATTAATTATCGGACCATTTGGATCTTATTTTTTTCATTTTTATAAATTCATCAATTCTTTTGCTATCATCCTATTAATAATATGTTCATGAAATAATAATCTTCTTTTCCTTATTGATATGAGCAACAGTTCTATCTTTCCGTATAATTTATTGTTAAATATCCATTTGAACATAGTTCCATTTTATTCCTACAATATTTTTTTTAAATTCTACATTCTCTTATTTCTAATTGGCTAGTTAATTGTTAAAATTTCGCTAAATAATTACTACTTCATTGTGGAAACTTAAAAGTTGAATAAGTTTTGACGAAGTAATTTAACGTTCTCTTTCAAGTTAGTTAAAGTAAATTTTTCTCATCGTTTCAACACACTTCTAAAGTGTTCGTTAACTTCCGGTGATGCGTTGCGAACAATAGCAGGACAATTGCCACTGCATTCCGTATTGCAGCATAAAATATTGTATTTCAAAGGGTTAAATAATCTCAATTTGGAGTTGGATCTAAACAATAGATTTATTGAAATGCAAAATAGCTGGAACAATAGCTCAACTGGAAGATTAACATTTAGTTTTGTCCCCGAGGTTAAAACCAATCCAATCAAAATTAATAATATTAATACGTATGTGACGCAATTTCTCACTGGACATGGTAGATTTCAAAGTTATCTGCACCGTTTCCATCTAGCAGACACCGATTTGTGTTCCTGCGGAGATGCTCCTGAAACTGTCACCCATATCGTTAATGAGTGCGCCAAATGGAAATTCTTGTTTAAAGACGTAAATTGTTTTCCATTAAACAACGATAATTTATCAAAATTCCTGTACGCGGCGAATTTTATCATGGCTTCCAAATATTCGGATCTTGAAGATTTTTCATTTAATATATAATTTTATTTTAATTTTTATATCGGTTAATTTTTGTCTTTTTCATTTTCTTTTTATTGTTTCCAATCCATGAGGTGTTCATTCAACTGAGATACTCATGGCTATGTTTCAATTACTATGTATTTATGTTATTATTCACTAATAAATAAATAAACAAAAAAAAAAAAAAAAAGTGTTCGTTAAATATTCATTTTAAAACACTTTTCCTCCTAATATCTACTTTTATGTTACTTTTCTGATTACAATTACAAACATTCTCGAGTAAAATGTATCTCTTTTCGATCTTTATTTGAAATAACATATTTCTTAAATACCAAACTGTTCGTTATTTTTTTAAGTATATTATTTCAAATAATTATTTCCAGCAGACACGAATAAGCTACTTTCTTTTCTGTCTTGTTTACAAGTGCAAATTTAACTTGGTAAAGCACAATAATAGGTACAACTAACGAGTTCAATTCCTAATGAAGATTTAATGATCCAGGTTCACTATGCGCTGCTTCTTGATTATAATGTTCTTGCCTTTATCTTAAAATCGCAAAATCTGATAAATTTCATAATCTGTATGCGACCACTTTACACAGCGTTTCTGAATAAACCATTACAACGTCAGGACAGCTGATCATGACTACATGTTCCAACATTTCGCTTCTTTTGTTTCCAGAGTCTCGTCTACATAAATTTCTCACTCGGAATAGGTCACCAAGATACATCAATAGCCGTTCGTATCAATCGAATTTCCTCTTAGCCTCATCAATAATTTACTATAATGAGAAACAAATAAATATAAGTAAAAATTCCAATAATTAAATCGATCATTTCAATTTCTAATATTGTGCCGATATTAAATATGTCGTTTGCAGCTATTTATTTTACGTTTTACTTGTGAGATATTTTTGATAGCGCAATGTTTCTTGTCAGCAATTCCAGCTCTTTCATACAGACAAACGTTGAGATTAAGTGCTTCTTGATTAGGCGCGTTTTAGGAAAGCTGGAAAATGCTTCGAATTTTTAAAATTTCAAGTGAAAAAAATTCAATAAGTGTCTTATAACAAATTTGAAAATCCTTCGATGGAATTCTCATTTTGGGTTTAATAAAAATGTTAACTCGTTAACTTTTCTGAAGATTTATTTAAGCCTATTTCGCGCAATAGAGTCAAAAAAATAAAGATAACAATACTTTTTGCAGTCCACTAATGCCGGATGCAGCCGAAGAAATACAGTTAGGATTGACGAAGGAGATTCCGCATCGATTATTAAAGAACTTGCTGTTGCCTATACTTGCAGTCTTTTGTTTATTTAGGATCTATGATTACTATTGATGGAAGTTTCTCGAATGAGATAAGAATCGCATTAGGCAAAACTGCAATGATGCAATCGAAAAATTTAACTTGTAACGAAATGCGGTCTTTACATTGCGACAAAAGCTAACAAAAACAATGATTTGTCCAATTTTCCTGTTTCGAGACGATCAAAGCAGAGGATAAAAAACGCACTGACGCGTTTGAAATATGGATTTGGCGGTGAATGTTGTGCGTGACATGGACTGAAAGAAAATAAAATCTTTCAATACGGACAAAAGTAGACTGAAACAGATACACAAATTGTGCGAACTACGAATCCACCAAGTTTTTGAACATATCGCTAGGCTACTGACGAAATGCCTGCTCACCTGGATCGGTTGCAACAGCAGCTACCATAGTTCAGAGCCAGACAATTTGAACAGTATTCACAGATCATAATGGTCAAAACTGACTAGAACTAAATGCTTTGTATATACTGCTACACATAAAATATATTATTAATTTATTATCGTAAATTGAGTTGTTTTTTTTTTATTATTTTGGCATAGTTCTATTTTTATTTGTGATTTTATTTATTTATTTATTTAGTCTGATACTATTTAGAGACTTTTTTTTTTCAACGACGATTCAATTTTATTAGATTATTAATAGTTATGTTTTAATAAATTTTTGTGAATTACAACTGGCCACAGGTAGCTATCTAGAACTCAATCCGAAACCGCGGGGCAAATTTTAAGAGTCGACATTGTTTTCCATTTATTTCTTGTATAATTTAGAATAAGTTGAACATTCCGTTATATTTTTGCTATCAAGCAAGTTAATATTCATCCTGGAATTTAATATGGTTCTCTAGGTACGATTTAAGAAGGAGGTAATAGGAGAATATTTTCTTAAGATGATATAAGAGACTTGGATGCCTATCAAAGGCTTGCTTTACATCCAAAAATATACCCATGCATACTTGTTTAACTCCAAAGCTTTCTTTTACAGTATGAATGATTCAGTGTACCATTTCAGTGATAAAATGTTTTTTTTTTCCGAAATCCAAAATGGTGCTTCGGAATAGTATCTTCAGACAGCATAATTTGATTTATCCGCTTTAAAATTATTTTTTCGAGAACTTTCGAAAGATTAAGTTAACAAGCAAATAAGTCTATAGGATATAACTTCACCCGGAACTTTACTCCTGGTTTTGATTAACTAAATATAAATAAATGAAACATATAAAAAAAACATTTACTATTTTCGGATGGTGGAGAACTTCAACCACATCACTAACATAATATATTCGAAACTAATCGGTGCTTTTTTATAAATTTTATCGCATTATATTATTAAAATACGCGAGCTGTCATGTGAGAAACTCCATTTCCTCAACCGTTTACTGATTATTTGGAGAATAATTTGAAAATAAACGGTAAACAGTCAACGAGACTAAATCTTTCAGATTTAATCGTTGTACAAAAGAGAGAGGAATTTCCTTTGGATATATGTATGAAGTATCGATAAATTAAACTGAAGTGATTAGAATATTATGTGCTAATGTATTTGTATAATTCCGTATTATCGGAACATCGCTCGGTCATCGATTTAAAGAAAAACATAAGACTTGCAGCGTGATGACGTATCATTCTTCTCATAAATACCCAAATTTTCGAATCGCGATTACACAAATTTGGAAAATTTACTTATTAAACAATCTCTCTTAATACACTTCTTACTATTTTATTTTTAAATTTGAAAAATAATTTTAGCAAATTAACTTTTTTATACGATCACGCATTAGGAGCCAAATTACACTGTTATTCTTTTATAACAACTTAAGACTTGTTTTAATAACTTTTTTTTAAAATATTATCTGATTTACAAGCTTTATCGCCATAGCGCAGCCTCAGCAACTCAAGCGGATAGAAAATAAATTCGAATTTAATGGAAAAATTTGATTTGTTTTAGGAAAGCCGATACTTTATAAAGCAAACTATTAATATCTTAAGTGAAGTTCGACGGAATATAGAAGGAAAAAAGATAGATTTTTGATCGTGTAAAATCATTAAGCCCTTCTCATACCGCAATGAAGACAGTCGAAACGAAAAAGATTTAACAGTACTTAAACGTAGTTATCGGGTGCGTCCGATTTGTAAACAAGTTTCACTCTCTTCGTGACGTAACAGCCGATTTGAAAATGTCTAAAGTATTGAGTTTTCTTTTAACTCTTGAAGATATTATTAGTTGTACTACCACAAAAAATGTGAGTATTGATTATTCGCAATGCTTTAGGTATTCGGTTTGCAAATGAGAATAGAAACTTTACTATTGGCTGTGAACAGCTTTGGTAATTTGGTTTAGAGCAACATGATCGGCGATTCTCGATTTGACTGAAACAGAGGAGAACGAAAAGAGGATAATTAGATTTTGCTGTTTGAATTGAAACAAGGGTGATTGGAAACAAATTAAAATGAGACTAGTTAATTTGGAAAAAAACGGTATATAAACGATTGTATAAGCGATATTAAAAAAATTTTACGACAATTCCGAATACGGGCGTGGTTGAGACATTGATGTAGAATTAATTGTGGACCAACGAAGACTGTTATTTGTTAATTTATGTTTTTTGTCAAGTCAAATCAGATCTCGAAAGGTTGGAATAACCAAAACAGCGTTCAACGGAGAAGCGGTCAGAAAAGAACGAATATGTTAAATTAACAATTTCTGATAGTTTGTTAAACAAAAAAAAACAAAAAAATCATATGATGCGGCGGATTGTTCTAGTTGAATAAGTAAAGTCATATCAATATGTTGGAACTGTTTAAGTCACTGTGATAAGAAAATTAGAGGTCAAAAGAAAGCGTTGAAAACAAAGTGGAAGAATAGTTCCATGGGGGAACGCCCTTGACGCAGTTTGTAGGACTGCTGTTTGGATAATACCGACTTATTAGCTAACCCATATATTGAATAGTACAAGAGATTTATATAGTTGAAGTAACTCAATTATATTAGGATTCCCTACAAGTATCATCGTCGGTTATTTTAAATTTATTGAGGCATTCGACAGGGTTTCCATGATCCGTAAAACAAATTTGTATCTATTTTTTTTTTTTTTTTTGTTTTTTAATCTTGTATGAATGTTAACACACCGGAATACACTTTTGAAAACTGTGAAAAATTCAAATTCGTTAGAGAATAACATAAAATTAGAGACATAAATTTCGCAGAATTTTATATAAAAATATTCATCATAGAAATTTTAAAAATTAAAAAAAAAAATTCATTCATTTACTCACGTCTACTATATTAATTTAAGATCACAAGTAAAATCAAGGGCGTCGCCAGCCGATGAGCCAAGGAGGGGCAAAATGAGTTGCCAGCCGCCAGGAGGGGGGCAAAATGATAGAAAGAGGATATGAGTTATAGGAAAAATACAATTTATAAGTTGTAAAGGCTTAATATGTTATTAAACAAGAATAAAATCTTAATTAAAACACAAGTTTTCCAAATTGTCCATGATTACGCGCCTGTGAATATTCATCCATGCCAGTTAATTAAAAAGTTACAAGGCTCCAGGGGGGGGGGCAGCTGCCCCTCCCTGCCCCCCGCTGACGACGCCCATGAGGAAAATGTAAGCGTATAATGTAAAAACGCACGAGTAAAATTTGGTCCCTATTAGAGATGTGATTAAGGAACAACAGATTGGAATACAGAATGACACATTCATTCGAGAGGGATATGGATATCCGAAAAAGGGATATGTTCAGAACTGCAGACGGCTATAAAAAATCTAACCTTTTTGAAGCCAGTTACTGGACTGAATAATACTAATCGTATCAATTTACCTTAATCAACTGTTGTCAAATTGACTTCAAATATTTTGAGTAGGGAATATAATTTTTGATCGAAATAGGAATCTGAAAATTCGTTTTTACCTTAAACTAATATCATTTTTCGGATAAAAAAAATGGAAAAGCGGGGCTAGGGTTTTTTCTATTTTTGAAAAATTACCAAGTGCATTTTATGTTAGAAAAACGGAATTCTGAGTAGTTTTAATTTGCGGGTAATTGCGTTTAGAAAATGTAATATATTTGCGTTCCTAAAAAGATACGACACTTAACGTTTCGGTCAGCTTATACTGACCATCATCAGAAGAAAACGGTCAGTATAAGCTGAATGAAACGTTAAGTGTCGTATCTTTTTAGGAACGCAAATATATTACATTTTCTAAACGCATGCGAAAGTTTTAAAGCGCAGAAAATGTGATCTTTAAAGACCAATTAAAAAATTAAATATTAATCGCAGATCGAAGCAATGTGTTATCATCGGTAACTGTTCTTAATAGTATTAAAAATAAAAAAACCTTGTGCCAATAAAATTACTTAATTGACTTTTAACTTACATTAACCATCATCAGCATCAACTAAACTTAAATAACGTTCGGTAACGAATAAAATCCGAAACTAGCCAAAAATAAGTAAACGAAATTCAAAATTACAAAAAAGACAGCAACAAAATATCAAAATTACAAAAGGAACATCAATGAAATACCGAAAACATAAAAGGCACACAGATAAGTTCCACTGTGAAGACGCCTTTCGTATTCCTGCGGCTTGGAAACCTATAATTTCATCAAGTGGAAAGTACCCCCACGATTCCAAAACTATCTCTAGTGGTGTCACTCATGCTTAATTAATCACGAGTTTATTTCTGATTTCTTTTTCTAACTTTATCGTTCTCGGTATGTTTCATTTCGTCTTTTTGCTTACTCTTTAAAACTTTCGGATGTTTTATTTCTATTTTATCATTTTGTTTTGCACTATTTAAAACACTTTATTTATCGTTTGGTTGAATTGATTCCGATGATGGTTAAAATGTAAAGCTATCCCCCCGGAACGTCCATCGAACAATTTCATTAACATGGCATTTATCGAAAGTAATTTCATTTCTAATACCACTCACCGTGAAAATTTCAAATTTTTAGTTGTTCCCAATGAGTTTTGCGATATCGAAGTTAAATATAAAACCATTTACTTGAAAAAACGGTAACAGTATTAAGGAGAATAAACAAGAAGATTGATAATGACCAACTAGCATGCACCCAGAGAAAGATACGATACATTACACAAGCATAATTAAAACATTTGAAACATGGACGCTGTACACAAAGTCATCCGTGTACCATAAACCACCGACCAGTCGCGTAAAACGCGTTCATTCGAAAATGCTTAAAAATGGAAACTAAACAAAGACTTGCAATTCAACATCGTACCGAGTTTCTTTGAGCACATCATGCACCACAGAACAGTGAACCATTAAAATAAGTCATTACGCAACAACAGATCGCACGCGAAATATATCACACATCACATCGATCAGATTCTGAAGTTCAAGAGAAACATGGTTTAAGTGTAAGTCTGCAGAAGCTCAAAGCACAAGATGGAGCCAAAGCCGTGTCCACGGGGGAGGGGGTTAACCCCCCCCGCCCGCCATGAGAACTGAAATAGTTATTATAAATACACAAAAATCTGAAAAAAATCAATTATTTAAAATAAATTTTCTTATCTTTAAAAGAAAAAAGAAAAAATATGCTCCATATTTTTAGGTACTTCATTAATATTTTATGCAAAATTTTTTGTTACGATTATAATCAATAACATATGTAATTTTTATAGCCTTTTATTTAACCCGGGTTTGTCATTCTGCCTGTCGCGGGGGAACCTTGCGAACGATTTTTCGCCTACTTCCCGATGAATTAAAAAAGTGTCCTTTTGCAGAAATGCTTGTTAGAGATAACAATACAATATTATGCAACATCTGGATTTCCAGCTTTAATATTAGACCCCCGGGGCGCTGAAAGCTCGAAATTTTGAAAAATGTGATATATTGTTTTTAGATCGTTGTTTGTCGAGAATAAAACCATATTTCATTTCTTTAATGAAACTTCCTAAGTTTATGAACAGTTCAAAAAAGCGCGAGATCTGATATGCAGTTCCCTCTTTGTGACGCGAGTATTATAGCAAAATTTTGAACAAGGTTGAAAATATGCACATGCACGTACATTTCCTTGGTTTGGAACATCTAGGTTTCCAACTTTAAAATTAGCCCTTCAGGGCTTCGAAAACTCGAACTTTTCGGGGAAATTTTTTTTTTTTTTCTGGGCATATGATATACTGTTGGAAAGAGCGCTATTTGTCAGGAGCAAACTCGTATTTCATTTTCTTAACGAAACATTTGAAGTTTACTAGAAGTTTAAAAAAGCACAAAAAACGACATGCACATCCTTGAGTATTTCTTTACTTTGGAACATTTGGGTTTTCAATTTTAAAATAGGACCCTTGGATACCGAAAGCTTGAAAGTTTCAAAAAAATATATATTTTTTTTTCAGTCATGTGATTAATCAAATTAGTCAAACATTGTGTTTCATGTGTTGAGGATTCCGTATGTATTGTATGAAAAACAAAAGACAAAATAATAATTGAAAGAATGCGATTCATTATTTCATAATAAAATGTAACACAAATTTCTATAGATGTCCTATAATCAAGATATTGAATAAAGTAAAACAAAATAAAATATAATTTTAAATTTATTGTTTTTTATTTAAATACATAGTAAAAAGTCCAAACTAAAAACTAAAAAATAAAAAAGTAGCCTTTTATTTATGCACTAAAAAGTACAAAAGTACAAAATAACTTTATTAGTGTGCGACTACCAGATATATGCATCGTAACATTAAAATCTGAAACTACAAAATAATCTGAAAAATAAAAGCGGGGGCCGAAGATTAATAATTAAATATTAATATTACAATACATCCTAAGCCAAAACTACAATTACTATTTAATGTTGTTCCATTGTTGTGCATCACAATACCACACACACCGAATATTTTTGTAACTGCGGCCCCCGCTTTTATTTTTCAGAATATTTTGTAGTTTCAGATTTTAATGTTAAGATGCGTATCTGGTAGTCGCACACTAATAAAGTTATTTTATACTTTTTAGTGCATAAATAAAAGGTTTTTTTTTAAAAAAATTAAAACTTTTATATTATTAATATTTATACGGGGTAATTCATTTATGTAAATTATTAATACATAAATCAAAATTATGGAAATTATTAATAGTATGAATATTAGTGAAAAATATATTGTTATTTATAAAATAAATATGTAAAGAAAATTTTCAACGTCCCCCCCCCCCCCATTTCTGAGCACGGGCCTGGATGGAGCTGTGGTTCTAATGATAATTCACAATGTTTGAAATCGAACGACACAAAAAGGAAGAAGACATATTAAACAGGTGGCATTAAAAATCCGTCAAAAGAATACTTGAAGCGCGCATAAAATTTAATAGTGAGAATTTTGTTTTACCGGTAAGTTTGATTGCACGGCCAAATGACAATCAGACAGAATTAGCGCCGTAACTAAAATTTAAAAAATGTCTTAATGCTCTTTATTCTATAATTTCCTACCGTTCACGCAAAAATTTGAATAATACGTGCACCAGCTATATTTTTGGTCTCAAATCTGACGATAATAACACGAATGTTCTACAAATTAACCAAACGGTGCAGAGTAATTTCGTTGAATTCCTTTTTTTTTCTGAGCATCGGCCTAGCTTTAATAACAGACATGTAAGATTCGAATTTCGAACAGTCAGATATTTGAGGGGGAAAAACGAAAGAGAACAATTTTTAGTTCAAGGTTGATCAGCTTTAACATATTTTCCTTAACCGTAATGTTTTCCAGTCGACAGCTTACATCACAAACAGCCGAGAATATTAACAAAAAACTTACGCATTTTAAATATTAACCATCGCACTTTTCGATCGTTATTTAAAGTAAAATAAAACGGCATTCTTACCGAATTCATTAACGGCCGACTCAACCTCTGAAGAAGATGATATTGCCATGCAGAGAACAAAATTGGAAAGTTCATAAAAGCGCGTTATGCGGAAAAAACGGGGCAGCGAATTTTATACGAATTCCAGACCACGATAAGTTCGATGGAACCGAAAAATGTTAGACACTCGTCAGTCAGATCGAGAAACGATTGTATACGACTAATTAAACTGAACTGGAAGAAATAGACGGCCAAATGGTAAGCTACTTAGCCGCCAGGCCATAAAAAAAAAAAAAAAAAAAAAAAAAAAAAAAAAAAAAAAAAAAAAATAGACGTTATTGTAAACAATACCGAATTAATAAGCAAATAAATATGAACAAAATTAGAAAATGATGATACCTCTTTTAAAAAAATTGTCTACATAACTGCTGGCAAATAGCTAACGATGATTTGAGAACAGGCCATTACTGCATTTCATTTGGGTATCACAGATAATAATGAGTGCATTAACAATAAAACGGAAAGTACGATCGAATATTATAGCGACATGAAAATACGAAAAAAAAACATACATCGACAAAAAATATGGTGAATTTATAGCTTTTATCTACTTCGATGGCGCTTAAGATGGTTTTTCGTCTGATGTTGATTGAATGTAAGTTTTTTTCATCACAGATAACGGGACTCAATAAATGTTATTATCACAGATGCAGTAAACCCCATTGTTATACTTTGACATTTATTACCATTTTTATTTCATTCTGATTATTTGTTCATTACTGCTATTAGTATCGTTGTTTTTTACATTCATTATTGTTACTTATTATTATTATTATTTATTAGTATTATTATTATTTAATATTACTATTATTACTATTGCAGGTGTATACATATGTCATGCATTTTTTCGGTTTAATCGAATCGCTATGTTTCTTACTTTTATACTTTTTTTTTTTTTTTTTTTTTTTTACCTCCCCTTGGGTTTGCTAGCAAAGAGCATTAGCCCAGCAAAAAGGAATAGATACATGGAATAGAATAGAAATTATATTTTTATTCTGTCGACAATGGACTCAAGGAACACCCCTAGGACAGGAACAACAGAGATAGTAGGTAGAGAAAGAACATAAGAGGCGTTGAAAGGAGCAGGAAGACCAAGCTTTAAAAGATGACAATAAAGTAACTCACGCTCGCGAGATAAACCGGAGCACTCGAAGAGCACGTGATTCGCATCGCAAACATACTGGGAACCTTCAGGATCCAATGGACAAAAAGGAGATGCAGCCAAAGAGAAGCGATTTAGTGAAGAAGGAAGGAGACTATGCGAGAAACGGAGGCGAGATAATTTAGTAATTATGGACCGACGCAAACTGGGAAACTCATAGAACCAAGGACGAGGAGGAGGAACAGGATTAATCAAGAGATAAAAGGAATTAGGATTAGCGAAAAGAGATACATAAACAGAATGCTAAAGTCTAAGATGGCAGGATTTAGTTGGAAGAAGAATGTTGTGTGCTGGAACCCTACTAATAAAATTCCCATTGGAAACAGCAGCTTTAGCAAGGAGGTCGACGGCTACATTTCCATCAATGCCTGCATGTCCTGGAACCCAAAGAAAATCAATCTGGGTACACGTCGATGAGGATAGATCATGAAGAAGAGAACGAATAGAAAGGATAATAGCATCAGTGGAAGGAGAAGGGAAGGTGGAGATAGCGCTAGAAGAACACTTAAAGAATCAGAATCAATAAGGAATTTGGAAGAACTTGCAGAAGAGGAAATATAAATAATGGCTTGTAGAATGGCAACAGATTCTGCAGTAAAGACAGAACAAAAGGACGGAAGTCTAAAAGACCGAGAATGAAAGAACTGAGGGCACAAATACTTGATTCCGTAGATAATAACTATTATGATAACCATTATTAGTAAATATGTCTATGCCACCTGCATGATCATTATTGTTACTTTTTATTATTGGTAGTAGTAGTATTATTAATATTATTATTACTATTCATTTTAAAAGATGTCGAGTGGAACTTTCTCAATCAAATATATTTGCCCGGATGTTTTGAAAGCTGAGAGACTGCTTCTCCAAAACATGTTAGAGGTTACATGGGTGATTGTAGGCTATTTTAGTACATATTTTCAAATGACGTTTTAGTTAGGTGCCTTTGTAAATGAGAATGTATTATTTAATATAAATATTAATAAACTTAATGTGCTATTATTTAAGTACCAACTTAATAGGTACTGCTTAATGGGTTACATTAAGGTTGCTATTACATTATATTTATATCATATATCTTATAATTATATATTTTATATTTATTTATTTTATTTATATTTTTATCTATTTTATTTCTATTTTTACATTTTATTCACTTAGTTTTATATTTTTATTTTACTCCGGTTATTACAGCTGCAGTACATGTCAGAACTGAAATTTTGTAAGAATATGTGAGCTGGGTTGGTGAAAGGTTATATATATATATATATAATTTTTATGCTTAATCTGTAGATTTAATTTTCAAATAGATTCAGTTTTGTTAGTTTTTACAATAGTTTTATTTTTATTTAATTCAAATTACGCATATACTTGCCTTGCATGCTATCTTATTTAACTAATCATTTTTTTTTTCTCCTGTTTTCCACATATTTGTACAAACAACTTCTTATTTTACTTTAATTCAATATGCACATCACTTTTATTTTTATTACTTGTATTTAGTTAATTTTCCTTTTATTTATTTTACCATCTTTTTTGTTTCATATGTCTGCGATATTTTGATTTACTGTAATTTTTATTTTTAATTCCACTGTTCGCGCTATGTAGGCGCATAGGTGGGTTGTATAGCAATAATAATAATAATAAAGAATTTGAAAGAATTTAAAATTTGATTTTTTACTATTTATTGAACTATACTTCTATCTTGTTCAAATTATGTGGACTGCCGCACTATGTGGTCTATAATTCGCAATTACTACAGCAACGTTCTCTTGTAACTTCAAAATCCTATTAATCCTGGTAAGATGTAATCGGAGCCAATTATATCCCGTTCTCAGGCTTAGTTGTGGTTACTCTATACATAACCTCTTTCACTGTTAATGATTCCTTTTTGGGGAACGAACGAACGAACAACTTATATTTCAGGGTAACTTTTTCCCTTCTGACAACTGCGTTCTTAAACTTCGTCGTTTCATTTCATAAAGAAACACTATTAGTTGCACGTAAAATTTCCTCATTACTGTGCATTCGATAGCGACCAGAGTGCTTAATGACGATAGCAATGCATAATTGTATAATGTAAAACTAGTAAAAAACACTGTTTACTGCATAATGGTTATATTTGTTTCGATTCTAAATTGTCTGCACAAACTGAATATAATTAACTTTAATATATGCTTTGAATTAGAGCAACCACATCGTTATAAGAAGAGACGTACACATGAAATCCCCTTACTCGTTTTCCGTATGGTTCAGATGCAGTTTTCTTCGACTACTCTTTCCGCTCTGTTGCACGTTTTATTCCACATTTCCATCGATTAGAATTTTAAATTTCGACTTCTTTCCTCTGGAATCCTGCTCTTTATTTTTACTCTCCATCATCGCCCAGTTTTTACTTTTTCTCCGATCATCAGCTGCCGATTGAATCGTATTTTAATTAACTTATCCTTAGTAAATTTGGCTTATGAAAGAAAAAAAGAAAAAACAATCGTTACCATCCCACTGTTCGAAAACTGATTAAAGTAGAAACGATAACACAATTTTACAGATAATTTAGAATCTAAAATCGATGCTGAATATTCAAACTGTAATCAACGGGAAATTCCCTTCACCGCCGAGATTACTCAATATATACGCAGAGGAGATAAACAAATAACCCAAAAGTAAAAACCATCAGGATTTCAATTAAATCAATAGAACGCATACTGATGATGAGACGGTAGGTTAGATGGTTGAATGATGAAGATATTAAAGTAAATTTGGAAGATTAATACATATATAGAAAACTAAGATAACAAAATTCTCAAAAATGAACAACTGAAAATTAATAGCAAAAAATACTGAAAAAACACACGGTAGAATATAATAATTTCAACACTGAACGGCACTGATGATCACCAACGAGATGGCTCGGACAAAAAAATACACAACTAAGAACAGGATTTGCGAAGTAAGCGTTTCAGAACTAATATTATGTACTGCGAAACAGGAAAATGAGCATTAAAATAAAGGTACAAAGATACGTTGTCAAGTGTCCCACCGAAAAACAACAGTAGACGGTAAAAGTAAAAAAACAAAATTTTAGATAAATCAAAGAATACTGAGGATATATTCTAACTTTTTTTGTTATCAGTGACGAAGTAATTAAAAATGCGTGGTGAACATCGACTAAAAATAGTCTGAGAACGGAGGAGGAAAATGTAAAGAAAGAGGCCTTTTTACGAAATTGATTTGAGAATGGATTGTTGAAAAAACGATAAGGGAACGAAAAGAAATGCAATCATTCGCGCAATAGCGTGTAGGCCGGAGAAGGTAAAACAGATAATTAGAAAAGATAAGAATAGGGAAGCTTGACATGTGTAAGCTCCTGCAAAAAAGACGTTCCATCGACCACGATGGCACTGTGTGTCTAGTTTGTGCTCGAAAAAGAAAAGAAAAAAAAAACATAAAAGTACCGGCTTTCTTTGTTTGCTGTATCACTTCTCATTTCAATTGTTAGATACGATAGTTTTACGTTAGTAAGAATTGATATCGGAAAGCGCAATTTAAATTTTTTTTTTTTCTTTCAAAAAATAATCTTAAGAATTTTTATTTATTTTTTTTTTGGCCCCGGTGGTCAAGCAATGTATCTGTTTTCAAAATTTTAAAAAATATTTTCTTCTAGCTAAAAAAAAACTAATGATATTTTTAAAAAATTTAATTTCTAAATTGACATTAAGAATTATTGTTAAAATTTATTATTAAAATCTATTATTAAAATATTTTATATCTATCAATTTATGTGACTCTTAATTTTTCTTCTTTCTCGAAATACATTCTTAAAAGACAAACACCTGCCCACACTGTCGCATGTGTGCGCCATTCATTTCACTTCTCCTCTGCTAAATGTACGTGTCTTACAACTCATTCACTTGTCATTTCCCCTTCCCGTACACAGTATCCAGCGACTCCGTGCCGTCGTTTCTACACTCGTTTTCTTATCTCTAAGCTCTAATTAGACCCCAATCGCTACAACTCTACGGGTATTCGTACAACTAACTCGCTGACTTTACCCATCATTTATGGTCGGTTTTTTTATACGTTTACCATTCGCATTCCGTACAATCACTCCCACTTGTGTCGAAAAGATACGTACGAGCTACGTTCTTTCCTAATTCTCGTTCTTTACTCACTACTCGGCCATTTGTCTTATTTCTAGTTTGACGTTTTTTATTTTTTCCTTCGTCCGTCTGTTGTTTCCTACTAATCTTAATTCCTCATCTCCGTCAAAGAACCCGACGGTTTTTTTCTAATATTCCACTATTTTCTTCTTAGAACGCTTTAATCTCTGCTTCTAAATTGACCTTCTGTTTCCTTACATGCGAAGCGTCATTTGTATTCCATCATTTATAAATGTAATAATCGAATTAATCGATAACTCGAGAGAACCGTTATTATATATATATATATATATATACATATATATATATATGTGTGTATATATACATATGAACTGATCAAAATATTATCGATCGGTTACTCGCTCTTTTAAATAAATATTAATTTATGCGGTTAGATTTGTAATGTATAAAAAGGAAAGTTTTCCCCAAAATTTTCATAAACGTTTCAGTGCACCAAAAAGTAAAAATTAAATCAAAATTATATAAAAACTGAAGAAGAAAACGACGATAATATTTTTAAAAAAGTTAAAAAAGCACGGTTTGGAAATTGAAGAGAAAAAATCTTCATTCTAAAAACTTTTGGATTTGAAGCTCGCGGAAGTTTTACAGTTCGTATTTGAAAACAACTAGCAGAATCTTCAAATTCCTCATCGTTTCCAATTCGGAAAGCGTCCTTCAAGCAAAAAAAGACGTTAACAAAAATTCAAATTGCACGAGTAGATAAAAAATGTTCTTTAATAATAACTGGGCTGAAAAATACGAGCGCCTTTGTTATTGTAAAGAACATGGTAGTGCGTACTGTAAATATTGTGAAAAATTTAAAGAAAACAATATTGGGGCTATTCAAAATGGTTTTTCTATCCCAATTCGTCCACCAGTCAAGTTTCTAGCCCTAATATTCGATAAAAAACTTCCCTGGCGCTCTCACACAGCTGAGCTCAAAACCAAGTGCCGTAAATCCTTGTCTATCCTGAAATATCTACCAAATTACAAATACAATATAAACCCAAAATTACTCCTTACAGTTTTCAGATCGATTATCCTTTCGCGAATCAATTACGAGTGCCACGTATACTCCTCAGCCGCTAAAAGTGTGCTAAGATCCTTAGATCCTATACATTCTGCGGCCCTCCAGACCTATCCTTTCTGCTCATCCCTCTTTTCCGGTTGTAAGTTTGTATGCACTGGCAGGTTGTCCCCCGCTGTCCTACTATAGGAAGTACTATAACTCTAAAGAATTGAGCACCCTCCTTAGTAGTACCAAAACCCCGACACTCGAGCTGGCTACCATATCTCCTAATATGAGGTTTGGGAATGACCCAGTGCCTGAACTTTTTTCGGTTATGGGTCGTTTCCAAATCTCTTCAATCCCAAGAACTCTGCCAGACTTCGCAGCAATCGCACCACCATAGAGTCAGCCAATCACAAACATCAACATATCGCTAACAAAATTTAAAACATAGCACAAATAGCAAAAAATATCATAGCGAGCTACACAGACCATGCGTGCCTCTATACAGATGGAGCGAAGACAATAGGTTATCAGTCACCGGCGGCATGCTCCTTCGAAGTCTCAGGGGCAGCAGAGTCAGTTAGACTAAACGATTGCTGTACAGCACTGGACGCTGAAATATACGCGATGGTCTTTTGCATCCAACACTACACGGATAGCCACCCCCAGTCGCAAAAGGCCCTACTCATAACTGGCTCTCTAAACTCCCTTCAACTCATCTCAGAGATTAAATCCAACAACCCTTTGATAAGGAAGGTCCATTACCTGTTATACAGGTTATCACATTTAAACTCTGAAATGTTTTTCCCGAGGGGGGCCGGCTCATGTTGGGATTCCAGGAAATGAGCGTGTCAATCGAGCAGCTCAGGCGACATTGTTCTCTCCAATGCCATACACTTCCCCCTACATTGGCTCATTTGTTTACGTAGCAAACTGGAGAAGAATGATAACAGGAATGGAGATCTTCAAGTACGTTTCTCCGAAGCATAAAAACAACCACGGAGCCTTGGTGACCCACAGACGGAGTTTCCCTCAGGGATTTTTCTGTCCTGAATCGTCTCCGAATAGGACATACAACCCTCTCTCGCACAGCTACATATTCACGAGCCAGGTACCCCCAAATGTTTGTCCCTTTTGTAGTCAATCGAGCGCCCCATCCACCTATCACCTACTTCTCGAATGTTCCTCCTTTGCAGTACCACGATCTATTCACTTTACCACTTCCTCTAGTTCTAAGATACTGTCAAATGCTCCGCCCGCAGTCGCAGCGGTATTAGCTTTCATACGGAGCAGCGATCTGTACTATCGCGTTTAATTGCCTTAAGTAGGCTCCATGTGCTGTAATAGCCCCAGTAGTTAAACACGGTACATGGAAACCCTCATACGCACCCTTTAAAAAAAAAAAGTCAAGTTTCATTTTTATTACTGGGCCTTTCATGAATTATCAGAATGCACCTATAAAAACAGGTAACATAAAAAAAGACACTAAATCACAAAAATATTTGCAAGCATTACAGTTGAAAAATATTCCGATTCAAAATTTAAAAAAAGTCGATTCATACACAAATTTTAAAACAATGATATATTTTTTGTTTTTTTGTTTTTTTTAATTCTTTAATAGCTAAATTGCAC
Source organism: Icerya purchasi (assembly GCA_039619475.1). Taxonomy (NCBI): domain Eukaryota; kingdom Metazoa; phylum Arthropoda; class Insecta; order Hemiptera; family Monophlebidae; genus Icerya; species Icerya purchasi. The sequence goes on along the minus strand of CM077116.1, from coordinate 32,346,132 downwards.
CTAGCTGATGATAGCTATTTAGCAATTACTTTTAATATCTTGTGCACATAGCTTGAATAGCAGCCTACCCAGCGATAGGTACTAAAAAAGAGGTTTTATTAGAACTTTTATCTTAGACTCTAGATCCATCGATTTGATTCTATCAAGCCGCCGGACTTCTAGTAAATTGTCAAGAAACGCAATTGCCATGTTGTTTGGGCGCGTTTCTAATTTGTAGGCATACTTCTTTGAGTAGTCGAATATTACTTCTTGAACAAACTTTATTCTGAGGTCTTTATGAAGCGTTAAATTAATAATGTACCACGGAGCATTTACAACCATCCGGAGGATTTTGTTTTGGATCCGTTGTATGATGTTACTCTTTTTAGAACAGCCCCATAGTGAGCAGCTGTAACGCCAAACTGGCTTTAAAATCTGATTACAAACTAGTAGTGCATTTTCAGTAGATAATTCCGACTTCCTGTTTAGTAGCCAGTATAGTTGTCTTAACTTTATATTTAATTCGGCCCGTTTTACTGCTATATGTTTCTTCCTTGTTAGGCATTGATCAGTATACCCAAATATTTCACATCTGTTTTTCGCGATATTGCAACATTGTTCAGGACTACGTCTTCCGTCGGATCAATTTTTCTGTTAGTGAAGATTACTCGCGCTGATTTACTTTCATTGCTTTTGATTTTCCATAAGTTGAACCATGACGAAATTTCAGCAACCGCTGCTTGGATGGTATTCCGCGCTTTAACGGGACAAGCGTCTGAACATAAAATCGCGGTGTCGTCAGCAAAGGTTGCTACCTTTACATTGGAAGGTGTAGGAATATCTTATGTGTAAATGAAATAGAGTGATGGCCCTAGTACACTTCCCTGCGGAACTCCTGCTTTTATTGGATATATATTTGATAAATCATCTCCATACTTAACGTAGAAATATCTTTCAGTAATACATGACTGAAGCAACTGATATAATTCATAAGGAATTTAATTTTCTGTAAAAAACCATCGTGCTAGACTTTGTCGAAGGCCTGGAGAAGCACAGAGTCACAGTACTTTTTCTTTTCGAAAAATGTTTCAATGGTGGTAACTACACGATGCACTTGTTCTATTGTACTGTGCTTGGCTCTGAATCCGAACTGATGGTCTGGTATTAGACCTTTGTCGTTGATAACTTGCATCATCTGTTTTAGTAGCAGTTTTTCATAAACTTTAGAGATTACAGGCAGCAATGAGAATATAATAAAATCTCTGAAAATAGCTTTACATCGTTAATTACAAGTTATATTTCCTTTGCAATGAAGAAGTACGTTACACAACAACATAAGAACAGTTAATTGAAAAGTTTTATGAAAAGAAAATTCATCTTTAAATTCCTGGATATAGCAACAAAGTGGCTACCTGGCACACCTCGCTCAAAATGCAGCTTTAATATTATTTATTTGTATAGGTGAAATTCTAAACCAAGAATTAAGTAAAAATTCCTTTTCCATATGGTTGATGAATCTGCAAATATAAATAATGTTAGCGGACTTTAAGAAACTTTTCTATCAGCGGTAGGACCAGGACAAACCGATACAAAATGTATCATAAAAATAATAAATGTTTGAAAAAAAAAAAAAAAAAAAAATTGTCGCATCAAAATTCACTGCCCGCTATCTGGGGTAAGAAAAAGACTTTCTTTAGCTGTAACAAGTGCTTCAAGAAATAATGCAACTGCGAAATGCGAAAAAGTGTTTCATAACTTGCAATTTATATTATAGGATCCAATCTTTAGATGTAAGTCAAGCATTCGATCGAGTCTGGCACGATGGTCTATTGCAAAAACTTCGACGTCATTTTCCCTATCAACTAGCTGAATTATTCCGGTCGTATTTAAACCAAAGATATTTCTACGTTAAATATAGTGATGACGAATCAAGTATATATATCCGGTTCGAGCGGGCGTTCCTCAGGGGAGTATACTTGGACCGCTTCTCTACCTGATCTACACAGCGGATATTCCTACTACATCGCACGTTGATATAGCAACTTTCGCTGATGACACAGCAATCTCGTGTTCAAATAAACGTCCAAAAGTTGCGCGTAAAAACCTGCAGACAGCAGTCAATAAAGTAACACCTTGGTACAAATTACGGAAGATAAAGAGTAATAAAGGTAAATCATCTCGAGTAGTTTAAACTAACCGTAGAATCGATTCATCCGGAAATATAATGATGAACGAAGTGAAGATTCCCCTCAGAAAGAAGGTATAAAGTATCTCTTTGTATACATCTCGACAAACGCTTGACTCTGAGGAGGCACATTATAACGAAATGAGTTGACCATCAAGCTGCAGCAACTGTACTGGCTGTTGGGTAAGAGATCAATAGTATCTCTTGAAAACAAGTTGCTTCTTTATAAGCAAATTCTTAAACCAGTCTGGCAATACGGCTGCCAGTTATTATGGGGCTGTGCCAAAAACAGCAACATTTCAATTATGCAAAGAGTGTACAGAATAAGTTATTACGCACGATCATCTCTGTTCCATAGGGTACATAACCAACATCACGATCCACGAAGATCTTGGAGTTAAATTTGTAAAGAATGTGATATAGAAACTGCTGCCCGACGATATGCTGCCAAATTGAAAGAACATCCTAATAGTACAACAAAAAAACTGCTGAGCAACCCAAGCGAGGGACGTAGGCTGAATAGAAAACGACCTCAAGATCTCTTATAAATTAAAAATGTATAAATATGTGTGTGTGCGTGATGTGTGAGGGTGTATATGCGGGTACGTGTGTGTATGGTGTGCATGTGTCCGTGAGAATACAACAGTATGTGTGTATGCATTTTGTGTATACATATATAAAATAATTTTAGCACCCCTTACCGGATGGGTTACTTATTCGTGTTATTTTAACTTACTCGATAGATTAAATAGTTGATAAGACTAAATGTAAAATAGCAAGACAAAAATAAAAAAATTAAAATTCCTGAAACGATCAATATATGTTGGTTGAGCTGTTATTTTACTACACTAATTTCATACATGCATAAAGACGGCGCTGATCTCGCATTCCTTGCAGGAGAAATGCTTTTAAAATTAGAAAAATCAAACACGATTATAACTCTTTCTTTACTGCACAATGCCTCTTCGAGCTGTAACAAATTTAAATAAAGTATTACAACAAAAATAGTTAGACTTAACGTCACTTCTAAAACTCATCAGTATTACAGTTAACCACTTTCAAGATATCGCATTGAAATATCATATTTTCAGCGGTGTAAAGAAAGTAACGTTACATTCAGACAAAACACCTTTTAAATATATTGAAAATATGCAGCAAAAGTATAGCGCCAATTCAGTCTATTATTGAATCGAATACTGGCTACCGTACATTACGATAATTATTTAAAAAATTATTTTATGTGCCTCTGTGAACAACATCTGTTGAAAAATCTTTCAGTTCAAGGAACATTCTAGTGACATGGGCCCAAAAACTCGTAATCATTGTTTAAAAATTAGCATGGGCCCTGAAGAACTAATAGCAAATGAACAAATCGTATAATTGACTTATTCGAATAATTCGTCAATACATATTAAATTTATATAGTAATTATCCACCGTTATCACAACTGTATTTTATTATTATTTAAATATCCTTATAATAAGCCGTCATCATAAGATATAAATGATTTTTATTTTTATTTTTATTTTCTTATTTATAGAACTGAACCTTTATTAACTTTATTAAGCCAAAACTTGTGTCGTTGAAATACTTATAAACAATTTTTTTAATAAAAAAATGTATTACCAATTGTAAAGTCAAACATGATATTCTTTTATTCGATTTTTAATAAGTAATGAGTAAATTTTTGAAAAATTTAAGCTTAGTTTGTTTTTAACAAAATGTACGGGGACCTAGAACTAGAATTAATGAACTGACTACTATCGGCTTAACTGAGACATGTTTGAACGCAGATTTTAATGATTCCGAGTTACTAGATGATAGGTATATTGTTTATAGACAAGATAGGGATTATACGATTTAACTAAAACTAAACGTGGTGCAGACTTACTAATTGCTGCTAAAAAAATCTTTAAGATCGGAATGTGTCAATGATGTAGCGATAAATACGTCGTGTGATCAGGTGTGTGTTAGAGTACATACCAAAGCGTACGTACCTCTTTTGTTAATTGGAATATTTTATTTTTCACCTAACTCTAATAGAACAGTGCATTCAAATATTTACGATAAAATTTACGATTACTTATATACACCTCTAAAACATTGTATTTCAATCGATCAGCATGGTTTTGTTGAAGGTAGATCGGTTATAACTAACCTAATGGCGTTTACGGATTACTAGATAGGTCCTCGCAGGTGGACGTAGTGTACACTGATTTCCAAAAAGCTTTCGATAGGGTAGATCATTCAGGTCTGTTGCGTAAATTAAATAATTTTAAGTTCCCTACTAGGTTATTAAAACTTATGGAGAATTATTTGCGGAATCAGGGAGCAATATGTCCAATTTAGTAACTGCAGGTCCGGCTCTTTTCTTTCCCTCTCCGGAGTGCCCCAGGGTTCTATTTTAGGCCCATTCCTCTTTTTATTGTACATCAATGATTTACCGAATGTTATGCAGTATTTTTAAATAACAATCACAAAAATCCTATAAAATATAACAAACATTACATAAAATTGGGACATTTTTTGCTAATAGGAGGTAGCCTAAGAATTACGTTGTAATTAATACATACGTAAGTATGTATCATAACAACTCGTTAAAATAACATTTATTTCGAATATTCACATGATCTACTTATTTTCACTTTACTAATTTTGTCCCCCATGCCAGAGATTTCTTCCTGAAAAAAACACTAAATGTAATGATCGGATAATTCTATGCTAATAATATCGGAAGATAGTCGCTCCACTGTAAATCGCATAAATATGTTGTCAAAGTAAGTGTTTGATGAACAGTTCACTATTACTTTTTCTCTGGCAACATCCGCCATTAATTAGACTGCGCTGTGGCTTTACAGAATATTTTAAGATTTTCTACCATCTCATTTTTTAACGGACCATTACTGAAACCTTTGCAAAATCAAAATTTCTTTATCAGTTCCTAAATTTTTTACTCTCGAATCGATCATTTAGAAATGTATTTTACTAGATGGCGAATGAGTTACAGTCATATGCAGTTTGTGCGACAAGTTTTTATCGATCTCAGGGTAATACTTGTTTAATCTTTTAACTGCATTCCAGTATTTTGGTTGCAAATCTCGTAATTTCGCTGTTATAAATTGGTCTTATCCTTCCATATTGTGCCGTTCATTTCTTCAACGTTAATTTAAGGTAACATTATAATACTAATGAAAGTCTGTTATAAATAGACCAGTATTTCATCTAAATTACATCAAATATTTCTTAGGTTCAACTGTTTCGTTCTGTATCGTTAAAACAATACAAAGTACATATTTTTAAAAAAAAAAAAAACGTAACATAATATACAGTTGTGAATTATGAAGGATAAATGATTAAATATCAGGTAAAAGCAATTACAAAAAGAATCTGTTCCAAATGAGACTGTTTTAAATTAGTTGCTTTTCTTAGCTTACTGGGGGCTACATTTAATTCATGAAACCGTATACGCGTTTACTACGTCGCATTATTAAATCCCTTTATCTCCATAATGTATCGGCAGCACCGAAAGCAAACTTAACCGATAATATCGAGCCACATTTAAAATCGCACATTTACTTGACAAAATGTATACGCTTAATCTAAAGAAAAAGCCGTCAACATTGTCTAACCAGCCCATTCACATGTCTGTCATTTTACTTTCATTCTCTCTTCTGTTACCTTTCCTCTTCTAACTAGCCTTTTTATTTTACTTTAAAAACCCCCTAACTATATCTTTTCGTTAAATTCACGAGATCTACGCTATTCTCGAGACTTTTTCCCTTATATACCATATAAAAATAATTTTAAATAATAATTTACTGTTTTCACAACTCCTATAAATAAAATTTTTGGTTAGCTTTGTACATCTTTCTGCCTACATCGCTGTCTGTTTTATATATTCGCATAAAACACACTCCTAACGCTAAACCACATCCTTACACATGTACACGCTCGTGTGTCAGCTGAGGTAGCAATTGTATCCGTACGCCGACGTTCGCTATACACATATCATCATTAAGTGTAACCCCTCTAATATGCGACTGATATCAGCAATAGCACAAACGATTATGAGGGTAATAATATATATATCTAACTCTGACTTACTGACGCAATTAATTTTATATATGTGTATAACCATAACTAAAAGCACAATAAATATATACGCAGTTTTCCAACATTTTTTTAGATTTCTTCTTCGGTTCTTACCTGTAATATAGGGTCCTATTTTTTTCTAACAGATATTTTGCCTCTTTTTGTCCACGTATATTTATAATTGAGTGTTCTAGCTGTCTGCTATGCCTGCTACAACGTAAGTTCTTATAATATAGCGGTAAGCTTTCCTTTGTATAAATCTGAACTTTTCTCGTTCCCTAAGATTTATTTATCGAGCATTTTCATTTTCCTTTTATTTTCCAAAATCATTTCAAATATGCGTCATTTAGATTTCCAATAATTAGCTTTGGTCATTTTTAATTTTCACTTCCGATGGCGTGTAATTATGTCTTCCTCTTTTACATTTATATTTAACTTATCTCCAATTTTTGCAGCAATTTGTTCCCTAAATTCTTTAGATCATTCTGATACTTCAACGAGCTCAACGTTTTTTCTCCTACCCTAATGTTCTAAATCGTTTACGGTAGTTCTAAATAGAAAGATATTTCCTAATCCTTTCTTCTGTAACTCGATCTGGTTATTGAACTTCCTTGCTCTAGTATAGTTTTTACCCTAACACAGTCATTTAAAATTAATTCGAAAAGCTTTTTCATTTCAAAAAAATCATTTCTTAAATTCTGTATCCTGTACACCTGTCATTCTGAACCAGAGTTATTCTCCTGTTCTTCGTAATGTCTGTATTTAGCAGTTTTTTTCACGGCGGATTCAGTGCTAAACTAATATAATTTTACTTGCCTCGATAACTTGTTATTTACAATCATTTAGAGTAAACGTGAATCGCCGAACTATCCTCTATTGGTAAGCACTCAATATTCTAACATCTAGTATTGAATTCTTCTTATAAGCTGAATAATAGAAAAATTATGTTTTCGCTAAAAATGAAACTATCGCAAACTGATAAAATTTAACGCTTTCTATTCATTTTACTTAATATCTACTTCGACTTTTAACAGGTTTTAGTTTAAGTTATTCTCGGGAAACCTACGGAAGACTGCCCGTTCGTTTGATAATTGTTAGCGAATATAATGAAAACTGAGAAACAATAAATTATTTCTCTTCCCACAATGAATACCAAGTGCAACAATTGTTTATTTATTGCAAATCGATATAAATAGTTATCTGTAAATAATTTCTTTACTGATTGCTGTTTTATATTATGTGTTTTTGGGTAAGGTCCCTAGTTAATAAGCCGAAAATAAATAAATAGAAAAAAAAACGTTTTCGTTAACAAACACAAATAATTTTTTTACAGATCAATCGTTTAAAAAAATAAAAAACATAAGAATTCCTATCATTAAAAAGCTATTAAATTTAGAATAAATAAAACTGTACGTTGTGATATCCATAACTAGGAAAGGGTAATTTTATGTAGAGTTCTATTAATGCGTCAAGGAATTCCTCCTGTTCATTTAATGTGTAAAAACTCTCGAATCGGTATTTGTGAAGGTCTCTCTGGCTATTTTAAATATTTTTCTCGATAAAAAAAACAACGGAAACCGTTTTAAAGAGAATGAGTTATCCCACAGACCTTTTTCTGTTTTCAATTTAAATAGTAAAAGGTTGAATTTTTTTCCTACTTCCACTACTCATTTTCTAGCCTTTCTTTTTATCATCAACTGTGCTTTCTTCATTTGATGACACCTCGTATCCTTACAAAAAGTGTATTCATTCATTCACGCATTTATACTCTCAAACAAAAAAAAAAGTAGAGCGTAGTATCGCACTCACTTGGAAAAAATACTGGTCGCTGAAACATATTTTTAAGGGACCTTACAGAAATGAACTAAAAAGGGAAATTCTAAATGCGTGCGTCCTGCCTACCTTAACATATGGATGTCAGACATGGACAATAACAAATAATATCATGAATAAAATTAAGATATGTCAAAACGCATTGGAAATATCTATGATTGGAGTTAAATTAAGAGACAAAATAAACTCAAAAAAAAATCAAAAACAAATTAAAAGTTAAAGACAATTTCACATGGGCAATAAGAAGGAAAATATGGGATTGGGCAGGACATATTGCAAGAATGGATTCCACAAGATGGACTAAAAAAGTGACAGATTGGATAATATACGCAAAGAGAAAAAGAGAAAAACTGGAAAACAGGTGGGAAGATAGTTTCGCTAAAATGTTAAAGCAAAAACAATACCATCAGGTGGCTTATGACAGACTAGAGTAAGCTCGGTTGAGGAAGGCCTTTGCCCGTTTTCAGGGCTAAATTAAATTATACAATAGTTTATTTACTTCAATTTATATTGTGTAACGTTATATCACTAAGGCTAATAATAATAATAATAATAATAATAATAATAATACCTTATAAATATATATACTTTACTTATTTTATCTCATATATTTTTATTCTATTTTTTTTTTGGTTTATTTTAATGCGTCACTGGTTCATAACAGAGTTATTCCTTTTTTACCTATCAAGGAGAAAATAATTAAGTTTTTACTATCTCACCATGGGAATTCAGTAAAAGAAAAACGGAAAATCACGGTCCCAGATAACTGAACTAACTATCTTCAGTGGTGGGTTTGATTCTGCGTGAGGGTCGCAAAACGATTACCTGATTTTATTCGGCTATTAGTTAGAGCGTTTTCCTTAATTATCGTTGAAATTTACTTATTTCTCACTGAAAATTATATATATATATATATATACATATAATGCAGCGTTTTTGTTAGCTATATCGAGATATTTTTAGGAATTTTGAAGTGCCACGGTTTATATGTAAATTCTGATAGAATTAGACAATAAAATTTCCCTTGTTTCTAACTGCTTTTAAACACTAATCAATTTTTCATATTAAATTATTTCAATTCTGGGTCGTGAATCTTTCGCAGAGATAAAAGAAAACTAGATGTCATTTAATGCCATCTCCTTGGCAGCCGCCACAGCGTCATCATTCCCATTAATTCCACAGTAACAAGTTGTTTTCTGTCCACTTTAGGCAGACATTGTTCCTTAATTCCGTACACTAATGGATGACACCGGGAATCTAACTATGCTGCAATGCAGACACAGAACAACTATCACTACATATTAGGAATCACCTCTATCCAAAACGTTCGGTACATATTCATACGCTTTTTCTGTAGCCAAAAGTTCATTTGTATATACAGTTGTTTCCAGAGGCAGCTTAAATTTCTGTACCGATACGTTATGGATCACGAAAGCAGCCCCCCGCCAATTTTTCTGTTTCTATTATCTTAGATCTATCCCGTTAAAGTAAATATGTAGTTTTTATAATATGCTTCTGGCAGAATTTTAAAATAATTATTAATAATCTGCGAACTACTCTAGAACATACCATGTGCTTTGTTACATAAGGACGTATCATTATCTGACTGTGCTTCATTAATGTCCTATGTAACCGAAAAATATACGGGTGGTTGAAATTGAAGGAAAACGGGACCATACCTGTAGTACTTTTAACATCTCAATAGCATTTTATTTATAGTAAGTGCTTGAAATGGCCGGAACGTTCCCAATAATTCTTGAAACTGGCAATTACAGTACTTAATAATAAATCTCTCCGTCAGAAGATTTATAGAGCAGTGATATTTATTTCAGATTCCATGACGTATTTCCAGTAATAATCCGCAATTCTATATTTTGCAGTATCTTAATTTTTTTAAGACTGGTAACAGAGACCGAATAACCATAATCTATCAGTGGTAGCACTAATAACTTATAGAATTAGTGCATCAGAACCATAGCCATCAAGGCAGCTGTGAAGATGGAAAAAGGAAGACGAAATAACTCCGAAAAGTTAAAATCTGGAAGAATAAAAGAAACTCCAACACCATCATCAATGAAAATGGTTACATGCGGGGAAATTTGGAATTGATAGTGTTGTAGAATTCCTGTTTAGAAAAAATAGTTGAAATGTGATTTCACAATCCGGAAACCTGTTAATAAAAATAAACTAAAACGGGGGAATTAATCAGAAATCAAAAAACTTGTCTACATTTAAACACGCTAACAACTCACCGCTAAAGTATAGAGATTAAGAATGAAAAGGCAAAAGGCAGAAAATTATCCATCGAATTAGGTTATTAACGTACACGGAAAATAGGTATGTTTTATTTTGAATCTAGATTCTCGCAAAGAAAACAATGGTGGGCCTGCGTTATCGAAGTGTAAATCAATTGAAGTTAGAAAATAAGTAAGAGCAGTGGCGTGCCAAACGAAGGGAGCGGGAAGTAAGGGCAGTTGCCCCCTCAGAGAAAAAAATACGGATGCGACGCCCCCTCAGTAAAATATATATTATATCAGCATATATAACAGTTATTTAATAAAAATCTGAGAAAATTAAACGAAATAAATGTGAAGAGAGATCGTTTGAGTTAATAAAATTCAATTTTTTAACCACATGAAATATTATATCGTCGTCGCAAAAATAAACTAAATGGCCACCGAACCGAGAAAAGGGAACCTAGAAATTTCGGATACGTGGAAAAAATAAAAATTCGGTAAGAGAGAATCATATAAAATAAAAAAGAAAAGCGTTTTTAGCATACTCCACTTTATAATTAAATACTCTTTTTATTTATATAAAATGTTATCAGTAGTGACAAAACAAAAAAACTACGTTCTTTTTTTATTAATGTAAATAGGCCTCTCCATTCCCCTGCGAGGCACAGGTTGTTGTAACTAGAGTTACCTTCTCTAGTAAGTAGTCACTTGACTGCCATATGGTGCTAGTCCCACCGACAGTAGAAACGAAACAACAGCCAAGTGAGTTCCGTACGTCCACGTCGTGCAACGTGGTAATTTTCTGTTCGGCGGGCTTAGCATTGATGAAAAAAGCCAAATCGGAACTCATAATACATCGCTGATCGGGAAACGGAAGAGGGTCCACTTGCCGAAGGTGTTCTTTCTAATAAATACCGTTAAGCTTTTTACTGCGTAACAACAGCAGACTATCAGCAATTCGCTCGTAACATAAGGGCCCCAGTCAGATTGGTATTGAATACCAATCTAGAGCGAGTACCCGGCGCCTTAAAACCGGGCCCTTCGACTGAGGGAGTAAACCCTAACAGAAAACCCGATGGAAGGGAAACCACCACCGTATACTTCCCAAGAAAATTAACATGAACTCCGTCAATATAGTGGATGTATTGCCACACGATCCGACTAGCAATCGTCGTTTCGGTAATCGGGGCCAGAATGTGAAGTTGGCGACCGGCCATGAATATGGGGACCCCAGCTATACAACATGGAAAATAAGCGACTGGGAAGATTTACCAATTTCAACCAGACGGTTGGTGCTTGGAATGTAAGAAGCCTTTTGCAAGTAGGAAAACTGAACATTATAGAAATGGAACTGAAACGATATGGTATACAGACAGGTGGCATATGCGAAACCCATTACAGAAAATCTGGTCACTTCATAACCAACGACAATGTCATATACTATTCTAGTAATGAAGAAACTAGCGTAAACGGAGTAGCAATAATTGTGGACCAGAACTTCAATTACCTTGTGACTGGGTACAAAACAAAAAGTGATAGAATAATTAGAATTAGAATAGGACTAAAGCCGGTATCTATAAATTTCATCCAAGTATATGTATCAACCAGCTCGGCTTCAGATGAAAAAATAGAAACCTTTTATAACAAGTTGCAAGAAGAAATAAAGGAAGTTCCGAAACAGGAAATGCTCATTATAATGAGAGATATGAATGCGAAGATTGGAAGAAATGATAACAACCAGCACATAAAAAATGTGGTTGGAAAATATGGTCTAGGCGTGCGTAATGGAAGAGGAGAACGGATGCTCCATTTCGCTATCGAGAACCGGCTAATAATAGCAAATACTATGTTTCAGCATCACGCGAGAAGACTGGGAACATGGAGATCTCCTGGTGGTCTGTATAGGAACCAGATAGACTACTTCTTTGTACCAGACCGCTGGAAGTCCTCATGTAAGAATGTAGTAGTACGTCCAGGAGCAGAACGTGGATCTGACCACAATTTGTTAGTAATGGACTTAAAGACAAGATTAAAAGTGCCAATAAAACCTAAATTCAACCGAAAAATCGTAGTCACAAACGGTAATATATTTAGAAAAATCATGGAAGAATCAGGAGAAGGAAACATAGCACCAATAACAGTGGAAGAACAGTGGAAGCAGCTAAAGCATGATATCGTAATGGCAGTAAACAAGTGTCGCCGGAAAGAAGAAAAAGTGAAAAACGTAAACCTTGGCTATCGGAAGAAACGATGGATCTAATCGACAAGAGAAGAACGATGAAACGCGGATCACCGCAATGGGAAAACATAAATAGAGAAATAAAAAAAAGCTGTAAAAAGGATAAAAATGATTTCATAAGGAAAATATGTGAAGAGATACAAAAACATGCAAATAATAATGAACCGCGTGATCTATATAAAAAAGTAAAGTTACTCTCCAGAAATTTTAGAACCAGGAATTGGACAATGGAGGATAAACACGGCAATATAAAAACTGACCTTAAGGACATTACAGAAATTTAGAGTGAATATTGTCGAACTTTATACACTAATACCCAGCTCAAGGAGATAACTGATGGAATACGGAATTAAATGGATAAAGCTCTAGAAGACCCTGAACCGGACATACTGGCGAATGAGGTTGAAGAAGCTGTCAAGTATCTTAAAATCAACAAAGCTGTGGGAAATTATGAAATACCTGCAAAGGTATTTAAACAAATTCGAAGGGGAGGAATTACCAGAATTCACTTAATACGTAACACCATATGGGCGACTGGGGATTGGCAACAAGACTTCTGTATACATACCTTCGTATAAGAAAGGGAAAACAACTAAGTGTGAAAATGATCGCACGATATCTCTTCTGTCGCATGCCAGCAAGATAATGTTACGAATATTAAATAACCGGATCTACGCGCATATGGCGAAATAAATACCTAAGGAACAAGCAGGCTTTATAAAATGACGATGTACACGGGAGCAGATTCTTAACATAAAATTATTGATACAAAAAGCACGCGAGTATAAAGTACCTGTAATAATATGATTTATAGATTACCAAAAAGCCTTCGATAATATTCAGTGGCATAAACTTTGAGTAATACTAATTGAAATGAGTGCACCAAAACATATTGTGTATCTCATAAAGAAACTTTACGAGAACAATCGCAATATTGTACGTATCGACACTGCAAAATCAAGAGAGTTTCACGTTCAGAAAGGAGTCGGACAAGGCTGTGTATTGTCGCCTATGCTCTTTAACTTGTACACAGAACATATGGAATGGCGGAATAGTGGTAGAAGGGCGAAGAATAACAAATCTTAGATTTGCGGATGATACAACGCTAATAGCTGCAAATATGAAAGAAATGGAAAAACTTCTAAATAAGCTGGAAAAAATTAGTATGCATTATGAATTAAATATAAATAAAAATAAAACAAAAATAATGATCATTGATAGTGGAAATACTATAACATCTCATGAAAAGGTACTCGCCGGTTATGAAACTGTGGAAAGTTTCGTATACTTAGGGTCACTAGGAGGCTCCGAAGGTGAAACAAGACGGAGAATCGAAATTTTCAGAATCGCCACGATAAGGATGAAAAAAATTTGGAAAGACAACTCCATTAGAAAAAAGGTCAAAATTAAACTTTTCCAAACGCTCGTATTTTCCATTGTGTTATATGCAGCGGAGACGTGGACTTTAAAAAATTTGGACAGAAGAAAAATCGACAACTTCGAAATATGGTGCTGGAGACGACTACTTAGAATTCGATGGACAGCAAAGCGTACAAATGAATCAGTGTTTCAGGAAGTCGGTGTCACAAAAAGGTTGTCAACGATTGTCACAATGAGAGTGCTGAAATTCTTTGGACATATAATAAGAAACCAGGAGGGAATGGAACGCACGTTGGTCATGGGAAAGATTAATGGAAAACGACCACCCCTAGGAGAGGGACAGATATTGTATTACATACAACAGGATTGTCATTCGCACAATGCGTACGTCAATCAGAGGGTCGTAACAAATGGCGGAAAATCACAAAATCACTGGTGGATTAAATGTTAATCACGATACCCCATCTAGGGTGACGACTGTAGATGGTGATGATGAGGTCTCTTCATATATGGGGGTGATTTATGTTTTTAACCCACCTGGTTGTGAAATGTTGGCACGCCACTCAATAGAGGATATATTTCAACACACAAAAGAAAAACTGAAAACAACATGCTAAAATATGACCGTTACTTTTGCATTGTCATATAGCAGTGCAAATTAAATATGTAAAAGCACACCTTGATGATATAATTCTTTACAATGCTCCTTTTATTTAATACTCCGGTTAACTATTTCGCAGAAATTTTAAAAATATAGTACAAAATTTGAACGTTAGTGAAAAAACAATGCCACTTTTATTATTTATTTTTCTTGAATTTTTTCATACACGGTCAATACTATTGTTCTTCTGATACATTTTGTGATTATTATTATTATTAATGTTATCATTATTATTGTTATTTTGATTAATTAGAGATCGCTAACCCAATCAAAAACAAAATTAGAAAAATATGCTTTTGTAATTTTACCTGAAATCTGATTGACCCATTTTAATGATTCTGTTTTTTTCAACTCATACTTTATTTTCCTTTGGTATTGCACCCCACGGGATTCATTTTGAAAACACTTATTCTTTACCCAGTATTTTTTTTTTTCAGTTACGTTTCCAGTATTATTTATTTATATATATTTCTTTTAATAAACCGATTAAGAGGATCTACCGAAAAGTAAAATTCGTGATCGGCTGATGGGCAAATCTTGAAATTCACGATCTTATTAACATTAAAATCTGGTAAATGACTATATAGTCAGTTCTAGATGTGAAGGAAAGAAAAAAAGATAAATAAATAAAATAAACATATTTAAACTAAGCTGTTTCAGAACATAGCAGCAAAAGTCAGAATTTAAAAAATACAATATACAACTATATTTTTAAAGAATATAGTAATTTAACTAAAGAACCAGCGGAGATAAATATTATATGTAAATGCGTTGTTTATTTTACTGAAAATATATTATTGTATGTTAAAATTTGTTGAATGCATTATTTCTGTTACTTATCAAATGAACGAAATGGGAAATATATACTTTTTTATGAAATAATAACAATATATTTAATTTTAAACATTAACGCGTTTCGAATCTGATAGTTTTATGATCACAGTATATAGTTTCAAATTAAATATATTATTATTTCATAAAAAAGTGTATGCTTCCCATTTCGTTCATTTAATATTATTGCACACCTATGTAAGCGAAATTAAATTTATAACTGCTGTAGCCTAAAACTGGCACTCATGTCAATTTTAAATTCGTTACGAACAAAATTGTCTTTTCTTAAAAAAGTATAACAATTAGCTCCAGCTTTAGTTACTTTTGTGCTGTTTATTTAATTACTTAAAGGGAGAGTAAGGTCTTGAGGGTAAAAAAAATTGATTTTTTTTTATTTCATAAAATGAATGTACAACATCACAAGAATATTGCGTCAAAATTTCAAATAAATCGAAGCAAAACTAACAAAGATATGGCATTATAACTGTGCGCCGCTGTAACTCTACTAGAAGAACGAAAACGACTATAGATGGCCCTGACGCACAGCAGGATTAAAGAGCATATTTTTCTGTCCCTTTTGTATAATCCCTTAATTGATTTTTTCGAAAAAAATTTACGCAGGTAGGTAGATGTTTATAACTATACCTTGAGACGGATTCGGTACGCGTAATGATATTTCTTGACGACGTTTCAGTTAGAAATTAGTCTCTGTTTGTTCATCTATTCACAATCTCTCAAACGTCATTCTAGGTTACATCGCTGCTTTGTCGTGTCAAGGATGCTTACTCGGCCAAAACTAAAAATCCCTGTGTTCTGTTGTAAGCCCGGTCGTTTGCACTGCTGCATCAGGGTAGAGACGTATTTGTGTCTGAGTGGTAGTGGTCGAGGCATTGACTTGTGCTTGCGGCGGAAAGCGCAATACTGTGTATCAAGTAACGCTGAACTGAGCAAAGATTTTGTATGTTAATCAACAAAAAAGAATGTGTAGGACACGTCCAGAAGAGGATGGAGACCCGTTTGCGCGATTTAGTAAAAAAAGGTGTAATAGATACTGAAACTAAGGCTGCAAAGAAAATACAAAGAAAAACACTTTCCGATAAAGGCAAGCTCACTGCTAAATTGATTGATAAACTAACGCGTTACTATGGTCGTGTCATCCGTTACAATTTTCATTCTGAAGAAGAAATGAAGAAGGCCATTTGGGTGACTAATTATCACTATGCCTCAACTGACAAACACCCACAGCAAAACTGTGCGAGCGGCGAAAACTCTTGTTGTGAAGGGCAGAGAGCCGCAGCTGCAAACGAATTGCGTTTTTTCAAACACTCTTACTCTGCTCTACCAAGTGATGTTCTAGAAGGGATTAAACGCCAATTTATGAACATCTGAGCAAAGATGCCCTCCTGGAGCGATGTATTGGCGGATTCTCTCAAAACAATAATGAGACTATCAACCAACTTATTTGGAAAATTTCGCCAAAAACTGAGAATGGTCCGACAATTATTCTTGAGTTTGCAGCTCATGTGGCTGCCTCTACCTTCAATGAAGGCTGTGTTGCTTACCTGACCTTTCTGGAAGAGCTGGGAATCAGTACAGGCCCATGTTCTCATAGATGGGCACAATCAGTGGACAATACAGGAATGAGCAAAGCGGATGAGCGAGCGGCGGAACACACCAAAGAAGAGAGAATTCGTCATGGGCAGGAGCAAAAAGATGCTTTGGATATTCTAAATCAAAGTTCTTCACTTTATGGGCCTAGCATTGATGATTCTGTGTGAATATAGACAAAAATTACTACCTTATTAACGTTTAATTTGTGATTTTATGCTATAAAAAACTATGTTTTCAAAGCCGGTGCACTCTGTAACTCAAAATCTACTGCACCGAGCGTTCTGAAATTTGGTACACTATTTTTATAGACAATTTGCAAGGTAGCAACGTCGAGTTTTTTTTTTTTTTTTTTAATTATTATTATTTATTTTACAATAACAAATGGCTAATTTTTACTCGAAAATCGGTATTTTCACTTCCAAGTGTTACCAACGATTCAAAAATAAAAAAAAAATAAAAAAACTCACCGTTGCTACCTACAGAAACTCATTAACTAATGAAAAAACTTTGGTTTTTTAATTTCCGATAATCCAGTGTTGAGTTATGCGGTGCACCGCAAAACAACTTTTTTTCGAGGCGCCTACGAAAATTCGCTGCCATTGGCTTAATTCTTTATATTTTTCAATGAAAATGTAACACCATATTCTTCAGATGTTACTTTATCATATACCAATTATGTAAATAAACTTGCATTAACCATAATCTCTAAAAAAAAATTATCAAAAAATCGTCTTTTTTTGACCTCCAAGACCCTACCCCCCCCCCTTAAATGTGAATAAATCTATATTTAATATTCATAATTTTTCAATATAGGGTTATCACATACTGTAATTTTCGACGTACCGACTTACTCTATTTTAACTTAGCAAAAAACAAACAACAAAAATATATATATTTTAATAAACCATGTTGGGAATTTTTCATTTAAAATTAAAAGTAAATTTCAGAAAATCTGTATTTCTCTGTACTAACAAACGAATTAGAAAGAAAAGATTATTTTTGCTAAAAAATATAATCAGAGTCACTCTCCTGATTCATGCGACCGCACGGAACGTTATTCTATATAGACGCCAAATCCAGTGAAATCTAATTATTTTTGGGTACCATTAAAAATCGTACATTTGATGATTATACTAATAATTAGAATAAAACTTCCCGGATTTCGAAAAATATCGCTTCTATTAATTGGTAAAAAATTAGAAATCACATATTTTTAAAAATAATCAGAATTTATGATTTCTTCATTTTTTTATATTTCTTTCATTATTTTTTATATCCAAAATATTCAATTTTTAAAAATTATAATACTGACAAAATAATCACACACTTTTCCGAAAGGAAAAGACATGAAGTAATATTTTAAGTGGCGCATATGTATATTCGCATTTATTGAAAAATTATATTGTCATAAATTATATTTTTGAACGTTTTAGAAAATCATATCTTAGGGTCAAGTTGTGAGTATTTTATTTATCGTAAATATTTAAAACCATATTCAATGACAAATTTGTACATTACAAAATAATTTTTTTAAGCGGAAACATACAAATATTCATTACAATTACTATATCAATACGAAATAATAATTTTATTATTTGAATTACAAAGATAGGTTGTAAAAACCCAAGTTTCTTTCCTAGAGAGGAGAGCCAAAAAAAAAACAATTACACGAATAAAAATTTTATCGCAAACCATCTCAGGATACAAATAAATTATAACTGTTTAATGAGGCTCGTATCCGAAAGTGTGAAAACCGTGTAAACGCAATGAAAATAAATTGAATCAGTCGTAAGTAACACTAAATAAAATAGCGCAGGGCCGTGCCTAGAATTTTGAAAAAAATGTGTTGGTGGGGGTGGAGGGGGGGAATTTTCTTCGCATATTTGTTTTATAAATAACAATACATTGATCACTAACATTCATAGAATTAATAATTTCCATAATTTTGATTTATATATTAATAATTTACATAAATGAATTACCCCGTATATGAACACTAATAAAAATTACATATGTTATTGATTATACTCGTAATAAAAATTTTTGCATAAAATATTAATGAAGTACCTAAAAATATAGAACATATTTTTTCTTTTTTTTTTTTTTTAATGTAAGAACATCCTAAAAAATCATCAATATTTATTTTAAATTTTTGATTTTTTTCAGATTTTTGTGTATTTATAATAACTATTTCAGTTCTGGCGGACGACCCCTTGAAATGGCACGTAGTCAAGCGAGTAATCAGTTCCCAAAAGTTTCAAAAAATATTATTAAATATACATTCCTTCTTACTAAATCAAAAATTAGTTACAAATATTAGCATATTTATATTTTTGTTTTAGTGTTTAAATGCGAATAATAAACAACAAAAAATACATATATTTTCAAAAAAAATTAAATTATCACGATTTTGAAATATTTTTATAACTAACGGCATAATTTTAATTTTTTCCGAAGCAATCACCGCTGCCCTCCCTAACGCAAATCTGAACTTTTTTTTTACAAATTTTCAAATTCCTGCAAAATACGTCTAATATTGTTACTGAATAAAAATCACATTACGCCCACTCATACCTAAAATTTATATATATATATATATATATATATATATATATATATATATATATATATATATATATATATATATAAATAAATAATTCCTAAAAATATGAAAATTAATATTTATTTGAATAGATTCGAATACATATTTCCACAAAATTAATATAAAAAATTTCATATATTGGCATATATACTATATATATATAAATAAAAAAAAAAAATGATAATCGTGTACAGCTTACGAATTACAAAAATTTTGGTTTTCAGCACATACTCAATGAAACTGATGAGGTAAGTAATTAAGTTTAAAAACTAACGATGATTTAGCGGTTGTAGAAAAAAAATTCAGTGTTAAAGATGTATTTCCGACATAATTAATAGAAAAAAGAACAAAATGAAATAATCATTATTCAAATACTTTGAAAGATGCGAAGTTTAGGAGATGTTTTTTTAAAAATAAAACAAATATAAAACAAAGCAAATAATAATTTTTTCACCAGACTGCAAGATGCTTCTTACTCTTACAACGACAAAATTTTTTTTGCTAATAATTAATGTTAAACGAGGTTTACAAATTTTTTTAAACTCAAAAAAAAAGTAAAACATGTATTATTAAAAAAATAACTCTTACCGTCAAATTTTCTGATGAATCATTCGTCATTCTACGCACAATAACGTTAAATTCGGGAAAAAATAAATAAAAACATTTAATTTTTTGAAAACGTTTAGTATCCGACTTTAGGCAGAAAATCACTTTTTAAATCTGTAATATAACTGATTTTTAATAAACCATAAATAGAATTTAACTTTTCCCGCAAATGAGGCTCGAAAAATTGTTTAAATTAAAACCCGTAAGAATCTACACAAACAACATCGCCGGAACGACTCGAATGAACGTGAATCGCGAACGGACGTCAAACTGAAACTCCTGAAAGTACCGGCACGCCAAGTTCTCTTCTGAATTCTAGTCAAGCGTCACTCCGGTTAATGTTGGCAACCACCGTTTAAGCAACAGTGCAAACAGTATGTCCGGTCCCTGTTCCAGGTACTAACTTTGAGCTTTCTTTTTACCAACGAAGTAATTATTTCTTATAAAACATCGTAAAGACTGGAAAATAGAAAAGTCGCGAGATTTCTTTATTTCAGTAAGACAAATTGCTCGTAAAAAGAAATCAAAAAATGATTTTGTTAATTTTACGAATTTCAATTAATTAAAAACTACTTTTTACTTCCATAGAGTCCGACTATAGACCGCAATTTACGTTAAACATTTCTAATTTTACCTACGGATTAAACCAAAATTAACATAACATATTAAATTTTAATCTGGCGCGAAATAAAACGAATAAAAACATCGAAAACGACAGACAAGAATAGGCACGAAAGAACATAAACAGCATCATAATTATGCAGTAGGGAGATTTTGAGAATTAAAGAGGGAACGCTCAGTGAAAGTTGGAAACCTAGAAAAGAAAATATGATCGGCATTACATGGAAAAAAGTAATCGTTGGAATCAAGAGGACACCGTGGTGATGAGATGAAAGAATGAAAACGAAGCGAAGGAATGAAGCTATGTACAAAACAAAGGTGACATATAGCAGTGTTCGCAAACGACACAGAAATAGGAACTTCCCAAACCAAAAAGTAAGAGAAGTTTAAAGAAGAATGATAAAAAAAAAAAAAAAAAAAGGCTTGGTGAAGAATAAAAAATAAACACCACTTCACCGCAATTTAAAATGAAAATGTTTAGATTTAAATTTATTTATTTTTAACAGCCCTTACCCACCTTATCAAGCAAACATAATTGTTAATACATCACGTTCTCGTGGAAAGTCCATTGGACCTCATGTCAGACTTACTTAAGGCTAATCAAACCCTCAATTGAACCATGGTGGCCAGAAAAAATCAGTTCCCGTAGAAATTTCTGTACCCTTAGCCGCTTACGCACAGGTCTGTCGCATAACTTTATTTTGCAAAGAACCCCACCTTCTATGAATTGTCTTTTCTGTTGCCAAGGTGTTGCTCCCTCAACTCGCCACATACTGTGTGACTGTCCAGCACTCTCAGCCCATCGGCCCCCTTTTATAAATAACAAAACAGTCACTAACATACTCGAGAATTCACCCAATGCAATTTCATTTGTGACACAGTTTATCAAAATTAGTAGAATAAGCAAGTATCTATAAGAACAATCCACGCATCCCCGTACTGTAATAGCCATGGCAGTTAAACACGGTATAGGGTATTGCGTCTACAAAAAAAAAAAAAAAGAGGTGATTTCTAGAGACACCCGGTGAGAACGAAGCTCCTTTCACTTTTTGATAGATATTAGCTATAAAGTCACTAGTAAAGTATACGATAAAAAAAAACAGGTTAAAAGAAAAAGCACACTACTTGTACTTCGCGAAGTTAAGAAGAGGCGAAATTTTAACAGAATTTTACTCTAACCGAGAAAACATCAAATTTTTAATTACGTGCTTGATGTTAGAACGCATGAGATAATTTGTCGACGAGCGTTTAGCTTGATGAAAGAAATCGATGTAATTAAATAATTAAAAAAACCGCGCCAATTTTCAAATCCAATAAAATGTACACGTGTTTAGAATTCAGCTTATACAGCTGATCGCGTACAATGCTTGCTGCTGGAATCTCGATACTAGCACGCATGCACGCACACACACACACACATATATAATAGAAAGAGACCGAGTTAAAGAGAAAGAGAGTGAAGGTCGCCTGGCGGACGACGCATAACGCTTTTTGGTTATCTCTAACCATTTCTGCCAGTTTACTCCTACCGACAAGCCGCGTAAAAGAACTTTGTTCCAAAAAAAAACCAGATAAACATAACATATTTCGAAGAGTTTCCCGTAATAACATTTTTTTTTCATATCAACTCCAGCGCAAGAATGATGTTGTTATTAACAAAAAAATAACAAGTCGATGAAAAATGAAAAAATATATAATTTCGGAGTAACAGACTTTGTTCATGGTACAATCAAAAAAGTTAAAATGAAAGAGATAATTTCAATATATAAAGAAAAAAAAAACAAAAAGTGGTATTAATACAAATCAATAATAAGCTCAAAACCAAATGCCTAAAATCCTTGTCTATCCTGAAATATCTATCAAATTACAAATACAATCGCCCAACCTGTGTCAACGCTGCAACATGCCTATATCGGTGAGGCATCTTTTGATCGAGTGTAATCACTACCAGCAGGCTAGACAACAAGCGGTTATTACCAATGGCGTTCCAGAGATGTTTTCGGACGCCGAGAAGTGTAAAAAAATCGTAGCCTTCCTCAAAGACATCTCTGTATTCCAACTGATCTAACTTCCTCAGCCTTCAGCTAATTTTTTGATTATTTTTTGTTTCGCGCATTTTCAAATATTCAATATAAAATTTTATAATTATCTGTAAAACCGTAGTCGCTAATGACCTTGTAGTCCAAAAGCGACTTGTAAATATAATAAATAAATAAATAAATATAAACCCAAAATTACTTCTTACAATTTACAGATCGATTATCCTTTCACAAATCAATTACGGGTGCCAGGTGTACTCCTCAGCCGCTAAAAGTGTGCTAAGATCCTTAGATCCTATACATTCTGCGGCCCTCCGGTCTATCCTTTCTGCTCATCCCTCTTCTCCGGTTGTAAGTTTGTATGCACTGGCAGGTTGTCTCGCGCTGTCCTTCTATAGGAAGTACTATAACTTTAAAGAATTGAGCATCCTCCTTAATATTACCAAAACCCCGACACTCGAGCTGGTTACCATATCTCCTCTCCTTTCCAAACTCGATAAGTCCAGAATTCATGTCTTCGTCTTTGCCTTGATGTTCTGAAATCCTCTCTCATTCCTGCAGAACTTCCAGAAGGCAACATTCACCCTCTACACATTCGCCGATCCTTGCCCGGGGATAGCTTCCTCATAAAACGTCTTCCTATTAAGTCCTCTAAATTAGTTTCTGCTTATTCCCACATTTTGGCTAATTGGCGGTTTTCCTCCCTTAAGATTCCTATTCTTGCGCATGTTTCTCGGCGCCTTTCTCCCTATTCACCATTTATCTATACATATCATAAACTCCCGTTCTTTACATTCAGTTTTTCAAATTTTTTACATCCTCCTAAATTAATCTAGGTTTTCCTCACCCGTTAAAAGCAGCAGTTTTTAATTCAGTCCTTTTATTAAAGGAACAATTAAAAAACTAACAAACACGAAACTTAATTCGTCAAATAAACATTAGCTCTTTATGCGATTAAAATCAGAGCAATTTCAGAAGCTACCCAAAAGTGGTAAATTAATGAAATTGAGCACATACACTAGTAGGGCAATCGCTACTTCTGTTTCAGGTGCTAGCAGCCAAACGGTGAGCTAAAATTGAAAAACTTTAGTTATTCGAAAAATTTTAGAAGTAAAGAAAATTATGTTAATTTTACCTTTTGACTTGAAAATAATAAAGGGAAAACTCGGTGTACTGAAGTAATAAATTAATGGAAACTTCGGAACATTTTGCTAATCGCGCTAACATAAAAAAAATCGGTATATTGTCGAAAAGTTTTATAATGAATTTCAGCAAAATTTTTACACAATTCCCACTACGACGCTAGATGCCCATCGCATTGGGACGCTAGGAGCTTCACTTAGCCTCTCCACGTAAACACTTGCCCCGTTGCCTGCTTGTAATGATCGATCCCCGCATGTTTTAAACTGGAAGAGAACTGTTCAGGTACTTAACACCGCAGTATGATCCAGAGGACAGTAACTGACGAAGATGTTGAGAAAAAAGAATAACAACCCTCCCTTTGCCACAGTCCAGCAAACAAATCCATCTACAGGCTATTCAGTTACAACGACAAGATGTGTATAGAAAACAATAAAAATTAGTGGAACAAAAATAATACTTAAAATACAAAAGATGGAAGATAAAATTTAAAATCAAACCCGACGGAGTATATAAAATGTATATTCCAACGCGTCCGGTCGATGTAAAACATTATTATTATCTGAAAGACAGAAACGAAACCTTTTTTTTTTTTTTACTCAAAGTTTATCGGCAATATAATGTAGGCGTAAATTAAAAGATAGTTCCGCTGCTTCCGCTAGCATACAGTGAACAGGAGCGACAATCACGGCACCTAGACATAACTTTAACATTTATTCTGAGTATTTGTAGTTATCTACTACTATTTTTATTAAAATTGATTAATGGACTAACAAAATCCATATGTGATCGTAACATGGCTCTATAAATTGTACACTTTTATTTATCGAGTACTGTGTTTCTTCAATCCAACTAATTTTAGGATCAAAAACGATTTCAAGATATTTATATGAGGGTTGGTTTTTTATGAATTTATTGTTTATTTTAATTAAAGCCGCGAAATAGTTTCTTTCCCTTGTAAATACAATACCACAAGTTTTTTCAAAATCAATTTTTAATTCTAAATTATTTAGTAAATATTGTAATTTATTAATTGCTTGTTGAGTTATCTATTTACAGCTAAATTAACAGAAGCTCCACAGATATGTACGACTATACCATTTGTGTATCGTATTATACGAACACACTTATTTATACATCTTCCAACTTTGCTGTGAATATGATGAATAGGGTGGGGGGTGCTCAATACACTGCCTTGTGTTAGCCCTTTTCCTGAGTAGATATGTTGAAGAAATTTTTTATAACGCACTATTGATTTTCTGTCATTATATAATTATAGACCAAATTAATATGTAAGTAAAGTAAAGTAAGTCGCATACCCTTAGCAGGACGTCAGGGATGTGAAGTTGAGGTTCATAGTGTACTAAACCTAATGGATCTGATGAGAACAGATCGCCTTTACTTTCCTAGATTTCTCTGGTAACCAATTATTTCAAGTTGGGTAGACTTGAGAGCGGCCGGATCCAGAACGAGACAAGTCTCGAAACCGTGACCTCTGATTTGGTAGCCAAGTACCTTAACTACTAGGCTACCACTGCTACATGCAACGCTAGTGTACATGCAAAACAAACACTAGGAACTTATTGTAGCCCCTTGTTATCGCGCTACAAATGCAGCCCGTGTGTGTCTGCTGGGTACTAACTAGCGCGCATATGATGGTGTACGTGGTGGATTGCCACTGCCTTCCACGCGATTAGCGATTATTTAATTAAAATTTTCGTAATTGATTAATTTTTTCTTTTTTCTTTTTCTTCCATTTCGCTATACGATCCGCATGACGAATCCTTATTTAACGTAAGCTATGATACGACGCTATCTTTTTCATTACTAGTTAACTTTTTGATTTGGTCGAAGTAGCGACTCATCTATCTTTATTTCTTCTTTCATTCACCACTCCTTACATAATTATTTTCTCCAGTATATTAGTAGCTCGCATTATAAAATTAATACGAAGAAATTCTGCCCTATTATCTAAGAGGAAATACCTATTATTAGTTTTATTGAGATTATTTTTATTTCAGTAATTATTAAAGTTATTAAAGGGAGTATAACTAAGTTTAAATGAGTACAAAGTTTCAATATGATGATCTAACACTTGTTGTTTCGCTTTCGCGTATGACAGATTTCTATAAGCCATTACCTTCTTGACGTCATACTGTCTTTTCCTTTTCAGGCATTCCATATCAGTTAAACAGTGATTACCCTAGCAATTGTAGCAATATTCTTTTCTAATGCAGCTATTTTTGAGGTGTTCCCCATAAAAACGTAGTGCACACCAGAGATGCGCAAATCAACTCGGCTAGAGGATTTGGATATATATATATATATATTCTTCAACTCAGCCAGAGTTACGTATCTCATCTAGTGTATAATTGCAATCTTCGGCTGCGTATTCAATTCCAACTCCTCGCAGCACTCCAAAATCACGAAACAACAGAATATCCTTGAACACAATGAGCATGCGCGTAGTATATTAAATCACCCCGCTAGAGGTAAATCCGACTTTGTCCGGAATGACATTTGTTCATTGCTTGACGTCTTTTGGAGTTGAGATATATATTAAATCATATCGTCAGAGATATATCCGGCTGTGTCCGAACGCAGATATGTTTCCGAGAATATAACTGTGTCCGGAGTCACCCAAGTCTAGTGCACACTTAATTTTTACACTTTTACATGAATTAGAAGCGTGCCCAAACCTGAAATACTAAAGCACTGTCTTACAAATAGAACGAAAGGTTCGCATTTAAATCTTATCCTGTTTATAAAAACACATTTGAGAATTTTATGTCCGCTAAAAAAGACCTGAAACCATTTAGTAGGAATGAAATTATAAATTTTCTATCGTAAACGTACTATTTTTTGAATTCCAAACATGCCACAGTCCATATCCCCATAAGTTTCTTGTTCACAAATATCAGTATCAACACCTCTTATAAACGCGGATATAGCAAGAAAAACATCGGTATAGTAGATCTTTACTTTTAAATCTTTTATCGCAAATCATTTCGTTTGTTACACATATAGTATTTATTTGAACACGTGAATTCATCGGATATTCAGCTTGTATTTACTGGGTAGGAGTTGTGGATACGTGTTCGGAATTATAGTCGAATTGCATCATTAACTTCACTGTGGGATACGGATCCGCGGATATGTATCCTTCCAGACCTACTCATCACTATTATGAAGCTCGTTTGATATAGTGATACACAAAAATTTCTTTAAGTCGGTTCAACTATAAATTTAATCGGCTGTATGCTACACCTCAAAAATAATATTCGATACTTCGTTTATTAAAGCTATTAACAATTTTCAACAAAATTTTTTTCTTTTTTGAGGAAGGTTGTTTTTACGGGCTAAATGATCTATGAAAACCTCACGTCCTATAAAAAACTGATTCTTCTTTATAGTGCCATACTCAGCTTCTGAGCGTCGGCGACTACCTATTCGTACATCTCAGCTGTACAGATATAGGTAGTGTACTAGGCAATTATTATATGCAACGCAAGTGTACACACGCAAGACTACATTCGGAACTGATAGTAGCCGCTTGTTATCGCGCTACAAGTGCAGTCCCGTGTGGGTCTGCTGTGTACTGACCTAGCGCGCATATGATCTGATTATCTTGATTATAATAAATAACTTTCGATGTTGGCAGTCTGATACAGCGAGTAATTGTTACTTTATCGTAATCGAATAACATGCCGCTGAAATGAAATAAGTTGATTTGTGTACATCTCCGGTAGCCGTTGACATATTGTTGTTTTACGCCGAACACAAAGTCTACTTCTTCTTAAAAAATTATAAAGCCATCCTCGGCTTGCTTTAAATTCATCTGAGCTTATATTTAACGCCACCGCAAGTTTCATCACCTCTATTTGGCACATTTCAGTCGTAACAGCATAGCCATACTGACTCTATTCTTCAATGAAGGCAGCAAGCATATTTTCTAACTCAGGATATTTTGATGCTTTTCCTCGGAATGCCCTTTTTCTTGGCAGAGCTTCCATAAGTTTGTCTTTCTTCTTCCTCCAATCTCTGATGCAAGATTTAAGAATATCGTACTTTCTTTGTGCTGCTTTATTACTAATGACATCTGCTTCTTTTATAACCTGTAACTTCTAGCCTCTATTATATCCGTAAATTGATAAATAGACACAAAGTAAAACTTTAAAAATTAAAAACGGAATTTCAGTTACTCCATTGAAATAATAGGTACGTAGATATACTGTAATAACAAAACGAGGTTTTCCAAAATAATGGAAAAATACCGGTACTAGAAAAATAAGTGGTAACTTTATAATACACAACACGATTGAAACAAAACAAATAGCAATAGGTTACTTCGCACAAAATGATGTTCACAGAACGGATGACAGAATAATAGGTAGGTAGTTTGCAATGTCAGCAATGGGCTGTAAAGGAATGTGTGTTTAGGAAGGGGGAGGCTGCAATCCTCATGTAAGACTTGCACTTCCACTTTATGGCATAAAATTCGGGGAAAATCGTGCGCATTGGTGTAAGCGACAATAAAGTAAGTAAAGTAAGTCCTATACCCTCGATAGGACGTCAGGGATTGTGAAGTTAAGGTTCACAATGAACTAAGCCCAACGGCACTAATGAGAGCAGGGGGGCCAGTTCCACGGTATATATATATATATATATATATGATAAATATATATATTTAACAAAAGGTTGTATTTTTGACTGACCAAACCAATCGTAGTCCAAGAGTAAAGAGTTGAGTTTAAACCGTCTTTAAGTGTGAAAAGAACGAATTTATTTACTTATAGTGTTATTAGCATGCAAATGAGATACTCTTTTGAATAGTTCAAAAGGAATTCAATAAATTTCCTTAAAGGAGAATGCTGAATACTTCATTTCGCATGAAAACATCTATATGCTGCCTCGATATAGTTGTTGGTTCCTTCCTCTTCGTTGATCGTACGATTATGAACGTTCCGTATGGATGATAGAAAGGTGGAATCTTTTGGGGGGTGATTTTGACGAACAGTTCTATCGATATAATTATCTTCAAAGTAATCTAAAAAAATTATCTAGAATTTAATTCCTGTAAATGTTCAAACACTCGATCAATTCCCCTGGCAGGAACAAAAGCTAATGCCACAAATTTCCTTGCGGCTACATTAAGCTTCAAATGATTTGAGTACTGCGACTGCAAACCTTTCGACCTTACTTTTCTTCTTTTATTTTGCCTCAGATTAAAAAAGCAATTAGCATTATTGCTTTAAGGAAAACAACCTGAAATGCTTTTATAATAGAAAGTTCTTAATCACAAGATAACGATTTAAAGTTGAATTTGGTCGATAAGTTTTTTTTCGCGAAAAACATATTAATATTCTCTGTTTTGCCTGGGAGTAATGTATAAAGTACGGAGTAAACTGCCTCCAATTTTTTCATCATTGTAACAAATAATTTGTAAAATAACCACGACACAATAGTGAAAGTACCATTGTTATACCATCTATGCCGTTTCAGATAACTAGAAAACAAAAAATTTCTATGTAATTACTTTAAAATATTACTTTTAAAATTCATTTTATTTATTTATTTCAGTACAAAGTTAACAAACTTTCAATATTTTCATTTGAAATTCAGGTCATTAATTTCTTTTAATAGAGTTTATATACCTACTATAGATATTTTTAAATTTTATTTGATTCCTACAATTTTTATTTGTACGTTATGTTCAAAAATTATATATTGTAACGATTGATTTGGATTTATTATAAGTTTTAAGATGTTTTTAGGATTGCGTACACATATAATGTACGGAATCCTAATAAGATGGTTCAAAAACAACAAAAATATCAAATAAAAATCAATAATTCACGAACGGATTGACTTATAAACTTTAAAATTGGATTATAAATTATAATTAAAATTCCCTTTAAGACAATCTATAATTTCAAGCTAACCAATTACCCTGAGCGCCAACAAAAACAAAAAACCGTCAAGAATATATAAAATGAAATATAAAACAACCTCAAAAATCACCCTTAAAAACTCCACAACTCACCACAAGATACCGCTCTAAATGTGAAATTCAAAATATAAAACAATACGTAGAGACTCTTTTATAAAAGCAAAAAATTACAATTAAAAGACTCCTCTTTAAGCTCAAAAACAGCAAAAAAATTATGTTCACGTAAACAATAGCTCAATTAAAAAAGTAACCAAAAATTAGAAAAAAGTCCTGAGCCCGTTCTATGACACTTAGAAAGCTAATTTTTTTGTTAATCGACAGCTCTACATTAGCAGCATTTAGAAAAAATATAAAACGTTCAAAATTTTCATACCTTAAAGCTCAAAACGATCAATAAATTAAAGCAATAAATCAAAATTTTTTGCCGTTTTTTCAATTTTTTAATCGTTTATCAAAAACGAATTATACTACTGAACTGCTCTAGGTCTCATTTTAAAGAGAACTGAATTTAGAGTATTTCCCTTGCGTACACTACCCTTCTAGCGATTGAACTTTTTGAGCTATTTTAATTCAAACTTTTAACAAACTAATTTCAATTTTCGTATTATTAGACGAAAAATCAAAAAAAAAGTCCTGAAACCGTTCTATGTCACTTAGAAAGCTATTTATTTTTTTTATTCGACAGCTGCAGGTCAGTGGCTTTGAAGAAAATTATAAAATGTCAAAAATTTTCATACCTCGGGGCTCAAAACAATAAGGGAATAGATCAGCGCTAATTTAATAAGATCATTACCAATCACATGAAAACGCGGCACTGTTGTATTTACCTATGGAGTACCGCGCTTCCACCCACCGATCAAACGGTACTGGCATTTCATTCATCGTATATTACTCTCAGTGGACGAGGACGAAACATCTTTTGTTAACGATCCTTCTTTTGGGTGTATTATTGGTGTATTTCGACAGTTTTAAATCAGAACAAGGTGCATCTACCAACTTCTGTGAGCAATAAACATACAAAAAGTATTAAACAATTTAGTACTGTTGCATGATTAAAACAATAAGGAAAATTCGAGAGCAGAGTACGAATTTAGCAAATCATTGTTTTAAGAGCAAACTTGGTCACGACGAAACTCCTATAAAACGGGGGTTTCGGGCGGAGCGACGGGGGGTTGGGCCGCGAAGCGGCCAGGGGGCAAAGTCCCCTAGTAAAAGTATATGTTCTCTGATATATAATGAACAAATGTATAAGAGTGGGAAAAAATTTTTGGAAATATACAAATTCATATATATTTTCCTAAAATTTTTAATGATAATTATGGTCGAATTTGGACCACTGGGGAAACGCTAGTATTTATAAACACGTGACTGAAGTGGCAAACTGTAAATATATGAGATACATCAACATTGTAAAATGATTTAATCTACCCAGAATAACACTTCTACTGAATAGCATGGACTTATCAAATCAAATGACGAATTAAAATCACGGTTTTTATCAATTATTTGTATTTACCTGAAATTGCGAACAAGCAAGAATATATAAACGATAAAAAAGCAATGAGCATAGGAGTAAAACTAAGACATTATGCTACAGTTGTAAACGCAGAAGGGTTATATGCATCAGAAACGTTAAATCTAAACAAGAAAATATTAACAAATCAATTAGAAATAAGGAAACGGAGAATCCTGAGAAAGATTATAGGAGTTAAATGGAATGAGATGGACAGTTCAAATGGGTTTCGAACTATAAACTATATAGCAAAATTGAACCATTGTCCATATCAATAAGGAAAAGAAGATTATTATTTTACGGGCATGTTACCAGAATGCAAGAGGACAGGTTAACCAAGAGAATTTATGAATTCATGAAAACGAAGAAAATAAGACCTGCATGGTTCAATGAATGTGAAAAGGATATGGAATTAATGGATGTTACTGAAACACAAATGTTTAATAAGGAATGGTTTCATAAAACAGTTGCGACGTCAATCTTTAAAATAGAACAAGTTAACCGGAAGAGGTCGCTTTCGATAAGCCATAAAAATGCCTTGATGGAGGGTCTCAAGAAATGCTGGAAATGTAAAATGAAAACTTAGTTGTTTAGCGTAGTCCATAGAGACTGAAATCGAAAAAAAAAATAAATAAATAAATCGGCACGTTCCCCGTTTTTAGAATTAACTTAAAAATATTAATGACTTAGTAATTATATAATGATTCATTAACCTTAGTGTGGTGAACATTAACATTCCAAGTCCGAGTAAAAACAGTCAGTGCAAGTTTTTATACATATAATAATTGAAATTTTTTAGAATAATTATTAATTAATAAACTGGCGTAGCTTGGCGGATAGTTTTCACAAAACTAATAATATAGTATCGCGATTTTTTTTTTTTTTTTTTTCTAGCTACTAATGCTTAATTGGTAACCTACATGTTTATGCCGGGTGTAAGAGTAATCACATTTTTTTTTAATCTTTTTAAACCTACCTGCGGAGTCGCATCGTTTCGGCCGCAACACGATTCGCCTCGTTACATTTCGACTTCGTCCCTTTTCCAAGTAGACCTAGTTTAGCCTTAGTGAGTTTTTAATTTTTTTTTCTTCTATAATTATTATATTTAAGGCGTAATGAATAAAATAACCACCCGTGATATTAGTAATTAATTTATTTAGAAAATATAAAGAATTATTTTCGCGGTTATAAAGACTTGAAGTGCTGTTTATGTACTCGTTTAGCGAGTTATTTTAATAAATAATTTCAGAAGAATTAGTAGGTCATAGGAATAATTTCCCTCTGTGACATATTTTCTGCTTTCAAAGGAAATCTATGTGCTTTATAATAAAATTTTACATTCACAAAAAATTAAAATTAAAATTACTTTAATGATTATGAAAAACGACTAAAAAAAATTGTTTAATTATTTTAAGAAGTTATTCTTCTATTTTTATGTTCACTTTAAACGGAACCCATTCGTACTGGCCCTGTTTTTAATTTAGTATTATGTAAATTGAAATTACGGTAATTTATACATCATACTAAATCCCAGGCGGTTGATACGTTATGCTCAACTGCTTTGCTGTATTTTCGAAAATTATATATTTTTTTTTTATTTATTTATTTATTTTTTTAAATATTTACCTGAAAAATAAATATTTTACAGCTAGATATTTAATCGCGCACGTTATGTAACACGGATTAATTACTTGGAATCTGTTTTTCTTATTATTGTGAAATATGACCTAAATAAACCAGAATTCACTTTTAAACCATGCAAAAACATCAATAAAGCAGCTCATTTAGTAATAAAATTAACATAATTAAGAAACAAAAATTTTCCGATTTTTAAACAACCATTTGGCATTCTTAGAAGTATATATTTGTTTTATAACCGTTATATGTAATTAATTTAGAAAACAAGTAAATATCGATCGCCAGTGAGTATTCCGAAAAAATACAACAGCACTAAAAGCATATATGCAGAAAATAATTTTATGGATATATTGTAAACTGTTCATGTTTCTCAAACCGGCGTCAATTTCTTTTTGTCGGTTCGGTTCTCACCATGGGAGATTTCCTGCGAGTGACTGAAAAGAGGTAATGAATAGGACCTGGAATATTTTAAAATATGCGAATCCGTATGAATAAAAGAAGAAGCAAAAGTGATAACATCGTCATGGAAAAAATCGGATATTTTTCTTGGAACGTTTATTGTAAAGCAGTAGTCATTATTTTAGCGGAAGAAGAATTACTAGAATATTTTTCGAATGGACTATTGTTAATAATGACCGTGGTACGGAGAATTAACTAATGAAACTGTTTCCTGCAAATAAGTGTAGTGCTGTAGTTTGTTTATTTTACCAAATCCTAAACAGCTTCATAAGAGGTGAAATTTATTTACCTGCATTGTTCATAACCGGTACGATTGACTGTTCGGATTTAATTTTCTAAGAAAAAGGAGAATTTTCCTAACAGAAGAACATAACAAAATGTGTAACGAATGGGTATAAAACATGCCGTTATTGTTATTTCTACTTTTTCGTTCCGAAAAAAAAGAATGCCGCAAAGGATGTTGACACATAATGGTTTCTGTCATTCGTCCATGAACGTGATATAATATCAACAAAATAAAGAAAACATAGTCTTATTGATAAAGTAACTGAGTAAAAAAAAGAAATATGTCGATTGAGACAAACGTTTGTTGAAAGTCGCAACAAATTATAATCAGCTTCAGCTTGAAGATTATCTTGGTGGTGTAGCAGATAATGTAATTAGTTAACTTTAGTGTTTGCATGTATTATAAGTATTATTATTATTACTTATATGTAAGATTTAGAAATCGTTTATTTCTATATTTGTAATTAATGCTATTATTATTATATTATAATTGCAAACTATTATTTTGTTGGGAAAACCTGGAAGAGGAAAAACATAATTTCTAATTCGACTAGCTGTATGAACACTCGTTGTACCTTGTATGTATATATATGGTTCGAGAAATTACCGTTTTTGTGGAAACGGGGGGATAACTTTTTTTCGCCAGTTTTCTCGCAATACATACTATAGGTTTCAAATTGTTGGTAACTTAAATATTATTTATGCGTGTTACAGAAAATACCTATTTATTAAATAGAATTGTATCCATTTCATATGAGAAAGATTGATTCCTTATCGATGAATAATGAGGATACTGTTCGAATTTTTGTGGTTTTTGAACAGTTCAGTTATTACTAAACGACCAAACATTGTAATTTGTGTAGTATGCTGTAAGCTAATTTAACAGGCTCGGCTTGATATCCGCGCAGTTGTGTTTAAGCCGTATTTGAAAAAAAGAAACAAAAAAAAAACGACGGACTAGAATATTATTTTTCTTATAAATATGTTCAAAATTTATCCTCTTCTCTCTTCCATGCCTACTTCATACGACATTTTATTTTTTCGTTTACTACAAAACATGCACGCAGGAGCAAGTTCATTTTTTTATAAATATTAAACATTTCTTTCTTCCTGTGCGTTTTACTTTTAGACCAAATGAGGATAAATCTGAAAAAGCAACCTAAAGGAATTGAACAAAAATAAAAACAAACATACTAAGGCTAACTGACAAATCATTCTGAATAAATTAATGAAATAACTACACAAAAATAAATAGATGATCGTGATCATTTTAATAATTACTCATTTATTGTTTGATCACATTTTGCCTCAACGGGACTTTTCTGTTCAGCAAATACAAAAAGAAAACAAGCAAGCGTACGGATAATTTCGTATATGCAACAACACATCATAAGTACCGAAATACAAATCGGGTAAAGGTCCTTGATTGACGTGTCTAAATAAATAAATAAGACTGAGGTCGAAAAAGGTAATTCTCATTTAGGTTTTGCAGTCATTGCCAATAAGCAGGTATAGAGAACTAAATATAGCTTCTTTCATATTATTCACTACCGTTAATTTTTTTTTTTTTTTTTTCGAAATAAAACCAAAAAACCTTTAGCAAAGAAAGCCGATATGATGAGAAACATAAGTCAAAAAAGTTTCTATTATAAATATTTAATGTAAATTAAAAGAATAATGATTCGAATAACGAATACCTGCAAATTATTCCTTTTAAAGCTTTGTGTTACTCAAATCCAACCTACCTGAACTGACAATATTTAGAAAGTATTATTGCAATTTAGTGTGATGAGTTAGTAAAAAAACGAAATTGTAGAAAAAAAAATTCGGTTAAAACGCGTTTTGTAACTTACAATCGTGTTAATTACAAAGTGGTTGTAGACATTGATGGTTCTTTTCCTTTTTTTATTAAACACTAGTTCACAGTAGAAAATTACTTAATCGCTTTTGTTTCTCAAATTACTTCTTTACTTTTTCTTTTTCCCTACAAAACACGCATCAAGTATTGCCGAGTCGATTTTTCTAATTATTATTATTTTTTTATGAGCCGCTCCTTTCATTTTTGGACAAAACAAGAAATTACTCATGAACTGCCAGTAATAATTCAAATGTTTAACACGCCGAAGTAATTATAAGAAAATAATATAAATAGTTCGTTTGCTAATCGAATAAAGGAAAAAATGTACTTACAAATCAAATGTAGTAACAAAGTATATTTATGAACGATTAGGATTTATGTTGGAAAAATACGTAGATGACACTACTACACCCGGCATACTCATGTAGGTTAATAATTAAGCATTAGTAGCTAGAAAATAAAAAAAAATCGCGATACTGCATTTTTAATTTTGTGAAAACTATCCGCCAATGTACGTCAGTTTAATAATTAATAATTATTCTAATAACTTTCAATTATTATATGTATAAAAACTTTCACTGACTGTTTTTACTTGGACTTGGAACGTTAATGTTCCCTGCACTAAGGTTAATGAATCATTATATAATTACTGAGTCATTAATATTTTTAAGTTAATTCTAAAAACGGGGAATGTATCGATTTATATAATCTTGCTTGTGCGCTATTTCAGGTAAATACGAAAAAAAAAACCCTGATTTTAATTCGTCATTTGATTTGATGAGTCCATGCTATTCAGTAGGAGTGTTATTCTGGGTTGATTAAATCATTTTACAATGTAGATGTATCTCATATATTTACAGTTTGCCACTTCAGTCACGTGTTCATAAATACTAGCATTTCCCCAATGGTCCAAATTCGACCATAATTATCATTAAAAATTTTAGGAAAATATATACGAATTTGTATATTTCCAAAAATTTTTTCCCACTCTTATACATTCGTTCATTATATATCTGAAAACATATACTTTTATATGTACTTTCAATACAAAAATTAAATGACACCTTAAAATTTAGTACACTGTAAAAAAGCCAATAATGATGATTATTAAGAAAAATTAAAAGATTTCAATAAGAATAGATTTACAGGCTGGAGCGATTTCTTTTTTCACTTTTTGTATTACTTTTTTATTTAAATACGAAGAAAAAAGTATAACTGTTTCCAAAATTTTGTGTACTGATAACTCTAAAGATCATCAACAGTTACTAAACAGGAAAAAAAAGAAAGAAAATCGGTTAATAAACAGTGGAGAATAAGGTACTGAACTGTTTTGTCTTTGCCTATTTATATACAGAAGAAGATTATCCATTTCTTTAAAATAGAATTTCCCGCAGTGCATTTATCGGGAATATTGAAACAAATGCGAGGTTTGAAAGCTTCTTTCTTATTGGCTTTGTTAAAATTTTTACGAAAATAATATTAGTCCAGTGTTTTGAAGATTGAAAATATTTCTAAACGAACTAAAAAAAAAAAAAGGAGGTTAACCGGGCAGGATGCTTCATGCACTGAACATTCTGTGAGTTAATCTAAAGATTACCATAATTTACATTTACATAATATTAAATTCCAAACAAAGATATTTAATTTTTAATTTGTAATATCGTATATATTTCTCGCCCAGTATTAACATAAATGTGTTTGTTTAAAAATTTTTGCGTCTTTGTTTGTCTTTTTCGATATTTCTTTGAAACCAGGGTTGATTCGTTAAGGAATTAAATATATAATTAAAATCATAGATAACAGAAAAAACTTCAATAAACGTATCCTCAAATAAACTTGCTAGATATGAATAAAAAAGAAAGATAATATAAGGAATATGTATCAGAAGCAAATTCAATCCAGTTATGTTACACTTTAAATGACGTAGAGTTGATAGTTTGTAATTTTTTAAATACGGTTGACTATACATTAGCAAAAAAAAAAAATGCAAAAAACCGATAATGTATTTGATCGATTATTAATATTAATCATCTTCGTCCGTTTTGTATAACTATTGCTAATAGAACTCTTAAATTTACATCGCAAAAGTCTGTTTATCTGTATTTCACGCTAAAGTCGTTATTTTAAAAAAGTAAATAACCAAATAAAATCATGTAAAATATGTGTTTTGTGATTATATATATGTATGCATATATAACATGCTATAAGCGCGGAAAAACTAAATCGTTAACGAAGAACAGTATTTCTTGAACGGAATTTCTGATAGCAGTATTTGGTAACTCGTATTTCTCACTAACACAGATGATAACGTTTAAAGGATGATACCTGAAAATCACCGTAGATGGTCTGTAAAAAGGTCTGAGTTCGCCTGCGCCCGAAAGAGGGTGACCCCTTTGCAGCGCGAAAAATCTACTAGTCGTCTTGGTTCGCCTTGTCACTGGTAATCTTTCTCATGTTAGTAGACAGCACAGAAGCTGTTGCGCTCCAGTTTATTTATTCCGCGCTGGGATGTGGTTGTGCACCCATTTCCACATTGTCAAATTCTCGCACAGACTTTGCATTTCTAACATCTAATATGTATATCCTTAACATACCTGAAATGCATACGGCTACCTCGGATACGAGTGCCTGTCTAATAATAATAATAATAATAATAACACTTTGAAGGGACTCATCATTCATATTTTCTTCAACTGGATCCTCGTTGAGTACCATGGCCACAATATCCTCATCTGCTGTTTCTTCGATCTTGCCGCTGCCCATCCATTCTGTAATGTCATCCGTATTACCCGTTTCACACCCCGGAATATTTTTTATTAGAGGAACAAACTCCTCGTTGTCTTCTGAACTGTCCAAATCACATTGTTTGTCAATTTCATCCCATTTATCACGAACTTCGTGATCTAATAATATTTTCCACGGCCGCGCTATGCTATAGAACTAATCCTTTCCCATCCCTCAGATAACCGAGTGTGATAACATCAAGCATATCAACTGATAGCAACCTGACTGTCCTCATCATTTTCAACGCTTGATATTAGTCTGGTGAGAAGGCGTTTATTTAAGACTTCTATGATTCCTTGATCCATAGGCTGACAAACCGATGTAACGTTAGCTGGAAGAAACATTATCTTTAAATCACCATCTTGTAACTCTTCAGTTGCCGGATAGGAACGTGTATTGTCAAGAATAAGGATTGCTTTTTTCGATAACTGATTGTCGGGCAAATGTTTCGCAACTGCAGGCACAAAATCTTTATAAAACTAAGTTTCAAAAATTCCACAGCATCTTCATTTGCAGCGAATGTAAATAAATATTCAGATACGTAGTGCTTATAGCTGCGGATTGTACAAAAGCGCTTTGGCTTTTTCTTCTTTTTTTATTTTATTTCTTTTTTTGAAAAATCAATCCGAATAATACGGAGTTCGGATAATCGTGAGTCGACTGTACATATATTTCTTAACAAAAAATGTAATAAAAATCTACAATTATAATATAAAACACTCTCATAAAACTAATATTATATTTCATGAATTTGATTTTTAAGTTTGTAGTACTTTCAGAATTAAATTCTACAGATTTTACCAATTGTGTGGCTATTGATTGATGAATCCTTTCTATATTCCTTTCTTTCAGAGACACATTAGGATGATTAAAAAATAAATGTTTCTCTAAATTTTAATTAGTTGTTTTGTAAGATAATTTCTTTTTATATATATTACAAGTAGCAGAATAATTTTTTTCATCAACAGGTGTGAAAAAATTCCATATTTCACTAAATTTTTGTCTTTTTCTTTTTTCTAACATAATGCCACTTTTAATAACTGGTGTACAAACGTATTATTTACATAAATGTCTTACTACTTATAATTAATACTTAAAAACTATCAAAACCATAAACGTATTTTTAAAATTAACTAATACAAAACAAATGAACAAATGTTATAAAAAACTACATTTGTATCATCAAAAAATAAAAATAATGAACATAACTCGTAATTTACTTTAACCAACAAAAGTATTACGTTGCTAATTATTTAGATCAAACAAAAAAATTTTCGATATAAATTTATTGAAGGTTCAATTAAAAGTATACTTTCTTAATAACAATATTGTACGTAATGTTTAGTGCAAATACGTGTAACCTAATTTAGTTGATAGAAGCGAACAAGGGCGTCGCCAGTCGATGAACCAGGGGGAGGGGGGCAAGATGATAGAAAAAGGATATGAGTTATAGGAAAAATAAAATTTATAATTTGTAAAGGCTTAATATTTTATTAAGGGGTAACAGAAGTGTGAAAAAAAATTGTTTTTTTTTGCTTTAATCGATAGTTTAGAACCTCAAAAATGTTATACTGAACCCCCGGAAACGCTTCCGAAGCGCTCTTAAGTATAGCGCGCACCACTATGGATGCGCACAATTTACCGCCTTTTTCTTCGTTGTTGATGCCAAAATTCATGCCCACGTTACTTAGGCAAGATCAGGGACCGTATATATGTGTACTTGGGCGCATGTATATAAGTGTAGTGAGTTGTAAGCCATAACCAGTCGAGAAGCAAACAATCGGAATGCACATACGTATTTTTCAGTTTGTCGAGTACACGTGTACGTTTATTAGGAAAATGGATCGCAAGAGTAAGAACCACGTGTCAGGTGATACGGTAAATCGGGCGAACAGAAAAAGAAGTAAATTTGTACCTCCAAAGAATCCTTACAATATATAAAAAGAAGAGGTAAATCTAAGTACGTCCTCTTCCAAACTGGGAGTACATTTGGTGAAACTCAGATTGAGTTAAATGAAAGTGTTTCTTATCGTTTAATTAAATTTTTTGGTGTTTTTAGGAGCCTAAAAAGTTTGTTAAATTTAAAGAATGTGGCAGTGACATTGATTATGCAGAGACGAGCATTTGTGGTTTGGGATTTAAATTACTTGTAAAGTGTAAATCATGTGCAGAAAAGGATAGGCTTTCGACTGAGAAACTGTAAAAAAATGAACAAGGGACTTTGAGGCAAAGGAAAGCTCACCGATTAATTGATTAAAGATCTTACATTACATTACGGCCTTGCCATTCGACGCAATAGTGGCTCACTAAGTAACATGAAAAAAGCTGCGCAGGCAACTTTTTACCACCAGTGCTCTACGGATGACAATCCACAGCGTGATTAGTACCCGAAAGGTGCTGAGTCGTGGTGTACTTAACAAAAAGCTCGCGCACTCGCTCTTGCATTTAGCACATATAAACATAAGACAGCACTGTCGAAGCAGGTTTTAGAGGCAATCAAGCCAATTTATACGGACCTCAGCCAGGATAATCTTCCTGAAAGATGCCTGGGAGCGTTCAATCAAAATGACAATGAGAGTTTGAATTCAGTAATTTGAAAAGTAGTTTCAGCGGCTCTAAAATCGTCGAAACAGCAGCTAATTCGGGACTATCATTTTTAACGACGGTCGCATGGCGCTTTTGCATGTTGTAGAACGCTTAGGAATCCCCATAAGCCAAAAACTATACGATTACTGCCATCAAATCGACGAACACAGAATAAAGCATGCCAATCGCATCTCAGATACCAAAACACACGAAGGACGTTTAAGGGATGGAAAACAATCAGAGTACGAGGGGATGGCATCAAAAGACGGCAATGAGCTTCTGTACGGCCCAGGGACAGCAGACTAAAAGGTACAAACAAGTTCGATATCGATATTTTGTTCATATCAGTCGATTTACTACTTCCAAAAATTTAAACGCGTTTTTTTTTTTAAATCATGTTTTTTGACCTGGTTGACAGCATAACTAAAATTCTTTTTATCCGATCGACCTAATTCAAAATGGATTTTGTTCAGGAAATGTGTCGCGATCATCGCATCATACAGTTTTTTTTAAATTGCCCTTTTTTTTTAATAACCATTTACTACGAATTTTTTTTTAAAGTTTTAATTATTTTTTAAAATGGCCATTTCTAATCTATATTTTCAAATTTTCTACGATGCTGCGATAGCTTTCATCTATCATTTAATAATCTTTTTGAAATTTTGATTTTAAACGTCTGCAATACGAGTTATGCTGTCAACGGCAAAGGGAGCTTTTTCAGAACGCCATTTTATAAACGCTTTTGTGCAAAATTGAGACCATAAAAAAAAAAAAAAAATATTTGTATACTCCTTGATCTACAAAATTTTAAATCGATTTGTGTAATAGTTTTTTCAAAAAAAATTCCTAAAAAACATTCATTTTCAGCACTTCACACTGTTGTTACCCCTTAAACAAGAATAAAATCTTAATTAAAACATAATTTTCATAGGTTTCTGGCAAATTGTTCTTGTAAAAAAATTGTCAGTAGTAATATTTCTCCCATGGCCCGTATATGGTTCTGCTAATTTGAAGCTACAAACTCCCCAAGTGGGACCGATGATTCTCTTCCCTCATCTTTTTCCAAATATGGGAAGCTGCTTACGATATACTTACTACTTACATCGGAAGCAAACCAGAATTTTATGCCAAATTTGTCTAGTTTATTGGGCATGTATTAAGTAAATCTGCAACGTGCTTTCGTTGGAAACAACTATTCACCTATAGAGATATAAGCTCCTGGTTTGTAACAGTTTTGACTGTTTTCGATAAATTTGTACCAAACTTTAGACATCAAAGCGAACTTATCATTTTGTAAGCGTTTTCTTCATTGATTTATGTTTTAAAACCAAATAAACCTCATGACTTCGGTAAACTCATTTCGGCTCGTAGTGGTTGAGAAAAATGACGGACGACCCCATTTCTGATTCCGTAAATAAGATAAATCCATATTTTTAGCTTCGTATGCACCGTGTGCATATAAAAGTCCAATAAATGCACGTAATTTTGCAGCAGATAAATTCCACTTCGTTTCAAGCACTCGAAATGCTTCTAATTCCGTATATATTTTTATCTGTTCAATCATGTCATGATCAATAATCAAGGAAAATTCCGAGTCAACTTTGCCCTTCATAATATTTCGTTTAGCGTATTTGTCGGCCCTGACATTTCCTTGGAAATATTATATATCGGTGCTCTCTTATTTTTTGCCAAACAGTTCCGTCCGTACCAGTTCAATCTCTTCCCCATTTTCATTTTTGGAATTGTTTATAGTTCTTTTTCTTTTTTGTCCTCTTGGTACAT
This sequence comes from Icerya purchasi, assembly GCA_039619475.1. Lineage (NCBI taxonomy): Eukaryota > Metazoa > Arthropoda > Insecta > Hemiptera > Monophlebidae > Icerya > Icerya purchasi. The sequence continues at coordinate 32,303,221 of CM077116.1, read as the reverse complement.
CCAAAATATCCTCTTGGTCACTACCGCTGTATCATCATCAATATCGGAAACTTCCTGGCCATCTTCCCAACAATCCTCGTCAATACTATTTATTTTGTCTAATTGATATTTTTCGAATGTCTTGACATTTTTGGAGATGAATATACAAATGATTAAGTAAAAATGAAAAAAAAACATAAATCAAACGGTGCATAAATAAGAAATCAAATGTACATCAAGCCATAAAATATTATTATATTCATCTTATTCCTCAATCGGTCAAATGACCGCTCATGGTAGACTAGACATATTATGATTTTTTTCAAAAAGTTAGCAATAAAGAAATTTATTGATAAATGAGTTGTATGTATATTATAGAAAAAGTCAAAAAATTACATGGCGATACGGTAACGCTATATACACGAAAATCGAAACTAAATTTCAAAAACGGTCATTTGACCAGGCTTGGTGAATTTAGTGTTAAAATAAAACAAAATTTAACTCTTGTGGAATCAGATAATTTTTAAAAAATTAACCAGTTAATACAAACGAGTTGATTTTGAATTCCAGAAAAAAGTAGTTGTGGTTCAACTTTAACAGAATAAAGTTATTCTCAATCAGAGATAGTAGATATTTTATCGTAATATAAACAGAACTGTTAGCTTGACTTACACAGCAGATATTTTTTACTTCCTTATTCCTTGTCATCTTTGGTAAGAATTATATTTCAGATTTTAGTCTGTGTATTTCTGAATTTTCTTTATTAGTGACATATTATGTGTGCGTGTATGTATCTGTATCGAGATACATTGTTCGCTGAAAGAAATAAAAAATAATGAATCTGGAATATATCTATGTTATTATGTTGTAGCAAATAGTACATAATAAGACTCCCAACTTTACACTGAGTAGCCAGTTGTTTATATTGCGTCTCTAAAAATGCATTTATAATGGTAACAGACACAACGTTTGACTCGAGTCTAAGCAAGTGAGCTTGCATCTCTGAAGTTAGCTCTACCATATATTAAAGTCACCCATCTATAATTAAATAGCCTGTTTCATTATTTAAACTAGTTATTTAACAACATACAACTTGGAGCATCATACCGATCAATATTAACTTCTTGATTTATAAATATAGATAAATAAAGCAACGTTCCCGTCAAACACAGAAAAGTTAATTAAAAAATTGAAGCAATATAAATAATTTAATCAAAATTAGTGGAATACTACAATAATCCAAAGAGATGTACAAACTTTTCATCTTACCTTTCCTACAAATTAGACTGTACTTTAGCAAGGAAAGGTTTAAAATTGTTTCAAAACTTGAAGTATTATAAAGAGCGGGACCATAATTCTGAATAGGTTGAAGTAAATTTCTAATATTGACAGAATTTTTGCAAAAAAATGTTACGCACATGTGCACGCCCACACACACACACACACACAATAATATATATACATACATACATATTTTTTAAATTATTATAATGCTTAACATTTATTTTTTTTATGAAATACAATGGTCATATATTGCAATACTCGCCCTTGAAATTGGCAATTAATATATGCTGTATTATTCTTTTTACAAAAATTTAATTATTTAAATTTGATTATACACTCCCGGTTTTTTGTTTTCCCAGAAAATATTACTGTTTACACAAATTAACCATAAAAATTTCAATTAGTTACCATAAATTACATTATTTTAACCAGTTTTAATGCATCACCACACTAAAAAGATCCAAACTGTGTCTATAAAAATACTAACTCATATTTCTGGAACTAATTGTGAAAGCTGTTCACTGCTGATTACCATCCACCAAAAGCTAATTTACTATATTTAATTTAATTTCACTTGTCTCTAGCCTTGGTTCGTTGACCGCTGAAATAAAATTAAATAAAATACACTAAAGTAGACTAATAAAAGAAAGAATGATAAAATGACAAAAAAATCTTTTAAACTTTAGAAGATATTTTTAAAAAACTAAGCAACCACATATAGTCGTACATTTTGAATTGTTCAAAAATAGATATGTTAATACTTTTATGTCTCGCGCATACAGATTCTATTAAATTTTACTAAGACTTTTATAGAAACATAAAGGACTAAAGCTTTAGTTCAATGAATGACTAAAGGTGCAAGATCAAATTTACTATACTGCTTCTAAAATATATTTCATTAACAATCTCAGCTGATTTAAAACTGTCACATAACTGATAACATGTCCATTATTTTTATAAAACATGATTTAATAAAATTTCTAGTTAAACATAACGCAAGTATCCTTTCACTGTACCATACAACTATGGAGAATAGCTTGTTTTTTTTCGAACTCTGACGCATGCCTCTGAATTTTTCTTTTTTATTAGTTTTTGCATACTCGATATTTTACCTAATATGTATAATGATTTGAACATAATGAACGAAAATTTTCAAAAATAATGAATTAAACTTAAAAAGTAACTGTTTTCATCAATAAAAAATCTTATAAAAAAATATATATTTGTAAATTGAAAAATAGTTGGTAAATATATATTACAACGTAGGTAATAAATAATTTTATTACATTGCAAATTCTGAATGATTTTCGTTAAGGAATAAACAATTTTTCATCGAGTATCAAAATGTGAATTTCATACTCACTTATTAATCAGTCTTGGCTGGAAATTAATGACGATGTAATTTGCTAATTTTTAATAATAAACATGAAAAGGAACGAAGGTAAAAAAAACTTAGCTAATTATTAAGAAAACTAGATCTTAAACACTGTATTTTTACTTTTTAAGTGAAAAATAAACATAAATTTCGTAACAACAAAAATGTTTATTTAAAAAATTTTTAATTATATTCATTTATTATACAAAAATAAATCGTTATTTGCTACATCAGCTCGAATTATTCCGCTACTTATTATTTCAGCTTTACGATAACTTTAAAAGTTAAAAATATTACGTTAGTCCAATTTTTTTATTATTATTCCAGTGAAACCATAAAATATGCATGTATTTGATATGATTACAATATCAACTCGTTAAAAATACTATTTAATAAAACATTAAAATTCTAGATTCTAATTTTATTTAAAATATATACAGATAACAGAATAATTTCACTGATGACAAATATATATTTAAATTCTAAAATGATTATTTAGTAATGTATAGCTTACCAATTTTACACTCATTGCATGCTATTCCATTATTTATACTTTAACATAACAGCAAATGTTTACAAAAAAAAAGTATTTAAGTGGTTTGTTCCGGCACATATCAGTTAACTTCAATCCTCACAAACTCGAAATTTTAATACTCTGCAACTAACTGATTTTTATTCATAAAATAACAAAAACTGTGTTTAAAAAATTTATCTTTAATAAATTTATACACTTCACCGATTTTAAAATTGATATTTTATTTAAAACTGAAATGAGTAATGTTCCCTTTTATTTGAACATAATTATTCTCGACTCAAACTAAAGTTTAATAACATTGAGCCAACTACCGTGGCGTAGTTGGTTAGGCAGTAGTGTTTCGTTCGGGTAGAACCGGGAGCCAATCCCGCTTCGGTACATTGTAACTTCCAAAAACTTCACTTGCGCTGAGTTAATGTCCATAGTTGACGCGCCAAAAAATAAAAAAATAACATTAGAATTTGAAGTAATTTAAAAATATGATCAAATACGGCTTTTCATCTTCTGTTCTATTCAGCTCAGTTAAAAGATGACGTTGCGCGCCAGATTGAATAATATCAATGATCATTTTACAAAATACTTAAAACCGGTTCCGGAATTTTTTGTGTTAAAATATTTAAGCCTCTTTTATCATCATTAGAAAATATTTCCAATTGAAAATTTCAAAATTTAACGAGGACTTAATAGAAAACATTAAACGCGTGAAACAATTAATTACTAAGAATTCATTAACAAAAGTGACAAATTTAAAAAACATTTATTAAATCGCTATCTATAGGATCACTTAAAATTATTACTTTCGAAATAAACCGTATAAAATCACTTTTGAACTGAATACAAAGAAATTTGTAAATTTCAGACATTGGGTAAAAAGTAATCATTCATAAAAAGAGAAAAATAATGTAACCAAAAGTACAGCGAGATCTTGTTTTGTCACGCGTTGATAGCAATAAATTACGGAAATTTAAGGAAATTTACTGTGACAGAATGATCTAAAGTAAATAATCATTACTGAAAGATTTAATAAACAGTATGAAAGTTTAATTTCAATTGTCTTTGCATACAACTGAAAAATAACATTCATAACCAAGACTTCACCATTACCAACAAAAGTTATTTATTGGATGAGTTTATTATTTCAACTGATTAGCTGAGACGGAGGTGGTGAAAAAAAAGTAACAATGATATTAAACTTACATCAAACAACTCAGTTATAGGATATACATTCGTGTATACATACAGCGTGCTATTAACGGAACCCTATTACTTTAAAATTTTAACATTTCTATAAATACGTTACTGAAGGGCAAGTAATAAAACATTTGTTAAAAATGCTCCTAAATTGCTCAATTAAAAAATGTACATTAGGAGTAATATTTAAAAATAATTTGTCAACAAACAAATAACTTCGTATCACGAATAAAGAGTAAATGCAAACCAAAACCTAAAGATAAAAATTACAATTATTACAAACTCAGCGAGAACAATTTGGAATCAAAGGTTTAATAACAAAAAAAATAATAAAACGGAATAAAAATGATTAGCTGTATAAACTCGAAAAATGCTACACACTTAAAAAAGATATTTATAGACCTCTAAATTACAGTTAAAACAGCAATTAAAATCCGCAAAATATATCAACTAAAAGTAATGTTCGTCAAATGAGGAATCGAGAAGACAATGAAGAGTCGAATTTTGTCAAAAAATAAATAATCGATAAAAAATTAAAAACTAAAAACATTCAGATGACTACAGTGGCATCAATGTATTTAAATTAAAACTATATGATTTGTACTCTTTTCTTAGAAAATTTTGATTAACCGAAATTCAGAAAAAAAAGGACAAAAAATAAAAGAAAGGAATGTGATATAAATCAAGCAAACACGGCAAACTATATACTTATATTAATACGAAATGTATAATAATTTTTTTTAAGTAAATATAAAGTAAAGGTATGTAATTGTAAGTTAATTTTCTGCGAAAAGATCTGTGAACATAGTAAACGTATGGCGAATTTTTCTTCTGGCAGATTTTATATAGCGAATAATGAACACTAATGAAGTAGGAAAAATAATATGCAACATGTTATTTACAGTTGCATATATAACACAATACGATGAAGAATATGAGTAAAAACCAGAAAACGTTATAAACAAATCATGAAAATACTTTTAATTTCTGTTGACTTTTTTTTTTAAATGTAGAATTAGTATTTTTTTAAATGACCGTTCGACAGTTAATGAATTAAAATAAACTATAAATACCATTTATCGGAGTAGAGAAAAATGAAAATCATCTCTGACAGACACAAATAACAATAAAATACTGAACTCTTACGATTACCTTACAAAAGTATATAAATGTCAAATACTTTCAATAATTATTTTATATCGTAAATAAAAAAATTGCACTTGCATCTATCACATTAATCGATCAAAATAATAAAAATTATTCCGACATTCTTAATCTATCGCGAATTTCTGAATAACGTAACACCAATAATAACGCATTTCTTTTAAAAAATTATACTGCAATAAAAAACGAACACATATACTTTTTGTCACTTTAAAACGTACCTGTTTATACATGTCATGTTTAAACGTAATCAAACGAAAAAGGAACGATCTAATTTCCTTATTGTTCAATAAACGCAATGCGCATACATTAAGATTACGGAAAAACTGATACACTAACACGTCATCTGACATCTTTACAAAAAATCAAATCCGAAACCAAACTGAACGCCGTCTACTAGCTTGTCATCCGAATAGTAAAAGTGCGGTATACAATAATTCAGTTCAAATCGAGCCATATTATGAAATTTGTATAACAAGCCGAGGCCGTAACTTAGTCGAACTTGCCTCGCTAGTCGTTCCAAGCAATCATTCACATCGTACGTTGAAGGAGTATTAGTACCTAAATTACAGAATAAATGAATCCGGAACGAATCTCCGAATGAACCTTTTTTCGGTTTATGCGGCAGCGCAGTATATAGATGAAAAGCATTTATAAAATATAACGAACTTCCAGTAGCGTAACCCTCAACTTTTGGACCAACCGAATTCATTTCAAATCCTCTCAATGTAAGCGGACCACCAATAAAAAAATTATCCGCTATCGATATATCACTATTTCGGTACGGAAATATTACCCCGGCTGCAAATGAACATTGGAACGATATATCCCTCGTCAACGGTATATTAAACTGTGACATTATTTCGTTTTTAACAAAGCCTATATTTCCTCCTATGCCAGCAAGTTCATTTTTCAACTGAAATAAATTACCCTCAGTCGGCAGAATATGATTATCTCTGGTATCAATAGTTAACGTATTTTTAAATGCCGACTTTAACGAATATCCAGACTGTTCGAGTACGTAAAACGGCAGACGGTGAGGCAGACCATACTCAGCAGCCTTCAAATATCGAATAATAGCCTCCCACCTTAAACTGTGCTTTATATTTCCCGCATAAATAAACGATAGGTCGACAGCTAGCCCGTGCTCGGTTTGTTTGTAAGATGACGCAGGATTTTCTAAATAGTTTTTAAACAGCGACGTAGTTAAAAATCCGTTAAAATGAAATAACGGTTTAATAAATGAAAAATCAAAAGTTTTCATCTCCTTTATACCTCGCTTTCCTTCCAATTGTAAACATTCACCACGACCAGCTATATTGGGTGACTGCATGTTTACGTACAAATTTCCACTATTATTACCAACCAGCATGCCGCATTTTCCCGTTATTCGATTATATTCCAGCACGTTAAACACCACTTCATAGCCATAATTTGATGTTGCTTTTGATCCGGAACTAGTATCTATATAAATGCCGATTTTTTTGAAACAGAATAATTTTTCCATATTTAAACGAGCTACTACAGCATTCTGTATTAGCTCGTGCAAATTTTTTGATTTAAAAATATGCTTTAAAGAATTTATAACAATATCATCTTTAGTCCGTTGTAAACCGTTTACTTTAATTTTATCCACTCGAGCAAGTACATTTTTAAAATTTACCGCATTTCCATCGCTCATTATTTTAAACGTTACGCCCGTAAGTAGGATTATTTTTTTTTTCTTTTTAATTAAAATAATACAAATACATACATGCACATATTACCCCGGCAACCTTCACCTTAAAACAAAAATACTTTTTAGCTTTTAGAAATATAAGCTTTATCAAGTTTGGTTTAAAGCAGTAGCATATCGACTTTAATCGTCGAATACATTTACAAGATCAAAAATTGAACGAAAAAAATATTTACATCACTAAAAGTACTTAAAATTTATAAATATGTTAATTATGTTATTTATAAAAAAAATTTAACTATTCAAATTAAAAAATATCATAACGAATCGAACTTAAGTTACAAAACGTTAGGGGGAGCACCCACTTAAGCAATACGATTTCGATACGATAGCGACAAAATGTAGTTTAAAATTAACCCATGTTATCAACAACCGATAAGCAACAATCGTATCACCGTCGTTCGAGTACTACATGTTCTATTTTTTGTTGCTTGGCTAGTGATTGTTTATTTACATTGTGAATTTTTATGCGTAATATGGATGATCAGCAAAAATAATTTAAAATCGGTGTTTTAAATTTAATTCAGAATATTTTGGATAATAATTCCTATTTATAAAATAAATATTAATATTTACATTTTCTTATTTTGATATGTAACATAAATTAATAGCAGTATATATATGGTACAGAAAGTGTTTCCAAACATTAGGTATACATAATTAACAAATTTATTTACCGTGATGTGATTAAAATACGTTCCTGTAATGTTACAGAAGTTTTAAAACGGGTGTCCCTTTTTACAATTTTTGAGCCAATTTTCTCTACTAACAAAATAAACGTTTCCTTATTCATTCTATAATAACTTTGTAACTATTCCGGGTACATATCCAGTTCTTTATAAACATTAAAGGCGTTTGTTGTTATTCTTTTGAAAAAATGAATGTACCCAATAACGTCGTTTTTTTCTGATTTAAATTGTTGAGATTTATTAACGATAACATTGCTTCTTCACTAGAAGAAGAACAGGAAAAATAAGAAAAATATGATATTTTTTGCACTATCACACTACATCATAAATTAAGTTGCTTCTCCAGCAGATAAACCGTGTTGCTTAAGTGAACATCGGAATCGTGTTGCTATCGCTTTCGAATTAAAATCATTATTGTATCGGAATTGTATCGATTAAATGAGCGCTTTCGCTTAGATTTCCAAAATCTGTTTAGAGGTCAAACTTCAGATGGAAAGAGCGGAAATGCGAAAATAACTGGTAAATTACATTAACAGTTACTAATGTAACAGGAAATTTTCAATATAAATAATAAATTATGAGCAAGATGTAAATAAAAGTCCTTGTATGCAAGGCCGTACCTGCGGGGGGGTCCCGCCCACAATTTCTGCGAAATAATAACTGCTTGAATTAAATGGACTGAAATTCAGAATAAATTTATTTATTTTCAATTTTTGACGAAAGAAAAGAAAATTAAAATTTTTATGAATTGTATGGAAACGACTATTTTTTATTTGTTTCTATTGTAGTGTCAAATATTGCATATACAATTTTTGATTACAAGGCTTTCATTCATAAATAAATATATTTCTTGATAACATCCACTCACACACATATACATACATATATATATATATATATATATACATGTATGTATATTTATAAAATTATTTTCGTTTCCATTTCATCATTACATGAATGTTCTCTATCATTCTTTATCATAATGTAGTTATGCAAACAACAAGCTGTTTTAACTATGCATTGTGCAGTTGATTCATCTGTATGTATTGGTCTCAAAAATACACACTATTTCATTGCCAATATGCCGAACGCGTTTTCAACTAGGTACACGACATGCCCGACTGAACTGTGCAGAGAAACATTTTTTTTCTTGGATCAGAGATCACTGCAGCTTTGGAATATGATCTCATTATGGAAGTTTGAAGTGATAACATGAGGGAGGGGCGTATGTGTCCCAGCAAGTGGCTTTGGAGGTAGAATTGTTTTTTCATAAATGTACTATCGGTAGAAAGCTGAATACTTAAAAATAACGCTACCGCTGTATCGTCGGTAACTTACTACATCAATACTGTAAACTTGGAGAGTGGTCCTACTACTGCTAGAAGAACTAGTGAATAATGATTTTGGTAACAATAATACTTAGATCCACTATTCTTGGGGCATTTTAATTTGATGTGCTTTCTACCTATGAGTTTGGAAAACCCCCATGAAGCTAAAAAACCTTCCTTAGATTTTTTCACGTCTGTGTTGTGGAAGGTGGCAAATAAATTGGCTGTAACACATTCCATCTTTCTCAACAGACTTCTCTCACAATTTTGGAAACAGTTGAACGTCCTAGGCGAAAAGGAAAAGCGATCATCTGGTGACTGTCACCTGTAGCCAGATACCTGAAAAGGTAGATGAAATTGCAATTAATTGTACCAAATAAATAAATAATAACAAATGAAAGAAATGGTTGAAGAACAAAGCTAAATAGGCAGGTGCGTACATAAATTTTAAAAATACAAGTGTATTCACTACCATCCATAAATCCATCCATTTTTTTTAATTTCATTTTTTTATTTAAATTTTTTTGTACATCACTTACTTTTGAACCGTTATTTATGTACAAGTAAATCATTTTTTTATTTTTCAAATATTTTTTCAGGTAATGCAGCTAAGGGTAAATGGAAAAATTTATGGTACTGTTATTTGAGGTATAAGAAAAGCATAAAAGGTGTAACGGGACAGGCTAAAAAATATCAGAAATGATTATGGAGTGAACACGTGCAATTTTTGGATGATATGCTTCACTCCGTTCCGTCATCTTCAGCCAATCCTTCGTACGTAAATGCTCATGATTTATATGAAACTTATGAGTCCCATTTTCAGTTAAATTAGCAAAAAATATTTCCTGCGTCTGTCCATCACTTATTATTATATTTGTAATTTAACCTGACATATTGAAATAGATAACTTCGTTCAAACTGCATTAAATACAAGTATATATTTTTGCTTAACTTATCTTAAACAAACGGCTAATCTTTCTCCTATTCCAATAAGTCTTCTCCAATTCGTGGTGATCCGTTCAATCCTGGGTCGCAGTATTTCATGTAGACTTCGCCTTGATATTCGGAAATATAAAAAAAATCTGTCTTCATGAGACTGTAGTTCTCGACAGAGAGGGTGGTATTCAACAAGTTGTTCCCCCTTTTGATTTATTGGGTGCACCCAAAATCGTATTTTTGTGCTGGTATTCTGTAACGCTAAAAGAAGAGTTCCTCTTCGTCAAAACTACTCATTTTTCAAGAAAAACATGCAAAACACTTCTGCGAACTTGTGCGGAAATCGAATATTTGGTGAATTTCACCGTTTACTTCTTCGAATGAAAAATAATAAGAAAGCATTTTGTGAATATATTAGGACACTTGAAACACGCTTCATGAATGTTAAAAACCAGTCGCTATTTTTTCATTCATGATTTTCTAGTAACTCCCGTTTAGAAAAATATACTATAAACAATTACCTACGTTTCATAATTTGACTAGCATTTTCTCTGTTATAATCATTAATACCATCTAATTAGAAATGTTCTGAAAGCACTATTTATATTTTAGTAAACTTTAACGTTTCAAAGTAACAGTATAAATTGTATAAATTAATAAATGGTTTCGAATAAAATACATTTTATCGTGGTCGTCGGTAGCAATTGTCATATGAATAACAATTGATTTTTATCAGTACTGTAACTGTCTAAATTATATAGTATTAGTGAATGTTCTAAAAGTTTATTTTTAAATGCAATTGAACTCAGGTCAGACTATACTGTAAGAGTCAAAAGTACCGATATATCGTATTAGTAACAATTTCGTCCTAAAGAACTATTTCCTAAAAATTAGTATTATACAAGGGTTTCATAAATAAATAAAAAATATGTACTATAATTACTTACGTAACTTGACGATTAATGTTCGCTTCTTTTAAAGAAGTCCAATGTTTCCTTTCGCTCCCTCTTCTCTACTAACTTGTTATTTACAAATTGCACCGATTAATCTAATTTTTTTGTTTTTAATTTCAATTGCTGAATTTACATCGAATCAAGAGAGTTCAATTTTATAAAAAATATGTAACATTTTCGGTTCTGTAAAACATTAAATTTTCATAATATGCAAACTTCCCCAGTTTAGTTATTGTATTATCAGAAAATTTTTTTCGTATTAAGTGATTTTCATTGTTTGTAATCAATTTTAAAAATCCAGTATTATGGACACTATTCATAGAACAGGTTAGATAACTAGAGGGAAAAAATGATTACGGTTGTTGAAAAATTTAAAATAAATTAAAATACGAGTGAACATTCAAAATTAATTTAAATAATGAAATACGAGTTGGAAATCCCTTCTTTTTAATCTTCATTTAATTTATTCCATATATTATCTATTTTTCAACTTCCGAAATTAATTGTTCCATCAAAAATTCTGATTAAAAGGAATGATAAGAACTAATTCGCTTCGCCGATTTTATACAAAACCTATTTCAAATTTTTCGAGCGATTGGAGAAGATTACAAAACGCACGCATAACTATTTTCAAATTAGACAGGCTGCATAGATTAAATCGGCTTTTTAAGAAATTGTACAACGAATGCACACATCGCACGCAGCTTAGACGAATCATGGTTATGTCACAGAGATATATGTATTTTACACAACTGATTAGTTCTGTTTGATTTCGGTAGATTGAATTTGGTTTAAATTAATTACATTTTATTTCGTTACACAGAGCGTCCTAAAAAATTGTTTTTATGAATGCTACACGCAGCTCGTGTATTAGAACAGACAATTAATATAAAGAATATTTTACTGAAAAAAACAAAGAAATAATTCATATAGTTTTTTTTTGATTCACATATCTTAAATATCTGAGTACTCATACAAAACACAGAATACAAAAAAGCATCAGATACGTATTAGTACAAAAAGTTATGCAATTATCAAAACGAAAATTGGTCCAAATTTTGGTTATACAGGTAACTACGTCCTTGGACCACCATCACTGTCGCCCAAATCGTTTTCTTTATCAAACACGATAAACATGGGATATCAACCGATGACCTGGCCGATTTTGTAATTTTGAATCCGGTTACAGATAAAAATGCCAAACAATTCACAGGACGTTAGATTTCCAAATCGCGGGAAGAGGTTAAGCCTAAAGAGGAAGAAGCAGAATAGCGAAAAGAACGTAATATCATAATAACAGTGATTAATATAACAGAGAGATTTCTTGCGTTTTTTGCTGGATCCAATGGATACTAATAAGAATGTATGAATTTATATTTTGTACGTATTTATATTTTTTATTTTTTGTTCCCAGATAAGAGTATATGGATTTAAATTCGAAATGAATAATAATAACAGCAATAATAATGTGAGTATAGGGTAAATTTAATATTTATTAGTAATTGTGGATATATAAATGCTTTTATTTATGCTTTTATAAATTTTATGAATAATGTAGGTATGCCATCTGTGTTTAAAGAATTTTAGTAATAAAATGAGTTTAAATTGATATATTACTTCAGTTCATAAGAAACTGAAACAATCGTATTATTCTGTAAGTATAAATGGAATTATACATGCTCATTTTTTTAACAAATAATAAAAAATTATATATGGGTGCGTGTTAAAAAATAGGTAAATAAAAGTTTGTTATGAAATGAATAAATTTCATTAATATTTTACTATTATAGTGTACTAGGAAAACTAGCTGGGTGTTATTAAAATACATGTGTTTATATATATATATTTTTATATATTTACATCATAAAATAAAAGCAGAATAATAAATAAGGTTCTAATGTAACATTTTTTTGATAACCACCTTGAAAACAATTCACAAACTGTGGAATTCACGAAATACACCTTTCTTCGCATCAGAAAGTTACATTATCATTTTTGTTATGTCCACATTCATTATTTTTATAATGTCTTGTCAAATTCCATTTGCTAGCAAAACTTCTACTACATCTAATACACTGTAATAATAAAATATTAACAAAATTTATTACAGAATAATACGATTGTTTCAGTTTTTTATGAACTGAAGTAATATATCAATTTAAATTCATTTTATTACTAAAATTCTTTAAACACAGATGGCATACCTACATCAAGGCCGTGTCCACGGGGTGGGTTTTGGAGGTTAACCCCCCCCCCGTGAGAACTTAAATAGCTTAGGTACTTCATTAATATTTTATGCAAAATTTTTTGTTGCGAGTATAATCAAAAACATGTAATTTTTATTAATGTTTATACAGTAATTCGTTCATTTAAATTATTAATATATAAATCAAGATGATGGAAATTATTAATAGCATGAATATTAGTGAAAAATGTATTTTTATTTATAAAATAAATATGCGAAGAAAATGTTCACCCCCCCCCCCCCCCCTTCCAAAATTCTGGGCACGGGCCTGACCTACATTATTCATAAAATTTATAAAAGCATAAACAAAAGCATTTATATATCTACAATTACTAATAAATATTAAATTTAACATATACTTACATTATTATTGTTGTTATTATTATTTATTTCGAACTGAAATTCATATACTCTTATCTTGCTGTATATTCCGATCACCATACTACAGATATTTTTAATAGTAATGAATTTTTGAAATAAATAACTCTCCAGGACGTAATTAATTAATTAGTTCATAAAATAAAATTCAATTTAAAATCAAAAAAGTTGTTATGGAAACCTTTTGCAAAATAACATATTTCAATGCTGAATGTTGTATTACTTTTTGAAAATAAAATCAAATAACAATTATTCTTTTCCTGGGAATATAAACTATTTTATCAAAACAATTATTATACAACCATCTGGTAAGTGCTACCAAAGGGTAGCAATTTTTCATAATTTCATCAAGAAAGTACAATTTTTTGATAAGTTAAACAACAACGAACAGCGTTATTAAAAATACTTTACACTGTTTAATATTTTTTACCTAGTTTTATACAGTCAAATTTAATTATGCATAACACGCTGCAAATAATGCCTATAAACTCCCGGACTTCAACAGTAATTCCATTGCTTTTCCCTACTTTAACAGATGCATCATGACTATTGATGACACATTTGGCTAACTTATTACTGCAATAAAATTCATCTAAATTGGCAAGAATACATTTTGTAATTTGATCAGTCGTTTAATTATCCTCGCCATTTGCACTATTAACATAACGAAAAGTTTTAGAAATCTGTGATTTTTTAAAAACATCTTCATCAACAATAATAGCAACAAATTTTGTCTTTAAAACTTGGTTTTATTTATTTGTATTAGATGTTCAATGCAAACTTCAATTATATAGTTCGAAATTGTTGCAGATTCTCCACTAAGAACAATGATTTTTTAAATAAATTTGTAATTGCCCATTATTTGTTTGCAAATAAATGCAATAATTCCCTAGAACTTCATCGTCTTCATCTATTGTATTTTTACATTAATTTTATTACAAAATAATAATATTTAAAGTGGTGAAAAAGTAATTATATCTATTATCTTTTGATGTACATAATTTCTTCTATTTCAATAATTTTTCTAAATTTTTTTCGTAGGGTTTTCTTAAGAAAAATTCCATTGTAGTAAACAATGTCAACAAAAGAATTTTGATAAATTTTTATAACCACATAACCAAGAAATTTCACTGCATTTTTAGCATAAAATTTAGTTTTTGCTATTTTATTGCCAGTATTTCGTTCTTTAACTAAATTGGGTAATATAAAGAAATACTGTTACTCCCTGTTACTTTAATAACTGTTAATGTTATATTCCTGTTCTTTTCGCTATTCTGCTTCTTCCTCATTAGGCTTAACCTTTTCCCGCAATTTGGAAATCTAACGTCTTGTAAACAATTCAGGTAAACGGGATCCCGCAATTTTTCGCAGTATTTCACAATCATTTTATTTATCGGGTTATTACAAATGCATAAAGAGGCTCATATTTCGGCTGGTCTATGTTCCGATATATACATATAATCAATCAGACGTTAATAATTCGTTTTTGATTACCTTTGTATTTAATTTGAACTTCAGACACAACTTTCCTATTTCACGAGATGATCGCGATTAGAAAAGTACGACTAATATTTGTCGTTTAATCAAATTCTCTTTACATTATCACTGTTACCAGATTTTCAGGCCGTATTAATTGTAATTTCTATTGGTCTAAGACTAGAAGTTGATGAATACGTAAAAAGAAGTTATGAATATGGTACGAGTATATTATTAAGAATTCTTATAATTGCAAATGAATATTGGCTTCTTAGTGCTTTCTGCTTTTCAAATAAAAAAGATGCAGCCACTTCTTCTAAATATACTTAGTTAAAGAAAAGACACAAACAGGGCTCGAAAGCTGAATAATAATATGGTTTAAACTTAATACGGCTTATGTCCTTGAAAAATACAGCTTAAGCTTTCGGCTTTTGGCTGTTTAAATTTGAAATATGGCTTAAGCTTTCAGCTTTCGGCTTACGAAATGAATTTTAATAGAAGTTAATTAAAATCATTTACTAATTACTATGCATCAAACTATTAAGCATTACTATTGAAACTTCAACTTTTTTCTTTATGCACATAAATAATAGTTTTTAAAGACAATTTCTTATGCGATTAATTATGTCAAAAATGTAAAATCAAGAAATTTAAAAAAAAAAAGCTTAAGCGGAATATAAAGCTTAATTTAGCTTTTTTTAAAATACAGCTTAAGCTTTTGTCTTTCGACTACTAAAATTTTGAATATAGCTTAAGCTTTAGGCTTTTAGCTTATGCATATTTAAATATGGATTTTGGATTAAGCTTATGACATCTAAAAATGATTGGCTTTCAGCTTTTAGCTTTTGGCTTTCGGCTGGATTTCAAGTCCTGGACACAAATGATAAAAACTTGTAGGGACAGAATGAGACTCGTACCAGTGTACTCGCTCGATGCACGATGAGTAGAGACTGTGCGAGTATGCTTTTCTTTCTTCGCCGTGGAAAGAATTTAAAAAAGACTCTGAAATTATAGAATTTTGTAACTTATAAAAATATATAGTCAAGTAATGAGAATATTCTCTCTCAGTTACCTGAAGTCGACACATATATATACACACCTGCGAGTGATAAATTCTCAAACATTTTTATCCAAATGGTGTTGAAAATATTAATGAAATTTATCTTGAATAAAGCTTTTGCTCGCTTCATTAAACAAGCACAAAATACGTATCTCGCAAAAAAAAAAAGAAAAAAAATGTTACCTAAGTTATTCTAACGCTGACGATACTTCTCTCAATATAGTTCCGTTCTTAGTCTTCTTTATCTTTCAATTTCTAATTTTTTCCATATATAATGTACAATTCCCTGCAATGCGTAAGTTCCACTGTTGACGTGCCCCCCCCCCCCACCAAAAAAAACTCACATTCATAAGAAAGCGATTTATTATGTACAAAAACAACAGCGAAAATATATTGTGCCCCCATTATAAAATATAATTATTTTAAAATGGTAAAATTAGCGGGCGTCGCCAGCCGATGAGCCAGTTGTAGGCAAGATGAGTTGCCAGTCGTCATGGGGGGGGGGGGCAAGATGATAGAAAGAGGATATGAGTTATAGGAAAAAGAAAATTTATAAGTTGTAAAGATAAGAATAAAATCTTAATTAAAACATAATTTTCGTGGGTTTTTGGCAAATTGTCCATGATGACACGCCTATGAATACTCATCATAGCCAGTTAATTAAAACGTTTCACGACTCCAGGGGGCACCTCCCCCCCCTCGCTGGCGATGCCTATGTTAGCGCCTATTACGTGTTTAACTTTTTTTACTACATTAATCAATCGAATTTTTGATACGGTTTATAATTCCTTAACCAACGTTTAATTACTTCGTACTTTCATATTGCGGTGGAGTATTTTTATTACATTAACGAAATGTTTAATTACTTCCATTTTAGCACATTCACCTCTTTATTCTAACTGTATGTTCTAATTTATGAGTTTACATTTAAAAAAAAAAGAGAATGAAAAAAAGCATTAAAAGTAAATGAAGTAAAAAATTAAAAATAAGATAAGTGTGGAAAGTAGAAGACAATGTAAACGAAATGATTTTATTGGATATCAGATGGAGCATTCTGATTTGTCATACTTTCCTGATCGCTATTTACTCGTCTCCATTTCAGGTTATAATAGTTTATTGTATTTAAGTAAAATTTCAACAAAATTCGATTATCTATGGATTTCAAGACGTTTATAAATTTGTTGAAATACGGGATTATGAGTTCTTTGGTAAGTTGGTATCATCAGTAACCGATAGGAGGAAATAAAATAGGTACTTGATGACTCTTAGTGAATTTTGATCCAATAAAATTGCTTTAAAATGCAAAAAATCGTCATTTCCCATCGATTTATTGACGCAAGTCATACAACTATTTATCACCACTCTTACAACGCAAGAGAACACGTGGCTGAATTGTACAAAGTGAAACTTTGCAAATTTTTCTAAAATGTCCTTGAACTGTTCCTTTTTGATGATCAGCTATTGCGCTGATTTAAAATATAGTGAAAATATTGATTAGTGTTGCTGACATATAGAAATTAATTTTTCAAGTTTTTCATTTATTCGTTCTTCGGACTGATTATCCATTGACACAGTTTGTCGTTCGTGGCCATAGAACTGTTTCTGCAAAATGTACTGGATAATTGTCTAGAAATAAAGTATGAATATTTGTATTCAGCTCTCTCTACTGGCTCAACAAAAAAAACGAAAAAGAAAGAAAAACAGTAACAATTAATCGATTTTTTACTTTTGGAATGTTGGATTTATTGTAATTATTACAAAAATTGAAATTAGAAATTTTATGAAATGTTTATGTTTTCGAGTATGGAAAATTCAAAAAAAACATTTTTAAAATTAATGTCCGATATGTCTAGGTAATCAAATGACAGTGTTAACTTTCAGTGTATGTGGAATTGTAAACATATGATTTTCGGCAAATCCAATTAAAGGGTTTTTGAGGAATTTCTAAAAATTCTAGGAAAGAGTAATAAAAATTGTTATTAACAGCCGACTTCGATTCCCAATCAATGGCTTTATGTTAAATAAAAAACATCGTTTCATAAATAACTATGATAAACATACGAAATTACATGAAAGAGGAGCAAAAAAAGATTTTCCTTTGCTTATTTTTAATTAAGATACAATCTGTTGTATAAAATTAATTTAGGAACCTCAATCTCGCAGCTTTCTCCGACAGATCATACTCTGGAACAAATGAAAAAGAGAAAAAGGCTCGTATTTACATGTTTTTTTTAATTAAAATTTTTTATTTTACATACTAACTTACTGGTAATAAACAGAAACAATAGCATCTCTATCAGGCCAGTCCAATGCGTATAGTCTTTAGTTGCTCTTACGGAACTAGTTTGAAAATTGTATACTCGTTAGATTAATTGTGTATTTCCAATCGATTCCGTTTATTTCCGTGTGAATTTAGCGATTATACGTAAGCTTTCTAACGTAACGTTAGGACCAGACGCGGATTAAGGATTTGCAAGGCCCAGGAATAATCTTGGATGAGGGGCCCCCTTCGAAAAAAAAATGATGAAAAAACGCAGTATTATATATATGCAAACAAACAAACTGCGTACGCATGAATGACTAATAAAATTAAAATTATGCTCTCTTTACAAAATCAACTTTCTTACCCTAATAAACTGAATACTACATTAATTAAACGTCAAATAAGGAATTTCATATATATATATATATATATATATATATATATATATATATATATATACACATTTATGTTAATATTTGTAATTTTTTATTAATGACATTATGTTTTCTTTTCCTAAAAAAAATATTTATATATAAACATTAAATATCACAGGTAGCAAAAAAGTAATCGTTTTTTTAATAAAAATAAAAACTTTATTTGTAATGCCTTATCTATAGCGGCGACGCGCCGGTATTGTCGCCACAGCGGTTTTCAAGCTAATATTGGTATATTCATACGATGTTATTGATCAAGTTCTTTTCTTTGTGTAAATTAAACATGCAAGTTTAAATGCCATAATTGTTTATGTGATCAAAAAAAAGTGAATGAAACACTGTATGATTTATTCAATTTTTCGAAATACAAATATATTAATAAATCAACAATCAATTAAAATTCGCTTTTACTTTAAATAATTTTTATACAGTTCTAATAAAACTATTAACTTCCAATAAAAATAAAAAATAAAATATTGTTAAAATTAAGAATATTTCAGATCGTAAAACGTTTTTACATAAAAAATTTACAACTGTTTATTTAATGTTTATTTGTTACTCAAAGCGTACGTTAAAGGACTTATTTCTATTTTTTTAACACAATAAATTAGATTTATCGTAGAAAATATCTTTAAATATTCATTTTATGTAGCATTTAATTTATTGAGAAAAAAAGAGAAAGTTTTATAGAGAAAAAGTATATAATTTTAAAATGAACTCATATATTATTTTTTTATGTACAAAAATTAACTGAATTTTTTTTAAGATAAAAAAAAAAGCAAATTTTAAATCTTTCATTTTTACACTATTGATCATTTTGAGAACTAGCTGGCCGTCGGGTAGTTGGGCAGTTCACTAGAAATTCGGCGGCTTGCCAAAATCAAGCCGATGGACCTAGCTGAACAGAAAAGTTTAATAAAACTATTTTGCTTAGTACCTATCACCGGAAAGGATGCTGCTTAGCGTCACTTAAATGCATCACTGAAATTTCCAAACAACTATTACCAGCTAGACGCAATTTAGCAATTAAATTTAAAAAAAAAAAAAAAAAAAATGCACGTGGAATTTATTAAAAAAAAACTCGTAGAAATATAATTAATTTCCCAACTAAAGGAGTTGCGGCCGAAATATAGAAACCGTAAGAATCCTCAAAAGAGACATTGGCGGGATCATAACAAAGGTCCTAGAATGAGGACCATAGATTTATGGTCTAGGAATTTTCTGTGCAAAAGTGCAAGGCCCATTGGAGGCTGGAGCCCGGGCCTATAGCCCCCCTCCTCAGTTTCGACCCTGGTTAGGACAATGTTGTAGCCAACAATTTTTTCAGATTATGAAAGAAATGCGTCTGATCAATATACAGAATTGTGTCCAGAAACCAAAAATTTCTTTTTCATATCTCGACTTACTAAATAGAAATAAACTGATAACAGCAACGATGAAACTGTCCTTCAATACATAGAAAATTTTATTTTCCATATGAAAAATACAAAAATATTTAATATCAGTTTAATTGCTTAAAAATTGTCTGACCGTCGTAGATTTTCCAATTGCCTAGACAATAATGTTGGGTGTTTGGATAAACAGAAACAATAGCTAGGGAATCAAATCAATTGACGCCTTATTTTAAAACTAACTGCATATTAATAACAATTTTTAAAATGTTTTAGAACACGGTTTTGCTGTATTTTAAGCTTCGAAAAGTATAAATAAAATACCTGAATTAAACATAACATTTTTGAAGTAGAAGAGAGTGTGACTATTGTAGCGACTCGAACAGTACATAAATAATACCGTTTCTGCGGCGTAATATATGGATTCATTCACTTAAAACTCTATTGATAATCATTTAAATCTTTTTTTTCTTGGTGGGGGAAGTGCGTCAACAATGGACATTAATTCGGCGCGAGTGAAATTTTTGGAAGTTTTTATGTGCAGCAGCGAGATATTTTACCTGGACGAAACGCGACTGCCTAACCAACTATGCCACGTTAGAACACCACTCGCTTACTTTTTGTACTGGCTAAAACGTAAAAAATCAAGGTCTACTCCAATAACATACATATTATATTCCTTATGTGTGTGTATGTGAACATTCACACTGACACCGAATTGTGTCTTATGATATTAAATAAGAATACTGATCGACTTGAGAATTTCTATCTTTGCTGAAATTATTATACAGAGAGAATTAATATTAATAAAATGTGGTAATCGAAATAAAAAAGTCGAGATAATTGTAGAAAATTTTCGAGCATGAATAGCATTCTTATAATCAGAAGTTATTGGTGTGAGTCTTGGTATACATAATGGACGAAGCCTAGGACCAGAATAAGAATGAAACAATAATTTAGAAATTTAACGAAAAAATTACAAATTCAAACACTGGAATTAATTGTAACAGTCGGTGAAGAAGTTACAAATGAGATAGACAATAAAGAGAAAGAATGATGAACTAGAATTTAACAAATTAATGCCACGAAATATAATAGCATTAAGCGTGATGAAACAGAAAAAGTTTGTACACAACTTAGTAAGAAAAGTAAATTTCAGTTAATAAGAGTAAAACAGTTAAATTAGAATATACAGTAATTATAATAAAATCAATTATTAATAAATAAATAAGATGAACGATTAAATAATGAATAAAGATAATTAAACATGGAATAATATAAGACAGTAGTCAGAGATGCTTGCATTTTCAACTGAATAAATAGAGGTTAGTTTTTTTATTATTGAGTACAGTACCGCGTTCGGCAAGCGCTAGTGGTTTTGAATTGAAAAAGAAATTTTGAACAAGTCTGAGAAACTTAAAAACTGATTTTTAGAATTTTCTTATTTTAGTACTAAATGTTAAAAATCGCGATAAACTTTTGGGTTCTGTGTGTATGTGTACGCGAACACTCATATTATTTGAATTGCAATGCATAGTACTACATAAAACACCGATTGACTTGCGAAGTTCTACTTCTCTGCTGGAATTATTATATATAGGAAAATAAAAAGCCAATGGTGGGAGTAATTTTGTTTTTAGAAAGTGTTAATGACAATGATAAGCAGCCGGATATGTACGATTTTTCTTCACCTGACCGTACACATTTGGTTTAGGACATTAATAACTAAATTTTACAAGTTTAATGAGTACACCCGAAAATAAACTGTCAACATACATGTATTGTTGCAAGAAAATTTCGCATCGCATAAAAATAAATCGGAAGTAGCGAACAACAGCCGTTTGATTCTTTCCTGAGAATTACCTCAACAGATTAATTATGCGTACTTCACTGATGGTGTCCACCAGAAGTAGAAACAATTATATACAGAAGAGCAAGTTTGATTAGTCTTCTTTTAAAATTTGTATGCACCTTTTCTTAGTCAATATTCGCTTTTTTGTTTTGAGTGTATGTATGCGTGTTTAATGTAATCAAATTATATTTTTGCGTTGTATCGTGTTAACATATGTTTTTAATTTGTTTAATTAATCAATAAACAATTATTATAAACAATTCTTTTTTTATATTCTTTATATTAGCTTCACTGGTAACTTTCGTGTCTCTAATGGAATTTTGGAATCCATTTTCACCCACTTTCCGATGTCCAAATGAATTAAAATTTTTACTGATTGTCAGAGCTCGATGGCAATGAAATATTATGCAGAAAAAAAAACAACACCGACAAATAAATTTAAAAAATGTAAATATTTATAAACGGAATAATTTTTATTTCCGTCGAAAACAATGGCCGCTTGACGGAAGCATCCTTAGTCGGTCTCATTATGTTTACCGCCACGGTGAGGCGGCTTGAAAAAAAAGACCACATCCGGCCTCGTTATGCTTTCGGCCATAATGTGGCGGCTCTATGAAAGCAACGGGTCTGTAGCCGGTCTTTTTCTTTAAGCCGCCGTATACAAATTTCAAATCATTTCAGATGTCGGGAAGAGAGTGAAAAATGGATTTAGAATTCTGTATTGTATTGTTAAATTTATGGTGAGGACGAACTGCAGATGCAACGGAATATCGTAAATTATTGCTTTCATTAAACGCAGAAAATAATTATTTATCAAATATGATTCTCCTGTTACATTTCCTTCAAGACTAAAAAATTAAAAATGAAATTATAATTTAAAAAACTAAAAACAGATGCTTCATATGTAAGATGCGCTAAAAAGAGTGAAATAATTTAAATTCTTTTACAATACTAACCTAAAAGAGGTAAACTCAAATAAATAATTTTAATTCGTGATAAAAAATTAAGTTGTTTACAATATTAACATAGAAGTTAAAAAGTGGGCATTAATAATTAATTTTAATTCAAAATAAGGCATGGGGCGGTTTTATATCATTTATATTTGTTAAGAGACTACATGACTACTGATAAAATTGCTCCATGCTTTATTTTGAATTGAAATTAATTATTTATATTCACCTTTGCACTCTTAGTAGATTAATATTGTAAAAGAACTAAAATTTTTATTGTGAATTAAAATTAATTTTTAATGTCCACCTCTTCACTCTTAGGTTAGTATTTGTAAAAGAATTTAAATTATTTTACGCTTTTTAGCGCATCTTACATATACAGCATCTGTTTTTAGTTTTTTAAACTATAATTTTATTTTATAATAAATAAAAGGAACAAGAGCGTCGCCAGCCGATGAGCCAGGGAGCAAGATGATAGAAAGAGGATATGAATTATAGGAAAAAGAAAATTTATAAGTTGTAAAAGTTTAATATTTTATTAAACAAGAATAAAATCTTAATTAAAACATAATTTTCGTGGGTTTCTGGCAAATTGTTCTTCTACTTTATTATAAAAGTCTTACAAATTGTCCATTTTTATTTTATAATTTTAATTAAATATAGTTCAATGAGAAATATATACATATATATTTTTTTTACTTGCACACACGCACAAAAATTTCGGATTGGAGTACTAACAACAGGTTCAGTCAAGCATGATGTTTCATGCGCTCAGGGTTACTCCATATGTAAGTTAACGATAACTATAATTTACATTTACATAACACTGAATTAAAAAATAATACTTTGATTTTTCTGCTGCAATGAAGATGAGGAATGTAATTTTTGTGATTTTTTGAAATTATCGCCATCTCAAAAATTTTGTTAAGAAAATGAAATACGGTTCCGTTTTCGTCAAATAGAGTAATCACTCAATTGATATATCAAATGACCGAAAAAAAAAATCTTTTTCAAAAATTTCGAGTATTGCGCGTCTCCCGGGGTCTAATTTTGACGTTTGAAACCCGGATGCTCAAAACTAGAAAAATGTACGGGAATGTACATAGTTTTAAACTTGTTCAAAATTATTAATTATGATACTCGTGTTGTCAAGAAATGGATATACTAATCTTTCGCGTTTTTTTGAACTATCCGTCGACTTCAAAAGTATCTTTCCAACAACATATATCACGTGTCCCAAAAAAAAGAAATATTTTTTTCAAAATCTTCGAGCTTTCGGCATTCCGAGTGTCGAATTTTAAAATTAGAAACTCGGATGTTCTAAACCAGAGAATTATACGGGGATGCGCATTTTTTTAACCTTGTTTAAATTTTTTTAGCTACAATACTCGGATCGCAAAGGGGAGACTACATATCGGTTTTCGCGCTTTTTTGAACTTTTCGTTAACTCTGCAAGTTTCGTTAAGGAAATGAAATATGGTTCTAATAAATAATACTACCGTTCTATTTTTTCTAGTAATTTACTATTCAAATTCTAAACTACCGTTTTAGCTGCAGTTTTATAATTTCGTTTTATTTTTCACCTAAAAATAAAACAAAATGTAAATTAAATTGTAATAGTCATGTATTTTCAAAACCTTTTTAAATTTTTAAAGTTGTCGTTATTCGATTTTCTTTATGCAAGAAGGTATTTCTCAAATCTACTGTCTACCGTGTAAGAT
This sequence comes from Icerya purchasi, assembly GCA_039619475.1. Taxonomy (NCBI): domain Eukaryota; kingdom Metazoa; phylum Arthropoda; class Insecta; order Hemiptera; family Monophlebidae; genus Icerya; species Icerya purchasi. Next base: position 32,278,282 of record CM077116.1, on the reverse strand, counting down.
ATTACGTAATTATTTAATTTCCCTTCCCAAAATATTTCTCTGGATCCGCCTCTGACTTTAATATAAAATTTTTTGTCATAGTTTCGGCTAAAATATAAAACGAATTTAAGTAGTACAGGTCATAAAACTGAGTCGGTAAATTAAAGAAAAATCAATATTTCTAATCAGCATTTCATAAATTTAAATATATCTATATATAAACCTATTAAAACATTTCCGATCGCATTACTTAAAAGAGATATTAAAAGAAATAAAAACATATAAATCGCCGAATCATATTGGATAATACGATCCATGGGCGTCGCTGGCGGGGGGCAGTGAGGGGCAGCTGCCCCCCCTGGAACCTTGAAACTTTTTAATCAACTGGCATTGATGAATATTCATAGGCGCGTAATCATAGACAATTTGGAAAATTTATGTTTTAATTAAGATTTTATTCTTGTGTAATAAATATTAAGCCTTTACAACTTATAAATTTCATTTTTCCTATAACTCATATCCTATTTCTATTATCTTGCCCCACCCTTGCTCATCGGCTGGCGACGCCCTTGATACGATCTAAATTTTTATCGTGAATATAAATAAAATTTAAGTTAAAATTATTTATATCGCCAATTTCCGTACTTGTTTCATGTATATTGAAATCATACACGTAAACAGAAATATGCTATATATTAACAAATTAAAAAATGAATAAACCAACATGTTTCGCAGTACGAAATATGTCGGTTAATTTTTATGATCTTATTTTAAAAATATATCCTTACTTAATGTATTATTTATTAGTTGCATTTCATTATAATATTTGTATTTTATTTAGAAATATTTTTCATTCCCTATTTACATTGGAGTTATCAAAAAATTTCGTAACTGCGAAAAAATGCGAGTTAACGTGTTCAAGGAAAAATCTTTTTTGGTGTCCGGCAATCAGACAGGCGCCACCACTTGTAGGTACAAAAAAGGTTGTTTAACCGCTAACAAATCTTTATTTCCAGCATGGATTTTATGTTTTTTTCCAAATTCCAGGAACTCGAAATAGTTCTATAAACAATCTTTAGGAATTTCAACAAACATGCTCGTCAGAGACGTATACAATAGAAAGATTTTGTCCCTCTAATTAAATATCATCCTTTTCCAATATGGACTCCAAAAATAAGCGAATCATCAGTAACAGTTAGGCCGACTTTGAGCGTCAAATACGAAAGATTCACCTATCCGCAGGACGGAATTTCAGGTAGAAAATTCGGCAGTAGGACGCAGCTCGAGTCTCATTGGCGGACCCAGATCGAGAGTCTCATTGGCGGACGCAGGACGAAACTCGTGTACCCCTAACAATTAAAACCTGTTTACAAAAGAAACGCCCTTAATTTTTCTTTTTGGTGCCTTTTTCTAGAAATCTAATTTCACAGCGAAGTTAGTTTTCATTCTAATGTTGAACGTTGTCACGGTTAAACGGTGTTCTTCTTGAGTTCGACTAATCGCTAAATAAAATTTCTGCTAAAGGAAAAAGTTGAGTAAGTAATGAACAATTTATTTTTTCGAATTTAGCATATGTTATTTGAGAATAGAAAAGGCTTTTAATAGCAAAGAAGGTGGGATTCTTAAAATATTTTTAAAAAAATTCAAAGTTAATCTTCATAAATTTTTTAAAAATTAAAACTTTTCTTGAAAATAAATTTACCCCTAAATCCATAAGTTTATTTCCCTTTCTTTAAAAACAAAAAAACAGAATAAAACAGATATTCTTAAGCATATTTTTTTTTTTTTTTTTTGAAAAAGAATATATTTATTTTGTAAATATAAATATACGTGCATTTATATTCTATCAAAAGGATGCTTATCGGAAAACCACATATTTTACAAAGCATTAGAAATTGCGATCTTAATTAAAAACACACTTCACGTTACATATTCTTATTTCTATTATTATTATTGTTTTTATTCTTTTTTTCTTAGGTGAAAAATTATAGATTTTTATTTATATTCGTATTTAATTGTTTTATTATTCATTATTTTGTTTATACATTTTTCTTATTGCTGCCGGGGTTTTTAATTCTTTTAAGTCGTTCTACTTTCTTCTCATTATTTTCTTCCATTTCATAATTGAGCTATTGCACATTAATCAGTTCACGTTCCATGCATCGTTCCTTATATTTAATAGTCCTGCTTTGTTAGTAGTTTGTGTTGTTTTTTTTTTATATATTATTTTTATTGTGTAAAAGGTGATATACCTACTATTTATCAAAAACTTCCTCACAGGCCATTCTAAATTAATTTAAAATTCTCGATTTCAAAAAATATTAAATGATCTCTGATAAAAGGAAACCAAAGTTTTAGCATAAAGACGGTAGGTATATTTAATAGTAATAATCACGGAATCGCGTAAAATTTTTCTTAAGAGAGAATATGATTAAAAGCGACATTTTAGCTATAAAAAACCCTAAAAATTAGTATAAAAAATAATTTGAGATTAATTTATAGAGAATTTTTAGCATAATATATATAGTAAAGAGAATTTACATGAATGGTATTATAATTAATGCGTGATTTGCGACAAATCACTTTTTCCCCGATCAAAAATGAAAATTTGCGTTTTTTTAAAGATTTTATATAAAGAGATAATAATGAAAAACAAACAGATTTGCTTCAAATTTCTACGCTGATCACATTTTGTTTCTAAATTTTTCGTTTTGATTTCTTGCTTCGTGAAATTCACACGGGCGGGGATACCGATTCACCATTGACCCATGGGGGGGGGGGGCTGTGATAATATTGCCAATAATAATCCTTAATGCAATTAGACTGTTAAAAAACGGCATGAAAAATGCACCTAACCCTTTTAATAAAAATTCCACTTAAATCAGTTACTGTGGCATTGTTGGTTAGTCAGTGGTGTTTGGTTCATATGGTACCTGTACGTTGAAACTTCTAAAAATTTCTCTTGTGCTGAGTTAATGTCCATTGTTTTTTAACAGTTATCAGTTATTTCGTTGGTAGGTAATTAAGAATTACGTTACTGAATTAGGTTCCGCAAACGCCATAACGATTATTTCCAAAATTAACGTTTTAAACTCAATGAAAAATACCTTTACTTATACGAGTCTTGTTTAAATTACATTTACACTCCTCCAAAAGCACCACATTTCTGTTTCAATATAACGGGTTGTACCTACCACTACAATTAGTTATGTCCTCCAACTTAAATATCTTGTATGGCCATGTAGCACAATGGCGGCATTGTTTGTATTAGACAAGTACGATTATTTTTATTTACTTTAATATTTCATTCTAAATTGTTTTTTTTTTTTAAATTATATTACTGTTTCTTCCCTTCTTTGTATAACAGTAAATCTTAATAGACATTCTTCGTAACGCTTTGACACTCCGTGTTTTCAATATTACATTAGTCTTTTTTCCAGCTGGAAAATTTAAATACATTTACATATTTGTAATCAAATTTTAATTTTCTTTGTCGTTGATCATTTTTCGTATACCGCAAAATATATTTTCCTTTAAACAGGGGAAGACCAACATTTTGGGGAGGGAAATTATACATGTAATTACGTAATATATTATATGATAGACGGTAGATTTGAGAAAAGCCTTGTTTCATAAAGAAAATCAAATAGCGACCTTTTTAGAAATTATTTTAAAAATTCATAATTTAAATTTTCTTTTATTATTAGGTGAAAAATAAAAAAATTATAAAATTTTAGCTAAAATGGTAGTTTTTAGAATTTGAATAATAAATTACTAGAAATTATTAGGCTTTAATTTCTTTTTATTTTTGTTAGTAATCCAATTCGAGGTCTTTGTTCATATGTAAGTAAAAAAATGCATATATTTCTCATTGAACAATAAAAATTAAAAATAAACAAGAAAGGCAAGTAACGTTAATAGTTTTACTAGAAAACATTATTAAATATTAGTTACAATTAAATCCATAGGTAACATTTATAAAAGTTTTTTATAATATAAATTAAGTTTCTCTGTAATAATTTTTTTTGATCAAGGTTATAATTCTTTCGGACAGGCGAAATGTCTCCTATTCCACTCCGTGGATCTGCCACTATTTTAAATAATTAGAAATTAATTAAGAAGAGTCTTACGCAAAATATCTAGAACTAACTAACAGAGTTCCATATTCTTATATATTAATAAAATGTAGTAACTTTTGTTATAGTAATTATTTAATGCAAGATTACATACATATATAAATATAAAATAAATATTGAAATTTAAGATTTAGCTAAGGTTTTATTGAGGTTAATAACTGAAGTTATATACATTCGTCTACAAAAGTGTTTTTTCTGTTAATTTCAATAAAATGTATAATATTACATGAAATATTTTGCAATAAGGGCGCAAATTTATTTCTTGAGAAAAAAAAGACACTACTTATAGAGTAGATGGTTCTTTTTTCGTAATCTTCTCGTCGTATTTCTCTTAACTATTATTTCTAATAAGTTTTATTTTCTAGCTTTGCGGTTTCAGAGTAATTATTACATATATTTAAACTGCAACTTCGAATCTATTGAAATATATATATATATGTATATATATATATGCACAAGAAATGATTTGCATGAAACACAACAATCACAATAATTAATTACAGATCTAACGAAATGAATAAAGAGCAATGAAATCGTGTTACTTTATAAATTTTGGGGATTTATATTATGTATGGTTGTTTGCTATCTTTAATTAATACGTTTTAGTTTTTATTAATACACTAAGTTTTTCTTAAATTACATGCAAGACTACTGGAAATATTAAATATATTTAGAATGGAGATTTGTTTAGTTATTAGGTTTATTTTATGTTAAATTGAAAATAGTTGTATTTTAATTAACTAAATAATTAAACCAGATCATTAAGTAATTGTTATTATATTGTTTTTAATGTAATTGGTTGATTAGTGTATATTTTTAATTGTTGCCAATATTCAACGTAAATGTACTGAAGGATTCAGGCGATAATATTAACTGTACGATATTTATGTTAATTAATCGTGGACTTACTGAAAGTAAATATATGTGCATAATAGTTTTTAGTTTGTGTTTAGTTGACAAATTATTGTTTTTTGATCGTATTGTAAGGTAATTGCTGTTTACTATTTAAAAATGGTGTGAAATAAAGATTTTAAAAATGTAGTTCTGTATCAGCGAAAATGGATGATATCAATAGTAACAGCAAATACAATACAAATTCAACATAGCACAATAGTGAGCTAATCATATTTTATTATTATTGAAATTAATGCATTTGTTTTATTTTTTCGAATTTATTTCTTGTAATCGTAACAAATAAATAAAATAGGTATTATTCCTACCTATTTTATGTGGTGTTTTAAATCAGTGTCTTTTAACTTCGTGTTCTAACGTTGAGGTATAAATTTATATTTTTAATTTTCTTATTTAATACACTTTCTATTTTAAACGTTATTTTAAATTATATAGTGCAGATTTTGTTTGAGTAGATTAATTTTGTTTCATTTTGTATGACATTAAGGGGAAATTTTTGGGTACTGCAGTTCAATTTTTGTTCTTAATTCGTTTGGTATAATCATTCAGTACCATTTCGTGTTAATATATTTAATAGAAAACTTAAAAAAAAAACGAATCACAGGATTTTATTAATTTAATTGTAAGTGCGTCGACCAGTTTCAGCGATTTCTATTTATAAAAGTACAAAACTAACCGGTATAATTATAATTTTAATTTACCAAATGTATTCTTATGATATATATTTTCAAAATTTTATATTAATATTAATTTAATTACCACTTTCATTTGACATTACACAGTTCATTTGATTTAAATTGTGAGCAGTAACATGAGAGCCAGTGGCAATTGGTATTTTAAACGCAAGGACGTCAATTTTATTTCTTTTAAAATGTAACTAATGAGTACTGTACAGATTTTCTTTTAAAGTAATTTATAAATAAATTCTATTTTGCGTTCTTCTGCGATACAAATTAGTTAATCATCTTTTCATAAGTGTCTTGTACATTTATAAAGGTTTTTTCAATTGATGGCACAGCCAAAGCATATAGTCGATCTTGTTTGGTTGAATTTTTTAAGAAAAGCTTAATCCTTTTCACAGTTAAAAAGAATCATTCGTTCTCTTTCCGGAGGCCAACATTGTTCTAATTAAGATATTCTTTGAATGTTAATAAATTATTCCCCTTTAATTTTTAAATATTGCACTATATTCAACAAATTTCATACCTAAAGTTAAATACAATCTATTATTATATAAATCCGCGTTTTAGGCACATCGTGCTGATATAATTTAGTTAGGTGTTTACTGCAATCGAGTCTATGAGCAATACCATTCACTTCAAACTCATTACTATTATTACAAATGCACTATTACATCTAAAAATTCGCTTCTATAAGAACCATAAAAATGAAACATCAGAAATTTATTGATTCCAATACACATTAAATTTATCCACAGGAAACATTACAATTGTGGAAATTATTAAAAAAAATAAAGAAGAGGTTTGAGTAAATTTTTCAATAAATAAAATAATATATAATATATTTCACGTGTTAATCGTTAAGAATTCCGATTGTGAATGAGAAACTCAATTTCATAAGTTTGTTGATAAATATGCGTATGGCTAAATTTTAGCAGTACACGCGATTCATGAATGCATTGAACAGTAAAAATTGGTGATGATAATTTTTTAGATATGGTCATTGACAAATATGTACGAATTTAAAAACCAAAAAGAATGAGTTAAAATTGTGGTAGTTCAGGTTTGTTAACATGGTCTCTACTAGCATAATTGGACTTTGCGACTGGCTCCATGAAAAATTTTATTTCGATATACCGGGTTATCGGTCTTTGTTTAATGTATCTTAATAAATTTTAATTACTAATTTAATAAATGATTAGAAATTTTATTAAAAATTTTCTAAGAATTTTGAAAATAATTTCAGTTTATTGACCCAACATGATGTGGGCTAATACGGATGGAGAAGATAAAACCCAAACTTTTGGGATGACATCTGCTATAAGCACAGCATACCCAAAACCGGCAGATACGGAACAAACAAAAAAACTGGAATTAATTTTAACGGAGTATGGTGTTACTGAAACGCCTGAAGAACTTAATCATAGGTAATACTTCGTGAGCATGTATACTTATTTTTTGGACTATCTTTTTCTTTTGAATTTATTATTATTATTACTATTACTGTTGTTATTAGGATGGAAGTATTAAGTAGACTGAATATGATGGTAAAAGATTGGATTATTGAAATGAGTTTGGCAAAAAATATGCCGCAAAATGTAGCTGAACAAGTCGGTGGTAAGATATATACATTTGGTTCATATAGACTCGGAGTTCATCAAAAAGGAGCTGATATAGATGCTTTATGTGTTGTTCCTCGCCACATTGATAGACAAGATTATTTTACCGGTTTTTACGAAAAACTTAAAAATTGTCAAGACGTAGAAGAATTGAGAGTATGTATTTATGAAACATTTCAGTATATTTTTTAATAAAATTTCATTTTTTATTTATTTTATTAGTACGCCTAATATTTTGCAATTTATAAATATAGAATGATCCGCGTAGTACTCTTCTGATCAATCAACCTTTAAAACATTGGATGTTAGTTTTTTTATTTTTTTAAACGAGAAATTTAGTAAAAAAGGAAGGAACATGATATGTGAAAATAATAAATAGAGAATTATAAGACTTTCGAAAGCTTAATTTAAGTGAATTGAACTAAAGAATATGTATTCAAAATAAAAAAGCAAAACAATCCAAAAATGTAGTGTATCTTTAATCTTGTTTGATAATTATCCAATTAAAATAATGAAAAGTATAAAAACTGTAATTAATATTTAATAAACGTAAATGAATATTCTATTATAAACATTTTTGCGAATGAACCATCTTCAGCTAGAAAAGAAGAAAGAAAAATATATTAGAACGATAAACTTAGTATAAACCGTTGAGCCTAAAAATGACTTAAATTACTTATTTTCATTATAATCTCTACGAATATTTTTTTGAATTTATTTGCCAGCTGAAGGCAGACGGTAGTTCATGTTTCTTTGAGATTCCATCAATCTATTCTAATCTTATCATTACTAATATTTTTTTCTATCCTCTTTTCTAGCTGAAGATGGGACATTCGCGAAAACGTTTCTAGAATATTCGTTTAATGTTTATTGTTGCGTTTATAATTTTCGTTATTTTTAATAATATTCAAAAAAGATATGGTCAGTATTGGAAACAAATGAAGAAACAAATGAATGTTTGAGAGGGGCGGTGAAATCGAAAAGAAAATATTTAGTTATAAGAAAGTAAAAGAAGTTATTTTTTTTTTTTACATATTCATTTAACTTCATTTAATTTTGTCCAGTGTAGTATAAAATAAATGTAACACTTAATATTATTTTATTGGAGTTGATCATTTTAGTTGTAATACTTTTGAATAAGTAAAAATATACTTGCCAATTTTTCTGTATTAATATTTATAACAGTTTTTCGTAATGTTATGCAGAAAATGTGTTCATTAACAAAACAAAGTGAACAAAAAAGACCCGACGATTGCGAGAGTAGATATGGTGTTTTGAGTACAAGACTGACGGAGAGGTCTTTACTATTTATATATACGAATAAATATTAACTTGTTAAATATCCGTTATATTGTTAAACTGTTTTTTTTTCTTTTTTAAACCTCAAAAGTTCTAAATTATATAAAAATGTGAATTATTAAAATTAATCGTTTTATAATTGATTTCGACTATTTTAGGCTGTTGAAGAAGCGTTTGTTCCTGTACTGAAAATGAATTTTGATGGTATTGAAATAGATTTGTTATTCGCTAGACTCGCTTTGAAAGAAATTCCGGAATCCATGGTAAATATTGTTTTACTTACCTGTTTTTAGAAAAGTTTAGCTTTTGCGTGAGTGAATAAAATTGTAAAAATTATTATATATATATATTTTTTTTTTTGGTAATTTTTGTCGACTTCTCTGTTCTTCATTTTTTATATTTTAAAACTTATAATTGGGATTTTTTTTGTTTGACGTAGATTTTAACAGAAACGTAAAAGTAATGTTTTAATTTTAAGAGTAAACATATACAAATGTCTCTAATGGGTGGGTAAATTTTACCGAACGATATAAAAACACCCACATGCATTCAATATAGACATATTTAAATTTATTATTATGAATATGCAGCACACATGTGATGTATCGGTGTAAATTTGTGTCAACTCTCCATACGTTTGCAGCTGTTTGTTGTTGTCGTTCGGACAGATTACTGTTTAAATGTTTCTGGTTATAGATTTTGATAATCCTTTGCTATTAATGTATAATTTATTTATTTATTTGTTTTTTTTTAAATGTGTGTTTACTTTATAGGATTTAAGAGACGACATGTTACTCAAAAACTTGGATCCAAAATGTGTACGTAGTTTAAACGGCTGTCGTGTGACGGATGAAATATTGCGACTTGTTCCAAATGTGGAAACTTTTCGATTGGCCCTACGGGCTGTAAAATTGTGGGCTAAACGTGAGTATACAAACATTTTATTGCCTTTTAGTGTTACCAGTTAAATGTTAAGTATTTGTTTATTTCACAGTAATAAAAAACATATTGTAAGAGTAGTAAAGTAAGTTAGGTTTTTTTTAGTATTCAAATTAGAATTTTTTAAAAATGTGTACCGAGATGCTGAGGTTTATTGGTCAAATCCTGATGAAGTAGAACATGACTATTCGTTATTATTCTTGATGGTGAAAGGAGGTTTTATTAAAGGTATAGGACGCGCTTTACTTTATGACTTCAGATTCTAATTTGAGTTCTCAATTTTAATTGCTGGCTCGTTATATGTTTAATCTTGGCCTATGCGTTAGGAGTTTAGCTCTGCCGCGCAATAAAAGAATTAGTATTTTTTAACCTACTTATTAAAATGACGTAAAATTTATATGAAGTGTATTATCATATACACGAGGACGCTGTATACATATACACACTTAAGACTGCATTTGTATTATGGTAACAAACGGTTACCATCAGGTTCCTGTTGCATATCAAATTGTCTTGAATACTACTTATACCTCTACAGCTATAATGTACAAATAATAGTTGCTATGTTCCGAGTTGAAACAGTTGCCAATCAATAAAAGAATTCAAATATTACTACATAACATCATTTTGTATGTCATACCGTGTCATTTTTGAACGTGGAAAGAAAAATTTGGCATCTAGGATCGAATCTCGCCCCTCTCCATATTCATTTACATCCATCTGGATTCTTTAATGTAAATCTAGATTCATCTGTGAAAAGAATATACTTCCACTCCGTTGACGTACACTCAATATGATACGAGCAAACTACAGTTTTGCAATTCGATGCTGATGAAGAAGCAGCCTTTAAACCAGCCTTCAGCTATGTGTACTCATTTAAACGACACTGGAACGTTCGGGAAATAATAATTTCAACTCAAGTTGGATTATTTATCTAGCAATCTGAGAAGTCAAAAATGGACTCTGGAGTGCTTGACAAATAATTTTAGGAGAGTGTGTAATTTATAGATAACCTGATTTTGATTAATGATCGTAAGAATGTCACCAAATGTTTATAAATAAATTTTATGATCGATTCCTCTATATTATATTGAAGAAATATAAAATGACAACTGTGACCATCATTAACACAAGTAATCAATTTGTGCTATAGTTATCGATGTTGCAGACACTGTTTCCACACAAAAATTGTACGGCGAGGAATACCTACCGAACAATATAACTGATAATAAAAGAGGAATTACAGACATTAGCGTTTTATAGCGATCATGTATTTCAGCTACGTCATCTAGTTTTGTTCTTCATACCATATATCACCGCATTGTAATACATTTATATTTCTCCTCTCTTTCTTTCTCTTTTTCTTTTTTCTCTTTCTTTTTTTCTTCTTCTTAAAGGACGGTGCTAATTATTTAACATTTACAAATGCGCAAGACTCTTTTTTGCGTAATTTTTTCCTTCGGACTTCGCCATGAGAGTGCCCTCTAGGACCCGAATTATAGTCGTCTATAATTCTTATAGAAAAATCGATTTCTTTTAATTGTGTCATTCTTATGAAAATAAAAGCTTTTTTCACGGTAAAAAATTATTTATGACCAATAAATTAAATTTACAGTTTGCTTAGGAATTTACATTACAACTATCATAACACTTGCGTAGAGCATTTTTATAACGCAAAAATATAACCGAATTTATTATTACCCTTCAGCGTGAAAATTACATTGCCATTAATATATAAACAAATGTGGAGTTAAGTAGTTGCGAATAGTCAAATCTTATATCATACTATACGTATATAATATTGTGAGCATTAGTTCAAATGGTACAAATTTCAAGAAAATAAAATTGCAAAATAAATATATGTTGTTTTTTTTTATTTCAGTAATTTTAGTGTATTTATATCCAAGTGAAATAATATTTAACTCATAACATGCGATCTTTAAATTGTATTACTTTTGGAGCAAGATTTCATGATATGTTTTATAAACGCTTGCATGTTTTGATTGTAGTTTAATTTTATTTCTTTTAATACCCGTATATTTCAGAACACGGTATATATTCTAACGTTCTCGGTTATCTGGGAGGAGTTTCATGGGCAATGTTAGTTGCGAGAACCTGTCAGTTGTATCCAAATGCGGTTGCCGCAACGATAGTTCATAAGTTCTTTTTGGTATTTTCGCAGTGGAATTGGCCCCAACCGGTGTTTTTGAAACAGCCATCTACGACTAATTTAAACTTTCCTGTATGGGATCCTCGGGTAATGTATAAAAATAGTTTGTTTGCTTTTAAAAACATATAAACTGTCTCGCATGTTTTGCGTGTTTATTTTTGCATTAACTCATCGTGCTAATCATTTCCAGTATAATATTGCTGACCGGGCACATCTAATGCCGATCATTACACCAGCGTATCCACAACAGAACTCGACGTTCAACGTGTCCGTTTCTACGAGATCTATATTGCAACAAGAATTTCAGCTTGGATTTCAGTTGACGGAGGATATAATGATCGGTAGATCGAACTGGCACGTGTTGTTTGAGAAACCTAATTTTTTTTTCAAATATAAGTGAGTATTAAAAGATGATTTTCAATATTTTTAATAAAAATACAATTCTTCCTGAATATAGTAATTGTTCAGAATCTTTTAAATCGTTATTAATAGCAGTAAAGAAATGTAAACAATTATCCCTTTTAAATTTGTCTTGCTAAATTAATCAGTCACCGTTCATCTAATTTTGGTATTCAAATTATATTTTCTTTAGTTTTTTTCATAAATGTTTAGAAGGTTTTCGAAAAATATTTTAAGCGTAAATAATACTTATTGTGTTAAACCGTTTTTTATTTACAAGTCTAGTTTTCTTTACAAATGTTAACCTAAAATTCGATACAGGTAATAACTGTTTTATAATTTTCAGTTCTATTTGCAATTCTTAATAATAAAAATATACCGACAATGTTTAAATCTTTTCGTTTGTATTATATGAAAAATATCACTTATTACACGAATAATAAGTAATAAAAAACGTGACTTATACGTTTTTAACTTTTTTGGTATTTCGTTTTTTATGTTACCTTAGCCAATATCTGCTTTATCTGCCGACTTCTTTATGGGAAAAGAGTTAAACTGCTCTGCTGTAAATGTTTCCTAGTTGTTTTTCTTTTTAAATTGTATTTTAAATGCATTTTTGAGATTTAATGAATATTCATTTGATATGCGTATCTGTAGTGGGTGTGTATTATGCATGTGTGGGGCGGGAGTGTATTTGTCTTTTTAAAAAGAATTAAAAAAAAAATAATCAATTTTTTTTTGTTTTTTTTTCTTTCTGAGAACTGCGTAGTAAATGTGTATTTCATGAATGAAAAAAATGGGTATTTTTTTAGGGAAAAACGTATTTTCAATTCGATATCAATGTATATATTGATTTACCATTGCTGTTAATTTTCCTTTAGTTACTTATCGTTGACGTTTGTAAATTGGTTAATGTAGTTAATTAACTATAGCTCAAAGTGATATAATATTGTGTTAATATATGTATAAAAAACAATGCAGTACGACCTAAACACGGGTATTACCCTCTTTATATTATGAGGTCACTGGCTTTTCGATAAAATTTAGTGATTTCACTTTATTCCGTTTAAGAACATAAGTATATAAATGCGAATGTTAAGACAACGGACGTTGTGTTGTATATATATCTGTATAAATTTTTATGACTGTACTCTTGGTCTCATAAATCTGTATATTTTCAGGCATTTTATTGTGCTGATTGCTATCTCTAGTACAAAAGAGGAACATCTAGAATGGTACGGTCTAGTTGAATCGAAGATAAGACATCTTGTTGGCATATTAGAAAAAAATAGACACATTCAGACGGTTCATGCAAATCCGGAAGTATTTAAATTAAAGACAGGTGCAAAACTTGGACCAAACGAAATGGAAACTGATGAAGGATATATTGATTTATCTGAATTTCCTAATTCGTTGTGGTTTGTTGGCCTAAAATTTGAAGGAGGCGGTATTTTAAATATAAATTTAACCCACGAAATACAAAGTTTTATAAATGCCGGTAATTATTTTTTGTTTACACTTAACATTATTGAATTATTTAAGAAAATGAATAATATGTGCTACCAAGATATGTGTTAAAAAATGACCAAGTTAGTGAAAATAATTCTTGAAAATGCAAAGGAAATGACATCAAAAATAAGGAAAAGAATACAGATATAGAAAAACTTTGTAATAAGAAAAAAAGAGTTTAGGTTTTGATTTTTCGTACTGTTCGTAACTTCGTAACTCTTGACGTCTTTGACAACGTGTATGATCTTTTCATATGACCAACACCTCTAATAGTGTATCTATAATGTTAGTTATATTAATATATTAATACAATTTTATTTTTTAGTTCTGAGACACGCAACTGGAATTAAAATGTACAAGGAAACAATGAAGATAGAAGCAAGATACGTGAGAAGGTATTGTATTTTAATGCAAAATACAATAAAATAATATGCATGATGTTTGATAACGATTTACTAATAATTCTTTTTCCTTTCGCAGCTGTAGCCGTCAATTTAATGCTTACGCAAATATTAATTGAAATTGAAAGGTTGAAATTATTTTTTGTTAGCAATTATTTGGAATTCACTAAATTTTTTGTAGACATATTTTATTTATATTTTAGTATAGATTTTTAAATAGATTTTATAATGCTTTTATAATTAAATTGTGTTGAAGTCTGAATTATATTGTATAATAAAGGTATACATAGGTAGAGAGAATGATATAATTAGTACATCAATCACTATGTTCCATAACTACGGTATATAGATTTATTTATGTAGAACTTAACGGCGATGTCAAATTTGTTTTCTCAGCAGTCCGTTTATTTTATTAATAATGCGTACGAAGCTGTTCATATATTTTTATTTAGTCTTTTTTTGTAGTTTTTCAATATAATTGATGATAAAAAGATAAATCTAATACGTTTTTAAAAAAATACTGAAATCGTAAAGTGGAACACTGCAATTAACCTAAGAAATGTGGCATGTCTGTATTATTAAATGCACAGAAGAAAAAAGGTGTACTTTATAAATGACATTAAACTGAACGAATATATAATCGTTTAATTTACATGTATTCTTTATTTTATTTTATAAAAAAGCTGAATGATTAAATGGTGAATTTTTTTTGTTTGCAGGAAAGGTTTGAAACAATATATTCCGAATAGTGTAATAAAACGTGATCGTTCGGTAAGTATTATCATTATAACGGTTTTACGAATATTACTACGGTCTAGTAACAATAAAAAGAATGTAATTGTTTACATTAAAGTAATCATGAAATTAGGAAATCGGAATTTGGTTTTATATGAATTATGTGAAAATTCTTATTTAAACTTTGATTTAAACAGCTTTAGAAATATTGTTTACGCTTTTACTTGGTTTTATATTATAATCGTACGTATATAAAATAAGAACTTAAACAAAAAGCTACGCATACTTCCTAGTTATTTTCCGAAAGTTTAAAACATGTTCCTATTATAAATATTCGATCTTAAATGTAATTTATGATTTTTATGTTCCTCCAATTATAACAGTAGTCTCCTCATTGTTGATTTTTGTCAGCTGGAATACTTCTAGTACAAGTGTATTCCTTTTTTAACTTTTTCTTTCTGTTTTTAAGTATGATATGAGTCCTCATTTTCTCTGAGCTTTGTTTACCATTCTTTCTGCGTAAATCTGAGATACACTATTGTTATTCTGTATATATCTAACTAACCGCGTGCTCTTTTCTCTTCATCGCATGAAAAGGTTACTTATTACATTTTTTGTGACACTTTGAATTTTGAATCGAATCTATTTAGATGATTCATAACGTTCTTCAGAATTACGTTAAAAAACTTCTATCCTTCTGGTCTTCTTTTTTTTTTTTTTTTTTTTTTTTTGTGTGTCTGTACTTATACACAGTGCGTCCCGTAAGTTTTAAGACTACGAGTATAGAATCGAAACAAGTACCGCTATCTTCATGAAATTTTAGGAACTTCTTACTACATCCTTCTTACCCTTTCATACCAAGTTTTAAGTCGATCGGATGATTAGTCTCAGTTTGGTGACTGTGGGCGTGACATAATGTTGGCTGTGTTGTCATAACTTTAAAATGGAAACAAATCTCGAACCAGGCGCAGCGATTAAGTTTTGTTGGAAAGCGGGTAAAAGTGCGACGGAAATGTTCGAAATGATGAAAGTGGCTTACGCTGAGTCTACTTTGTCTCGTGCTACTGTATTTCGGTGGTTTAATTCGTTTACTTCGGGTAGGGAGTGCATCAAAGACGAAGAGAGAGGTGGGAGACCATGCACAACGAAAACAGACGAAAACATCGCTCGTGTTGCCGATTTCTTGAAGGAGAATCGAAGTGCGGGGTGTAGGTTGGTAGAAGAAGAAACTGGAATCCCTAAATCCATCGTTCAACGCATTATTCGAAACAATTTACAGAAACGGAAGATTTGCGCGCGCTTCGTTCCACATGCTCTGACAGCTGAGCAACAAGAACAACGCGTCTTTCATGCGCGAGACCTTCTCGAAATGATTGAAGCCGATCCGAATTTTCTTGAAAGCATAATTACAGGTGACGAAAGTTGGTGTTTTGCGTATGACCCTGAAACGAAGAGGCAAAGCGCGGAATGGTGTGGAAAAAATTCCCCGCGACCCAAAAAATTGCGGTTTCAAAAGTCCAAAGTAAAAACAATGCTTATCGTGTTCTTTGATTCAAAAGGAATTGTTCACAAAGAATTTGTTCTTCAAGGTGTTACTGTCAATGCTGCATTCTATCAGCAAGTTCTAGATCGCCTTTGTAAAAGAATTGCGCGCGTCAGGCCGAATTTGTGGAGTAATCGATCTTTTTTCCTGTTACACGACAACGCTCCAGCACACACCGCAGCGATTAACGTTCAGTTTTTGGCAAAAAAATCGGTTCCCGTGTTGCGCCATCCGCCTTATTTGCCAGATATGAGTCCACCGGACTATTTCCTGTTTCCCAAACTAAAAATGACCCTGACAGGAAAACATTTTGCATCGATTCCTAGATTCAAGAAGCTGTGACGGGGAACCTCAACGATATTCCAAGCGACGCGTTTTTGAAAGGTATGAAAAGGTTGGAGGATCGCGCAAACAAATGTATACAGTCTAATGGAGCCTATTTTGAATAAAAATCGTGTTGAAAAAATTTTAGTATTTTTTTTTGTATAGTTTATAGACTCAGTCTCAAAACTTACGGGACGCACTGTGTACAATGAATATAATCATAGAATATTTTGAAGAAAGTCAGTTTTTCAAAACTGGTTTTATAATAAGTTATGAAGTTAATATTACTGATAGCTAATACTTTATGATGATCTGTGTCGAATGACAGAATGAAAGCTGATCAGTTTAGCTTGCGTAATTAGATAAATTTATTTATATTTGCAAACATTATTCGGTTTCTGTGCAGGTATCTACGATATTAGAACCTATAATAGAAAACGGCGCAACTATATTACTAAGACGTAATTCAGATTCAGTAGCATCTTTAATAACTAATCTTAAAGCCAATGGTGCAGCGGTTGTGCTAAAAAGGAAACCAGATTCTACGACAGATAATTCTGAACAAAAGGCGAGAAATCCAATAAAGTTGAAACGATTGACCGATTCTGATATGGATAACAGTCAGACGGATGAAGAAGTTAAAAATGATTCCTCTACTAGCGACAGTGATAATAATAACTGCAATGGAAATGATAGCAGTATTACGGACAGTTCCGTTAGTACGGATAATGTTACCGTAACAACCGCTGATAAAACAGATGATAATGCTGCGTCTGATAAAGAAAATGGCGTTCGAGAGAAAGAAATAGTGTTGACGGAAAAACTGAAAGACATTGAAGATTTTGAGGATAGCATACTAGAGAACATTGATATATCGCAGGTAAATTTACACTTTTGAACTTCTTTTGAAGTTCAATGTTAGAACTTTTACTTACTACTATATAATACTTAATATGATTCGATGAAATTAATATTATATATTGAGTTTTTAAAAAGGTTTGTATGTGCTACTCTCTCTCTTTCTCTCTCTCTCTCTCTCTCTATATATATATATATATACGCAGGGTGCTCCATAAATTCGTTAACATTTGAAAAAATCGTATTAAAAAAACTATTTGACATAAATTAGAAATTATTTATTCACGCGATAGCCAATTCATGGGAATTTACCTTTTAAAACTAACATCATCTAAATGACCACCGTTTCGACTTTTACACTCTTCTAAGCGAGTACCAATATTTTCGAGTACTCGTCGGCAAGAGACCGTGAGATCGCAGACATTTTTTAACTTATTTTTTCGTTTAGTTGAGGCAGGCAGTGTCTTTGGTTTATGGATGTAGACACGGTTCTTTAAATAAACCCACAAAAAAAGTCTGCTGGGGATAAACTTAGACTCCTGGGAGGCTGTAGAATGTCGCCTCTTCTGGAAATCAGCTTTCCCAGAAACATTTCTTTAACCACAGGAACTCGTTGGATGTGTGACAAGTGGCTCCATCTTGCTGAAACCATGCGTTACGATTGTAGCCAGCAAATTACAGTAGATTCGGTGCCAAGAACTCCCGTAATATTTTCACGTACTCAGCAGAATTAACGGTGACAGTACGGCTACGAGAATCTTCAAAAAAATAGGGGCCAATGATTCTTTTTGCTGAAATTGCAGCCCATACAGTTACCTTAGGCGAATGAAGTGGCCTCTTATGTTTAGCTTCGGGATTTTCACTGCACCAGTATCTGCAATTCTGTTTGTTAACATGTCCGTTGGGGTGGAAATGGGCTTCGTCAGAAAACAAGATGTCAAAATTACTGAATCGATCCAACATTATTTCGGTATATGATTGACGTAAATTTAAATCAGTAGGTGTTAGTTCCTGTACTATCTCGATCTTATATGGATGTAATTTAAAATATGAGTTCAAAATACGGTGTACAGATGTGCAGGATAATCCTAATTTAGCCAAACGTTTGCGCGTCGATAAATGTGGATCTCGTCGAACTGAAACGGAAACTTTCTCCACGTTCTTTTCGCTCTGAGAAGTCCGTGGGCGGCTGGTTTGCTTCACATTTAGTGTCGATCCTGTCTCTTCGAACTTCTGAACCGACTTCTTTATTAAAGGGCCACTCGGACACTGATTCAAGTCGCGTAAATCGTATTCACGCCAAATAAGCGTCTCACAATAATAAGCGAACTTTAAATAAAACTGTTTAACACAAAAAGCACGTTGCAGTCCCGTGCAGCGATCCATTGTGTTAAAACTTTGCGAGAAACGAACTAGCGATAAGACCGTTCCCCGTGCCCCGCGTGGTTTGTGTTTGCGTGGGAAATTAGATTTAAATGTTAACGAATTTATGGAACACCCTGTATATATACAAAATGGCATCATTCTTATGTTACAAGTAATATGAAGAAAACCTGTAATGATATTAATTTCAACTATGGAAACAGATAATAATCACTGAGAATAATGATCGCACGAGTACGAAGGATGTTCGGAAACAGTCCAACTTGTTAAGTCGAGTGAAGCAAAAAATTTTCTTACACACTTTCCTTGATTTATTATTTAATCTATTTACCTTTTTTCTATACAAAACAACATCTTTGGTGATTGTTTCTTTCTTAGAACATTTATTATAAGATATTTCTTGTTCGTAACGCATACATTAAAGGTACGTCCTCGAGTTTTTTTATATATCTTACTAAATTTACCATTTTGAAAATTTTACTTTAAGTGTGTCGCTTATTCCTTTTTACCGTGTTTAAACGGAACCGCAATTATATCCCTTTAGTAATCTCGATCGTATTTATAGATTTCTCCGTAGACCGTCTTATTTCTTTCTGTTATTTTATAACTTTTAAAAGTATGGTTCTGGTAATGTCTGTTATTTCATTGACAATATTTATTATCAGCAAGTTTTCGATTCTTTAGGTTAACAAATGTTTCAGCATTTTTCATTGTATTAATCCCAAATTATTATAAGTTACATTAATTAACCATTTTTTATAACTAGTACTATTTATTAAACAGTTTCTTCTTTACTCGCCTTTTCCGTTGGCAATCAACGTAGAAATGTCTTTCTTTGACTTAGGAAATCGGACCGGTATGGTTTTACAATTAAATCATTTTAGAAATCCTTTCCCATGAGTTTTGAGGATGACTTCTTATTATTTTACTCCATCTTTCCTTTATGGATATACAAAAAGTTGCATATGCGTTAGTGTTCATTGTTTACGAAAAAATCTTTCTTGATTCTTAATCTGCTCAAAATGGAGCATGAATTGTGCCGATGTTCATTATCACAAAGGGAATCATACTACATATTTTTGTCACTGTAAATGTTAAGCTTTATCAGGTAGTATATTATATATACACATGTTTTATGCAGATTTACACGGAAAATTATCAACACACCCGGGTATGGCCAGTATAGTTGGCTAATATAATTCTGCTTCCATTCGCGACTTGCGGCATCATAAATAGTACCTTTTCATATTTCTGTTTAATCAAATTAGTACCCCCCCCCTTTTTTTTAAAAATCCCGCTGCTTATTTTAATAACTTGTATTATAATTTCTATGAGTGCAGAACTAAGTGGAAAACTTACAAAAGGGTAGGACACTGACCGTTTACTGGACCCGGGATCGGGCAAGGTGATTTTAAAAACTCTTACTAACTGAATATTTGTGTATTAAAATGAATTCGCTACCCTTGAAAAAGCTTGTCTCGGTCAATAGAAAATCAATGATAATATGTGGCAATTAAAAGCATCGATTACAGGCATAATGTATTAAACATGCTAAAATCGTTATATTTCTTACCGAATACGAATATTAATAATTTTTTTATTTTTATATTTTGAAGGATGACATTATAGATCTCGGCGCTGACATCGATGAAAGTATTCTGGATAGTGAAAATATAATAGATACGGTTGTACTAGATGACGATCCGAGCGAAGATGACATTAAAAGTAAACAAAATAATTCGGTTGACAATATTTTCTTAATCGATTTGACGGATGAAACCACCGATTCCGATGTAACATTCGTATCTTCAAGTTGCCCGGTTGGTACTAAAAAGTATTTTAAACGAAATACGCTCGAAATTAAATGAATATCTCTCTCCTCAGTTTCGCAGCGAGAGCAGACAACAAATGAAGAAAGGAATTAGTTCAAGGAAGTGGCACTAAACTATATTAATATTACTTTATTATTTATACGTATGTATGAGCGGAGTGCGTGGTCTTTGTCGTAAAACAACAAAATTACACTATATTTTTAGTATTTAATTTTTTCTCTTTTTATAATACATGTAACATTTTATTTTATAGCCGAGTTACTCAATGTTTTTTTGTCTTGTAATACATTGCGTAGTCAATCAATCAATCATTGCCTGCTACGTACTTCTTAATCGTGTCGTCATCTTGTCATCCTTTAGCGATATAATTCTTTGCTTTTGTGATTGTTGTGTATTCCTTTGTGACTGAACTAGACCACACTGGTATCGACATATTGTAACATTATTATGTTTTACGATTCCATTGCTATCCTATGCGCAGAGTTTCCTATTTCCAAAGTACTGATTTTATGAAGTTTCTTTTTTTTCCGCCAGTTTTTATTTATATATATATATATATATATATATATATATATATATATATATATATATATATATATATATATATGTATGTATGTTTGTGTGTGTGCGTGTGTATGTATTTGTGCAGTAAAGTCATTTTGCATTAGTGTAACAGGAAGATTCTTTTTATACATGTTATAAATATCATAAAAATTGTTAAGCAGATTTTATGATAAGCGATTATAATACAGAATTTCTGTTAAATAATATTTCATCTTCAATCAAGAGTAGGGGAGTTGAAAGTAAGAAATTGCGAACTAGCAAATTAAGCGTAAACTATTTTCTCCGAAGTCTAATTATTTAGATTATTTTTGTTGCATCGTATATTAGATTACAAATGTATGGATTAAAGTCGCCGAAAATAAATAACTTTGTGTTAGGGTACTTCTGCTTTGGGTTAACGGTGAATATTTTTTGTCCTGTATTCGTATATGTTTTTTAAACGAGTAAGTTAATAGTGCAGGTGAGCCGATTGTTGTTTTTCCGAGATTGCAAATGTATAGGCTATTTTCTCATTGTATATCTATGGAAAATAATATTTTAGTATCCTCTTGTATTTAATAGTGAATATTGCCCGAAGGTTGATTAACTTGTTTCGAACTATTGATGATTCCGTACTATTGAAAATGTATATTTGTTGTAGGGGTAGTTGTATTTCTTTGTTAACTATTTTTTCTGCAAAAAGAAAAAGAAAACGCGAAACATCCTTTAATTCAAAATGATATTTTTTCATTTTATAGTAAAATTCTTCACGGAGAATGTCTGTTTTTTTAATATATTTTTTTGTTCCAAATAAAATCGATGTTTATATACGAGTATATCTGATAGATCTTTCTGAATGTTATAGAAACTGGTCTTGATTTATTGTATAAAACGGCAGCAAAAGCGTAAAATACTTTCGCTAATGCTATGCTATTATTCATGAAATTCGAATTTGATCTTTCCTTCTGGTGATAGATTATGCGGAACGTTTTTATGTTTTCATTTTCCTGCTGAGCTTAAATATTAACTATTCTTAAAGGTTTTTCGCATTTTATCTAAACTGGTGTGAAGATACGCACTAAAATTAACACGCGTTATAAATTTATCGTTTTATTCTGGTTGGCTTCTGACAATAGCATTCTGCCGGTCTTAAAGAGTTTTTAGTTTAAAACCGAAATAAATCTTTTCGTAAAATGTTTAACTGTCAGTGAAATGAATAATTATTACACGAAGTTAAAGAGGTTGAGTGCATTTTTCCTGATCTGGAATCAGTTTTCAGGGATTTCTTAGCGGTGCTAGAGCTCTCTATGCTTGTCTTGAAATCTTTTGTTCGGATAATGATGGCAAATTATTAAACGCTATAATATATCTTTCTGTCCTTTGTAACAATTTGAAATAAAATAATACAGAAAATTTAACAAGAGCATAGAATGCATGTATGGCGTAGCTATCTTCAATTGTGGGGAGCCTTCAATTAATAATAAATAAACAAGGATGGTAGAGAATGCAAAACCGTACATGCTGGGTGAATAGCGAACGATCTTGCTGTGATGTTACTATTCTCTGAATGACAGGATATTACAAACTTTTCGGGCGCGCACAACTTTTATCCTTGACCCGGTCTCTTTGCTTTGTTCTGAGTTATTTCTCTTTAACTTGTAGTTGTTTTCCGTTTCTGTTCCTTACGAAACGAGAGTTCATATTTCGAGAACTAATATACATCTTTGCAAGCAAATCATGTTTAATTGAGCGATTTTGTAAGAAGAGCGCTGTGTAGTATCGTTGTCTAATCCGGTGACCAATTTCGTTGAAAGTCATTTGCACATTCGCGTTTGCATCAGTGAGAGAGTTAAAAATTACCACGGAGAACTGTTGTTTATATACGAGTATATATATATATATATATATATAAATAACATTCAATGCAGTTGTTATGCGCTTAAATGAATCATAAGGCGGAATGTACATTTTACTGCATATGTGTAAAGTTTGGAAATATGGCTAAATGGCGTTCATCATATTATGCGATTTATTTATAATTGTTCGGCATGCATCATTCACATTTATAATTGCCTTAAGGATATATAAATTTACTGAACATTAAATGTACGATGATATATCGTTGTCGTAGATTTGAATGTTTAATAAAAATATTTTTTAGTTCTTACGGGCCGTTATTAAGCTATTCTTTTTCTATTAATTCGTACTAGAAATCACGAAGTTAAGGTAATCAATTTTTGATGTATATACAATTCAAAATAGTCGAAAAAATCGGTAGGATTTTACTTTCCTTTTTTTTTTGTGTACGCGCGTGTGTGTGTGTGTGTGTGTGTGTGTGTTTCTACTGATGTTTCTAGATTTCTATGTTTTATATTAAATGCGCTATTATTAATGAAATGCGTCCGTGTATATTTGTGTTTACTTGTAAGTACAGTGCCGAAAGATTAAACGATGATCTTTTACTTGATTCTTTATCTTTTTACTGTTTATCGCGAACAGGTGTAACTATTTTTATTTAGCAGTCCACGGTAACGTCGCGGTTTACGTTCAATTTTCGGTTATTTTTTTCTCTTTTTCTACACCGTGTTTTAATCGAATTAAGTTATTGGCGTGAGCTTACGATATGTGTACGTTGTTTAGTTTATATTTTTAATTCGTGGTAAAATACACTTCGAGTTCTCGTTATACTAATTTTTAATTACAAACATTATTATACGAAATTATTTCCATAAATATAATCTTTTGTTAGTATTACTGTGTATACCTCCTGATTAAACGTAATTGAAAAATGTGAAGCTGGTTTTTATTTCTTTTTTCTAATAGGATAAGGGATTTCAACACAATGGCAATTCACGTATACGATTGTTTGCAAATTTTTCGGTTTCGTAAATATTATTTTTACACTATTTACGGAAATATGTCAAACGGAGGGCTTAAGAGGAGGAGGGGGTATTCTGGTGTAGAATTTTGAAAAAATATATATTTTTTTTTGGCATATTCTTAAAATATGGACCTATAAGAATTTTAAAATTCTAGTAATTTACGGAGTTATAGTTATTTTAGTGGCGCTGCAACGAAGCCCGTTACGCTGAAACTGACCATTTTCGGTATGATGACATTATATAATACGGGTAACTACAAAACGTTTAAACATCGATTAACCAAAGTTCGTTGTAACGTATTGTTTTAAAAACCTTTTCTTGTTCAGCGTTCAGTTTAGCTCAATTTAACTTCAATCTACAGGAAACATAGACTTACATACGCTACTCACAGTTTGAAAATAAATCATTTGAAGTGTATTAGTTTCAATTTTTGTGTGGTGTAAAATGTGAGACGGATTCAGTACTTCTAACGTTATCTTTTGGGGGTTTTCGATTTCGTAAATATTCCCTAACATTTCATTAATTTACGAGATCTCTCAGACATCGTTCTAATTTTCCGTCGCTAAATGGTTCCGTCAAGGATGCTCACTCGGCCATAAGCAAAAATCCCCCCGGCAAGGTTCGTGAGAAAAGTGGCATCGAGTAGAAACTGCGTTGGTGTCTGAGTGGTAGTAGTCGAAAATTGAGACAGAAACACGTGTCTGAACGCATCTGTATTGTGTGTCGAGTAATATCGAGTCGAGGGAGAATTGTAAAAATCCCGCTAAAATCAGATGTACATGCATGAACACGGACAATTGAAATTGCAAATTATATAGCTGTTTGCATTTTTAATGAAGGCTTTTTACCAATTTTAAAAATTATATCAATGCCATGGGAATTAATATTGGTCCCGAAGCTCTTACGCATTTGCTACTAAACGGGATAATAATCGAATTGAACGCTTTAAGCAGCGAACTTATCTATTTTGATGTCGAAAGAAGACACAGAAAACGCCGATTCATAAAATGTAAGTATAACGTGTTGCGGCTGCTTGAAACTTGTTTAAAACTTTAAACGCGTTTTTCTTAAAACTACTTTTTTTTAACATGGTAGACATGATATTTCAAGTTCTATTTATCTAATTTACTTCAAATTTTGTACCAACCTTCAAATGACCTATCGCCCCTACCACTTTTATGTCAAAATTAGGTTTTTTCTATTTTAAAAAATTAAAAATTATGAAAAATAAGGTCGAAAAATGTATTTTTTCGCTTTAGACAGCTGTCATTTTATTAACAAACAAAAATCCGTTTTCTCTTAGGCAGAAGCGCTATGACGACATTTTTACTAATTAAGGATCTTTATTTAAATTTTATTTTAGATGACCAAAAGGCTGCAATCGTGTCTACCAGAGTACCACCCCCCCTTTTTTTTCACCCCCAAATTTATCAGCTTAAAACTTTTTGATTTCAATTATTTTTTTCTCAATTTTTTTTTTGCATATTTTTGAAATATCTATAAATATCTTGCAAAAATGCGAATAGTAAAAATATTTTTTGTTTTTTTTTTATCGAATTTATGCCTCTGGAGCAGAATTAAATACAATAATTTTAATAAATGGAGTAAGGTGAATAAACGATAATTTGTCCGAATTCATATATATTTAAACGTACTTATGGCATAGTTATTATTATTAATTGAAAGAGATACAACTCGTTCAGTTCGATCTCCCCAAAGTGATCTTGAAAAAATTAACGAGTATTCTCTTCCTTGTTCTTGTTCGATTTAAACATATTGCGAGAAATTTACAGTTGTACGCAAATATTTTCTTTTTTTTGCAGTATACGATTTGAAAAAGTAGAATACGAACTATCGTCATCTACGTTTTTCTCTTATTTTTTTATCCCTAATGAACACAATTTATAATCACAAAGATATTTTCAATGTGCTCGTTTTTAAGATATATTAGCAGATCAATAAAATGTAAATTGGATAAAAAGTAGTAACTTTTTAAGAAATTTATCTCTATTACATTGGCCCAGAAGAATCACTTGCCGGCTTGTAAGCAACGAAACACTTTCGTACTTTGACTGCTTCTTCATCAGTGTCGACAAAGCGGAATGTTAGTGATTAGTATTCAACGTCGCGTACATCAGGAGTGCATTCCATTATGATGCAGAAGTATTTAGCTAACTTTACCGTGTTTAAAATATTATTTCAAACTTCACTTCCAAGTAAGTCAATTAACTCGTTTTGAATCCGGTTGCCAAAATAGTGAACATTGGTCTCTCTTTATTTACAGCATGGCGAAGGTGTTCCATTATTACATTATCAAATTTTTCTAGTAGTTGCACTAAGTCCAAGAAGTTGCTATTATTAGGAATGTATAAAGTTTCAGATCCAGAGCTCCCTCTAAACGACTAATTTAAGAAAAACACTATGGACATCATCCGCTCGAGGATAGCAACCCACCGAGATTTCTCGTCTTCAATTTGTTTTTGCAAGTGCTTGTCTATTCTACTGGGGTTCTTCAGACTAATCGACGTTTCTGTCCAACTGTTCAGATCACGTCGGTAATCTGAGGAATTTTGGGACGTGTTGATACGTGCCTTCAGTGGTTAAATCCTTTTCCGAAATTAGAGGGAGGATTTGTGTTGAATAAACGGCGCCAAAAACAATATACTTTATCCACTGATTTAGAGTATACGAGCCATGTTCTTTTGAATGTTTCCCCATTGGCATTACTCTATTTCAAAATTCTATTTGAAAAATGAATAAATCCATTCTTTTAAAGGGGGAAATGCAATTAGTGGCAAAAAAACGTATTTTTCAACATTTTTTTTTACAAAGAAGTTTTTATTCAGTATCATAATGAAACTTTGTATGTTTATTAACTCACTCTTGAAGTGTACGAAAACATTTTTTTTTTTTCAAACAAAATGTCAGCTAAACGTTAACGTAAAAATAACTGGCATAAATCCGACGCGCATAGTTTGATCCAAAAGAGTTAGCAAAAAAATATGTATTACACTTATAATAATTTGTCGCTAAATCTCTAAAAACTTGAAAAAAAGAACAATTTCGACGATCAGCAGAGTTTTTAAAGAAAATAAATCCGAAATTTTTCGTTTATTTCTGCAATAAATATCTCCGGGTTTTATTAACAAAATACAAGATTTTCTAGATTTAGATGGAATGTCGTTCAAAGAATCAGCCGATTTGGCTGATTAGTTTTTCGCTGTTATTAGCGCCAATTTTAAAAACGCATTTGAAGTTTTCATTACCGGCAAATGATAGTTACTAGGTATCCTTCGAAAACAGCGAAAATCAACCAGAAGCATCTCGAATTTTAAAATTAAATTTTTGGGAGCGAATTTTTTCCTATCTTTTAAGAGGAGGGGAGTGATGAACGTTTTGAACTATTCAATTGTATTATTTACCCGTTTAACAGATTAAATTCTCGACAAAACTATAGTAGTTAGTGTGTGCATATTTATATGTATAAATGCAAATCTATCTAGTTTTGTTGATAAAAATTAACCGGTAACAGAACCAGAAGTAC
This sequence comes from Icerya purchasi, assembly GCA_039619475.1. Classification (NCBI taxonomy): domain Eukaryota; kingdom Metazoa; phylum Arthropoda; class Insecta; order Hemiptera; family Monophlebidae; genus Icerya; species Icerya purchasi. The sequence continues at coordinate 32,250,595 of CM077116.1, read as the reverse complement.
CCTTTAAAAATACAGCATCTGTCTTTTCCTTCAGATGAGGACAAAAAACCTTATAAGCGCAATATTAAAAATAAAAACCATTGCAAAAAGAGAGCTTGGTGGTTCATTTAAAGTTAATTTGATGGCTTTTCCTGGTAGGTTTACTAGTCCTAACATAAAATTGTCCAGCTTAAACAATAGTATCTCCTCTTTAATCTCTCCGTCGTCTCTGGGAATCTTCAACAAGTAAAGTGGCTAACGTCAGGAAAGGAATGACCCCATTATTAATAGAAACGAAAATAAAAACGACCAAAGTTCAAAATAATAATTTTTTTAATATTGTATTATCTTCATTTTTATAATATGTATTGCCCCCCTCCTCCCGCAATTGCTATAATTTCAGTTTAAATCGCTTCCGTTTTAATTATTGTGTAATTCTTTCGTTAGAAGTAATAAATCCTCGTTTTCCCGCTAATGGAAGGTGTGCAGGCTGCAGTTTTTGTTAAGAGAGATTTTTCTTGCTAATAAGTATTACTCACATTATTTTGTCGTCTGTGACCGGGCTATCTCCTTACAAAACTTTTTATTATTAACGATCATGTTTGTATTCGCGACAATAGAAAAGACGGCTATAAGAAGCGGATTTTTAGTCAAAAAAGGATCATTAGTTTTGGAAAGTTAATATATAGATCTAATATCTCGCAATAATCAGATGCAATGCTGTTGGTAACTTTTCCGGTACTTCCATAGCTTATTAGACCCCTCACCAGCATCGTCAAACCTGCAACACATTAAACTCCATAATATTCGGGTTCTATTAGAGCGTGATTTTAATGCCCTTTGAAGATATAGGGATGTGATTTTAATAACAAAAAGAGCTTGATTGTAAGTCATCGCCACTAATTCATGCCTAAGTAATGACAGTTGAAATACTAAATTGGATAATTCCGGTTATAGAAACAATCTGATTAACCTTGCCCGTTGTCTCCGCCAATCGACTTTAACTACTCAGGCAATTTCGATCATCTTTCAATACTTATCGATCTTAATACAAACAACTGAGTTTCGTTAGCTGTGCTGGGTTAAGCAATAATAATGACATAATTCGATGAAAATTTTCAGACGGTACTTTGAACAAGTCCCGAAATTCAGTCTAATCATTAAGCGAAGATATTTCTTTCATGTTATGTTTGGGTTCAACCCCGAAACCAACACATTCCACCATATGCTTCGCCGGCGTACGGCAGGGGACAGCTGCCCCCCCTGGAGCCTTGAAACTTTTTAATCAACTGGCCATGATGAGTATTCATAGGTGCGTAATCATGGACAATTTACCAGAAACCCACAAAAATTGTGTTTTAATTAAGATTTTATTCTTGCTTAATAAAATATTAAGAGCTTATAATTTTATTTTTCCTATAACTTGTATCCCCCCTGGCCGCTGGCAACTCATCTTGCATCCCGCCCCCGGGTCATCGGCTGGCGACGTCCTTGCACTCCACTGCATTGCTCACTTTGTAAATAGCATTCGCAATTAACATTTAGTCCGTTTAAATCATTTATTTTTATTTTCCCACCGATGTACACATTTTGCGAAAGGCATTCCGGTCGTTTTCTAAACGATATCTGCCCATTTTATCGGTGTACGTCCCAATGTCACACTTTTCATTGGTCTCTCCCGTGACCATTAAGCTTTGCATTCCTCTCCGTTTCCACACTATATGACTAAAATGTTTCATTATTCTTGTTAGGACTATCATTGATAGTCTTTCATGCCAGATGCCGTTTCTTCAATGCGTTAATCTCCATGGGATGTTTTTCCCCATACAATGTTTCTTACCTATTGCCTTGTACCGATTCTGTTCTAGTGGTTTTGTTCAAATTTATTATTAATAACGGCATTACTATTATTATTATTATTAAGTTAGATTTACGTGCCATGTGCAGCAACTATGGCTAGAAGCCTGGGAGGAAAAGGAAGTTTAGATTAATGATTAGATTTTTGACTTATGAAGGAAAAGAATATAAGTTGGACAGTGAAGAGGGATTGTCATTAAAGATGAGGGGAAGGGAAGAAGGCAGGTTGAAGAACTTTTTCCAAGAAGTATAGAGGGCATACGGTGAGACTATGGCGGATGGTGAGGATAACATTGCACACGGCACATTAAGGAGCTTCCGTTCCATTTAGTAAATATTCGTGGGTCGGCCATGTGTGACCCAATCGAAGTCTGGTGATGACTACATCATCCCTTCGATTTGGAAGTGATATATCCAAGGTAATACTGACGATTTGATCGAGCGAAGCTTATTCATTTGTGATGTTTGCTGTTATTTCCTCTACCATAGAGCCTTTAAACCACATTTTATATAGATCTTGAGATCGGTTGCTGGAACAGGAATGCTTGGCATCGGCAGAGTAATAGCAGTCTCCTTTGCAGCCGTGTCCGCCAGTTCGTTCCCTCGAATATCGTCAGAATGTTAATGTTGTGTTCCTCCACTCCCGGTCGAACGTAAACGAATAAAAGAACAAAAAGACTGACTTTCTGGATAATCTCTTTTTATTTCGCTATTGGCCTGAAAATGGTCCACAGTTCATTATTTATTATTAAATAAAGTAATTATAACTACGTGTTGTGAGACGAGTCCAAAAAATTAGTCAGTCAACGGCTCGATTCACGAGAACCACTTCGAACTGCCGAACGTAGCAGAAAAACTTCGAAGATCGAAGAAAACCGAGAAGACTGGAACCGAATAGAATGGACATACAGACTCGACTGATTTTAGGGAAAAAACACGGATTCGACTTCGCTGTTCCAGCGAAGTTAACCGGAGCAGGCCGCTTAAGATAGCTTCATAAGGATCGTAATTGACAAATGAAAATAAACAGAACAGAAATACGAAAAACAGAAGGTAATTATGTTGTAGAAATGAGGACCACACTAATTGGTTCACTTATCGATGAACGGAAAAAGAACCTTTGAGAATAACAACAAAATATCGTGTATACACGAATCGAGTAAATAAGGAACGGAAATGTAATAGGCAAAGGTTAAGGAATGACAGACGTAAAATAGCGGTGGGAAAATGCTTTTCGGTTCGGAGTTAAATAATTAAGAAGCAGACAACGTTAAGTAAAAGAACGAATAACAAAAATATAAAAATTATCGGAATTAGTGAGGGAAATAAGGTAGCGATAGCGAAACGAAAATATAATTAACGCATTTAATTCACCATCGATTTCTTCATCCCTTGATAATTTTACTTTCTTTAAGCTTTATGAATGTAGTATAAAAGTGTTACAACTCGTACTAGTCATATTCCGAAAGACGTCTCTAGGTTCGCTTCCCTGAGGCCACCACTGATTTGCAATATCTCCACCATTCTCAGTTTCTTCTGTAGTAGATTTCACCAGTCATTTGCTGTAAATTATGCAAATTATTGCATTGTGAAGCTCTTAAGTGGCACTTTTTTCGTTGCATATCAACTCGAAATATGCACTTACAGTTGGCATTCAAATTATCCAAAAATACGCTTATAGCGCTATATATAGCTCGTAGAAGCATCCCAAATACGATTTGGTCCGACATCACCACAAATTTCACCAAGACAAAAAAAACAACTTGATTATCACTTAATTCGATTTTGCATGTATATTATTTTTTCAACGATGCTTTTTATTACTTTCTTCTAATGACGAGACTAAAAATTTACGAGAAAGAAGAGTTTTTTTTTCTTTCTTTTTTGGGCTTGTCTACCAGAAACCTTTACCCAGAAACAATTAGGAAAGGAATGAGTCAGTTATATCTTGATACGGTCGAATATTGTTAGGAGGAAGATACAAATAATAGGAATGGTGTGTGGAAAAGGAAAAGACAGGATATAAGAGACGCAATATGGAGTAGGAAGACCAAGTCGCAGAAAATTGGAATAAAACCCAGAACGCTCTGCAGAAAGAGATGAACACTCAAAGAACACATGGTCCGCATCGCAAACATGCTCTTCGTTCGAGTGGAAAGGACAATATGGAGAGGCAACCAAGGAAAAACGAAAACGGGAGGAAGATAATAAAGTAAGGCTTAAGAGCGCAGACGAATAACGGAGACAACAGAACGAAGAAGTGAAGGATACAAAGGGAACCGCGGATTGGCAGGAAGACTAGGTTGAACAGACAGATAAAAAGAACAAATGTTACAGTAAGAGGAACGTGCATAATATCCGACTAAAACCTAAGATAAAAACCTTTGCACAGCGAAAGGAGATTAGACGATGGGACTTTTTAAAAGAAGAAGTGGGAAAAAGCAATAATCAGAGGCAAAGATTCCGCCACTTCATTACCGAAGATGCCTGAATAGCTAGGAATCCATAGCAAATCAATTTGAACGGAATGAAAGGAAGAAAGAACATGTGTAAGTGAGCGTATACGGAGTATAATAAAATTACAGAAATGATCAGGTAGGGGAGAACAAATGGCCTGAAGGGTGGTCATGGAGTTAGATATAATCAAGAATTTAGAGGAAAGGTGATTGGAGGAAATGAAAATAATGGAACGTAGGATAGCCATTAATACGTTTATGAGTGTAGAACAGAAAGAAGGCAGACGAAACGATTCTGAAAAATCAAAATCTGGGACGATAAAAGAGTCACCGACTCTACCCGACCTCTTCGAACCATCTGTAAACACGGTTACATGCGATGGAAACTGATAATTGATAGTACTGTGTAATTCTTGTCTAATTAAGGCTGGCGGAAGAAATTTGAGTTATGATAAATATATTAGGAGGATGGCAGAGTTCAGCGAAATTAAAAGACAAACAGAGGAGATTGTCAAAGGAAATTATGTAAGGGCAAAATGAACTAAGCTGAAGAAAGAAGAGGGATAAAATAAGGGTTTTCTTAGATGCGAAACATCAGTTCTTAGAAATGGAAAGATAGGAGTGCATAAGAGTAGAGGACGTGAGTGGAACATGCTTAGCAAGAAAACGATAGTCCAGTATTAGATTTAGCAAGGACTGCTGAAACTGGAGAGCATTTAAGAGCACCAAGACATAGACGAAGGCAAGAATTTTGGATTACATTCAATTTAGAGAGTCGGAACTTAGAGGCACAACCATAGAGAAATGAACAGTAATCAAATTTGGAATGAATGATGGATTTATAAAGAGAAATAAGGATATAAGGATCACCACCCCATTTGGTTGGAGTTAGGGCCTTCAGCAGGTTTAGCCTTTTCATTGCAGAAGAGGAAAGATATTTGATCTGTTCGAAGACGAATAACCGACTGTCAAGGAAGATACCAAGATAACAGATAGAATTAACATAAGAGAAAGAAGTATTTGATAGAGATAGATAGACAAAAGCAGGATTACAAGGTCGTAGAGTAAATACGACATAACAAGATTTAGTAGGAGAAATAGAAAGGTTAGTTGAGGAAAGGGAATAATATAGCACAGAAAGAGATAAATTAAGTGCTTCACTGGCCGATGCAATGTCATGAGATGAAGCAAAAAGTAGCATATCATCAGCAAAGAATAAAAACGAAGAATTTGGAAGAGAAGCCACACTGATAGTGTATATGTTGAAAAGAATAGGATTGAGGGAGGAACCTTGGAGAAGTCCTCGAAAACCCGTTCTTGAAGTCTTAAAAGATGGAACAAAGAGGTCGATAGAACGATTCAGCATGATATTGATAATAAGGTATTTAAACAAAATTAGAACGTTAATTGTTGTCATATTATTTAGAGTGGGTAAATGGATATTGTCAAAAGCACAGGATACATCGATGAAGGAAGCCAAAGTATAATGTTTTTGGATAAAAGGTTTGTAGATATGGGAAACAAAAAGACTAATACAATCAGGGGGACCACTACCAGGCCGAAAGTCAAACATATTGCTAGGAAATACATTATTATTCAATAGCCGCCAAACAAGGCGCTTGTTTGCCTTTAAACAGTTTTCTCATGCAGGATGCCAAGAAAATTGGACGTAAGGAAGAACTTCTTTTAGGAATAGGAATGATGATAAAAGAATTCCAAGAGGAAGAAGTTATAGCCCTAGAGAGGAAAGAATTTAAAAAATCAAGGACAAAGGTAAGGGACTGTTCGGACAGGTTCTTGAGGACAAAAAAAGGTATACCGTGAAGACCTGGAGTGGGGTTAGAAGATTTGGAAAGAACAGATTTTAATGCATAAATATTGAAAGCAGAAGTTAAGAAGTGTGGAGGGGAATTATGCAAAAGTGGAGTTAGATACAGTTTATCAACGTTAGGAACTTAAGCAGGAGTAACGGAATCGAGAAAGGATTCTAAGCTATCTTTATAAAGGTTGAGGTTGGAGGGACGTTCAGACGATGGGGATTTAAAAGCTCTAGCCATTTTCCAAATATGAGAAAAAGAAAGGCATTCCTAGAGAATGAACAGAAATTTTTCCAGGAGGACATTTTTGAGACAAGTATCTAGCTCCTACGTGCGCTCGCTTATGAGCAAGAAAGTTTTCGATTGTAGGATCTAAACGAAAGGTTCTGAAGGTGGCACGAGTACAGCCAAATCCGCGGTTGAATTCCTCATTCTACCAAAGAGATGAGGCTTTATTGTGGTTATAATGGCGGGTAGGAGAAGATAAAGAAAGAGCAAACATAACGGAGTTTAAAAGGGAATTATGTAGAAGTATGGAATCAGAGTCAAGTTGAGAACTAGGGGGTGACGAATCAAAACAAGAATCAAACAGAGTCCAGTTTACTTTGGAGAGGTTCCACCGAGGAGAATGGAGAGTTGTTGATTTTTTCTTTCGTTTTGTTTTGAGTAACGTACAGATAAATTAATTCCTCTTATCTATGATCAAGAAAAAATCTTTCTGCTCTCTTCTGTTTCTTTCCTTATGCCCTAAATTCTCTTTACTTCTTTCTTATCTAATTTTTCTGCTAATACACAAAATAAGACATTTAAGTCCAGTTTTATAACTGTTTAATTTTAGTATTCACTGTCTCCTCTTTTACTCTTTCCTTATTTGTTAATTGTACGGTCGGGAAGTGTTCACAACCACTATCGGGCTTTAGTACATTTCTTAGTCTCTTTCTTTGTTGCATTCGAATTATTTCTGTTTTCTTTCACATTTGGTGCTCCGTTGGTTCAGCGGTGAAATTGACTTGCGCATATAGCCGGAACTATGTAGCAAGAAGCTTTGCGCAGTATAGTTTAACTCTAATGAGTATCATTTCATGGATGCAAAGGTTTCAAAACCTGTTTTCACTTGGCAGAAATTTTTTGTTCGCCTCCTATGATTTCCTACACAAATGCCCTTTTTCTTCTTTCTTTTTATTACTCTTAGAATTTAGTTCTAATTTGTTAGCCCCGACTTTTTCTATTCGTTACAATTTACTTCCCACCGTTTTCCTTCCAATTAATCCTAATAATACAAATGTCTTTGCTTATACTTCTACCTTATATCAACTGTTGTTAATTTTTAGTAGCAAAATTCAATGTTATTTAAAAATGTCGTCTCATTTATGCAAGTTATGAAAACTGTTTGGGAATGGACGAAAATACCAAATAAAATTCAATAACTCGAGACTGGCCTTTGACTTATAAACTTCAAATTTAGGCCATAAATTACAATTAAAATTTTTTTAAAAATAATATACAACTTGAGGACAGTCGATTATTTGGAACACTAACAATCGCAAAAAAAACGTCAGAAATATATAATATGTAATATAAAACGACTTCAAAGATCTCATAAAAATTCATAGTTTGCTATCAAATAACCTTTTAACCCTCAAGCGGGCGCGTTGCGGTATACATTCCGCAAACATCATTCAACTAGTGACATCTACGAAACGGATAAATGAAATATTCGGAACTGCTAGGTATGCTATGTCTAAAGTGTATCTCGCAAGTCGTCATTTGATTCATGTGTGTATGTGCAATAAGTTTATAGTTATAGCAGCGCGAAGTGAGTCAAGTCAGGTTTGCGGCATCAGTACCGCTATGTTACCACGAATGTAAATAAGTTTTTTGTTTAGTATATGTCAAAGAAACCTGCCAAGTATGGCTTAAAATTATACGCTCTGTGTGATAGTAGAACTTTTATACTTTCAATTTTGAAATTTACTGTGGCAAACAACGTACAGAGCAATAACAGATATCCAACAAACGTTCTGGTATTGTCAAGCGATTGGTAAAGCCAATTGAGCATCTAAACAGGAACTTGACTACAGATAACTATTATACAAGCTATCCTCTCGTCGAATATCTGATTGGAAAATGATTAATCACGTTAGGAACACTGAAAAAAAATAAAACAAAAATTCCAGAACAATTCACAATAACTAAGAACCGTGAGGTTGACTCATGTTTATTTGGGTTTCAAAATGATTATGCATTAGTATCTTATGTCTCCAAGAAAAACAAGATCGTGCTACTAAGCAGCATTTGATACAATTGACCAGAAGTGTTCATTGTTTTCAACGAATAGAAGAACCAATAAATGGCCAATGGCACTGTTTTTCCAAATTTTGGACATCGCAGTATCAATGGCCACAAATAATTTACAAACGCAAATATCTCGCCAAAATTTCTTAAATAGTTTATCTCTTTTTCTAATGGAATATCATCTCCAAATAAGAGCGCAAATTGGATCTCTAGCAAAAGATATAGTTTTATTTTTGAAAAAACACGCTCCACCTACTGCACCACCCGCTTCAGAAACATAGATCTACATAGGACCTTGTAAATTGTGCGGGTCACACAGGAATAATAAATGTAAAATTCGGTGTTCCGATTGCAGAAATTTTGTCTGCAAGAAACACAGCTCGGCAATAGTTACATGTACAGAGTGTATAAATGGTTCAGTTGATACGGAAGTCGATGAATGATTTTTTCTAAATATCTGTTTTTTAATTTTTTAATTTTTAATTATTTGTTATATCAAATTTTTAGTTTGTTGAAAAAACATTGTTTTTCTTGGTCATTTATTTAGATCATAATACCTACATATTCTACATTATGCGATTTTTTGTTTTTATTTTTGGTACTAATAATGTTTCCTAAATGTTCAAAATATGTAGTTATATTTTCAAAATTTTTAATAATTATTCTTCATGCCTATTTTTAAATTTATTGAAATAATTCCTTTTATTTCTCCCCCTCATTTATCATAAGTAGCTATACTTTTTAAACACAGTATTCGGAAAGAAATTCAGAAAATATTAAGTTTGAATTTGTGACATATGTTGACGTGGGCTTGTGGCGAGTATTGCTAAATAATGATTTTATTAATAACATCCGCTCACATGAGATGACTGAATTTCAAAATAAAGATTCGAAAAATAAAGATTCAGCTTCAATAAAAAAATACAAAGAACAAAACAGATCATTTTCAAATAGTTATTTCATTAAGAAAATGAAAAATGGCCAATTACTGGAAAGATCTTGGTTATGTTATTCAACCAGGGTTGGTGCTGTTTTTTGTTTGGCTTGCAAAATTTTTTTCTAAAATAACCTCTTCTCAATATACAACTTGATTTTCTGATTGGAAACACATAGGAACTTGTTTAGAAAATCACGAAAGAATTCAATGTTAGTGAGGTTGACACGAAAAGAAAATAAGTCTGTTTTAGACAAGCAGCTTCAGGAGCAATTAAGGAAAGAAACAGAATATTATCACAATGTGCTAAAGCGGGTTATTGCAGCGGTAAAATTTTTGAGTATAAGGGGCTTAGCATTTAGCGGCTCCGAGGAAGTATTTAGTTCTCCACATAATGGTAACTTTATGGGTGCTCTGGAGCTCTTGGCAGAGTTCGATCCATTCAATTGTGAACATATTGAACAACGAGAGCCGCAATCAAAACCGATAATATCGTACTTATTAAAAACAGTATATGAGAAAGTAATTGAGATTATGGGCAAACAGATAATTAAACAAATTATAACTCAAATAAATAATGACGACACAAAGTATTATTCAATTGTGATGGATTCAACCCCAGATCTGTCTCACAATGACCAACTTGCTATCGTGATACTGTTTTCGGGGAAAAGTGTATGAAAGATTTATATCGTTCATTACAATTAGTAGTCATACTTTATACCACGTACATTATCTTCAAATTATTAATATTTATGAAATGAAATTTACGTTGTTTTTTCTTTGTTTTATTTCTATATAACAAAATTCACAAAAAAATTTAAATTTATCATTAACTAGGGCAGTTGTTGTATAACTTATTTTTTGCTTATTATAGTTGCATCCATTATATATATGAATTACGTTATCAACTTCATTGCAAATAAGGCATAGATTGTTACATGATATTTTAAACCTAAATAAGTAATTTTTAAAAATACCATGGCCGGTTAAAAATTGGTTAATAAAAAAATTTGGAACAAAAGTATTATTATCTAATCTGCACTGTACATCTGGAAAAAAATTTAATAATATATTATTAGAGTTCTGGTATATTACGTTAAACTTCTCATTATATAAATCATATATATATATAATTATTATTATTTTATTGGAACTTATATTATATAGATAAAAATTACCGCCTGTATATTTTATATGAGCCAATTCTACGACATGATTAGTAGTCATACTGGTTTACATTTATTTAATATTCTACAAGACTTTTTAGAAACAAATGGACTACTACCGGATAGTCGCAGGGAGCAGTCTTATGACAACGCTGCTAATATGGCAGGTCACTACAATGGTGTACAAGCACTACTAAAACAAAAAAGTAAATCCGCGGTTTATCCGCCGTGTGCTGCGCATTCCCTTAACCTAGTTAGTGAAGAATCTGTTAAGATGGCAACCAAAATTGTGATCTTTTTTGGAGTAGTGCAAAAAATATACCGTTTCTTTTCTGCTTCGACCCATAGGTGGGAACTGTTAAATTGTGAAACAAAACTAAAATTTACATTAAAAAGAAGTTTAAGTCACACCGGATGGTCTTGTCACTATGATGCTGTAAAAGTTTTAAAAAATAATTATAATGAAATTATGAAAATTTTCAAAAATTTCAGCGAAAATGAGGATACGAAAGTTGATTCCCGAAAAGAGGCACGAAATTTATTTAATAAACTGACGAAACTCGATATACCGCAATTTTGATTATTTTTTGGGAAGAAATTTAGAGAGATTTAATTTAGTTAATAAAAAAATACAGAGCCCTGGTTTAGATATTTGTGAAGGCAATAAGTTAATTGTGTCATTAAAAGAGTTCATGAACAACATACAGCACCAATCAGATCAGAAGCTGAATGAATACGAAGAAAAAGCTAAAAAATTGAGTACTAGTGTGGGAATAGACTACAGTGACATAAACCAGAGACGCATTACTTCAAAATTTTTAGATAAATCTACAGATAAAGTCTCAGTATACGGCGCAGAAAAATTTAAAAGAGACACACTAAACATTGCGTTGGATAAGCTGATTATGGATTTAAATAAAAGAAGCCAATTCTATAAGACATACAGCAAAACATTCAAATTTTTAATGGACTTGCAAGACAAAAATATGGAAAACATAGATCTACAAAGTGTACGTAATGTTATTGATTATTATCCAGATGATGTAGACGAACATTTAGCGAATGAGTGCATTCAGTTAAAATCTTATTTACTACAGTCTAAGCCAGAGTCTTACACCTCTTTCGGTGAAATTTTCATGCTAATTTATGAAAAGAAACTGGTTGATGTTTTCCTAAATTGCTATACCATCTTAAAGATTTTTTTTTAACGTTGCCAATCACTAGCTGTGAAGCGGAGCACTCTTTCTCCAGGATTTCGTATATAGAAAACAAATATAGGACAACAATATCGAACTATCGACTAAATCAATTATCATTTCTTTCCATAAATTGTGATTTTACAAAGGACTTACAATGTGATGAGCAAATAAAGGAATTTGCAGCACAAAAATGCAGAAAGGTTAATTTATACAACAAAACTACATTTAAACCTGACAATTTATTTTGCAATAATGCCGTATAGTTGCTGTTTGTATACACAAACACTAAGTCATATTAAATAAATAAAATATTTTATTGCCCTATTTTTTTCCTATACTGTATACCTATATCACTAAAGAAAACATTTTTTTGATAAAATAGCAAATAGCTGAGTAATTAGGTAGGCCCCTAAGTAGCATTAGCCCAGGGCTCCACAAATTCACGATCCGCCCCTGCTGAAAACCCTGTATTTTGAGAAAAAAAAATTTCGGTCATAATACATATATATCGACGAAATTCGAAGAAATATATTTTTCATTTTCTTAATAAAATTTTGGATGTTGACAAAAAGTTCAAAAAAATACAAAAAATTGCCTGTCTCCCGTGTTTTGTGGCATGAGTTTTACAAACGGGGAAAATTTCTTTACTAACGTATTTGTTATAAAACGCGATAAATCCCAAGTCAAATCTGTCCTTCAAATTTTTATTACTTTGTAAGTCAATCAATTTCATTTGAAATACATTGAAAGGCTTCAAAAATTGTTCAATCGTCTTTTCATTTTCTCCGGAATATGCGAATCTTAATTAGAATTTTTTTTTAAAATTATTGCTGGAACAAATTTATTTACACCCGAACATGCACACTGAAATAATTTTGGAAAATGAGTTGAATCGCATTTTTTAAATTGGCTTTCTCATAAAATAGGTTTTTCGATACGGTCATAAAGGTTATTTATCGTATTGTTTTTCCTATATAATTTTAAATTTAAATCAGTAAAATGTTCCATGATATCAATTAAAAACCTGAAATTTTCTAACCATTCAGGATTTAGAAATTCAGGTTCAGATTTCCTTTTGTTTTTTATGAAGGTAGTGATGATTTCTTTCAATTCATGCTACTTCTAACACTTTTCCTCGAGAAAGTCGTAGAAGTCACGAAACTTCAGAAAAATAAATAATATTTTCATATTCTGCGTTGGTATTCAGAAGGAAATCTTGGAATTCACGGCAATTTAGTATTGTTTAGATTTAATAAAATTCGCAATCTTGATTATAACTCTCATAGCATTCTTGAAATTGCTATCATAAAAAGAAATATTTGGTACAGAAAAAATTCATGAAATATTTAAGACCTAAACAATCAATGAACGAAAATTGCACACGGCTTAAAAACTGCGCCTTAAAAGAAAATATAGTTGACAGTTTTAGGGAATAAACGTGGTTCGACTAGGAAGAGCAACGGGTTTTAAATGATGACAAACCGGTGTTTGAATGTAACCAAAACGCAATTAAAACACATTTAAATGATGTTTAAAGTTATGGAACGGAGAACAGAAAAAAAGTCGTTTTCATTCAAAATAATCTCGTCAATAAACGGATCAGTTAAAACGTGAAGAACCGATTTTCAATTGAACAATTGAAATTCAGATCAAAACAGCATTTCGCGCCGTATGAACAGTATTGACAAAAATAAGAATAAAATCGTACTTTTAAAAACTAAAAATACCAAAACTGAAATAATTCAAACTGTCTGGAAAAATAAATAAAGGAAACAAGATGCCTTATATCTATGACTATTCTGATAAATTAGAATGAAGATGATAAATCATTCTAAACAGATTTCTTATGTATTATGTGGAGTAATAAAACGTCACCTGGCGTTTTAACTTTCTAATAAACAACTGTATACATTTCTTACATTTCTTTATTTTTGAAAATATGTTATTCATTAAACGACTGATCACAGAACTTACGTTAGAGGACCATTAATTGAACGCCACTGGATTTATCTGATCAAAGACGAATGCGACAAAATATAATCATTCAATAACTTCCGTATTTAATCGTTTTTGAAGACACTTTAGTCACGACTATTGAAAATAAGAAGCTGCTCGTGAACACTAGAATCGAAGTAGCCTACAATTTCTCTGAACTTTTTTTTTCTTTCTTATCATCTGACGTCTGTTCTTTAGCTATTTTAACTGTCAAGTTTTGCGCAGTTTATTATTGATATTACGCATCTGTTTCAATAGCTTCAAAATTAATATTCAGTTATATCAGCGGCGTAAGTGCATTTGAAATGTTATAAAGTTCGATGAAAAACGAAAATTCTTCTACTAATGTCGGTATAAAACTGTTATTTTAATGCTAAGATATACAAAGTTTTATCATATTTATAACTTATAAACTACATAACATTCAATTAACATGGTAAAATTAAAAAATTTACTCATGGTAAAATTCCAAAACCGATATTTATACACATCGAGTAAAAATAAAATATACCATTCACTGAACTATACATTTGTTTACTAAAATTTGTTTGACTCTTGTGCATGTTTATAATGTTTTACAAAAAAAAACAACTAAAACAACGGTGCTATCGTGTCCCAGCGCAAATTCAGAAAAACTGTAGGCTAACTCGATTCTAGCGCCGATAGATTAGCAAATAGCATTTGTAAATATCCAAGCTGGTGTTTAAATAGTAGGACGGTTAATTCTTTTTATCAGTCTTATCAAGAAAGTATGTTATTTATAGTAGTTAAATATTTATTTTTGATTTTTTAATTTTTATTTATGTTTAAATTATTCAATTTTATTATTCCCTTTGTTCTTCTATTTAAATCGTGCGCTTTACATGATGCCTGCGTTTCAAAAGTAAACGGCAATGAATTGTCAGATTCATGTATTATTTCCAGGTTAGTTTTAGTAACTATTATAAAATTTATAACTTATTATTTACATCAGTATGTTGTATATAATTATTTCACTTTTTATAGGTATATTCTGTACGATGTTAATTTCGCCGAAGGATTTAATTTGCGCAGAGATGTTTATATCAGATTGGCGGTGTGGATTAAACAGCTAGAAAGAAAGAGAAAAAAATGGAATTTGGTAAATAACTAAATTCTGAATTTATTAATTTAAAGCAGTAATGCATGTGGTAACGTTAGTGTTTAATAAGTTCTAATTTTTGAAATTTATGAAATGTAACGTTAAGAGTTTAGTAATCTGCGCAATTTAAGAAATATATTAAAACGGATTATGTACATATTTAATCATGAAATATTTTAGTTTCTTGGTACAAATTCCTAATACAATCAAATTTATTACTCAATAATGTATTATAAAAAAAGGAAATCACGTTATCTGTTATAAATTAGGTTCTACCTCCTTGGAACCAGTTGTATCATTGGCAATCGATGGATATAGGTGTGCAAAAACATTTACCATGGAATTTGTTTTTCAATGTTACCAGCCTGAAAGAATATTCTCCAGTAATGGAACTGGGCGAATTTTTTGCAGGTAAGCATAATTGATGTAAGTTAAATCTCCCAAAATCTAATCAACTACCGTAGCGTAATTAGTTAGACAGTAATGTTTCAGTTCGAATTCTGCTGCCGTACATTAAAAATAGAGAAAAAAATTCATTCACGCTGAGTTAATGTACATAGTTGATGAATTCTTTTCCCCTTCAAAAAATAAAAACACCTAAACTCCATTAAAACAGATGATTGTAGGACACATTTCTCTGATGGTAGATATCGCAAAACTTTAATTATTATATACTATTTAACTAACTAGGTTATAATTGAATAGTGAAAAGTTATTTAAATAATGATATAGAAATTTATCTAGTAAAAGTATAACGATTATAGTTTATACAAAGTGTAAGGAAAACAGATGCGTATTTATAATTGTATAATTTTGAGTTGGAAAACTAAAAATATTTATTCTTCATAATTCTAGCCTGATAAATTAAAAATGAAACATAAAAATCTACGTGATTTACCGCACATACTGTTTTTTCCCCTTTTTTAAAAACTGTACAGGTTATAAAAGATCATAAACAGCGCCAGTGTTAATTTTAATATTTGTAGAAAATAATAAATTTGTTCTACCGTATCACTGATAAATTGGTATGAGAACTGCAGCATATTAACGAACAAAAGGCATAACCGATAAAATAATTAAAACAAAAAAATAGCAATAAATTGATAGGTACGTAGTAAAAGTCAGTACGATTTTTACAAAAAAAGATATTAAACCAACATTATCGCAGACACAATAACATAAGTACGATTAAATGAAACTACAGGAAGAAAGAAAATGTTTAAAAAAAGTAATCGATTATTGTTACAGCAAGTTCGATAAAACGTTACTCATAGGAATCTAAGAATACTTAAATTTTAGACATCATGGCGGCAAATGCGATTAAGCATGGCCGTTAAGAGCTCGATTAGGAATATAGTGAGAGATGAAGAAATACTATAACACTTTGGGTGCCCGTGGGCGTCGGAATAAATTATCTCATACTCCACATTTAGACACCGTGATTATAGATGTAATAAAGCGTTGTCCATAAGAGTAATAATAAACTTGTTAAACTTTCTGGAGACAACTCGAAATTAGAAAAATCAATGCGTGCGGTGTATACGGTAGACAAAGAATCTCTGAGCATTTTGTTAAAGATATAATGAGCCAAAAAGCAAATTAAACATGATAGGGATGAAACGGTGTGGAATTCTTCCAGTTGCAATCAGTGAAATAGTTTCTAAGGTTTCCATTGTTTTAGCATATGTAATTGCCATACGGGTATGATATAATGATAAGCTTGCAAAATTATTGTACTTAATTATTATTGAAATAAGATTAAACTAGTCAAAAACCGGGATACTAAGAAAAGAAAAAGAAATAGAAATGTTTTGTTAAAGTTTAATAAAAATTATATAAATGCTAACATTTTGTTTACTAACTTACTTTTCAGTGTTTCTTTAATGCGTTAAAATGGTATTTAAATTTTTATCTTACATACGTAGTTTATAAGATATTAAACGTGTTACTTATATGGGTAATAATGCAGTGTGCTAAATATATATGTCGTTTTTATCATTTTAATTAACACCGATCAATCATTTGGCGTGCGCGTTTATTCACTAACTATCTGAACAAAGCGAAATTAAATATATGTAAATCTCTCTTTCATTATTGTTTATAGTATTTTAAGTAAATTGCTACTTTTTTATTTTTATTTTATGTCTATGGGAAAAAATGTTTAATACCAATTTTTTAAGTTTCACATTCGCCACTCAGTAGAGGACTTCTGGTCAGTGTATATGTTATCTAGTACGCTCTTTGGAATTCATTAAGCGTGATTAAACGATATAAGAATTATTTAAATTTTTTAAGATCATGTTTTATTATTTTTTAAAATTTTTGTTTAGGATTTAATATTTCGTTTTTTACGATGTGTGTTTTTTTAAAAAATTTATGCAGAAATAGCTGTTGAACATGTACATAAGTTATTTGAGTTTTTTATTTTCCTACTATACCCTGAATTTTATCACGTGCTTTTTTTTTCTTATTTTATATTGATCAAAGATTTTCCGATATTAGTTTTTAAATATATTTTAAAATATGTGCTTATTCAGGAAATAAAAACGTACAGTTGGATTATATCATTATATTACAATATTATGAAGATATATGGTCTGATAAATTCGTGTGGGAAGATAAGTGGAGTTTTAATAATTGCTCGAAACCTCATAATTACGTGTAAGTATGTGTTTGAAATTTCAACTAATTTATATGAAAAATGTATTTTATGCACTATATCACTAATTAATTTAGTCAAAACAGATTCAGAGTGAGCGCTGATTATTTTTAAATTAATAAACATTTTCCCGTTTAAATTCTTTTTAATCGATCATATTAATGATTCGTGTTACAGTATGTGCTTATATACAAAAGAAAAAAATCGTACTTGTATGTTAACATAATGGTTCCGAATTTTTGAAATTTTTATTACAAATAAATTAAAATTTTTAATCATTATTCAAAATATTTATAATTTGGAGAAAGTAAAATGTTAGGAGTACTGTGTCGCTTATTATGAAATTTATTATTTTCCATTATGAATATATTACACCGTTAATGATGTTGTAGAGATAAAAATTATTTACTTTATTTTAATATTGTTATGTTCGTGAACATTCCAGTTTTAGATTTTTTTTTTTTTTTTTTGATAATACTAAGAGTTACTATGACGTCTTTCGATTTAGACAACGATCGCTCAACATTAACCAAAAAAGTTGTTCCATACGTTTATTTTAATTGTTTAAAAAAAAATATGTATGAAGAAATTGTACTAAATATAAACAGTCAAGTCGTACTTTTGTTTTGATATTTTAATTTATTTGCATCCTAGAATATTTGACATTTTCTTTCTAGGGAAGTAGACGAAAATTTATTTATGGGTCGAATTCTCGGTTATGATAATATAACTGCATCTCGTGTTGAATGTGTTTCATTTCATGGCCCTGCATCTATGCTAACAGAAGTAGTCGATTCTCTGAACGGAAGGTAATCAGGTAATTTAGTCTGCGATATTTTACTGTTATCAAATGTTGCCATCTATCGTGGTAATTTACATTTTATAGTTCTGTAATGGATCGGCGGACGTACTCGAATCCGACACGTTATGGCTTTGTTTATCCTGTATATTGACGAAGACTTTTAATTAGTTTTCATATTAACTGAAGCTCGAAATTTAATTTAAATTTCTGATCCACTACTATGATGTGTTTGAAATAAGAGTGATATTTGTCATTTGTTTTATTATCAATTACAGTTTATGTTCATGTCACAGTTACTAAAGAATGGATGAAACAATTTAACAAAGTGTTGGGCAGGGAGCTTGGTGCGTAATCCTCATTCGTAGCGTAACATATTTAAATAATATGATAAGTTATATATTTTAAAACCTTAATTTACGTTACAAAAGTTATAGTTTTATATATTACACGGACACAGAGTACCTTCAATTTATTAAAACATATAACATTTATTTATATTAAATTATTACTTAAATTAAAATACAAGTTTTACAAACATTATTAATTCACAAAATATATATAAAAATTCGTCCTTACCGGTTTCGTCTACTTGACATATTCATGGACTGAATTTTGTTGTATTATTTATTTACATTAATATAAATAAATGTTATATGTTTTAATAAATTGAAAGGTACTCTGTGTCCGTGTAATATATAAAACTATAACTTTTGTAACGTAAATTAAGGTTTTAAAATATATAACTTATCATATTATTGAGACAAACGATTACAGGAAGAAATAACACATAAGTAACATATTTAATTCGATATGAAGTTATTCAGTTAGAAGTGCTAAAAGGGATTAAAATATAATGTTAAGAGTAACAAACGGTAGTTAGTAGTTGACATTTTTTTTTTTTTTTTTAATTGGGATCGTCAATCGGGGACCTTGAAAAATAAAATAACGTTATATTTTTAAGAATAAAAAAAATGTTAAGGAAGTCCCATACTTTTGATAGGGCGTCGGGATTGTGAAGTTAAGGTTCACAATGTACTAATCCCAACGGTACTAATGCAAGTAGGGGGACCAGTTCCGTTCTCTTGGTCGCTTTTATTTTCCCAGATTTCTCTGGTACCTAATTATTTCAGGCTGAGTAAACTTGGGAGCGACTTGGATCCGGAACGAGACAAGTCTCAAACCCGTGACCTCTGATTTGATAGCAAATCACCTTAACCATTAAGTTACCACGTTGCCTATATAATACCTTTTTTGTTATTTTACGCTCATTTTCAGCCTTCATTTTAGTCACGAAAAAAAATGCAACCTGACTATTTTGAATTGGTCATATAACTGCCGATGGATGACTGATATTTACAAGCTGAATAAACAAAACAGTATGCGGTTATATACATTTATAACGGGCGAAATGACGACATTTTCTTGATTTTTTTTCGACAGCATAAAAACTTAGTTAAAAATTGTTAACAACATCGATTAGTACATGTTTTGGGGTACTTGTTCAATTTTTTTTCATAGAAAATTATTTGAAAATAGCGGAACTACAGCTGTATTCCGGGAGCGCCTTGTTTTGGAAATCACTTGCGCTGGACAAGATAATTCGAGAACGGTTCATCTGAAATTCGAATTTCAAAAAAATTTCGTTAGTATATTGTATTGCCTATCTAGTAGCTGAACGAAAGATTTGTCAAAATTTTAATTGAAAAAAAAAATTGCGACGGTTTTGACAAAAAGTTTATTTTTTCAAGGTGTTAAATTTTCGTTTACTGGCTATTATCATAATTAGTAAGTAGTATAAATTTGGTGTTGATCGGACTGATAGTTTTTTAGTAATTGTGTCAAGCGCAAAGGTACTTTAAAAAAAATATGATTCTGGGATAATCGTGTTTAAAGTTTTAAGTTTGTTTCTTTTATATTTAAAATTAATCTATTTAAACTTACATGGAGTTTCCAAAACGGGAAGAGCAGTGTAAGTGTGCTGGAATGATGCTATTTCAGCCTTTTTATTTTCTGGCAGCGCTGCGAAAGCTTTCTGCCAATCACACCATGAGTCAGTTCCGCGCGGGAATTTTTCCTGTTGTGGATTTTTATCTGTCAAACTATAGTGAAAGTATGTAGCCCAAATCGCATTTTCCATTTGCTTCAGCAGATTTAGTGTTTCGGCGAATTACCAAACCGTAGTACACTGTCAACTTGTCAATCATTTTTCCACTCAATTTTTCCTTTTCGCTGCGACTTTTATTATTTTTTTTGGCATTCACGTAAGCGATTGCCCATCCGATTTTGGACATGCCCAATGCATCCTTTTTTTATAACATAATTAAACAATTTGATAAGCGCACTGTAAGTTTTAGAATCACTGTCGCCAATATGATTTAAATATTTTACTCCATGTAGTTCTTTGGAGGGTCTGAACATTTCTGCCATGCCATCAACTTCCATTTTACTGGATGACCCTGTGTGGTTAGCGAGACAGTTCGGCTCATGGGTAATCTTCCACTTTTCATATTCAGCTGTGTCTAGCTTTTTCGACCACGATCCACACATTTCGCGTACGCATTCTTTATAACCACATCAATGATTTTTCCACTATAATAGCCGATGAAGGATGCAACACCGTATAGTGACGTATATCCACGTCTTTTCCATGTGCCATCATCTGATATTGTAAACTCATTTTTATTTTGTGATCTCGATTGTTCTTTTTCTTGTTTTACAGACAACTTCATGAAACTGTCGAAAACGGTTTTAACAGTATTAGATATGTGTTCTAAGATGATGTAGTACATAGGCTGAGATAGAAATGGCGGCATATCCATAAACCAGGCAAAATTTAGTACAGCTTGCTAAGCCTAATCCGAGCATTCGCATTGTAAAAATGAAACGTCTGTTTATTTCATATGAATGCTGGACATACTCGCACGAAGGAATATTGCGCTGCTCACAGTCGTTGCAACTGCTACTTTAAAACCAAGCCCACATGTATCGGTTGGTGCAAATTTTATATCACTTTTACACTTTTTACACTTCACTAACTCCATAAAATTATCGAAAATTATCTATCGGCATGATGACCTCATCGGCAACCTTTAGTTTTTTTTTGAGACGCACTAAAACTCCTTTCGTCGGTCTCTGCGGTTTTCGGGTTGATATGTTGTTTTTTTCGTTTTGGCCTGTCTTTGCGAAATCCTGAAGATGCTCTTCTTTCACGTGTTGCTTTGTTATGTGAGTGAGGCATATTATAATACAAAAAATTTGATGTTCCGATGAGCGAATTTGAAGAGCTTTGACATTACAACGTTCGAATGTATATACACATCTGCTAAAAGTATATCTGATGTTGAACATTCCAGAGTCTATACACAGCTGCTCTAGAATTTCAAGATCATAAATTTCGAAGGATACAATAGAGCGGTGGAAGTCGACGTACTGTTTATATTTTGTTATACCGAACTGCAGCTGCATCACTCAGCGGAGCTGCGCGCGCTACTCGAGATAACGCGCTATAAGTAGCTATAACTTTGGATCTAATGTTCCGATCATTATGAAATTTGTTTTTAAACTTTTACAAAGTAACTTTTCTAGATTTAATGTGGGCGAATTTAGAGATAGTACTATTCGTATCCATTTCTCTGAGCAAATCATATTCTATATTCATCAAAGAGAGAGAATTCCGACGTTCTTGACTCTTCGTATTCCACCTTAATTCATTTTTTATACGCTTTAATGTCGAAAATGAACGTTCACCACTGCAGTTAGTGATCATAAGAGACAAATAAATTCGCAAAGCAATTTCTAAATTGGGCAAACATGATTCTAATGAATTTTCAATTAGGAATTTATAATATTGAATTTCCAGAGCTTCGTTTTTGAACTGTCAATCGCACTAGCCACATCCGTTTTCAGTAGCTTGGCAAACTGCACTAATTCGTCGTCTAGACTGTCTTCCAAATCATTTGCATAAGCACTGATCATGGTTGGAGTTTTTTTCAAAATCCCTTCTGCTGCAATAGATTTTAACTGTCGAAATATTCCGAAAATACTACTAAGTTTTTGGTATGCTTTCATGCGTTTATCTAAAGCAGATAGTGTGTTAGCAATAATGACAACAAACATCTCAATTTCAAACTGTTTACGAAGTGTTTCATTTTCAACAAATTCGTCAAATGTACTGGAACCGCTAAAATGGTCATAGTTTTGTGTCGTCTTGAAGTCTATTGCTGATGTTCATGACAGCCTGTCAGATCTTTGGCTTTTGCTCCAATATCTGAAAATGTGGATAGCATTGTTTAGACATATCTGTGTAATGATTCATAAAGAGCGTACCCTGTATTAAGTTCTATATTAGACGATTGCAGCGTCGCACTAGTCGTTTGCGATACCATTCCACGTAATTGCCATTATTTTCGTTTTCAATTTATTCATCCTTGAAACTAGTCTGTAAGTTTGATTACGACACTTTGCCTTTTGATCTATATTATTGTAAATGTCATCCAACACTTGCTTAATAGTGGTAAAACCACATAAAAGTGGCTTCGCAGCATCAACTCTGGCGGACCACCTAGTATCCGACAACCTTTTCAAAATCGGAATTTTCGAAGTAAGAGCTTTCGTAAGAAGATCCCAACGATGTGTAGAAGCAAAAAAAAAAAATTATAAAGATTTTCAATAAAATCGAAAAAAAAATAATGCTTCTGTACAGTCTGCAACGAACTTAGCAACTAAATTTAATGAATGTGCAAGATAGGGAATGTATTCTGCATACTTATTTATTCCTTTATTTCGTGATTGCAGGCCGCTGTATTTTCCGCTCATGTTGCTCTGGCATTATCATAGCTTTGTCCACGACAATTTTTAATATCGACGACATTCTTACTTAAGAAATCTAGTAAACGTTGGGCAAGTTGTTCAGCATTATGGTCTTCCATGTCTAAGAACTTAACAAATTTCTTAACTGGCCCAGATAGTAGAACATAGCGTACTGTCAGAGTCAGTTGGTCTACATGCAATATATCTGGAGTAGAATCTAATGATACTGAATAGTACCTGGATCTCTTAATTTCGCAAATAATTTGATACAGCATGCTTGATGCAATTAATTTGATAAATTCCTCGTATGTTGTTTTAGATAAATATGACGTGTGTCCTTTTCCTTTATGGGCATAAGTTTGAATATGTTGCGCCATAAAATCGTTAAATTCGGAAAGTAATTCTAATAAACCTAAGTAATTCCTATTATGTGTTGAACCAACAATTTCATCATTAGCCCTCGTTTTGCTAATAACTTTATTACTGCAGTAATTCGTTTTAAAAGCATCTGCCAATAATTTTGCTCAGTCTGAATTTGGCTCACGAGTTGAAAATCAACACACGCATTCTTGTTTTTGCGATTTAACAGCGAAATTATAGCTTTCCCATGCGGAGTGCTTTCTTCATGCCTTTTCAACAAATTGTTCGCATTCTTCCAGTCATCAAACCCATCTTTCGTAAACCGTGTTGACTGATTAATATCTGAATCTATAACTTTGCGAACAAAACAGAAAAGTCGCCCTTTAGTTTCTGAATTGCATGACTAATTTCTAACGTGAGTTTTAGTAGTAGGTTTATGTTTATAAGTGAAAAATTACTTTTGGCAGAATCGTGGATTAATTTCTTTTTCATACATTTTCTTTGAACTTAAAAAGTCACTGTTCATATGTTGCAGTTCGCTGCTTCCTTTCGCAATCCATTAATTTCTGTCAAAGTTTGCCGATTTAGCGTCCTTACCGGAGAATGTGACGTTTGCACGCTGCCTGAGGAAGCCTGAGAAATTGAAACGATTTTCCTGAGAAATTGTCATAAAACGTAGTCTGGAATTCATCATAATTATTATCATTATTTTCTAACTCAGACAGGGTGATCATATATCGTCATGGCGGCTGAATCTGTCTCAATATTCAGCTTATTTTAATACCAAAATAGAAAATGTCCTTTGAGAGCTCTTTTCGAAAAAAAAAAAAAAAAAAACATTTATCCCGGTTAAAAAAAAATATTTAGCTTATTTTAATATCACGATTGAACATGTCACAATCCTTTCTAAGCAAATTATTTGTGAACGAAATTGGTAACGATCTTACTCATTCCTTTTATAACTTACATAGACTTATTGTTAGAAAATAATTTCTTGATATATGATTGCTAAATTATAATAAAAATAATGTGAACTGTATGTCTTACAAATAAATAGACAATTTCAATATTTCGAATCGAGCTATTTAAATTCTACTACGCATCCACACTGAGTGTCGAGTAAGAGTGCTCGCATACGTCAGACTTTTTGTAGAGCCAATTATCAGGCCGATTAAAATTCTGCACATTTATACGAGCGACTTTTTGTAGAACTTGCGCGTTTACCTTATGAAATTATGACGTGTTTTATTTTCGCTAACAAAATAATAATCGGTTACCGATTGTCTGCAATGGATTGTCTTCGTTGGAAAAGGTGTAACGTTTCACGTTTTAGTGATATCAACTAAATTCAATATACTACGACTTAATGAGTTTCACTCAAAAAATTACGCTCAGGCGGAGGCGGGTCTAGATACGCGGGGCCCGTAGCAATTGCTAGTCTTGCTACGTGGCTAATCCGGCACTGGTGGCTATCGAACCAGGAAAACTGGGAAACCAGGAATAAACCGGGAATTTAAAAATTATATTTGAATAGCCACCATGTAGATCTTACAAGTTTTTTTATAGCTATTAAATTTTACTCACCAATTTTCAAAACAATCTATATGGTGTTATAAATCTGAATAGGTCTAGGGAAAATTATTTTATACTTTTTAGTCCATTTTAAAAACATGGTCTTTAAGAAAAAATTTTTATTTAAATAATTACTTTCGGATTTTAAGTCTTATGATCAAACATCCTGATGAGAATATGACAGACTTGATAAAAAATATATTTCAGAGTGATAAAACTTCAGGTGTTGTTATCGTAATTTTCATCCAACATTACCTTTTTGGAGTCGTCATCAAATTCATATTACAATAATAATTAAAAACTGCATTAAATATTCATTAAATTCTTAGCATTCCGTTCAGAAAAATTCCACCCAAACAGACAGAAATGAAAGTGAGTTAATAAAAACGTGATAAAATTACATAAGCAGAAGCAGAAGCAGAAGCAATGTTTCGGTGTGACAAACACATTGTGCCACTCATCGATGCACTCTTACTACTTGTGCTTATGTCTATCATGAAAATCGTCTATGAGACAGAGAGAAAGCATATGTTCGTGCATGTGTGTATGTAAAAAAGAAAGAGAGAGAGAGAGAAAGCAAGTAGCAGTGTAGGGAGGGCAGAACAGGCCTACCTTAGTTAAGCCTGTGGCAACGCCACTTTAATTAATATTAATATATTATTAATAAATATTAATATAGAAATATAATATTTATATAATAATGCATTGTCATCCAGTTTTGAGCTATGTTCAAAATTTCAAGTCTATGTCCCACTGGGAAGTTATATTAAAATCGATTGTAAACAAAAACGTGGTAAAAAAAAACACTAGTAACAAAAATCTGAAGTGATTTATATAGACTGTACAGGAAGAAATGCGTAACGTCTTTCCTGTGGATTCTGAGTCATGTTGGAATGCACGGGAGTGACAATTTTGATCTCGCAGCGCGCTCCGCAATATACTCACCAATGCCAGAAAACATCTACTCCGACACTAACTCATATATTTATGAGCATGTGCAAATTGCAGTGGAAATCTCAGTTGATAACACAAAGAACTTTCCTGAGAACCATTAAACTAACTACCGACCCCTGATGGCCCCCCGATTCGTATAAACAGGGAAGAGTACTCAGTACTTAATCGTTTCTGGACGGGACATACTGTCCCTTGTGTAGGCTGTCAAATGAACCAACTGTGATACATCTGACTTATAACTGCAGTAAGTTTGCGCAGAACCGGATGACACATAACATGGAGATCCCTGTGCACAAAATTCTCTCCAACATTCCTGGTGCTATGGTCAAAATTTTGGCATTTGCTCAAGGAAACCAAATTACATTTGTATGTGTAGAATTCGCATAGTATTCTGTAATAGTCTATGCAGAACACAGACATGTAATAACAGGAGGGGAAAAATACGAAATAACAGAGGTAAATAAAAGAGAAATAGAAAAATGCAAATGGCCTCCCGCTATACATTCGCTGATCCGTTGCATACTAAATTTATGCATCCCAGTTTTTTGTTTCTCTCTTGCCTCCATACGTTACACTTGTTCAAATCAAGGTCTGTTGTTAAAAATTCTAATTTCGGAACCGATTAAAGTCAGTTATAAAATAAAGTAACAAATTTCGGTGTATTATCATTTTTTTTTTTTTTTTTTTTTTTGTTTTGTTTTGTTTTGTATTTTATTTAACCAAAGTATTGTCTCTTTTCATTGTGTTGTTGCGCATCATTTTCTAATAATAGTGTAATGGCTACTTTAAAAACAGATTATTATTTATTACCTAACTTCATTTTGGTTGCCATTTATTAGTCTAGTCGACTGAGCTTAGCCTCCCCAAAAAAGTCATACAAAAGAGATCACGTATCAGTAAATTCGCTTGTATACATTATTCGGATTGTGCAGTCTAATTAATGGCATATTTTCAATATTTTCGTGCATTCCAGAATATTTTTGTATACTGTCGGAATTCGAACGACAGGTTAAAGTAGTTTTATAACACACGTATATTTCTATATATTCGCTTTATAACTAAGGTCGAAAATATACATTATATTAATATGATTTAGGTGCCCTTTTATCTATTGAAAATGTTGCAATATTTTACTTTTTTTTTTATGCCACTTATTTAATTAATGACAAATGATTCCAAGGGCACTAATATTTACGAGAATTTGATAATGTCGAAATATTTCAGAACTATTTTATTTGAACACGCTGAAATTGTTTTGCACGATAATTTTGGCGGAATAGAATATTGGAAATGCAGGAAAAGTATGAAATTTGCACCTCATTTAATAGTTGAAGCGAAACGTTTTATGAGCAATGAACTAAATGTTTCAACTACACCTGATGCGGTAAGTAGTTGAACTATTATAATACTTCTTTTTGACTGCGAATGTTTTCTGCTGTTTATTTTGTTAGCTATTCTCTTTTCTATTACGCAATCATAAACTTTCTGTATATGAAAGTACGTAACTTTACCGAAATCAGAGGAATACTTAAATGAATTTTAAGATAGTTCATTGGATAGAGTATGTCGATAAAAGTCAACTTATTGAACAGAAGGAGAAGTGTTCTTGTTCAATCGATAAACCTTAAAATATTGTATAAATGCTTAGAAATATTTTATGACAGTAAAAAAATGTCACTAATAATGAATGTGATTTGATCTCATTAATTGTTATCGACGGTGTAATTTTCAGGATGTGCCGATATCGAATGACAAAAATCTTCCATATATATGTGTTCATCTTCGCAGAAAAGATTTTTTGCGCGCCTATCATAAAGAAGTGCCCAGCATGAAATGGGCAGCACATCAAATAAAAATAAAATTACAGCTACTTAATGTTAGTTGTCTTTTTATAGCAACTGATTCCGCACCGGACGGTAAGTTTTGTTCGTATTCAGACTGCTAAATACGTAAATAGTCTAAAGTGAAAGAAAAACAAAAGCGAAACTTATAAAAAGTGCAGTTTACCTCATCGTCTAGTAAATAATTAAGTTGTGCGCGATCAAATTACTGATTGATGTCTCTGCTAAATGTACCGAATCGGTTTTTAATAAGCAAAAGAAAAAAGAAACAAAAAGGCCGCAACTAGTTTCGGCACAATTAAAACGACCAAAACGCAAAACGTACGTAACAGCTCGAATACGTTCTCAATGAATAAAAGTTACCGAAAAAAAAAAAGAACAAACAAAAAAACATCATTTGTTTAGTGACTTAGTGACTGCTCTATAATAAATGTCTGGAACCCGTACGCGTTTTGGACATTTTGAATATGCGTAGTATAGTTTTCTTCATTATTAAAATTCAAAATTTCAGCCTATTAAAATACGGGAAAAGCAAAATGAATGCAGTTACAAATTTATTATTTAAAAAAAAAAAAAAAAAGATAACATATTAACCTCCCGAATTTAAAGCAACAATAATAATAATACTCATTAAAAATAACACTGGAAACAAAACTGAATTTTGAACTACAACTATTCAGCACTGAAGTAGGATTAGTACTGTATTGGGTATTATCTTATAGAACATGACGACATAGATATTGGTTGAAGAAAGTATAAAAATTAAATTTTTACGTGCATTCTATTGGAATTACATTTACTATTTTTGGATCGACGTTTGTATTTCTTGTTGATGCAATATATATATATCTTTTAAAAGTGCAAGACGTAAAACTTGGGTTGTTAGTTGAATTTATAATAAAGTAAATTGACTAAATGATATGCAAGCGATCTATCCCTCATTCGATATTGAATGAACTAAATATTTAATAGGTGTAAATTCATGGCGAGCATTCATACTCGCAAGTGACATATTAGCGTAATGTATCTAAGATATTTTTTAGGACTAAACGAGAAAAAGCAATTGATCCTTCTATTCTCTTCAGATCCATTAAACTTTTAAGAGTTCATTGTAAAAAACTTCGTAGGACTCACTTCACTCTTAGATGTCTCCTGTTTTAAGGATCCGACGTGAAAAGTATTTGTTCGGCTAGTTTCTATTGGCCGCATTTTACAAAAATTATTCGACAGTTCTTTGAATATGAGTTTTAAATCGTTTTTTTCAGCGAATATTTTATTTTTCACAGTTTAGGTTCATTCCGATCACATCCAGAACACTTAAATGAGTTACGAAAGACGTTTATTATATATACTGTGCAATTTTCTCGCCTTTCTTTTTCTTTCCTCATTCTGTCCATCTGTGCCGTTTTATTTTCCGATCGATAAATCGTTGAATTTTCCACTCGTACTACTGTGATTTTAGGTTATCTCAAAAACTAAGTTTTAAGAACATTATTTAAATATTTTTAAGTTTGCATAAAGCAAACATTTTTTTTATTTTGTTTTGAATATACCAGTCTAATATTCCAAGCTGTTCCGAAAATTATTTCGTAAAAGTTTTATCCGATCCCAGTATAAAAAAATTACCTTTTTTCTTTTCTTTTTTTTTTTTTTCGCTTTGAATTGACCATGATTCTATTAGTATTTGAAGTTTTTATAAAGCGCACCGCGCATCATGTTAAATTGTAAATTTCCAGTATCTGAACATTCATTAAACTGACCCGCTGTGTGAATTTCGTGTTTTGGTAATTCTTATTCGTCTAGAATGCGATCTGACTATTTTTGTAGTGGTCAAGATGTGAATTATTTCACGTTAATTTTTTCAGTTTAACATTCCGATATTTCAGCTCGACATTTTCTATAAATGTATACGCTTCCCGTCGTTTCGTAAGTTTCATTAATAAGCGAGATTAGTAACTTAGCGTTCTTCTTCTTCCTAACGTTTCGCGGTTACCGCGCGAAGCGATCACATATGGCACGATTCAAATGACCCTAATTTTTGTGTCACAAATTAGTCCATCTATAGAGGTTATTCCAGTCCATTCTCGGATGTTCTGAATCCACGAGCGTCTTCTACGTCCTACTCCTCTTCTTCCTTCAATTTTCCCTCGAAGAAGAAGTCTTATCATCTTGTATCTTTCTCCTCGGATGATGTGGCCGAAGTATTTGATTTTTCTATCCTTGATTGTTTGGCGAGTCGTTCTTTCTTCTTTAATTTTTCTTAATACTGTTTCATTTTTGAATGTTTGATTGAAATTTGTCGTTACCCTCAGTTGTCTTCAAATCTATTCGGTCTTCATTTCTTTTCCGCATTTTTATTCTTTGGAACTTAAGTGAAAATTTTGCCACCTGAAGGTTATGATCCGACCCAATATCTGCATCCGGATATGTGACTACTCTCTTAACAGCATTTCTGTATCTTTTATTTATCATGATGTAATCTATCTGATTTCTGACAATTCTTCCAGCACTGTTATTGGGTGATGTCCAAATATATAGTCTTCTTTTTTGAATTTGAAACCATTCATTACCACACAATTATTTTGTTGACAAAAATGAAATAACCTTTCCGCTCTCTGATTTGTTTCACCAAGTCCAAAAGGGCCAACTAAATTTTCTCTTCCACCAACTGTTTTTGACTATCGTTATTTCCGAATTTCTTAAATTATTTATAAGTTTTTGGATATTATCATAAAATTGTTTGGTATCATCATCGTATTTTGAGTCGGATGTTGGTGCGTATATTTCTATTATATTTAATCTAACTCCTCTCTGTTTCACCTTATCCTAGCTATTCTATCCGAAACTGGTACAGATCCTACTACAAGTTCATTTATTCTATTGTCAATAAGCAATCCCACTCCGTTTCTATGATTTGTATCTGTATTTCCTAAATAGTAAAGGTGCTATCCTTATATTTTAATATTCCGTTAGTGGGCCATCTATGTTCATATATACCAAGGATATTTATCTTCATTCTTCTCATTTCTTGGCGTAAGTTATCCATTTTTCCAGATTGGAACAAATTTCTAACATTCCAAATTCCAATCAAAATATGTTTGGTAATCTTTGCAAACGGTGGTATTCTTCGTGCACTGTGCTCATTTAAGGGCTGTACCGGACTGAGGGCCATTTTTTATGTTTTTCTACCATGCGATTACCTGAGAGGTTATACAGCGGTGGTTCCCCGTAGCCTTCCGTTGGATTTTTGTCAGGATTTACTCCCTTAGCCGAAAGGGTTCAGTTTTAAGATGCCGAATATTCGCCTGATCGTTCTGAATTGACTTCCGCCAATCCCACTGAGCTTCATGGTCACGAATGAGTTGCTGATGATAGTTTGCAATTCGTACGAAGTAAATAGCTTAATAGAATTTATTAGTAAGGACACCTTTTTTCCGTTTTCTTATCAGCTTTATATTGTGAGTTCAAATTTAGCTTTCTTTCTCAGCGCCAAGCCCGCCGAAGAGGAAAGGAACCATTCTGCACGACGTGGACGTACAAAACTCACGTGGTTGTTGTTTCGTTTCTCCGCTGGTTAGACTAGTACCATGTGACGGTCGAGTGACTACTTACCAGAGAAGATGCCTTTAATTACAACAATCTGTACCCCGCAGGGTAACTTAGCGTTAAGAAAAGTATTAAAAATCGCCTTATATTTCGTTACTCGGTTACAAAATGGTTATGCCAGTCTAATTTATATACAGTTTTAAATACATATGTAAATAAAATGTAAATAAATATGTATATACAGGGCGTCTCATTTATTTTGCAACCCAAAAAGAAGAACGATGAAAAAAACATACGTATAATGAAAAAAAATGAACATTACTACTTATAACGTATAACATATGTTGGAAATGTCCACCGCCTTCCTCTCGGCGGCGCGCTGCACGTTTGACGAGGTTGTGGAATACATTTTTCAGCATCTCTGGTGGGATGGCGTTGATTGTCTCAGTTATATGTTATTTCAATTCTGCAATCGATGCCATCGGTTCACGGATACTTAATTTTTCAAGTAACTCTACAAAAAGAAATCAATGGGTGACAAATCCGGGCTGCGGGGAGGCCAAACTCCGACAGAAATTATTCGATCGTCGAAAATTTCGCGCAATATTTCTAGCGTAACCGTGGCAGTGTGTGTTGGGTGCCTTCTTGCTGGAACCAACATGACCTCTCCTCTTTCTCCAGTAACGCAATATAACACGGTACATCTTCGTGTTAACCGTTTTCTCGAAGAATATTGATCCCACTATTCTCATGCGTGGCTGAAGGCTGCTCTCTACATACCTGTGTAGATTCTCACTCGACCAATATCGAAAAGTCCGCGCCTTGATATACTCTGTGCGATGAAACTATGCTTCACCACTGAAGTTCAATGCTATTTAGACTGTCAGCACTATGCCTACGAATAAATTGTGCTAACCATTTACAAAACTGGACACACTTTGAACGGTCTGGCGGTTTTAACTCTTCAACGAATGTGCCGCGCTATGCCTTCAGTTTCAGCGCTTTTAGACCACGAAAGGCACTGGAGCGGTGAATGACAGTTTTCAGAGTTAATTTTCGCACTAATTTGATGGTTTCTCAGTCATTTTCTTCGAACAGAGCTCGGCAGTTCCTTCTTTTTCGGCCCCGCTGAGAGTTCTCAGGGAAAATGATCGATCAGCCGCTTAATTGTGCTTTTATTAGGCACAGGTGAATCGTGAAATGCATTTCTAAACCGTTCTTGAACGATCGCGGACGAAAGTAATGTTCAATAATGAACGCCCGCTTTTTTGCACACAGCACCATACTCTAACATTGACTCATGATCTACACTAAACCGTCTCACTCGCTCTGCAATCGACATCGCTATGTTAAGCACACTTTCAGCGAAGTTATTTGGAGGGGGTGGGGGTGGGGGGGGGGATTACCCGAATTTTAGTATAAATATTTTTTGATGATAATGCGGATGAAGCAAGTAAAAATTTTGTTAATTTAAGTAATTATCGAAATACATAAAATCCTCGTTTATATGATGCCTATAAATAAACGTTAAAAAACGATTTACGCAGAGTCTGCTTTGTATTAATGCTTTAAAAATATAAAAGAGGTCGGTAAAAGTTGCACCAACCGGTTCCCGATGATAAATTTATCAGACAAACGTTCCAAACGCGGAATGTAGTTATTTTCTCCGCTTCAAGAAAAACATTGAAATACGAAATTATTTCAGTATTTCATGTCCGTGATTTAGTGTTTTTCCGTGAAACGGAGAAAATGGTACATTTACAAGTGATTTATCAGAAGCGAACGCGAAAAATTCAAAAAACACCGTTGCTTGATCCACAAGAACCAAATTTGATAGAGATCGTGGTTCTACACGAAAATTACTTATGTTTTTTTCATTTTCTTTTCTTTTTGCAAAAGCTTTTTTTTTCTTTTTTTTTTTTGTGCGCCGCTAAGAACTTATATATCTAGAAACAAAAAAAAAGGAAAAGAAACGTCTGATAAATTTCGATTCGGTCAAATGTTGTGACTGTATAACGGAATCAAAATAGCTGGAATGACGGAGAGAGGAAAGACATAATATAAGATGTGCAATAACCAGTAGAGAGTTTGACTTTCAACAGATGAGAATACAGAACGTAACGTTCGACAGAAAGGTGTAAGCATTCAAAGAAGATGTGATTAACGTTATAGACCACACTATTTTATTCAGGTGAAGAAGGCACTTTTTGAAGAGAAAGGCAGAAGAGAATGGTTAAAACTCGAACGAATAGTAAAAATGTCAACAAATGAGTGAAGGAAACGCAAGGAACTAGGAAATAGAAGGTAGATTGGATTAAATAGGTAGATAAAAAGAACGTTTTCTTTTTGGTAATATTATTTATTTCCTTATTACCACTTCAGGGTTCTTCTGTTAACTATAACGTACAACCCACCCAATAAGGCAAACTTTTCTAAAATTTCCTAGTAAGTTCTCTATAGAATGTTACCTACTTACCTCGAATTGAAAGAATTCGGAAAATTGCGCAAGACTTGTCAGCGTTTCTTTTGAAAATAATGGAAAACCCGGTAATTTTTTTCTTCATAAATATTCAGATGTGTAATTTTTGTATTAAAAACATTTTTTTTTTTTTAATTTTCCATTTATTTTCTTTAAAAATCAAGATAAAATGAGTTTTTTATTTTATTCTTGGTTTGTCTTATTAAAACAGAACAAAAAAAAATATGCAAATTTATGGAGAATCGATTATTTATTGAAAATTAAAAAATATTTGCCTTTCAGAATTTAATGAACTAAAAGCTGAGTTGCCAAATTATAAGTTTTTTAAGTATAATCCTGATATTGAAAACCGTCGCAGATATAAAGATGGCGGAATAGCGATTGTTGACCAAATTATTTGCTCGTATGCGAGGTATATATAAATGTTATTCATTTTTTAATTGCTTTTAACATTTAATGATTTTTTTTTTCTGAATTTTATCCGAAACGCATTTTTTTTCGTAAATATGTCGAGCGTTTTTATTTATATTCGGAAAAGAAGAAGAGAAGATAGGAAGAAGAGCATTTAAAACTTCGGAAATATTTAGTTTATAAAGCGGTTTTGTTTTTTATGTTTAGCAAAAGATATTTTCAGGGGCCCGTAACATGTTTCATGAAATACGAAAAGAAATGCTTATTTTTATTGGAATTATGTGTTTTTTAATCTGTCACATCTTGGTCCGCGCCAATTACGCAGTTTTTATTCTTGGTATTACTAATTCTTCTGGTTGAACTCACGATTATTTAAATACTAGTTAAATTTAAAATAAAAGCGGTTTGATTTCGTGCATCTTGTTTTCCTCCTGCGAAGATGATATGCCAAAGCTAAATTAATTATTTTCGTTGCAAGATGCATTACCGTAACCTGTGAAAATATGTACATAGTTATAGAAAATAAATGAAATTTATCTTCCGATCAAAATATGCGTTGAGGACCGGTAAACATTTACTGGAACTGCCAAAATGATATGAAAAGTGCGTTTTTGTAACTGGCTATTAGCAAAACAGTAATGAATAGATTCAAAAATACGTTCCACTAAAATGTTCACTAATTTGACGCGTTTGTTCATTTTTTATGATTTTTGGCAATCACTTTTGAAACGTATTAATTAAAAAAGAAGAAAAATGTTAAATTTTACTTTTAGAAAATATTCATCCTGTAGACGGAAGGCGGTAATTATTAAATTGTACATCCTCATTTGAAAAATTTTAGGTATGTTAAAAAATCTACTATTTTAAATTGCAAATAGTTATCTTTTTTCGTATTAACTAAAAATTAATTTCTTATACATTGTATTATTCTAGTCGAATTCATAACTCAGCGATTGACTTGAAATGTTTCAGCGACCATCGACGATCTGAGAATTGCTGATCTCTACAGTTTTCTATTTTATTGTTGCGATGTAATTTTTTTTTTTTGAATTTTTCTTCTTCGGAATATATTTAATTTAGTTGTTCTTTTTTAATTATCTAGATTAAAAGTTTTTTTTTTTTTTTTTTTTTTTTGCATACATTTTTAATTGGATCCATTAGGTTCTAGTATAAAAATAATACGCTTCCACATAATAGGAAGTGCAGATTATTCAAATAAACACAAAAACGAAAACGTTACTTGATTAATTTGGTTTAACAAATGACTAATTAGTCAAGAATTTCTCTCCCTACCTGCCTTTAAGTAAATTCCTTTTTTCTTTTTTTGAAGCAATTTTAACTGATTTTAGCCATTAATTTACTATAATGAGCAGTTGAAAAAACAATATAATAAAACGGGTAGGATGTGTACGATGAAGCGTGTATGAAAGCTGACGAATAAGGTGGAGGTGTGTGCGCTCTTGCCTTACAACTTTGCGCAGTTTACACGCGTACAAAAGAAAACAAAGCGATTTTCGTATAGCTTTATCTTGGTCGAGTTAATGCGGCTAATGTGTGTTATTTAATCTGTTAAATCTAATAGTTCACTCTAGTTTAATATTATTAACTAGCTACCTGCAGAACGTTATTACCGAGTTGAAACGTTGATAGTACACAAAATAATCAGTATTATTTTATTAGATATTTTATAGGAACGCACCAATCGACGTTTTCATTCCGTATTCAAGAGGAAAGAGAAATTCTTGGTTTCCAGCCATCAACTACATTTAATAGACTTTGTGGCACTGAAATTCTCGACTGTTCGCAGCCTGCGAAATGGTTAATTGATAATGCTGTTGTATAAAACATGAAAAAATTCTATAAGACTGAAATACTAGTATAGTATAAGTATGATTGTAATTGCTTTCGAATTTTTTGTTTTGTTAAAAACATTTTTGTAACGTTTTTTTTTTTAGTTAGTTATAATTCGAAAACGAAAAGTCTGAAAATTTGAATAAATATTGCTTGAAACGTTGTCAAAATGTATTTAAAATACTAATGGAAGTATCTGCGTATTTACATAGGAATCTCTAGCGCAGTATAAGTGGTTCCGCTTGATTTCATACCTACTATTTTTTTTCTTGCGAGCTTATGGTTCGTTTATTAACTATAAATGCGTATCCTGCTATATATTATCGTCTAGTAGGCGAATGTATGTCGAAGTAATTTAATTTTATAGTAAAATACCGAGTAGATTATACTTTCGCGTTACGTTTCCATTGTGTAATTTTAATATATATTTATAACGGGTGTTTGATAAAAATCAGTATGCCATTATTTTTCTTATTGATAACATACGGGAAAGGAAACAAGCAGTCTTCAAAATTATTTAAATTCGAATCTCTATGTAATTTTAAGAACAGAACGAACTTAATAACTCTAATATATTAATTAAAACGTAATTCTTAGGCTACCCCCCATTAGAAAAAATGTCCCAATTTTTTGTAACGAAAAATGTCCTAATTTTATGTAACGAAAAATGTCCTAATTTTATGTAACGTTTGTTATATTTTATAGGATTTTTGTGAGTATGTTATTATATTCATATGGACTGATTTAGAATTACGTTGTAAATTTTGATTATTTTATACAAAGTATAAAAGAGAAAGAGACAAAAATGTAAGCAAGAGGGTTCAAGGGGCACAGCCCCTTGCGAGACCAAAATGGCCGAGTTCCTATATATATATATATATATATATGTGAAATATTTGTTCGTTTTTTGTCTCTATATTATCGGTACGACGTCTTTTCTCTTAAGAAGCTGATGGTTTCAGATTCAACTGATTCGGCTTTCGTCACATCCGAGAAGAACGCTTGGAGGTTTCCGCTGGTTCACTCGATGGCTTTGTGTCATCATTTGAGTTAGGTATTTCGTAACATTATTACCCATTTTTTTATACGCTATCCAAAAGTGAGATTGTGTGCTATGCTTTATTCGATTCAAAATAGAGCGTGAACTCTCTTGAAAATCGATCATTTATGACTGGAATATTTGTTGAATCTCTTTAACCAGTATTTATTTGGCACAACGTCGTCGTAATTTAACCCGCACGGTATAATTTAATGTATCCCACCTTCGCTAACAATATAGCTGATGAACTACTTTCTTCTGGCAGGAATTGTATAATTACAAACCGTGGTGATTTGACTTTCGTTGAATAATCTGTCTGAATATTTCCCGTGATTTTGTAAACGATCTTACGTGTTTATCCTACGTTTTTTTAACTGTATCCGGAACATTTTTCTTCCCTCAGAAAAAACTTAATTGAGAATTCTGGTATTCTTACGTTGAAACACGCCTATGTACAAATGAGAAAGTGTTCATCTAACTTTTTTGTTCTATTGTTTCCTTATGAGAGTTCAAGGCTCGAAGACCTTGTTTTAATAAATGAACGCATAGCCGGGCAGTTTGAATCTGGATGAAATGGTGCTGTTGCAACCTGGTCCGATGTTGTGCGCTTTTATATAATCCGGAAATTCCCGATCGGTGAATACTAAATCTTATATATGCCTTAGTTTATAACGGTTACATATATCTTTTCTAAAACGCGTATTGTGGAATGGAAAACAAGATTACGTACTATTTTTACTTCAGTCAATTTGAAGCAAACGTCTGTGATGATGAAAATATAATACGAATCGTGAACGGTTCCACAAAATCAATGGGTAACTTCTTCCGCGGAGAAAAGGGATATTCCCAAAAGTGCACTTCACTTTTATCTAGATTTTTCTGCGGGTGACACAGGCACTGATTTTTATATATTTTTTATCTATCTTAAATGACCGTGTTAAATTTTTCACTTCTATCATATCTAAATGTTCGTGTAACCTTTAAAATTTTCACTAGAACAAATAGATGAACGTCATTAAAAATAGCCGCATTCTGTAACGACTAATAAGTATTGTTAGATCTTATATTAACACCGCAAAAAAGTTTCTAGTAGATTTCTTTTAATTCAATATCTTGAAGATTGTCATTTAATCTACTAAATTCGAAGAGTATTTATTTGTTTCGATTGAAATAAAATAATTCTACCATTTTAAATAATACTTTTACGAGTGTCACAGTCTGCATTTTCATGATGTCGAATTGGAACATTTGTAGATCCATACATAATGCATCGAAAGCAATAAAACTATGATGAAACGCATGGTTTTTATTAGATGTATGTACTAATTGCCGGATTAGAGTAAACTTCCTACCACATAAAGGTAGTTCAAAAATTTTCTGATCCCCTATTCGATCACTAATACCACTTTGTCAAGAACTGTCATGATTTTGTTCAATTTTCGTTTAAAGCCGGAAACGCAAAGCAATCGACTCTTCATCGTTTACACTGTGTTCTCAGTCTAACGGTAGATCCGTTTGCACTGAAGGTAACTCTTGTTTATAGTATACAAAGATCCTTTCTGAGCAGCTTTTTTTTCTTCTTTATTCTATATCGAAACTCTCCTCTCCTTTTCCATTATCGATCGAATAAACACTTCGTACCATTTCATAGTAATTTCTGTATTGTGGCAGTTTGTCAAATTGGATACAAACGTATTTAACAAGAACAAAACGCATAACTTTGAAGTAGCTCATTGTTATTCTTACTAGTAATATATAGTCGTCGCGATAGTCTAATTGCTTAAGCGATTGGCTTCCGTTATGGCAGTATCGATCCCGGGCAACGACAAAAATTATTATTACAAAAAATTAAATTAAACACTCGCTATTTCACGTGGAAGACAATGGCGAACCACCGCGTACACCATCATATGCGTGCTAGTTAGTACACAGCAGGCACGCACACACACGCACACGGAGAACTGCACTTGTATCGCGATAAATTAAACAATCACAATATCAGTTGCGAATGTAATCTTGCGTGTACACACACACACACACATTTGTATTGCATATAAAAAATTGCTATGAGCGCTACCTACTCTGTACAGCTAGAATGTACAAATAGGTAGTCGCGACGCTCGGAATCGAGCAATACGACTGGAAGAAGTAACATATGTCAAAGTACATGAACAATCTTGAAAACCAATTACATTTGTATATTGAACGAAAAAAGGCAAACGCAAAGACCTTAGTGTATACATGAAATTTTATGAAATTAAGAATCGGCGGATATGTTACGGATGGGAATCGTTTAATGTATAATCCATTGTTGTCCTGTTTGTATTCTAGCGGGTAATAACAAACATCACTTTATTTTTGAACTGATATTTTATACCTATTTTTCGTTGACAATGTATTTCTGTATCTTTATTAACAGACAAATACATAAATTTAGAAATTAAACGGCTAATTTCGTCGCCAGCTTCACGAACGTTATTAATCTTGCTTCCGTCAATAAAAATTTTAAAATCAATTCCGAATAGTTCAGAACATAAACGACTTAATGGATAACTTTCATTTTCCACGACAAATAATTTTAATACTTCAGCGGGACTGCTTGAATATATGTTATTTTAACACTAATGTAACTAAGCGTATTAATTTACACGAACGATCGTACGATAAAAATGCGTTTAAATTTTATTAATTGTAAGCGAATCTACACTTATATAGAGAGACCGTAGCTTGAAATTCTCGAACCGAGTCTAATTTCATTTGAAATTCCTTACCACTGATTATTACGTTTAAAAAAATAGATTCTAAAGTTAATTTTTCAACGTCTTGAATAGCAACTGAATCGCGATGAATGTTCATAAAATATAGGAAACAGAGAAGAATAGACCGACTGCCCTTTCCTGAGTTTCATGTAAAGAATGAACATCTGAGCAGAAATTTGCCGGATTAGCTAGAAAATTGAAAAATGATAACATTAGGATAATTAGAAACTTTATCGTTTTTTTTATTAGACAAAATTCTCTGTCTGATTATATGCTACTATATTAGTTATTTTGCAATTTCCGTCTCTTTTTCAGACACGCGCAATCTAACTTAACACTGGTAACACTGCGTAGACAACCAGTGCAAACTATTTTCAATTTTTCAGTGAACTGTGTACGTAAGATTCATACGATTGTGTATCGGGGATGCAGTTCTAGAACCTGAAATTCAGTTCCGCATTCGTATCCGAAGAAATAATGAACTTACCTATTACTAATATATTCGAAATAAATATGCAGAAGGTTTTTTTATCTTTATTCATTATAATTACAATAACATGTTAACAATAAAAATGTAATTCGCGAAATAATCAGTCCATATCGAATAATAAATCGATAACGCCATTGTATGTCCCCATGGTTAGTCAGTAAATAAGTTTATTTATGGCATTTAGCTACCAAATCAGAGATCTCTAGTTTTACCCAGCCTGAAATAATTGGGTACTAAAGAAATCGGGGGAAGTAAAGGCAGCGGAAAGAAAGGAACTGTGGCCCCCTTACTCTCATTAGTGCCGTTGGACTTAGTATATTGTCAACCTTAACTTCACAATCACCGACGCTCTGTCAAGAGTATGGAACTTACTTTACTATACTTATGAAACGTTTTATACTTGGTCAAAACATTAAAGTTTACATATCGATAGAAAGAGGGAAAAATATTCGGTTTTCTACGCATTCGCCTAAACGACCGTTGCATTTATTCCGCCATGGCATGAGATCATAAATAGCGCGATTCCAGACGTCACGTCCAACATGCGCAGTCCATTTTCTGACGGCACTTCTTCATCGACTCGAAATTCTTTTCCTGGAAACATTATCTTTCGTTTGCCAAATATTAAAAAATTACATAATGATAAATCAGGGCTGTACCGGGGTGGTGAATCGTTTTCCATTTTAAAGTTTCCGTCTTGCCTCGTGTTTTGTTTGCTATATGCGGATTCGCGTTATCGTGGAAGGACACTGGTTTTCATGCGAATATTCCCGGTCGTTTATTCTTAATCGTTTCGTGTAGCAGCTTCATCAAGGTATATCGGCGTTTAATGTTTTAGCTTGATTTTAAACATTCGACAGGAAGTAGACCGTTTTTGCCGAAAATAAGGTCGCCACAACACCTTGTCGGCAGACTGATTCTCGTTCACCTTTGTTGATATGAATGAGTCCTTTTGTTTCCATGAAAGCGAACTGCATTTTGAACTAAACGATGGACTCACACGTCTTATCTTCCGCTACTTTTCGATCAAGAAAGTAATTTCTTTCATTTTAAAAAAGGTACAAATTTTCGAGGGAGCAGACAAAATATGATTTCGTGGAATCCAATGCGCATAAATTTTTCGGTAACTTAAGTCTTTGCTCAGTTGAATGAAATAGATGAGTATTTAATAGAAGTTAGAAATTATCCCATTTTTTATAATCGGGAATTGATAGATTATCGTGATCAGAATTTACTGGAAACAGTTTAATTAACCCTTAAATGCCCCCACATAGAAAAATCAAAGTGAAAATTATTTTGTATACTTTATTTTGCTATTTGGGATACATTTAACAATAAAACTTAATATTTCAGTTCCGCGATCCCATAGAAACTAAATTACGTCATGTTCTTTATAATGCACACTGAGCGCTTTACGGAAAACCATTGACGTTTAGAAATGTTCTTTATAGTGCACACTGAGCGCTTTACTGAAAACCACCAACATTTAGAAATGTGCATTATAATGCACACTGAGCGCTTTACTGAAAACAACCAACATTTAGCTATATGCATTATAATTAAGGACAAAACTATGGGGAGGGTGGATATGGGGGTGTGACACCACTTGATAATTTTAAATTGCGAATTATTCGTCAAAATCAGAAAATATTAGGTTAATTCGGCAAAATTGGAAGTATCTTTTGGTTATATTAGCCTACGAATAATTTTCTTTTTTTATTTATTTATATTTCATTCGGTCATGCGGAAAATTGAGTGATCCTCACCCCCAAAATAATTGGCTATGAGTGTTACATAGAGAAGTACTGATAGATAATAATGTACACTGAGAAAAACATGAAATCGCTAATAAAATGTAAATCACAACAAATTAACAGAAATATTGATTATTCTCATCTGCTTCAATTGCATATATTACTTTGCACAACATTACACCTTACTAAAATAAATAATTTCACAGAATTTAGCGAATAACAAATTTGTTATTACGTTTACTACTTTTAAAGGTGCGAAACAAAAAAGAAATTATGCTGTGTATATGTAATATTGAAGTGCATTTGTTTTGTGTGCGCATCTGTGTATGTTATCGTTATTTTTCTTTGTGATATTTAAAGAAACAATTACGGTTTCTTAAAATACATAATCTTATGTTACACTTTGAACACAGTATTGTGGTTTTATTCTCTGTACATGATTTACATCGTCCGATAGTTGTGAAAATGGGAAAATGATCTAAGTTGTCCAATCTTGAATCACTTGGTGGAAGAGGTTGTTTGTTCTTTTTCAGACACTTCTTTTTCGTAGCGGAATAGTGCTCGGCTACATTTAACGGCCTTCCAATTCTAAGTTTATTCTTAGTATTTAGAATATTTCCAATAGTATACCTAAATTCCTTCAGAGGTAAACATGTTTTTACTTGTTCATGTTCTAAGTCACGCTTATATAATAATAACCAAGCATTATTTACACAGATATCGATATCATTTGTGTGAAAATAATGATAAATACCATCGATGAGATTTCATTGCAGTTCTGTATAATGCAACAAGCATATCGGCTTTATCCACACCAGCCATATATCGGTTATAATCTTTTACAATTTTCGGGCACGGCACTGAAACTTTTATGCTGTTTTCTTTACTATAGCTTTTTACTTCTTCTAAAGGAGGTTCTGCACCGACATACGAACTAACTAAAGATACACATCTATTATCATACCATTTTATAACATTAATTTTTTTCTCGTTATCTGTATTGTAATCAAAACTACCGCGACCTAATTTCTTTAACTGTTTATCTTCCTTTAATTTACAATTTCTTAGTCGATTATTTAGTACTGTACCAGATGAAAAAATTCCATATTCTTCTCTTAAAAAATAGACTAATTCTAAAGAGGTAAACCAGTTATCAAAATAAACAACATAGGGTTGTTGCATCTTTGGAATTGATTTACAAAGCGCCAATACCGCTTTTTGTCCTAAACCGAAGTATTTCTCTTCTTCACTAGTAAACGTGTAACCCATAAATGTTGTTTCACCACCATATGGTAAAAAGTCATAAATGATTCCACTAGCACCTGCTCTTACAAATAGTTTAAAGCCCCATTTTTTAGGTTTATTTTTTATGTACTGTTTTCTGTTATTAGCTTTTGTACCTTTATAAGGTATCATCATTTCATCTATTGAAAAGCGGGTTTCATGGTTCACTTTGAGACAATTTCTCCTAACATGCTCCAAAGTAGGTCTTATTTTGAAGTACCGATCATTTTCGTATTGGTCAATATTTTCATTATTTACAAAATGTAAATTTCGTTTTATTATTTCAAAACGTTTCCGTGACATTACATTTGCTATGCTCTCAATACGGAAGTTTTGAGACCAATAATCTCTAACTGATGGTAGATTTATTATTCCCATTATAAGTAGCACCGCAATAAAGTTTTGAATTTCATGAAAATTTGTGTCGACTGATTTAGACATATTTTGGACGCTATACAAATTAGTTTCATTACTTATTAATTGATAACATTCTTCATTCATAAACATCGAAAAGTAATCGTATGGAGTAAGTTCTTCTGCATTATAAGTAAGTTCTCTGTCAGTAATATTAGCGCCAAACCTGAAATAACTTTT
The DNA here is from genome assembly GCA_039619475.1 of Icerya purchasi. Taxonomy (NCBI): domain Eukaryota; kingdom Metazoa; phylum Arthropoda; class Insecta; order Hemiptera; family Monophlebidae; genus Icerya; species Icerya purchasi. Next base: position 32,206,570 of record CM077116.1, on the reverse strand, counting down.
TTTCCAGTTATAATCCATTTTAACTTTTTTAATTAACTTTCTTTTCTTTATTTCCACAGCAATATCACCCGCTAGAGTAGCAATTTGTATTGCTTTTCTTTTCAGTATTCTGCAAGAACGTCTATTTGTTTCTATTCCAGTGTTTTTAATATTGTCTAAAGATGCCGCATTTACTTTAGGCTCCTGAAAATCTACTTCTGAAAGCCGTTGGGCAAATGAGGAAATTTTATTTGGAATTGTAATATTCTCTGTAAGCGATTTTTTTATTGATGTCACTTCAACCACTGATTCTTCATCTTCATTGTCTAATTTGAATAAAATTCAGGTAAAAATACTCAGATAAGGAAAAACATAAATTTACTAGTCATTCTATTTTTATTGATTTCATACAGTCAATATTCTTATTAGGCACGTAGGTATACATTTTTCACAGGGGCCCCACGTTTATAAGCTTTTCTTCAGTAATTTTCCTACCAACTACTCACCGCTGAATAGAATATTTAATTTAACTTTAAATTTTCAAATTTATAATTTTTTTATTCTTATTTGATTTTTAATTTTTTTAAAAAACTACAGAGTATTTAGTACAAATTTTGTGTATATTACATGTAAGGATCCGTTGAACCACCCCATACCTACGTGCTTAATTCTTATGCAAACATAATTGAGAATTTGAATACAAAAGGTAAAAAAAATGAAAAGCAATTATGTCGATAATGTTTTTAGTTCATTATAATTTCAATTAAACATCGTGTTCATTCGTATGATACAACTTAAAGTGATTCATTTTTACTCACCTGACATATCTATTATTTCAACTAGTTCTCTCATTCCGGAATCAAAAGACGGTGCTTCCGATTCAGAGTCTGAATTTTTATTCAGAATTTCATCCTCAGAATATACAGAGGCATCGCCTTCTATATCTGACTGAGCAGGCGGAAGAACAGCATTCATCATTTTTTTTGTTCTTGACTGATATCGCGACATTTTGAAAAAATTATCGCACGACACAAAAACCAACTAATATTCACAAAACAAATCGAAGAATTTTACTGCGCTCCAGTCTGTTTTTCAGTTTGTCCGTTCTTCGACAATAATTATCATCCCGCATTGGTTTTGTTTGTTACGGACATATAAATATATGTATATGTGTGTGTATGTATTTATATATGCTCATGTATATATATATATTTCAGGCAGTGTTCATTTTCTGGCGACGGGAGTCCTATACGCTAATAAATAAAAACGCTTGGAAAATAAATTTCTTTGCAGTTGTAAATGCGCGTATATTTACTACAAACACCACCGCATAGGAAAAAAGTGATGATTCCTTCATTCCATGGCTGACATCTGAACTGTACAATATTTCCTTTAAATAAAGCGAAGTTTCCATATCACGGCCGGTGTGCATTACAGAGAACATTCTTTACTAACATCAAATTTCTACATCACGGCCGGTGTGCATTACAGAGAACATTCTTTACTAACATCAAATTTCTACATCACGGCCGGTGTGCATTATAAGGAACATGATTTTTAAATGCTTACACAGCGAAAAAAATACACTTATTATTTTAAATAATAACATCATTTGAATTTTTACACTTTATTTTGTGTACTGACAAAAAAAATTACTGAAATAACATTCTTTCAAGCCATATTTTACAACGGAGAAATTTTATCATTTTAGTAAACTGAAATTTATGAAAATGTCAAGTATTCATCGTTATATAGGAAGCTTTTGAAAACGCACAGAAACCCCAAATTTGGATATATTTAAAACAAAATACGGTATTATACATCACTATAATTTTTTCGTATCAATTTAACACAGAAGTATTTAAAAATGACTTCAAAGTTGATGTTCCTTATAATGCACATGGGACGTTTAAGGGTTTTAACCGGCTTCAAAAGAGAAGGAGGTATTCAATTCGACTGTATTTTTAACCGATTTCAAAAAAGCAGGAGGTATTCAATTCGACTGTTTTTTTTTTTTTTTTTTTATGTGTGTTACCACAGAACTTTCTTCTAGGTGAACCGATTTTGATGATTCATCTTTTATTTGAAAGGTGGCGTTTCTCATGTGGTCCCATTTAAATTTTATCAAGATCTGACCGATAGTTTTTGAGTTATCCTTAATAGTAATGCGGGAGATTGAAGCTTTTTGGATGCTTTTCATTCATGATTGTTTTCACCGTCGGATTAGATTTATTGACGTAAAAAAATGCTTTTTTACAAAAAATAAATACCGACTTCAAGGTTTATTATAAAAATTTAAAAATGCACTAAAAAGTAAAAAATAATTACTCCCGATAAAATATATATATCAGAGTGATATAACTTAAGGTGATATCGTAATTCTTATACAACATTAATTTTTTGGAGTTGGCATCAAATTCATATTAAAAGAATAATTAAAAACTGCATTAAATGTTGATTAAATTGTTCCTAAGATGAATTTAATTCCAACTCCAAAAAATTAATGTTGTATAAGAATTACGATATCACCTTAAGTTATATCACTCTGATATATATATTTTATCGGGAGTAATTATTTTTTACTTTTTAGTGCATTTTTAAATTTTTATAATAAACCTCGAAGTCGGTATTTATTTTTTGTAAAAAAGCATTTTATTTTTTACTTTTTAGTGCATTTTTATTCAATTAAATTAAAACATTTATTTCCACGGTAAAAACACCAAAAGCTACATTTCCATGGTAATTTGGCAAATTTATAGTATTTTAAGTCAAAAATCTAATCCGACGGTGAAAACAATCATGAATGAAAAGCATCCAAAAAGCTTCAATCTCCCGCATTATTAAGGATAACTCAAAAACTATCGGTCAGACCTTGATCAAATTTAAATGGGACCACATGACAAACACCACCTTTCAAATAAAAGAAGAATCATCAAAATCGGTTCATCTAGAAGAAAGTTCTGTGGTAACACACATAAAAAAAAAAAAAAAATAATAAAATACAGTCGAATTGAATACCTCCTCCTTTTTTGAAGTCGGTTAAATACTATAAATTTGCCAAATTACCACGGAAATGTAGCTTTTGATGTTTTTACACCGTCGAAATATCTGTTCTTATTAAAATGTTTTAATTTAATTGAATAAAAATGCACTAAAAAGTAAAAAATAAAATGCTTTTTTACAAAAAATAAATACCGATACTTGAAGGTTTATTATATAAATTTAAAAATGCACTAAAAAGTAAAAAATAATTACTCACGATAAGAAAATATATATCAGAGTGATATAACACTTAAGTCTTATACAACACTGATACCTTAATTAGAGTCTGCATCAAATTCATGTTACAATATCTAGAAACAATTTAATGAATATTTAACGCAGTTTTTAATTATTATTATAATATGAATTTTATGCCAACTCCAAAAAGTTAATGTTGTATTTCGATTTGCAGAAAATACGGTTCCAACATCAAATATAAACGAAACTAAAGGGTTCATCAATAGGTCGGAGAATATGGCCTACGAATTAATTATAAAAAATCCAAATTAACAATCATTAATCGCGGCAAGACCAAAAAATATTGCTAATTGTATTTATTGATTTTTTTGAACTTTAATAGAAGACCTAGTGGGATAGAACCTGAAACTAGACGTCGTATACAGCTTAGATTAATTGGGATAATACATATAGAAAGATAAAATGTCCACAAAAAAAACAAAACAAAACACGATAGGTTAGTGAAGACAATCGTTTTTTAGTAATTGCATACACTCTAGAAACATAGACGATCAATAAATCAGATCTAAAACATACCGATGCTTTTGCAATGTTGTGTTGATGCCTTATCATCATGTACAGCTACAATGTCTAATGACTCTGTATTTAATTTGCTATAGCCTAAATGAAAGCTCTCAACAAATATCTATCAGTGAATATTAAGATCTTTCGATCATATTAGAACTGATGAACTAGAGAAGTTAATGGTATATAGAGGATAACGAAGATATTAAGATAAAACGAAGACTAGCAAGCAAATGGACAGATATGTTTACAGAGATATTTGGAAAAGAATGATCAGTCACATAAGATGTATCGATAATAAAATATAATATCAAACGTGATATATTATTTTTATAAATTGTTTCGAATGTAACTTATTCAAAAGAATTTTTTTTATTCACCCTTTATTAAATCAACTAACATTTATTGAAGTTAAATACGACATATATATATCATAGACTGTAAGTCAACTATTGGCCTTCCCAAAGAAGCGACGCCGGTATTTGAGCATTAGCTTTTAAATATTTTAGATTAAGGTATAAGTTTAATTACATATTACTCGTATTAGTTGTTACTTCTTATTAGCCGGGAAAGGAAACAATATTAAAATTAAGTTCGAACCATAAAAAAGCTCCTGGTCACTAATGTCTTAAAGGAATTACCGCGTAAAAGGTTACTACTACTAACATATACGAGTATATATTTAACGCTATGTTGAGATTAACTTACTATCCTGCTCAGTTAAAATTTTCGCAGACAGTAGTCATACCGAAGCATAATAAACCACCTAAAGATGTTACCTCGTACAGCAGGCCTATTTCAATAATACCACTGATCTCGAAACTATTTGAAACCCTGTTAATAAAACGAGTGCTTCCTTTAGTTGAAGAATATCAAACTATACCATTTCATCTCAGTATGGATTTAGAGCTAAACACTCTAAAGTCTAACAGGTGCATAGAGTGGTACAAAAAATTGAATCAGATTTAGAAGAGAAAAGGTTTTGCAATGCCCCATTCCTGGATGTAAGCCAGGCTTTTGATAAAGTATGGCATGACGGCCTATTATATAAAATTTAAAAAAAAATTCCAAATCTTTATTACGAGTTGTTTTCACCGTATCCAGATGAAAGGATTACCATATATCCAATAAAGGCAGGAGTTTCCGCAAGGAAGTGTTTTGGGACTGTTATTGTACTTTATTTTTACAGCCGATGTACCTGTTGAAGATAATACCGTAATGGCAACTTGTGCTGACGGCACCGCACTTTTGTGCTCTGATATAAGTTAAATAAAAGCAAATAGTAATTTGCAAAGAGCAGTGAATAAAGTTATGTTATGGTATAAGAAATGGCGAATTAAAATAAACGAAAATAAATCAGCACATACAGTATTTACAAATCGTCATATAGTCAGAAAATATAAAAATCGATAACAAGATAGTACCAATCAAAAAAGACGTTAAATACCTAGGCTTGTACCTAGACCAGAAGTGTTAACATGGCGTAGACACATTGACACAAAAAAGGCTGAACTGACAATCAAAACCAACAAATTACATTGGTTAATAGGAAAACAGTCTCAATTTTCCTTCAAAAACAAACTGCTATATACATACCAATTACCCGCTCCGATATGGAAGTATGGATGTGAATTGAGGAGCTACAGTGCAAAAAGCAATATTATGAAGATTCAAAGGTACCAAAATATTACTTTAAGATAAATCGTTAGCGCTCCATGGTACTTAAGGAACAAAACCATACATCATAACCTCAGCGTGGAGTATGTAGTTGACGTAATTAAAAGGATGGCAATAAACATTCAGGAGCGGTTATATAATTATACGAACTGGATAGCAATTGGCCTACTGGACAATTCGCTACAAACAAAAAAACTAAACCTTTTGATCTGGCATAACAAAAAACTTATGAGACCATTCCAACATAAGTTACTAATATAGGGACTAGTCATTGGACTACGAACCCTTCACGTCATAATCATTTGTCATACCGTCTACTGATTAGCCAAAAAGTTAGGAATGGATTCTAAAAGAAAAAGAAAAAAAAATGTTTACATTAAGTTTGATAGAAGTTGATTGTAAAATATTATTGTGCAAATATGCGCAGGTGTATAATTATAAATTTTTTTCTGAATTATTTTAAAATTCAGTTTTCTCAGTAAAATGTAAACTTTTCAATTTACACGCACAAATAAATAAAAGAAACAATATACACTAAAATGTATTTAGAAAAAATTACAAAATTAAATAAAAACTTAATAAATATTTATAGCCGATATATGTAATACAAAAAAATTCAATAATCTAACGAGCAGATTTTACTGTTTATATTTGTCAAATATCAAAAAAAGGGTACAAAAATTATTTTAGATTTTAATAAAATTTCCAGAATTGTTGAATTACAAAAAATTGATGGCATGCATAAAGTTATTTTGGAATTTATTTAAAATAGTTTAATTCTTTATTCTAAAACGAAAAAGCATTTCTAGAACAAAAATTAAGGTGAATTAAAATACTCTATTATTATAGTGATTTTTAAAAACTAAAACGTCGTGATCTGTATAGAAAAAGCTAAAAAAATTTAATTATTATAGCAGATGGTTTGATTTTACTATAAATATTAGGAAAATTCAATTTTTAATTTTAATCAACGCACGTTATTTTTTTTTATAAGAGATCCACTGATCAGAAGTTTATGATGAACGATACCTATTTTCATATAAAAAATAGATCCAAATTGTTAATAATTTAACATTAATACTCGTATGTACATGAAAATTAAAAATAAGACGGAGTTACTAGTAATAACTGAATGGAATAAATTAACTAATACAATAAATTGCGACTACCGGTTCCTTTTTATTAATAAATAAATAAGTAAATAAATAAAAAAGAACATTTAGTCATTCAACCAATTATAACGAATCGGAAATAGCTATTGTTGAAATTAAAATTATTAGTAATTTTAAAAATACTGGTTTTTATTCGTTAATCTATGCATTTTAAAATCAGATCTTATTTTAATATTACTAAATAATTATAAAACAAGAAATCGAAATCGTATAAAAAGTTAAATAATAAAATTTATCAGGAAAATCGGGAACTTTCGTACTATTATAATCTGAAAGAAAATTTTTATACAATAAACGGGAAATATTTAAAGTTTCATATGATGGGATCTAGTTTGCATTCTTACGCTTTTTAAAAATAATTTCATCATTCACATTAAATTGCCGTAAATATGATTCAAATGTCTAATATTGTTTAAGCTGTAATTTGCTTAATACAAAAGTTGCTATATGGGAAAGTAATTTCGAGTGAAATCACATTAAAAAATATCGTATTACAACAGATGTCGCAGGAAATTAGACCATAGGAATAAAAATAATTAGGGCAAAGAAGTCGAAAATGTGAAGAATTTGTATGAATAATTGAAAAGCAAATTTTTAATAAGCGGAATATCTGTACGACAAACTTAGTGAAAAGGGGAAAATTGTATATATCGACATAGAAATCAGTCACAAAAACGATTTCATTTAAATTCAGGTTAAGGACAGGTCATAATGGTCCTCCATCATATTTGAGTAAAATGTCACTTAAAATTAGAAATTCGTAAGTAATTTTTATTGTTATCCACGTTTAATGTATATGGACCTTACTCATGTCGACTTAAGGTCCAATTATACACATTTTAATTATTAAGAGATACGAGTTTCAGGCGGTGTGCTAATATAATCGTAACTTCGTTTACCATTTAAATCACCAATATTTAAACACAGTGGAAACTAGCAGACTGAAACTTGAACAGAGTTCTGAAATTTTGTTTATTTTTTAAATCGAAGAATTTTATATTGGTTTTAATTTATTCATTTTCTCTAAACAAACGTAAAAATGTAATTTGGCTTTTAACAATATTACAACACTTCGATTAAAGTAAAGATACAAATTCACATTAAAATATTAACAACCGTTATTTTAAATCTACGATTATTAAAAATAATACTGATAAATGGTGTTCGGAAATTGAGCTTCGGATTCCTAATAATTTCAAGTTATCCATCGTCAAACTAGGTTACTATAGTACAACATTAACAGATACATTCAGAATCCAGTGAGTTAATATGAGATCAAAGATCAACGGCGTGAACAACGATTATTTGCAATTGTACGACACAACATCTGTAAATTAAATAATTTATGTGAATTTTTCGGATAGTGTGTTAATATTTACAGCAGTTCTTATACTAATAACGCGAACCATTAGTGATATTCAGGCCACAGATTTACCGGTGATGGTGATATTAATTTAGTGACAGCGTAAATTAATTAATCGAAATTTCTATAATATTGTTGGTTTCGCATCGATGATTGATTTATAAACATTTCATGAAAAACACGGTTAATATCTAAAAGTAATATCGTACTTATTTTTAAATTATGTAAAGCACACATAAAGTTCCTTTAGCACACTAATTTATATTGCGAAATGGAGTCAGTAGAATTCCGTGTAATTTTCCTACTGCAAGGTTCCTATATTACCGGAGCTTTTAGAAAACATTTCATGTATATTATACTTCGATGTATTCAGTACCTTAACTTTCACATAATGTATAAATTACAAATTTCGAAATTACCGATAATTATAAATCATTTAACCACCTCGCTAACATAAGTAATTTGTAGTTAATAAAATACGTAAAAACAAATTTGTACTGTATGTCCTACAGACACATAATTATTTGTGGACCCGATTTCACTGAGGTTAACAAGAATATGTACTCTCCAAAAGAAATACTAAACTACAGTTTTCCCAATATTTTAATTTTGCTCAATAATGAAAGCAGGGAAGTAGTCATGTTGAATATGTTGCTATTTTTTGAAAGTTTCTTTACTAGCTAATTTGAAAATCACGAAGTTGTATTAATTTTTTTTATACTATAAATGTACTCTTAAATGAAATATATAAAGTACGGGTAAAATACGTGAATATCTGGAAGATACAAATATCACTTCGGACTCTTTACGAAAATGTCATAATAATCATTAAAACAAAATCCGTTAAAAAACCAAAAAGTGTAGACAGAATGACTGAACAAAATAAGTTTTTTAGGTAGATGAAAGTTTACAGGATATATGTATTACAGCAACATTAAACTTTTACAAAATGCATACTATGATCTGCGCTACTGTTTTAATTAAAATTCTATTATTTGTTATTTAATGCCATCAAACTGTCACCGATGCTAAAAATAAAAAGAATAATCTTCGCACCTGGCTGAAAACTAAAAATTTACAGTTTCATTTGATAGAAAATAAATAAATCGGTCTGGTTGTGTGAGTATTTTGCACATTATTTGAAATTAAAAAATTCAAATTATTCAGTTTATTCAAACTCATTTTCTTAGTGCGTACATCGAAATTTTTCTTCTGGTAGCATTATTCGTTCGAGATAGACAAGATCCCCACGGCCAAGGTCTGTTCTGCACTTGTAAAACATATTCCAACATTTTAACTTAAAGGCTATTAAATAATTTTAAAAAATCTTCTTTTTTTGAAAATACAAAATTATCAAAAAAATTTGCAAACTAAAAACTAGACGTTTATTATTAAACTACATAATATAATGAAATATTTAATTCTATGTATGTTAAATGAACCTCTTATTAATTTTTCGGAACAAAAAGTATATTGTGTCCTCAATTGTATATCAAATTTTCTTGAAGTTGCCAGTGCAGAGTAAATACTTTCCGATTTATAATATTATACAGAACTATGTAAGATGAATCAAAAGTTATTTTACAATTTAATTTTTTAAAGAAATTACATTATATATAAACAGTTAAATACAACATATCTGTCACAAAATTTTGAGTGCATTACGTAAACAATTAAAATCTATAAACAATTTTTTTTAATTTTTAATTTTTTTAAAAATTTGTTGCCGGATTTTGTTTAACACTGAACCATATATATTGTACATTAAGACGCATGATTGACGTGCTTAACTTCACATTATGATTAGTTATTACAAAATAACTAGACTATTCTTTTTTTTTCACATTTCTGTTAAAGTATTTAAAACTTACCGAAAAAAAAAAAAATTAAAGCGTCCGCCAATTCGTGAATTTTTAAAAATAAAATAAAATCTTGTATACTTCCAAAGAAAAATTAATGTAGATTAAGAAAAAAAAAAAACCTCTGCGTTGCGTAGGGAGACTGCTACCCTGCCCGTCATTTTCCTCCGCCGAAAAAACATTTGTTTAAATTACCTTGTGCCACGGCGCCATTTTGTATGTTAAATGTTGATAAGAAATGTTTTTGTATACCTTAAGACATATACAATTAAGTCCCAAAATCTTACTTTGATTGATTAATCAGTAGTCGAGAAATAAATTTCTAAAAATTTATCCATTTTTCGGCATGCCTGAGTAGTATAACCCCCTAAAATGTGCGTAACAAAAAAAAAAAAAAAAAAAAAAAAACTAGTTAAAAAAAACCATTTGTCACGAACAAATGGATACGTGCGATTTGACTTAAGCGAAGAACTAATAAATCCGATTCAACGAAGAGATCGACCAAGAGTCAAAAATAATAAAACAGCTAGAAAAAGTTAGAATTCATATAATATGTAAACTAGTCAAAAATAAATTAAAAAACTTTAATAGAGAATAAAAAATGATTACTTAAATTTTGAACAAGAGTAAAAGTATTAAAAATATAAGAAAAAATCTTCGGAAATCAATTATGCGTGATAGAAAGAGGAACAAAAAATACTCCAGAAACCAGATTAATAATATAGTCAGAGTTTAATACTCTGAACTCTATAGCAGTTCAAAATTATCAATGAATTTCAATTTTTTTTCTCTAACAAATGAAATTGAATTAGAACTAAGGACTTGAAAAATAATAAGATAACCGGTTACAACAAAATATCAAATGAACAATTAATATGTAGCCTAGGTAAAGAAGTAATATTTTAAACCAAATTTTACGTTACCGAAAAATTCCTAAATTTGAAAAATTTCAAAATTATATTAATCTATAAGAAAGGAGATAAACATAAACTAGACAGCGACAGATCAATTAGTTTAACGATTGTAAAAACATTTTCCGAAAGTTGTAGAAAAGAAAATTAAAGGCACAATCAATACTCAACAACTCCATGGAGTAACCTGGATTTAGAAAAAGGGTTCTCGTCGACAAACCACTTATAAATTAAATGACTGGGAGTACAAATGAATTTCAGATCGATTTCCATCTCGCCTTCATCGATTAAAAAAAAAACTTTTGATTCGATGATAAAGCGCTATCTAATCAATGCGTTCCACTTACTTTTACGAATTCGACAGAGTAAATGTACACTGAACTAGAATTAAACTGATAAAATTGGAAAATTTTTACAATTAAGAAAGGATCAAACGGGAGGACATCTATCACCGGTAATTTTCTGTTCCGCCTCAGAGGAAACATCCGTGGAATTAAATTGGGAAGGAATAAATATAAACAAAGAATACCAAAATAATCTTAGGTTTGCTGATAATGTAGTTCTTATCGCAAAATACTAGAACAAATTCAGATAATTACGAAGCTACACAAAAAGGAGCAGAAAGTGAGCTTGGCTGAGATTTTATCTCAATTCAAATTTTATTAAGAAATAAGTTGAAGAGTTATGAATTAGAAAAGATAAACGAAATAACATCTTGGACAAATCTTAGCTCCAACCAATAGATCAGAAAAATAAATAAATAATATCATAGGCAAGAAGAAAATTCTGATCTTTGAAGCACAATCAAAGGGAAAATATCAAAATAAATCAAAAGCTAAAATAATCCATAACCGTATAATACCTGTAACTCCCTGCAGCGTCTAAAATCGCACTCTCAAGCATAAATTGAATAATAGATTAACGTAACACAAAATGCCATGATTCGTTTTATTTTAAAATTGCCCTCCCCCCCCAAAAGGACAAAAAACAAGGCAAGCAGAATTAAAGAAAAAAATTAATAGAATGATATATATATATAATTCACAGAATAAGAAAATAAATGGGAACGAACGGATCACATAGTGATAGAATACAAGCAAGTGAGCCTATAAAATTTTAAATTGGTTCATGGAAAATAAAGGGAAGGCTAGGGCGAGATGGTCATCATATGAAGATTTATTAAAAACAAACAAATTACTAGAGCAACGCGGGGCCGAAAGCTAAACACGGGTTCGGTTAAAAGATTCAAGATATACCAAAAAACTGGACACTTACGTAAATATTTATTACATACATTATATAGTCAGTATTAGGAATAATAATAATAAAACTGTAAATAATACAAATGTTTTCATATACTAACGTAGAATTTTTGCACTCGTGGTAATAATGTTCCATTAAAGATATCTGACTCCGATGAGCGCTATAGGTACTATGAACAATATTGTGTGCAAACTATCAACTGTAGCTCCATTGCATCCATCTTCCGAACAGTAACATTTTTCCCAATATACTCCGTTTTCCCGTATTCCCCAATTGCAAACGCCGGGAACACCGGTTTCAGCTACCGATGCACATTGTCTAATAACTTGTCTCCAACGTCCATCCCCTAAAATTAGTTGCTATGCACTGTAGTACTAAAAAATACCGCAAGTTTTATAGTTTACGATTACAGAACCAAATAACAGACATTGCATTCAGAAAAAGATTCATTTCGAACAGATAGATACCAACTATATGTAAACTAATCGAACGGCTGCTGATTTTATTTATAGAAATCTCAGTAAAAATTTTACAATAATTGGAGAATTTTAAATTATTGTGTTTTTATACGGGGGAATAAATTGATATATATTAAATGTCAAAAAGCTAAAATTGTGGCAAATAAAAATTATCTTTACTACTTTAGGTACTTAATCTAAAGCTACAAAATGAAAATCAGAACAAGTAAATAAATTTAAACATCTCGGCACTTGCTTTAATAAAGATGGAAACTTTAGAAAAAAAACGTTATGCCATAAAGAGAATTTAGGAAGACGAAGAAATACTCCCTAAACATACTATATACGAAATCGGGACATAAACCCCGAAAAACATAATGGAAACGGTTCGAAAATTTTAAGTTAAAATTGTTGTAGAAGAATAATGAATATTCTACGAGACGTAAAAAAAAAAAAAAACACGAAAAAAAAAAAAAAAAAAAACTACGAAAAAGCTCTTAAGACGGTGAAGATAGACAATGAACTGATAGAAATAAATACTCTATCTGTTCTTTAGTAAAGTACAAAAAAGAAAAAAGATGAAAATAAAAGACATAGAAGGCGAAGAAAGTTAAATTGAAGATAGAAAACTTATAGAAATAGATGGAAATAGCGTCGAAGAATAACTGCTTTATATAACAATTGACAGAAGAACCGTAATGAATTATGTAAGCCGATGAACTGGCGGAATCCAACATTGAGACTGATCCTGACACTAAAAAAGATCGAAGATAAAACCGGTCTGATAGTTTTTTAAACATTATTAATTGTTGTGAACAATTTACAAAATAATTTTAATATAATGGTTTACTTCCAATGCGTTCAAAACTTTCTTATATGTTAATATGTATTAAAATGATAATTATTTGGGAATAAGTGAATGTAAAGCAAATAAATATTTACAATAAATTCTTTAAAAAAGAAAAATGCACTTGAAATAATTCAACTGGTATACATTTCCTGTTAACTATTTAATAGTTAATATGGAGATTTAAACAATTTACATCTGTTCAGCTGTGAGTCTGTTAAATGGCATATGAGCAGCATAGGATTAAGTTAATTTTCAGTAATGCTAACTATTTGATCTCATGATTTATTAAATTTGAAATACCAGTAAAATTTCTTAAGACACTTACAAATAAAACCACGTGGCCCTTGCTCGGTGATTTTCATACAGAATGTACCGGGAGAGTGGCTGTCTTCACTGTTGCATTCAACGGCTACATGCCTTTCTTCGTGAAATGTTTCGTATGCGCCACAGTTATCTTCACCGTCGGAATCATCCGCAGAAGAACACTGATAACATTTTATATTTATCACGCCTAGAAATTAGATCACATATATATATATATATATGTATATAAAGCGCATATTTATAAAAAATACCATAGATAACATTACAAAACGCACTCTCCCAAACACAGGCAACAATAACTTTGTATGTATTGACATACATAAAAGTAAACGTAAACGGCATATGTAAAATTATTATTCTATTATAAAACGTACCTTTTAGATAAAAACATATTAATAAAAATAATGTAATGAGGTATTTCATATTGCCAATCATTAATCCATACGAAATAAGTGCGAAAAAATTTAAAAGTAAATAACGGAAACGCCTTTTAAAATAACAAATCGAAAATCGAAAAATTTGTCATCTGATAATTTTGCAATGAATCGAAAATCGCATTGTGCAGTCGATGTTTAATCGATTTGTTTAATTTGCACAGAATTGACGTTAAATTTTTATTATAAGAAAAAAACTTGCAAAAACACTTTTTTTAAAATGGAAAGTGTAATTGAATAAATTATATAATAGAATTGGTGTGAAATTTAAACTGTATTAATCTAAAGCAATCGAACAAATACGTACGCGAACGTTACATTCAGAAGGATACTACACTGATATAGGTAATTTTTTTCATACCACGTGGTTGTGGTGATCTCATTTGTCGTGGTTGTAATTGAATTCGCCGAAATTAGCAGTTTTTAAATCTCTAACGTGTGTGTTGTGTGTTTTTGTAATTTTAGATCGTTTTCGTATATCAGTTTGTTTAAACTGTAAAAACCTTTTCAATTAATTGCATGGCTATTGCGGTAAGTGTCAGTATTTTTAATATCATTAAGTATCTTCAATAAGCAGGGTGATGTAATTCGCTTTCTATTGAAAGTTAATACAAAATTACATTTAGATAATTCGGTTTTCGTTTGTATGCATATGTGTATGTTTCAAGTTAGTCCAAAATTGTATTCAATTTAAAAATTTGTTAAATTTATATTTTACAGTAAATTAATCGTCATATTTGAAGTTTTAGAATGTTAAAGTCAATTGAATAAACGAAAAAGCTTCGAACACTGTAATTTTGTACAGCCCGCTTCATTTTAAAGAGGAAGTGTTTTTTTTTATTGTTGCACAGTTTGTGTAAAGTTTTAGTTCTTATTTTTATAATTTTGCCAGTTATGGCTTGAAACACAGCCAACTGAAAATGAAAACCGTTATTTTGTATAAGCAGCAGCGACAACGTCTATTTCTCATCTTAAATATTTCAGATGATTCATCGAGCACCTTTGTTTCTCAACCGATGTTTAAATATTATCTAGATACACACTTCAATAGGATTTACTGAAATCATTGCAGGTTTTGTAGTGATCGATCTAGTTGGCCTTTCTGTAGGAAATTACATTCGTTTTATATACACGGAATTCAAGAAAATTAAAAGATAGCTAAACTAAAAATGTTAAAAAGCTTTATTATTTAAGTGTTAAAAAGTATTACTACATTATAATGAATTTTGTATTAAATTTAATGTAACTAGAAAATTCATTATAATCCGATGTCTTACTTAAGAAGAAGATAGTGTAGATCAATATTTAACTGCAAATTACGATAATAAATTAACATTTTTCGAAGTTAGATTTTTTCTTTTCTTTTAATTGTTTCATTTATTGGCCTTATTTTTTTTTTTTCTGACAAAGAAAAACTTTGAGAAATTTCTATAGTGTACGTTAATTGAGTGTCTTGTATTCATTTTTTCTTGCGTTTTTTTTTTTGATTGTATTAATTTTATTTCTTTATTCTGTTTCACAATAATTTAAGAGGTTTAGCTACGAAAAGAAAAGGTACAATTGATAATAGAATTATAAATATTTATCACTTTTAGCGCCCGATAACATATTCCGTGCACGATAATAGGAATTTCATTATATCTTGTGATATAAACTTTAGTTCATTAGAAAATATTGATATGTTATTAAATTATCTTTACGTTCTAAAATCATTAATCGGCCTGACCTAGTAAGTGTTTTTAATTTTGCGATAAAAATTAATCCTCTTTGTTTATCATTGCATTTCATGTGTGTTTCCCTGGACGCGTTTTCTCTGTAATTTTGAATGGAATATTTTGGTGGAATTATTAAACAAAGCGGATAAGTGTCTTTTTTTTTGTTATCCGTTTTATATATGTTTTCCGTACTTTTGATATTCAACTTTATAGCCATCGTTGTGTATTAATCGCTTTGCTTTATACACGCTTGTTTGTCGGAATCAGAGTTTTTCGTAAAACTTCACTAGAGTAACCCTGAATTTTTAGTTTGACATTCATTTTTCACTTGTTCTTTCTTAGTTTTTTTATTTTTTATTAATTATTAGATTTACATTATTATTTACATTCTACGCCAAGGCGTTATAATTCCATGTTTATTTTTTGGACAGTTCATGAAAATCTTACAAGATTCATACAATGAATTCTGTAATGTGTTTAATGTTACATGATAATTTTAATTATTTTCTTTTGTTTATAAAAAGGCAACGCACTTTCATTAGACTATGCACTTGATTTTTTTTCATTTCTTGAAGTTGTATTGTTCTGTTAATGTGTAAAATGAAATCTATTTTCTATTCTTCCGCTTCGGAAATTTAAAAAAGAAAATCTTCGCAACTCTACAACACAGTTAAATTATTTACTATTTTTATAAAGTAAAAAGCAACATTGTCAACATACCACAATGAAATGTCATAGGTTTTACGTAAAAGAATTATTAAAGAGTACCTTTAAATAATAACCTTTTGGCTGTTGTATAATTTTTTTGTTACAGAAGTATTTTGTTAATTTTATACGTTATCGCGACATTTTACACAATAACAAAGTTTTGGATACTTTTCACTCTCCCAAAATCAATAAATATATCCTAATGTAAATATTCCATTTTTTACTAACAGTTATTATTGTTTAATATATTCAGGTTTTACAACAATATTCTCTAAGCGCAGAATTCGTTTTTCTTATTTTTAAAATTTACTATAAAAATTTTTACAAGTATATTTAAATTCCTTTCGAAAGTAACGTCTAGCTACGACGCTGGTTTCAAATCCTGGAAAACGTAAACATTTTTCCACTAAACGTTCATTTCCTGTCCATAGATGTTCCATTTTTGTTACTTCTTAATTTTAATTTCTCGGAAGTTCGTAGTCAAAAGTTGTTTCAAAAAATGTTTAACGGCAACACGGGTTTTCTTGGAACGGATGTAACATAATCATTACTGATTTGTATACTGTCGTGTACAAGTTTTATCTTTCGCTTTATTTATGTAGATTGAGTTGTTTTTGAAATGG
This sequence comes from Icerya purchasi, assembly GCA_039619475.1. Classification (NCBI taxonomy): domain Eukaryota; kingdom Metazoa; phylum Arthropoda; class Insecta; order Hemiptera; family Monophlebidae; genus Icerya; species Icerya purchasi. Next base: position 32,189,430 of record CM077116.1, on the reverse strand, counting down.
TAACTAGTTTCTGTTAATTTCCCTAATACTCGGCTATATTTAATTTCGTACAATAAATTATACCGCGTACGGTAAATTGCTTATATATTTTTCTACTAAAAACCAAGTTGTTTGCGAATTCACCCGAGTGTAACCACATCTTTTACGATGGAAACTGGAAAATTTATTGGGTGCAAGTAATTTTTTGTATTTGGCGCCAATATGTTGTGTTAGTTGCGTGTAAATTAAATTTTATTTACGTCACCTCTCAGTTGAAAAATAAACAAAAAAGGTTTATAAAGTTTATTAGTACTACGGCAATTTAAATATAAATGTTCTACATAGCGTTATATGAAACTATGCAGAATTGCCATTTTGTTTAAATAAATAAATCGTCTCGGTATTAAAGCGTGCAATTTAGTGTGGGTGTAGTAAAACAGTGCTTTCATAATTGGGTGGCATACGATTGGTCGGGTTAGTTTAGCGACACACTAGCAACACTTGTAGTAAGCTTGAAAGCTTAGCGGCTAGTGGTCTAGTGTTCGTGTTATGCGTCAATTAGAACGTACTTGGCTACATTATAGTGCTAATAACAGTAAAACTGTCTTGGTGACGCCCTCACATATGTCTGATATTAATCCTAACAAGGTATGCAACAAATAATTTTAGCACGTTTTGATGATTTTTAATCATTTTTCAACTGCTAATGTTGAAACCTCGGGACTGTTTAACTTCGATAGAAAAATTATTTTTTGGGAAAAAGGAAAAATTAAGGTACATTGTTGTTTTTTTAATATATGTTCAAGAGTGATGGCTGATTTTCATCGCTAAACTTACTCTGGGGAGAAAAAAATTATACAATTCCTTAATGAGCATAAAAAGTTTCGATTTTATTTATTAGCATGATTTTGAAAACAGAGAAGAATGATCGAGTGTTTCTTCCATAAGCTTTACGCGAGAAACGAAATGTTAAAAATATTATAATTGTTTCATGTTATAAAATATACGAATAATGTTACCACTTCTCTTTAGTAATAGACGTATAGTAAATAAAACCTAGATCTAAGTTTATGTAATTAATTTTACTTTTTGTTTTTAAGTGCACTTTTGTACTTGTTTTATAATTTACATATTAAAAGACAAATAAGGTGATTTACAATATTACGTTTATATTTATGTGTGTATTGATTTAAATGCATACTTTAACCTGTTAGACAAATTTAATAACGCAGTTAATTAGAAGAGACTGGTTTGTGAATCATACTAAACGAAAAAACGACGAATATTTCGAAAAGTGAATCAGAGATAGTGATTTTATTTTAAAGTATAGTTTATTAAAAGTATAGACTTGAACCGGAGTAAAAATCAAAACAGTTGGGATGATTAAATTCCTGCTCAGAATGAATTTCGGAGAATTCAGAAACTTCACGTATAGATTTTTTAATTAATATTCAACTTTTTAATTCACAGTTGTATTATTATGTTACAAAGATTAAAATATCAATTTGTTTTTCAATTAAATTTTTCAAAAAAAACAAGTTTGCCTTACTTTTCATGTTGCTGAATAATATCATTGGTTTGGAGAAAGTAATTTCGCTTTACTTTCTTTTTATCCTAAATTTTCACGCCGAAGTGAGGCGTCAGTTTTGAATTCTTATTCGATCTTTTAATTTTTTTATTTTTTGTATTTTATTTTCGAATTACGAGATAATTGTAACATTACCGGTGTTGTCGAATTTTTACGACATAATTTGTTTCAGTTGAAGTCGTTTGCTTAATGTTTCCAAGTTACATCATCGTTTAATTGTGTTGTACGCTTCTTGTGTTTCAGAAGTCTTTTTCATTGTGTTTAAAACTTTTCGAATCAAATTTTATACGTTGACTTTTTTTTTGCGTTTTGTGTTAGTTGTTTATTATCATTATTATTATTATTATTATTATGATATAATAAAACAAATATTTGTCATTACGCAAAAAGAAAGAGGAAAATTAAGAAAAAAGACGGTTCTATTTGCTTCAATGTACTTTAAACACAAAAAGTCGTTGAATAAGTTTATAATTTTAACTAATCTAGCTTACTTGTTTAATATTTTCAGAAACCTTTCTCTCATGCTACTCTTTTTTAAATATTATATTAAAAAGCGGCGGTAATTAAAATTATGCTGAACCCAATTTTAACCTAATACGTGACTTTACCGAAAATATATGTATCAACAGTATTAAATGCCGTGGAGATATAATGATTTAAATGAGTTTAGACAAAAAAATTGCCTGCTTAAAGACGGCGAATAAAATCGCGAAAAGAAACATAATCAGGAATTTGCCGATTTTCGCTCTGCCCCCCCCCATCGCTCCCTCTGACCAATTACTAATTAACTCAAGCTAACGCAATCTTTGTAGTTCTGACTATGGGGAATTTCTTGTTAAAATACTATTGTTATTATTATTTTTTAAATATATATATATATATACATATATTAGAAGCCTGGCAAGGGGGTAGGCTTCCTTAGCCCCGAAATTTTTTCCCTTCTAAATTGATTTTAGAAAAATCATTTTCAATTGGCTACGTCATTTTTAGCCGTCTCGGAAATTCAGCTAGTCCACTTGACTGAGCTGTTGTGTATCTTATATATATATATATTGTGACCGATATGGGAATGGGACATTTTTTGTGGTGTATTCTGGGCTAAGAATGACATAGTTATTACTGTATATGTATAAAATGCAACCCTTTGACTCTCGAAAGGGGGCAAGCCTCTTTGACCACCAGACTTTTTTCTTCTAAAATTCTTTTAGAAAAATCATTTTCAATTGACTATGCCGTTCTTCCCCATCATTTTTTTTTTTTTTTAATCTTAGCAATTGTACAACACAGCATTCAACCTTTATTATCTTATATAGAGTAACGGGGCGTAATCATGAGACAAGAAATTTAATTTACTCCATGCCAAGAATGACTTAGTTATTAAGGCCGAGTTTGTATATGTGTGTGGGTGTGAGTGGATGTTAAATGGTTTTTTAATATTTTTAGAAAGCATATACCAATGTCTTGCATACACCCCCCACCCCCACCCCACCCACCCCCACATACCCATATATATATATATATATATATATATATATATATATATATATATATACACGTATGAAAGGGGATATATGTATGTAGGTAATTTCAGATTTCGGAATAATCGCCAATTTTTACTTTTCACATATTACATTCTAATTTTATTGTTTTCATATTATGTTGTTTATCATTGTGTTCGCGAATAAAATTAAGTTACATATTGCGGTAGTAATTATTTTTTTCGTCCGTTATAGCTTTGCGTAATAATTTTAAGTTTATGGCAGAATTATTATACGAACTGTAATGTTTTTATTCGGAAATGCGATGTGTCCGACAGTATTTGTTAATATTTAAGTAAATAATTAGTAGGTCAGTATTTTTCGTACCAGCGTAATCAAGCAGAGGTTTGGCTCGTTATTTTCTATATTTGATTTACGTAATTGTTGATCTAACCGATAATCGATCAATCGGCGGAGGTTATCATTGATCAGATTACGGACTGCGATGTGTATAATTAACTTTCGTTGTGATGATGAACTGATCAGTTGAGTTTCAGTGCGATCTCATAGACTTTCCGGTTTTGTATTTATTCTTCTCGGAAGAAACCATTTTGGCATTTGTGTTTTTTCGTGTACATATGGAAGCCACAAAAGTTCATTTATTTCAGTTATTTAACAAAGGGTTCGATGTATTTTAGTAATTAGTGCCGTTAGTAAGCCGAGACGCCGGTTATTGACGAAGTGTTCACTTTTTGCACTACGAAGAGCCGTCGCTGCGTTAGCTTACTGAAATGAAAATGCGTTGGCGGTAAGTCGTGCATATAACTGGGTGATATGTAAATGACCCATGAGTTATGAACTCGAAATTTTTGCAAGCACTAGATCGATCATTTTGTATTTTTCCCCCCGGCTAGTTCTTGTGCCACATCACAGGAACGTCGAGGTTCTTCTTGCTTTTATTTATTTATTATTTTTATATCATTGATTTATCCTAAAAAATCGGTTAATAAATAATGGTTTAAAAATAAATGAGGAACTGTATATTATGCAACCCTGGACGATAATATTAATCTTCCCAATCTGTTACCCAGCGTTTAATTTAGAATGCTGTTGAATTGAAATATTTATTAGCGTACAGTTTTTTCCGGATGCAGTATTATTACTTTTTAAATTATATAATTGCGTGTAAATGTTCCAGAATTTAACGGAATTTAGAGAAGCTAAATGATTGAACGGTAATTGCAGTGAAGGGTTCATTTGTGATTATAAAAAAATAAAATTTTTACCGTATTTGTTTTTATTGTTTTTACGTTATGAAAATTATTACATTTATTAAATATTAAAAAGTACCCAATTTTAAATTGTGTTAATTTTTTTATTTTATTTGTAAAACGTTCCTAACGTAAACGGCAACGTATAAAATTATAAAATTAATTTTTTTTTTTTTTTTTTGAGAGCTTAGCATACAAATAAAATATATTATTAAGTAGCTGGCGAAACTTCCATATTTTCAGTTCGTTGTTTTAATTCATTGCGAAATGTTCTAGTTATTTATATATCACAGTTTGTAGAATAAAATGATGACTAAGTCGTTATTTATTATGAAATTTTTTTAAAAAATAAAATTATTTGAATTCAATTTTCGAAATTCAGAGATGATTACGAAACTATAATAAAACGACGTGAGGACGACGTCGAGTCTTTTGATCTGGGTCCAAGAATGATCACTATTTTTACAATTTGAAATTTTTTAATAATTTTCGTTTATGAAAATAAAATTTACTTTCAATTAAACTACTTTTTTATTCGGTTATTAATTAAACGGATTAATACGTACAATTTACAAATAAAATTGTACGTATTATGTTGTTGATTGTGATGCGGTGATCGCTGATTTGATGGTTTCCCGGTAGTTCTAGGGTAGATATTTTCAATAGGCGCGAAGGTTGAATTATTAATGCGAAATATTACTTTACCAAATTATTGGCGGTTCGATTTATACGCGTTGCAGATTCAGGCTCCTCATTAACTTCTTTTTCTCTGTTTATTACTGGAAGTTGCAAACTTGATTAGCGGAGTACATTAAACCATTTCTAAATTTAACTGCTCACCAATTTAACTGAAAACTACCCCATTAACTATGAAAAATTTCGACCGGATTTTTTTTCCCTTATTTTTTTTTACAGTCCTTACCTGTGTCGGAACCGACACTAAAGATACGCGATTCCTCTGCAATGATGTGTGATGGTCTGTTAATCTTTGACTAACAACAGTATACCCCGGCATGCATACAATCTCTTCCGCCACCTTCGCCCATTTTATTTATTATTTATTTATTTACTCGTTATTTTACTATTTTATATGTTTAAATTGTAATGTACACGTTACAAAGAATTTTATTGTTCGATTAGGCTAATTTACCGCGCAAAATCTTTAGAACTTGATAAGACAAATCCGATTAAATGTTGTTCAAATAGGCGAAGGTAGTTTTTAGAGTTTGTAATAATAATTTGAATTTAAACTTTAAATGGTACACTGCCGAACATTTTTAAACTCAGCATAGCGAGCAGTGTAGATGAACTGAAGATTAACACAGGTACTAAAACAGCTACTATGGTTAAGTGATGGTGTTTTGTTTCGAGTGCGAGTTGGTTCGAATTAATGTATTTATACAAAAGTATCAATAGTTATTACTTCCGCTGCTGGTTAATAGTGCCCATTTTAGATGATAAATTAAAAATAAAAAAAAGTAAAAAAAAAGTTTTTTCTGCATAATATAGACCAATTATCGCAGATGAAAATGTGACGTTTTTGTGTATTATATAATAAATATTCTGCAAAATGCGAATAGAAACAATATAACGCGTCTTTGAATTGTTTTATTTCTGCAAATTTGTGACATGTTTTATCAAGTTGCGGTGATTGTAAAAATTAGTTACCTGATATTTTATTGTCGTTTTATTTTCCTTTTTCGTTTATATAAAAAAGATATATATATTTTTTTTTTATCAAAGAAATAACAGATTATTGTAAATTGATCTTATTGATATTTTTCCGTAATGGTGACGACTTTTTAATTAATTTTTGACTGAATATTCATTTTCGTGAACAAAAAACTCCGTTTTTACTACTGCTCGCAAAAAAGTATGCAGTACAGTCCGAAAATAAGGTATCATTTATTTTTCAGTGAAAAATAATACTTAAAAAAAAAGATGAAATATTAAAAAAGCTTAATTGTGAAGAAATACGATAATGGTGTTAGTGTAGAGATTAAAAACGTTCGATATTTCACAGAATTTTTTGTCATTTTCTGTCTTCTAATTTTTTTTACTTCTGAAATTTTAGCTCTCGCACCGACGGAAATACGTATACATTCATATTCATATACAGGGTTATATACAATGCCTTTGGAGTGAAATGGAAATCAACTTTTAGTTTGCTTAATTCATTAAGACGGTAATCCTTTCGTCCACTTTTCATAAAACACCGAGCACTTCTGTTTAGTTGCAGTTATAAGCTGAACAGTGATTATTCCTTTCCTTTGAAAGGTCCTTTGCATTGTTAATTTTCTTCATCTTCACTTCAGCCGTAATTTTTGACCAAGTTTCTGATTAATAATTAATTCTACATACTATTTCCTTCTTCCTAATTAACAAAATCTCCTTCAAATGCTCTGGTTGTCGACGATTCGTGGATTGTAATGATTTCAGTAGACGAATTATTTCTAGTATATATAAAAAAGAAAAATAATAATAATGTTCCGCGTATTTGTACTGCTAAAATACAAAGCAAATTCTGAAAATACAAAATTGTGCGAATGTTATTCAGTAAATGGTAACGTTTAAGGGTCTGTCAGTTCTGTTTTTGTTTCATTCGAATTTGATCTCAGGTTATCGTCGGTGGTATTTGACCTTTTTAGGCTTTATTTATTTATTTCTTTAATTTTTTTATTTATTTTTTGACTTACTCGGGAGAGTTCCCTCCCCTCTACTTATTACCATTAAATATTGAACCCCACAAGAGACTATTGCTCGTCTGTGTGTTCGTGAATTTAAGCACAGATTTATTTATCTAGTTTAATATTTCATCTTAAAATAAAATTAGTAAAATGAAAAAATAGATTTCTACAATTAACTTGCACCTAGTAGATAATTGTGTATATAGTTTAAACGTTACAGACTGTTGAATACCATTCATCGCAAAAGTTTTGTAATGATGATTTATATATTTCATATTTCCAATATATTTCTTTTGTTCATAATGTCATCTGTTGATCTTTTTAGGGGATTTATTAATATCGTCTTATTATTATTTTATCAAATTTTCTGCTTTTCTTTTTTAGTTTTTAAACGATACTTAATCTGTGAAGTTATTAATCAATTTCCTTATAAATTAATAAATGCGTTTTTTTCTTTTTACGTATTGCTAAAAAAATAATTTTAGTGATCACATCTTTCTTTCATGAAAAAAACTAGAACGCTATTTTATATTCATTCAATTTTGAGCTTTATTTCGCTAAGAATTGTTTGAAAGTTAGTTCTCATCTAGGTAATACGTGTTTATTATAAATTTTTATGCCTATAAAAAATCACAAAAAATAACAACAACAATTTTAACTGGGACTAAATATTATATCTACTTTTTAAACCAACATTAATTTGGGTCCTGTACTTTAGAAATTTTGTTATGTTAACTTTTATTGTCGGGATTTTACTCAGGTTTTTACAATAGACACTTTTTTATAATTATTTTAAAAGTTGCGGTAAGGAAAGAGGAAGGCTGTGCTGGGCTTTAAGTAAAATAAGGGTATGGCAAGATGTTAGTGTTTGGGGAATTGAAAGTTGTGTTATTTGGCAAAAAGGGCAGAGAGGAAGGTCGATGTGCTGTGTAGAAGATGAATTGATAAGGATTGTGTGGCTTTTTTTTTTTTTTGTGTAAATAATATAATATTTTATACTTTTTGGGCGCGCCTGACGCTTTGACCCAACAATTACAAAAGTTAAAATAAATGGTTAAATCAAGAGACGATTAGAGATGGAGCTGAGGAAAGATTGAAGTACAGTGTCATAGCTGGAAATGACAAGGAAAGTATAAACCAAGAATTATAAGGAGCAGGAAGACCCAGTGCTACGATTTTGGAGTACAAAGTAGAGCGTTTAGAAGCAAGGACGGGGAACTCAAAGAAAATGTGATTTGCATCACATATGGGACTAGAGATAGAACTGTGAAGGAACAATCGGGTAAGGAGGACAGAGAATAACTAAATGGTGAAGAGGGGAGAAGAAAGTGATTAAATTGCAGTCTGATTAAAGAAACCATCACGGAGTGCTGATAAGAGGATTGAAACCATGGCTGAAGTTAGGCAACCGGTTTTATTTGAAGATAATGAGAAGCAGGATTAGAAAATAAAGAAGGATAAATGTCCGACCACAGTCGTGAATGATTGGCTGAGGAAGGAAAATTGCAGAGTGAAGGACCATTGCGGGCGGCTGAACAGGCTAGAAAATCCGCTGACTCGTTGCCCTTGATGCCAGAAAGTTCAGAGTCTGGTAAGTATAATATTTTTTTCCTTGATCGGAACGGAAGAGAAAACTGAGAAAGAGGATTAGGTTTCAAACGAGAAGACCGAATGCATTGCAAAGAAAATTAAGGCAACATTACCACCAGCATTATACACTTCAAAGAAATGTGCAACAAATGAAACATTAAAAATGGTGTATCATACGCTAGTGGAATCGAGAATCAGATATTGCATTCAGGCATGGGGAATGGCTGGAAAAACATACTTGGGGAAAATAAGTAAACTGCAAATAAAATGCTTGAAATTAATATCAGATTATAAATACAAGACCGAAAGTGAAATAATTCAAACAGAAGACATATTGAGCGTTAGAGGAATGTATTTATTTATAAAGATATGGGAATACATGATGACAGATAGGGAAATAGAACTGGAGGAAAGAAGAAAAATAGAATACGGGCTGAGGGAAAACTATTCGTACAAACTGCCGTTAACTAAAACAAAGATGGGGGAGCAAACAGACAAATACTTTATAATTCAGTTGTTAAATAAAATGCCTTAAGAAATAATAGAGGAGGAAAAAATTGCAGTGAAAAAAAGGAAAGTAAAGGAATGGTTGCAGAAAGATAGGAATAATAATAAGCATTAAATAAGAGAAAAAGGTACGAAAATAGAGACAAACAAAGGAAAAGGAAAAGGGCGGAAAAAAATAAAAAATGAAATAAATAATAGATTAGCTGTAGCCAAGTTAGAAATAAGGAAAAATAGAATAAGTTTGTAATAAAATATTTGCGCGGCGATAAGATTGTACAGTATACAAGTAGTATAGCGTAGAAATTATTAGATGTAAAAAAAAACTCGTCAAAAAGCGTCTAGCTTGACGAGGAAATGTGTAAATAGTGATAAATATATATTTCAAAAAAAAAAAAAAAATGGATTTGTTGTATAGATCTCTATACTTGGCTACAGAATTTGATTACAAGGGATTTCGGGAACGTAGCATAATTGATCTCAAATAATAATATTTTTTAAAGTCGTAAATTACAAACGTGGGAGCCGACTTACGAGAAATGTTGCGGAAGGGGCTAAAAGTCCTTTCTTGAAATTTTAAATTATACTTTAAGCCATAATTTCCACGGTAAATTTTAAATTAAATGTGTACTATTTTTATTAGAATTTAAGAGTAACCGCAGTTTTTTACATAATTTCAATGGGGCTGTTCGCTCCCAACAATTATAACTTGTTTTTTTCAAATATAGAAAACACAATAAAGTTGAATAAAACTTGATTTGGATATGTTGAAGTGTAAAGTAATCCAAATTTTTCTTATTTATGGATTTTCCTCTTCTTCTTCTTCGAATTGGTCAACTATGGACCACGCGAAATATCTTCATGATGGCGGTTTCTTCCCCTTCCTTTTCCTCCAGTATTTATTTATTTATTTTATTTTGTTTTATTTATTTTACAATTTGCTACTGCAACAACTTACGCCAATTACTGTACAGTATAATATGATAAAAAAATAAATAAAAGAAATCATACGATTAACAATACATAGCCAAAAGAAATATATATACTTTTGCGCACGTGCGCAAAAAATTGATATAAAATACTAGTTAACGCCCACTTGTAGCTATATATATATATATATACACACACACACAATTCAGCAGTAAAATATATCCACACACTCTCACATGCTTATGGACGGACCCAACAAGCCTTACGTTGTCAAACTCTTGACGATTTTTAAAAATTCTTCTGAACGACTATTAAATATGTCTAGTTCATGGTTCCTTTTCTAATTTGTTGCATAGAATAAATAAGGAGCGTAGAGGGGAGAATGCATACTGCTGAGTCCTTGCAAACTGTACTGCTAATATATGAGTTGGTCAGACACCTGAAATGGGTACTTTATTCAATATTTTCTCTAGCAGATTGGTACTGGGACAATTTATTTTACCATGCAACAGAGTATGCAGAAAGCAAAGCGCTATCTCCTTCCTCCTCTCCTCTAGACTGTTCATTGTTTTTCCGTATTCGACATGTTCACCGCTGAATCTACCAAATCTATACAGTAAGTATTTTATGAACTTTATCTGCACTCTTTCCATTCTACCTACTAAAACAGTAGATGTAGGATTCTAAATAAACGAGTCAAATTTTAAATGCGAACAAACCAAAGCGGAGAATAAGAATAAATATGTTTTAATGTATCTAAAATTCACGCTGTTTCGTAACATATTAAACCCAGCATTTTCCTCGCCTTACCGACTGTGTTCATTACATGAAATTTAAATGTAAATTTTTCATCTAAAAAAACGCCAAGATCCGTTACACCTGTCACCTTTTTCAAAAGAGAACCTTCTATATGGTATTAAGACAGAAGTAGGAGATAAATTTACATTTAGACGTATTTACCGGTAAGTTATTAGCAACACTCTCGGATATAAAATTGTCTACATCTACATCCGTTTGTAATGATTTAGTATCTTCAACATTTCTTATTTCTCTGAACAATTTTGCATTATCAGCATATAACAAAACTTTTTTGTAATACTGCATAGCATTCGGTAAATCAATGATGTATAATAAAAAGAGGAATGGGCTTAAAATAGAACCCCGGCGGGGTACTTCGGACGAGCAAAGAAAGGAGCAAAACCTGCAGTTACCAAATTGGACATTTTGCTCCCGATTCCGCAAATAACTCTCCATATTTAATTTACGCAACAGACCTGAATGATCTACCCTATCGAAAGCTTTTTGGAAATAGTGTATTATACTACGTTCGCCTGCGAAGACTTATCTAGTACCGTAGAAACATAATCCGTAAACGTCATTAGGTTAGTTATAACCGATCTACCTTCAACAAACCCATGCTGATCGATTGGAGTACAATGTTTTAGAGGTGTATGTAACCTTTTATAAAGAATAAGTTCAACGACGTTGGTGGCTTGCGGGAGAGGAGATATGGATCTAAAATTTGTAATATCATTGGAAAGGTTATTTTTCGGAATGAACGTGATCTTAGACACCTTCCAAACGTGCGGGGAAATGCTAGTATTAATTATACAGTAAAAGATATGTGAATGAGGTTTGGCGAAAAATGTTTGTATTGTCCATTTCAGTTTATTGAAAAACTGGGTGAGCTTAAGCTCCGAAGTCTATGAAGTAGACGACTATAATTAAAAACAAATGTTCGATTTTAAATAAATTTTTAAATTTAGAATTAGTTTAACGAAAAATCGTTGCGAGATGCTCTTGTTTTAAATTTCATTACTAATTTACACATATATAATATTAAAGTAAACATATATGACTTTTAGTGGCCATTATATAACAGTACAATATCTAAAATACGAATTAAGATAACTTGAAATAACTAAAACATTTGATTTATAATTTTTTCTATCTCCTAATGTCTTATTTATCCTTTCTTCAGTTTGTCAGATTAATTGTGAGCAAGGTCGGTGTAAACTCTTACAGCTCTGTTGGCGGAAAAAAATCTAGGAAAACCGGGAATTTAAAAAGTTACATTTGAAAGGCCACCCTGCAAATACCACTTGAAATCAAAAGCCTTTTCGATGCTAAGAAATAGTAACTTGCCGGTATGTTTATTTACATCGAAATTATTGGTAATGGTGCCAGTGATTCTGATAATTTATAGGATTCTGTAAATAGCTTAATGAGAATCGGATTTACAGAACGAAATTCATTACATTGAATGAAGCTAATAAGAGAAATCAATCTGTAATTAGCTTATTATCTCTACCCGGTGTTTGAGTAGTGAAATGATTGAAGATGGCCAAATATCAGAATAATATTAATGATAATAATGAAATGTGTAAAAACTTGATTTTCGGAGGAATCTTAATCGCGCTTACGTGTACTTAATTTGGGCCAGCAAAATAATTATGTTTTGAATTAACGGTAGTTTTTTTTTTTTTTTTTTTTTTTTTTTATACCATAAGTAAATAATTATAAGTTTGGGTTCGAAGAGGAGAAAGTAAAACTAAGGTAAAATTACATGCCATATCTTGTTTTTGAAATATTAGAAAAAATATTATTATTTTCAAGACGATAGCCATGCCGAAGATAAGAGTTCTCATTTTTCTCTGAACGAGGAACAGTATTATTTGAGGCAGTGGCAGAATGCTGAAGGAACAAGTTGTTTAAATACCCTATCGATTTTCCAGGTGAGATGGTACTAATAACTTGGATTGCGTGCGTTGTTTATCGTTCCGTTTGAAATTTCGAAAATCATTTGTTACGGGCTTCCGTAACATATAATGTTATTGAATGTTTTATAAGAAAAATAATCTCATAATAAACTGGTTTCTAGGTGTGTTCTTTTCGGTGTTTATTGGGATTGTGGCGTGATTTTTAGGTTCATGGACTTCTTGATGTACGAATATAAAAGAAAATTACCACTTGAATCGCTATTTAAGATTCGTCAGTTCCAGAAAACGTATTTGTGAAATTCATGATAATTACTGTTTTGAAAATTTTAAATTTTTTGTGAAGATAATAACTGATAAACTTTTTTTTTATCTTGGAGGAAATAGGGTTACGGTTAGAGGAAAGTTGAGTTAACGGAATAGAGACTTTGTAACCGATATAATGTAGCATTTTTAACTAGAATTAAGTCTACAGCATAATGGAACGTAAATTCCTATTAGTCGAAAGTAAAAGTAAACGTAGAAAAGTTTAGTATCAAAAATGCACCAGTCAAAGCATTTCCAACTTTGTGTCGTTACTAGAACAGTTCCGTGACGTATGATTTGCATTTAAATTGTCCGCGATAATAGTTTCATTACCAGATTTAAGTAGGCTTTAAAATAAAAAAAAAAAAAGTACGTTTTTAGACCTGTTTTGGAGACAGATAAACAGAGAAAATATAATAAAAAGAACGCGTTGTTGTTCAGGATTATGTTGAATCTCTGCTGTTTCAGTATTTTCTTAAATTTTACGGCGAAAGTTGTATAAGTGTGAAGTTATTTCGCATTTACGATTATTCGACAGATATAAAATCCGAGGTAGCTTAATATAGACCGCAAGTTGAGTTTGCTTTCAGGTGAACCGATATTGTTAATTTGTTTGACGCGTGCTAGACTGTTAAGTTCCATAAGGTCAGTTTTTATAGCATTTACACTCCATGCAATAATTTTAATATTACGTTTTAAACCATTCTGTCGAATAATTTGAATATGGCTATGGTAATTATATCTTGAAAAATATATCTTTAGTTTTATTTATTTTTGCATGTACGTAATTGATGAGATAGAAAATTTACGAGTCCCTTTATTAATTAAAGTTTCAAAAACCATATTTCCGGAGTATGGTGTGTTAGTTGTTATTGTATGTATCATTTACCACGGAAACATACTTCTTATACCGCAGTACTAATACTATTAAAGCGATGCGGATTTTAGCGTGTTTAGATTATATGCGGGTCAAACATTTCTAGAGAATTAATCGCTTAAATTTTTAATATATGTATCTGCATATATTGGATAATCCTTAGAGTTCGCTATAGTTTGAGCATTTAACATTTTTACGATAGGGCAGTTTTTAGTGAAATGGGTCTTGCTCCTATTTTCGTTGGTAAATTATAACTTATTGCAAAATAATAGTACGGCTAATACACTTACATATACCACCGGATAACTGAGCTTCTTTTTTTTTTTTTTTCCGCTTCATAATTGTCCAAAAAGATAATGTGGAACGTAAAATTTTTGATTTTTGGTACATGCTGCAAACTAGTTTACGAAAGAAACGTAAAGGTGATCTTATTTCACGGTTATCAGCAGCATTTTTTTCCGCGAAACTGCGTAATTATTTCAAAAATAATTTTTTATTTCGGATTTTTTTAAATTGATTCTGTATTTGATGAGTAACCTCGTAAGGCTGTCTTAATATTTTTTCTACTACGATAATGTTTGCGTACATAAAGAGAAAAGGTGATAATTAAATTTAAGGAATTGGGTTTATCAGCATTATCTGTAAGCTAGTATGAGTATTTTTGTGAAATTAATATTTTTAGATAAGATTTAAGAATTATCTTTAAATAATTCATGGCTTGCAAGGAATTGCCAGCTATGCTTCGAATAATAATCGGCAGGCTTTTTACAAGAATTATTATAATCCGGATTAGTATTACGTGTAGTTAGTCGGTTACTTACCGTATTATTTATTATTATAATAATCACTTTCGCACACTGGCTCTTAGACTTACAAGACATGGTAAATTAGCGATGAATGACCGATAAAAAATATTTCGGGTAGGCGCACTGTTTGACTTTTCTATTTCTCCCTGTTGCAACAAATGTGATAAGACTAGCAGCCGTTTTATCGGAAAACGCCTTATGCTACCTGCTGTTTAACATCGCCCTTTTCGGGTTTGTAAATCTTACTTTCTGCTCATTGTTGATTTAATTATATAATACGGAGCTGACGTTGCATAGTGAGGATTTTTATATAAATGTTATTCTTACTTATTTAGTCGATTTTTTTTTTTGTTTTTTTTACTAAACTTACCGTTATAAATACCGACGTATGTAATTAATTACTAATTGTAAATCTCTCGTGAGAGATAATAATGACGTTAAGTTTATACAAGCGCATCGTGCTGAACAAATAACTCGCTGCCTGACTCGGTGATACAAGTTGTACATTTTTTTACAAATGTTTTTTCTGTACGATTTGTAAAGATGATCGCTACATTTGTAGTAGTACGGTTCAGTTAGGTTATTTTATTAGCTAATCAAATGTTTACAGAAAACAGTAGATAGGGAACGAATGGGAAACAGTTGTCGGCGCCGCACCATCGGTTCTACGCGAAATAATAATATTAACGCCCCAGAATAAACAATGTTGGTAAACGTTATCGCGTTTTTATAATAAATCTTTCTATCCTATTTTTATTTCTCGTCCTAAACTTGATGCGTGCTTATTTAATTTATTACGCTACAAATAAATTTAGGAGTCAAAAAGTAAATTTGACCGGATTCTTGCAATACAATCGTGTGCCGTACCCTCCTACTACTATCATAACTCGGTGGTTACATGGAGCATTTAACCGTTGAACGTTTTGTCCCATCGGTCAATTATCATTCAGTCCATATGACTCGGACTAATATTTTTACCGTTCAAAATAAATTTTCCAGCTTGTTTGTACGTTGTTGTTGCGTGTTTGTAAGTTACATTATTTTTAGGCCTGTTATTTCTTGCACGTAAGAGTTGGTTTCCTGTGTGTCTTTTTGGTTGTCAGTTACGGACTTTCTCGTGAATCGTGCAAGCTTTGATTTCTGCATTTGCTGTTCTAAACACAGCGAAATTATTTAAGGATAAAAACGCATACTTACTGATTACTTCCAAAAATAAATAAATAAAAAAACAGTGATTCTTTATCCATTGAATGAAAAGAAGTGCATCGATTGATAATAAACCTACTTTCGGACCAGTTAAGAAATTGGACGCAATAGTTATTCTGTCCTGCTTTTTTTTTTTTTTTTTTTTTTTCGTTCCTGCCAGTAATAAATAAAATTATATTGACGATTAATCCATTTGTTCCTACACTCGTACTGCGATGCATCGTCTTTTATGATTATTAGTTAATTACCTATTTTTTAAACAAAAAAGTGATTACATTATCACACTAGCTTTCATCGATATCCCTTGTATATAACACGGAAAGCAATAAATCCTAACAAAATTTTTCGCGCAAAAAGTAACGCTAAGTTATCCCTCCTTAGTGTGATGAAGCAGTGGACGAAGCTAGACTATTGGAATTTCTACGATTACCACATCACGAACGAATTAGGTAATTATAAAAAAATAAGATTAACGATCTAGAATGCGGATTTAACAACATGTTTAGTGTTAAAGCGGTGAATTTATTTATGAAACAGGAATTCGTAACGTAAAAATTGTAAAAGAATATTAAATGAATATTATATAGAACACTTCCGGATTGGGGGGGGGGTATAATACCAAAAATTGGATATTAATATTACCGAATTCTTTTAACGTACTAATTGTATCTGGTCATGGAGTATGTAAAGTTTATTTATGTAGGTTTCAATTTTGCTAAAAACAGATCAGTTATATATCGCACGATTAAATAACCTAAATCAAAAATGCTGTTATTAACAACAATACTCACAAAAAAAATCTTATTCTAGATTCAACAAAGATCCTTTTTTTGCTGCATTCTGTTTCAAAATAATGTGTATTTTTCTTTCTTTGCATGATATACATATACGTGCGGCACAATTACATTACGAACTATATGATGAAAAAACGATTAAATAAAAACACGTTGTAACCAAAATGGTAGGAACATGTCAACATTTCACGAAAATAACTTTTAATCGGTCAATAAATATTCATTTATGCCTATTAAAATAAGTTACGTCATGGAATGCAGCAACTATATTCTGGTAGTGGTGACGTCCATCCTTAGAGTGGAAATTGTCATTAGTCATTCGTGTAATTCTCTGGCCCTAAACGCTCGTTCCGTTTTTTTTTTTTTTTTTTTCACTGAATGGAAATTAGCTTGGAGAGCGACATTAAATGTGCGGTTAACACATGCTGAAATAATAACATTTTCCGTAGAATAGGAAAGAGTATAAGCGGATAATACACATGCCAAATCTCCTTCACGGCGTGTTCTATCGACATTTGCGGATCATTTTAGTACCAAATAAAAAAAACCCCACCTAACTTCAACTTCTAATCACAAATATTTTTCGGCTTATTAAAAAAAAAAAAAAAAACTTTCATTTTTAATTTTTGTTTTAACTTTTTTAACGGCGAAAATAAAAATAAACGAATGGTGTTTTTTTTCTAAATAGTCGAAAGTAAAGGACACGATTTGAAATTATTTGCCGTTTGTAAAATTATGTTTGTCTAATCATTTCGTAATTTACTCGAATGTAAACATATGTACAAATAAAAAAAAAATGTGCACATATACGAGTATATATATTTTTTTACGATTCGGAAATATAAATTCAATTTTTTATAAAACTAAAATTTTTTTTTCTATCTGTGTTCCTGTAGACTTGCGATTAACAAATTTTAATGTTTTTTGTGCTCCCTTGTGCTCAGAAATGTTTTCAAATTAACAGTATTTATGCAAAGTATTTACGAATACTGCGCGAATACTCATGCGAGTAAAGTATTATTTTTTTTCCCGTTTGTTTTCGGTTCTGCCATATTTTTTTTATTAACTTTTTATTTTCCTTGTACTTTACTTACTGTTTTTAATAACGTCTCTTACAACACTCCAAAACTGCCATAACCGGTTAATTCTTGATTAATGCAGAATTTTTTATTAATTTATGTTAACAATTTCTTTAGTTTAAATTACAGCGCTAGATATTCATTAAAAATTGTAAAATCGACAGAAATTTTAAGTCGCATTTTCAACAATACAGGAAACTTTCCACCTATGTGAAACAGCGTTTGAAAAAGAATATTTTATCAATTATGTCCTCTATTGACAACGGTTATATTATAGATAGTGGCTCTAATGAATTTTTAAGAATGTACGTAACATCTCGCATTGTTCTATCGTTGTTTTAGTTTTGTAATTATTTATAAACACTGGATTTACACTAAATTAGAAAATAATTTTCCCGGCTTTTTTTTTTATATATAATGTTTGAAAAATAATCTTTTGACATTAAAACCCTTGTGCTCTGTACTAACGGATGCATTATGTAACACGACATGATAAATTGTCTGGTTTATAAAAATCAGGAAACAGGGATACATCACTGTATCTATAATTATATATCGGTATTGTAAATATTAGTAGTTGAATTTTCTGTATAAAAACATTATCCAGATTTGGGCCAAGTACGGCTTTAAAATACCTATATATTATAACTGAAATCACAATTTTTGGTAGACAATATTAACACAACCATTTAACGTTTCGAACCACGTTTACATGGTCCATCATCAGAAACTAAACCAAAATCTAACTCGCTCGTTTCAGCCGACTGCGACTTCGTAAATTAAATTTTTTTTTTTTTCTTTTAAAAGGGTCACTATAATTATCATTTCCATCGTCATTTATACTTGTGTGTTCGTCAATCCCACCACTAATCACTTTTGTGTTTAACGTGACCGGCGTGTTATTAACAGTAGTTGAATTGAGACATTTCCCAGTGGTTTCCGACAAAGCAGTACTTTTTATAGAATTTTTCTTGTCTTTCTTATCAATTATGCTTTTTTCCAATACACTCATAAGCGGTCTCCGTGCCGAATTAAGCTGCACACCCTCCTTTCTATTAAAAGTTTCATTAATTTCGATTTCAATGGCTTCTCTAACAACCACTCTGTTTTTAAACTTATCCATCTTCGTCAAATTTCAATACGTGACCAGAGACTGTTTCGTGCTCAGCCAAAGCTGATTTTTCCACGCGTTTATGCGTACAATCTGTTTGGTGTTCTTTTAAACATGTACTAATCGTTCTACCCGTTTGTCCAACACCACATTCACACAAAATCGTATACACACCGGCTAACCCTCGATCGATTAGCTTTAACGCTGTTCAACAAATTATTCATTTTCACGCAAGGAAAAAAGCATAATTGATAGGAAAGACAAGAAAAATTTTATAAAAAGTACTGTTATGTCGGAAACTATTGGGGAATGTCACAATTCAACAATTGTAAAACCCAGAAGTGATTAGTGGTAGGATTGACACGCACACAAATATAAATAACGGTGGAAATAATGGTAGTGACTCTTTTAGAAGAAAAAAATATAATTTACGAAGCCGTAGCCGACTGAAACAAGACAGAACGAAATGGAAAAGGATAATAGGTTAAGCTATAAGACAAAAGCAAGGCTCTTAAAAAGAAGAAGAAGAAGTCAGCTGAAACGAGCGAGTTAGATTTTGGTTTAGTTTCTGATGATGGATGTGTAAACGTATTCGAAACGTTAAATAGCTATGTTAATGTTGACGTGGTGTATACCAAAAATTATGATTTCGATGGGTTTTTTTTTGGGGGGGGGGGGGGCTTATATGAAACCCATCGGGCAGATTTCGATGTTAATATGAACCGAACTTTTTGAGTGTTGTTAATACATATATATATTTTTTTTTTCTGCTGGCATGAAATTATATAATTCCTTACCCTAGGAATCTAAATTTATTACCAATTGTAGCCATTATTGTACCATATAAATTGGATTTGCTCAGTCCCCTTCGCAATTTATCGATGATGCATTCAACATGTTTACTTTCAAGATTATCATGGCGTTATGTTATGAATGCTTGTCATGTACTGTAATGTTTTGAGATCATTTATAGCGTTGGTAATTGAACGTACAATTATAGTTACGATTGCAGTTCTATCAGCCGACAGTTTTTAACATAATTTATTGTTTTTTTTTTTTCTTCGCATAAAGAATTATATTTTAGTAACAAAATATTTTGACGTTGTTACAAGTGATCCCCATATGTGTAAATGCAAATGAAATTATAAATATTCACACATTTAAGCCCGAGGAAATTTTTTTTAATAAAAACTACTTTTTGATTTATTTACGTTTTTTTTTTTCCTTTTTAATTTAAATGTATTTTTCTTTTTTTCCTAATCTCAAGTCTTAAAATATTTCAGGCAAAAACAAACTTGCACCGTGTAAAACTTTGTATAATATTCTTTTTAGTCACGGATAATTATATTGAATGTATAGTATGTTTGAAATATTACGAAAGATAAACACGGCTTCCTTGCCATCAAAAGAATTAGGAATAAAATTTTCAAAATTCAGATTTTTTCTTATATTTACTTATGGAACTATATGATTACTTGAACATGCAATAGCAGCAATTTTTATAATAGTAAAAAAAATAAAAAATGATAGGTTAACCCATTTAATACAACTACAAAAAATTGCTTACTATTTACTACATTTTTTATTTAATGAAACGTAATTTACGTAAATTTTCCGATACTTTTGAAAATGTTCAATAATATATTTTTATTCTGTAAAAAATGAATTTATAACTGTTTTATTATAATGTAAGCACATATGACATTAAAAACTGTCAACTGATAACACGTTACCTAATCGTAACTATAGTTGAAGATGTACATTTCATTGCCAACGTTGATATGACCCTAGACACCACAGTACATGAGGAAAATAGTAGCTCTATTAATTCGGTAGCTTGATAAATAATTGCAGTTGCTTTTCACGTATTGAAAATGCTACGTTATCTGCCTCACTTTTATTTTCATTTCTCTCTCATATTATTTTATTATCATTCCATTAAACTTGTGTTGTTTTTTTTGTTTTTTTTTTTTTTTTGTTTCTGTAAATAATATTTTTTAAGTTGAATTAAAATTAAAGTATATTCCTTACCAATTTAGGGTATTAATCATGTTATAAACGTGTATATTTATTTCGGTGCAAGGTATTTCCTAATTTTCGAAATGTGTGGTATGGATATCTTCAAATTTGTATTGCATCTTTAACATTTTCTGTGTGAAACTGGTTTGATTTTTATGCCTTGCGTTAATAACAACATTTATAATATTCGCTTTAAATCTATAAATATAAAAAAATATATGTTAGAGAATGTGTTGTATTTTCGCGGCTAAACATTTTCTTTATTACTATTTTTAATCGCGATGTATTGTTTTTTTTTGGGGGGGGGGAGCTCGCCGGCGAAGACGTTCGACAAGAAGGAAAAGTAATGCTAAATTAATTATTTAGATTCGTATGTGGTCTGCTATAGCAACAATGAAGGAACCAAGGGGAATGATAACAGATGGCGAAAGAAAGAGATGTAGCACTATAAGAAGCAGGAATATTAAGTCCCGAAGTTGAGAGTAGAGAAGGAAATGGTCAGATGGCAGAGCGGAACATTCGAAAAGGATGTGGTTAGAATTAAAATTCGTGGATATCATTGGGAGGATGTAGCGGTCAATAAGGAGGAAGTCTGAAGTGAAACTCGATAGCGAGATCTAGCAAGCTATGATCGAAACTGACATAAAGGGGAAATAACATAGCGCCGTAAAGACAGAACTTGATGAAAGCAAGGAAGATAGGAATTTTAATAAAACACTTTTTGTGAATCTGATAATGTGGATGCTCTATTGATACTGGCTGAAACCTTCTTCATAACATATATACGTATTCATTTCTATTCCATAACCTTCTTTTGATGATGGAGGATTTTTTATATACATACTTTCGGAACGGTTCGTTATCGACATTAATTTCAAGAAAATGAAATCAATCTATGTTCACTGGATTGTTACATTCGCGTTTCTTTTTCTCGCTAAGTATTAAGTACCATATTTATTTTATTTTTTTACGACTTTCTCTTAGAACAAGTTTTTGTAGTTCATTCATTTTTTAAATATTAATTTCACGTTGTTTCCTGGACATTTTTAAGAAGTGAAGGTCTGTGGTTATTCTTGCTTGGTCTAGTGCTGTGGATTTTCCGCTTTGTCTGTAGTGGGCATAAGATGAAAGTGTGTTCTACCTTTAAATCGCTTTATCGATTCGATTTACTAAAATACTCGTCGATATCCAGTTTTCTAATGTGCATATATAATACTCGCGTTTTAATTTTTTTTCGGATCTGGCTCATTTATAATATCCATTTTGCGGGATATTTGAAGAAATCTTTTATTTCGGCCTTTAATTTTCATAAATTTCCGATTTAATTTTATTCGTTGCAATTCTAATAAAAGTCGGTAAAGCGGGTAAGGAGGGGAGACATCAAGTTCTCTTACATCCGCAAGATAATAAATTATTGACAATTATGCACACTTTTCTTTTTTTTATTATATTATTTTTTGAACGCTATGTGCGGCAATTAGGTTAGAAGCGTGCAAGTATGATTTAAAACTTAATTTATATTAACGGGAGAAAACCGGTAGATCTAGAGAAAGAGAGCGGAAAATAAATTTTAGTTGGATTATCTTGAAGGATGATATTTTTGTGAATATTTAACCTATGCCGTAGAGAGGAATTCAAAGGGCATTGTACTAGAAGATGTTTGATAGTCATATTAACGTTACATGCAACACATTGCGAATGCGAAAATTTATTAAGAATATTCCTGTGCGTTAGGCTAGTATGTCGCAAGCGAAGGTGACATAAGACAACCTGTTCTCTTCGACCAGCTGGTCGAAATTTCACGCTCTTACGTGATTTTTCATGGTGTAAAGGGGGGAACGGCTTGATTTATCTAATTTTGTTGCCACAATTCCAGCAAAAGATCTTTTATCCAGCTCTTTAGATCTTTTAAGCGGAGCTTTAATGTTTGATGAAGGACATATCCTAGCGGCTTCCTTTGCTGCTCTGCCCGCTAAACTGGTGTCAAGAATATCCACATGGCTAGATATGCGAAGAAAAAACGCGACCAGCAAAAGATAACGTATTATTTGTCCGTAAATATACTCAGCAATCGGATGTGTTGAACGTTTTTGAATGTTTCGAAGGGCCACAAGCGAGTCTGCTCAAATTACTATATTATTTTTGTTCGCAGCAATTGCTCAGTCAATTTCCGATTATATTCCATATAGTTCCGCTGATGTCGGAAATAAAATCGGAAGAGAATAACGTTTTACCGCAACGGAATTACGTACAGCCGCACACATCCCGTATAGTTCTGCGATTTCGAAGCGTCAATAAAAAAAATTGAAGACGTTCTAAATTCTTTAATTAATCTTTTATCGTATAATTAATACGTTTCGACTTTGCGCGCGCGATATTTTGATATTTTATAATCGAACGATAAAACAATTGACCGGCGAACATTTTATTTTTTCCTCCTCTCCGAATGTGTGTGTTCTCCCATCCGACGACTAAATCATTTTTGTCCATTCGACGTTTCTGTTGTATATTTTTCAGTTCTAAATGACTGCCGTTCTTTTTCGGTACCTTTTTAACGATATCGATAAAACGGATAAAGAAGAAAAAGAAAAAAAAGTAGATCAATGTTAAGTTTTAAGGAAATTCACATACATTATATGTTCGCGCTATTCAGATTGACCTTTACTGTTAAGGCAATTTCTAAGTTGGTTGAAGGGTAATCGATAAAGGATGAAATTACAACAGGCTAGAACGTCCGTAATAAATGAAGTGCTGCTGACATTCAGCAAATCAGTTGGTAACATTTATAATGAAAAATTTCGCAACATATTAAAAGTTTACACTTTCCCGCAGCGAGGTGATGTGCAGAAAGACGGTTGGAAATGGGTTTCATTACTAGATTAGCCGCTGTTATTTTTAACCTTATGGTTGAAAGGGGAAGAAAAAGGAAAAAAGGATGAAATGGTTATTACTGCGCGTAGAGAACAACTAAGTTTGCAGTTCAGAGTTTATTAATAAGCGGACGAAGTTGCCTTAATTTAGGGAAAATACGGAAAGAGTTTTTATTGGTGGCAAAATAATTATCCGAAACTAAACCGAATTGATAACGATGAGGATGTAGTAACGTATGGCCGGCTTAAATGCCGTTTGAAAGCAACTGTCGTCAATGGTAAACTGATTGCGACTGTTGTTTTAGATGAATAGTTTTGAAATCTCATTTGAAGGTTCACGGGGTTTTCTGAGATGCGAAGTATAACACGAGGGAGCCGTGTGAAAGATTTCGTGTAGTGTTACGTTCCTATGCAAACTACTTGAGAAAATGTAAGAACTACGGACAAGTGATTTTTTTTTTCTTTTTTTTAAACTAGTACGAACGTTAATTCGATAATTACAGGTAAATTTCCGCGTGTTCGTAAAAATTGAGAACGAAATCAAAATACGCCGAAACAAAAATGTGCGATTATAAGAAGATAGACTACTATTAGATATAGTCGCAATAGTAAAGTTCAAGGTGTGTACGGTATGTAGAGTTGCTTATCGATATCTTCATTTGATAATTTCTGCGGATAAATTTTAACAAATATTCATGCATCCTTCATTTGTTTTCTGTAGCTCGCCAGTAAAGACTTTTACTTTTTATTTTCGAACAATACTTAAAACGCTATTCTTCCATCGATCGATCAGAATCTTAATCAAATTTTGAACCAAAGCATTATCTAATGCGAATATACTTGTGGTCCCTTTCGAAATTCTTATCGGTCTCTCCGTGAAAATAGAACGAAATTTCATAATACGCTACTGTCGTCGCTCGCTTCGTAAAAACTAGACTGTAGCAGCTCAGATTAAATTTGTTTCTTTAAGAACCGACGGTGTCGTATTTATCTTTTAACGTGAACACCTGTTTCCATAATAAGCAACTTGTAATTTTGTTTAACGTCACAATCGATATTGCAGTTTATGGCGAAAATGAGACTTCGCTGTACATTTTTATCAATAGAACTAAATTCGTGAACGATCTCGAATATGAAATGAAATCGGTGATTGCCAAGTTCGTGTATATTGTGAGACTATCGTAATTGTAACATGAAACCCTTGGTCTTCTGTTTGCAATTGCGTGAGCCATTCGTGTGATACTTTAACATTTATGTAGTTAAAATATATAGTAGCTCTGACGACGTAGTACGATTTCGTAAAATATCGTAGAATGGTAAACCGAGTTCGGATCGAATTTTCTTTTTCTTAGTCGGTTTTATGTGAAGGACTGCATTTGCTTTCCGTGTCTTATTATTCGCGTTTCGTAACGTTATTGTTGTCGTCGCGGTAATCGAATACTTGCCAGTTTTGTTGTCGGTATGGTTACAACGATACTTTGTATTGCAGAATTATCCGTTAATTAAATTCTATCGCATTTTCTTTTCGACAATTCTTCTGTTCGTATTTCAGATGCCTACAAAATTTTAGGTAACTTTTAACTCGCGTTATTTTCGTCCTTATCCGCGAGTCAAAGTGTACATTATCGTGCCTTTATTTATTTATTAATGCAAAATTTTCCTTTCAATCGTGGTCGGTATGAGGAAAATTTGAATTTCGGTTTGTTCATTAGAGATTAATTTTTCCTTACTAATTAACACATCGTAAGAATGATTGGGGTTATTTGCGGATGCCGTGTTCGATAGTAATTCCTCTTGTTTTGTAAATCTCGCTCCTTTCGATATCCGTTAAAGAAGGACAAGAGTTCGGTGTCAAGGTTCTCCTTCTAACACCTGAAACTAAAAAAGTTCACGTTGTAGGTCGAATATAGGTAAATTCTTAGTCGTTCGAAAATAAAGATGTTCCGAGATGGTAAGAATTTGATAGAAATAGTGCAAGAGGTTTAAACTTCGTTATGAAGTTATTCCAGGCTGTGTTAATAATAACTACCTTAAAATGCGTTTACGTGATCATAACTAAGATAATAGTATAGCTGATGGTCAGTAAAGCGTCATCTAATTTTCCTGCTTTCTCTTATGATGATCGGAAAAAGATTTTTTAATCGCCTCTCGGATGAAATAGATGCCAGTTACGAAGCATTTAAAATGTTTGCGACTGATCAAATATTTCTAGTTGTCTTTTCGAATAAAAGGCAACATTACACTCGTGACAGATGTTTTTCCTTTCTTAATTACCGTTTGTCTTAGTTAATATGCTCTACGACGTAATAATAATACTACTACTACTACTACTACTACTACTACTACTACTGCTACTACTACTACTACTACTACTACTACTAATAATAATAATAAAACACAATTGTTTGAAATATATATGATGTGTAATAAGAGGAATTTTAATAAGGTAGTTTTCGTTCAGCGTAATTGAGACTGTATAAGTAGGAATTTTATAGGTAGTCTTTCGTTTTATAAAGACGTGCAAAAAAATGTATTTAATTTATCTGCAACGCATAAGTGAAATCTTTATATCTTAGCTTAACGTTTTGGAACGGGAGCTTACATTTGTCAAGTTGGATATTATTTAAATTAGTTGAGAAGATCGCGTCTAGTGTGGACTGTTCACTTGAATTTCTAGAATAGCCCCGGGAGATAATCTGTTTTTTACTCGATATAGTTTTAAAAAACTGTACACCGCTGCATTTAAATTCAGCATATAACCTTTTGGGTTTTAATAATCCGTTTCTTGGATTAACAGTGACTAGAGGTGTCGCAGTAAATTTGCTATATATGCAGTGCACGTTATGAACGAAATACCGAATATATTCTAATAAAGTTTAAGGAGAAGTTGATATTACCCTCGAAATAGAGAATCGATTAACAATCACCGGATCGATATGCGGTACCCCCACATATACAGTACACGGCCAGTGTAGGGTTTGGTAAAAAATTAAGTACTCGACTTAATTGATTTCTTCGGATGATTTTTAGAAATCGTGAATTTAATCGCATCCGGAAACGAAGCACAAATTCTAAATTACGAAATAATGAATCTAATAATTTTATAAAATTGAATCTTCTTTGAAAAGATATATAATAAATGATAATAGCCTATATGCGTGATGTATTATAGAATAATAAATTTAATAATATCATAAAGCAAAATCATATTTAGAAGATATTTCGTTTATGGGAATAGTATGCGATAATATAGTTAAAAATATTAAAAAAACGGAATTTAAAAAATCAATCGGATGATTGTATAAAAGTAGCTAATTTCTGAATAATATGTCCGTACTGTGCCGAATCAATATATTCTCTATTCCCCTCAGTTTAACACATGCTGATCGAGTGCTACCGGCTTAGTATAATTCGAAATCCTTTAACATTATCAGTCGAAATATCGTTTATTGGATCCTATTTCACTACTAGTGATCCCTTCTTAAAATTAAGGATCGACGGCGATCGAAGTATCTTTAATCGGGAAAAGAATACATCGATATTTCACAGTTTAAAAGTTACAGTTTAAAAATGTGTGCGAGTTATGAAACAAAACAAACCACGAACAAATATATCGCGCGAGCAAAGTAGCAGATAATTTTTTAGTAACTAAACAGAAGTTGCGCGGGGAACATTGTTTCGCGTTAGTATTAATTTTGCTCGATGAACTAACTTTGTATTCGATAAACGCTAAGGTGTTTTTAATAATTACTTATGTCCAATGGAGGAAATCCGTTCTTCAACTTAAATCTGCTGCAGTGTAATCCGTTAGTAGTTTCTTAATGTTTTGAAGAAGAAAATGTGAAAAATATTACGGAACGTGCTACCCCGCCCCCTCCCCGAAAGAAAAAGAAGTAGTAAATAAATGCGAGTGAAATTAATGGCTCGATGGTAAAATTGTTCGTTAATTGTGAGAGTTATTTTTTAAATTAATTACCGATTTTATCGATTACAAACTGAAGAATTAAGATTAAGCAGAATGATTTGCGCTAATTGATTAGTGTTGTAGGGTTCCCGTTATTTGAGATCCCCATCAGGGATTGGTTCCCGTTATCCTTCTAAGCCCTTAGGTTGTCAACCACGATATCTCGATTATTGTGGATTTATTTATTTACTTATTTTTATTATTATTATTATTTTAAAATTGTCGGTTAGTTTCTGCTTCCTTCGTGACTTTTTTCCTTCCTCAATTTCTAACGTATCTTTCACCGTTACCGCCACTGATTTTTTACCGGTGCGTTCCGTTTTTTGTTTTATTCTTTTTCGTAGGTGGACACCGGTCGTCCACCCATCTCAGCCGACTACAAGATCACATACATATATGCACTTCCTCAACACACTGCCTTTGTGGGACATTTTTTATCCTTATTTTGTTTTTATATTTTAAATGCTGTGTAATATAGTGGGCGCATTACAGTGTAAACTAAACTTTTTCCCTGATTGCCGCAATTCTGACGTAGTCGTATTGTTTGGAAAATCAAAAGAAAAATCGACTATTCCTTTTTGGGAAGTTGTTTGGTTTTCCAATCCCCACACCAATCTCTGATGAGTTTGTCACGTAGGAAGCTTTAAATGTGCTTTTGACGTGCACTTAATTTTATTTATTTATTTTTATTTTTTCTGCTGATTTGTAATATGCATATTTTACAATCCGTATATCATCATTTTTTTTCGTTACCTCTTTAATATAAGCTCGTTAAAGTAGCGAGTAAAATCCATTATAATACATTTTACTCGATTTTATCAATTTTTAATCGTGCTCTTTGAAATTCCGTTATCAGCTCGGTTTTATATCATTTAGCTGTTTGCTTTAAAAAAAAAAAAAAAAACCGAATTCGTTCCAGCCTTTTTTTTTTTTGTTCTCTCATTATCTGCTTCAACTTTGTTTGCATTACCAAGATGCCGTACTTTCTCTATTCTTGAGAAGTGTTAAATCGAATGCCCTCTCTACGAGTGTCTGCAGCTTAAAAATACTTATACGTCTTTAAAATTTGAACTCAGTTACTACATGCATTGTTTTTTGTTTTACAAACTTTCATATACTAATTGCGAATAATACGTTTTCTTTTTTTGTTGTTGTTTGCATATTTTTTAAATATTAAAATAAAAAGGCATCAATTAATAATTTAAGTTTCATTGTAGTTTGATAAATCATATTATAAATGCAATTTATCTACTAAATACCTAAATTATAGAACAAATTTGTAACATTTATCAAACATCGATATCTTGATGTATACGTGTATGTAATATAAATAAAAATAAGTCAATTCCGAACTTAGCAAAATAATTTTGCGTCGAATGTTTAGTAATGAACTTTTTTTTTTATTTTTTTGATAACTGAGAAATTAATATAGTTTAGTATGTAACAAAAAGTAAATTTACAATTGACTAAACAAATACGGTGAAATATCGTATTTAAATATCTGCGATAAAGCGTAAGTTTAACTATAAATGTATAAATAATAATCTTTACGTAATTCTATATTTAAGTGTGCGTATAAAACACCTTAATAGTAAAAAATAATTCGTAACTTTTTCAAGTAATGGAAAACAATTACTTTTTTTGTCTTAGGCTTCGGACGCTCGTTTTTTTCGTTTTATTGTCTTCGTCGTTAATTATTTTATACGTGATGCCAACGTTATAACGTCAAATGGTTACCCCCCGATATTTTGTATGCAAAAACGTCGTCATCGTATGAAAGCCATTCTGTTTATACTATTTTGCGTGCATTTTGCGAATTAATTATATTGAAGTTTTCCTTTCCTAATTAATGAATACTTATTTGCTTTTATACAGTAAACTATGCATTTTGTATTGTTAAGTGAATTATTCAATTTTTTTCGCAACATTGGTTTCGTGCCTTCTTTTTTAAAGAATTATTATTATTTATTTTGGCTTGCGAACTCTATGGATAATAATCGAGCACAATGATAATTGTTTGAAACTTCGCCGTCTAATCAAAAGAGATATGTTACATGGTAACTGGCTCGATTTCTTCGTATATTATTCGATGGCATGTAAATCGTATGTTAACATATTAAAATCGTTAATACACTTCAACCCTTACAGTCATGATCGTCCTATACATGAAGGAAAATCCGTTGGTACTGTTTTTAAGTGAGATTTAATAATCGTAAGAAGATCCTCATCATTACGTTTCGCAAATTTATTTCGATTTTTAAATTTTTCATTAAAATTTTATATTTATATTTTTCTTTTTAAATTGTTATCATTAATTGTATCACCTTTTAAATTACGTTTATGATGGTGCATTTAAGCGAATGATTTTAGAATACTCTTAAGAGCTAGAACGACGAATAAAGTTTTTATTACGGTAACTCGTTTTAAAAAACAAAACGAAAAAAATTAAAAAAGAATAAAAATACCTAATTGACGTCACAACCGTTAGAGAATTCCGTTTGACGGCTCGGATTTTCGCGTTTGTTACCATCAGAATTTTTCGGTTTGTTTTGACATTCTTTTATTTCCGAATCGCTTTTTATTATTTATTCGTTTATATACAAGGGATTTCTTTCCCTTCGTATATTTCAGCGCAAGAGAGCCGTTTCGACGAGGCTATTTTCCTACTTCTGTCACATCTCTTCGATATTTTCTGTGTTTTTCGTTCTATTATTATACCTTTAGCCGATTTTAGATTTTATTAACATGTCTGCAGTTTTCCTAGTTCCCCGTTATTACAGTTTTAGTCCTATTGTCGAGTTATTACGAAGTGCTTAATTTTTGTATTCAGAATAATCAAGCTTGAAAATAAATTTTTAAATTTCTCAGTTGTTTTTAATATGTATAATTTGTTTTGTTTTTTTGTTAACTGTTAAATATTCGAATGATAACGACACGTTCAGTTTTTAATAGTTCTATCCCGTCGATTTTTGAATGCGGTAATGTTTATGTTTATACGATTTTCTGCATTTTAAAGATAATAGTTGTTTTATTTTTCTTTATTAGAGTTTTAATTATGTAGCGTACAATTAAAAAAAAAAAAAAAAAAAAAAAAAAAATTGTTTTTAAAGTTCTCTTTGAGGAAGGAAAACAGTCATTTAAACATTTTCAATTCTTTAATCAAAATTACTTTTTACATATAAAATTTCCATAAAAGGAAACAGAAGAGGAGAAATGTCTAACAGAGACGGTGTAAGTTAATAAGTTAATCTCTCTCCGACTAGGATGAATATTACGAATTTTGTTGTTTTTTTCCGGGGATGCGTATTCAACTTTCGGAAAATAAAAATTATATAAAACGTAAAAAAAACTCACGAATGGTTTCAGAATTGGAAGTTTTCATTCACCATAGTACAGTTTCGCTGTTTGCTATTATATTTTTTTCGGTCTTTTGAAAGCGCAAAAATTGGGCCGGCACAATTTTTTTTTTTTTTTTTATTCTGGTAAATAGGCGAAGTATTATTGAACAACCGTTACGCGGAATATTTTTTTAACAATTTGCTTGATAATAAAGCTTGTAATCATAAAACGGTGGCGCAACTGTAATTGGTATAGTAGTAGATTGTAACCGATATAACTGTTTTCTTCTGACTTATTGATCTGATAGCGTGCTACCTTACTGCGTGATGTACCTCTGTTGTAAACATAGAGTAGTAATTCTGTATTTCTCCTTAGCGTAACATTAGATTATTGTATAGTACAACGTTTCTATATTATCGGGATTATTTATAAATCAAACGTAATCGGGAGCCCTCCGGGAATATGTTTGATTTTTATGTGTTTTATTTTATTTACATTCGAACAACGGTGTTAAGATTTGCGTGAAACAGACGGTAAAAAAGAAATATTTTCATAAAAAGGGTGATTTCACACTTTAGTGCTTCAAAATCGTGTCTGTGTGCCGATTTCTTTTTTTTTTCTTTTTCTTTTTTGTCTTCGTTATAAATTAAATGTCGTGTTCTCAACTTGTTGCGTTGTAAGTTAAAAACTTACATAGCGGGGCGAATATTTGAACAACATTTAACCTCATTAAATGTGTGTACCCGGTCGCAGCACGTTAATTAATATTTCAGTTTATTGCCCTTGACGTATTCTTAATTGTGTAGATACTGTCACAGTGCGACACGCCATCTACATTTGAACCAAATGAATTTGTCCGTTTAGAGAGAGAAAGAAACTATTATCTCGGTGGGTTTTAAAGTTTTTCTGGGATCGCTAAGATATTAAAATTAAAAAGGGAAGAAACAAATTCATTCATAATTTTGCTTATTTAAATTGTTACGCCTGATATCGTAAAATTGCGATGACCTTCCAAGATACGGTTTCTAAGTAAGCGAATAGATCTACTTATATTGCAATAGTGATATTCCTCACGCGCGATGTCTTCTTATTAGTTTTAAAATATTTCATTTTAGGTTGGATTTACGGTCGATTTCGGTATTTTTTCAATTCAGATGATCCGAGATGATACTACGATGAGATTCTTTGTCTCTCGAATTAATGCTCGATTATTATTTCAAATGAGTTAGACTGTAGTATATACTATACTGTAGTACGTGAAGGTTGCGTGTTTTATTTACTCTGTTATATTCTTTCCTGTTCCGGTGTTAAATACGGTCGGAATTAGCGATCGATTACTTTCTCTTATAAGTTATTTAATGTCAGGTATAGAATTCGGCTACTCTTTTGGTAGTATACCGTTAGACGATTTAGTTACAACTCTAAATATAGATAATTGAGCATTTCTTCTATATATATATGGTTTTGATGTCCTCCGGTCATTATCACGTTTCCTCTTCGCAAATGGATTTACCCGGTAAGTAAGGAGGGAAGCTGTGAATGTACCCGAAATATTTGGTTTTTTCTCTCGATTAATGAAAAACGAGTTTGGTCGACTAATTTTAAAGTTTTCATTTTTTTCTGCGTTTTGTTTTGAAGATTTAAAATGATTTCAGTATAAATCAGAAGGGGCTCGGAAACAAGGGTGCAGTGTCAGTGAGCGAGCCTCCTTGCGATTCCCGAGCGAGACGGTCAAAAGGCGAAGCCCCCTACTATTTATTTAGCGTTATCGTTATTTATCTGCTTTTTCCGCTAATCTTCTCGAAGCATTCGTGTCGTCCGGTTCATCGGAATTTGATAGCGATTGCGTTATGCACGGAAAATTGCGTGTTTTTGTTTCGGCACGGCGTTCTGTAAATAAGTTGGGTCATTCCGTTTCCGGCGAATCATGGGCCGCCGCGTTCCTGGCGTCGAATTGTGTACACGCTGGCTTCTAGGTAAAAATGATTATTTTCGGTGAGCAATTTAATATATCAAGCGATGAAGTTGCAAAAATTGTGGCAAACGGGAAGTTTGACATTCGGAACGTTTGCCGCTGTTTTGTTATCATTCGGTTTCAGCGTTGTCACCGTCGTCGCTGTCGACTAGTGACACCGGTTATGCGAAACCCGCCTCTAAGCCGTCCGCTTTTTCCCCGTAGCTCGCTCGTGCGCGCGCGCGGGGATACGTTCGAAGCGGCCTTTTGCTAAATCCTCGCCGTTCTCTACTGTTGGTTAATGTGGTCGCGTTCTGTTCGCATGACCGTCGATTTTGGTGAATTTTCATTCGCCGCGTGCGCGCCATGATGGTTTATTTAAAAATATTTTTCGTTTCTCTCCTTTTCCTAGTCGACCTTCTCGCAATTTGTCCGAATAATTCCTCCTGGCACAGTGCGCATTCTCTAGTTCTTTCAGTGGCGGCGGTCGCTTTTAATAGACATTTTTCGACTCTAAATATTCCGTCAAAGTAATTGCGCTGCGATCAACGGAATTTCCCACTTTTTTCGATAAATAATTTCACGAAAAATCAAGAAAATCTCGAGCTCTCTCGTCCAGAAGAAGATCCTCTAACAGTTGGTTTACACAAACAATACACCAGCGACACCTTTCAAAAGATGTAGCTGAATGTAGATTTTTCCGAAGTTTGCTTTTAAGTACACCGGTTTAGTAAATTCCAGTTTTTTTCTTTCTTTTTTTTTTTCGGACCGCCTTTTCTACTATAACACAAGTGTCGTCGCCGGAATCCCAATGAGATTATTGATTCTTGTCTGTCATCTGGAAAATTTGCCAACTCGCAAGCGTAATAATATTTTGAACTCTTTGTGCATTGCGTTTTTCTGCGGATAAAATTAGCCTCGAGTTTATTATTGAATTCGTCCCGTTTGAATTGAAACGTACTCGTGATCTGCAAAATACTTTCGGTCATTGGAGAAAATTTGAATGCGGATGGAAGAGCCGGAAAGACGCATTGCAAAGAAAGCGATTGCTAAGCGATGAAAACAACGGTGTGAACGTTACGCCAAAAAATAATATTAACACTTGTCGAAATTTTCGTGATAGCAATTCAAGTTAACAAGTAACCGCCATCAAAAATATATTATTAAATTAAATATAGCAATGCGTTTCGTAGTAAAAAGGAATGTCGTTGCTCCGATTTAGTAATACATTTCCGCGGGTAGTTACTTATTAATTTGGAAAAATGGTGGATAAACGTAAACAGTTAATTTATGCAAAATATGTGATGTGCCGATTTTTGAAATAGTTTTGTATGGAATACTGCGCAAAGAATAATAATAAATCATAATGACGACCGAACATTGTTTTCGGATAATTCGCAGATTTAATCGTTTAAAGATTTTAATAAAACATAGTGAACGAATTACACATTACATACTCCGGGAATGGCCAAGATTTCGACCGCGACGCGGGAAAAACATGTTGGCCTACGGCTAATTAGGAAAATTATTGAAGTGTGGTAGCCGTCGATCAGTGAGACTGAATTAAATTGCAAACGATTTTATTTGTATCGTACAGTTCTGAAATGTGATTTTCTCTATCTTTTCTTAATGTGCTTCCAGCGTATGTGCGTAATTCACCTTTTTACATTTATCTGAATGGTACTGAGGAGTCATCTCTGTTGGTAATTAGTGTTATAAAAAGTAGTGCATTCACTACGAAAGTTTGGCCACCGCTTGTTATTAGATACTTACAATTGTGTATACGGGGGTTTCTTTTAGTGCGACAGATCATCGTTTTTCATTTTGTATCGTTCAAACGAATGCAAATCTACAACTCTCCATACTAAAATTTCGTCTTCCCAAAATCTATTCTATATTTACTGCTGAACTCTCCGCCATCCTAAAATGCCTCGAATTTTCAACTTCTTCTGATCCTCACTCCAGATATCTTATGAATTCTCACTCTCTTAGTAGTCTCCTAGCACTATAGAATCCACACGCTTCCCATCCTATCGTACAACGCATTTTCCTTCTACTCAACTCCCTCAGACTTGCTAATGTCCTGATCAATTTCATATCGATCCCTAGTCATGTAGGAATCTCTGGTAATGAAATCATTGATCAAGCAGCCAAAGACGCTTCCTACCTTCCTGAAATTACCTCCCCGTCTATTTCATTCGATATCAGATCCTATATGAAATGCCTGATTTCCCATTTCTGGCAACAATCTTGACCACCATCTAAGCAACTCTTAACGATTAAACCTAATGTCTTAGTCGTTCCTCCTTCCAGTCCACTAGGATCCAAAAAAAGACTTAGAATCTCCCATACCGCCCTCACTCATTCTCACTTAATCTAACGTCTTGATCCTTCCACCGGTCCTTTCTGTCAAAACCACTTTTTCAACATATCGCACATCTTATTATCGTGACCTTCACTTCACACTCAAAGATTCTCTCTTAATTTTCCGCACTTAATTCCCAAAATTCTTTCTGAAAACTTAACTCACCTTGACAACCTCTTCCTCTTTTTTAAAAATCCCTTAAACTCCTACACCTAATCTCCGGTTGCATATGGCACAATGAGTAGCCGAAATCGTTTTTTTGTGTTGTTTCTTTCTTTTTTTTTTTTTTTTTTTTTTTTAAATAACAAATAAATAAATCAGCAACTCGAGTAGGCCTTTTTTTTATATATATATATAAGGCGCTTTTTAATCTTCTTTGCGCGTTAAAATATATTACAGCGCGCTCACCATTGACTTAGTTAATCACCTAAGCCAAAAGTAATTCTGTACCGGAGAAATATACAATCTAAAACTGATCGAAAAGAATGAGTTCCCCTTTCCTTCTATTTTCATCAGTGTTGTTTAGGTTTCGGTACTTTAAGAAGATTTATAATTCTTGTCAAAAAAAAAATGTATAACTTCTATTTTATATATTTTTTTTTTTTTGGAGTGTTGGGGGGCGCCTATAACCAAAAAAGTTCTTTCAGAATTATGCTACTATATACCTTATTCGAAATGCAACAGTTTCAAAGACTTTTCTCCTTTTCAGAAAAAGTAGTCCGTTGTCTTCTTTGAAATTGAATAGAGCAAAATTTTTTGGTCCTATTAAGCTCTTTTCCGATTAACTTTTACCTAACATCGCGAATAAAAATGATTAAATTTTCGAATCGTGACGCGAATGTTTTTCAGTAATAATTGGAGAAAACATCAAATAGAACCACACTAGAACATAGAGTAACAACGTGAGATAATATTTATCGCGAAACGGCAATTATACTTTGTTGTCGGAATCATCGGGGGATAGTACTTTATTCCTTTTTATACCGTAAAAGCAAAGTACTTCTTTAATGGAATTTAATTAAAATTATTTTCATTAAATATTGTAAAGGAAAAATAATTTAATTGCCGTTTACTTAAGAATACGTGCATTCCCTTTCGTTATGTAATTTTTTTTCTATCACATTTTTCGGTTTTATTGCTTTAATTATCTTGGTAAAAACATTCTATTATTTTTGTCCGTCGTGTTAATTTCCGCTTCATTCTTTTGCTTTATAGAATTAGCTCGTGTTCGTGATAATTTTTTCCAGCAAGCATTAATAGTGCATATTAGTTTGTCTAGAGAGCGGTTAGAAAACAATCTATCGAGGTGTGTTAATTGCGCGTAAACATTTTACAAATACTAAGTATAAAAAATCAGACACAAATACCAAACTGTGTATTCGTTCAACGTAATGCTTCCAAGAAAGATGATTCATTACACTACCCTTTTTAAATATAGAAATGCGTTTCGTTTAATTTGTGTCCACTTCGTATTTTTGATAAGTACTTTTAATGTATATCAACGATAAATTATACAATTTAATCTGCAAATAATAATGGTTTATTTAAAAATTCACGAGATATAAGATTATTTAAATATTTGGGGTTTTATTCATGTTTGTAAGAAAGTATTACTTCTAATAGAAGATTACGAGTTACTTTTATTCATTTTATTTTTTTTATAATCAAAAATTAATCCAGGCAACTTGTCCAGTTAACTCAGCTTCCGCAGTTATTTAACATGCTAATTTTCGTGCGATTTATAGGTACAATTTTCTGTTCGTACTTTAACCCGTTTTTTTCGGGGGGTTTTTTGTTACAAATTCTGAATCATCGTATTAAGATTCTTTGCGTTACATGTGTGACACGTTAAAAAGTTTTGAGATAAATATTTGCAAATCACGAAAAGAACTTTAATTTTATTCCTTCGCCGATTTTGCAGAATCTGAGCCCCCTTCCCAGTCTTACGCAATTTTTGGTTGTTAAGGTCTTGTGCTTCATTATTGCTTGACTTCTGGGTTCTTATCTACGCAGTAATATGTTACCTATTTTTTCCCGGGCCTGATTCACGAGTGTATATTATAATGCGATACATATATAAAAATATTGTGCATGTATGTCGTAGGATAGATAAATGTACAGAGGATATTTTTTTATTGACTGGTTTGTAGAGTCTTTTCTGCTAATTTCCCTCATAGTTCACTTTTAGTTTAGATCATTTTCGTATTTGTAACAGCTTATTACAATAATTTACAAAAAATTTAAACGGTGTATTATAAAAAAGAAACTTTTCTACAACATAGAAAATCTTTCGAACCATTCATAACCAGATATTTATAATTCATATTCGCAATCCCTCGCGGGTGTTTTTCTATATGCTTTCCACTTGTTAGATATTATTTGCGTTCCTGAAAGAATGCATTACTTATTGGCATTTAATAATGCTTCTGACGTTCGATTGGAGACTGCGTAAGATACGTCCGAATAGCCGCCATTGCAGATGTATTCTCCCGTCATTATTTTTTCTACGCGAAAAACATGATTCATCTATTTCTACTGTTTCGTTTAGACCATCTATTGTTTGAAAGTTTTTTAATAAGCTATCCGCACACGCTTCTTTTAAATAGTTTTTTCGGCCCGTTGTAGAATCCGTGGACATTTTTAATTCTTTAGCACATAATTATACGCTTGTGCTAATATGTTCTTGAGTTCACAAATAAATAATGAATATGATTGAATCTAAAGGTAACTTGCTACTTTCTAACCAAGTACTTTTTCTAATGTTAATTTCGCTTTTGCATTTTCCGCAACTCCATCGATTATTTTTATCACTTAAAGAAAGTACCATTTCATGATCATTCTTGCAAAGTCATTTTTTGTGTACAATTCTCCTTTCTTGAAAAAATTCGGTCACTTTTTTTTTTGTATTCATTTCCCGAATTAAATTAATAAATGACGACGACATGGTTACTAAATAAAAAAATATATGAAAAACATTAATGTGAAGCAAGGAGAACTTGAATTTTGCATGTTGTAATAATTTTGTATTACATCTTAGTGTGAATATTTTATATAATCAATTTTAAAATACAAAATTAATGTAATAAATTAAAGCACTACAACATTATTTACGATATAAATGTGAAATATAATTAAAATGTCCTTTCCTTCCCCTCTAATTATTCCTGCTATTTGTTCCTTTTTAGATAAAATTTCTGATCGGATCAAAATATAACCGACTTCTTTCCTTACCTTTTGTTTCTGGGTAAAGGTCCTTGATTGACGAGCCCAAAAAAAAAAAAAAAAAAAATCAACGTTAAATTATAAGATTTTAAAAACTTAAAACTGTTACATTCAGTTACATACGTTATATTTTTATTGTTACACGAACGTAAATACGTTCAATTTACACAAAATATATAACATCTATTATAAAACTTAAGTCCGACCGGTTTCGTTTTCGACATATTCACGGAAGCTAAATGCCGAAACTAGGTGACCAGCCGTTACAAAAACGAACGGAGTGTGAAACGTAAAAGAGCTAAAACCATGTGGTGAAATGTCAGAAAAGACCCGATATATGAAATGTACTTCAAAAATCAACTAAGATTAAGTAATCAAATTAACCAATATTTAATTTGCTTGAATTGCATCGTTTGAATATTTTTTTTTTTTTTCCCGTTCGCTTATTATCGATAACTTATCAATATTAATTTGTAAATAACAAGGTTTGATATAGCGATGAAAGACATTATGAATGGAAATGATTTACAGTTACAGCGCAAGATCAAATAATTCGCACGTTATGAAATGAAAAATCCAAAGTTATTAAGATTTTTAATTGTTTATTTATTTATTAGATATCAATGTTGTATTATTAGAGTTAGATTTATTTTGTGATGTTTGATTCGATTATTTTTTCTGTGTAATCAGCTGATACCAACAGTCTTCACACGCTTGTAATGATTGGAATTTTTAATTCTCTGTGGGAATTATAGTTCAAAATTTTGTGTAATTGTTCTTGACATCGTTGTTAACGTGTAAACAAATTTCACTAGGTTTACTTTGGTTCTTTTATAAACAAAAGAAACCGATTGAAATAAACAATTTCCACCAACTCAAACATGGAACGCGAAATGTACAGTTTTTTATATATATATATAATCGAATTTGCATATTTCCGTTTGATGTATAAACTGATTCTCGACTTATTAGATTTGTATTTCAAAATTGACATTTAAGGAGAGTAAAAATTATCATAACTGGTTTAAACAGAAGTTCATTAAAAACCTTTTCAAAGTCTGCAACACACACACTATATAACAAATCATAATAGAAATATATCAAAGTTAAAAAACTAAGTAAAAACAAATTCAATCAAGCATGATGTTTTATGCGCTGAGAACTTTTTTTTTTTTTTTTCTTGGGCTCGTCAACCAAGAACCTTTTCCTAGAAACAATTAGAAAAGGAAATGAATCAGTTATATCTTGATGCGATCAGGCATTGCTAGTAGGAAGGAACAAACAATGGGGACGATGTGTGGAGAAGGAAAAGACAGGATGTAGGAGGCACAGTATGGAGTAGGAATACCAATTCGCAGCAGTCCTGAGGATTCCGTACGTTAACTTAAGGATAACTGTAATATACATTTGCATAATGCTAAATTCAAAACAAAAAAATACGATTTTTTGCGCTGCAAGGGGGAAACACGCTTTGTTGAACTTTTCGTCAACTTTGAAAGTATTGTTAAGGAAATAAAATACGGTTTCGTTCTTGACAAATAGCGATCTTTCCACCAATATATCATTTGCTCGGAAAAGAAAATATTTTTTTCGCAGCTTTCGAATTTTCGGCGCCCCGGGGGCTTAAATATAACGTTGTAAGCTCGTCTATAGTTTTCTTATAAAGCGGTCCTTTATACATGTGTTTGAGATAGGTTTTGGTTTCTTAAACTTTTTACTCAGGCTATTGCTTACCTGACATGCTTCTTTTTTTTTGCTGTTTTGGCTCAAAGGTGGGGTAGCTAATAATTTTTTGATTTTACGGAAGAGCTTTTGTATTTTGTTTTATATGTTGAATTTCACTTTTAAAGACAATGAATTTTTTAAGAGTGATTTTTGTGGATGTTTTAAATTCCATATTATATATTCTTGACGTTTTTTGGGGGGGGGGTTGTCGCCCAAGGGTAATCGGTTAGCTTGAAGTTATAGATTGTCATAGATAAAATTTTAATTGTGGTCTATGATGCAATTTTGAAGTTTATAAGTCAGATAGTTTGTGAATTATTGATTTCTGTTTGATAATTTTATCGTTTTTGAACCACCTTATTAGGATTTCGTACGTTAAATGTGTACGGAATCCTAAAAAATTAAAATTGATTTAATGGAATGAATTTAACAACTGTTATTAGATTCGATCAAATCTTTTAAAATGTATGTTTTGGGGTTCGGTTTTGGACCGTATTGCACTGAATTTAATTAATACGGCTAATTTGAAAATTTTACGTTTATTGGCTTGGAAAAATAAATTTTCGTTTTTGCTTTATTCGTTTACACTATGCGTATAATGTACATAGTAACTAATTAACGGTTAAAAGATCACCGTGAAATTCTATAAAAATACAATAAAAGTCCGATGGAATTACTAGTATATAAATATTAGTGTAATTATTAATTACTACGAAATATTATTATTTTGTTTAAAAAACAAAACTGAAGTTTCTTTACAAAAATGAGACCGGCGAAAGCTTTTTTTACAGAATAATAATGTTGTTAAGGTCCGAAAAAAGTAGTTCTCGTCTGTTGATGATAGCGATATGATGTTACGTATAAAAAATCTATCCATTGTATCGAAAGTTCAGATGACTTAGTGTCCATTCACGAATAATATTAATGCTTACTTGCATTTTTGGAATTAGGCGAAAATTTTGGGCAGTATCGAAAAAATAATAACAGTTGGGAGGCGATTTTCATTACAGGAGGAAGATTGCACTCTGTTGAAAATCTGGCAGCGGCTCAGAAAAATTGTCTGCCAAATGATCTGCTCTCTGCAAAATAAAAATTCTTTTAATGCCAAAAAAACGTATTCTTTCCGAAATAGATGTAATGGCAGTTTTTAATTTAGTGATAATCGCTGTTTGCTTCGGAGCTACCAACGTTTATTATCGCTTTTCCATGATAATCATTTTAGTCAGTAACTTGTACAAAATTTAATTCGTTTACATACACTACTACCTTTTCACTCGAAAGTTTTACCGGCTTTGTCTGAATCTTGCAACTGTAAATATGTTTCTATTGTATCTGGATATACTGTAGCGTCGCTGTTTCCTTTGAATTGTAAGAAAAAAGCATCGAATTTAGTCTACAACTAAATATGAAAATCTGTCAGCCTAATCGATTGCAAAATTTTAGTAAAGTTCCGCTTCTTTCCTTTTGATACGACCCTATCGATTTCTTTTCAGATTCTCGACCTTTGTTTTACTCCGATTTATTCTCGCGTTAAGCTTTATATAAAAATTCTGCAGATCGGATCGATCAAGCATCATTCATTCGAGGACTTCACTTTGTTCGCAGTGAGACCTTTTAATAGTAATCACTGGCAATTTACCGCGTTTATTAGTATTAAACATTCCTACGTGTACTTTATCGATCTGGAACTGACGAATTACTGCAACGAGAATCCGGATGACCAACTTAATAATTGTTCCGAATTTGGAGAACC
Organism: Icerya purchasi; assembly: GCA_039619475.1. Classification (NCBI taxonomy): domain Eukaryota; kingdom Metazoa; phylum Arthropoda; class Insecta; order Hemiptera; family Monophlebidae; genus Icerya; species Icerya purchasi. The sequence goes on along the minus strand of CM077116.1, from coordinate 32,147,296 downwards.
GCGTCAAGTAACTGACGAATTAAACTTGATTAGAAATATATTTCGTAATTTGTACGAAGAAATATCTTTTTGTAATTGTAAAAAATAGAAATATCACTTCGTAATGAACAAACGTGCTTTATGCGAAGATCCAAGGAAATGAATCCGCAGTAGTAATGTTGCTACCCAGCAGAAACAGCTAAATTAAACGAATGAAAACCGAATGCTGTAAAGGGACGATCTGCAACAATAACGGTGCTGCTGCTCAACAGGAACTGCTGGTAAAACGACTGGAAACCGATTGAAAATAGGTTTCAAGATGAACGGTAATCGTTGTGCAGCCTTTTCGCGCTAGCCGCAAAGAAGAACGGTTGCTGAACCTACTGTGATGTGTACGCAACAGAATGAGCGCTAATTACGAACGAATGATGGTGGTCACCTTTGGTGGTGCGTAGCTCTGAGAAGAGCTGTTGATTTGCAGCACTGGACAGCTCTCCTGGAACAGGAACGCTGGACAACGGGCAACTGGTGCCATTCTGAAGACGCCAATGATTCGCGCGAAATCCATAATGTAACTGACTTGGAGGATAAAAATTCAGGTGTATAAATATCGCGTTTTTTCTTTTCTTTTCTTTTCTTTTTTTTTTTTTTTTTTGTAACTAAAAAGAAGTAGAGAAGAGATTGTGACCCAATTAGAAAATCGTATGCATTTGCGAATCGTAATTCATTTATCAAGTCTCAAAAATAGTTGAATATTGCGGTTGTAACTGAAATTAAAGTGTAATTGTTATTGTAAAAATGAAAATAATACACTTTCATAACAATTGAAAAATATATATTGTTATTCTTTAAAACTTGACCGAAAGATTTCATATCACATTCTTATTTAATATTTATCTGTATGTAACTGGTAATGTGTAAAATTCACAATTTTGTATAATGCGTAAATTTTTCATGTAATAATAGGAAAATATTTTTTAAATAATAATTTTTTTTTTGATTGGAACATTCATAAATTAAAAAAGGGACCGTACAATAATAAATTTATCGTTCGTATTTATGCGTTAACAAAATTTTATGCAGTTTACCGTAATGTTCAATATATTCGCTTAATTTGGTTTTAATATTTAATTTTTCGTTACTTATACACATTTTGTTTACCAATGTTTTATTCCTTACGCATACAACGTGTTTTCCGAGTAATGCTACATCATTCATTTAATTTTATTTCTATGGCGTGATTGGTCCAGTTTCTCTGCTTCTTTTTGGTTGCCAAAAAAAAAATATATTAATACGGACAGTTTGCCCGACAACCTGATTGATTGTGATTACATCGAAGTAACCAATAAAAAGTGAGTTTGATTTTTCGCGATTCTCTCACATTCGAAATTAAGAATTAATTATTTTAACAAACATTAAAATAACTGTAGTCGATGTCGAGATGGCGTTCGAGGCATACTAAAAAGCCAAACTGAAATGTCGAAACAAAAGTTAAACCACCTGATGAAGTAGCACTTTGACGCCACATTAGACTAATTAATCGGAGACTAACAGCGGAATAAAATTAAATAACTATTTGTGTAATAAAATTGTGCAGTTGGAGCTCTTTAGCCGTTCAAATTTCGACTACCTGCTTATTCTATTTAAAAACACAAATACCTCCCATTATCATAGCAAAAAAAATACGTTTTCTCGTCCTATTAAACAGTTGGGATGAGCATTGCTCGTTTCTCATATGTAGCTGAAAAATGAGTATTATAAAACTAACACGAATGAGTGTGTTTATAAATTAGCAGTTTTAGAAGTGAAGAGAATTATACATTGCAAGAAATGCTTCTTGACAATATCAAAATCGTTTAAAGCGAGATCTATAATTCAGTAAATTTGTCCTTTTGGTGTAAATGTTATCATTGTGTTTGTATATCATTTCCAAAAAATAACTATTATTTTAGTTGCACACTGAAATGCTGTTATTAATTTATTTTTAAAGATTTTACAGAACTACCGTTGTAACTGCAATGTAACATATTACAACGAAATCTGGAATGTATTTTTTAAAATTAACAGTTAATATTTGATTAATTATACGATGCATAACGTATACTTTATAGCTTTAATTAAAAAACCAGCCGCTTCGATCCCGACCGTCTGGTTTCTCTCTTACTTTTGCCGGCTACGAAAATATCTTTTCGCTATTGATAAATCATTTCGTCCCAACAACTGCCGATCTATTCACACGCTTCTTGTATCTGCTCTTATCCCACTTTTCTGTTAAGTAATTTATTATCTATATTCTATTTATTTTTATCTCCGTTCTACAGTAATTACATTTTATTTGATTTGTTGCATACGCGTCATGCATGTTACACAGTAAAATAATTGACTCGAGCACAGTTCGCATAAGCGCCAAATGATTTTGCCAAATTAACTTATTTATGGATTGCTTGTTTCTGGTATAAAGATGTTTTAATCAACTTTTATTTCAGTATTTTATGAGAAAAAAACAAAATCCTGTTTTTTTTTTTTTTTGCTAACATATCTGTACACATATATGGACAAACCGTAGAACCAGGGATAAGATGGAATATAAGACTTGATAGAACGGACAGATAAAAGGAGAGAGTGCTGGAAAATGATGGAGCGTAAATATCCGACCAAAGTCTGTAATGGATTTTTTTACATGTAAATATCAGATTACAGGCAGGAGTTTTATTAAAAAAGAAACTTGAAGATACAGCAGATCGAGCCAGCGAATTATCCATTTCGTTACTCTCTGTGCTTACGTGCCCAGCGATCCAAAGCAAATCAATATGTATGATAGCCATAACTTTGGCAGTAAAGATAGTACAAAAAAAAAAGGAAGACGAAAAGATACAGAAAAGCGTTGATATCAGAGAAGGTGAAATAGACTCGAACTCTATTGGGCCTCCGGGAACTATCGGTTAAAATGGGCTTGCGAATGGGAAATATAGGGATTTAATTATGCTCGGGAATTCCTGTATAGCTGCAAGAAGGTACATGTGTCTACAGTGAAAGTTACTATTGAGATCTTTTTTTTTATTTAGTTTTCGGCGTGACAAAATATTTTATAATTTTTCATCTTTTGATTTAACGTCTATCTAATGTCCGATAAAAATACGCAGAGATTTACTTGGCGATATCTGTATCGCACGGTACGTTATTTGTATGACTTCAAGATTATGGATTAAAAACTTATTTACGAAAATTGACCATGTTATTTTAGTGGATTTCTACAAATATTAAACGGAATTTTTAACGCTATTAAAATGTGTAGCAGCATTACTTGGGGGGCGAATAAAAAATTAATTTGCGGTATGGCTTCGTGATTTCTAAATCGTTGCCGCGTATTTGTGTTCAGCGACAAAATGAATGTAAAAGTATGTGATATGACATGACATCAGCGTAATACGTTGGTCGATGTAATAGGCTCCCTTTTTTATGTTTCCATCCGTTAAACGTAGTTATTGAAATTCGGTGGTCCTAGCTGACTGCAGTTTGACTTATAAGAATAATTAATTACTTCGCCGGAAAAATCAGTGGCAATTAACCTTTGTTTGTTAATTTTTAGCAAGTAGGTCGTTCAGTAATTCGAGCAAATGGAAATGCTTCTTAATGTTACGTACGATCGCATGGAGAAATCTCTTAAATGTAAAAATCGATAATCAAAAACAAATTTATTAAATAAAGTTGTAGCGTATATCATGTGTTTTTTCCTAAGTGCGCTTACTGCCAACTTTTAAAAGGTCTCATTGAATATTTAGATTACAAAAAAAAAAAAATCTCGTTTCTGCTAAAAGTTATTGTTGATACATCGAAAATGTTGTAAAAGTTATTTTACTTAAAACGGTTCTTTAAATGATCCCCCCGCCATGAGAAACTTTTTTATAATTAACGATATGTATAAAATTTGTTCGTGTAACAAATGATTCGCGGAGGCTATCGCGTACGATTTTTCCGACAATTTTGAAAACCATCCTTATGGTGGTTATAAGAAGGTTGAAAAGTGATATGACCTAAATTTTGAAATATTCAGTTTCTTCACTGTAATATTATTTTAGGCTAGTCCCTCATTCCGCTGTTACACGCACGACCAGAAATAAACATGTCCGCGCGCGTGTGTGGGTGTCATAAGTTTTCAGTGTATTGATGGGACCATGGTTGGACTTGGCTGAGCGTGACGAATTAATGTCATCGGTGTTCTGCGTCCGCGTAAAATTCAGTATGGTTATGCTATTTAAGAAATATCAAAATGCAGTGTACGAACATCTTACGGAACATTTCAATAGCCGATTGTTATACATATAATTATGGCGAAGATAATGTTTAATGTTATCGTACGATTATTGCAGTAGTTAACAATAATCGTGGTGAGATTTTTTAAATCGTTTTTTCCAATAAAATCGGTATGTACACGTGTCCTAAATTTAGGCTTTAACTTTTAGAGGTCATTCCGGGCTTTAAGTCAAGAAAAATGCTTGGCATGAAAGTTTTCAACTGAACAAAACTGATCTTGTATGTTGCGGTGTAAACAAGACACATAACAAATGCTGGAGATTTATGTGTTGTTTTAAGGCTTATTGATCATCGGTGAAGCGATTTGTGTATATATTCCTGTTACACAGCGGTACACTTCGAGTACAGTTAACGGCGTCGTGCGATCCGCTTTTTCTTTGTATTCATTTTTTCCTTACGGGCCGATCTTCAGTTCTTCGAAATCGATTCGACTATATGTTACGCGAATAAAACTAGTTTTAATTATATACGCACGTAAAGTCTAATTATAACGCAAAGAAAAGGGAGTGTATATTTGCGATTTCGTATACTCATTGGAATGCAATTTAACACCCGATACTTACAGGCACGTTTATGTGTCCGGATGCCGCGAATAAAAAGTATTTCCGAATCAGCCATATTAGTGGCGCGCAAGTACGAAAATACATTCCGTCGGTGATAAGAATACAAATGAAAGTTGAACTCGTTTATTGGAATTTTTTCCTTATTATACGCAGATATTCATATATAAATTTTCTCATTTCCCATACTAATTTGCTATGCGTGTGTGTGTCCCCGTGTGGGCTTGTAAAAAAAATCAATTGAACCGTTTAAACTGTTCAAATGAACAAGTGAAATTGTTTGCACCGATCTACAAAGATGCCGTTTGCTTTTATCTTTCTTCTTGTCGTCACAGTTACAACCTCATTATAAATAATTAGATATTTGTAATATTTGAGGACCCCTTAATGTTTTCTTATTTTTTAATTTATTAACGCGTGTCATATTGCGGACCATAATATCGACCCGTGGCGCGGAAAACAGGAAATAATAAACTTCGATCTTTCATTTACAGTGTGGTGTGAGATTTGCAAAAGAACCGGATAAAGAAAGAAGTAATGCGGTCAATCGCGAAGAATATTAAACACCCCCCTCCCGGCTCGTTTTTATTTTCGCATACTCCTGAAGTAACGGCAAAAATCAAAATAAAAAGTAAAATTTTACGCAGAAATGTATTGCATATAGTTTTTTAAAACATTATTAATCATTAAATTGACGAAATTGAATAATTTGCGTCATCCTGAATTACAGCAATATTAAAATTAATTCACCTTTTCGTTCCTGGATTAATAGCAGTTTGATGTTTTTTGCTCATACGATGGTTATGAAAGAATTGATTTTATTCGGAAGAAAAAATTTTTGGTTTTACGAAATCATACCAATAAGTATGTATTTTACGCTTTTTACAAACTGAAATATCGCGTAGTATTTAGCAAAAGTGTAGAAACCTAACCCTTTTTTTCCTTCCGATAAAAATTCGTATCTTGTTTTGTTTTTCTTTGGTTTTTGTTTTTTTAACTGGGTTCGTCAGCAAGGAAATTAGCCCAAAAAATGGAAAGGAGGAGAAATAAATATATATTCTTATGCGCTTAAGGGGACAGAGGATGAAAATAATTCGAGGACAAGAATAACCGAAACAGAAGGAAATGAGAAAATACAAGCAGCATTATAAGGAGTAGGGATATCAAGTTTTAACAGCGAAGAGTAGAAGGACGATTGCTTAGCAGAGAAGGCCACACATTCAAATAAAATGTCAGCATCACGAGGAAGAAAGTATATGGAAGGAGAGTGAAAAGAACAAAATGGAGCAGATGCACATGAAAACCGAGAAAATGATGCAGATAGGAGACTATGGTTGAAGCGAAGGCGACAAATAGCAGAGATTGTAGAGCGTTTAATAGTGGGCAAGTATAAAGAAAACCGTGGATGAAGTTGAAGAGATGGCTGAATAGAGAGGTAAAAGGAGGCCTGTTGCTAGACTAAAAGAATTAGTAAAATAAATTATATCGCTTATACAGGTTGCGGCAGCCTAACTTCCATTTTTAAAATGCGCCACTTTTTTCTACTAAATTTTTTTAAAGAAATAATAACAGAAAATCGAAATAAAACTGCAAAGGAAGAAGTATACATATTGCCAATGGGGGATCTAGAGTATGTTATTTCGATTTTCCGTTATTATTTCTTTCAAAAATTTAGTAGAAAAAAAATTGCGCATTTTAAAAAAGGAAGTTATGCTGCCGCATCCTGTATTAGCAAACGATGATGAAACGTTTTTGGGGCTTAGCTCTCATATTCAGCTAAAAAAGAAGAAAAGAAGAAAGAAAACCCGAAAAAACCAAAACTATGCAATCGCACAAATTATGCAATGAACTCTGAGTAATATTGGATGAAAATTGAAAACATTTGTCTTTAAACTCCGCGCGAATACGTAGTTGCGATTACATTTTGACTTTCATCTGATATAACTTACGAGGAGATCCTTCGGCCTTGGGAAAACGAATTTCAATGATTTTTGGCGTAATGGTAGTATACTATGTGTAAAATATTAAGGTGCAATACCGAAATATAATCGAGAAAAACGAATTTAAAATTTTTCCACACTTTATGTATATCTTATATATAAGTTATAAAACATTTCACTTGAAGTTACTTTGTCCTAAGTGGTAGCGTTTGTGACGTATCCATTTTTTTTTTTTTTTTTTTTGATATACTTATAATTAATTTATTTATTAGAAACGTAAATAAAAAATTTATTTATTTACTTATTCATTTGTTTTTTTCAATGTTTTTTTTATTATTATATATAGCCTTTTATTTAACTCGCTTTGTCAGTCTGTGGTTCTGTCTGTCTGCGGGGAATCTTGCGAACGATTTTTCACCTACTTCCCGATGAATTAAAAAAGTGCCCTTTGGTAGAAATTCTTGTTATAGATGACAATACAATAATATGTAACATCCGGGTTTCCAACTTAAAAATTAGACCCTCGGGTCGCTGAAAGCTCGAAATTTTGGAAAAAAATATACTTTTTTTTTTGAACATGTGATACATCGTTGGAAAGATCGCTATTTGTCGAGAACAAAACCATATTTTATTTCTTTAATGAAACTTTCGAAGTTTACGAAAAGTTCAAAAAAATCGTAAGATCTCCTATGTAGCTCCCTCTTTATGGCGCGAGTCTTACAGCTAAAAATTTTGAACAAGGTTGAAAATATGCACATGCACGTATATTTCTTTGGTTTGGAACATCTAGGTTTCCAACTTTAAAATTAGCCTCTCGGGGCTTCGAAAGCTCGAACTTTTGGAAAACAATATTTTTTTTTCCGGGCATATGATATACTGTTGGAAAAAGCGCTATTTGTCGGGAGCAAACTCGTGTTTCATTTTCTTAACGAAACATTGGAAGTTTACTAAAAGTTAAAAAAAGCTCATAAAGGACGCGTTTGTGACTTAGTTTTATAGTTAAAAATTTTGAACAAGGTTAAAAAAATGCGCATTCTTGCGTATTTCTTTACTTTGGAACATTTGGGTTTCCAATTTTAAAACCGGAACCTTGGGGCGCCGAAAGCTCGAAAGTTTCAAAAAAATATTTTTTTTCTCGATCATGTGCTATATATCAATGGGAAGATTGCTATTAGTCAAACATTGTGTTTCATGTGCTGGGGATTCCGTATGTATTGTATGAAAAACAAAAAACAATATAATTGAAAGAATGCGATCCACTATTTAATAATAAAATGTAACACAAATTTGTGTGAATGCCCTATAATCAAGATATTGAATAAAATAAAGCAAAATAAAATACAATTCTAAATTTATTGTTTTTTATTGAAATACATAGTAAAAAGTCCAGACTAAAAATTAAAAAAAGTATATATATCCTTTTATTTATGCCCTAAAAAGAAGTACAAAATAACTTTATTAGTGTGCGACTACCAGATACGCATCTTAACATTAACATCTGAAACTACAAAATATTCTGAAAAATAAAACCTCCCTCAAATGCTGTTTAGTTAACACAAAAGTTGACTTATTCAACACAGGTAAACACACGGTTTCCGTACGGAACTGAACGCGGTATAAACTCTACATTATTGATAGATGTCTTATCTTTCTAAAATCATCGAAATCAGCTGTTACTATAAAACGTCCGTAACAGCCAGCGCCATGTTTTAAAAACGGACTGAACTAATTTGCACTCCCAATATTATTTTATCGTCGTTTGCTGATATAAGTAATGTAATTTACACTTTTCTCTTTCTCCTTTTTGTTCACTAAATTCTGAAGTAAAATTTAAGCCTGCAGGCTATTAAAGAAATTGTTTTTTCACCTTGTTCCGAAAATCAGACGCAACTACTGAATTACCGAAAACTTGAAATTTTACAAAATGAAATATAATATATCGGGGAATGAAAAGTGTGCCGACATCTAGAAAGCACGCTGCTCGCGTTGTTTAGCAAATTCGGTATTACACGTGCATTGTTCACCCAGTCAAAAGGAGGTTCATGTCGCTACGCAACACTAATTGACGAATTATTGCCATTCGGCAAGCACTTTTCAAAATACCCAAAAGAGGAGATTTTAAGATCGCTTATCAAATATCGAACGCCGAATAGTGTGCAAGGTGAGAAATATTAATAATTGTTATTATGCAGTTAAGCCAATGAACTCGGATTTATCTCAATATATTATGCATTAGAGATAAACGTAGAAAAATGCATATATGATAAAGTTACCAATAACGCTACAGTTGTACGAGAAGAGCCTCTTGCACTTTAACCGAAAACAAAATGTTGCCCTATGTTTAGATAAAGTTGTAATGATCAAATGAAATTAGGACTTATTTGTTTAAAAATGAAAACCTAGTTTTATCAGCAACATTATTAAATGTCGATTTCAATAATTAACGATTTGAACGAATATTATAAGCTAAGTACATGACTCTTTTGATGTATAAAATATATATATATATCAAATTTTAAAAAATGCCGCTTATTCTAAAACTGATTTTATTAGTCTGAAGAAAGTAATGCTAATTTATAAATAACGATTAGAATTTTGGCGGAAAAATATAACTCAATAATGTCTTTAAAAAAAAGAGAGAAACTACAAACTACTTTTATTTTTCAATGTATAGGATCTGTTTAAGAAGTTTTCGAATTATTTGGCGCGCAAAGTTTGAGATCGCGGTTTTAAGAAAATTGCATTTGAAGTTTTAAATGAAGAGAAATTATACTTTTCTTATCCGCTGATTACAGCCTTCATTAAAAATCAACTTTTTGCATCTTCGCAGTGTTCATCCTTTCTAAATGTTGCTCCCCTTTTATCACCCGATGAATCTTCTACAAAGTATTGAGACCATTTTAATTCCTGCTTGTAATTGTTAGCAACATTTCGCTTTCTACGCTTTGTTTTTAGAATGTGCATTGTTTGTAAAACACTGATCCTTCATTAAAAATGGCAGATACTACATAAATAGGAATTCCAACTACTTTTATATCGGAATGGAAATATAATGACTTAGTTGTTCGACAGCGGTATGGAAGTTAAGTTCGGATCCGACTGTAGCGTATTAAAGATATAAAAGTTACCTGTTTCCCTGGGTTAATGTCTAAAGTTCTCCCCCTTTCGCATAACTTCTGAATGCGATAATTTCACGGTGTAGAATATCGGATAAAAGTTTAATATTTTATTCCGAAAAATCATCAACTCGTTCAATTGTGAAATGGAGTAGTTGTTTAATATAAAAGTAAAATTTATAGGAAAAAAGTTTGACCGTAGTAATTTGTTAGGAGTGGAAACTAGGCTACTTGAGAAATGCCGCTTGTAGCGTCAATACAGTTTCGCATTTTAATCTAACAGTTGATGAATATAATTCTGAAATGTTTCAACGTGAAACTGAGAAGTCATAATTTATTATCGGTGCCAAAGCATTATTGAAAATTTCAGTGCAAACAGCAATTAAATTGCACGGTAAAGCTATTTTATTACAAAGAAACACGGGAGGATGTAAAACTTCGCTATCGCATTTTTTCCAAGATAAAACACTTTATTAATAAAAATATAAAAAATACGCTTAACCAGCTAGAGATAGCTAAGTATCACTAAAATTTTCGTAAATAGGAAATTACTCAATACGCTCCGTATTCGTTTTATATTGAGTTCAAGCACTGGGCAATTTACATGTAAAAATTGCATTTGTCATAAAATTTCCTTGCCATCTTTAAAATCGGAAATGTACGGAAGATGAAGCGTATTGTTGTAAATATTTAATTTCTTCATACCCGGTGGCAACAATGGTATTCTGCAGCATTAACACACGTGGAAGAGGATCTATTCGGTTGCAGAAAGCTGACGTTGGGATAAACTGTTTACAGTCAGTTGTTGAATATTGATTCGCCTTTTTATTTCCTTATAATAGCGAATCATCATTAGGCCTTAACGGAGTGGATAACATCGTTTATTCCGTAAGCAACTATAGAGAGATAAACCTGATTGTAACTCCACGGACACCATTTTGACCGCTGCCGGAGGTGTCAGCATCTTTATACCTTCTAGAAGCTATTTGTAGGATTGACATTTAAATTCGAAAATGCCAAGTGATGTACCTACCCTTCAGCTATCAGCTATCAGCTATGTATTAAATTTAATTTTGAATATGTTTGCATGGCCGTCGGCTTGTTGTCTATTAACTCGTTTTAAAAAGTATTCTAATTCTAAGTCAGTAAGATTATTTCAATTCTATTCTACGCTATATAAAAATATTCGAATAATGTGCTATGTCTGCTTCAGAAATGCAAACTCTCCAAAAGGTTCACTGGTCTCCGATTCATTAACTTCAGCTCTTCTCATGAATCAGTTAAGGGAATTCGCTAATGGGAGATATTATTTACCGTATAAACTAGTCAGAATAAATTACGGAAAGTTCTGTTAGTGGGCTCCCGACCTTGTTTCGATTAACGATGAGGTGGTATTGCAATATCCGGTCCGCACCCTCGGCACCAATCGAACTTTTGTTACTGGGCGTATCGATTCGCCTATTCATTAACTATAAAGCAATTTTTAAAATTCGTGTTTCACAATTTTACGTAATATAAAAGTAATAACAAAAACTGACTAGAAACAAAATTTATTATTAAAAATTAATACACCGACATATTTCGGAGACAATGCTCCATAACCACGGTGAAAATATACACTCCTTAAACTACTGTGTGATGGAAATAGTAGAAATTAATATCCATATTTTCTAGAAATATAAAACCGTTTATTGATCTCCAGTGACTTCGAGAGATGATGACATTATCTATAATGACCTATCTGCCTTAAAAGGTTTATAGGTAGGTCACATCTGCTCGTGGAGAAGCCGCGTCCAACTCAGCGAAACAAAGGTTGCTCTCTTTTTTACATTCAGTTCAGGGGAAAAAAAATTTTCTCTAAACAGCCGTCTTGATATCTATCAGAGTTGATAACTTCTATCATCGTGTCTAATCCGCTCCGATTAGGTTCGATGGGTCGTAATAAACTTTACGGTTAAATGTAGCTGCCAAAAATTTCTCCCGCGTTATCAGAAAAATAACAGTAATAATAATGATAAAAAAAAAAAAATCAATAAACTAAAATTTTCTTGCTGTTAAACGTCTACACGTCCTGGACTTTCGACTATCCTTTAATTTTAGCGTAACATTATTTTGGTTTCTTCCCCAACTTTCTTGGGTTCTTTACAAAAAGTCGCTGAACGAACCGCATTGAATAATTCTTTAACTCGGTCAGAAATTGTTCGTAATTAATGAAAACAATTTTATTTGCGATATGCGGAAGAATGGCAAATCAGTGCTGTTGTAATTGTGTTGTGTGTTTGGGAATTTTACGTTTTCTGTCAGTTGTTAGTTTTGATGATAGAAAAACTAACACTGTTCGAACGTAAACGGATAATAATTGTGACACAGTCTCAATTGACAGTATGCCCATTTAGTGAACGGGGTTAACAATTTGTTTGTTAATTATGACTAATTGTTAATTTTACGCTTCACAGCTAACATATTATTACTATTATTATTATTATTATTATTATTTTTGTTCGTGTTTATTTAATGCAAAATTAATATTATGATGATATTCAATGCATCTATTTCAAATAAATGTACTTCGTTTTAATTTTTATTTATACTCTTTCATAAATTCTATATGCGAATGCTTATTATATGCGCATAAAAATACTATAGTCCGTTTAAGGAAAATGTGCCGATGGAAAAAGTCGATATAAATCGATATTTATTATCCCCATATACGGTGTAAGTGGATAATAAATATCGATTTATATCGACTTTTTTCATTGGAACATTTTCCTTAAACAGACTATAGTAATAGAGTTATAGAATGATCACAATAACGTGCAAGGGGGAAATATTTGTTTATTATTTTTTAACCAAATAAAACTTTTTTGAGCAAATTTTTAAATAGTTCCGTTACTACAATTTTATTTATTAATTCAGTTCTTTTTAATATACCATGTAAAATTAATATTTTTATCGTTTTTTAATTTTTTTAAATTGACTTTAATTTTTAAATATTATTTAGTTATTTAACAAAATGAAAAATACGTATATTTCATAAACCTAATGATACTAAAGCAGCGTTTCCACTGACGTAACTAGTATGCAACCGTTGCCCGATGAGGGCAAGATAAAGGTATAATACATAAATTGAATACGCGCGCATTGTGCGCAAGTTTCCAGGTTCGAAAGTGGGTGACAAGTGCATCTTTCCAGCTGTGTTATTTCGCGGTAAAATTCAGATTATCTGTTTTTATTTTGTCTCGATAAAATCCGATTTTTTCCGTTAAATATATTGAATTTACGATTTTTGTATCTGTTTAATGAAAATCTAAAAAACGGTACCATTCGTTCTTATTTTCTTACTAATATAACTAAATTTGGTTTTATGAAAATTATTAAGTCGCTTGTGGTTCACAAAACAAAAAATTCCGTATTTGTTGTACATTTTCATTTTCGTATTACGAAAATAAAATACCCCGTCGTATATGCTTAATTTCAGTCAAAATTCGAATTTCCGGATAATCATTTTCATATAAAATGCTTTCCACTATGAAATTTAACTTTATTCGGCGAACAAATTTACAAATTCGAAAAACATTTTATTATATTTGGGTAAATTATCTGCGCGTTTTACTCTTATATTGCGTATATTTCTGAGTGGTTTTATTTGTTATTTTCTCTCTCTTTTTTTTTTTGAAAATTTAACTTCCGTGATTTTTATATTCACGTTCGAGAAAATAGTGAATTGTTTTGAATTTTTTCTAACAATAGCTTAAAAAATATCCGTGTAATATTTTCCAAATTCTGAATATGGTTATTTTAAATTTATTTTTATGCGTGCTTTTTGTCAACTTATGTCACAGAGTAGTTCTTATAAGTCGGTTAAAAAGAAGGAAAAAACTATACACGGCCCACAGAAAAGTGGAGATTCAACACTTAAGAAGAAATTTTGCAATTTATTCGACGAGAATGTTAACAGTTATTATAATCGTGGAGTAGAAGATTTTACAGCGAGAAAAAGGACAAAACGATTGCTTAGTAGACACGTGAGATAGCAGGCAACCGTTTTAAGTGCACCTATATTGCCTCTAGAGTTATCTTTCCGCATGTGCAGTTACGTCAGTGGGGGAACATTTAATATTCACTCAATGGCCCGTAATCAGGGACTTGTTGATGCATGAGTAAACATCTTCCAAAACGACTCGATGCGATCGATTAAGAACGGCGGTTAATAAATTTAATTTTAAAAAATTTAACGAATTAAACTGTAACGAAAAGTGGAAACAGAATAACGGGTAAAACTTTGTTAAATAACGGTAATTGAACAAACTCGACCTTACTGACGCTGAACTCTGTCATGTTTGTGAAGTATTAAAATTCACCCGTTCACCGGTGTTGCCGGAAATATGGGCTTTTCGAAAATGTTCCATTACTATATTGCGTTGTCATTTTCCAGAATTTTTTTTCCTCCCCGTGTGTGCGCGCGTGTGTAAATAAAATTTTATACACTTCGCAAAGTTATTAATTCACAATAATATGCCGAGCACTAATAATAAAATGTACTATATAAAAAATGCCAACGGTATTGCATTTAACATTATATAATAAAGTTTTAATTCTATTTATTTTCCAATTTTTTCATGAATTGTGTTTTTCATTTTTCCTTAATTACCTTATAGTATATCTTTATTTTTCCCGTTAGAATTTTTGATTGTAATTATTTCTATTTGATGATAAGTATATATGTATGTATGTATGCCCGTTGTGTATTCTTTGAAAGTTTTATTTTGCACATTTTTAGAAACAGTATCGCAATATGGAAAAACACTTTTTATTTTATCCATTTACAAAAACTTCTAAATCGTTAGTTGTATGGTTTGTAAGTTTTCAAACGTTGTAGTTCAATCATTGTAATAGCAGCAATAAGTAATAAAAATAAATAATAAACCTTGACCTATATTGCGATGAAAACCAATTCGCCGAAATCGGAAGCTTTCCATTTAGCGTTATACGGTTTAATAATAGAAATGAATTGGTATTTTCATTGGTGGCAACCTTTGCGTTTCAATTTTTTTTATTCCGCTCTCGAGTTCTAATGGGTTTTTGCGTGGTACGCGACATAATGTTTCCATAGAGTTCGCATTTTTCGAAACAGTTCGCAAAATTCAAGTGAAATTTAAACTGCACTATCATTTTAAGTATTTTCCTATATCCTTCGGCAACTTGTGCCATTATATTATTTACTTGCACGTTGTAATTATTTTTCAACTTTTTCTAATTCGGTCTCAAGAACGTAAATTATTGAAGTATTTTACGCTAACCGGAATAATAGATAGTTTCGAGCGCCGTCGCGTAATTTTATTTTCAAACTTGGAGGTGGTGAAGGGGGAATGTCAAAGTGTGCTGTTTAGATAAAAATAATTTTTTCCCTGAAACGTTTTTTGTAATCGCTTTAGAAACCTCGAAACGGCATGTAAATTTTTCCTGGGAATATTTCGTTATTTATAATTATCGATTTTCATTTTTCAACCGCGATCAGTTTTTAGTTCGACGTTTTATTAAACTAAAAAAGCCAAAAATTTTAACTAATAATTCTGTAAAAAATTTCTAACTTATACGAACGCATGGTTCGTTTTGCTCTAAGCTCGATGGTAAAGGTTTATTGATTTCTGTTGAAAAAAAACAAAGTACGTGGTAAAAATGAAAGTGGTAACCCAGGATCAACGACTACGAACGTAGAAAAAAATTAAATATGAGGGCGAAATTGTGCTGGAATGTGGACTAGAACACACGAAATGACAAATAGTGGAACAGGTGAATTAGACTAGGCCGCTCGTCATTTTAATGAGAAACAAACTCAGTCAAGCATAATGTTTCATGCGCTGAGGATTCCGTATGTTAACTTAAAGATAACTATAATGTACACTTACATGATATTAAGTTCTAAACAAAAAAATCTGATTTTTCGCAACGCAAAGAGGGTGATACACGTCATTTTTCGCGCTTTTTTGAACTTTTCGTCAACTTAAAAGTATCATCAAAGAAATAAAAATAGCGATCTTTCCATCGCTATATAACATGCCTGGGGGAAAAAAATATTTTTTTCAGAAATTTCGATCTTTCAGCACTCCGAAAGCCTAAATATAAAGTTATAAGCTCGGCTATAGTTTTCCTATAAAGCCGTCCTTTATGCATAAGTTTGAGAAGATACGTTCTAGTTTCCTTAACTTTTTTATTCGGGCTTTTACTTAGGTGAACATCCTTTTTTTTTTTTTTTTTTTTTTTTTTTTTGAATTTTGTAACCGAATTTTTTTTATTTTATGAAAGAGTTTTTGCGTTTTGTGTTCTATTTTAAATGTTACTTTTAAAGAGTTATCTAGTAATAAGTTATGAATTTTTTAAGAGTAATTTTTGAGGTCGGTTTAAATTTCATATTATTTATTCTTGACGTTTTTATTTTTTTTCTGTCCAAGATAGTCGGTTAGCTTGAAGTTATATATATGGTTTTAAAGAGAATTTTAGTTGTAATTTATGATCCAACTGTGAAGTTTGTAAGTTATTAATTTTTATTTGATATTTTTGTTGTTTCTGCATCATCTTATTAGGATTCCGTACATTATATGTGTAAGGAATCCTAAAAATTACAGAAATTTATGAAACTAATGGTTATAGAGACAAAACTAACATCCTATAGTTCTCAAACCAGATAAATTACACACGTTAGAAACATGATATAATTTTTAACAAAAAAGGACAAGTTCAGTTTTTGAGAAAACAAGAACCTAAGAATTTTGAGGAAAATTTTAAGAATTGAAGTGGATTAATGAAAAAGTAAAGCCCCCCCCCCAAAAAAAACCAACTGAAATATCAAATAGAAGCATTAGTAATAACTGTTTAAAAGTAAAACCAATAAGGTCGAATTGATTTTAATGTGAAAACGATATTAGACGAGCTACTAATGTTGAAGGTAGCGTGATGCTTATCAGATGTCACGAGTTACTGGTCCCGTTTTAGATTCAAGTCGTTTCCCCAGGGAAGCCATTCGGGAGTAAAGGTGAATTATCCCAAGAGAAGAAAGGAGGACTGACCCGCAATATTCTATTCAAATCGCTGTTAGACCATTATGAAATTTGCAATCCATGATACTTTATCAAGAGCGTCCTGCATCGTGAATAGCAATTCTAAATTTGAACTAAATGAAAAAGACTAAAGTCGATAGTTGTCAGAAACATACAAAAATGCAACAATGGATAGTTTAAAAAAAAAAAAAAACATCTGAAACAATATCAAAACAGGAAAAAGAACGAATGTCGAATGAATATTTTTGTTAGTTTCTATATACGTAATAAAGGTTCATCTTCGGATCTTTTTGATTCGATTTTTGCTCCATTTTGCGAGTATGAAATTTATTGAATTGTGAGAACTGTTCACAAATTGTGTATTGGTCGAAATTTACGCTGTTATTTCGGTGCTGTGTAATATTAACGCAATTTATTTATCGCGATTATCGTTTACTGTTCATTCATTTATTTATTATTTTGAAAATGGTATTGTTAACGGTTTCCGAAGTTTAGAAATATTTGGAAGTTCGCCAACGAAAACAACATCAAAATATCAGTAAATTGAGTTTACGTTTTTTACGTTTAATATTTCTACGGGTTCGTAATTCGATTTTGTTTTTGTGAGAATATTGGTTCTTACGTTTTGTAGTACACCGTAAACTGTGAGCGGCATTTCATTTTATATTGTTTGGTAAGCTTTTGTTTGCAAATGTATTATAACATATTATTTTACGTTGTAATTCCAAAATCTTCTATTTATGTTATTATGTATGTACATGTATAATGACGAAAAAATGAAAGTTACACGCCGTTTATATCGCATCAAACCTAATGGCAATTCGGATTATTTTAACTTTTTGTTTATCTTTCCAGTCCATCTGTCTATAAATATATGCGCCTCTAACACGTGTACATGGCGGACGAGTCTCCAATTATGTTAATCAAGGCAGACTGAGCCAGATAATTAAATTACTTGAAAACTCGCTCTTATACAGAATGGGCGTTTTAGGGAAGGCATCAACATGAGACCTTTACCTAGGGATAAAAGGAAAATGTGTTGGAAAAAAAACATTCTAGATATCCGACCAGCATGTGGCATGGATTTTTTCGTATAGAGGGAGCAAATTAGAAAAGGGGATTTTAAAGAAATAAAAATAAGAGAATTAGCAATCCGTGCCTAAGAATCTGCCATTGTATTCCCGTTACACTCATATGGCTAAAGAACCAGAGGAAATCGACGAAACGTTTTAGATTATGAAATCAAGTAGGAAAAGGATAGCAAAATGTTGTTTACAATTTTGTAATATATAAAGTTTCCACACACACCTTCTGTGCTGTTGTGTCGAATGTGTATACTGGTAAGGAAATACTACCACCACTTATAAATAAAAATATCGACTCGGCTATAGCAAAAAAACTGAGAATAAAAAAAAAGTACTTAAAAACTAAAACTTAATCTATATTAATTTTTAAACGTACCCAACTGGATACTTGTGCAAATAAATCGAAATATTTTACTTTTATAAATAGACCGTTATTTTTGTGAGAAATGATGCTTCAAACGTCTGCGCTTATATTTGGTGTACATAATTATCAGTTGTTTGGAATTAAAATTCTTTATACAGTCGACAGATTCTCAATACAACAGCAGCACAGTTGTTGCAGAATTTACGAACGATGCCGAGTATAACATTTTTCGGGTACGGTATATAATCCCTTTAATAAGTCGCACATTTCTTTTAATTTTGCGTAACGATTGACATTTAAGATTACACACCTAAGACATCTATTTTGCATTATTTGTAATTGATCATAACCGCTGCTCGGTATAGACTACCAAACAGCAGGTTATGCATATGTGATAGCTGGGCATATTAAAACTTTATTATAAGATAATTTATTATTAGTATTAAGATGTGATCTGCGGTTGATTAACGGATATAAAGCGGAAATAACTTTAGTAGAAACATGTTTTTTATGCTTATTGAATGTTAATTTTTTTTGTCTAATATAACGCCTAAGTAACGAACTTGCTCAAAATGTTGCCCAGGAGTATCATTTATATGTAAATTATTAGGCAGCAAAGGCTTGCCATGAGTGTGAAAAGGATAGCTTTGCTTTTAGCAGAGTTTTTGTTGCTACTTGCTGGAATACTGAATATTGTAATAATGCTAAATTGTGTCTTTTAATGTTTGATCGATACGAACTACGGAAAAGTGCAATATCGTTTGCATAGCTGCTTAAATATCACGAGAAATTTTGGAAAATCGAAAATATAAAAGGTTAGCGAGATATCCGTGCCGTTCGAACGGCTCTTAATCATTTTATTGAGATAACGAAAAGTTAAATTTCATCATCTTGAACGTGGTATACCATTATGTCATGTACCGGAGACTGTACCATACTTGAATGTTTCTTACATGTATGTGAACATGTGTAACAGAAACTCTATAGTTTTTCTGCTGCCTGCTGAGCAGTTGAATATCAGAACGAAATCCCAGCTGCCGATTTAGCATAATTCTGTGATTCTCTTAACCATTTAAATATTTAAAAATCAGACTAAAATATAACTACACAGAAATTATAATTATATAATATTATTATTTATGAAAACAACAACGACATGTTTCGTAATGCAAACTGCATCATGTTAAGTATTATTTTTTCAACTATCTTATCGAGATTATTCAGTGTAAGCTAACTGATTTCATGTTATCATTTACTAAAGAGTCTTTACCTAATTTAGGAATGACAGTCGTTTTTGACACTTCACGTAATTTTAAACGGTACCCTAATTTCGTCATAGCGGTTCTACAGTAGAAATGTTACAAATGCATTTAGGGTGGCCTCACATTCAGCGAAATGTTCATGTTTTAAATGCGGTATGTATGTATATTCTGTATAACATTTCTCATCTGATCCGAGTGGAACATAGTTTCGCGATTTTATCGTGTGCTGCAATAAGCTGAACATTTTAAACGTATACACTTGTAAATAATATGAAGAAGCAAGTTATTCCGCTCTATGCCTGTTTGCTGTTAATGACTAAATAGATCGGATTACGGCCGGACGAAAATTGATCTAGTGCTACGATTACTTTTACGCTCTCAAGGCAACTAGAATTTGTTGAAATAAAAGTTGATTCAGCAGGAACAAGAATACTTAGGTTATCACGTAACAGTAATGTGTAAAATGTTGCCAACAACATTGTTATCAAATCAGTTCTACAATTCTTGCTTTCATCGTGCTGATTCGTCATCAAAGTTTATGTATCTGTAGCAAATTTATTTATTTGCCTAGATCATAAACAGCATAGATATAGCGGATACTAGTGTATTCGAAGGCATATTTGTATAAATTTTAATACCAATATATATTGTACACAATTTAACGCTGGCATCGCATAGTGTATAATATTTCGATTTATTTAGCCTAGTTTCGCATAATACAGCTTTGCGGATGTTGTTACAAGCAGTGAACTGACGTAACTTATTGTTTGATTGTTTGTTGTTGTTTTTTTCCATCAGTTACAGAATTCCGATTCTAAACAATATAATATAGACATCATTGTTATACTTGAAAATAGTTTTTAGGTATTATTTCTACTATGGTAATTATTATGACCATTCAATTCTATTAAAATTAATTTAATTACTTTGGAAAGTTTTTTTAAATTAAACTATTTAAATAAATTTAAAAAGTAACAAACTATTAAACTCGATATTATCGAGAACTGCTCTGTTTCTTCTAGACAGTTTATTTGCAGTCCTCTGACGAAGCTACCAAAACTTTTATTTATATTATTCATATTATTAACTTTAGTAGAATTCATGCGATCTTTACCAATCTGACGCATTATATGGTTTATAAAATTCGAAAAATGCTGTAGTTGAAAAGCAGCACATATTCTGATCTATGTTACAGTCTCCGCTAGGTCGAAAATAGTACTTTAGTTTTATGGCTTATATATGCGATACAAAGTTTTTTAAAACTGTTGCAACAAACTGATTAATTTGAAAATAATAAATCGGAAAATTATAGCGATTCAATCCTGGTGAATCTGAAGCCGGAATGTGCAACGCTGTGTGTTAACCAAGCTCTGCCGTGCATCTTATACATAACAACTAGTGACTTCAGGGGGGCGGAACTTGTGTGGGAATTCGACGGCAATTGGGATTAAATCTGAAGAGTGAAAAATGTGACGCCGTCTCATGATTCATATGATTAATAACAATTTAAAAGCATATAATTTATACACAATATCAAATACGCTTCCTCCGTTTTATTTTGAAATAACTGTCATTTAAACAAATGTACGTGTAATCCATCAATGGTTTTAATAATTTCACATTTATTTTATTGCATATCGGATTTTTGTTTTGGAATTTAAAAATGCTTAGTAATTACATAAATCACAAAGAACATAGTTCAGTTATAAGTTGAAAACAAATTAAGTTGCAATAAATTATTAAGTTCACACAAACACACAAGCACCATTTATGAGTAAAAATTTTTGTCCTGATATAAATGAATAAATAAATAAAAAACTTCCTATTACCGAAATACATAGCCAGCTACGATTTAGTATTTAATGTAACGCGTAAAATATGCACTCATATTCTATGTAATTATGTACGATTATAAATGAGCATGAACAGCAACAGCATAAGAAGCAACAAGGAATTAATTTAAAACGTCACATTTTTTGCTCCTCGAAGTTAGTCAGAAAGGTGTTGTTTCCCCTGTACGTATTTAACACAGTCTCGCACCAAAAGGATACGTCATGTAGCATTTGTGACGTAATGTTTCTAGATGACGAAAAGTATTATAACTTTATGTGGTAAATCAATTCGAAATGATTTAAACTATTTGTTTGTCGACAATATTATTGGCTCTGATATGAACGTTGTAAGCCTGATTTTTTCGTCATTTGTTTTGAATGCTATTTATTTATTTTATATATCTATATATGTATAAAAAGGATATGTACATGCATATATATATATATATATATATATATATATATATATATAAAGGATATGTACATGCATATATATATGTATATATATATATATAAAGGATATGTACATGCATATATATATATATAAAAATAATTGTTTGTTTCTATTGTTACATTTTTGTTTATTTACTTTTATTGTGATAATATAAATTGCTCCTTTTTCTTTTCATATCCTACCTGCACTTGAAATTCTTTTGTCCTATCGTTTACCAGTACTTTCACTTCGCAAAATGTAACATGTCACAGAAGTTGCAGTGATCTCGTTCAGCATAGTAAGACCGACCTACATGTGTGAATACCTCTTGTTACGCTGTGTTGTGCCAGTGTCAAATTTTTTCGATCTGCTTTGTCGGTTATTCTGAACTAGTATTTTTCAGCCATTTTATTGAACGTCACTTATAGTTGTTACAAATTTTTTCGATTGACTCTAATTCGGATACTCCAGCCTCGTCAGTGAATGTAATAAAACTGGCTTCCTTTCGTTAATGGCAAATAGTAAAGTCTCTGTAAAAACAAGAAAAATACGGTTGAGCAAATACCGTATTTGTTTTTATTTTGTAGACTGTACATGTCACGTTCGCCGAGGGAAAAAAACGCAATTCCAAAGTTCCTAGACCTGACCAACCTAAGTCGCAAAAACAATCGGATGCAGCGAATGTAACTGTAGAGGAGTCAAGTTGACACTATAGTAAAAGCAGAAAACTAAAATTACGATCAGAAAAAAGGGAAAAAACCGAAGCTCCAACGAAAAAAGAACCTGAATTTCGAAAAGCAAAAAAAAAACCGGAGCTCCAAAAATACCCGAAGCAAATGCATTATTAAAAAATGTGAAAAAACACAACTAGGGGAAAAACAATTTTACGATTTTTTAAAAAAATTTGTAATGTTTTTTCACTTTTTTCCAATTTTTGTACGTTGTAAGACATTAAATAAACATTTGCGAAAAAACTACATGTTGCATCTTATTCAACATATTTTCAAATATCAGAATCGATGTTGAACACAAAACCCATATTTTTGTACCACAAGTCTTTTTTCTCAGCAAACATCATATATTGGTTTTTATTATCTATTTTTATTAATGTTTATTTCAGAAAAACGATCGCTAGTAAATCATTTTTTGATATCTCGTAATTAGCACTTTTAAATGATTGCTAGTTTTTATGCCGAAATCGAAAAATTTTAAATGTGCCCACAGAAAGAACTACCCAAATTTTAGGCCTTCTAAACAATTGACACTGCTATATTTTACTGTTTTATCTCTTCTTCATTTAAATAATATTTCATATTTTCTCGATCATCATTATATCCTCAACCATTCGGTTGGTGGACAACCTATTCTCACATTTTTAGATGTACAGGTATAGGTTGTATACTAAGCAATTATTATATATGCAACGCAGGTGTACACACGCAAGACTACATTCGGAACTGATTAGTAATCGTTTGATTTATCGATATACAAGTGCAGTCCCGTGTGGGTCTGCTGTGTACTGACCTAGCGCGCATATGATGTTGAACGTGGTGGTTTGCTATTGCCTTCCACGTGATTACTAGCGATTATTTATTTATTTATTTAATTCTTGTAATAAGTTCGTCGTCGCTCGGTATCGAACCCGTGACCGCCATATCGGAAGCCAAGCGCTCTAGCAACTAGGCTATCGCGACGACAATATGCTTTTTAAAAAAAATTATTATATGAAGCAGCTGAAATGGACCACTCATTTGTATACATCGAATGAGTCAGTCTTCGCCATATTTCTAAGGGAAATATAACGTTATTAAAAGGGAAAAGTAACTCACAATAAGTAATATTTTAATTCCAAATGTTTGATTTAGTGTTTTGATAAAGTTATACAGGAGGAATCATTTTTTTATGTGTAATCCTTTCTTTAATGGACACATTTAACTTAACCTTTTTTAGCCAGCTACAATGTTTCATTCAGGTAGGACTTGGTTTGCGTTGGGTTAATGACCATAATTGACGAGCCTTAAATGTGTGTATGTACATAATAATTTTTTTCAAAAATGTTCTATTTCAAAAGCACAGTTTTTAATGACTATTTTTAACATAGGTGACGATTGCTGAAAAAAGGTACATAGTATCAGAAAACGCGTTTTCGAGAAAAAACGCGTTTAAAGTTTCGTAATATAATAATACACGTTAGGGTAATTTGAAACATACA
Organism: Icerya purchasi; assembly: GCA_039619475.1. Taxonomy (NCBI): domain Eukaryota; kingdom Metazoa; phylum Arthropoda; class Insecta; order Hemiptera; family Monophlebidae; genus Icerya; species Icerya purchasi. Next base: position 32,123,141 of record CM077116.1, on the reverse strand, counting down.
ATTACGATTTACAACAAGAAAAAAATTGTTTTTACCAATTCGACCTATTTCACGTTAAAGAGCATGCTTTCAAGTGTCCGAAACCGTTGTTAAGTCAAAACCGCATTTTTGACACACTATGTACCTTTTCTCAGCGACCGTCACATACATATATATACACATACATTTATTTATTTATATTTTGGCGCGTTAGCCAAACACCTAAACTCAAAAATAATAATAATAAAAAAAAGTTCCGTCAAGTAAGTTTTGATTTAGTTTTACATATTGACGATATAAAAAAAAAGTTAATTAAGGGAATAATGGATAAAAAATGGAAAAACAGGATGCGCAATAAGGAATATGAGCACGAGTTTCGACTGATGAAAATATAAAACACATTATATTCGACAGAAGGGATGAATATTCAAAAAAGATATATACTGCGCGACAAAAGTCTTGCCGCACTGTAAAAATTTGAGTAAAAGACAGAAAAATGCAGCAGAAACGTTTCAAAAAGTTCTGAAAATGTAGGAAAAATGTTCTACCAGCACAGTCCGGTATGAAAACGTGAATTGTGTAAAATAATAAAAATAATTGATTATATAGAACACATCTTAAAACACGGAAAAAATTATAAATAAGTCAAAGAACAATAAAAACCGTCTGATTTAATATCTCCCATTGCCGCTTTGAGCTTCAATCACCGTAGCGCATCGTGCTGGCATCGATTCAATAAGAGTGCGAATAGTGTCTTACGAAATTGAATCTCACTCCTCTAAAAGTGCATTACTCTGCTGCAACAGTGAATTTGGTGGTGTATTACAATTTCGAATACGCCGTCGGAGGATATCCCGCAAGTGCCCTATCGGATTGCATGCTGACCGATCCATTGTAGGAATTCCAACTTGGTGCAAAAATGTTTTTTGTAGCTTTAGCAACGTGAAGGCGTGCGTTGTACTCCTAAAAGAGGAATTCTTGACCCACAAGGACTGCGAACACACCAATTTCATCTTGTACAGCGCACTGGCGATTACGGCAGCATGGTTTATACAGTTCGAAGCCGGCAACAGGTGCGGTATTATGCACACAATATAAGATTGCTCGTTTAAATTTTGCTCGTAACCATGCGCATTGGAGTGTGAATGACTGGACCTTACTAACGAGTCACGTTTTACTTTAGAAGCAGCAGACAGAAGTACGAAAGTCTAGCGACGCGAAGGAGAACAATAGTGTCAACAAAATTTCGCTTGACGCGCTAATTTTTTGGGTGGTTCTAAAACGACGCGAGGCAGAATTCAATATAATGCTAAAACTGACCTCTATATTTGTCAACGAACGTCGGTAAACGCTCACTTTTACATTACTGACATTCTCCAGACCCATGTCGCGTGCCATTTGCATCATTTGTGGGTGGAGAATTATACATTTTTAGAACTTTTTCGAACGTTTCTGCTGCATTTTTCTGTCTTCTACTCAAATGTTTACAGTGCGGCACGACTTTTGTCGCGCAGTATATAATGATATTTGAATATTACCATTGCTCCCTGTTAGAAATAACCAAGTTAGCGAGAGAAAACTTTACGAAATTTACAGATCGCTTCGTAAGTGTGTCGCGAATAGGAGGTATCGCTTTTTTTTTTTAACCCCTCCTCTACCATTCGAAAATGCCTCACGGAAATTACATGGGCGGAATTATAGGCAAGTATTGTGGTCTCAACTACGCTTGGGTAGAGCCAACGCTACCTCCGAATGATATTAATGATGTGAATGTAAAGGAAAAAAATTAATACCAGAACAGCGTGTCCGCATCTGCAATTAAGCAGTGCCCACATTGCCCTAGTTTTATTAATACATGCCACCGAAAAGAGCTATAGAAACATGGTCACAACTACAGTAAAGTAGAGCCCACACATAACATTGTACATTAAGAATTATGCTAAAGCAATATGCCCACGTCCACAACCAAGTGGAGCCAACCTTGCTCCAGCATACAACTAGTCTAGAAAGACTAGCCTTTAGATCACCCCAAAGTAACATGGCTGTCAATACAGACAAGTATAGCCCACCACACTGCTCTAGAATATAATTATGCTTACACAGGATTACGCAGTGTAAACTATGCGCGTGTCTAAGACAAAGTGTTCGAGAGGCAAGCGTTAATGAAAATAAGAAAGGAAAAAAGAAGCGAGGAATCCCAATATGTAGAAATCACATGAATTTGTCTAGTATATTTGAACTACAAAATTCGAAAATAGTAAGGCTGAGCAGGGTAGAACATATTCAAGAAACGAAGGAGTTGGTATTTTAACGTGAGATATAACTGATAATAGGAAATTAGAGAAAATATTGATAACTAAAAGAGACGGTATTGAGAATATAAATGCAGCATTGTTAGGAGGGGGGAGATCAAGAGACAAAAGTTTTGAGTAAAATTTAGCTCGTCGTAGAGAATGGAAAAAACATTTGAAGAAAATACGATCGGAATTGCATTCAGAGGACGATGAGGAACACAGAGGACAAGCGGCATCGCTTGAATGACACGCTGTTCTCGAAATGTAAAGAAAAAAATTATAAACCTTTTTTAATGAGTATAACAACGTTGTTTTCCCCCATAACTTGTTTCACGTTCGATTACTGTTTAAATTGCGCTGGAGTTCATTCGGCTGCGTCCCTGAATACTGATCACGTACGCGCAGAATTCAGCAAGAATATTCACCTTTTTTTTTTTTTTTGGGAGCGAAGGGGGTGTATTTGAAAAGAATGAAAAATAGCACAGGTCGATGATATCGGTAGTCAATGCTGATAAAATTAGTTGGTTAATCGTGTCTGATTTGTTTGGATTTATTGGATTCGGTTGACAATATTTCGAATTTGTTTGAAACTGAATTTATCGTTGAAAACTTTCCGTTATCTTGGTCTTCGCTCCGAGCCGACGAAATGCGAGCTTCTCAGAAAACGAAATAAGGCGGACCAAAGATAACAGGAAGGAACAGGTAGAAATATCGAATTTAAAAAGCGACACCGAAGAGGAATAGTGGATAAATATAGACGAAAACAATAATAGCGTTGTTCGATGTTTATTGTAGTTGTGCTGCCGCCGCTATTTTCCGCCTTATCCGCGTAACACGATGTTGCCGAAGCCTGGTTTTTGTCCTTTCTTTTTCTTTTATCGACAGTATTTTCCGCTTTCCATTTTCACCGTTTCGATCGATTACTTTGCCATGTCTCACATTCATTGCCACCGCGTTCTGTTGTCTCGAACTTGGAATAATAATAATGAAAATAATAAAAGTACGCTGGCAAGAAAAGGAGGTAATCATGACACTAATAATTGACATTTGAAGCGGCAACAAATTTGTACCTGTCAGTACGTTTATGTAAAAGGTTAGTCGACTCTGCAATAATACAGTTCGTTGCCGATGAACCAACTATACATTGTGTTATATAGTTTTTTGGGTTTTTCTTTTTCTTTTTATGCTTCTTCCTTCTCGCTTAATGTGTATCAAACACGAAACGAAAGATATTACAACGATTGTTCTTATTCTATTTCTGGCTTATATTATGTTTAATAACTATGATGTATTTTTATCAGACTCTCCGTTCGACTTTTACCTTGAATTTTCGCAAGTTCTTCCTACTTTTTGCTGTCTTTCAAATGTTGATTTATCGATGACTACCGAGAATTTGCTTTTCACTTTTTTTTCTTTATCCCCTTCTTTTTTTTTAAACGAAAAAAAAAAAAAAATGAAAAGAGTACGTAAAACCGAAAATATAACTATATTACGGGGAAAATGTTTGCGGTAAATTTTCTATTGAAATTTATTATTTACAATGCCAATGTATACGATTTTATGATGAAAATCGATCGACGACAACCTAAAAAAAAAAAAGATTTTGAGTGTAATTGTAATTTACTAAAAGCAAATTTGAATTAATAAACGGTCTATAAGCAAAGAACATTGACCTCCTTGATTATTGGGAATACTTTTTGTTTGTACCTTTTTTTTAATTTTGAGAAATTATCCATTTATTTCTAAAGTGTACAACTCTCTTAATAATTAATAACGCTGTACAATGTACGGAAAGTTTACGTTTTGGAAAAAGTTATTAAATATAAACACCGTAATAATAATGATAAGTCTAATTTAACGTAATTAATTTTTAAAGTTTTTCCTCTCTCTCTCTCTCTCTCTCTCTCTCTCTCTCTCTCTCTCTCTCTCTCTCTCTCCCTCTCTCTCTCTCTTTCTTTAATTAATAATTGTTTAAAGCAAAATAATGACTGAATTATAAACATTGTGCGTAGCATTTCGGTTTTTTGTAGGAAGAAATCATTTTTAAATGACGTGTGTGCACATTTGTTAAATTTCGTCGGTGTTTTTATAACTTAATGATTACTTTACCTTAAATAGGTAATTAAAAGGAGAGAAAATCTTTAAAACTCATCAACATTAAAGCGCGCATGTGGGTTTTTTTCCATCGTATATTGGACATTTCTTTTTTTTTATTTCCTGTGTGAGGGAAGTGTAAGACACGTAAATATATTTTTTTAAATGCTCATTTACAAGTTTAATAATAGTCTTAAGTAGAACTATGTTCATGATTTTTTGCCGTATTTATTAATATAACTGGTATAATTAAATTTAAAGGTTTTTATTAATTTCTCTATTGCAAAAATAAGTATTTATTATACTCTGTGTGTTTATATATAATTTTAGTAGGAAGTGTTCCCGTAATTGTGTGCATCGATCTTTTAATAATTCTGTGATTTTATTAAAAATATATATTTTCTAATTATGTTGAAACAAAAAGTTTAAGATTTATCATCATTTTAATTGGACTGCGAAAAGGGCGGATTTTTGTCCAAATCAAAATAAAAGCAATTAAAAACGAGGGACAACGAGATTTTTTTTTTTTTTTTTTGAGCACATCGGCGAGTGACCACCACCACATCACTCCCCACAGAAACATTGTGGAAGCGAAAAAGTTAATGCGGGGCGATATAGGGCGTAGACAAAGATAAGATGTATGAAGCACAATATGGAGCGGTAAGCCCGATTAATAGCGAGTAAGAGTACAGAATAAAGTGTTCAGTATATAAAGATGGGTACTCAAAAAATACGCGATTAGAATCATCATTACTTGGATGACGAAGATAATATAAGTAATATTATTGTTCAAGGGGGGAGAGGAAAGTTAAATGGCCTCGATCGTGCGTTTGTAAAATTATTTGTTCCTCCAATGCGTGTGTTCGGTATGTGAAACTAATCAATTAGACCTATTTCACGAAGAAAATCGTGTAATTCATTGGTGAACTTTTATTGCATCCGGTGAAATAAGAATACATCGTATTCCGCCGATAATTACAATACCGTTGATTTTTTTTTTTTTTTTGAAATTCGGCGCGTCTACCGAGGCGATGATTTAAAGATGTAACGGAAATGTGCTTTACATTTAAAAATAATCAGAAATTTATGAAATGAAAAAAAAAGAAGTCATGGGACTGCCGACATAAGTGAAAACGTAAAACTTAATCATTTCCAAAAAAAAAACAAACTAGACACGTATTTTATTTTTAACAAACTAAACTAATAAACAATAATTTCGTAAAATAAAAATTTTAAAATTAAAATAAAAGGAACTATTTTCTAAAATGAAAATTGGAACCTTTTCGCCATTTTTAAAACCAAAAATTTCAATAATGTAAGGTATTAAACCATAATTTCGCATTAGTAACCATATTTTCAAAATTCAACATATAAATCTAAAATTATTATAAAATTTTATAGAATTTTTAATTTTAAAATCCGCGTCGAAAATATTATCCAACAGCTCGTAGAGATCTGTTTTATCACTACTCTGGTAAGTTAACTCCTAAGCCATTTTGAAATACCAATTCCATGATGTATTGTAGAGGTCAAATATTAAAATAAATAAAAGAAATAATAAAAAACAAACAATATCAAATTTTTAAACGCAAAGATTGTTACGAATATTGGAAATATTTGAAAATAAATGCTTCATTTTTATTCATTTTTCTGTATGAAAATATTAACGTATATTTAGTACTCACTGTTGTACACTGCACTGTGATCCTACAATTAAATAATCGAAAACACATATAATAATAAATACTTCCACTGCTGCGCATCTACTTCAATAATAACAAACGACAATATCGACGAAAACAGAGACGACAATGTCAACCGTATTTATTTTATAGAATTAGTAATATAGTAGTTGTAGAATTTTTATAATATTTCATTATTAAAAATAATTTTCACGATAATTTACTGGCATCTTAAAGTTAATTTTTATTATTCCCTCTATTAGTAGTCCTAATATAATTAATTAAATGTTTACATACTGTTAATATTAGCATGTCGGTGACGTGTGTGACGGGGACCCATAAGTTTTTCCCCTACCAACAATCGCTAAACGCGTCTAAAGAAGTTTTCACTTCAAGAAAGCTATGGAACAACCGGCAATGCAAAGGAACGAGCGACTGTAAACCGTGAGAAGATGCCGCGGCTTAAATGGTGGAAGTGAAAGAGTAAGCGTTCAAAAATGCTGAATGGAGAATTTTAAAAAAATACCTAGTTCCTGTCACGTCTGGAGTTACGAATGAAGCGAACGGAAAAGTAGTGACTGAGTAAGGAAAAACTGCCCTGGAGTGTAGCGGTCAGTTGAAATTATCCTGAAATAAAGTTGAAAGCGGATATTTTATTTCTATTGCGGGGAGGCTATTTGAAAAAAAAACAAACAACAATATAGCGCAGTTTGAAGGGTGTCTTCAAGAGCTGTCTTCATCTCCGACAGCTTGACGGAAAAATAATGGCTGCACTTTTTTCAAGGGGGAAAAACGCTTAAGTGTTTTTCCATCATCTGTAAACATTGCTTGCGTATTCATGTTTTCGGGCGATTTAAATATATTCGAGAGAAAGTTGTAGAACCGATCGTTTTTGTTTTTTTTATTATTATTATTTTCTGATGAGCCAAGTGTTCTTTAAATGAAAAACGAAACCACTAATGATTTTGCAATAGGCGATTTGCAAACAGGTGCTCAACGTAAAGAGGATTTTTGTTTCGAAAATGGGCATAAGGTTGCAACGAGAAATGTACGAATTCTATGAGCGAGGTAATCCCAATTAGTGATTAAATTGTGAACTGTTTTTTATCTTTATAACCGAATTTTTAGTTCGTTTTTAAATATACATGCAGACGTAATAGATGCAATTATTTCATGTTTAATTAAGTTTTTTATGTATTTTCAAGTTTTCCTTCTTTTTTTTTTTTTAGATACTAAAATTTTCTTTTTATTATAAAAACAGTCGTAATTTCTAACAACTTCAGTTAATTTCTTCACTTTTCAGCGATTCACAAGTTAAAACTGATTAATATAAATTAAAGCAAAAACAAAACGTAAATGATTGCGGTAAGTTGGAGTAAAGTAACTCGAATATTAAACTGTAATAACTTTTAATAAAAAATACTGAAATTCGCGAAGTGCGTGTCTTAAAAAACTCGCTCGGCCGGTGATCCGAACGAGGAATTATTTTTCCTTGCTCGCCTCTTTCAACTATTTCTCGCTGCAATGAACAATGTTATATTTAAGTGTACGGTAATCGACGTTTAGAAAACACATTTCGCATTTCACATTCCTTCGTGCGGTGCCTAAAAAGGATTTTTTTTTTTTTTCCTATCTTGGCGAAGAACCATAATGGTGTGTAATGTGTACATTGCATAAGGAAAATAAAAACAAATATAATGAACCATAATGGGTATATGGTAAAAGTCCGACAAAGACTTGCACTTGCAGTGAAAGAGAGAAGGTGTGCATGGAATATATATTATCAGGCAGTTACGTTGAGTGAAATGTGCACCGCATTGGTGGATGTTTGTAACTGGTCGTCGAAGGAGGAAGGAAAAAAATGATCCAAGAGAAACGGCCGAAAAATTCGAGTTCGAGTCAGTTGGTTTTTCTTTTTAGAGCTTAATGTTAGCTTTTCGATCTCTCATCTTCGAAGAACTTCTTCTTCTTGCACTGCCGTACTACTCCATGAGCGTCAGCGATTATCATAACGTGAGTTTCAACTGACGACACTAAGAGGAGAAGTCCTGAGGATTTCCAGCAATTAACACCGTATCGTCTGCATATCTGGTATTATTTATTATTCGACCATTTACTTTGATACCAATCTCTGTATTAAGAAGGGTCCTTGAAAAAATGTTTTCCATGTATACATTGAAAAGCATCGGGGAGAGTATATATCCTCGGCGTTCCCCTTTTCCGATCTCAAAGTTATCGGTTAGCTTATGCATATTGATCGGTCAATATAAATTGCCAATAATTCTTTGGTCTTTGTATATAAAATTATGGTTAACGTGAATTTTTTACCCGTTCGATATTTTAAAACAACAGGTTACCGTGAACTCCGGGTAAACGTATGGCATCGAATTATTTTCCGTAATATAAAATAGCATCGGCACTTTTTTCCCCTTCTTTCTTAATTATTAACTACTCCGTCCTTTTCCGTAAAGCCCGCAGTCGGAAAGCCAGCGAGAGTTAATCCGGGAAACAACGAATCACGTCGACAACAATAGAATTTATTTTCTTATGTTAACTATCGTATCATTCGTATTATTATTCATTTTAATAATTGTTCTTTCAACAATCGGCCGTTACGGAAATATCGCTGGGTGTAGGAATTTTAAAATTTACAGTATTAATAATGATCATGAAAAAGAAAATAATTTGAAATTAAAATTGAAATAACAATAACAAATCCACGATTATTAAAAGGTATCCTCGATGGTTGGTGTCCTTGAGAGGGCGTATCGTTACAACAACGGATTTTGAGAAATCACTGCGGAGAGTGAATTTCAAATTATCTGCATAACTGATAAAGTACTTAACAAACAAAAATTGTATAAATGTGACTGGCGGGCCATATTTCTTTTATCGTCATGGGAAAAATCGCGGTTTGTTATTATTACGGTGGATGATAGAATTTTAGTTTAGTCGACCTAGTGTCCAGTCAATTAAATTGTGTTACTTCTGTAAAATGTATTATTATTACTATTATTATTATTATTATTATTATTATTATTATTACTACTATTATTATTATTATTATTATTATTATTATTATTATTATTATTATTATTATAATTATATGTAAATAAAATAGACCCTTCCAAAGTATATATAATAGCGACGATGTATATGTGTTATTTCTTATTTCAGACGACCAGAATCCTTTTCAATCTCAACTTCATGGAGTTTTTGTTAGATAGCAGCGAATATTGCCAGGCTCAACACAAATAAACCGTTTTCCTCTGCACGATACTGTAACGAAAATTTGAGTCGTCTGCGTCGTTCCGATTCATCGTTTCCAATTTTTTGCGCCGGCACATCATCTGGTGAGCCATCCTGGAAAGAAAAGCAGCGTGTCATCATCGAGTGCTGTATCTTAAGTACATCATCCAGATTGTTGTCGCTGTTGCAATAATCGAGTAAACGGCCGAAATCGCGATCGTTCGGACGTGCACTAGCCTACACTGAAGAACGCGCTCGATTTTTCGCAGATACAAATCAGTCGGACAATCAACTAGCAGTAGCTCATCAGTGTGATCGTTCGGTGCAGATTGACTGTTTAAGGGAAGCTTGAAGAATTTTAAAACACATTCGTCGTTAAACTACTTCAGTGTCATTACGACATTACTCCTGCTACTATTGCTGCTAAATCGCTTATTATTTTCGCCTTTTCTCCCGATTATATAATTTACCGTGTTTGCGTGTTTTTTTTTGTTTTTTTTTTTTTTCCGTTTTCGTTTTTCCGACGCACAGTGGCTGAGTCAGTCTCTTTCGGTAGTCCATATTTTAATTATTACCTTTATATGTGCGTACTTAAAATATATGTATAAATAGCATGATATAAGTAGAGAGTTACCTGCCCATCCCGTTGCTGATCAGCGTTTCGTCGTTGTGTAAATAAATATATATATATATACGACATTAACAATATTTGTACTTGGACGCAGAATATTTATTCATCGGCCTTCATCTATTTCCGTTAAGTTACCACCCGCGACATCAATATGAATAGCAATATCACTATGATAAGGCCGAAGGATATCCGCCCAGGTCCTTGCGAAATAGAGTATAAGAACATGAAATTTTTGATCACCGACAGACCGTCCGATCAAACCATTCAATTTTACGTAGCGGTAAGATTATTTTTTTTAAATCGACATTTTGTTTTAATAATGCGAAGAAACTCCTGTTTCTCTGTATTAAAATTATGATTTCTTACAGTAGACCCTTCTAACAATCGCGAACGCAAAAATAGAGATCGGTTGCAACATTTGCAGAGTGTAACTAATTCGGCGAACAAAAAATAGCGCTAAATAAATAATTATTTGAAATTCCCTATTTACATTCTATTAATGCGGTAATGAAATATTTGTAGCCGACATTTTACGTTTTTTGTAACAATGACATGGAAACGTGCTGTATTTTGTGTATTTTCCAAAAACTGTGAATATGATTATTTATCTTTTTACGCATATCTTTAGTCAACTTATTATGCCGTTGATCTTTAAAAAACTAATTTCAAGAAGTTTTTATAAATCGAGCAAAAGAAGAATTATTTTTCACCTTCCTCGGTCCTTTGAGCCCTGCATGTAATCTACAGAAAAGTAAATCCTTCCGAAAAAAATGTAAACCTTTCTCTCAAAATGTTAAAAGATTATACGCGCGGTTGTTATTTATTTTAATTAAAGTAAAGTTTTTTGTTCTTTTCCTACGCGGGAGGGGGGGGGGGCAAACCTCCCCTCCACGGGAGAGAAAACTTCAATACTCCTTTATTTATCGGTCCCGTACGCGCGTTCACCGGTAAATGGAATACAGAGTTGAAGCGAGAAACCGCTCGATGGAATTACTAAGACTTTTCGAGTCGGCAATCGAAAATTAATCGAACTCGAAGGAAAAGGTACATTTCTGTCGGTGACTTGGAGATTATTTTCAGGATGATCTCGACGACGAATGCGAAATGTGACAGATACCCAAATCGTAGTATAAACGGCAAAAGACGCAAAGATGAGAAATTTTATTAGTGAGTAGTTGTCGTTAGACGTTGATGTGAAATAAATAAAATAAATAACCAATTTCGGTAATGATTTAAAATAGATAAGTTATAAAATTCAAATTCGGTCGCTAACAATTGCACTAATAACCGTAATAACAGGTTTTTTTTTTCTTAATTAAAATAATATCAGGCGCGTATGAAAAAAATGGAATAATTATTGCAAAAACCGGCTACGCTTGTCTATATAAAATTTATGAAATTACTACATTTTTTTCGGCTATTTTTTCTTATTAAGGAATTTTTTCGTGCATAATTATAACTATGATAAACTATAGAACTAGAAAAAGTAAGTGAAGGGTGTAGTTTAATGATAGACTCTGAATTGATATTCTAGCTAATCTCCTAATGTAACGACATCAATTTCGTGCTTAAATTTACGAGGTAGGAGTACAGTTGAAATGAGTTATGCCTCTGATAGCTCGTATAGTATCATAAATCGTACTAGAAATTTTTATTTATATCACTCATATTTCCCCCCAGTTATAGTAGATTATAATTCTTAATAATGATCATTGTGTACGCGGGGGGGGGGTGTTTGTGTGTATTATATGTATGATATTGTTTATCTAAAATAAAATAAAATAAATTTTTTGTGGTGAAATTTTTTTTTTATTTTTTTAAAAATCTATCTAAATAAGAAAATATGTAACCGCATGATAGTTATGGTAATCACGTTAATTCTATTTACGTTATTGTTTATAAACCTTCATTTTTTGACAAAATATTTTATTATATAGAAACATATAAACAATAGCAGTTTTCACACTCTAGTGGCCGATATAAGAAGAAGAAAAAACTTTGTGATTGAGGCATTATAACTGCAGTGGCAGACGAATATATGTGAAAATATTTAGATATCAAAAATGCTAATTCTGTCTTTGTAAATTTCCGCGCCATAATTTTGATTTTCCAAATTTGCAAGTTTTTAAGGTTATTAGCGAGTCTAACAGCGGTTTTCTAGTTAAAACAAGCATAAAAAACAGGTTCAAATTTTCTGTCGAATTTTAAAATAAATCGAAATTACGGTACTGAGAAGATACGATTTCTGTGCGTATTTAATGTGTTCGCTGTCGGGAGTGAATGTGCTAACCAGTTATGAAGAAAGGTTAATGACTCGCGTGTTATTTAATAAATAAATGAAGAAGGAGCGAGAGAGAGAGAAACTTGTCGAGGATAACGAAATTACAATATATAGTGGTATACTATATTTGGAGAGGGAAGATCTAAGAATAAGGTTTCCGATTATTTTTCAGACTAATGCCGGGTTTTAAATCTTCGCATATCCCCGTGCTGTTATTTTCCGAGAATATCTACAATTTCTAGAGTGCGCAGATTCTCTAAATCAGGAGTGCTTATTAATCGTTTGCAACATTCCGTGTTGCTAATTAGATATTTCCAAAAATTATAAATAATTTCAGTTACTATTATTGTTGGTGTAAAAAGCCTCGGAAAGTTCTGTAAATGCGGCCAATAGTTCATTCTAACAAAACTAGTACATTTTTTCTTACGATCTTATTTTATTTAGATGCTTATTTTTTGGTTCTGCGGAAAAATAGAAACGGATCCGTCACTGTAGAGTGGCTTCTCTTTTCGCTTGCGACGACGTTGAGCTTGAGTCAGAAGTTACCACAATATTTTAAAATCATTTAAAAAATAAAGGAAAAATTTCCTGAATTCGGAAGAGGTACTTTTCCTACAATACAATAGAAGTAAAGGACAGAAAAAAAAAAAAAAATATATATATATATATATAGAAATCCTAGAACGTGAGTACCCCCATCCACAGTGGTATTCATAAACTGCCAAAAATATAGTGTCAAATCGTGGATAATAAATTAAAAGGACAAAAAAGGCTAACGAAGAAAGAGAAGAATTATAAATTAGAAAACAAATAAGTTTTCATTGCAGCAATTCTCATTTTCTTTGACAATAGATTTTGTAGAAAATAATTTAATTTAAAAAAAATAATAGGACGAAGAAATTGCGATTATAAGGTGTTTTTTTCGGCACAGAAAAGATGAATTTAAAAGCAGTCTTGCAAAGCCCGTATTTTGGAAGAAAGCAGTTTGGCCAATGGTAGTGCAGATATAAGATTAAGACAGGAGTAAAGAATAAACGATGAGACCTATTATATAGCCCAATTTACAAGGTAAAAGCTCTTTTAATAAAGGAATATATTCTGCAATTGGAGAAAGGGAAAGAGAAAATCTTCGGTGCCTGAAGTTATTTTCGAGAAAACAAAGAAAGAAAAACAAAAAAAATAAGGCATAAATAGATTGCGTCACAAATATATTAATCGAAACTGGCTTCGTATAGAAAATTTGAAATTTGTTCAAGATGTATAATTTCTATCATTGAAAATCTCATAAAGCTTATAAATTAGGCAGCAGTTCTGAACAATAACGCTGAAATGTAGACTTTCTTAACATATTTCTACGAACTTGAGGAAGATGCTAAGCAATGAGCAGGATTGGGGCACGTCTGGAGTAGAGTATTTTAATTTTACAGAATTACCGTGAATTTGAAGGATTAAACTTTAAAATACCGAATCAAAAGTTCTTCATTTTTGAAAAATAATGAGTAGTACTCTTTCCTTTTTATACAGTAGTTCTGTTCCCGATCAATAACACATTTCTCAAAAAAGCTCAAAGCGAATTTCGAAAGAAAATACTGAAAGAAACCATTCGAAGACAAATGGTTGTTGTTGCCTTTGCTGTTATCTCATAGAACGATGAAAAATTTAAAAATGTAACATTTAATCGCTCAACACGGATGCACTATTATTGCTCAAAATTGACATTGATTTGCAAGCTTTGTCATTTTTTTTTTGTTTTTTTTTTTTTTTCTGGTAAAATAACCGTCTGAACTGAAATTATAGAAATTATTGGATGCTGGGAGATAGCAGCTTCTCTTTAGACAGTCCGCAAATTCCTTATTCAAACCTAATTATTTCTTACTTCTCTTAGAATTTGTTATGCGATCCGCTTACACATAGTAAAACCTCGCTAATTCGGACTTCACTAATTCGGAATTTCTATGATTAGGAATGACAAAAAAATAAACTTTTTTTTTTTTAATGCTGCCGTGTTCATTTTTGTGTAAGTGAAATTGAAGAAGACGAGTTCATAAATATTTTACAAAACGCTGGTGAAGAATGTATCGTTACAGACATACGGGACTGGTTAAATGGTGATGAAGATGAATTTGGATACCCTGTCCATTAAGTTTGTGTAATACAAACAGTGAATTTAATAAATATTTCTTCGTGTTAAACGAAATGAAGCAGTATATTGTGTCAAAAAAAATCCAAAAACAATACGCTCAAAAAAAAATCAGATTTTTTTATCTTTTAAATAATATACGTATGTAAATAGTGTATGTAGTACAGTACTCTCTTTAGTGTTTTTAGAGAATATGTAATTTGTATAATAAATTAGTATGTCGTATACATTTTGTAGTCAATTTTTACTAAAATTAAACATGGAGTAATAAAAAATTTTCATTTTTATACTTCTTATTTATTACTGAATTCACCAAATTATTACATACACTTACGCTTTGAGATTTATCTAAATTAAGTACACGATGTTCGTAAAAGTTCGGATTACGTGTGATTTTAGAAGTGTTTCATAATTCGGAATTTTCGCTAATTCGTACCGACTATGGTCCACATCAGGTCAAATTAGCGGTGTTTTACTGTCTTTTATTTTTCTTTTGTTTCAAACCGGTTTAAGGCATGAATAAAACTAGAATTGTGTGTGATAAGTTAATCATTTTTTTCCCGTCTTAATAACAAGCATCCCAAAATCTTGCCGTTCACTATAATTTTACATTTACTATTTACATAGCACGTGCAGTTAAATTATAATTCTCGTGCGTTTTTTTTTCTAGCATTAAATTACTGATAATGTTATTATATTTCATAAATAGGAATTGAAAAAACATAACGTCAGTACAGTTGTACGTGTTTGCGAACCAACGTATAAAGTAGACGAATTGAAAGAAGAGGGGATAAGCGTAGTCGATCTATATTACGATGACGGCACTCCACCATCTAACGAGGTATTTGCGAAACATTAAATTATATATATGTAAGGAAATATATTAAAAATGTATTATTTAATGTAAAAAACGTTCTAATATATTTTGTAACAAAAGCTACATCATGGTATTCGTATATATTTTTTCTCCGGTTAAATATTATCCGTATATGTTACTTTTCAAACCATGCTAACTTCGTTACACATCAGTAGCGTTTCAAAAGAGGGGATACTTTGTTGCTTCTATTCTTCGTGGCAACTAAACAAAAAATTAATTTTCAGGATACCATCATTTTTATATAAGCAAGTTGTTAATGGCGGTTAATTTTTTGTTTAGCGGTGACATTATATTCCGCATAACTTTTTTTTTCAATTACCATATTAGTGAGTTTGCATATCATTTATTAGTTATTTTCTCTTATAAAGCTACGTTATGTATATATTTTACGGCTCTCTTCCTAATCCGAATTACTAATATCGAATCGTATATTTCTGCTACATTTTACTTTTAAAAATTTTTAAATTAGAACTGACTTGAAAATTAAATTTCAATCGAAACATTAATCACACCCGAAAGCGTTAAATTCGCAAGACGAGTTAAAATTTAGCTGGCTTCACGTATTTAAAAATATTGAACATTACAAGATAAAAATATAGTAAGTCTCATTACTTCTTCGCTACAGCTTAACGTTTAAATGTCCAACAAAAACGCGATCACAATCAATTCAATATAACATCGAGTTCGGTAATGATGATGTCTTATTTATTCCTCAGTGTTCGATAGCGCCTTAATGTATGTTAATATATTATTGGTGAAAAAATGAAAAATAATTTGCCTATTGTTAAATTTTATACATTACAAGAACAAGGCAAAGGTAGTTATTCCGGTGATGTATAATGGAGGTAAAACGTTTTTATTTATATTATACTATCGTGGAATACATTCGATTTTCGGCCTTGAATATATTACATAAAATATCGCAGGGTGAAGCAGTTAATAACTGTCTTTAATTTTTCATTTATAAATTATAACCAGTTCAGTTTGTAAACTATTTATTTATTTTTTTATAAACGCCACACACTGCTGTACATATCGAAAAAATTACTCATCCCTGCTAAATGCTGCGTGATAGATTTCGTAAATCTAATTTTACCAAAAAATAGTACTTTGACGTTTTCTTCGGACCGCGATTAACTTTACGAAATCTGAAAAAGTTTATTTCCTTCGTGCACTTTATCAGTGGTCTTTCGTTTTTGTTCTCCTTTTTTTCTTTTTAGTTTCGTGTTGGAAATTTCGGTAATATCCTCTCGGGTATCTTCAGACGGATTAGAATTAGTTTGTAGTTTATTTAGTGGATAATTTAATTTCTCTATAGACCAGTTTCACGAATAGACATAAAAACTGTTTTTTCTAATTGTTATCTTTAATATAAAGCGATAATAGTTTTTAAAAACAAGAATTAGACGATTTAAATTAGTACTTATTTCAGTTTATGAGCTTAATTATTACCTTTCACCTATTATCGCTTATTTTTACGATGAGTATTACTAATCTCGCGCGTAACTTTTTTTTTTTCCCCCAATACCAACATCGGATAACTTTTCACATTTGGTTTTTTTCTTTCACTGTGTTTTTAAATTTTGCAGTTCGATTCGATGCTTTACTAGTGTATTAACTTGTAAAAATAATCCTGCATTTAAAAATCACGAGATCTTAAATATTAATATTTCACTGAAATAAGCTTTTAATAATAATGCACTATAAACGCTTTATAAAATAACGAAACTCTTCATCGTTTTGTACCAAGAGAAACGCTCGTCAAAAAAGTAATAAACCATCACAACATCGGAGTTCTAATGACTTTTCCCAGTTGTAGACAAATTAGATTTTATTTTAAAGAATCTGGTAACTATTAACGTTTTTCTCTTTTAAAATTAACGCGATAGAAACAGAGTATTGTTATATAATAGCAAAAAGAAAATATAAATATCTAGATCTCGGGAAAATGGACTTTTCGTGTTTGTTTTTCCATTGCGGTCTTTAATTATAGAAAACAAAACTAATTTAATACTAAAAATTAATATCAATAACTAATTTGATTTATACATCGTTCAAAGCAAACGTGTTATCATTGTATACTAAATTTTGTTTTAATTCGATCCTATTTTGAATTTTTGAAAATTCAGAATCATCGTTTTTATTCAAAAACTCATTCTGCCTGCAGTGTAAAAAAGCGAACCGTTTAAACAGAATAATTATATTTAGAACAATCGTTTAAAACAAAATTTTACAAGGAAAGGACGAGTTAAATAAAAAAATTAACATGGCCACGCACATCTGTCACTATATTACTATTTTCAGTTCAATAAATGATCACATTAATTTAGTGCAACAAAGCGAATAATATCGCAGTTAAACCTAATTAATTTTACAAGATTTACCATCTTTCTGTGAGACGTCAACATTTGTACATTCTCTATCGATTATTTGCAGATAATAGACCAGTGGTTTGAGCTACTGAAAAACCATTTTAAAGAAAATCCAGATGCCTGCATCGCTGTGCATTGTGTTGCTGGCTTGGGTCGAGCTCCGGTTCTTGTGGCTCTAGCTCTCATTGAATTGGGTCTACGATTCGAAGACGCCGTCGAAATGATTCGACAGTAAGAATCTAACTTTTTATTTAATTTATTCCGTTCAGATATGTTGTGACTCGGTAATAATACTAATTTTTGTGTCTTCTATAATTGTGTTAGCTAAACTTCGTAGGAATCTGTAATAATTATACCTACGTACATATGTAAGCATTTCTTACTCAAGATTTTATCCTGGTTAAAATAGAGCATTGCTAGTAATTTTTTTTCTCGTATAATATATTTATTTCTTATTTACAATATTCCCATAATGGCTAATATGTCCCATCTAATTAAATGTCGGCGGCACACTAATCCTGTTTTACAATAATTTATTACATTATTATTATACTTATATATTTAAAATGTGTACTTATTGTTAGTACTAAGGGGAATCTTTTAATATAACTGCATTCTATTTTTATGGTACTCGATTTCGTTAACTGCAAATTTATCAAGTTCCTCAAACAGTTTGTTTCTGAGTTCATCTGTACTGCTATTAAATATTTTATGTTATTGCTATTACATCCTTGTAAAATGTGTGCTATATTATCCTGTAAATTACATTTAATGCATCTATTTAAATCTGAAATTTTAAATCTTTGTAGATAATCCTTAAATATTCCACGATCCGATATGAACTGTAGTTAAAATAATTTGGTATTAAATATTATCGTAAATTCTTTCAATTATGCTTGGAAAAAAATGAAATGTTATCCCCCGATATATATTACCCAGAACATATTAATATAATATTCATTTATTGTCGTTTTAAATTGCTTTAATTTAAATCATTTATTTCCATTAATAAAATCATGTGTTATGTTAATTTTATTTTTAATTAAAAATATACTTATAGAGCATTGCTAATATTTGCTATATAATTTGAAATGTAATGTAGTAAATTTTTCTTCGTTTGATGACGGAACCGTTCGTGACTTCGTAAATTTACTTAGTAATTTATTTCAGGGGAAAAATCATTTTGTAATTGTAGGTTTGTAACAAACACTCGTGCAACAGCAACACGCATTCAATGGTAAAAATAATTTTCCTTTTCAATAATTAGCAAAAATCATTTTTTACCGATTTTATCCGTGTAAATGGGGAAGAAGTAAAAACATTATTAATTTATTGAATTTTACTTTTTACTTTCGTAAAAATTGTTGAAAATGAAATAGTAAAAGATAATTATTATTGACTGTCATCCTAATTAAAGCAGTAACGCCTGAATGTAATGAATTAAACCCAAAATGCAATTCCTAACATTACCCTTTTCATTTTTTATATATATATATATATATATGCGATTTTTTAAGAAACTTAAATTTATTCAAAGAGACCAATCGCAATAAATTAAACTAATATGTATTTCATATTCGAAACTTAACGGTTTTCGATATGAGGTAGTTTTTCATTATCATGCAGGATGGCCACACCAAACTGGAATTAACCGTTATTTTCGGATATCGAGAAAAAATCTGGACTTGTGTTATAAAATTGGGGAATAAGTGAAAACCGTCGAGAGATATTTTCGATGTAAGAGAAAAAATTGAAAATAGAAAATAAAAGCACTTTTAATATTAATCGTTTATATTCTTTTTAAATGTATTTACAACTTGAAAAAGTTACACTTAATTTTATCTATGTAAGCAGTGATCAGTAAAAAAAGTATCGTAACCTTTTTAACTGATCTCATTTGTATTGTAAAAAAGTAAAATACGTGAATTTAATTTACCGCTGTATGTAAATTATATTTTGTACGGTTATACAATTATAGACGCGAGGGTCGACCTATTTTGTTCCTATATTGAAACTTCAAGTCACATTACATTGTAATTTTAACTGTAAATTGTAAATCGATTACGTATTCCCTCTTCTTTTATAAGTATAAAGCACAAACAGCTGCTCGCTTCCAACAATCATAACTTGTTCTTTTCGAATATAGAAAATATGACAAACTTGAATAAAATTTGATTTGGATATTTCAAATGCATTATCAAATTTTAATTTTTGCATCACTTAGTTTATTGAAATCAGCTCTCTCGATAAAATTGAGCGAGCTTAAGTTCCTAAGTCTGTGGAATAGACACCTATGATTAAAAACGTAAATGATTGACTCCAAATAAATTTTTTTTAAATTTAGAACTATTTTAAATTACTGATTTTTATGGTATTAAGTTTGACTTGAATTAGTTGCTATCTTATAACAGTACAGTATCTAAAATGTGAATTAAGATAACTTGAAATAACTGAAACATTTAATTCGTAATTTATTCTTCCTGTTAATATGTTATTTATACTTGTTTCGGTTTGTTGGATTAATTATAAGCAAGGTTGGTGTAAGCTCTTTTATAGTTCTGTTGACGGAAAAATCGGAAACTTTTAGTTCAGAAAAACAGTGAATTTAAAAGTTATATTTCGGTAGTCACTTTTTATTATATTTATTTTTTCAGCATTAAAAAGAAACAAAAACTGTTAGCCTTATTAAGTTATTGGGCTGATTTTGTAGCTACCAGTACGAACGAAAATATCGTATTTACATGCAAATATCAAAAATTCGGAATATAATACCAACATTTCCAAAATAAAAAGATGACTTTAAAATAGCAACTATAAATAACGAAATGGTTTATTGTAAAATTTAATTATATCGTATTGGGATAAATTATTGCGTAAAACTTACTTAATTTCTTGCCTTCTTAAGATGCCTGAATGTTTAATAAATATCGAGTACATTTATAGATATTACAGAAACGTGTTATAGGCAAAAAGCAGAATATGTAGGTGACGGAGCTCCTCGGAATATGTAGTCGTGAGACAGGGCTATATAATACCCTGTTCGTAATCGACTCAAAGCGCACAACTATGCACGCGAGACATGTTTTTCATTGCCTGCCAAGGGCTCAATTGTAGCTTTAATAGATCTTAGAAACGTCTGGCAGGAGGCCCAGTGCTCTTTCTATGCGGACAAGCATTTGGCCAAGAACGAAGCTGAAATACACAGTGTTGCGGAGGTGTTTTCAGGCATGGGAGAAAGTATTGCTGATCGAGCAAATATATCGACCCGCTCATTTCCAGGGATCCCAGTATGGTTGGGCACCCATAGCCACGCTATTGAGCAATGCTTCGTGGACAATCTATACAATATCTGGTGGATTTGAATTACTGTCGGATGTTTGGTGCAATGATATTGCAACTAGAGCGGCTGACGAGTCTGTTACCATTAGCGCTTTTTAAGCCGTAGGCTCTAAGGAGAGAAAGTACTGACAATAGAAGAATATCCCATAGATCTCCGCGTTCACGACCGCACAACTCTCATTGAGTCTCACTGCTTGTGATACATCGCATGCCTCAAAAGCACGACAGTGGGCGACGATCTGTCGGTTGGGCGGGTTTTAGCTGCATCTGTGTAGAATATTAGATGGTCTGGATATTTTTATATTGTAGCTCGTGCTATTTCCGTGATATCAGGGTGCTGGGGTTTGCTATATTTTGTTACGGAAAAATCAACACAAATGGATGGAGAATCCTATGGCGGTTTTAACCTTTTTCGGCGCTTGTTCGGGTAAATTAATTACACTTATTCTCCAGTCTGACAAGAGCTGTAGAAGCTGACGTAGTGGGTCGTTAGTGAAATTTTGGGTGTCAATGAGTTTCTTTGTGCGACTAAAGAGAGGAGGCAGGTTAGATGTGAAATGCAGATAGGTTTCTCGGTAAGTGTAAAGTTTTCTGAAATATTTTAAAGTGGGAATGTTTAGAAGGGCACATAGACTAGTAGACGTGGAAGATCTATGTGCGCGCAAAATTGTGCGAAGGGAGTTGAGGTGCACTGCGTCAGAGTATTTCAACATAGAACGGCTGACTGGTGAGTAGGCCTGTGACCCGTAGTTGATTCTGAAGAGGACCAAAGACTTGTAGGTGGAAAGAGTTTTTTGGCGAGGGGAGGGGGGATTGTATTTTACATTTGCCAAATACTTGAGGGTTAATAAAAATTTGTAACATTTAACTCTGAAGTTGACTATGTAAGGACGCCACGTTAGTTTATTATCGAACAGTAGGCTAAGGAACTTATCAGTAGACTGGAAGAAGATTGGAAAGTTTTCGAGTTTTATGGAAATGCTAGGAGTGGTCTGACGCCCTCTATGGAACTCAACACAAACAGTTTTGGATGGAGAAAAAGTAAGACTATCCAGGATTGCAGTTTATTGACGTAGGATTTTTTGAACATTAGCTGGAAGAGAGGAGGACAAGGAAATATTTAACTAGTCGATAGGGCAGTCACGGGCGGCGCGATACATTCAGCTATTCCGTTTATAATATAGAAAGTAAACAAGGTTGCACTCAAAGCAGAATCTTATGGCACACCATTTTCAGTTATGAACAAAGTCTACAGTGCATTAAAAATATGCTGTAAATGATAAAGAGTGTAAAGCAAGCAAACATAGTATAGCCACTGTATGATTATATAATTGACACTCTTAGAATTTTATTTCTTAATTTAGTGGAGCCATGGCCGTTGAAGAGAAAGGCTTACAGCAGAATTAACAAAAATTATGAAAAGAATGAAATAAATATTAAGTAAGTAATTAATTTTTACCGTTTGATCAGATTATTACTTATAAGCTATATAAATCTTGAAAGAAAGAAAAAAATTAAATTTTAACATGAGGAGGTAATAAACTAACAATGAGAGCAACTGAAGTGGAGTAAATAAAAGTATAAAAGGAACACAAAAAGGAGCAGAAATGCGGACAAAACGAAGTTCTGAGCAGAGAGTTTGTGTTTCAGAGAAAGGGAAGGAGCGCACTGCATGAAACACAGTGTACATTGTATGAAGAAGAGTTGCCATGACAAAGAGGACATAGAGCGCGATAGAAAAACGATAAAAAGAAGCGGGAAGCTGCATGTGTCAAAAAGCAAACGATTCAGTGAAGAAATAATGGAACGACAAACGTGTAAAACGTCTAAAAACGATGAATAAGTTGATAGATGAAGTTGGATAGATGAACAGTGTGAGCGCGCATTTGAAAGGAAACGGTAAAAAAAATTATTCCAATTTTCGAACTGAATTCTCTTGGCTATATTTAATAATTCTTAAGAACACACAGCCCAACAAAATGTCCGGAGGTAACCGCCGAGCGAGCAAAAGCATCAGCAGCCACTTCATTATTCCAAATTCCAAAGTGGCCCGAAATGCAGCGAGAAATAATCCGAATCGAGCGGAAACAAGCAAAAATGTTTGATTCAGCGAAAATTACGGAGATGAGAGCGAATTTGAAAACGCCAAGGCATAAACGAAGAGTTGCATTCTGAACTAGATAGAGGGCGAGTGAGTAGCGTTATCAAAAAGAAAACAACAAGAATCAAGTTTTAATGAACTATAACATGAGAAGAATTACAGGTCACCGCCCAGTTTATTAGAAAACATGACTTTACAGGTGTGTTAAGGCATTTTAGATTGCATAAAGATAATTGATGTATTCGAAGAAAATTAAGTGTCTATTTGAGTGAATCCCTAAATAACGGACACAGCTGACCAGCGATATGGGAAAGTTCTCGTGGATCTAAAAAATTGATAGATTTTAAAAATGTGTTATTAAAATTTTTATTAATAATGAGAAAAAATAATCAAAAAGAAAAAAAAAATGTCTGTATACAACTGTTTAATAAATTTCAAATACATCTAAAGGAATTTAAAAAAGTAAAACCAGAGCGATATCCTCTGGTATAATTCGATCGAAATCATTTATTTTTGGTTAATTCAGTTCTCCCCCCTCCCCTATCATCGTATCTTATGGGATATGTATTTT
Organism: Icerya purchasi; assembly: GCA_039619475.1. Classification (NCBI taxonomy): domain Eukaryota; kingdom Metazoa; phylum Arthropoda; class Insecta; order Hemiptera; family Monophlebidae; genus Icerya; species Icerya purchasi. The sequence goes on along the minus strand of CM077116.1, from coordinate 32,099,531 downwards.
ATTTCTTTTCGAAATCTGGTAATATTTCTGTGCGTCAGTTAACCTGTTTGCAGTTCATTTTATTCATCTTCTCAGTTCGTTGTGCATTCTTCTTAATTTGAACGCATTTATTCTTTTCCGATTAACTTTAAATTTCATGCTTCTTACTCGTGCTTTAGTATCAACCAAGTATATACAGTCTCCTTAGACCTAGTGGTCAATTGACGTGTCTGTCTCTGTTAGTACTTTTACCGAATTCTTAAACGCGCTTTTAAACATGCTTTTCGTTACACATTAGTTCATTTATCCACGATACCCCAAATATTTATATTCCTTTACTTATCTGCCTTTGGTTTTCCGTACAAGCGTATTTTTAATACTTCTTAATTTTCGTCGCTGTTTACGCATTACTGGTGTGATTGTATTTTTTTCTCCGGTTTTTTACTTTATTTATTATATTCAGCATTTTTGTAATTATTTTGATATTGCGCTAAGTAGCATGTTACCCCGTTTTTTACTCGTGATGTTTCAAATGTTTCAGTCTTCTTTTAAACGTTCTGTAAAACACATTTTCACAATTTTATTTATCTTCGTAAATAAATTACTCGGTAATGTATCCGTTGCTGTTGCTGTTCTCTAAATTAGTTCGTCTCGCGCATTCGTTTCTTATGTATGTGTCTTCGAATGTAAAAATCGAGAAAAGGAGTTTAATCGCAACATCTGTCTGGTTGACCATTGTTTCCTGTCCGGTGATTTAGAAACGAGTCATCTAATTGATGGTTTACGTTTGCCTAATAATGTTCGGAGCGTCCATCATATCAGTTCACGGCTATTTGCCTAGATTTTGTGCGTGAGCTAATTCACTTTTTAAGGTTTCTGTAGAAATCGAATTTAAAACATCTTTAGCGCCGCGGGTATTCGTTTTATTTTGTTCGTAGATGCCAATAGAGTTGTTACCTATTCTAAAATTACATGTAAATTATTTAAGAACGTAGAAAGTAAATATATGAGAGAGGATGTGTTTTAGTTATGCGTTTGCTTTAAAAGCAGAATTTTTAGAATAACTTTTTTTTTTCTTTTATCTTTTTTAGTTTCAGTATAATTTCGTGCGACAGCTACTGGTGGCGCTGAAAAAAAACCGATTTAACGAATTTCTTTCACACATAGGTTAATAATTGCTTAATACAGTATATGAAATGTACTTTTCGCGTTTTCTTTTGCGGTAGCTCATAAATTGCTGATTAGTGCAGTATATTTTATAAATCACGCTTCTTTCACTTGACTAATTTTATTTTGCAGGAAACGTCGCGGTGCTATAAACGCTAAACAATTAGCCTTCTTAGAAAAGTATCGTCCGAAGTCGCGATTAAAAATTAAAAATGGCCACAAAAATTCTTGTTGTTTGCAATAAAACGAAATTTGTACAAACGGGGCAAATGCTTCTTCGTATGTATCTCTTGTTATATATTACTTTTTATAGTTTTATTTACAGTTTATTAATCGATATAATACCGTGTTATTTATAATCGTTTAGCTTTAGATTATGATCGATTGAGATTTATTAAACAAAAATTGATGCTTTAAAGAAATGCAAGTTTTCAGTGAATTCAAGGTATCATCATCTTTAATTACCCGCGTATTCCTTTTGCCGAATTCATTTATCGATGACCAAGACTAATGTGTAAACAAATTTTGTATTTTGTCGAGTTATTACGCGCACATTACAGTGACATTGACTTATGGCGTTTGAAACTTACCATAGGAATTATCATTAGCCTCGAGAATGTTATGAGATTTTTCATTTTACAAGAAATTTTATGAGATGTTTTTTAAAAAACCAAACAATAGAAAGCAGTTCCCCGCCAAACAATGTTTCGTAACTTTAATCGTTAAAATTATGATCTAATAAAATTATAGATGATTAACGTCACACTCAAGTTTTTAGTGCAGTTTTTCAAAGTAATTTATTATCCGTTATATCCATACTGTGTCCCAATCAAAATTAAAAAGTAGTAAAAGTTTTTTTTTTTTTTTTGCAAATGTTTGAATTATAATAGTTTTTTACTTTTTTCCCCTTTTATATCTATATATTCGTAGTCCAATCAATATACTAATTCAAATAATTTTTAATTTTAAATTATTTGAAAGTGGGTGTAAGTTGGAATTTCGAAGCAAGAGGTTTCTGGTTAGATTTTTGGCGAATTTTATGTAAAATAATTTTAAAAATTATTTGCAAGTACGAGGAATTCAAAACAGATTTGAGCGGTAAACGTCACAAATTTGAAAGAATTAAAATTGTATTACGGTTGAACTTCCACGATTAATACAAGTCGTTTATCGTTTTTTCCGTTAACTAAAAAAGAAAATCTTTTTCTCTTTCGAATTAACCTTGTCTTACACGCACATAATGCTGTCATTTTTCGTACATCTTCCGATATAATTGGCGCCAAAAATTGGAAATGATGTTTCAGTATTACCGAAGAAAACTCGAACAAAAGTTGTATAATTTTTTTTGGCTTTTACATAGTACTTATAAGGAAAGTACACGAGTTGGCAGACGCCGATTTTGATGAAATTTTGATATGTTGTAGAGTATAAAAAAAATATTAGACACGTGTTATTTTTTTATCGGTCCATATGCAGTTTCAAGGGGTGAAAGTTTACTCCTAAACTTCATCCACGAAAATCGTTTTTCCTAAATATCTCGTCTTCAAATCTATATTTTTCTATGAAACAAAATAGAAATTATTTCTCGTGCAAAGGACAAGTAATTCACAATGATTTAAGCAGTGGAGTTGCATCCCCTATTTTCTAGGTGGTGAAAACACCCTTTTTTTTGGTCATAATTATGAAATAAAAAATTATAAAATAACATAAAAAAATAATAAAAACATTTTTTAACACACACAATTACAAAATAAAGTTAACGTGTTTCGGCATTTTCATGAATTTCACCCTTAAAGGGGGTAAAACACCCCTTACAAGAAACATCAATAAATACATATATCGAGTAATCCAATTTCGTAAAAAATTTGTATGCAAGTGTTTTTGAGGTCGCTGATTACGAATCCGTCATCGGATTTTGTTAATTCAAAATGGCGGACAAAAAAGTCAAAAAAGCTTTAATTTTAATGGCAAATTGTATACGAAGATTTTTGAGGTCGTTAATTACGAATCTGTTATCAATTTTTGAAAATTCAATTTATCCTGTGCTTTAGAATCATGCAACCCCAAACCCCTAAAACCCAGTTAGGCCGAAGGCCCGTGTTTTTAAACCGATAAACCCCAAACTCCCAAAACCCCAGACAGATTGTTTTGACTAAAGTTATAACGGGAAAAATGAATACCAATTTTCCTGGACGAGCCTATGTTAAAAGTTAAAGATGTTTATTTTTAAAAATGTTGATTATTATATTTCAGATTCTCCCAGATTTATTGAGCATGATAGCAGTACACGAATTATATCTATAATAGTATTAATATACTATTTATTGATTGTGAGAATTAGTAATAAATGTTTTGATTTACTTATTGAATGTAATTCTCCTAATGTATAAGGGTTTATTCTAAAAACAAAATGATTATATTACTAATTAACTCTGGCCACTTATTCATTTATTTTTGTTATTATTTTCGTAAGAAGAGAGTGATTCCCGTTAATAAATAGATAAAGAAATAAATAATTACATAAGTTGAACCGTACCGATAATTTTTTAAATAACTAAATTATAAGAACGGTTTTCCAGTACATCACAATTATTCATGAGTTTTAGGGATTTAGGGCTGTATGGTTATACAACACAGGATAAATTAAATTTTCAAAAATTGATAACAGATTCGTAATTAACGACCCCAAAAATCCTCGTATATAATTTGTCATTAAAATTAAAGCATTTTTGACTTTTTTGTCCGCCATTTTGAATTAACAAAATCCGATGACGGATTCGTAATCAGCGACCTCAAAAACAATTACATACAAATTTTTTACGAAATTGGATTACTCGATACATGTTTTTATTGATGTTTCTTGTAAGAGGTGTTTTACCTTCTTTAAGGGTGAAATTCATGAAAATCCCGAAACACGTCAACTTTATTTTTTAAATGTGTGTATTAAAAAATGTTTTTCTTTTTTTTTTTATGTTACTTTATAATTTTTTATTCTGTTTAAATCACTGTGGATTACTTGTCCTTTGCGTGAGAAATAATTTCCATTTTGTTTCATAAAAAACTATAGAGTTGAAAACGAGATATTTCGGGAAAACGATTTTCAGGGATGAACTTTAGGGGTGGTTTTCACCCCTTGAAACTGCATATGGGCCGGGGGAAAAAAACACGTATCTAATATTTTTTTATACTCTACAACATATCAAAATCGGCGTCTGACAACTCGTGTACTTTGCTTATTAGTATTGTTGTAACTAGTTTGTTACTTTCAGCGAACTCGGTATGGTAGCAATGTAATTTTGGTCATTGTTGAAAACTCAAAGCATCCATGGCTGTTAATGTTAGAAAATCATAATCATCGTTAAACTATGTGTTACAAAGATTCCACGTTCGAAACCAAATATTTTTCACTGATTAAGGCAGAATCAGTATAATTAACTAAAATTTGCTTTCTTAGAAATAACAACACGGTTTATTTCAAAAAATATCTGCTAAGAGAAGTTGCATAGTTTTTCCTTTAATTTCCATAACGTTATTTCAAAGTGGGGAGCTGAAAATAGGTAGTATTTGATTAAAATTCTTGATATCGGCGAAGTTCTAAGTACTTTTTAAGTAACCTTGCGATAACTTTATTGGAAAAGTTCAGAGTATGTTAGAGGAAATCCTGATATCACTAAACAGTGCATTCTCTCAAAACAGGTTTCAAGCGCGAAATTTCTAGTTGTAAATCAATAAAGAATAATGTTTTAACGTGTACTTTTTTTAAACCAACCCTGTCATCACAAAAATATAAATATTCTCTATTTTCCTAGTAACTAGTGTAATATTGAAACAATTATTTCTATAGTAAAACATCTCTTTGTGACTGCTTTAATTAATGCTGTTAATAGGTGTTATCTTAATCGATTGCCAAGAGTAACCGGAATATGAAAATAAAGTGAATTTTATTCATTTTAATCGGATGTGAGCGCAATTAGATAGAAGTACAATTCGTAAAATATCAAAGCGTATTTTTTGTACTTTTAAATCTTCGACGCCGTTAATTTACCGTTTAATCTGACCGATCTTTTTTCAACAGACATCCAATTACAAATCCTTTAATATTTACTTTCATCGACAAAGTTTAAAAGTCGCATTTGAAATTCCCCCGACGGGCGTATTTCTTTACAACTTATAGTTAACTCGATGACTCCGTTTTTATTATCGCGTTAAATAACTGTGTCGATTAACTGAAAATTTAAATTATGTTTTTTAGCTTCGGCATTTGATGTCGGTGATATCAGACACGTGAGCCATGGTCATCAATAAAAGCACCCGATAATTAATATATATAATTGGAATATCACTATTAAATCGAGTTTTATATTTATTTAGTATACTTCGATTTTATTCATTTTCAATTACGTCGAATTTCCGTACAAGAAGAATCTGTTTTTTTTTGTTTTTTTTTTTTTTTTGTTTTTTCCCCCTTTTTCTAATGATTTGTATAACAACTGTACTTTTTTATAATTTTTCATACGTTTCTACCGTTTATACACAAACTATTAATTACGATATTTGTATGTGACGTAATATTTTCACAACTTCATATTGATTTTCTATATTTTTGCAAGAAATAACGCCACATCACACGTATATTATATAATTTAGAACTTTATTCAAACGGAATAAATGATAAACTTTTGTAACTGAGCATAAAACGTGATCAAGTTGTTTTTCGCATATTATTAAAGTGAAGCGTATAATAGTATGAACTTGGTGTTATTTGTAATAATTTTTTTAAACAGATTTACTGATTAAAAAATATGTTAGTATTATCGAGATTGCCTTTAAAGATTACTTTGAAAGTTTTAATCGTGAATTATTGATTTTTAATGCGAAAACATACGGAAATTCATTTTTTGAGTATTGTTCATAATTTGATAATAACAGTTTGTATTCGATCTTATGTTTAGTAAATTTTCTTTGACAACGTAAAATTACTGAAGTATACGATTTTTAAATTGATTTTTCCTCCTTTTTTTTTTTCTCTTTTTCTGTATATACACATTTTTTAGATTTTTTTCTATTTATCAGTGAATTGCCTATAGAAATTTTAATAGAAATGATAAACTGACACTTTTATAAGAAACGGTATAAATCTACTCGTAAAAACAAGTACTAAAAAAGATGTATCTAGTAAACAAAAAACAATTTAAATTAACAATTACGGCTGTATAGCACGGCGAAAATCGGGTTTTTTTGTGTGTTTGTTTTTTATCTATTTTCGATAATTACTTAATTTCAGATTCCTATTTGAAAAAATTAAAAATGTTTTTTCTTTTAAATATAACGATAATCCGGTAAAAGTTTAAACGGATTATTTCCTAATCTACTTTTAAGAGTTAATCTGCATGAACATATTTAATAATTTTATTTTTATCGCGCAGTGTGTGTATGTGTGCGTGCGAGTAAGTGTAAGTGTAAAATGTTAGACTTAATTTATTATGTTATTTGTGAGTGTATTTTACCGTTTAGTGAACTTAAACTTTAGTTCCGATAAAAGAGGATCACCAATAGTAGTTTATAGTTAGGTAATTTTGATGTTACTTAATTTAATTATATACGTTTAATTTAAAATGTTATACACGAGTGTGAAATAAATTTAGTGCAATATTTCCCACTGATTGTTCTGATGTTACGTGTAAAGTAAAATTAATAATGGACACTAGCTCAGTTACCGGCAAAAAATGTTGCGACGCAATTAGATCGCTTTCTTCGACGTTAATTTCTAAGTGCATTTTAGTCAAATTTTTTCGCCACACGGTAAAAATAGATCTGTACAGGAATGAATAATCTCGCTTAAAACAACATCACATGTTCTAACTATATTTATTTTATACTACCCGTTTTCGTTTAAATTATCGCCAGAGCTGCTATATTAGTAGTATTCCTACAGCTTCCTTATAATTTATCTATGTAGTATTTTAATTATTATATCTTTATTATTATTATTACTTATGAACGTGTGATATCAAAATAAACTATAACATTTGCCGCTTACCTTATTTTTTTTCGCATTATTATTTCCTCCGAGATTAGTGCCGTTTTCCGTATGCTGCCCTAAGCTATAAACGAGCCAAGGAGGTAGGAAAAATAACAAAAGCTATTAAGTTGCATCGCTATATATATTTTCGCAAACCGCGCTAATATGTAATTCAGTCAGATCGTTTCTGGTGATTTAAAAATCGCCGGTCATCAATTGTTGTTATTAAAAGCATAGTGGGCGCGTTTTTTTTTTATACGGAGATTTCGCGTTGCTTCCAAAATTAATAGAATGTCAAAGAAATGTTAGTTTACAATTACAATCATTTGTCTTTTGACTGACACAGTTGCTCTCGCTAGTCTTTTCATATGCTGTAACTTTTACTTAGCAGGAATCCCCAACTATTACATGATAATCGCCAGCGATGTTATCGCAAGTTTAATCGGTCACTTAACTTTATTCTCTCATCTAAAAAAAAAGAATCAGTAAAGGAAAAATACGAGGACGACGAATCAAAAATCGATTTATTGCAATTTCTAAAGAGCTGGTCAGAAATTTTTGTAAGAACAGTATTAAAAAATTAATTATAAGATGTGACGAATGTCTAAGTTTAGAAGAAGAAGAAAAAACAAGTTTAGTCAAGCATGATGTTTCTGCGCTGAGTATTCCGTATGTTAAATCAAAGGTAACTATAATTTTCATTTACATAATACTAAATTCAAAACAAAAAAATCTGATTTTAAGTTTGTAATATCCCGTATTTTTCGCTTAGCATTCTATTCCTATAAAGTATGTTTTAATAAGAATTACTATACTTTACATTTATACAATAATTAATTACAAAACAAATATTTTCATTTCGGTTCTTTTTCACGCATCACACGCGGGGTCATACTGTACTGCAAAAGAAATAAATTCAAAAATAACAAAAATAAAACATCGGAGAAATTAAAAAAGCAACGATATAGAAAAAATTAATTAATTTTAAAACATATTTTGGATGAAAATAATTACAAATTTTTAAATAGTTATTGGTACTAAAATCTTCTAGTCTACCTGATATATTAATCCTTCCAAAAATCTAGGACTAAATATGGAACCCCATAAAACGCGTTTTTCACTAATAAAATGGTTGATTGTAAAAAACCGTAAATCGGGCGGTCGAAAATTTATAAAATGGCAATCGGTGCGAACTAATAGCGTGTAGCTCTCGTTTATGGCTCAACTAGAAATGATAAAAGAGATTTCTGGGCGACCGGCCAAAGGAATACAACGCTTAGCACGTTTACGGAGAAAACCGGTTGTATAGCGACTATAACGATAAGGAATAAGTATCGTCAACCTAAACGGACTCGAAACAAAGAGCATTGAGGGTGTGAGCCGAAAGAAACAAACAAAAGCCACTTTCGTGCTACAAACTATAAGGAGAATACACGAATTTTTTATAAAAAAAGAAGGAAATCATCTTACGAACCGTAGAAAATATTGAGCTGCGTTTGATGAACATAAAAAGGACAATCTCTAATACCCCGTATGTTTAGAAACGCCCGAAAAGGCATAGTGACTATTGTCAGAACGAAAGGAGATGTACATACTTTGGTACACGAATATAATATTAATTGTAGAGGAAAATGTCAAGCTGATAAAGCCGGACCTAATGTAGAAATAAGAATAGATAATTTGTAGTGAGAACGGAAAAACTGACAATGACCGGAAGTTATCGGCGGTTGGAGAACAAAAAAAAAGTAAATATAATCGTAATAATAATAATTGTAAATAAAGAAACGAAAAAATCCACCAGATGTAAATAACTGTTAATATATAGGTGTAAATAAAATGGGTTTAAGGTAATCAAATAAAAATTTCTGTAATGTGTCCATTACACGGAAAAAACAAAAAATATAAATAAATAAAAATATGTCATTAATTAATTATCATGTAATGAGAGGGTAAATGCGTGAGTGTGCTGGAACCTGTCGCTGGCTTGGGAGAGACGGATCAATATAGATTATGCCAAAGAAGGGATGCGCGCGATGATTGGTAAGATGAAGAGATGACCGGTAGCAGTTACAGAAGAAAAAAGATCGGGGAATGCCGAAAAATTAGAGAGGAGATTCAGTTCCGTTTCTGCCGAGTTTGAAGTTGGTTCGCGAGTATTCTTTTGTTCGAAAGAAAGGTCAATGAGGCTGCGAATCGAATCGTCGAAAAGAATGGGGGTCCGAACGAAAAATACGTAAGAACACGATCCAGCAAGGCCTGAGAACCAAATCAATTGTCAAAGTTCGATTTAACGATTATAAAAATCCGTTTGGTCTCAACTTAATCAACGCGTAGCGCTCTTTCCAACAATATGTCATATGGCTGGGGAAAAAATATTTTTTTCCAAAAGTTCGAGTTTTTGAAGCCCCGGGGGGCTAATTTTAAGGTTGGAAACCCAGATGTCCCAAACCAGAGAAATAAAAACGTGGATGTGCATATTTCCAACCTTAATCAGAATTTTTAGCTATAATACTCGCGTCGCAAACAAGGGGCTCTACATATTAGTTCTCGCGTTTTTTGAACTTTTCAGCAACTTTGAAAGTTTCGTTAAAAAAATGAAATACGGTTTTGTTCCCGACATATAGCAATCTTTTCAATAATATATCACATGGCCGGAAGAACGAATATTTTTTTCAAAATTTCGAACTTTCGGCGCCCCGAGGGTCTAGACACCTAGATGTTCCAAACCGGAGAAATATACGGGGCTGCGCATATTTTTAACCGTGTTCAAAATTTTTAGCTGCAATACTCGCGGCGCTATGGGGGACACGTCATTTTTTGAACTTTTCGGCAACTTCACATAACTTGTAGCGTAATTTTTTGATTTTAAGAAAGGACGCCTGTATTTTATTTTATATTTTTAATTTCGGATTTATAGGTTTATCGGGCGATGTGTTATGATTTTTTAAGTAATTTTTGAGGTCGTTTTAAATACTATGTTATATATTCATGATGGTTTTTTGCTGCCCAGTGTAATCGGCCATCTTCACGTTATCGGTTTAAAGAGAATTTTAATTGTAATTTATGTTCCAGATTTCGAAATTAACAAGTCAAGCCGTTCGTGAGCTATTGTATAATTGAATATTTTTGTCGTTTCTGAACCACATTATATGTGAACGGAATCCTAAAAAACCTAGGATGTTTAACAAATGAATGTTAAAATTAAGATTTAACTTTGTTTTTTACGGTAGCACGAGAAGTGATTACTTACAGAGTGACCTTAGTATGTACGGATTAAATTATAAATATACGCACGCATAGTATTTAAACAAAAATGAAAAAAAAAAAAAAGCAATGGAAATTAGTTTTTAGTTTATAAATATATTAGATTTTTTTGCGTTGCTTATTAATAAGAGTTTTTTGTTTTTTTTGTCATGTTATTTTTTTCTGTACAAACCACACGTCGCAAATATTATTAGCTAACGTTTCGAATGGAGTAACACCCGTATTCATCATCGGAACGAAAACAGAGGCAGCATGAAAAAAAACCCCAGACCATAGATATACCGAAACACAAAAGATCATTAATTCCGAGCACCTGATTAAGTTTTCCCGCCATTCATCAATAAAACACACAGCTAATTTCTAGGTGGGATCTCTGTTAAGATTTTTGCATTTTTCTATTTCAATCGCCTCTTTTATTAACTGCTTTCTCCTCAAGTTTTAAATCTTAGCCAACATTTTTTAGTTGGTGTTTATTTTTCTTTTTATATTCGAAAACGGCGAACTTTTCTATAAATTTGTATTTGTAATCCGTTTTTTTTTTTTTTAAATTCGTTTGTAATGGTGTATCTGTCTTGCTGGAATAACGTCAAAACAGCAGCGGTCGTTTCGTCATTCACGGCGTTGCGCGGTCTCCCACTTCTTCCCTTATCGTGAATCGTTACTCGGCCGGCTTTAAACCGCTCTATCCACGATTGAACGATTCGGGGGGCATGGCGGAGTCACCGTACACAATTTTTAGGCGATCGTGAATATTACTGGCTGTAAAATTTTCTATGGCGATTAAACGAATGATGGCACGTTACTCACAAGAAACGGACGCACACTCTAACGACAATTCCATTTTAAATGTACACAACGTGAGCACTATTGAACTAATTGGAATGGAACTTAACTCATATAACTCGACTGAATGAAATGACTAGTCGCACGTCTTCCCACGTCTGTTAGAAGCGACGATGAAGAGGTGTGTCAATAACTTTTTGATCGGCCTTCGTATTTAGCTTTTCTATAAACTGGCGTTCAACATACAGCCCTTCTCAAAATGTGACGGATCACATTAATAGAGCATATTACATATTGGTCTCAATGGAATATACCTCTTTTATGTGTATCTTCAGCAAACTATCCATTCTTGGCATAGTAATCACGGAGAGGAAATCCGTGATTTTTCGGTTTTTCAGACTCAGTTCCGTTACCGCTTTTTCCGTTTCATTAGCACTTTTCTGCAAAGGGTCTTATTATTTTGAATACTCAGGCCTTGTCTTCTTCTTCTTCTTCGACGTGTCGTACGCAGTGTTCTGCGCGTAGACGATTATATATTATGGCTTCTTGCCGCCTGCATCAGTTGTCCTATCGATGGTTTTTTGGTCCACTGTCGGACATTTCTGGTCCATGATATTCTTCTTCGACCTCTTCCTCGTTTCCCTTCTATTTTTCCTTGAATGATTAACCGTAATAGTTCATATTTTTGTCCTCGTATAATATGACCAAAATACCTAGTTTTTCTTGCTTTTATTTCTTCAATTATTCTCCTTTCCGTTCTAGCTCTCTTTAGCACCTCTTCATTAGACATTTTCTGTACCCAAGATATCTTCAAGGCTCTTCTATATAACCACATTTCGCACGCTTCGAAATATTTGAGTGTTCTTACGGTATATGTCATTGCTTCGACCCCATACATTAGAATCGGATATATATAGCATTTTATGAAGTTCTGTCTTATGCGGAGACTTAGTGATTGGTCCGTTAACAGGGTTACAATTAATTTTAGTGTTAAATCTTGAACTGCCATCTTTCGTAGAGCGAACTATATGTACAAGTTTTTTTTTTCTTAAATTCGACTGTAACTGATGGGTAAATTTATTGATAATTATAATAGAATATGCAATAATACAAGTATTTATGAAAATAAATGAAACACATAAACAAATAAATATATAGGCCCACTCAGAAATTTTACACGTGGCTCTTCATTCAGAGTTGGGTAATAAATTTCCTTGTAGTAGTCCGTTATGATATATTTCGTTTTTTCTTAAGAATTTCCGTTATAACATGAGTAAGCTTTCGGTACCGTTTTTGTTCTATACAGGGGTTTCTAAAAAAATATTCGCCAATAATGTTTTCCTCTAATGTTTTTGAATTTTTTACATTCGTGAAAAGTATAATCAAGGGTGTCTTCTGATTTTTTGCATTCTCTGCAGAGGCTAATAATATTAAATCTATTTAGGTAAGCTGCAAAATTACCGTGACCTATGAAGTACTGTGTTAGGAAGAAGTTAGATCTGAAATTTTCATTCTTTAATCTTGCTGGTAGTAGAGCCTCTGTTCGTCTGCGAGTAATATCTTTTTTGTATTGTTCTTGCCAGATCTCTACTGTTTTCCTTTTCAGTTGTTTTATTATTTCATTCGGTATTTTTTTGTACAATTTCATTAACCTGCTTCAAATGAAGATCTACGGGAGTTATCCCGGCTATTACATAAACAGAGCTATACAGTTCGATATGCTGATATGACGTTTATAAGCATATTAATCTTTGTAATGATTTTAATTTTTTGACATCAGTTTTTTTTAAATTTATTGAAGTATGTTAAAAATCCGTATTCTGTGATCGATCTAAAAAGAGAATTATAAAGTATAATTCTTTTTTTTTTTTTGTATCACGTTCTTTAATTTATATTTGTACTGCAGTTCGTAATTTTTTTAATCGTTTTTTTTTTTTTTTTTTTTTTTTTTGTATAAACAAAGTTTATTATTCCACCAAATATTAGTTTTCCTTGAAGTTGTAAGTAAGCATTCTCTTTTCTGATTTCATCTATTTCCGCTAAGAATATATTGACGTATTGCGTTAGTTGTTCTGCTGTAGTATTTTTTTTAGTACTACTAAGAATTTCAGAAAAAATTTTATTTTCTAACATTTTTCCATATTTATAGTTTATATTTGATTATTTGGCTGTTTGGAACAGTTGTTATTTTGAATTTAATAGATTTGGTGATAGGAAAAGGTGTATTCCCCTTAATTTTAATCTTCTTTAATCTTTGCATTTGTTATTATAAGGTCAATCACGCTTAATCCGCTCTTATTGACAAAGGTTTTTTTATCGTAAGGGTTTTTGACTATTAAGTTTGAGAGAAGAAATTCTTCAAAAATTTCGGTTCTTTTCTTGTTGTAATTGATATTAACTTCTCGTATAGACCTGATCTTGTATTGAATTCTCCTATTAATAATGTTTTTTCTTTATTAGCACTTTGATTTATATATGTTTGTAAATCATTTATTCCTTCATTTGGTCACCAGTAGCACGCTATAAGTACCGTTTTTCTAAATTTAGATATAATCATGGATTCGGTATATGTTAATAGGTTCAATTTTAAATTATTTTTAAATACAATTGAAATATTCGCTTTCGTTATTTGCTAAATAGTCATTGGTATTTAATCGTAGAAGGTTGTCTTTATAATATAATAAAGAATCGTTTAACATCCCGTTTGTTAATTATAGAATATAGTAAATTATAACAAATTTAAGAATAAAACGATTGCTTACTTAGAAACGTTTTCAGGTATAACCCATCATCAGTTAAAAACAACTCAAAATGTGTGATTTAGAATTTGTTTCTGATCACATATATTGAGTTGCGTTTTTAACTGATGATGGGTTATACCTGAAAACGTTTCTAAGTAAGCAATCATTTTATTCTTAAATTTGTTTGTTATATTTTGATAGTTGTTATATTCTTTGTAATATAGTTTGGTTCAGCTATAATTATTATGTCATTTTTGATTCCGGCCAAAGTCTCCAGATGTTCGGCTTTGTTTCTATCTACATTTAAATATTTTACTCTAATAATACTTCCTTGATGACTCATCGTTAATATTTTAAAGGAGCAATTATTCCGAGCCGGGAAAAGGTTATAAATCATAATCCGTTTCTTTAGACTTGTGTAAATTTGGCATGCACGATGATACATTTTGTGATCAGTTTTATTAACTGCTTCTGTGTGACTAAATCACCGATGTTGTTATCGCTACGGAGACTAACCATACCTTTGTAATGTTTATGTGAACATGATAAGCATTTATTAAAATCTATAGACTTTTTTGTAACGCGAATTAATGCTTCTGAAGTATTACATCTGTCTTCTATGTATGTGCCCATAAGCCCTACGTTTTTTACAGACACGAATTGAAATATGTTTTTGATATCTAGGGCTGGAATAATTACAAATAAATCGATTAGGAGAAGTCGTGAACTTGCGGTATTCGGAGTTTTTGAATCTTATTATTGCAGTTTTGGTTTTAGAGTAAAGAGACACGAAAGCTGGTTCATTAATTCTATTGATTGCTAATTTATGATCTTCTTCACTGGCTTCTTGAACACCAAATACAATGATGGTAAGACCGTAGCTTTGCGGATAATTCAGCTTTAGCGTCTAATTTAAGTTTTTAAATTTCCCCTATCATTATATTCGCTTCTTCTTCATTTTTAATCGTTAGAATTCCTAATTTACTATTAGTTTTAGATTTGTAAAGTGACATGACTGTGACACCGATTTTATTCGGTTTTATTTAAGATTTTATTTGCTTAATGGTATCTTCAGCATCGCACTCCCGCATTTAACTAAGATTGTTTCATTTTGTGAATTTATTTGTAATTGTTGTTTGTCTGCTGCCACAGAAGCATACATACTTGGAATTGTGCTATTATATTTGAGGCCGTATTTTTGATTTCTTGTAAAACCTCATTATCCTTCGCAACGATTATTTGGTTTCTTTGGTTTTCTTTCAGCTCATACGCAGCCACATTTATATTATTCCAATTAGTATTTACATTACATTCAAGATTTTCCAGCAATTTGAAAATTTGCTTGTTTTCATTTTAATGATCTAGAATTTATTATAGCAACATTTCCTTCCGACTTTTTCCCCGTTGTAATGCGCAAAATTTCAAATATTTCTGATATATTTTGTGATGTATTTATTCTGATTTTTTCCATTGAATTTTAAATTGTTTGATAATTATTTTCCTCGTCAGAAATTTCAATCATATTAGAGCCTCTTTTAACCGCAGCCATAATATGGCCAAGGCCTAGAGGAATTCGTTTAGGCGGTCAGCAAAATTTTAAATTTATTGTATTATTTCGTCTTGAAAAGTTACACCCCTGACTTCTACAGTTATAACACCGATCTTGATCATATTAAGTATAACAAAAAATAATGGAACGAGCTTACTTTACACTGATCGGTATAAATACTTCACTGCGAAGCTACACATTGGTGTCATTTGGGATATCAACAGCGCCGATAGAACTGTTGTAGCGACTTTGATAAAGAAACAAAAGATGTTTCGCTGATAACGAATATTTACACTGTAATAAAACTACACGAACGCGAACGCGAACCCAACCGAAAACGTGATGTGATATGTACAAGTTAGTTTTAGATAAAAAATACGTGTAATATTTACAAAAAGAATGCAAAAAAATAGACATTAGATCGGTTATTGCGAAAAAGGCAGGATATATTGCGATGACTGTTGTATGTATATTTTATATACCGTTCGATTATACATATGTACTAGTCGGGCCCGTGCCCAGAATTTTTTTGGGGGGGGGGGGGGGGGGGGTGACAATTTACTTTACATATTTATTTTATAAATAACAATACATTTTTCACTAATATTCACGCTATTAATAATTTCCATAATTTTGATTTATATATTAATAATTTACATAAATGAATTACCCCGTATATGAACATTAATAAAAATTACACATGTTATTGATTACACTCGTAATAAAAAAATTTGCATAAAATATTAATGAAGTACATCAACTATTTCAGTTCTCATGGGGGGGGGGGTTAAACCCCCAAAACCCACCCCGTGGACACGGCCTTGGTACTAGTTTTAGGTGCGTAATCGAACCGTATATAAAATATACATACAATAGTCATACCAATATATCCTGTCTTTTTTGCAATAACTAATCTAAGTCTATTCCTTTTTTTTTTTATTCTTTTTGTAAATATTACGCGTATTTTGTCTAGTTTATTTTCATGCGATCATCTATTCCATGCTCGCTATAAAAGTATATTTGAGGTAGAGAAGTTAACTGATTTAGCATAGAAGTACAAGTGCGACTGTAATATCAATCGGGTGATAAAAACCTGTCATAAAATAATATTTTTCAGTTTGTTGCGTAGAACATGTAATAAAATACTACATCCTCAGAATAAAAGCGTCAGAAATAACTTGAAGGACGAAACGTTTTCCGCTATTGCAAGTAATGGATATTTCGTGAAATGTTCGAGTTTTTATTACTTTTTACGAAATATGCGATAAAACTTAGTAGGCTTTTTAAATAGCGGGCATTTAATTATCCTGTCGCCTATATCGATATCTTCCTCGAAAATGATATACGCGTTAAAAGCAATACTGTCTCTTTATACGTTTAGAAATATTGAAAAAACTCGAGATATCCGAATGTTTACTTACAGTTTTACAATTTATATCGTTCGTTATTGTAGCAAATCTTTCCGATGACCAAATGAATATTTCGCAAACACGCGGATATGACTTGCAACTGAAAGTTGTACTTAATTTTCTGTAACCTGTTTAACAGTTCTTACGTCAATAGTGTGGATCAATCTTTTCACTTGGTAGTAGACAGTGGCGTAGCGTGAATTTCAGGACTGAGGAAGCGCCACAATCAAATATGTTTTTTACATAAAAATAAACATGCGTAAAATTCAGTTAAATACAGAACAATAATAATTAATTAAGAGAAACGAAATGTCTCATTTTTTTATGAATTAATTCAATTTTTCAGTTCTTGTTTGAAAAAATGTCTATTACATCATCACGAAAAGATGCTCGTTTCCTAATGTTTGATAACTCTTTTTCAGTACTAAAAAAAGCTAATGAAGATAGTTACTCCTGACCCTGTGTATTTCTTAAATACGTTTTTATTCGTTTCACTGCTGAAAACGATCTTTCTGAAGACGAAATGGTTGCCGGAATTATGGTTATTAAATGAGAAAGTTTTTACTCACTTCTAGAAGAAAAAAAACTGTTACATCTGAAGCGGTCAATTTCAGAGACAACTCTAGGCAGTAGTAACGTGAAATACTCGTAGTAAGCGTGTGGTTATTTATGTCAGCCGCTCCGGCAGGCCCCCTTTCATTTAGCGCTTCTTTGTTTCTAGTCATTTTAAATTTTGACACTTAAATTCAACAAGTTAATTCATTTTCTTTCTGAGGCTCGTATTTTTTTTTCGCAAATACTAAAAAATAATTTCGCACTAAGTTGTTAGGGGAAGTGGATTGACGCTACGCCACTGGTAGTAGACCAAATATCAATCTGGCAAAAAAAAAAAAAAAAAAAAAGTTTAACAATGCAATATTCCCTTGGGAACGGGTTCTAAACCTAAATAAAATTCCGCACCGAATGATCGTTCGTTCCCAATAAGTATTATCATTTACTTACAACCCATATATTGTGACCTTAACTGGAGGAGATAAATGCCGGTATAAAAGCCGAAAGTAACAATGTAAAGAGGCTATACACATTACAAACAAAATGGTAGTTGAAGTAAACCAAAGACAAGAAAAAATAGCGACCGTCTTCTATATGGTAAATGATCTTTAATAAAAGTAGGGCGTGTTGGGAGAGTGATAGTGCGAGTAAATGAGAACCAGTTGCTGGCTGGGGATAGTCGAATCCAGATTGATTTTGGCTTTGAGGGATGCGCGCGGCGATTGGGCAGCAAATGAACCGATTGACAAGTTGTGGCAAAGGAGGCATAGAGCACGAAAGAACAAAAACCAACCGAACTGAAAACGCCAAGTCGAAAGACGGTATTCGACGAGTTTCAGAAAAATATTGACCACTTTTGGATCGCATCGAACTCGTTCTTGTAATTAGAAAAGTTCATAAAAGTTGTAAAATATATTAATTCGATTACCGCATTTCCTCGCCGCGTGCGTTCGTCGGTGAATCCAGACCGAACCAGCCCACCTGCCAGCCAGGAACACCGACGACACAGCAGCAGCAGCAGCAGCAGCAGAGCGATACGTAACAATTTATATTATATTTTGATTAATTCCTGCATATTTGTAAATTTATTAATTGCCTTTTTAGCGGCTGCGCGATTAAGAAAAATCAGTGAAAATATAAAATTAAAAAAAAAAACTATATATATTTTTTTTTATCAAAAATGAATAATAATAGTAATTTAATGATTTTAAATTACGAGACTGTGGTGTCATCTGCGAGGGCGTAACTAAACGGTAACATTTCATTCGGTATCCCTGGCTGCGACTTAAACGAATACCGTTTCAACTGTAAGGAATTAATATGGACGAAATTAAATTAAGTTCGCAGATTAGCAATGGGAAAAATGATTTAGGCATAATTTACTCGGAATTTGTGTTCGCTTTTTTCCTAATTTTGTTTACTTTATTAATTGTTGATTACGCACAAATAGTCCCGAAAAACCCCCAGATACGCTCTTATATAATATTCGACTTTATACGGTCTTGTCGAATATTATAAGTAATGTAAAATTACGCCTCCTGAGAAGGTATTATATTATGAAAGATATTGCGAATCGTCTTTCCAGTTATTATGCTGTCAAATTTGAAGAATGAATAAGTAAACCCTTTTATAATATGTTTTTATTTATATAATTTCATATAAATTTAAAATTCGCAATAATAATAAAACTATGTTCTTTTCCGCTGTTTCGTTGAATTTTTTCGGACCCCTCACAGGCTTCAGATCATATCACTGGTAGAGGGAGACGTTTAAACAATTCGTCAACCGTAATAAAATTTATTTACGTTCAGTTATTACTGCAAAAGCGAAAACGATTTCTGTAACGCGGAAAACAACATTAAATAATAACAAAAGAAAAGAATAAGTTTCACTTATTATAACAAAAACAATTTAACAACCTTTCATAATAATAAAAGTTGACAATAGTAGTAGTATATATGTAATTTTCGACAACCTTAAATGACTAGTTTCGGTAAAAATAATTACAAAAATATTTTTAGAACATTATTATAATCATATATAAACACCTGCCTTCGTTTCGATTATAATATGTTATACATTATTGTCTTCTACAACAAATTTCGAATTAAGAATTATAATTAAATATATAAATATTGTCTTACTTCTGGGAGAGTACACTTCTTACAAATACAAAAAAAAAAGAAAAGAAAGGGAAAACCAAAATGACCGAAATACGATAAACAAAAGTTCAAAAAATTTTCTACTATATTATATACGATATTTTAAACGTCTACAGGTAGCTTTTTTTCTTCATAAATATTTTTTCTCGCGCTTGTTGCGGTATAAAATTAAAATAATTCAAAATTATACTCTTTAGTAATCAAAATGCTATAAAATTAAAACTAACTATAAAAAATGATTTTTATTAACTAACAAATGTATTTTCAACGATATGTATAAAAGTGTTTAGTACAAATGCTTTAAAATTTTTTCATTACACAATCTCTGACAGGCATGTTATGTGCCGACTTTACAAATCTGCTTGAACAACTGTCGTAACTGTACACGTATGCAAATTGCAGGAAGATGATGAATAATGCTGTTTAACCTAATAAATTATAAAGTAATCATAAAAAATGTACTAATAAAACTTATAGGATATGTACGTAATAGAGCATATATGTGTATATATATGTATATCTAAGTAGCGTATATTATTAAATTATTATTAGAAAATGTAAGAATATATAAATATATATTTATTTAAATAACAGGAAGACTGTTGTGTACTTGGAACAGAAAAAATTATAAAAAATACCGTAAATGATGAAATTAGAAAAATTAACAACTTTTAGATTAAACATTTAAAAGGACATTTAATTCACTTCCTCATTATACTTCTTAACCGAGTTTTATGACTTAATACGAATTACCTAAAAGTTTGTAGCGTATAAAATTTTAACCGAACTTCCGTGAAATTAACCATTCTTCGGGGCAGTTCTATATTTACTGTCTTATTTCTTCGTATTATAAAAATACCTCGTCCCGCAGAGCAGCTGGATCGATTTCCGTACGACAAATTGAAAAATTATAGCAAAAATGTATATGTGTATTCGATTGTATAAAAATTTTCAATATTAGCTGAAATTATTAAAATAAAGGAAGACAATCTTCTATAATTTTATTTAATTATTCGGAAGAAACCAATAAAAAAAATACATTTTCAATCTTTAACGGAGGCTAATCTACTTTAAAAATTAAAATATTTCACGATGTTTCATGCATTAACTCATAAGATTTTTATTTTTTTTACGCTATCTAACGCCTGTTAAGCAGAAACTGTCGACGTTAATTTTTCGATTATCTTATTCGTCAGATTTTTACATACGAAGGCAGCTAAAAAAATTCTGGTATCATGGAATAGTCATAACATTTCGATAGCGCCGCTTGTTCAGAAGAATAGCTCTTTAATGCAGCAGGATTTCAACTGAAGCCTAGTTAAAAATCACGGATTTCGCTAAGTGAGATATTTTTGACGAACATTAAATATTATCGGTCAACTTTTGTTTACGAAGCAAAAACTTCCTTCTCTCGCCAAACGAACAATAAATAAATAACGTTCTAAAATCGCGAGAGAGAAAAGAGAAAAAAAGACAGGTTGACAAATTTTTTCTATTGTCTTGCAGTGATTTTTACTTTATTCACTTCTGATGGCTTTTCGAATTAAATTTTAATAGTTTCCTATTGTGCTTTCTTAATCGATCATAAAAAAAAAACAACAACTAAATGTTAATAAGCATGATTTACAAAACATTGCTATTATATTGACGATTATTAAGAAACGATTTTTTTCCTAAACATTTGCTTGGCTTACTTATTTCAACTCGAACTCGAGTGTTGTTTTTTTTTTTGGATTATAACGTGTTTTTTTTTTGTTTTTTGTTTTTTTTTTTTTGGTCTAATAAAAAAGTACACACTCTTCTTTCCCATAACCGGTATCTGTTTTTTCAGTTTCAGGTCGAACTGAAAAATTGTCGAGAAATTGACTACATTCGCTATATTATCTGTCCCCCGTGTCAACTCCAGAAACGTTTTTTTTAAATCTTATCTTTAGTTCTCCTTAATCGCAGCACCAGTATTGTTTTGTTTTGTTTTTTAATCGATTAAATATATTTGCCCATTTTTTACAATAGCTATAGAGGATTTTAAGTGGCCGGCACCGTCCGCTGTGTTGTTTGGCTCAGTTGTGGCCAATGTGGCCGAACTCTGTTGAACGATATACAAATTACTGTCGCTTTGAAAATGATTGAATATCGTCTCGCTACTATTGGAGTAGAGGCTGCTGTCGTTTATTGCGATGTAAGTCGTATTGTTCGACAGAGTCTCGTTACTCAGTACGATTCCGGTGGTACCGGCGTTAACGCGGCTATTACCGATTTCGCTTGATTCCGCAGCGAACAGATTTTGACGCAAATGTTGAACCGTGCAGCTTTCCTCGTAGTTCTCCTCTAGACTAAAATCGACCGTTTCTTCCTCCTCGTCGTCGACGGTTGCAAAACCGGCTGCACTAGTGGTAACGATTGCGATTTGTTCGTCGCAAGCATCGCTGACGGCCGATCCTTCCAATACATCGATATCGTCGTGATCGTCATCGTCGTCTAGTTGACAGCTAAACGATTCGATATCGCTGCGCTCGACCAGATAATTGACATTGTTCATAATAGCGTAAATATTGTCTCCGTCGCTGTCGTCCCGGTAATGCTCCATGTAATCTTCCGTTATCGCACTAGCGCCAGCGACAGCGATTATTTCCTCTTGCCCCATTCCAACTAGGCCGCCGTCACTATCGATCGGCACTTTTTCCAAATCCGTTTCGGCGGCTATCGCGTCGTTCTCAAACAGTACATCACTGTCTTCGTCGAAGCCGTCCTCGTATACCAAGTCACTTTCCTCATTTTTTATGACTACATCGTCGTCAGCGGCTCCATCGATTACACCGTCGCCGTCGTCGTCGTTGTCCTCGTTCAATAATTGAAACCGATTCTCGGCGGTGCCCGCGACTACTATCGATTTCTCTTCATTCTGGTTCGATCGTTGGCCGTTATCATCGGCCAATAACTGAAATTCGGTACACTCTGTATCGGACGACAGTGTGGTCACTAGGGACTGGTTCAACATAATGACCGTATCGCGTTCTTTTTTAACGTCTAACCGCTGTTCATCGTCACCGGCTAACAGCTGCGTCGGCTGCTGAGCCGCACTGTCGAACATAAACAGTTGGTCGGCGGCAGCAGCGAACTCTTGCACGTAATAGTCGCAGTTGTTATCGCCGCCGCTTTCCACTTGAACGGCGACGTTGCTTTTCCGAACTGTCGACTGCTCGTCTTGGACGACAATCGGTTTTTCGTCATCTTGCAACAAAGAGGCGCCGCTCAAATTCGAATTACCATTCTCGAACGAACTGATCAAGGCAACGTCGCCGGCACCGTCGTCAATAATCGTTTCACTGTTGTCTTCGCCGATAGCGAACGAATTCAGAAGTACGCTAGCAGCGTCGACGACGATGTTGCCGGCATTTTGTTGTACGACCGTGGTCGTAGTCGTGGTCGTGGTGGTCGTTTCGACATCGAGCTCAGCCGCACTGCTACTATCTGCGACACGGGCGAAACAATCGTTATTACCGGTGCCGCTCGTCGTCACGATAGCCATCGTTTGATAAAGTTCGTTTCGACACAGACCACTTTCGGCCGTCAACGGTCCGTCGTAGCCGTTCAGTAGTACCGACGACGGCAAAGCGTCCTCGGCAGAGTAGACGATTTTCACATTATCCGACGACGAGTACAGCAACTCGTTTATGATCACGTTACTAGCGCTGTCGGTAATGACGATATTCTGCTGCCCGTCCATGTTTAACGCGGCGGCCAAACTGCTTGCGTCGCCGCCGACGCCAGCGGCGGCGTCGTCGTCGCAAATTAAGATGGTTCGTTGTGCGCCGCCGTCCTCCACGACACCGATGTCGCCAGCACCATTGAGGCCGATTGTCGGATCCGCAGAGAACGGCGACCCGTTCATATCGCCCGTCGTTCGGATCAAAATTTGCCCGTCAGTCTGTTCGCCCATCAACCGCCGCTGCTGCTGCTGCTGCGGCTGATCGCAAAACGCGTTCGCCACCAGCACCGCTTCCGGCTGATCGAAGGCGCCGGTCGGTTTCAGGATTATCTTGAAATCGCGGTTGTTATTATTAGCGATGACGGCGGAAGCGTGTCTGTCGGCGACACTGTTCGGCACGGCCACGTACGTGTTATGGTCGAACGGGAGACCGTAAGTGATGTTAATGCTCTGTTGCCGACTGTGTTGCCGATAGTGCGCGTCCAGGAAAATTTTGCCCGGGAAGAAAGCGTCGCACAGCTTACACGGATACTTGCGCACGTGCTCGTGCTGCAGAATGTGCCGTTTCAGACTGCGCAGCTGCAAGTAGTTTTTCGTGCAGTACTCGCACTGGTAGAATCCCTCGTCTGTGTGCGTGCGCAAGTGCCGCTTCAGTTCGACGCTCGAACTGCAGTACTTCTCGCAGATTCGGCACTGATAGGCGGTGCGACCGGTATGCGTGATCAGATGCCTCCGCAGGCCGGCTATCTGCGAGAACCGGCTGCTGCAGTAGTCGCACTGGAACGGTTTTATTCCGGTGTGTATTCCGATGTGCCGCTTCAGCTTCGAGTTGAAGCGGAACTTTTTATCGCAATAGGTGCAGGCGAACGGACCCGCATTCTCCTCCAGCAGCTTCGGCTGGATCAGTCGGAATTTCGTCATCTCCTTCTCGTCCGCCTTAACCGGCAGATACAGTTCATCCTTGAAGTTGACCAGGAATATGGTCTGATTTTTCGCGTTGCGCGGCTTCTGCACCGACAGCGTTTTAATTACGTCGCCCGATTCCGCAATATTTCCGCTACCAGTAGCCACTGCTTCGGTCATGGTCTCGACGCTACTGCTGCCGCTAGTGTCCTCCTCGTCGTCGTCGTCGTCGTCATCGTGTTCGACGACGCTTTTACTGCTGCCGCCGCCGCCCTTTGTATCCGTTGCGGTCGCAATACTGACAAGCGACATGACCCGACCCGCGGCGCTAATAACAGACAGCGTGGCGATTTAAAGTCTTTCACGCATGTTGTTACGCTTTGTTTGTTAGCCGGCCTGCAAAGCAGTCAAAAGAAAGAAACAATTTTTTTTTCTCGCGCTACCATATTACTGTCTAATAACGTTATTAGGAATATCTTCTTAGCGGCGCGTCATCGAGCACTAGCACCGTCGAAAATCTCTCTTTAGCGAAAGCTGTTCAAGCGCGGTTCGACCTTTTTCTCCGGCAATTGCGGTTAGTTTTTTTTTTTTTTTCAATCAACTATTTTTTACTTTTACTTCTACTTTTTTTTTTTCTTTCTCTTGTTGCAACAACGCATGACGCAATCATAAAATGCCGATGATTTCAGGTCGTAAAATCGTACACAGAAATAATACAGCGAACGAAAACAGATAGAGCGGCTTATAAATACGATGAAAAGCAAATACATCGAAAAATACACACACGCCAATCTAACTACTAGAAAAAGTATCGGAAAAAATCGCTTTTACGTTTTACTACGTTTCTTCGTCGATCACGCACCGTGCTTAAAGTAACAGTTAACCAGAGTGTTAGAAATGGAAATTTTACCCCGGAAAGGTATACTAACACTAAGCAATAATGATAAAACCCGGCTTAAAAATCTTGAGAAAACGTTAAAACGGACTAGTAACGTCGCTAACAATTTGCACAAGGAAACGGCACGTAAAAAGGGAATTATTATTATAGGTTGTGTCTTTTTTTTATGGCGGAAAATTACTTATTTTAACTCGGTGATAAATCGCGATAAAAGTTTCAAAATGCTCCGCGAAACATGATCTTGTTCAATACAAGATGAAAGAAAGCGGAAGTTAAACATGCGCACCTGAGAACTCCGTCACGCACCTGCAAAAAGTCAAATTGTTGCTCTCGAATTTGAACAATGAACACGATTGTCCCCAAAATTGTCAACTGCCCTAAATGAATCGCGACACTCTGGGTACGATAGAATGTGAAATGGACCAAAAAACAACGAAGAAAACTTGCAAAGCAAAAATGATGACTGATTTTCTCACAGTAAAGGGCTTTTATGCGATCACGACTTATACAGGCGCAGAGACACTGCTACTTTTTATACTGTAACACTATAGCTCTATAAAACTCAACCAAATATTATCCAATCTCATGCTTTGTATTGACGTGTAATTGTTATTATTATCGTCATCTTTGTAACTGAAATTAGCCCCCAAAAGGAATATAATGACGATAGAGAATTTGCATTGCGAACACGCTTTTTCCTACGAGCTCGAAAGATGTTGGTCAGAATTTGGCATGTAAAGTAACATCTGTCCGTTTTATACAATATTAGCTTTTTGCGCACAACATATTCGGTTGCCGTTTATAGAACAGAAACACCTAATGCATCATGGGTCGCATAATGGGCCGCATAATGGGCCTTTCTTCATAGTAACTGAAAATTCTTTCTCTTTGTCCGGTTAATTATTTTTTATATGAACTACCACTACCCCTTACGGAAGGTTTATTACACAATAGAGTGTAGTAGCAGTTTTATCTTTTTGACATGAAATACTTTTGTTTAAAACATAAAAAATGTATTAACATAAAAATGCAAAAATTATATTTAAAAAAGCACATATTTTCTTTCGATATGTTTGACTGCTATTTTAAAATTAAATGGTAACCGGTTTTATTAATAGGAACAATTGTTGTCACATTTTCATATATATATATATATATATATACCTATAAACACACACATCATATGCGCGCGCTAGGTCAGTACAGAGTAGACACACACGGGACTGCACTTGTATATCGATAAATTAAACGATTACTATCAGTTCCGAATGTAGTCTTGCGGCACTGCATATAATAATTGCATATGTCGCCTATTCTCACTCGATTTTGAGTATGAAATTATCTCCTAATTCAGAGGAGAATTAGAGGGGATAGAATAGCCGCGCAATAGATAAGCACGTAAGCAGGAGCGCAACCTAGCTTCCGCGCTGCCGACAACGTGAGACCAAGGTACCAATGGCGAGGCGAACCAAGACGACTGGCCTTTACTCACGTTGATGCGATTGTTCGCCGGCTGAATATTTCTATACGACGCTAGCGCACTCGCACGACTACATTCGGAACTGACTATAGCTGCTTGTTATCGAGCTACAGATGCAGCCCAAATGTGTCTATACACTGCTGTGTACGAAACTAGCGCCGTATATTTTTGTCATCGCCCGGTATCGAACCCGAGACCGCCGGATCGGAAGTCAAGCGCTCTAGCAACTAGACCAAACGCGACGTTAATTCATATGTACACTACTTATATCTGTACCGCTGAGTAGTACGAATAGGTAGTCGCCGACGCTCAGGAATTAAGTATGGCACTATAAAGAAGATAAACACATACACATATATATATATATATATATATATATATATATGTATGTATGTATATGCATGTATATATTTAAATAGTATATGATTTTATTGAAAATTATAAAACTAATTTCGTAAAAATTAAAATCGGGAAAAGGTAAAATGAACTCTATACATTAAATTCTAACTCTAATTGTACATTTTAGATAATCAAATAACAATTTTCGAATTTCTAATAAACGTACATCCGCAATTAATACGTATCTGATTTCAAACAAATGTTATTATACTGAAATAAAGAATGGAAAATAAAATAAAAATAAAAAATACGCAATAATTTCGGAGAATTTTTAACGCGCTTGTAATCTTCACGATTTTTTTTTTATTTTTATTAAAATAATCGATTTTTAAAACAAGCAACATTTTTTTGAGTTTTGAGTTCACGAAGTAGGTGCTTAATCGCGTAAAAAATTAATTAAAACGTGCAAAAACTAATATCTACAAAGTACTCCAGTTATACAGTTAAACCAGTAATTTGTTACCCGTTAAACTGTTACTACTCAGTATCGTTTCTCATCGGCTTTGCAATTAAACATTCGCCGGTTTCAGAGGTTTTTAACGAAGTTGTAAATTGCCGTGCAATGCAGCTTGCTGCAGAGTTTGATCTCCAACAAAATTCAAAAACATTTTTATTCAGTACACGTCTAGCTTCCATATGAATATCATCAAATTTTAAAAAAAAAGGAAATTTTGAAACATTGTGCGCATTATAAAAAAAAGTTCAATGTTTTACTATCGAAATGTTTTGTAATACTTCACCGATAATTTATTTTTTCTCAATTTCGAAAAACAATTTGATCCGAATAGAGGGAAATTATGTTCATATTTCTGCAAAGTCTGAACCAAATCAGTTAAATAGTTTTTAAGTTGATTTGCACGGCAGTCGTGAAAATGTAGTTTAGAGAAAAACGTGTTTAAAGTTTTTGCACGTAAAAAGTCTATGATTAAATTACTTACGGACTAAGCAGCTATACCAGGACCATACAGCAGTAAGCCTTCGTCTTTGTCGTATCGCTCATTTTTTTTCTCATTAATTGATCCTTCTTAGCTTTTCGGGCATCCTTTGTCTCTAAAAGACTACGTAGCTCCCGTCATTTTATTCGGCTTCGACCGGGTAGTTGGCAAATTTTTTGTAAACCGTCCTATTTGTATTTGTAAGGCATGCATAACTTGCAAAATCGATGCACATAGCCCTCTCATTGATTAGACCAGCTGCTACATAAGCTACAATTTCTACAATTTTTTATCCAGAATGGAAGTGTTTCGGAGCAAGACGCCAAACGGTTACATTGAAACTTTCGTTCGCGTTTTGTGTATGGCCGCCTAAACATCTCTTCAATGGTTCTTCATCAGATAAATATTTTCAAAAATTGGCAAAATATGTTCTGTACATTTGCATATAAAGGCTTCTCGTAATTCAAAAGCTTTGGATCGGCTCCTATAGTTTCTGTTTGTTTTCCATTTGCACCAACTATCGGCTCCAAGTGGACAATACTCGTCGTCCGTCGAGCAAAGTTGATAATACGTTGCCATAATTGCTTTTTCCATACCTTCCACACTGTTGACATTTCTCTGAACGGCAAGACTATATAATAACATGTAGATAATTGTCTTATCAAAGAATCGCTTAATTGTCCTCTTTGCCACTGAGTTTTTGTTCTTTTTTCTATATTTCGGAGTCGAGTACCCATCCTTTTAGCGATGCGACCGATGCACTGATTTTTGTCTACAATAAAATCGTAGCCATATGGATTTACATCTAAAATAATCTTGAAAGTTTTTGAATCAACGTCACTTACATAATTACTGTATGTAATGTCAAAACTTTTTCTCGGAAGTTAAAAAAATTTCAATAATTGAAGACACTTCCATTTTGCCAGCAGATGCTTCATGATTTTTCGTGCATTCCTCTTCGTATTCTGCAAGTCATTCTTCGTACTTTTCACTTTCTTTTTTGTTTTCCCAACATATATACCTGCTTAGCAGTTTTACAACTAAATCTATAACTTTTTTCCACATTAGTAACCAATCAACGACGTCACACGGTCCAATGATTTAAATCCTCGTTTCTTCCAAGACCCGTATTTAAATATTTTTAGATGTAATACAGGCCGCTCGTGCCTTTCATCGGCTTTTTTATCTTCCTCGATAGCCTTTTTCGGGCTTTGTTGTTTCATGAACGTGATTGACAATCTTTCGCACAAGTCCTAAAATTACAAAACAAATTCAAACCATCCATACCGACACCTAACAATCGCATCACAAACACTATTCTCCTATTTATTTCAAATCTAGCGTTAATTTTATTGATAATGAATACATAAAACGGTGTTACCTAATTCAATTCACACACCAACACAAATTTGAATCGAAAACCTCGATTTCCGGTCTCCTCAAATTTCATTTTTTTTTATTTTTTTATTTTTGCATTCTCGACAAATTACGAGCTCCGACAGTGCTGTAAAAACCGCGAAAACGCGATGAGTCGGTGTCCATGTAGGCGATTTCAAGGGACACATTATCACTGCTTGCAGTTGCGACTTTTTTACTACTAACACTAATTATTAGGTGTAGCACCATGAAATTTTCTTTTTCATGGTTTCGATGGCCGTTACGTTGATCCGTCGGTATTTTTTAGAATGTGAACATTGTAAAAATAAAATAATCCACACGACTTGAATTTGCAAATTGAATTGACTATGACTACAGATGTCCTAAGTTCTAATGTATATAAACATAAATAAAATAAATCTACACGACCCGAATTTTCAAACTAAACTGACTCTCACTGCAGATGTTCTAACGATTATATTCCCACATTTTACCACTCTATTATTAGAAACATCTGACTGAGAAATGTTATCCTTCCCTTTGAGTTATTCATATTCTCTCGACGCACGCTCCGAACACATGCTGCCAGGCCTGTCATAAACAGCTCATAACTTGCTAAATTTTTCAAATTTCTTTTTGAAATTTTGTAAAAATATTCTATAGCTCTAACGTTAAAAAAAAAAAAAAAAATCTTTCATTGTTATAAATGTATATCCCTTCTTAGTAAATTATGCACTATTGGGAATCAATGTATTCATCTGAAACAGAACGTATGAACAAGTATTGTCCTAGCCTTAATAAATTATGCATTTCGTTTTCTGACACTAACTCATACTTTTTAATTTCCCCTTTCACTTTTATAAATTGGAAAAATTTTGTATAATTTTTCCAACTTCACTTCCGGAATGTCTAGAGAATTTTCTTTTTCTTTCCCAAAAACATCCTTCTTAAACTTGTTTAACTTATTTCTTCGCTTCGGTTTTATTCTTTCACCGTTATCTCTAAACCCAGTTCTTCTTCACTTCATCGAATCTATCTTTCTTCCCGCGTTAGGAAGCTTTTCAAAAGTTTTTAGTCAAGAGACGTCTTGTCTGGTGACTCGAATACTATAATGTGCTACCTAATAACATGTTTGGTTTCCAACCTGGAGCAGACCTCTAGACTATATCAGATTTTCGGCACACGTTTACACGTCATTTATCGATAAAAATCTCCTTATTGCCTTCTTTGTTGATATTTTTACAGTCTTTAACAATATTCATTTACCAACTCTCTTTGATATAATGCTTTCTTTTAGTATCTTGAATCACTTTTCGTCTCTTGTTGATAATCTTTCCCATCGTAAAACCATCACTGTTTCTTACTAGATTAATTCCTGCTGATGATGTCTTGTAAGCCTCTTTTACCCGACCTCGCTATATACGTCAAGTGCCAACTTCCACGCAGAACTTGAAACACGTGTATTATTTCCATAATGCTAATTAAACCTATTGTTTCAAAAAAAAAAAAGAATCTATTTCAGAAGCAGAAACGTTCTTTTCATATTCGATGCTATTTTTAGAGCTGTACCGGATTGTTGAGATTGAAAAAAGCCTCGTACATTTCATTAAAGTAGAGTAGGAAATGAAAATAAGAAGCTGATGTCGATATAGAAGAGCAACTTTATAGCGTAGGGCTAAGTAAAATTTTGTCATTTATTTATTCCCTTTAATAACAGGCATTATTACCGTGAAACTGATTTTTTCAAACCGACTTACAATATAACCTTTTTGAAGCCTCTTAGCTGATTTCGTATAAAAAAAAAAAATAACTTTTAAAGGTTTTGTACGTGAAAAACATCCTAGTTATGAAAATTTACATATTGACTTTTGAAGGAAAAAAAATTGTATTTTTGTCTAATGATTCATAACTTAAATTCTAATATTTTGCAGAACTCCTTCACACGTTATCCTTTTGATGCCTATTAATGTAGATCAGCAGACAATTTAAAAAACCAAGTAAACTATAATATAATAAATGTGATTTTTCTATTCTAACCGTCCCCTCTAATCGGGCTATGGTCAAATTATATGACATAAACAACAAAAAATAAAAAACAACTACTAAAATTAAACTGAAACTTTGATCAAAAGCTCTCTACTAAGTTTATACTGGCACGCGCTGGGATTGGTGCATTCAAAGAAACAAACAAAGTGAAGTATCGGGTACAGTAATATTTTACTTAAAATAACACATAGACAGTTTTCACTATGAATACACGAAGTTTAATACACTAAAAATAATGTGTAATTATTTCTTCCATATATTTTTTTAATCTCCGATATTGTTTCACAATAAACTGCAGTGCGAAACAGCGTGTTACCCTATTTTCATTGGTTACTTATTATTCGGTAAATTAAAACACCGACTAATCAAATTACTGCCATGTGAATACAAATAAATATCGTGCAAATAATTGTCGTTCAGTGTTGCTACATAAACTTTTTTTTTAATACGGAAGCCAATTTACCGAAGGAGAAAATGTTCGCAAACTTTTATTTTCAGATTAAATAACTACTCTTAAAGTAAACCATTAATTTCAATTTTAAGTAACGAGCACACTTTAATTATTAAAAACGCTGTTGAAAATCTTATTTTATTAAACAAGAATATATTTGTTTTTTTGGATTCCGCCGCTTTGATTTTCTGTTTGAAAATCAAGCATCTGAACTCTATTAAGCACTTTCGATTTATACCTAAAAATTAAAACTGATCGATTTTTCTGAATGCTTTAATTTATCAATTAATAAATTATTAATAATGAAATTATATTTAAATTGAACATTTTCGACCGGACACTAATGGCAGTATTTCGCTAATATTTTAGTTTTTTTTGCTAAATACATAGGTAATTATGCAGTAAATTATTGGAATTCAGCTTTTTGTCCAGATCAAGAGCTACAATTATTTTAGGATGACTGCTTATCTTCGAGAACGACATTAAAGGTAGTTTAAAAATAGTAAGAAAGATAGTATTTTTATTAGACTTTACTTCTTTTTTATTCTTGTTAGTAATCTGATCCGAATTCTTTGTTCGTGAGCGAGTTTAAATATATATTGTATATATATATATTTCTCACTGAACTCTATTTTTAATTAAAATTACAAAATAAAAATTAAAAATAAATAAAAACTGCAAAAGATCGACGACAGTTGTGTTTAATATAGAATAAAAAAGGAATATCAATAGTTTTACTAGAAAATAATATTAAATAATCCGTAGGTAAAATTCATACAAATCTTCTGTACAATAAATTAAGTTTCTCTGTTATAACAAATTTTTTCGTAGGGGCTTTGGTTCGGGGGGGGGGGGGGATCCGCCCCTGCACGGTATACTGTTTAGTTGGTTCAATATTAATGTATATTCTTCCGAACACTTCTTTTTTTCCCAAAATCCTCTTTTTTTTTTGCAATAAATTGCTAATTAAACATCTTTATTAAAAATAACTAACCCACACGAATAAGTATTTTTTTTTTTTTGGAGGGGCTTGTCAACCGGGGACCTTTACCGAGAAACAATTAGAATAGGAAGGAATAAATTATATCTTGATGCGGTCAGATATTGTTAGGAAAAAGGAACAAATAATACGAACAATCTGTGGAGAGGGAAAAGATAGGACAAAAGAGGCGCAGTATGGAGTAGAAAGACCAAGTATCAATAAAATGGAATAGAAAGCAGAACATTCAGCAGAAAGAGAAGAACACTTAATAAACACATGATCAGTATCGCAAACATGCTCTTCGTTTGAGTGGAGAGGGCAATATGGAGAGGCAACCAATGAAAAATTAAAACTGGAGGAAGATAATAAAGTATGGCTTAAGAGCGCAGACGAATAACGGGGACAACAACAGAACGACGAAATGAAGGAAACAAAGAGAACCACGGATTGGCAGAAAGACTAGGTTGGACAAACAGATAGAAAGAACAATTGTTAGAGAAAGAGGAAACGTACATATCCGATCAAAACCTAAGATGAAAACCTTTGCACGGCGGAAGGAGATTGGATGATAGGACTTTTTTAAAAAAAGAAGTGGGAAGAAACAGCAACCCGAGCCAAGGAGTCCAACGCTTCATTATTAAAGATGCCCGAATGGCTAGGAACTCACAGAAAATCAATTTGAATGGAATGAAGGGAAGAAAGAACGTGGATAAGTGAGCGTATGCGAAATATGATAAAATCACAAGAATGATCAGGAAGAGGAGAACAAATGGTCTGAAAGGCAGTCATGAAATCGGATATAATCAAGAATTTAGAGGAAAGATGATTGGAGGAAATAAAAATAATATAACGTAGAATAGCCGTCTATTGGGCTATGAATATGAAACGAATATCCAATAGACCCTCTATGGTTCTGAGGCTACGACAATTCCACTAAAGTATATTGAACGCAGCCACCATGGCGAAACAAGGAACATATTAGAAAAATAAGGATTGAAAAAAGGGAAGACAAAAACAATAAGAAGGCACAGTAGTTGGTATAAGGTAAAAAGAAAAGTAAAGGCATTCATATTAATGGAATTGAAATAGGTCTGAAGAGAAACGAAGGAAAGTAAATTGTAGCGATTAGAAATCCAGAGAAAGTAAGTTGGAGCTAATAGATTAGAAGGGAATTCTAAAAGTAACAAGGCACCAGGATGGGACGATATTAGGGTGAAAGATATTAAACAAAACTCAAAGTTGTTTACTCCTATTTTAACCTGTATGGTCAATCGCTCAATAAAGGAAGCGTGCATTCCTGATGGACTCAAAAGAGGTATTATTAGACCGATATATAAGAAGGGGGCTCAAAACCAAATCGAAAACTATCACCCAATAACAATAATGCCTGTAATAGCTAAAATTCTAGAACAGCATATCAGCAAACACTTAAGAAATTACGTGGAAAAATAACCAACACGGATTTAGAGAAAAAAGATCCACCGTTACTTTACTAAGAACATTTGTAAATGAGATAAATACAGGACTATCGAGGGGGAACCAATTTATAATTACCTTTATAGACCTAACTAAAGCTTTTGATTTAGTTGACCATGACCTGCTTATTAAAGATTTAAAAGATATGGACATTGTAAATAATCAACTATTGTGGTTTAAGAATTATTTACAAAACAGGAGAAGCGTAGTAAAAATTGCAAGTAATATTAGTAATGAAAAGGTGAATCGACATGGGGTGGCTCCTATTCTATTTCTTATATACATGAACTCGTTATATAAGTACATCAAAAATGCAAAGGTTTATGTATTTTCCGAGGACATCGCATTATTAATGGAACATAAAAATTTAGAGATGGCGGAAAATTTACTGCAGCAGGATGTCGATAATCTCAGTAAATGGGCGCATGACAGGAGGTTATGTATAAGTATAAATAAATCAAAACTACTCCATATTCGTAATATCTCTAAACATATGAGTCATCACCCTCGAATCAGTATACATAATAATACATGCTTACATGAACGCTACGGGAATAAAATCACTCACCCATGTTCATGTTCACCTCTAGTGAATGTAACCAATTTTAAATATCTAGGAATATATATCGATAAATCATTGAACTGGAAAAAGCACATACAAAACTTAAATTCGAAAATAAGACAGTCATTTCCAGCGTTATATAAACTGAAGACGGTTCTTTCATATGGGACATTACGGATATACTTTAATGCATTAATAATGTCTAGAATTTTATATGGGATCCAAATATGGGGTGAGGCTAAAAAAACGGAAATCAATAAAATAGGTAAAATTCAGAAAAGGCGTTTGAAACTTATAATACCCCATTGGAAGCGAGTGATACTACATCAACCTGGTGGAAGGGAAATAATGAAATGTCTCCCAAAATGCACTATTATTATTACGGACTACTTGAATTTAAATGCAATGACGTAAAGTTACCTTCCAGAGCAAAAACTCGACTAACAAGGAATCAAAGTAATACCTATTACATTCATCCTAGAGGGGTAAATCTACGAATCGACAATACAGATAATTCGGTTTTAATTAAATTAATGAGTACTATACGCAGTCACATAATAAACGGGAAAAAATGGTGTATGGAAGAGGGAAGTGAGGAAGTGGTTGAAAGAATGGGACAAAGATTACGGAATTTTGCTGCATCTTCTTTTTCCTTTATTATTATTGCTGCATTTTTTAGGGCCCTTTTAGACCATCTATTTACCAGTTTCTTTTCTTTTTCTTTCCTGTAAATTAATGTATGCAACGTCCAATATGTAAGCGGCTCCTGTGTATGGGTGAATTATTGTGCTATTCATATATGCATCGATTGATATATTTTATTTTTATTTTTTTGGTTTAATACGTTCGATTTAGGAAGTGAGAATGATTAACTGTAATTTTGTTTACTAGAATAAACGATAATAAGAGTGTTGGGCACTCACGCAACGGGCATACTTGCCCAGTGAGACCCACAACTTATTTATTTAAAAAAAAAAAATGAAAAGAAGGAAGAAAGATTCGTGTAGGAAAACGTAGGAGGCAAACAAAAGATTTCTGCTAAGAGCAAACAGGTTTTGAAACCTTTGCATAGATGAAATAGTACCCGTTAGGGTTAAATTATGCTGCAAAAAGCTTCTTGTTACATAGCTCTTGCTATATGTGCGAGTCAATCTCACCGCTGAACCAGTGGAACAGCAAATGTGAGAGAAAACAAAAATAATTAGAATGCAACCGAGTTCAAGTACTGAGCAAGTTATCTTGACGTCAGGGCATTCAAAAGAGAAAAATATGTAATAAATGCACTGAAGCCCGACAGTGCTTTTGAACACTTCAGCGACTCTGCACGATTTAAAAATAAGGAAGAGGAGATATTGAATAATACAATTAAACAGTTATGCAACTGATTTAAATATCTTATTTTGTGCGTTAACAGAAAGATTAGATAAGAAAGAAGTAAAGAAAATTTAGGGTGTAAGAGAACAAAAAGAAGAAAATTCAGCCCCGAATTTTCTTACTTTCCTTCCTATTTTCTTAATCATAGAAAGAGGAATTCATTTATCCGAACGTTACTGGAAAGGAGCGAGATAAAGAGTCGACAAAGGAAGAAGAAGAAGCAATGTTATTAGAAGAGAGTATTTCGAATATGGCTGAAGAAATATTTTCAATTAAAGAAGAAGAAATTTGATGAGAGGAGTTAGGAGTGACCAACGAGGCAGGATTGTTCTTAGCAGGATTTGAGAGAATATTAGACTGAGTAGGAGTAGATTTGTTGAAAGCCCATCGATTAGAGGGAGATGGAATACGGTTAGATGGAAGAGGAGGAAACTGCGAAGAGGGTTTATAAGGCGCTTTGTTGTTACGGATTTTATGGAAAGTAGGAGATTTAGGAAATGGGAAAGAATTAAAGAGGAGGGAGGGAAGTGATGAAGAAGACTTTGAATTATTAGAAGAAGAGCTGGACGTTGAGGCTCGGTCGGCATATGAAAATGCATGAGAAGTTAAATTGTTGTTTTTAAAATGAGAGGCCTCCTGGAATGAAATATTCTCAAAGGCCATAATACGTTTTATATCCTTCTGCCTGATCCATTCAGGGCAGGATCGGTCAATGGCAGAATGGGTGCCTTTGCAATTGCAACAGATGGGCGGTTCCTGTAGGTTAATGCATCCAGAGACTGAGTGCTTAGAAGAACAGTGCGAACAGATGATAGAAGAACTACAACAGTGCTTTGCGATATGTCCAAAAAGAAAACATTTGGAACACTGCGTAGGCGATCGTAGGGAAAACAGGAAATCGCATCTTAAAAATCGAAAAGAATTCCGGAAGACTGGTACTATAAAATCTAAGTTCGACTGAACGAGTAGGGATTTTAACGCCGTCTGAAGAATGCCATATATGGCGGATAGAAGCGATGGGGATTAGCGATACGATTTCTTCCAACATTTCGTCTTCAGAAAAGGACGGATGCACAACGGAGGTAACGCTCATTCTGAATTATACACTATTGGGGATATAAGCTCTGATGTTATGTTGCGCGAAAAAAATGGGATGTGCAAGAAAGGCGTTACCGGAATCAACGGATGGAAATTTGATTGCGACACGACCCCTGCCTTGAGGAACAATGCATAAATGTGATGAGGAAACGGAACTGATTAGCTTGGCAATGGCCAAGGGATGTAAATTACCTAGATTTCTTTCCATAGAGCAACTTTCAACATAGACGGTGAAAACCCTCGGATGATCAGGAGAAAACATTAAATTCTCTTTATTATTATTATTATTATTATATTATTTATACGAATAAGTAACATGTAATATCTACAATGATAACTGGATGCATCTAACACCAACTTAAGGAAATAACAGAATGATCATAATCGAAACACACTAAAAATTTCACGCACAAAAAATCTGACTACAAATTACAAATCAGTAACCGAAATGTTAAACATCACCATAAAAAGAGAGATTACCGGATGAATATATATTGTTAGGATTCCGTATACATATAATGTACGGAATCCTAATAAGATGGTACACAAATGACAAAAATATCAAATAAAAATCAATAATTCACGAACGGCTTGACTTATAAACTTCAAATTTGGAACATAAATTACAATTAAAATTCTCTTTAAAACGATCTATAATTTGAAGATGACCGATTACCCTGGGCGGAAAAAAACCCAAAAAACCGTCAAGAATATATAATATGGTACATAAAACGACCTCAAAAATCACTTAAAAAATCATAACTCGCCACTAAATAAACCTATAACGCTGAAATTCAAAATTTAAAAAAAAATGCAGGAGTACTTTCATAAAATCAAAAAATTGCGGTACAAAAGTTATGTAAAGTTGCTCAAAAGTTCAAAAAACCGCAAAAAATGACGTGTCCCCCCCCCTTAGCGCCGCGAGTATTGTAGTTAAAAATTTTGAACGAGGCTAAAAATACGCAAATACCCGTATATTTCTCTAGTTTGAAACATCCGGATTTCCAACTTTAAAACTGGACCTCAGGAGCGACGAAAGCTCGAAATTTTGTAAAAAAATATTTTTTTTTACAGGCACGCGATATATCGATGGAAAGATCGCTATTTGTCGGGAACGAAACGGTATTTAATTTCCTTAACGAAACTTTCGAAGTTGCCGTAAAGCTCAAAAAAAAACGCCAAAAATGACGTGTCCCCCCCCCCCCCTGGCGCCGCAAATATTACCGATAAAAATTTTGAACACGGTTAAAAATATGCGCTTCCACGTATATTTCTCTAGTTCGGTACATTCGAATTTCCAGCTTTAAAATCGGACCCTCAGGGCGCCGAAAGCTCGAGATTTTGGAAAAAAATATTTTTTTTTTCAGGCTTGTGATACATCATTAGAAAGATCTCTATTAGTCAGGAACAAAACCGAATTTCATTTTCTTAATCAAACTTTCAAAGTTGCTGTAAAGCTCAAAAAATCTCGAAAAATTGCGTGTCCTCTAGCGCTGCGAGTATTATAGCTAAAAATTTTAAACATGATTTAAAATATATACTTCTACGTATATTTCTGTAATTTGGAACATCCGGGTCTCCAGCTTTAAAAATAAAACTCCGGGGCTTCGAAAGCTCAAAATTTTGTAAAAAAATATTTTTTTTTCCGGTAATGTAATATATCGTTTGAAAGATCGCTATTTATCAGGAACAAAACCTTATATCATTTTCTTTACCGAAAAATTCAAAGTTGCCGTAAAGTTCAAAAAAGCGCGAAAAATGACGTGTAGCCCCCCCTAGCGCCGCGAATATTACCGATAAAAATTTCGAACACGGTTAAAAATATGCGCTTCCACGTATATTTCTCTAGTTTGGAACATCCGAGTTTCCAGCTTTAAAATTGGACCCTCGGGGCACCGAAAGCTCGAGATTTTGGAAAAAAATAATTTTTTTCTTGGGCTTGTGATATATCATTAGAAAGATCTCTAGTAGTCGGGAACGAAACCGAATTTAATTTTCTTAACCAAACTTTCAATGTTGCGGTAAAGCTCAAAAAAGCGTCAGCTCCAATTTGCTGCCCCCTCCTTGCGACGCGAGTATTACAGCTATAAATTTGGAACATGGTAGAAAATACGCGACTCTACATATATTTCTCTGATTTAAGATAATCGGACCCCAACTTTAGAATGTGACCCGTGAGGCACCGAAAATTCAAAATTTTAAAAAAAAAAATTTTTTTTTCTTGGGTTTGTGATATATCATTACAAATATCGCTGTTTGTTGGGAACGAAAACGTATTTAATTTTCTTAACGAAACTTTCAAAGTTGCCGAAAAGTTCAAAATAGCGCGAAAAATAACTTTTTAGCCTCGAAGCGAAGCAAATATTACAGCTAAATATTTTGAACACGGTTAAAAATATGCGCTTCTACGTATATTTCTCTAATTCGAAACATCCAGGTTTCCAGTTTTAAAGATAGACCCTTCGGGGCGCCGAAAGCTCAAAATTTTGAAATAAAATATTTTTTTCTTCGGGTTGTGATATATTATTAGAAAGATCGCTATTCGTCGGGAACGGAACCGTATTTCATTTTTTTAACGAAATTTTAAAAGTTGCAGGAAAGTTCAAAAAAACGCGAGCTTTAATTTGTAGCTCCCTCTTTACGACGCGAGTATTATAGCTATAAATTTGGAACAAGTTAGAAAATATGTAACTTCACGTATATTTCTCTAATTTTGAAC
The DNA here is from genome assembly GCA_039619475.1 of Icerya purchasi. Taxonomy (NCBI): domain Eukaryota; kingdom Metazoa; phylum Arthropoda; class Insecta; order Hemiptera; family Monophlebidae; genus Icerya; species Icerya purchasi. The sequence goes on along the minus strand of CM077116.1, from coordinate 32,059,494 downwards.
ATCCAGGTTTCCAGCTTTAAAATAAAACCCTTAGGGCGCTGAAAGCTCAAAATTTTTAAAAAATATTTTTTTTTGCCCGAGCTTATAATATATCATTGGAAAGATCACTATTTGTCGGGAACGGAACCGTATTTCATTTTCTTAACGAACCTGTCAAAGTTCCGAAAAGTTCAAAAAAACAAAAATAATTACGTTTCTCTTCCCTAGCTCCACGAATACTACAGCTGAAAATTTTGAACGCGGCTAAAAACGTGCTGATCCCCTTATATTTCTCTAGTTTATAACATTTGGATTTTCAGTTTTAAAATTGGACCCTGAAGGCGCCGAAAGTTCGAAATTTTGAAGAAAAATTTTTATTTTTCTGACGCATGTTATATACCGTTTGAAGGATCGCTATCTATCGGGAAAGAAACCGTATTTCATTTTCTTAATTGAACTTTCAAAGTTTGCAGAAAAGTTCGAAAAAGCGCGAGAATTGATTTTGTGACGCGGGTATTATAGCTAAAAATTTTGAGGAAAGTAGTAAATATGGGCATCCATGTATATTTCTCTGGTTTGGAACATCTAAGTTTCCAGTTTTAAAATTAGTGGCTTGGGGCTCTGAAAGCTCGAAATTTTGTAAAAAAAAAAATTTTTTCAAGTGTATTATTATTGGAAAGAGTGCTATTTTTTGGGAACGGACCCGTATTTCGTTTTGTTAACGAAACTGTTTAAAATTTACTAAAAGTTCATAAAATTTTGAAAAATTACGTGTAGCCACGCTTGTAATTTATGTATTGTGTTCAAGATTTTGAACAAGGTTAAAAAAATGTGCATCCCTGTTTATTTATTTACTTTGGAACATCTAGGTTTCCATCTTAAAATTCAGAACCTTAAGCGCGGAAAGCTCGAAAGTTTCAAAAATAATATTTTTTTTCCGGTCATGATCGATGGAAAGATCGTTATTTGTCGAGAACGAAACCATAAGTTATTTCCTTAATGAAACTTTCAAACCTTGATGTTCCAAACTTGAGAAATATATGTCGAAGCACATATGTTTAACCCTGTTCAAAATTTTTAGCTGTAATACTCGCGGCGCTAGAGGGGAGAAACTGTTTGAATTTTTTGGCAACTTTAAAAGTTTCTAAATACGGTTCGGAATTATGTTTAGAGACTCCCGTGGAACTGGCGTACGAATTTCGACTGTTACTGGTTGAATGTCGGATGGTAACATTATCTGTTGAAAGTTAATATCCGCACGAACGGATAATATTATTCCCCCACGCGCACAACTAGCAAGCACCGGATTTGATTGGAGAACTTTATAGTTCTTTAGTTTTAAATGTTGGTTTTGTTTTAAGTGGGTTTCTTGAATGCACGAAATAAACAGGTTTGTTAATCGGTGTTATTTTTCTTTCGGCTTTATCGGAATACGAGACTGCAGCGGTTTTTAGAATTTGGTTCGGATTGTTATAATTTGCGTTAGTAGTGCTAGTACGAGGGCTAAGAAACGGAACGGGATCGCAGGTTTCGGTTTGGTTGTTTTCATTGCGGCTTGTGTTAGTAGTGTTATGAACTGTAACGAAACGAACGGACTCACCGCATCATTGTTTAGGTGGTACGTCCGCTTGATGAAAAACAGATGCGAATAGTATTTCGATTTGTTAAACAATTTAACGCCCTATGCTAGTAAATAAATAAAAAAAAAAAAAAATTAATAATGGTCTAACGTACTGAGAGAGTCGAAAGAAAATACCGAATTGTTAAAAAATCATCACAGTAGAACGACAGTCTTTTTCACATCGCGGAACTATATCGACCTTTTTTGGTAAAGTAACCAGTTCGTCTTGAAACCGAAAGAAGTTTAATAACAAAGTAACCAAATCGCCTCGAAATTCGATTTTCCAATTAGTTACATTTACAAAATTCGTAAACTATAATTTCGATTACCGTGTCTCTCCCTCCCATTCGCCGAGAATCCAGGATGCAATCACCAACGTACACCAACCTGCCAGCAGGGAACACCAACATTCTAGCAGCCGCAGCAGAGTGATACGTAGCATCAATATTATTTCTAATTAATATTTTTTGCGTGTTTTCGTTTATATATTTATTAAATATCTTTGACGGTCGGCTATCCAAGAAAGATAGGTGTAGGGATTAACAAAATTACACATTTTAAAAAATCATAAAACCTTAATATTAGTATTATTAAATCTAAACCAATAAATAAAAATTAAATAAATAAAAAAAGGATTTAATTAATTTTTCTTTATAACCGTTACATTTCACTTCAAATTAGTCTAAGTCTTCGATTCAAATTAGTATTTTGCTTTACTGTTTTAAATTATTATTAGAAAAGATCTCTGAAATTTATTAAGATATTAAATTAAAATAGTAAAATAAAAATAGAAATTTATTCAAACAAATTTTCTCACATACTAAATAATTATAGTTATTGTTAACTTTCATACGGAATCCTCAGCGCATGAAACCTCATGCTTGACTGAACTTGTTTTATTTTTTAACAAGCAGATTTAATGATTATTTAAATATTATAACAGTGGCGCAAAAAGTCGCTTTCGATTCGCTTTGTCCCCTTCTCCTTTCTGCTCTCTTCACGCTTTTGAACCTTCTTGTATTTGTGATTCAAATCATATCCTATTCGAATGTTCTGCGTTCTCTAACGAACGATCCTTTCTTTTCGCCCAACTTTTAGTTTTGGGTCTTGCTACTCCCTTTAACGCTGCCTATATTCTTTCCTTTCCATTGCCTCCAGTTATTCCGTTGCTGCTGTCCTTTGTATTTTCCATTTCTGACCGCCTGGCTATTTAGTTATATCTCTTAATTTTTCATGTTGTTGGGTGAAGGCCGCTGGCGCGTCCAAGGTAGGAAAAAAATATATGTACGTACAAAAAGAAAATTATCCTTTTAAGAAGATATTTTTGTTTTTTGTTTTTAATTCAGTTCTTAACACCTACCACATTTAATTTTACTGCAATAGTATTAATATCGATTCCAACGATAAATGACAAAAACAGTAATAAAGAAGTATCAATCTACTGAGATAAGATACGCAAAGCTTCATACAAACTTTTGTCAGAATATCTAAAACTCGAACACGCTATCTTTCATAAATCTAATTTTAAAAATCCTTTTCTCTTGTGGCGTATTCACCTTAAACTTAGCAATAAGAAACGCTGATAAATCGCATTGATGATATAATCGTTTTTTTTTAACTTTTTTTCCTTTTTTTTTTAGAATCTATACGGTGCACCGAAAATATCGTGAAAACTTTATCAAGAGATAAAGGAAAGGTGCAATAAAAGTCATAATGCCACTTTTTATTGGGCAGCAGTGCATTCACGCGGTTTAACTAAACTAACTGAATATGACTTGTAAAAGATTAAAAAAAAAAAGAAAGAAAGAAAAAGGTTAATTTGTTTTCTTTTAAAAAGTTTCACTTTTGAAGTTTTTTGTTTTGATAATTAATATAATACCTTTCGAAATGGATGTAATGGGCAGAACAGTCAAAACTGCAGAAATTGATATAAGTAAAGGCAAGCACCTTTATTAATTACAATAAAAAAAAATATACATATATATCCTCGTAGATTTTTATTAATTTTTTATTCTCTTTAAAAATGTAGTAGTAATACTGGTAATCATCGACTTTCCATAAAGTTACTACTGCGCTATGTGTAAATATCAATTAAAGCGTTAGGTTCTTTTTATACCCGAGTTTTAATTAATAACCATTCCATAACGAAATTAAAGCAACCTTAGTAAAAAAACTGCCTACTAATAAATTATACTTTTTTTATAACTTCGAAGTACACTGTATTGTTCAGAAAAAGCTGGTTTTAATTAGTTTCTAGATTCGAGGTAAATTTTTATTTGTCTGATTAAAAGTAATCGAATAAAACTCTTTTATTCGTAGTAACAAAAGGTAGCCAATGTACTGAAAACGAAAGTAAATTATACTAAACATTGAGATACGACAAAATCGATATAACGCAGCAATAGGCCTATAATAAAAATTAAGTGCGTTACACATTTTATAAAGCACTACCGAAATCGATTTAAAAAATTACACCGCTGTAGCCTACAAAAATTACAATTTTCACTTAAAAGCGAAAAAAACAAATTCTGAGCAAAATGCCAAACTGTTAGCGATAAAATTAAAAAGCTGCGCAGTTTCTAAATATACTAAATCAAAATACCGAATGGCAGATAAGCGGTAAACGTGATCATAACAATGTATTCATTCATTATGGTTTTTCATTTTAAAAGTATATTCATTACTGCACTGGTTTAATTATTACGTTACAAAAACAGCTTACCCAATTAAAAAACGGAATCGAAAGTATTTACTTTTAATTTTACGGTTTTATTAAAACAAGTCGCGGTTATATATTTCACCGTTTCCTGTGCATACCGCGCGTAAATTCATACTTTACGCGATTTATGTGTATGGTTTATGTTTATTTAAATTACTGAAAAATTTTGTTTTCGTTCAAATACAAACAACCAAAAAATGTAGTTGTTACAGTTAAAATTAGATTTCGAATCCGTATTCTTATAAATAAATTTAAAAATACCATTTTAATCTGTACTTCATTATAATATTTGTTAATTTATGTTTTTCGGAACTACTTGAGACCAGTCAATGATTTAAGACACTTACTTTTTGTCCTAAACAATCAAATTGATACAGTTTACCCTCCCCTCAAAAAAAAGTTATTAATAATTAGATCTATTGTATTTCTTGTCATAATTTTTCTATCAAATTGAAGTTTTTTAATTTTGATTAATTTTTTTTTTATTTTTACATCAATTGTTGTTGTTTTTTTTTATATGGCTTGCATTTACAATTTGGTATTAAAATGAAATGCATAAAATTACATAAATATGTAATGTAAGATAAAAAAAATTATACTTATAAACTAGAAATATATAATGAGCAGTTCATATATGCTTCATTTCAGGCAATTAGTTTTAGTTATTAACCTAAAGATAGTTGTCTTTAAAAAATTTTGCCCATCTTACGCAAAAACTGAAATGATACTTGTGACAATCGCATAAAAATATTAAACCTTTTTTTTTGTTAATTCAACTAGAGATAATACCTAAGAAACTGACAACTGTTTTAATGTTTTCTGTTGTTTATTTACAATTCTTAAAATTATTTTTTAACATATTTTTCCGTCTTTTTACTGAAAAAGTTTTCTATTATTTAATAAATAAACGATCTAAACACTTGAGAAATCACGAAGAAATAAAATTTTGTAACTAATTTATCACTTAAAATTGTACGGATTTTCTTAAATAAAATTACAATTTTTTCCTTAAACGTTTTTGACTATTAGTTATTGATCCTATCTATTATTTCATTAATATGAGTCAATTCTAATGATATATTTTGCAAAATACTAAACCTCCGTGAATTGCTACATTAACACTTTTACTTTAAAATTAAAATTTTATACTTGTTCAAATAAAAGGTAAAAAAAATTTTACTTTCATCATATTTTATAATTTATTATCTCGATACTTTATCTGTTCAACTTACAGTTACTTTCTACTCATTCGGCTATCATTACTTTTTTTCAATACTAAAAATTTCTTCCCAGATCTCTTTAGTTGTTTATTTTCTTTATAGTTTTGAATATACTATATATTATATAGTTAAGTGTATCGCAACATAAACCGTAAGAAACTTTTCAATTTAATACATCCAATGTCAGATAAGAAACAAAGTTGTATATAATATGTAAGTATTTATGCTATATGGTGATATAATGTATAACTGTCGTTTTTATAAATTTACTTTTTAAAAAATTATATATAGATATGTGTGTGTGTAATGAAATATTTAAGTTCGAAAATTTTAGAAACATCATTACGATCACATAAATAGAGGTTTTCGATTTAATATTTTTAATTTAACTTACCACCAAAATGTTATTCTTAAAATTACATTTATGTATTTATTATTGAACTAACATTTACATTTCTAAAATCGTTTATAATTTAATATAAATATTTACAATCAAACTCCCAACCCCATAACCACTCAATATTTTCCAACGGTATAAAGTTCTAAAGATGATACCCTTAAAATTGTTTAACAATCAATACTTATCGAGTTTATATTTTACAATTTTTTACACATTTATTTAAATGCTTTTTTTTTTTATGGTCTATAATTATTTATAGTTAAAATAAAAATAAAAACTTTCTGTTATTTTTTTTCATGTAAATTTCATACCGCTAAATTTTGTTATTGAAAAAAGTGCAATTAAACAATTTTTTTCATTTTTAGTAGAAACTGGTGCTTAACTGGATTTTTTAACATACTTACAGTTATTAAAAAACAAAAAAATTAAACATTGACTAAATAAAACTGTAATTATAATAAATAATTTAAAAACATCCCTACAACTGCTGTAGTAGATATCGATTCTGATTAATTACAGACGGAAAATGCTAAATACAGATGGCATCAGCAACCATGACGTCACACACTGTGTTTCACATTAAATACATCGAATCAGAAAGTAACATCGAGGTTTGAAATTGTAAATGAAGAAAACAAAACATGAACGTTTATTTCTTTGTAAACTTGACATACAATATTCGTATTTTCGGAAGATAACATAAAATTCGCAAGACTAAATCTATCACATACATTGGACTTAATTTTGTAGAATATAGCATTGCTAATTTCAATGTAGAATTATTTTACCATTGCATTTAAAAAATTATATATTTTTATAATAAAATGCTTCACTCTTTTTTGTGAATCAAATAAATAAATGTAAGCGCATTATCAAAATAAAAAAGTGTTTATATACAATTGGAAGAAAAAACTTTATTATAGCTGATTTTTAGTTTATAGGATTGTAATTTTTCTTCTTAGTTTTACTTCTACATGTTGAACTTGGAAGTAATTGTTTTTTGATTACTTAAAACCTTAAATATTTCAGAAACAAAAGTATTACTTCCAGCGTAGCCTTCGTTAATAACGAAGGCTACGCTTCCAGCCCATAATCAGTGAAAAAAATTAAGTGAAGTTTGATATGTAAACAAATATCATAAATTCATGTGAATAGTTTGGAAGAATATAGACCAGTGGCGGCTCGTGAGTAACAGAAGTGGAGGTTCACAATTAAATATATTAAATATTAAACAAATATTTATTGAAAAAAATTTATCAAAAACTATATACATATATACGTATGTATGTATGTGTCTCTGTGTGTGTGCGCATATTAATAATTTTCAGTTAAAAGTCTTGTAAACTAAATCTATTCTTCTATCTTTTTTTAAAGAAAAAAAATCTATAACAGTTTCATAAAAGTTAGGAATATTGTGGAACATTTGTTTTTCAATTGATAACATAGCTAAAGCATTTAACCTGTCTTCACACATTGTGCTACATAAAAATGTTTTAATTCGTTTTAGTGTCAAAAAACTCAGTAAGAATATAATTAGCACTTTTTATCCTTAAGAAAATTACAATTTTAGGTAAAAACTACGTTACTATTGAAAATATTCGAATGAATATATGCGGTCCATCATTAAAAACTAAACTGTGTTCCCAATGATGGACTGTGTATACATATTCAAAACGTTATTAGTATTTTTAAAAGTGATATGGTTTCTACCAAATATTTTAATTCTAATTTTAATAATATGAACTGTGAAAACTCGTTATATATTTTTATTTAAGACCATTAAAAACAAACAAAAGTTAAAATTTTGTAAAATGTTGGTTGTTATGTAATATTCATATTTTATCATTATTTTAATTTATCAATTATTACAATTATTTTGAATTTGCTTAAAAAGAAAAACAATTAAATTTTTATGCTAAAATATCCAGCCAACATCTTGAACAGTATCAGTTTTACATAATGCATGTCTCACTAACAAGAGAATAAAATGACAAATTATAAGATACAGTAGAAATTAGTCATAAAAACATTCAAAAAGCTGAATAATCTGGTCGTTGTATCCCATATCAAATAAAGCATTATAATTTTTTAATGTTCAAAATTTACTACTAATGAACATTTCATTACGAAAATGACCTGAAATATTTTATGGCATAAATTACGCTGAATAAGCAATCATTTATTTATAATTATAACTGCACATATGTATTTCTTAGTCAAAAACACGAACAACACACTTTTTTTTTTTTGTACATAAAAGTATGAAAATAAAAAAACTTAAATCAGTATAAAGCAAGAGTAAGAGGAAAGAAACTGTACCAAAACGGAAGTGGTTTGATATTTTCTTACTTTTGAAGAAATTTGTAATTTTTCGATTTTTTATTATAACAAAATAAGTATAGTAATATCTTTTTCTAATATTTTTTGCAATGATCTTACCACAGGTTTTCATCAATGTTATGTTTATAATAAGCATTTTATATGTCACACTAACAAAATAAACAGAACAAAAAATAATGGTATATCTGTTCTGTTTATATAAATTTCATTTCTTCATTGAGAAAGATTAAGGATGATGTTTTTGTTAAATTCATCTGCATAAATCTTTCAAAACTAAATGATAATTGGTATGCCGTTGTAACCAATTTTTACTGTATTTCAATATTTGGAAATTATAATGTTGACAAATAGAACCACAGTAATTTTAAACACATAACAGTTTTTAAATGTACAATATTGTACTAACTTGTATATGTATGCAACGCAATAATGCAACCGATATAATATAGATGCAGTAATACACTTTTCTTATAAAATAAAAGTAAAAATAAACATATAAATATAATCCAGTGAAATTGTATTTCCTTCAAAATTCAAATATGAGTATAAACAGTAAAAAAATTTAAACATATAATCGTTTTATGAAAATTTATCGATTAATTCTGTTTACAATCAAATTCACTTCATTAAAGTATTGCCCAACTACAAAATATAATCTTGCAATAACAACGCCTATCGTTTGGTTCACACTTCGAGTGTGCTCCATCAAGCCTATGTAACACATGCACTAACACAACATCATTTTTGTCTTTCTGACACACTACTACATTGTACTTACACGGTTTTCGATCGCACGTGCTACAAGTAGCCTTCACACTAAAAGAATACCGGACATAACTCAATTACCTTTTAAAAATGTAAAATCAATTTATTTTTAACATTAATTTTACTAATAGTGATATATAAATAATAAATATAAATAAAAACATTGGATTCTACTTTTTTGAAGTTGAATCCAGGGTGTTCACGTGCGAATGTGAACACATGAACGAGCAGCCACTGATATGAACAGATTGGAATAAATCGTTAAAATATAATCATTTACTTTCCAAACTGCCATATGATGGTGTTGTAATAATAGTCATAGTATTCTTTACTCAATCACCAAACGCTGTACAAAATTAGGATCCAATATATGTGATAGATTTAATTTTGCATCAAATTTGAATGACAAATTGCTAGCTGCTATCATGTGTTATTTGTTATGCTCTACTTGTTGACATTATCAAACTTTTTAACTACATTAATAATTAATAATTAAAATAGAATGGCAGTTAATGTTAATGATGACGATAAGTTCTTAACTTCAATTAAAAATTCTGATAAGTTTATAAATTTATAAATTAAAAATTCTTTTGTTACTTTTCGAAGTTTGGATGTTGATGCTGAAAAAGCTCCACTTTTTTGAAACATGCACGTGATAAATCATTAAGTGGTGCTTTAAATATTATTCTTGAAACATTTTTACCGGGTTCATATCAAAAAATATTACCAAAAAAACAGCAAGTTAATTGCGAAATGGAAAAAAGTTGATTCTCATATACCTGCTTTTTTACATCAGCGACTTACGGCGTATGTAAAATATGTTTATCAAAGGTATACATCTGCACAAAATGCATATACTACTGACAAAATCAGAAAAAAGGAAGATAATGATATTTTATATGTTAAAAGTGAAGGAAATCCAAAACTACATTACCTACAGTGACCAAAATTGAAATCCAGACACTGTGTAAAGAAATAAATATGTGCTCAGAAAGGGAGTAAAAGAGCTGTTATGGATTCCGTGTTTTTATCAGAGTGTAACATGAAGCCTGGGGAATGGAAATGCTAAAAAAATAAATCGAAAAAATAAAAAGAAGCCTAATGCCGAGCAAAGTTATAAAAAAACTGCATTTATGTAGGCAAAATTGAAATCTAGACACAGCAGAAATGTTACGAGTGCATGCACATACAAGACAGCATAAGGTCCAGTTTCTCAAAAAGATGAGTAATAATATACACTCAGTAATCGCTTATTCATTTTGCAGCAATACACGCGAACTGCAGCATACTATGTCCATTCTATGTGCGAACCTCCACAATCCCCGGATTGTAATATTATTGAGAATTTGTGGGATTATGTCGACGATAAACTCTGCGAATGGCCAATTTCAAGTAAAAAACACTTGCAGGAACGTATCATAGAGGAATGGAACAACATCCCAGCTTCTTATGTCCAGCGTTTGGTTGCATCAATGCCACAAAGGATGAAGGCCGTTTATGAGGCTAAGGGTCTACACACCAAATATTAAAACTAGTCATTCTTTGTGTTTTTTAACGTTTTTTTACCATTTTAGTGAGATTTTTCAGTTCTGTCCAGATTTTAATTTTGCTTTGAGAAGTACAATTTTTTTCGTAATTTCATTGTTATCATGGTTTTGTAATTTTTTTTTCTTTTTTTTTTCACGTATGTGTTTATGACAATGTATTTTTTATTTTAGTAACAAACCATGCACCAATACATTCCTTCTTAACCTCCTTATAGACGTATATTCATTTCTTTTGACGGTGTCCGGATTTCAATTTTGCTCACTGTATGTAGCAGGGGCAGCTTGTCCAAGGGGCTCAAGGGCGCGAACCTCCCTGTGTGTTTTCAAAAAAATACATAATATTTAATTACTTCAAGAAAAAAAATCAGTGTTACGAATAGAATTTTTAATTTTAAAATATTTTTTTTTTTTGCAAGAGTGCATTTTAAAAATAATTGAAAAATACGCATTTTCCGCGATTTGTTGAACGAGCAGCTGAAACAACCGATAACAGTTATCGGGTTCATGCATACTGTGCTGGAACTGTACGATCTACCCGTATTGTAGTATACCGTCAAGGTCGTTAACTGCTGATTTTTTGGTCACATGATATTAGCAACCAATAATATAGTATGTGGGCTCAGAATATTTGAGCCTCCAAACCGCATATAAAATACACACGAAAAACGAATAAAGCCGAAGTTTTCCGAGCGTAACTTAAAGGTGTCTGAGTGCTCCCGAAAAGGGAATCCTCGTCAATTTTACACGTGATTATAACCGGTTTTAACAATATATCCGCGTCGCGCGTCGCGTCGTCAGTTTACCCAGTGTAGCTCATTGCTTTAATTTGCTGTTTTTTTTGTTCTATTTTTATCCTTGTTTCTCTTCTTTAACTAATACATTTTGCGATATAGATTTTGTTACTTTTGAATGGAAACACTGCTTTTTGTCGACACTTGTTTTAAAGTGATTTTTCAAACATTCAATATTTTTAATTCATCTAATTAAACGTTTAAATTGAATTATTATTAACGTTAATTTTTAAAAAATGATGGATAATAAAATTAGTAATATTTTAAAAGGAAATTTTAAAATTCTTCCATTATCAGAAAAAGTTAGAATTAAGAAGCTAGGCAGGCTTATACCCATATTAAATTTGAACCTACAAGATAAAGTAGATACACATACTTTTACATTACATTTTCCAAAAGAAATTTATAACAAATTCAAACGGATATGTGGATGTGAGGCTATTAATCGCTTGTTTTGTTTTCCTTGTGTACTTTTCGTTAAAGATGGAACCTACATGACATGGGCACGGTTAGGATTTAATGATCTAAAACATTTAAATCAAAGAGCAATAAAAGCACGAACTATCAGCTCGTCATATGAACTGTTGTATGGAACTAGCTTTAATGGGTTCTGTAAATATTGCTCTTAAATTAGATTCTGCTTATAGGTTAAACGTAATGAAACATAATGAAGAAGTATCTAAAAATAGGTATATATTAAAAAGAATAATTAACTGCATAAAGTTTTGTGGTAAGCTAGAACTGGCTCTAAGAGGACATGATGAATCAGAAGATTCTCAAAATCGCGGAGTTTTCAGGGAATTAATTGACTTTTATCGGAACTAGATATCATTTTAAAAGAACACTTAAATACTGCCACCATTTTTAAAGGTACGTTTAAGATAATATAAAATGACATCCTAGAAAGTATGTTGGAAGTGTGTCAAGAAGAAATTAAAAAAGAGATTAAGGAAACTGAATTTTTGAGCCATTCAGTGCGACGAAACCACAGATATATCAAATCAATGTCAAATGGTAATAATACTAAGATATTTACATAATGAAAATATACATGAACGGTTTTGGAGTTTTTTAAGAGTAACTGATAGGTCAGCTGATAGTTTAACACAATGCATAGAAACTGAATTAGATAAATTAATTGGAGACTCGCCTTTTAAGCTAATTGCTCAAACTTACGATGGAGCAAATGTAATGAGCGGTTCTACAAATGGTGTACGGGCGAAGACAAAACAAAAATATAAATACGCTCATTTTATTCATTGTTATGCGCACCAGTTGAATTTAATTATGCAAAAAGCAACGAGCCAGGACTCCAAAATTAGAATCTGTTTTTCAAATTTTGTCCGCTATACCAAGCTTTTTTTCAAATTCTACCCATAGATGTGATGTACTGCAAGAAATTGTAAACCGGAAATTACCTAGAACTGTCACTACACGTTGGAATTATAATATGCGTAGAGTGAATATTGTTTTCGAAAATCGAGAAAAATGAATAGAATGTTTCGAAGAAAGCGTATAGTTTCCGAAGAACCTTAGAAGACCCGGTTTTTATATTTTGGCTTACCTTATTCCATACAATTATGCCACATGTAAATGTATTATTTAATAAATTTCAATCTAAAAATAAAGACAGCACCCGGCAGCTTTTGAGAAATAAAGAAAACTTCGACAAAATTGTATCCACTATTCGACATTTAAATATAACAGCGATAATGAAAATAAACAACGAAAAGTGGACCAGGAAAATAAAGAAAATAAAAATTCGGCTATTGCTGAAGAAGTGTGTGACACCATAGTTTTTCAAGTAAAATATAGACTGTCTTATAGAGGCCACTTAGAAGCTGCATTATAATTTTACAAATTATTGCAAACAGTTTCCCAGATCAATTTTTGAATCCGTTATTCAATTTTATCCTGTGTTGGAAAAAAATAAGTTAAAGACTAAACTCGAAGTAATATTTATTCTAGATTAGATTTTCAAGGCATTGTTGGTTGTTTAAATATGTCTTGGATATTTCAAAATGAATTGCGTGAAACATTCAGCGAAACAGTAAAACTGATTGAAATTATTTTAGTTATTCCAGTATCAACTGCTGAGGCAGAGCGATATTTTTCCACTCTTAAAAGAATAAAAATGTTTTTGAGGAATTCAATGAGTGAAGATCGCCTTAATAGCTTAACAATGCTATCTGTAAATAAAAGTTTAATACACAATATTCCAGAATTTCATGAAAAAGTTATTGAAAATTTTGTTTCAAAAAAAGATAGAAGATTAAACTTTTTATATAGAAATTAATTTTTTTAAAAATTGATTTTAGTTATCATATTTTTTACTTGTTTTTTTTTTAAATGTTTTGTTATTTATTGAATTTGTGTATATTTTCTCGGATGAAATATTCGTTATCGTCGTTAGTGCCGTTTCTCCTCAACAGGAGATTTTGCGTAATATACATTCGTATTTTGGACTATTATTTAAACAAGTCTTTACGAGAAGTCGTAATTTTCAAATTTCTTCTTTTCCAAAATAATTTCTTATTATCGTTCTTATACATCGTCATAACCTAATTTTACGCTATAAGTATTATTCCTTCGTTGACACTATGATTATCAGTTTTTTTTTTCCATATTTTGTAGAACCTCATTAGTTACAAAGTACACTCAACAGATTATCATCTTTTTTTAATTAAATCAGAATTTGAACGCATTAAACCCGTTTTATTTAGTTTAAAACATGAACAAAAAAGCAGGGTAAGTTTACGTCATTACATTTTTTAAATTATTGTAATTTTATATTAGAGCCCCCTAGATTTACTTGCCACGAGCCGCCATTGCTATGTAGTTAATTTTAACATTCCATCTTGCAACTGTTATGACTTTAAAAAATTTTCTTTAGTTTGTAAACATTTTTGTGCGGTATTTATGTATTATCTCGACTATGGTTATGAAAGATTATCTAAAAAATATCTAAATAACCCGTTTATTTCCATGAGTGCGTCTAAAAATTTGTCCGCTTTTGAACCACCAAGATTTGAAAATTATGAAAACATTTCTATTGAAAATTTCAAATCAAGTTCAAACGCAAATGAGAAGCATGACTCTGATTTAAGCAATGTCAATTTGGTTAGAATGAATAAGAGATTCAATACTGAAATTCAAGAACTTTGTAAGGAACTGTCAGATCCCACTTACTCTTAGAAACACATTTCAGAAGATAAAGGTAAACAATTCATAGTTGATTACAAAAAGTTGAAAGAACAATGGGTAAATTTTATAAAAAAAGACAATGGATTAGTTTTATTAAAAAGACAACAGTCAACTTCAGATGACCTGCCAACAAGAAAGAAAACAAAGTCAGTATTACATATCTAGCTTTTATTATATAATTCTCTAAAGTTAAAAAATTATTTAATAATTGCTCAAGTAGTTCCTAAGTTTAAAATTCAAATGTATTATAAAATTTGAACTAGAGTTTTCAAACTTGTGAAATAATATAAATGCCATCTTATGAAGAACAAGACAAATGCGATTCATTTTATATAGATCTTAATTACAACTTGAATTACGCTCTCCTAGATTCATAATAAAAATGAAACTCAATCACGTCTATTAAAAAAAGATTTCTTATACCATTCATGTGAAATATGTAGTATGTGAAAAATTAACTTGCACTCCACAACAAACGTGAAATACTTTTGTAGCGTGGTGTGTATCAGGCTACTAAGAAATACAGTGTTGCCGAAATGAACTGCAGCAAATTTAAAGAACGGTATATTTCGCCAAAGTGTACATCAAGTGTGAACGTCGCCGGAATGATAAATAAACATTGATCGCATAAAATTGACAGCCATATAGTTCGACATCGATATCTGAATAATCTTAACTTTAACAGTAGAAAATAGACGTGTACATATGGCGAGTAAATGACAATTCTTATAACGCGGGGTAAACAATTGTATGAAAAAATTAAATTAAAATTATGACGGAATTGTTTACAAAATTATTATTAAAATTATTATTTATCGAAAGTATTTACAAAATGGTTATTTATCGGAAGTATTTACAATTATTATTTATATACAAAATTATTTATAGTTTTTTGTAGTGTACACCTACAATCCCTCCCTTTGTAAAAAATAAAAAAAATGGAACATTAATTATTAAATAAAACGTACCGGAGGTTTAATACTCCTGCCAGATCTTGTGGTAACTTTCTCATGGAAGGATCGTGGGATGTGGTTATTCTGTTGTCGGTTCTGTACCGGTTGGTCATCACCACTAAATGGAAGTTCTTCAAAGTTCGTCTGTAAATCTGAGTCCAAGGTCGGTGACGTTCTTAATATTCCTCTGGCTGAAGCTGGGGAGGTGACTCCTTGGTTATATTCGTTGCTATCTGTGGATGACGTTGTTGGGAAATTGTTATCTGGACGTTCACTTTCTAGAAAAAATGCTGGAATCACGCGGTCCATTGAGACTGTGCGTTGGTCCGTTCTGTAATCTAGGGTGAGCACTTTTCCTTTATGTTTCAGTACTCTAAATGGTCCAGTGTACGGCCATTGTAGCGGGGTGTGAGTTGCATCATCTCGTACTAAAACATGTGTGCAGGTTGCCAGTTCTAGTGCTACAAAGATTGGATTCTTGCATTTATGTGTAAACAGTACCGGCCGGAGTGTGTTCATAGCTGCTTGTAATGAGCGGACATATGATTCTGTGGCCTTGGTAACATCAATTCCTTCATCATCCTGCCAAAGTAATCCACCTGGAATCATAAGCTGAGTGCCAAATGCTAATTGCGCTGAAGAAACATTGGCATCTGATTTTATTGCTGTACGAAGTCCTAGTAAAACCAGTGGTAGTGAATCTAGCCAATCACCAGCAACGCACTTCAATGCTGTTTTCAGTGTTCGATGCCATCGTTCAAGTGCTCCATTGGCAATCGGATGATATGCTGTTGTTTTTATGTGGTCCACTCCCAGAATCCTTGTCAGTTCGGTAAAAAGTATACTTGTGAATTGCCTGCCACGATCTGAAGTCAAACGGTGTGGTACTCCATAACAGGAAACCCATTCTCGAACAAAAACGGTAGCGATTGTATTTGCCAATATATCAGCCAAGGGTATGGCTTCCGGCCAGCGTGACCATCGATCAATGAATGTGCATAAGTATGTGAATCCTCTGGATTCGGGTAGCGGGCCCACAATATCGATATGGACATGTTGGAATTTCTGCGACTCTGGGAATTTTTCCAGTGGTGATTTTGTATGCCGGTTAACTTTTGACAGTTGACATGGTTGACATGCCTTGACCCAAATTCGGATGTCCTTCGTTGCATTCGGCCACCAGTATTGTGAAGTAATAGCTTTTACTGTGCTGTTTTGGCCACTGTGTGCTATGTTGTGGATGGAGTTGAAAATTTTCTGCCGAAGCCGTTCTGGTATGACTGGTCGTTGGATTCCCTGGAAAATATATCTCGTTCTACTATTATAAACGTGTGATTGCCGTATCCATTTTGGCACATCTGCTCGATCTCTACATCTCCATTCTGACTTGCTGCAATTTCTGAGAAGGAAGTTGATTGTGGAACTGCATTGACTGTTTCTACCCGACTCAACGCGTCTGCCACCACATTAGATTTGCCTTTGATATATTCAAATCTGGGTGCATATTGCAGGATGAATTCGATTAATCTGGTACGACGGTCCAGCATTCTCTTTTTTCCTGTCTGCGGTCGTAAGAAAGTTAGTGGTTTGTGATCTGTGCGAATTGTAAAATCTTTACCTTCTAATTGATAGGTGAACTTTTCGATGGCCCGGGCGATTGCATATAGTTCCTTGTCGTATGCACACCACTTTTCTTGAGCTGGTGTAAGTCGTTCTGATAGGAATGCTAACGGCTGCCAACTGGATTCTGCTTGACAACGTTGTTCTAGGACGGCTCCAACTGCTATATCTAAAGCATCAGTTGTTAATCTGAGTTCTGCGTTAGAATCTGGGAAGACTAATTCTGCTGCTTCCTGTATTCCTATCTTTGCCTGTTGATGGACTGCTAATAATTCCTCTGTCCATGTGATTGGTGTTTTATCGTTACGCCGAGGATGACCACGCAGCAGGTCGGTAAGTGGTGATAGTGTTCATGCTGCATTGGGGTAACAATTACGATAAAAATTTAGGATACCTAGCTGCGTTCGAAGTTGTGCGATGGTTTTTGGTGGTTGTAGCAAACGAATAGCTTCCAGACGTTCCCTTGTTGGTCGAAAACCACAGGCGCTGATATTGTATCCTAAAAAGTTGATATCTTCCTTCAAGAAATGGCATTTGGCTATGTTGATGTGGAGGCCAGCTGCATCTAAACGTTCCAGTACTGCTCACAAATGTGACATGTGTTCCTCTTCTGTTTTGCTGAAGATAAGGATGTCATCCAAATACACAAAAGTGTTGGGCAGGTCCTTCAATACGTCATCTATAAATCGTTGCCAGGTCTTTGGGGCGTTCATGAGTCCAAACGGCATTCGTATATGTTCGTATAGTCCAAACGGAAGGACTATTGTGGTTTTTTCCTGGTCATTCTTGTTGATGGGAATGTTATAGTACGCACGAGTAATATCAATATTTGAGAAAATTTTGTTACCGTGGAGCCCAGCGAAAGCATCTTCCAGACGTGGCATTGGGTATTCGTCTCGCTTGGTAACTGCATTTAATTGTCGGAAATCGCCGCAGAGTCGAATATTACCATCTTTCTTGGCTACCACTACTGCTGGAGAGCTCCATGCTCCTTTGGATGGCTGTAAGATACCAACTTTTACCATTGTATCCACTTCTAGTTTTGCTCGTTTCCAGATGTCTGGCCGGAGGCGTCGAGGTTTTGAGCAGATCGGTGGTCCAGCAGTTTCAATGTGAAGTGCGACATTGTGTTTGATCGGTGGGAGCTCCTGTCGGGCTTGAGTGATTGAAGGAAATTCGCTCAGCAGCTGTGCAACGCTATTGTTGATGGATACCACATGAATGTTGGAAGCTGTTGTAGTTCCTTCACTGGTTGGTACTGATGTGAGATTTCGACTGTCTAGCAAGCGTTTTCGTGTTAGATCTGGAATCAACTGAAATTTCGCTAGGAAATCGGCTCCTAGAATCCCGTGTGGTACATCTGCTACTATTAGTGTCCATTTGAACGTGCGTGTCAGGCCCAATGATAGGTTAGTTTCAACTGAACCATATGTTGTGATCGGTTTCTTGTTGGCGCCTTCTAATCGAAAACCTGGGTTCCAACTGTTCGTACTTCAACTGCTTTCCAATATGTTCTGGTATAATCGAAACGTCTGAACCAGTGTCGATGAGGAATGTGCACTGCAATTCTTGGTCCCGAACAAACATCCGCTGCGACTTAGATTGTATCGAAACAGTTGCAGCCATCCTGTTTCGATTTTTTAGTTTAACTGTTGCAATTTCGGATCGAACATGCTGCATCCTTTTCGGCATTTCCGCGAATCCTTTTCAAACTTTGCATGGAAATAACATACGCCATCTTTGAAAAAGTTTTGACGCTCCATCAGCCTGGGTCGGGATTGCGATCGAGGTCGTCTTCTTTCATCTGCTAGTTGCGTGCAGGCGCAGGTGGACTGAGTAGTTGGTGCTCCCGTCGCCATCTGCATGGTTAGCGTTTCGATCGTCTTGGTAAGTGAAGAAATAGCCGTATGTATCTCATTCATCTCCATCTGTAACTGACGCTGTTCCTGGATTTTTGCTATCTGGAAAGGCACAGTGGCTGAATTTGCAAGTGGACTCTGCATTGCAAGTCGATCGGTGTAGAGCATGTCTGCTGTTTTCGCTGCGTCCTCCAGGTTTTTCTCAGACGTTATGCCAGTGACCAAGCTTCGGATGGACTGGTCTATATTCTTTAGCCATAGACGCCAGAGAACCAATTCATGTTTCGCATTGAGTGGCCCAGATCCAAGTAATCGTTTCATTTCTGCCAGTATCTGCGATGGTTTGCCGGAGTAGGTGCGTGCCGATAACAATTCATCGATCTGTTGCTCTTGTGCAACTCCAAACGTGGACAGAATGGTCTCTCGGGCTTTCTGGAATTTATTTCTCTCCGATGACCGGATAACTTCTGCGATCGCCAGTAACACTTCATCTGGTAAGGCCGGATAGATAGTAGACATCTTTTCGTCATCGTCCGTGATATTGTAGCTTTTCAGTACCGCTTCGACCATTAGAAACCACAGATCCGGATCGTTTTTGATGTATCTTGGAATGTTGACTCGGTGCAGAAGTCTCGGTGTTACTTCTGTGAGGCCGGATGCGGTTGAGGAGTCTTCTGCTTCTTCCATTGTTGCCAGCGCTGCAATGATTTGTTGCTAAGCAATATCGATTAAGTGCGGCACGGTGGTTCCAAAATAATCGTGGTCCCCAATTGTAGCGTGGTGTGTACCAGGCTACTAAGAAATACAGTGTTGCCGAAATGAACTGCATTAAAGAACGGTATATTTCGCCAAAGTGTACATCAAGTGTGAACGTCGCCAGAATGATAAATAAACATTGATCACATAAAATTGACAGCCATATAGTTCGACATCGATATCTGAATAATCTTAACTTTATTAAAGAATATTTTATCATCCTGTTTGTTAGTAACTATAGTATAAAAAATAAATGCTAAAATAACAAAAATTTTGTTACTTACGTATTAGTTTGTTATTTTAGCATTTATTTTTTATACTATAATCTTAACTTTAACAGTAAAAAATAGACGTGTACATATGGCGAGTAAATGACAATTCTTATAACGCGGGGTAAACAATTGTATGAAAAAATTAAATTAAAATTATGACGGAATTGTTTACAAAATTATTATTAAAATTATTATTTATCGAAAGTATTTACAAAATGGTTATTTATCGGAAGTATTTACAATTATTATTTATATACAAAATTATTTATATTTTTTTGTAGTGTACACCTACACTTTCATTTCTTAATCTTATGAAGTAAACGAACTAAAAGGAATGAGAAACATTTATTTACCATTAACAAAAAGCGACGATTTGAAATGGTAATTTGTATATTTTCTTTTGTATGTTACTATTGCTATCTAGAGACATTTTATACATAAAGGATTTTAGATAATGTACGAAGAAAATCAATATTTTTACTATAATTGCATATATTAGCAGCCAAACTATTAAAAAATGTTTAATGCAATAACAAAATGTTGTTTATAAAATGCAATAGGTTTGAAGTAAATATTATCTGATTAATGTTTCTTCATTTTATAAAATTAATCAAATTCTCTTTTTTTTTTGTAAGATGACATTTATCTCAAATTTTAAAACTAGTTCAAATTTAATAATACATTTGGATAGCAAAAAAAGTCTAATTAGATTAGTTTTCATTTGTTACATACTAATTGCATTATATTGTTGCGTTAAATAGATTTAAATTTTTTTTTCAAATAACGTTAGCGACACATTTTAAAAATTTGTTATTGTCATAAATTTTTATTTCATTTAATGTACTTTTTATAAAACAATTATTTAAATTAATTTTTATATGGTAATTTTCTGAACCCTATAAATGAATTATGATTGTCTGATATTATTTAGGCAGAAATTTGAAATAAAAATAGCAGTTTGCCACATTTTCAGAATGTTTTATTCAACCAGGAAATTTACTTTACGTTTAAAAATAAAATATGTTGGTATAAAATAACACGTAACTTAATATTACAATAATTAATTTTCAACTTTTATTTACTGTTTATGTATTAAAATTCACATTGTTTCTGTATATTAATTAAATTTACATGTTTTTTCTTTTGTATAAATTACAAATAAGAGACTATAGTCCAGTTTGTTTTGTACTTTATTTTGCACCGTTACTATTTGCTTCAATTATATATTTTCTTCATCTTCAATATCAAACCTCGATGTTATCATATGATTCGATGTTTTTAATGTGACGTCACACACCGTGTATCACGTTAAATACAACGAATCAGAAAGTAACATCGAACTTGTAAATTTAATTAATATACAGAAACAATGTAAATTTTAATACATAAACAGTAAATAAAAGTTAAAAATCGATTATTGTAATATTAAGTTAAAAAAAATGTAAATCTATTTAATGCAAATAATATGTAACAAATGAAAAGTAATCCAATTAAACTTTTTTGCTATTATATGTTCAATTACATAGTAAAATTCAAATGGATTATTAAAATTTGAACTAGTTTTAAAATTTGTGCAATTAGATAAATATTATCTAACAAAAAAAAAAGGGGGGATTTGATTAATTTTATAAAATGAAATTTCTTTACTGGGGCGCCATCGGTCAGCAATGTTGGTAATCAGCATTTTGGCTAGTTGGCCATATTTTTGATCAATTTTTATTTATTTATTTTTTTGACTTTTAAATAGCCTACATTGTTTCTCTTGATTCCATAAATTAACTGTCCAAATTTCATCAAAATCAGATGGATAGTTTTGGAATCCATTGAGGTCAAACAGAATGACAGGTAGAATGACAGAACGATATACATTCCTTTTTATATATATATAGAAGATTAAGTTTAGTGTTGCGACCATTTAACAATGGTAAATGTGGTCTACTACAATTCACAAATGTTAGATGTAAGCATGTATGGGGGGAGGGTGAAAAATAAATAAAAATGAAAAAAAAGAAATACAACTATAAAGGTAAACTTAAAAATCAAAACCTTATCTAAATACAAAATTTCATTCAAATTATATTCACAAAACATGAAATATTTTATAACTAATTTATGAATTTAAAGCCCTTAACATACAACTTTGCTTTTCAATACTGAATGCAACAAAAATGTAGGGGTGCGTCCAATTTGCTTTCCAGATGGTTGGAAAATGTTTTTAATGACTGCACACATTGATTGTTATGAATATATTTCTATATGTTTTTTATTAGAAAAATTATATTTTAGGTATGTAAAGTTGCTGGCTTTATCTGTTGGTTTATTCGTTATTAAAACAGATAAAAATCGTCTTGCAATTTTATATATGATCAGCTGTTTTCGAACCATTTTGAAAAAATTACCAACTAAATCACTGCAAAATGTAATAAGGGTATACTGCACATAAGGGGTTTATTAAAATGTGCACAACATATTCGCAGTAATTCACTTTCACAAACAAATATACATATATGTAAATACGCAAAACATTTAACATCTGCATATAAATAGGATAGTCCTTTGTATATTAACCAATTTTTTTTTTCTTTTTTTGTTTAGTAGCTATTAAAAAGAAGTTTTTTTTTTCTTATTTAAATATAAAATTAATACAAAAAAAAAAATTAACTTTTTGTTATGATATTTTTGATTCGTTTATGTTATTTTTTTGTTGTATATTTTTTTTACTGTATGTGTAGCACATGATTTTCGAACCGCCATTATGTGACCGCTCGCTGATCAGCTGAAAGCCAAGACTGATCCCTTTTTTGCCTATTCGTTCTGGAATTACCTGCTCACATGTTTTGCCTACCATATGTTTTATTGCTTTGCACTACCAGTATTGACACCACGCCCCATACACGAAGACACTACAAGAGCTGATGATCAACGATATCCAAATTTTTTTTTTGCCAATTTACAACTAGCACTATGGGCTATTTAGTAAATTTAATATTTTAGTAAAAATGGCTTGCTGAAGAGCCCTGTCCAGTGACAGGGCCTCACTTAACATATATACCAGATACAGTTTATATTAGGTCCATCACTATTGTCCTCTTCAGTCTGCGAGTATCAGCAGAATTATTTAACAATGCGGCTGCCATAGCATTGGGGTGTGACCCCAGTCTTGCAGTGTACTGTTTTGCTGCTCGTACGATTTCGTCCTTCACGTAATTTATTTTTAGGTCCTTATGTAGAGCTTCATTGGTTATGTACCATGGTGCGTTTACCATTATTCTTAGGAGTTTGTTTTGCAGCCTTTGGATGATTGCTACGTTACTCTTCTTCGAACAGCCCCACAGTTGACAACCGTATTGCCAGACTGGTTTAATAACTTGGTTGTACAGCAGTAGCTTGTTTTCCAGTGCTAGTTCCGACTTCTTCCCTAAGAGCCATAACATCTGCCTGGCTTTAATGCATATTGCGTTATGCTTTACTATTATATGTTTTTTCCACGTTAACCGTTTATCCAGGTATAAACCCAGATATTTGGCTTCATCTTTGAGTGGTATTATTCTGCCGTTCATTGATACGTTAAGTTCGTTTACTTTCCGATTTGTGAAGGTTACGTGCGTCGATTTACTTTCATTTACCTTGATACGCCATTCCATAAACCAGTTAGACAGCCTATCGATCGACCGTTGTAGAGACTCATTTGCCTTTACTGGGCACTCCTCTGAGCACAAAATAGCCGTATCGTCAGCAAAGGTAGCAACTTCGACGTCTGTCAGGGTAGGAATATCAGCAGTGTATATGAGGTACAACAACGGCCCCAATACACTGCCCTGAGGCACTCCTGCTTCTATCGGAAATATTTGCGATTCTTCATTACCGTATTTGACCGAAAAGAATCTTTCACAAAGATAAGATTCGAGGATATTGAATACCTGAAGAGGAAATTGGCATTTTATTTTGTAAAGTAGTCCATTGTGCCAAACTTTATCGAATGCCTGGCTAACATCCAAGAATATGGCGTCACAGACTTTTTTCTGCTCTAGAAATGTTACTATCTTATCAGTAATGCGGTGTACTTGTTCGATGGTTCCGTGTTTAGCTCTAAAACCAAATTGGTGGTCTGGTATTATTTTTTTCCCTTCAACTATAGGCATTAGTCGCTTGAGCATGATTTTTTCGAATATCTTAGAGAGTATCGGTAACAAGGAGATTGGTCTGTACGACGTCAGTTCGGTTGGCGGTTTGGATGGTTTCTTGACAATTATAATTTGCGAGAATTTTAACTGAATGGGAACATATTGAAGTCGTATTATGGCATTAATAATGTAGGTTAATAATACCAATCCTTTTCTTGGCAGTTCTTTTAATACTTTCGCTGAGATTAAATCATAGCCAGGAGATTTGCGAGGATTCATCAAGTTTATGACCTTTTTGATTTCTGCGGGGGATGTTAGCCTGATTGGTTGAGACATATCGGTGTTGTCTGTCCTAGGAGGGGAACTCATATTTCCACAGTTCGGTTTGAAGGTATTGGCTAAGTGTTTACCAAATTCTTCAGCTTTCTCAAGGTCAGATCGAGCCCAGCTTCCGTTTGGTTTTCTAATTGGATGTGCTGTTTCTTTAGGTTTCTTCAAATTGCGTACTGCTTTCCATAGAGAATAGTCATTATGTGGTAAGGGAGACAGAGTAGATAAGTGCTCTTTAAAGGATTTATTTTTTAAGTTTTGCAATAACTTTTTAACTCTTTTTGTTTGGTAGTTCAGTGTTGCTTTGTCAGAAGGAAATCGATATCTTTGCCATCTTTTTCTTAGCTGTCTCTTGAGATTTACTTCACGTTTTATTTCTGCAGGATAGTAAACAGATGGTTTGTATACACTTTTATCTTTATTTGGTGTAGCCAGCCAAGCCGCCTGTTGCACGAGATTATTGAAGTATTCAATAGAGCTTTCGATATGCTTCTTGCATTTTAACGGTATTTTTAAATTGATTTTTTCCTCCAGCTGGTTACGAAATAAATCCCAATTTGTATGCTTTGTAAAGATCTTTGGTCTACAGGGTTTTCTGATAATGTTACTGCTTAGTGTCAGTCGCACTGGTGAGTGATCGGAAGATAAGTCATTGTCTGATTTTATATCAATGAAGTTTCCTGGTAGTCCTCTGGTTATGAAGAAGTCCAGCAAGTCTGGTACTTTCATTGGATCAGTTGGCCAATAAGTTGGAGTGCCAGGAGATATAACCGTGCTGTTATTACCATTTATTGCCAGTTTTAATTGCTTACCTCTTGTCAAAGTAAGCCTAGATCCCCAATATGTGTTCTTGGCATTGAAATCGCCACCAGCTATATAGGTAGGCTCGAGGGTGCTTAAAAAAGCACTGAACTGGCTTTGCGTTATGCAATGCTTTGGTGGACAATAAACTGCTGATGCGACGAAAGGTTTATTTAGTATACAATTTAGCGCCACACTAGTTGCTTGTAGATGGTTTTGTGCGTATTTCTCTAATTCGTGATGTTTTATATTTCTTTTTATGATGACTCCAGTTCCTCCATGGGCCGTGCCATCAGGATGATTGGTGTAGTACGACTCGTAGCCTACGAATGGAGCATGTTTTGTGTGCACAAGATGCGTTTCAGATATCAGAAGTATATCAATATCGTTTTGTATAAGATACATTTGTAATTCTGGAATGTGGTTGAGTATGCCATTAGCGTTCCACGTTACAATTTTTAAGCAAATCATTTCTTATTAATTAAAGCTGACATGATAGTGTTTAACAGATTATTTAATAATTGAATTTGTTGCTGCATCATATCTTTAAATAATGTCTTTATTTCAGCTAGGAATGTCTGAAGTGTAATAGCAATATTATCATTATTTATGTTATAGACCTGAGAATTGCTTTGCGAACATTGACGCTGGTTACTTAATATTTGCGAGTAAGTGGGTCTCAGCAGATTTGAGTCTGTTGTAGTGCCAGAGGGCAACTGTTGTTGGATACCTGCAGCAGGAGCCATTGGTGTTTGAGTTTTCCCATTGTAGTTCAACCCCACTTTGGTAGCTGTCCGTAGAGATTGTAATTTTTTATAGACTGCGCAACCTTTATAGTTGGAGGGGTGATTTCCCTCGCAATTTGCACATTTCGGCGGTTCATTAGATTTCTTATTACAATTTAAGGAATTATGGCTTCCACCGCACTTTACACAGACGAATGCACGGTTACAGTAGGATTTTGTGTGGCCATATGTTTGACATCGGAAACATTGTGGGATTATATCTTTTTTATGTGGGGCCTCCACTTTTATTTTAGTGTATAAAAGTGTTTCTAATTTATACACTTCTGCATTATTCGCTTGTGGCTCTAAATCAATGAAAAAGAGAGGTAGTGGTTGCTTGTTTACTCTATGCTTGACGTTAGTTATATGCCTTACTGTATGGCCATGTTCTTCAAGTGCTGACTTAATGTCCTCTTTACTGACGGAGTAATGTAAATGCCTGATTGCAATTCGAAAACACCTTTCTGTTTTAATTTGATAAGTATGATGCTCAATACCTTCTCTGTTTAAATACTTTACTAGAGCACGGTAATTATTAACCTCATCTATTTTAACTTGTACTCTTTTGTCGCCTAGACATCGACAGTGGATACTATTAGAAGGAATAATATTTGAAAGATCCTTAATCATTTTATTATAATCGTTGACACCGTAAATTGTTATTTGTGGTGGTTTTGGTTCTCTCCTTACTTCCTGCACGTTGGCGTCTTCTTGTCCTGCACTGTCTTCAATTGCTAGTGCAGCAAATCTGTTACTACTCTTTTTGCTTACATTAGGATCAGAACTGTCAGTCGAGATACTTTTCACGAAAGCCCTAGGTCTTTTTCTGGTTTGCACAACTTGCCAGCTGAGATCATTTTCGTATGTATGATTAGTCTCTTCAAGATGAGGTGAGTAGGTCTCATGTATAGGAATAGGAGACATAATAGGTGCATAGGCATGCTGAGTGTTATGTGTGGTTGGTATTAATTGTATATCGTTAGCGGTGTTGATAGCACGAAAATCGGTATTGTTGTTGTTAGCGTTACAAAATGATATTGGAACGAACTCACCGAGATTAGACGTATTGCTGATAAGCGGCGGTATATCGTTGCTTAACTGGTTTCGAGATAAGGCCTCAGCGGCAGCTGCATGCGGCTGACGAGACGGAGGAGCAGGTGTGGCCGGCGGAGACCGTTGCAGTGGCATATTTACCGTTAGATAAATACTGCACACGAGCAATAATATTTATTAGAGAAAAGTAGATAATATAACGCGCGCGATCAAGATAATGAAATATTATCACAAAATACGAACACAGCAAGTAACAACTTTACACTATTTCGACACACTCTTAGATCCGAAAATCAAAAAATAATACTAAAGGCAGAACAAATTATCTATTAGATCGTCGTTGGAAGATAGCACCACCAATCCTGGTTTGTATCATACTAAAAACATTAAAACCCATTTAAAACTTGCGAAACCAAATTTTGCCATGGATTAGACCTTGACAGATGGTTTTATTGGCCCAAAATACCCCTAGTGTGCAAATTTCATTGTAAGTAATTACAACTTTTTATCCTAATGAACCATTTAATTTGCAATAAAAAAATATTGAAGTCATTAATCGAGATAAAAATTATTCTATTTTTAAATTGGACCGAATTACACACAGTGTGAAAATTTCATTAAGATAGGTTGAGTAGTTTCAGAGATTACCGCGACCAAACATTTGTGACACTGGATTGTTATATATACATATATATATATATATATATATATATATATTGAGACGGATTCGGCAGTTGTAGCATTTTTATTACGTTTTATACGCTTTCAGATAATGCTGTCCGAAGTAAAAATTATTATTTCGATTTTAAATCATTTATATTTCGGGTTTTTTCTCGGGCAGCAGAAATGACGGTGAATTGCGATCGGAGACGCTATTTCGACCGAGAAGCGTGGTTATCCCAAACGCAACCGTTCTGTTGGTTGTGTTGCGGGAGCGAACTGGTTTCGTGGGGTTGAAGCGCGTTCGAAAAACGCGGAGATGTAGCGTTTACCGTCGAAACGTATAAGTATATAGCTACGAGAGTCGTGAGAAAATTTTATAAAATCCCGGAAAGACAGGGTAGTGGCCGCTTTAAAGATACGTATAAAATATAGAAATGTTCTAGAAAATTCGGCGGCGTTTGAATTATTAATTGATAAGGTACCAGGTAATTTCAGCGATTATGTCGTTCGGTAAAAACCCATCGTGTACCGAAATCTTCGTTCGTGCATCTTGCATGATAATTCGATAATTTAAAATTAGTTCGTTGTCAGTCGATGATAGTCGTATTATATATTGGTCCGCAACTCACGTCGTCGAGTGTAGCACTTTTTCTATTCTAGTTGTCGCGGTCAACCTTTGCCACACTACACGTGGAGTAAAATTTTTTACTAGTCATTTGTGTATGTAAATTTTTTTGTTTGTCTACCAAATTGTTGAACATTAAAATCTTGTAGTTTTTTTTTTGTAATATACGCGATTTGTTACATCGAAATTTTCTTATTGGACACGTGGTAGAGCCCGTGATGCCTCCGCTTGGGAGAAACTGCTGCCTTCGGAAGGCGGGTTTCGCAATAAAAATTTTTTAATCGACAGAAAAAAAATTTTTTATTTATTTTTCTTTTTCGCGTTTTTTCTTTGTCGTTGAAAGCCTAATGTTCTGCCGTTACTAGAACTTCCGGTAGTGGTAGCCGTTACTTGCCACTGGCGCCTGGTACATCTTCTTTTATTTTTATTTCTTCATTTTTCTTCACAAAGTTTGATTAATATTGGAAAAGCTACGGCTAATAAATTCTTAGATCAACATGATTTTATGAGGAAAAATAGTCTTAAAGCATTCGTACCCAATCATGTTTTCTTCCGATTCGGAATAATTTCTGATGTGCATGCTTCCTTTTCGGAGGAAGATATCATGGAAGGTATCTCCTCGTCTATTCCTGTTGCTTCAGTTAGGAGAATTTCTAAAAACGTGGATGGTGTTCGTCTGCCCACTCGATCGGTAGAGATTAAATTTGTTTCCTCCGTTCTTCCTTCCCATTTTTAGATTAATTTTTCAGGTATCGCCCAGTATTAGATCTCCTATTCAATGTAATAAGTGCCATCGTTTTGGTCATATTTCTAATCTTTGTCGTAGTACCTCAACTTTCTGCGTTCATTGCAGCGACAAACATTCAATCTCAGAATGCCCTTCGATTAATTCCGTTCCCGTATGCCGAAATTGCAGAGGGGATCATCGGTCTTCGGATCGACGCTGCCCTGAATGGCTTCGACAAAAGGAGATAAAACGTATTATGGCCTATGAGAACATTCCGTTCCAAGAAGCTTGCGATATGAAAAGTAAATCTTTCGCATCTTCAGCCTTTTCTTACGCTGACAGAGCCGCAGCTCAACCCAGGGATCCAGTCTCTTCATTAACTAATCCTTCATCTGAAAAAATGTTTCCTCAGATGAGAGCACCAAAGTCAATAAAAGGCCAGTACTTTCACCGTTAATCTAATAAAAAACCGCAAACTAAAACTTCTCCTCAATTTCCGTCTCTACCGTCCAATCTCATACTTTTTCCATCTAATGGTTGGACTTTGAAATCTAATGCCATTAATTTGAATAACTCTGCTGATCTTGTTACTTCTGATGATTCTTTTAATGAGACGCCCTCGCAAATTTCCTCCCCAGTTGAGTCTTTCTCCTCTGCATTCATACAGCTCTTAGCTAGACATAACATTGCAGCTTCATCCGAACTTGAAAAATCTTTTCAATTTTTGCTCCAGAGCTTTATGCCTCATGCTTTGTAATATATTAACATATACAACATTTCAAATTTTGTTATATTCTGAACTATATTTGTTTATTTGTTTTTGTTTTTTTATTCTCTCTTTTTCTCCTCTTTTACATTTTTCATCCTTTATAAATTGTATATTTTTCCTTTCCATGTGTTCCATTCTCTTACTTCCTTTATTTTTTTTTTTTTTATCCCGTTCCCCCACTGCCCTATCATATTATTTTTATATTAACCCATTATACTTTTCTACCTACCCTCACTCTCATCATCATGTCTTCGTCTATCTTAATTTACTCCTGATCTATATTCATAATGGCTTACAAACTTAATATTCTGCAATGGAATTGTCGCAGTCTTAGAGTCAACAAGGATGCTTTGGAGGGCTTGCTGGACTTTCACAAAATCGACGTGGCTTTGCTTTCTGAGATATGGTTAAAGGATTCTTCTGACATCAACTTTAAAGGTTTCACCTTAGTCAGTTCCTGTCGAAATGATGGCTATGGAGGAGCTGCTGTTTTGATTAGAAATGACATTCTTTTCTATTCTCACAATATTCGCTTATTCAGTTCATCCTCCTCCCTACTTCCTAATTTAGTTTATATTTCCATCCCAAACAACTCTGCTTGTCCTCTTAACTTTATCTCTGTCTACATTCCTCCTAATTTTGATCTTCGGAACTTTTCTTTTTCTGGTTTTTTTGATTCGCTTCCTTCCCCTTTTATTATAGGAGGAGACTGGAACGCTCGTTCTCCTTTTTGGGGTTGCTCCAATTATAATAGTAACGGTGTTATTCTTGAAGACATTTTTCTCCATAATAATCTTTTTTTTGCTGAATGATAATTCTCCTACCTTCTATAGGAATCCAACTACGTTTAGTTCAATTGACTTAACCTTTACATCTCCTAACCTCGGTTTTAACTGTTCGTGGAAAATCTTAAATGGCACATTTGGAAGCGACCATGTTCTCATTATCATATCCCTTAACAACTTTTCTCCTCCTGTGCAGCCTGAACTCCTTCATACTCCTCAATGGTACCTTCCTAAAACCGATTGGTCGATGTTTCGCCGTATTGTCGATTCATTTCTTTCTTTTATCAATGTTGACAGAAATCCTATATCCCAATATCAGTCATTCACTCAATCTATTTCCTTTGCTCTTTCCTTATCTGTTCCTCCGTACCATTCTTCATTAAAAAAATAGATCTATATATGCTTCATCCCTGTGGTGGAATAATGATTGCAAGTCTGCGTTCGATCTCTGTACTTCCACTTTTAGATCTTTTCACTCCTGTCCTTCTTTTCCCAACTTCCTTGCACATAAAAGAGCTAATGCTAAGGCTAGGTTCGTTCTTAAATGCTCAAAAAGAGCGGCTTGGATAAAGTTCTGTTCTTCTTTCTCCCGCTCTACTCCAATGACTCATGTCTGGAAAATGGCTAAAGCGTTTAGAACTCCTTTATCGGAACGACCTTCTTATCTTAATATCCCGAAAGATAGCCTCATTTCATTCATGGACTCCGTAGCTCCTTCCTATGTCCCCAGCCTCGAAGAGCTTCATTCTCCTTCTCCTTCTATTAATTCTACTTCTCACTTTTTATCTTCTAGCTTTAGTCTTAATGAACTTGGTGCTTCTTTAAGTAAGTCCTCCTCCAAATCCTCCCCTGGTATTGATGGTATATCTTTTCTTATTATAAAAAATCTCTCTATTCAATCTCTTGAGACTCTTCTTAATATATATAATTCTTTTCTTCTTTCTTGTTCCACTCCTCCTTCTTGGAATGCCTTTATCGTTATATATACCCATACCAAAGAAAAACTCCTCTTTTTTTCGTCCTATCTCACTTGCTCCCTGTTTAAGGAAGCTCTTTGAAAGCATGTTAAATAAACGGCTTGTCTGGTTTCTCGAACACAATAACTTAATTCCTAATAATATGTTCGGTTTCCGTCCCTGTCTTGGTCCTCCTGATTGCATTAGTGTTTTCCTTTCTGACATTTATAATTCCTATATAAACAAAAATTTTACTATCGCAGCCTTTATTGATATTTCCAGTGCATTTGACAATGTTCATCTCCCTACTCTCAGAAATATAATGCTGTCACTACATCTTCCGGAATGTGTTGTTTCCCTTATTATTAATCTCTTCCAAAGCCGGACTGTACATCTATCCACTTCTTGTTATTCCACTTCAAGAAAAGTTTTTTGTGGTCTTCCTCAGGGTTCCTGTCTTAGTCCTACTCTCTTCAACATCTATACTTCTCATATTGCTTCTCTTCCATTAAATTCATCGTCCCTATTCTATGCTGATGATATCCTTATTTACTCTTCTTCTCGCAACTTAACAGATGCTGTCTTAGAACTA
Source organism: Icerya purchasi (assembly GCA_039619475.1). Taxonomy (NCBI): domain Eukaryota; kingdom Metazoa; phylum Arthropoda; class Insecta; order Hemiptera; family Monophlebidae; genus Icerya; species Icerya purchasi. The sequence goes on along the minus strand of CM077116.1, from coordinate 32,027,238 downwards.
AATAGATCATTAGCCACTATAGAAAATGCTCTTTTCAATATTCATCTTTTTGTCTCTCCTCATAAATCCGCGGCCATGGTTTTTACTTTCCGTCCATATAATCCTTCCTCAATCAATCTAACCTTAAGTCATTATCCTGTCCCTCTTGTGGAGAGCTTCTGTTATTTGGGTGTGCTTCTTAACGGCCGTCTCTCCTTTCACGAACATATTAGTCGCCTGTATACTTCTTGCCTTAAAAGGATTAATCTTTTAAAATCACTCTCATCGTACAGGTGGGGTGGTGATCCTTACATTCTTTCCTTATTGTATAAGTCTCTTATTCTTTCTAAGTTGGACTATTGTTCCTATATATACGGCAACGCTTCTAAATCTCTTCTGTTAAAGCTTGACCGCATTCTAAATTCCTGTCTTCGTCTTTGTCTGGGTGCACGTAAATCTACTCCAATTCCTGCCATCCTCTCTGAATCCAAATCACTCCCTTTGTTCATCCGCAGATCCTATCTAGGCTATCGTTTCCTAATCAAACGCCTTCCCTCCTTTTCCTCTAGAATTATAGCTGCCTATTGCTCTATTTTTCACAACTGGCGTTTTACTCCCAACATAATTCCAATTTTATCTTTCATTTCTGTTCGTCTTGCCAATTTTTCTCCCTATATTTTCTCCTATGATAAAACTCCGTACTTTTCTCTTAATTATTTCAGTCTCTTACATCCTCCTCACGTATTTCATTTGTCAAGTTCCACCAAATTCCTTCCTCACTCTATAGTTAGATCTGAATTTCACATGGTTTTAAGCTCTTTATTTCCCAATCATTCCGTTATTTTTACTGATGGTTCTAAGAGGGCTGATGGGGTTGGTGCCGCCTGTGTTTTTCCTTCTCACAACTACTCCGAATCCTTTAAACCTTTTTCCTGCTGCTCTATATTTACTGCTGAATCTGCTGCCATACTTCATGCAATTCTTTTTATCTCTTCCTCTTCTATCCTCTCGGATAAATTTCTTTTAATAGCTGACTCTGAAAGTGTCTTGCAGGCGGTCTCTTCTCCCCTACCGTTGCCCTCTTTTGATCCTTTCATTCTCCTTATTCGCAATCTAATTCACGAATTATTCCTGTTCCGTTCGATCCAAATTGATTTATTGTGGATTCCTAGCCATGCTGGAATTGAGGCTAATGAGGTGGCTGATTCCTTGGCTCGCTCAGGAGCATCCAATGGACATCCTCTTCATAAATTTTCCGCTCACAATATTAATCATATTTCCAAATAGTTCCATATTACATTATGGAAGGATATTTATTTTTCTCTTTTCTCAAATCCGAATTCCTTTTATCTTTCCGTTCAGCCCTTACCTTCTTTGACCGGATGGTTCGACATGTTTCCTTCCCTTTGTCGTCCCCTGATCACCGCTATATGTCGTCTTCGTTTCGGTCATACCTTTCTCCGTTCGTCACTTTATCGTTTTTCCCTCGTCTCTTCTCCGCGGTGCCCTCTTCACCCAGAGGACTCCTTTTTTCTGTGTGATATCAATCACGTCTTCTTCGAATGTTCCTCACTCTCTTCAGAACGTTCTCTCTTCTATTCTCGGCTTTTGGATCTTCGTCTTCCTACTCCATACAATGATTCTTATGTTCTCTCATTTCCTTCCTTGTCAATTGTTCCTATTCTAGCTTCTTTCATTCATTGAATCTCGCACCAGATTGAAATCTAATATGTTATTCTCTTTTTGAACAATTATTTAGATTCCTTGGCTGATTGGGCTGTTGCTCTTCGTTGGCGTACCCATTAAACAAAAAAAAAAAAAAAAAAAAAATTGGAAAAGAGAATTTTGGCTATAAAAAGCGAGTCATATCAATATATATATCTGTTATATAAAGCAGCAAGAAAATAAATCATACAGCCAGTTCTATAGTATATAGCTAGAGAGTTCATTTCTTTCCCAATCGACGTATTTTCTTCATCACATCATAAAAAAATTATAAACCCCTCAAAATTTTGAAATTAAAGGGCCCAAATTTTAAAAAATTTGATAATTAAGTTTTGAGAAAATTTTTTTAAATAAATTCTACAGCGGGTTCTGTGTAAATTACGGTATTAGATAAGCTGTTACATTGGCGGCACAAGTTCATTTTTGGTCGTAATTTTGGTTCGTTCATTTCCGCTGTGAATAAGAGCGGAAATGAGCGAACTAAAATTACGAATATGACGTGAAAAGAAGCGAAGTAACTTAATGATCATACGAGAAATAGCGCGAAAAGTGAAATAGCGGAAAGAGAATATTTCAAAAATAACGAACCTACTGTAAATTACTAGTATGTAAAACAGAATTAAGTAACGTAATTGTTCTACTTGATAATTTCAGCTCGGAAAGTAGATGAAAACGAGGATTCGGGACGTACAAGACTGCAACAACAAACCGCCACATTGTTAACATGGATACATGACATCGCGAAAGCAACGTCCCGGTTTTAGCAGAACTTTTATAATTACATTTAACACCGCCGATCCGCCGGCCACACCGAAATTCCTGCAATTGAGTGTGAGGAGCCTATGACATGATGGGCAAACCCTACACAGCAAATGATACTTTGTAAAGAAATAAAATATAAAAACCTGAAAAACGGAAGAACCCGATGTTTGATGTAAAATTTGATGGCATTTTCTTCCGTAAATGTCATCAAATTGAAATAGACAGGCTTACAGGCCGCGTCGCACAATTTAATTTCCATGACCCAAAACAAGTGCAAAGTGGCACTTAGAACGGACGGACGGAAATTCAAGTGAGAGAATATAAAAGCAGTAATACCGGAAAGAGAATATTTAAAGAAAATGAAGTAGCTAAATTACATACCTTAATATGGTGCATCCACTGGTACCGGAACGTAAATTCAAATGAGATAATATAAAATCAGTCAGACGAGAGTAGTAGAAAGTGGCAGCCAGTAAATAAAAATAAATTAAAAAGAAAATAAACAAGCCACCAAACCAAGTAAAATTTTAAAAACAGTAAATTATTGAGATGAACTAAATGTAACACTACGAACTGTAAAGACGGAAAACGAACTAGTGCCGTGAAAGTAAAATTTTACCCGGTATTGATTTCCTTTTTAACTTACATAATGAAGTCTCCAGAATACAGAAAAAATATAAATTCCGAAAAATTTTCATATTTATGGACCAAGATTTGTGAAAATACACGCTTAAAGTGATGAGACTGGAACCTAAAAATAGTCCACAGCTCTTACCATGGTAGCTGGAGGGTCACAATTTTTTTTAAATTATTTATTTCAATCGCTAGAATATAGGAAAAATACGAGATCCTCAAAATTTTAAAATTGAAGGGCCCAAATTTTAAAAAATGTTAAAATCAAATTTCAAGAATTGTTTTTTAAAAAAATTCCTCAGCCGAATCTATATGAGTTATGGTATTGGTTTTCTTTTTAACCCGCATACTAAGGTCTCGAGAACGCGAGGAAAATATAAAATTCGAAAAATTTTGATATTTACGAACTAAAATTTGAGAAAATACACGCTGAAAGCGGTAAAAATAGTCTATAGCTCTCTCCACGGTAGCTGGAGGGTCACTCTTTTTTTTTTTTTTTTTTTTTTTAATTGGGCTCGTCAACCGAGGACCTTTACCCAGAAACAATTAAGGGAAAACGAAAGTTATACAGTGAGGCGATCAGCTATCGCTAATAAGAAGGAAACAATGGAGGGGATAATAAGTGTAGAAGGAAAAGACAGGATATAACGAGCACAAAAAGGAGCAGGAAGCCCCAGCCCAAGCAAGTGGGAATATAGAGCCGAGCGCTCCACCGAAAGAGCAGAGCACTCAAAGAACACGTGATCGGTGTCACAAACAACCGCATCGTTTGAATGGAGAGGACAACATGGGGAAGAGGTCAACGAGAGGCGAAAGCGTGAGGAAGGTAGCAAGGAATGATTTAAGCGCAAACGCACAATGGAGACAACAACAGAGCGAGGAAGTGAAGGAAACAGAAGGAACCAAGGATTTGAAGGAAGATTAGGCTGAACTGACAGATAAAAGGAGCGACAATTAGAAAAGGAGGAAGGGTACATATTCGACCAAAATCTGAGATGGAAATGTTTACACAAAGGCAAGAGATTAGAGGATGAGATTTTTTTGAAGAAGAATGTAGAAGAAGAAGCAGCAACCCGAGCCAAAGAATCAGCCTTCTCATTACCTGAGATGCCAGAATGACCAGGAACCCACAGCAAGTCAACATGGATTCCATGGAGAGAAGAGAGAGTCCAAATGAGAGAACGTATGCGGAGAATAGAAAAATCACAGGAATGATTAGGAAGAGGAGAAGAGATGGCTTGAAGAGCACTCATGGAGTCGGATATGATCAGAAACTGGGAAGAAAGACGATTGGAGGAGATAAAAATAATGGAACGTAAAATAGCCATTAGCTCGGCTGTAAATATGGAACAGAAAGAAGGAAGACAGAAGGATTCAGAGAAGTCATAGTCTGGAAGAATAAAAGAAGCACCAACCCCATCAGGCCCCTTAGAACCATCAGTGAAAATGGTAACATGAGAAGGGAAGAGAGAATTGACAATACTGTGGAATTCCTGTTTAATTACAGCTGGAGGGAGAGATTTTGCAAGTGTAGGCGAAATAAATACTCTGGGAGGATGGCAGAGATCGCTGAAGTTAAAGGAAAAATAAGGCAGACTATTAAAGGAAATTGTATACGGCCAAAATGAACTAAGACGGAGAGAAATAAGGGACAGGATAGGAATTTTCCTAGGCACAAAGCGCCAATTCCGAGAAATTGAAAGGTAGGAAAAAATGAGAGAAGAAGATGAGAGAGAAAGACGTTTAGCAAGGAAGCGATAGCCCAAATAAGATCTGCGAATAGACAGGGGAGGAACATTCGATTCAGCAAGCAATGCTGGAATAGGAGAGGATTTAAGAGCACCGAGACAGAGTCTAAGACAAGAATTTTGGATCACATCAAGTTTAGAGAGACGGGATTTGGAAGCGCAGGCATAAATGAACGAACAGTAATCAAGCTTGGAGTGGACGATGGATTTATATAGAAGAATAAGAATGAAAGGGTCTCCACCCCATTTAGTCGGAGACAGGGCCTTCAGCAGGTTCAACCGTTTAGTAGAGGAGGAGGAAAGATATTTAATATGTTCGGAAAAAGTCAAACGACTATCGAGGAAGATACCGAGATAACGAAAGCAATTAACACGAGCAATAGCTGTGCTATTTAAGGATAAATTAACAGAAGCAGGGTTATAAGGGCGAAGGGTAAATATAACGCAGGAGGACTTAGAAGGAGAAATCGAAAGGTTAATTGAGGCAAGAGCACTTTCAAGGAAATTGAGGGACGATTTGAGAGCATCATTAGCTGCGTCAATATCGTGGGAAGAGGAAAAAAGCAAAATATCATCGGCAAAGAATAAAGAGTGGGAATTTAAAGGAAGGGAAGCGATACTAGCAGTATAAATGTTAAAAAGAGTAGGACTGAGGGAGGAACCTTGAGGAAGACCGCAGAAAATCTTTCTAGAAGTGTCAAATAATGGAGGAGAGAGGTGGATAGAACGATTGGACATGAGCTTAATAACAAGGGAAGTGAAATTCACTGGAATGTTAATTGCTGTCATTTTATCTCTTAAAGTTGGGAGATGAACATTGTCGAAAGCACATGAAACATCTATGAAGGAAGCCAGAGTATAATGTTTTTGGATAAAGGACTTATATAAATGAGACACAAAAAGACTGATACAATCAGGAGGGCCGATACCAGGCCGAAAGCCGAACATATTGTTAGGAAGCACATTATGGTGTTCCAACCACCAGACAAGACGCTTGTTTAGCATACCCTCAAACAATTTTCTGATGCAGGATGCCAAGGAGATGGGGCGTAAGGAAGAACTTTTCTTAGGAATAGGGACAATAATGAAAGAATTCCAAGAGGGGGGGATTGAACCCCTGGAAAGAAAAGAATTGAAAAGACTGAGAAGAAAGTTAAGGGATAGTTCAGACAGATTTTTAAGAGCAAGATAAGGTATACCATCAAGGCCTGGAGTAGGGCTGGAAGATTTAGATAAAACAGCTAATAATTCATTAAGATTGAAAGCCGAAGTGAGGAAGTGAGAAGGAGGGGACGAGATTTGCGGAGAGGTGTTGGAATACAGTTCGTCAAAGGAAGGAACGTAGGCAGGAGCGACAGAATCAATGAAGGATATTAGGCTATCCTCAGATACATTAGAAAGAGAAGGACGTTCAGAGGATGGAGATTTAAAAGCTCTAGCCAACCTCCAAATATGTGAGAGAGAGGTATTTCTAGAAAAGGAAGAACAGAATTTTTTCCAAGAGGCCTTTTTCACGGCTTTAAGAATAAACCTAGCCCTGGCGTTGGCTTGTTTATGAGCCAGAAAGTTTTGGGTTGTAGGATTAGAGCGATAGGATCTGAAGGTCGAACGACAGTGGTTAAATGCAGCGTTACACTCCTCATTCCACCAAAGAGATGAGGCCGCACAACGATGAGTGGTTGCAGGAGAACGACGAGGGGGAGAAGATAGAGAAAGAGCAGACCTGATAGAATCGGAAAAGAAATTATAGAGAGAAATGGGATCACAATTAATCTGTGGATCAGGAAGTGATGAATCAAGAGAAGAGCGGAAAAGAGTCCAATTAGTTTTGCTGAGATTCCATCGAGGAGAATGGAGATGCCTGGGATAAGTTGGAGAAGGAAAAATATCAGTAGTAATTATTATGGGAACATGGTCACTGCCGAAAGAACCCGAAAGGGTTCTCCAGGTAAAATTAAGACCAATTGAAGGGGAAGAAAGAGTTAGATCAAGAGAACTGGAGACAAAAGCATTCCTAAAATAGGTTGGGGAAAGATCATTAAGGAGCACCAAGTTATCAGAAAGGATAGTATTCTCAAGGATGGAACCATTGCTATTGTAGGATGTGCAGCCCCACATAGGGGAATGAGCATTCCAATCGCCGCCGATAATAAACGGTTGCGGGATAGATGAGAAAAATGTAGAAAGGGGGAAGTGACGAAGATCGTAAGTAGAAGGAACATAAATCGAAACAACGTTAATAGGACGCATGGAAGGAGGATTGATGGAGATATGAACGATATTAGGAATATTAGGAGTAGAAGGAAGGTTGAGAGAAATCTCGTGAGAACGGAATGGAATGTCATTTCTAACGAGGATCGTAGAACCAGCATAGCCATCATCGCGATCGCTTCTGATTACCTTGAAGCCTCTAATGTTAAAATCCACGCCTGACCGAAGCCACGTTTCCGAGATGAGAGCAACTTGGATATTATGAAGATCCAACAAACCCTCCAATGAATTTTTGTTGGCTCTGAGACTACGACAATTCCATTGTAGCAGATTAAACGCAGCCGGCATTATAGAGCTAAAGAGGGATTAGGAAAAAAAGAGGTAAGAGAATGGAGTAGGAAGCAATAGGAGAGCACAGAGGAGGGTATAAATGCAAAGCATTTATACTAAAATAGCAAGGATAGGTGGATAGAGAAGAAAGGAACAATCGACTATAATAATTAGAATACAGGAGGAAGTGAGTCAGGGCAGCTAGATTATAGAGGGAAACGGAGCGTAGTAGAAAGGGAGATGATAAAACACAATTGGGAGCAGAAATGAAGGAGATATATGAAGATTTTAGAGAAACAGAAAATAGGTATGAAAACATCCAAATAAATAAAGTAAAGTCAGTTGTAGTTAGACCATTGCACTTAAAACTGGAGCTGGGTGTTACGAAGCCATAGCTGTACACGCCAGCTAGTCTCACAACTGTATAAATGTAACAGTAAAAGTGAGAAAAAAAGCAACTTCGAATGGAACTCAGCCCAAAGATTGAGTACGTCAACTCGACATGAGCCCATTCGAGAAAATAGTAAGAAGATAAAAGGTACCAGTGCTCAATAGTGGGTATGGCCACTACAGCAACGGCCCTTTTAATAATAAAAGGAAATGTAAAACGGGAGAAAGCCGTGCTTAAACCTGAGTCAATGGCCAACTGACTTGGATGAATCATACTGCGCAATTGGAAAGAGATTAAGCAAGAGGATACGGGAAAGGAGAGGGGGAAGGGGGGAGGACAAAAGAAGAAAATAGAGAAAATTCTGCCCTGAATCTTATCACTTCTACTCCTTTTTCCTATTTGATTTTTCTTTGTTATTAGGAGAATAATTATTAAGAACGTATATATTATAGAGGAAACGAGAAAGAGAATCAGCAAAGGATGAGGAGGAAGCAATGTTGTTTAAAGAAAGAAGCTCTAGAACCGCTGTTGAAATATTATTAATTAAGGGAGAAAGATCCGAAGAGGAAGAGTTTAGAGGGGCTGAGGATACAGGATTGATATTAGTAAGATTTGCGGGAAGACAACTTTCTGAAGTAGAGTTAGGAAAAGAAGGAACGGATTTATTGAGAGCCCATCCATTGGAGGGTGTAAAGAATTCACTCTCTTCACAAGTCCCTGTTCCGGTAGTCATTTGTTACTAATCGCTCTTGTCCCTGTTCATGGGCGACATTTGCAACTAACCAGCTACCGTGATGATAAAATAAAAAAAGCATAAAACAAATAAAAGAAAATAAAGATTTCGGGCGCCAATGACACTTAACCCCGGTGTGTCATTACCGGAAACTCAATTCGTAGAGCTTTAGGCCTTCCTAAGGTTTAACGAGAAAAGGAAGTCTCCGCGGCGGAGATGTCACCGGGACCCACCCCGTGTCCAAATAAGAAAGATTTCGACTTTAAACGCGTATATTTTCGCTAGGATAAAAAAATTATAATAAAATTGTTAGGATGATTTTAGCGTTCACCCGAGAAGTATACTTTGAACAAATTAACATATAAAAAAAAATTTTCTACAAGAAACGCGTGCGGCAGAGCACGTACGATTTTAAAACCGACAACGCGACGAGTTGCTTGAGGCAAAAGAGCCTCGACGACGTTCAGCCCAAGACTCTTGCAAGCGACTCTTGCGAGAGACTAAAAAAATGTGTCTGGCGAGGATCGCTCGATGTCCTCTTGCCTTTCGCTAAGACGACTAATTTTACACAAAAATATTAACAAATAAAAAAAAAAACACCGCCAAAAGGATCTTTTTAGAAAGTTGGTTGTTAATTTCTATTTAGCGGCGATTACCCTGCCGGTATTCCTTTTCGGGTTTTTTTGTCAAAATAACTTCTGCCGGCTCAACATAGCTCGATACGCATTTCAAACGCCTATACCGCCAGCAAAGGCTCTTTCTCCGCTTTTCGGCCACCCGCATAGAAACCAGTTCGCTATCCCGGCGCAGCGGTCAGAACATCTGTGCCGGGATCCTTCGATTTTTTAGCCAAGAAAGCGTCTTTGACAACCATGCCGCTTTTGCCCGCTGCCGAGACCGCCGAGAATTTAATGATTATTGCCAAAATATTATTTTCTAGCTCGGACAGCGTTGACAAAGGCCGTAAAAAATGCCGAATCCGTCTCACTGCCCCACCCTCATTTTCATCCAAAACAGTAGTTTTGGATGAGAATTCAGGTGACCAAGAACGAAAGGATTCGGACAAGCCGTTTCCGAGCTACGGAGTCTTGAACAGATCTCCACCGTCTGAACCCGCTCATGTACGCCGCACATCATCCCTTAAGTTATCACACGTACACCACTCTCACAGACCTTTGGGACCACACTAGGTCAAAAAAAATGTAACGGAAACTTTAAGAACAATTAAAAAACAAAATGGAACCAAAATAAACATGAGAGATAACGAGTATCTATTCCGAACAATACGAGACGCATCCCGTTAAAAAAACAAAACAATACGGGAAACAACCCGCCTAAAACCAGTTCGCAAACTACAAAATATCGGAAAGAATACCCTAAGATCGGCTTCCATGTTGGTTCAATACAAAAAATTTAATTACGTTAGCATTAGCTGGAATATAAATACCAAAAAAAAAAAGAACAAGTTGATTAGATAACTAAAAAAAAGATAATAAATTCGTTATATCTTATACCTCGCGAGCTCGTTGTCCTCTGAGAGATACAGGAACATCTAAAGAATACGACAAAAATTTCCTAATGAAGAGAGAGGCGCGGCAGACAAGACCGGTACCCCTTTTGGACGGGTAAAAAAAAATAAAAAAACATATATATCGAGACACCCCCTGATATAATACGCGGAATGCGTGTAACTGAGCCACTCGAAACAAAACAACAAATTAACATTGGCCCATGGCCCGGAAAGTGGCACTCAGTCACGCACTACGCAAACGGAACCCCCCGTTGGCTTATGCAGTGGAAATTTAATCCCCCCCAATGACACCCTCTCGCATCGGCGCTGGAACATCGCGCGAACACATCCCCCCACGTGGCCTACCCAACCTAATGGTGGACAAGACTGGGACCCCCTATAGACACCCCCTGAGAACGCTCACCATCTTATTTCATGGGACGTCAACAAGTCCCCGCGACGGTACGAACATCTACATCTTCATCTTCATCTTAATCTTCATCATCATCATCGATCGGACCGCGCGAGAGACCTTTCTTTGGCCTACCTAGAGGAGACCCGTAAAAAAAATATAAAAAAATAAAAAAAATAATCCATCAAACTTTCCGACGATCTTCTTCTCCATCTGTAAACCGGACACCACGCCGGTCCTCGGCCTTCCTTAGGCGTCGAGTCTACCTTGTGTACCTTCCGAGGGCGCACACCACCCATCGGGATAAGAAAAAGAAGAAAAGAGCAGGAACACACCAAATATAATTATAAAAAAAAAAGATAAAAGGAATAACATCTGGAATTTTACATGACCAGGGCACTGAAACTCGCGAGATTTTCAAAAAAAATTATAATTTTGTTTTTCTAGCCTGACCTAGTGTGCACGCATTTTAATCACACACCGACCTGCGGACACTGTAAGCGACATTCCCGCTCCGGGCCGAAAGGTCGTACATTCACACTCGCACGTTGTCCCAGTGGCAATATAAACGAACGAACAAATAAAATATATACAAGTGAACTAAATTTTAAAATAGATCGACCAAACGTCTAACTGATAAAAAAAAAAAATAATCGAATAAAATACAGGACAATAAGAACTCTAAAACTGGGTCTTGACCTGAACAAAAGTACTGAGTATAATTGAATGTATTTAAAAAGAAAAAATAAGAAAATAAGCGGTTAACTGTCTGTCTTGATTGTGGGGCTTGCGGGACGCTATCGTTACCTGATTCCAGAACGAGGAAAGAAAAATCAAAAAAAATGATTATCAAAATAGAAAGAGAGCAGTTGAGGTCACTACCAATATGAGAACGGAGCTCTGCGTCTTCGTCCTGCGCCTTTTTTTTTTTTTTTTTTTTTTTGACAGAAAAAAATGGAATACAAGAAAAACAACACACGCAAAGGAGGAAAATAGGAAACAAAAAAACAAAAGAAATAGGCACATCGTTGAGATAAAAGTATCGATCGGATTGCGGGAATAAAGCAAAATTCGCCATTAGACCGTCACCACGGAGAGATCCCAGCCAAGAATCACCACCATATTTCCTTTTTCCCCGGTACCCCGTGTCGGGAAAGCTCCTACGGCTTATAAGGTATCGTTGTGCCACTAGGTCGAGTTCTTCGGCAGCCGGTATCGGGCGTCAATTGACCCCACTCGCCAGAAATACTCGGTAGCCACAATAAATCCAACCGATTCGGTTCACCACTTAGCGATTAAAATTGTTATTCTCCGTATTTCTCGCCGAGACTTACGCCCAATGCCGTGGCCGCACACGTTCAACGTTGCCCACTACACCGAAAGCTCGTACAACGGAGAAGAAAAGATAATAAAATATAGAGCCCCGCCGGAGTACCAGGTATTCACTCTCTCTCCCCACCGAACAATATGGCCACGCTTGCCTTAGCAGCGCCCACAGAGCCTGAGGGGTCGACCGGAAATCCCTCCCGATCCGCCTAGCGACGCTGTGAATGGAAAACATAGAGCAAAGAAAGAGAAAAACAATATATTTAGCAGAAAAGAGAGGGAAAGAAGCTCAAAAAATCCGAGAAAGAAAATATTAAATAGACCGAAAAGTACCGGTGAGAAGAACATTGCCATACGTAAATAATCTTATCACAGCAATGTCCATACTGTTAACAACGCAGACCGACAACTAAAACGTCCGCCCACATTGGCAGGAGGTTAGGTATAGGGTATGAGGAAGTTAAACCAGAAAGGAAATGAAAAGAGAATGGGAGAAAAAGGAACAAAATGGTTAAATGAATCCGAAATCAAAGTATCCCGATGCCCACAAGATTGGCAATTAAATTATAGAAATAATAAAATTCATTGCGAAAGAGGAAGAAACTCTTAGTTGATAACTCAACAGATGCGTCACTAATAATCTAGATGACCCCACGGGGTTCGCAAAATTATAAATCAAAAAGATACTATTTCCGAAAGACGTTCGAAAAAAATTTTAACTATGTGCGCCGACGCGCAATTTCTATAGGGCTACATGATTAATATACGCATTAACATAAACTAAATAGAAAAACAGTTATACATTTTACATAACAAATTATATATACAAATTTAATATTGAACACTTATGTGTGCTCAGCTCCAAACCTGTTATTATCCAGTGAATGGCCGCATCCTTGCGGAAATTCGCTACAAAGCTAATACAAACTACATTTTCTAATCCTAATACATAACGCCGATTCTACTCACATTTCTTAATTCCGTAATTTAATATAAGCTCAACCACACCGCACGTAAACGCAGGAGTTTAAAGTCAGAGTCGTAGATACGAGTATAAAAAGTCTCAATGATGTTCGAACGAGTAACCAGTTTTTTTTTTCTCTTTTTTTCGGGAAAAAAAACCGCAAAAAACCAAAATCCGAAGCGAAATGCCCAGATAAAAAAAAATATAAAATTTTGAATTTAAATAAAATGAACAACTTTCTAAGCGAGGGGTGATACACACTTATATAAGGTCGAAATCAGAACGAATCGAGCTCACTCTCGCAAATCGAATACACTTTGCTTCAAAAAAAAAATTCAGAAATTAAAAAAAAAATGTCTACTGATCTAAATTCCAGTGAAAACTGACGCATAAGTCGTCTGAAAAACTAACTAACCTGATCTAACGAGAAACTAGAAAAATAAACCGCAAACATACAAATTTCGGGGAATCGACGAATTATCTGACTGAAGTTGAAATCTGGCCTACACTACTCGAAAATTAGATGAATAATTCAAACATAGATAAATATCCGGCTGCAATAATTTGAGCAGGCTCATTGACGAGTTAGACGCAAGTAACTTGTCCAAAATTTCTTTGTAAAAAAAAAGAAACGGAACTACCCCTTGAATTATTACGCATGAAAATCAACGAACGCGGACATAAAATCTTCGAAGACTTATAACATTAAAGCGTAAAAAAAACGATACTGCACACGACATACTTCTCTCCATCGAAGCAACACAGGGCACCTGTCATACTTACTCTAAAACAGTTACTCACACTCGTGCTCAAGCCAATTTATAATAATTTTATCTATTTTTAATGATTAATTTAAATTCTATCTACGACTGGAATATGTTAAATAATACTTCCTAGAGAAGTTATCTTCTTTGTATCTTCATCGAGCGGATCCCTAGCTACATTTTGTTTTATCTTTTGCGTATTGGTTTTTAATTGATCTGTTGACGTCGTACTCCGGGAAAATCGGCTAGCTTTTTTAATTATTAATTAATTATTTCCGCCGATACTTCCACCACCAGGATCCACGACGGGAGCAGCGCCACGACCGGCGAGAATTATTATTACTTACCTTGGAATCTTTTGTATATTCGGACTTTAAATAATTGAATTTGGGCTTGGTTTTCTTTGTTTTTCGTTCATTGTTATGTTTATTATTTTTATTTATAGATCTTCCGATTTTGTATTTAGTTTTTCCAATTTTAGATTTATCTGCTTCTCTTCTCTTGTGACGTATTTTCTTGCCGGTTTTTGGATCTTTCATGTTACTTGTAAAATTTATTTTAACCAGATCAACACGATCGTCCTGATTATTCATATTGGTCTGCTCGCTAATATTGCCATTATCATTACTATTAAAATTATCATTATCATTATTATTATTGCTTTCGACATCTTTATATTCCCTACTATTATTGTCATTATTATCAACATTATTATCATAGGTATTTTTAAGATAATTTTTATTGTCATTAAGCCCCTGTTCCTCGTCACTTTTCACTCGTTTCTCATCATCCTCCATTGGCATAGTGATGCGCTCAACTAATTCATTCTCTACTTTCTCACCTTGCGTCGGCTCACTGGAGACCGCAGATTCATCCCCAGCATTTTTAAGATCTTGATTATTTTCGTAAATTTTAACTTCGGGTATTTTATTCAGTTCTTCTTCGACTTCGATTTTAGGTTTTTCGAGTCCCACATCTAATTTGTTTTCTAAAATATCGAATTTGTTAATTGAAACCACTTGTTTTTTATTTAGTTCTTCAAATTTGTTCTTCACGTCTTCTTTAAAATTGTTTATAATTTTATTGTTTTCATTAATTCTTTCCTCAATTTTATTAGAATTTTCTTTGAGGGCGGCCAAAATTTGGTTTAAAATCGAAGAATGAGATTGGGCAGAGGATATTCTGGGGTCCTCTCGGGTGCGACGCGTTGCCTCCGGCCCAGTCTCCGAGAGACGGTCCGAAATTTCATGCGGTGCATCACCTTCTTCGCTTAAATTGATGTCACGGTGATTACCCCGGGTCACCACCACTCTGGCTAAATCCTCATTCTCCATACTTGATGCAGGGTAATTAAAATAAAATAAGACAATTTGGGCCTTCCTATCGGCAATTAAATATTAAAATTTTAAACATAATTTCGAAACTCCGGTTCGAGAAAAAATTTTAAATAATTCGTAACACAAGAAAAAAATAATTTTAAAATTTTGAATGCTTGAACCACGAGAAAGTAAAACGTTTATAAATTATAGTAGGCCGAGGAGAGAATTAAATAACATAAAATCTTATCTGTTTCCACTTGGCAGATCCTTCTCCGATGAAACCGCTGCTTCCTTTTTCGTACCAGGTAACGTATATCTATCTATATACTATCGAGTCCCTGTTCGGGCGCCATTTGTGAAGAATTCACTCTCTTCACAAGTCCCTGTTCCGGTAGTCATTTGTTACTAATCGCTCTTGTCCCTGTTCATGGGCGACATTTGCAACTAACCAGCTACCGTGATGATAAAATAAAAAAAGCATAAAACAAATAAAAGAAAATAAAGATTTCGGGCGCCAATGACACTTAACCCCGGTGTGTCATTACCGGAAACTCAATTCGTAGAGCTTTAGGCCTTCCTAAGGTTTAACGAGAAAAGGAAGTCTCCGCGGCGGAGATGTCACCGGGACCCACCCCGTGTCCAAATAAGAAAGATTTCGACTTTAAACGCGTATATTTTCGCTAGGATAAAAAAATTATAATAAAATTGTTAGGATGATTTTAGCGTTCACCCGAGAAGTATACTTTGAACAAATTAACATATAAAAAAAAATTTTCTACAAGAAACGCGTGCGGCAGAGCACGTACGATTTTAAAACCGACAACGCGACGAGTTGCTTGAGGCAAAAGAGCCTCGACGACGTTCAGCCCAAGACTCTTGCAAGCGACTCTTGCGAGAGACTAAAAAAATGTGTCTGGCGAGGATCGCTCGATGTCCTCTTGCCTTTCGCTAAGACGACTAATTTTACACAAAAATATTAACAAATAAAAAAAAAAACACCGCCAAAAGGATCTTTTTAGAAAGTTGGTTGTTAATTTCTATTTAGCGGCGATTACCCTGCCGGTATTCCTTTTCGGGTTTTTTTGTCAAAATAACTTCTGCCGGCTCAACATAGCTCGATACGCATTTCAAACGCCTATACCGCCAGCAAAGGCTCTTTCTCCGCTTTTCGGCCACCCGCATAGAAACCAGTTCGCTATCCCGGCGCAGCGGTCAGAACATCTGTGCCGGGATCCTTCGATTTTTTAGCCAAGAAAGCGTCTTTGACAACCATGCCGCTTTTGCCCGCTGCCGAGACCGCCGAGAATTTAATGATTATTGCCAAAATATTATTTTCTAGCTCGGACAGCGTTGACAAAGGCCGTAAAAAATGCCGAATCCGTCTCAAGGGAGAAGGAATACGATTAGATGGAAGAGGGGGGAATTGGGGAGAGGAATCGTAGATAGGTTTAGAGAACCGTTTTTTGTGGAATGTAGGTGATTTGGGACGAGGAATAGAGTTAGAAAGAAGAGAGGGGAGTGATGGTGGAGATTTAGTAATATTATTGTGGGAAGAGGAAGGCAAGGAGGCTCGGTCAGCAAACGAAAAGGCATGAGTAGCTAAGCTGTTCTTTTTGATAAGCGTGGCTTCTTGAAAAGAGATATTCTCGAAAGCCATAATACGTTTTATTTTTTTCTGCCTAATCCACTCAGGGCAAGACCGATCATAGGCACGGTGAGAGCCTTTGCAATTTCGGCAGGTGGGAGGAACTTGTAGGCAACTACATTCTGAGGCTGGGTGCTTGGAAGCACAGTGCGAACAGATATACGAAGAACTACGGCAGTGTTTTGAAATGTGACCAAAAAGAAAATATTTTGAACACTGCATAGGTGAACGGACACTGGGGGAAACGGGAAAACGTAATCTGTAAATTGAGACAAATTCGGGAAGGGTAGTTTTATGGAATTTGATCTCGACTGAGCGGGTAGGAATTTTAGAATCTTCGGAAGAACGGTAAATTCGGCGAATTGAGGCAATAGGGATTGAGGACTCAATTCCTTCAGCAATTTCTTCCTCGGAGAAGGACGGATGAACGCCTGAAATGATGCCCATTCTAAAAAGAACACCGTTGGGGATGTACGCTTTAATATTGTGCGATGCGAAGAAATTGGGCTGCGCCAGAAAAGAATTTGCGGAAGAGACCGAAGGAAATTTAACTGAGACACGGCCCCTACCTTGAGGGACAATGCTCGTAAGGGAGGAGGATACAGAGTAAATTAGCCTGGCAAGGGCCAAAGGATGAAGATTGCCGAGGTTCTCCTCTGAAGAACAACCTTCGACGTAAACGGTGTAAGGCCCTGGATGATCAGAGGCAAACAACAAATTTTCTTTAGTGATGCTATTATTATTATTATTGTTATTACTATTATTATTCGTATTATTGTTATTATTCGTATTATTCGTATTATTATTATTATTATTGTTGTTGTTGTTGCAATTATTATTGTTACTATTGTTAATATTATTATTGGTGGTAGTAATAGTAGAAGTATTAGTAGGAGAAGGAGTAACAGTAGAATCAGTGGAAGTAGTAACATTATTACTCCTCTCGCTGTAATTATCATTATTATTGCAAATATCATCATCATCATCATTATTATTATTATTATTATTATTATTATTATTATTATTATTATTATTATTATTATTATTATTATTATTATTATTATTATTATTATTATTATTATTATTATTATTATTATTATTATTATTATTATTATTATTATTATTATTATTATTATTATTATTATTATTATTATTATTATTATTATTATTATTATTATTATTATTATTATTATTATTATTATTATTATTATTATTATTATTATTATTATTATTATTATTATTATTATTATTATTATTATTATTATTATTATTATTATTATTATTATTATTATTATTATTATTATTATTATTATTATTATTATTATTATTATTATTATTATTATTATTATTATTATTATTATTATTATTATTATTATTATTATTATTATTATTATTATTATTATTATTATTATTATTATTATTATTATTATTATTATTATTATTATTATTATTATTATTATTATTATTATTATTATTATTATTATTATTATTATTATTATTATTATTATTATTATTATTATTATTATTATTATTATTATTATTATTATTATTATTATTATTATTATTATTATTATTATTATTATTATTATTATTATTATTATTATTATTATTATTATTATTATTATTATTATTATTATTATTATTATTATTATTATTATTATTATTATTATTATTATTATTATTATTATTATTATTATTATTATTATTATTATTATTATTATTATTATTATTATTATTATTATTATTATTATTATTATTATTATTATTATTATTATTATTATTATTATTATTATTATTATTATTATTATTATTATTATTATTATTATTATTATTATTATTATTATTATTATTATTATTATTATTATTATTATTATTATTATTATTATTATTATTATTATTATTATTATTATTATTATTATTATTATTATTATTATTATTATTATTATTATTATTATTATTATTATTATTATTATTATTATTATTATTATTATTATTATTATTATTATTATTATTATTATTATTATTATTATTATTATTATTATTATTATTATTATTATTATTATTATTATTATTATTATTATTATTATTATTATTATTATTATTATTATTATTATTATTATTATTATTATTATTATTATTATTATTATTATTATTATTATTATTATTATTATTATTATTATTATTATTATTATTATTATTATTATTATTATTATTACTATTGTTATTATAATTATTATTATTATTATTATTATTACTATTGTTATTATAATTATTATTATTATTATTGTTTTCGGAAGCGCTTAAATCGGTATGCGAAAATCGAAATTCCTTAGGGGGCAAGGATGCTTTAGGCGAAGAAGGACTTGGAAGTTTCCGTTTGTTAGAGGAATCCACCTCCGTCAAACTGAGAGACAAACCATCACGAGACGGTTTGTTGGAAATGGAGGAGGCCGCCGAGCGGCCCCCCTTAGACGAGCTCATCTATCCGACTAAGCGACTTGAGTGAAGAAAACTACTAAAATAACGAAAAAAAAAAAAAAAAAAAAAAAGAAAAAAAAGACAGAATAGAGAAAATTAAATAAATAAATAAAAGTAAGAGTTCTAACAGTAAACGAAAGTACAGCTGGTGGAAATTAACGAATAGTTAGTACGCTGCGAAATCGTAATCTTATAAATAGATAATAAAAGAACGGTCTCACCGGTTTATCGATTACAATGCGCTGATAAGGAAGACGCGAACGCGAACATACAATAGATAGCACACTCGATTCGGATCATTCAATTCCTCTTTTTTTTTAAATGATGTAAAGAAAAGTAAATAATTGCCTTTACCAGTAAATACAGAGACAGCAGTGACAGAAATAAATAAAAAACAGTAAAAAGGAAGTTAAAAAGTTAATTAAAAAAGTTTATACTACGATTTTGTGTGGTCAGGCAATTCACAAAAAAATTTTAAACGATTAAAAACGGCATATATAACGGACAAAACTTGTGAAAACAAAATAATTTCGATTTAATCCATACGAAAAGAATATGCAGATCGAAACAAATTTGAAACGAACGCGGACAATACCGAAAAAAATTGATTGCAATAATAAAAATAGTTTAATTTTCCCTAGCAATATACGCTGTCCCTGTTCAGAATAAACGCTATATTGTTTACACTACTATAAAATACTAAATGAACCAAAAAAAAAGAAACTAAATCGGAAAGAGAACATGTTGAATAGCTCAAGAAAAAAAAAACATTGGGATTAGATGAAACCACCAATCTATCCTTTTGAAATAAACAAATTCTCACAACACAACTTAACACTGTGACAGAAGTATGTTTTCTTACTTTTTTTGGATACGATAAAAACTACCCGACAGAAATATTTTTGTCCCCTCCTAAAATTGGCTACGTAAATTTTAAACAGTTGCGGTTTCTAAACCACTTTAATCCGAAACCAAGCTCTAAATATTTTATACAGCTTCTTTCTGGATGTTGTGTGATATTTAGTTTTCCTAAAAATGGTTTATAAAATTCTGAAGATATAAAAAAAATGGAACAACCTTCGTAAGTATTATAATACGGTAAACCTATTTATTACGAAGATATAACACTTTAGTTATTTTTTGAAAACATTTTTCAACCACCTTTCACCTCATAAAGTTCAATTTTTCAAAAATCTTTCTTATTTGATATATTTTCGGTATATGATGTGTTCAAATGGGCTTTCTGATAACCAATATAAATGGTTTCGGCTGAGGCGTAATCATTATTTTATGCCAAAACCGGTGTGAAACCTTTGATACAATTAAACTTTAGCGTACTTAAAACAAATTGTGTACACTTTTGCTATGCTGTATAAAGAATATTTAGACTAAACTATTATTTGATAACCATGTTTATGTTAAAACCATTAATTAGTAATTAATAAAACGCACCAACATATTTCGTATTTAAAACAACTATATATTGTCATGAGCCTACAGTTCAGTAACGTAAATAAAACATAGATTTTGTGATTGAAATTCTGGTTTTACTATGCTGTGGGAAATGAAAAACATAGATTAAATTTTATATTCCTTATTTTATTTATTATCGATCAACACAGCTTAGTATTTCGTATATATTTCTCTAGTAATGTTCGGACCGAGTAAAGTAACATAGTTGATATTAAATAGTTCGAACGGTTGGCAAGTTGGAATCTAATTCCGAAGCTGTACCAACACAATTATAATAACGTAAAATTAACAAAGGCTAGATGCGGAGACACTGGCCGACTAAAGCGACGTAATTTTGCCAAAAATTACGCTTATGATAAATATGATGTGTCGGTGCGACTGGTCGGGCAGTACCGACAGCTGATCGACTACCCGGGTTTTCGCGAGTCTTTCGGTCGTTCGATAATTAATCCGTTTTTAGTATCCGTTTTGCTCTGATAGAGTACCGTTATCGAAGCGTTGCGTGGTCAGTGGATCCGCATCCATTTTTTAAATTAAATCGTTTGCGAAAGAATTTTATATATATATATATATATATATATATATATATATATTGTTAATAATTGCTGTTTGTTGTTGGTCATCTGTGAGTAGTTTTTTTTTCTGTGTTCGATAATATAATATTAAAATACTAGTCATCAAAAAAATCAAGTGCTATAAATTTCATTAATATATACATATATGATCTTGTGAATAACTATATTTCATTTCGAACATTCAGTGGACACGGCGAACTGAGCCGCCGTGAGATAGCTAGATTTTAGCTCAAAAGGCTTCGTACTCATGAGCCATTAAGAGTCAGCACACGATAATATACATGGTTACTATGTAATAATTTTATAAACGGCAACTTGCACAATTTTGGATTGGTATTAACTTTTTGCATTCCACTTTGAAGTAATTTCGGGCTGCAGTTCGCTCCTTGCGAAGATATCACTATTCTGATCTTACAAAGGGGATCGTATTTAATCATATCTGCAGTCAATATTTCGAATAATTCCGAGCGTAGAAAGTAACTTCTGATTCACAGAGAATCTGCTTTAAAATTTTTCAGGCATATTGGCAAAAGAGAGGTTCGTGTAGCGTATTAAAATTTTCTTTTAATTTTGTGATTAAAATTTCTTTCAAAATTTTAATAACCAAATCGACAATATGGTTACATTTAAATAATGATGTACTTCAGTTTGTATTGCGCAAAATTTTCTTCATTAAACGTACGAAAACCGAAAGACTTAGAAGATACGTCAGGGTATTTGTCTTCTTCCGTCGTGTTGCTCGATTCCGAGCGTCGTGAATCATCCATGTTATACTGACCAAATGCAATCATGCCATTTGTCGCGGTCTGCCGTTGCTCGCGAGCATTCTTCCAGCCTTTTTCCTGTTATTTCCGGTAGTTCATCTATATATCTATTCGGAGGACGGCCACGGTCTCTCTTTCCGTGGGACCTTCTCCTGCATAATAATTTTTTCAAGTGACTCTGGTCCGCGGCGCATAACACGTCCGAAGAATTGTAAAATGCGGCGATAGATTGTTGGCAATAGCCTCTCTTGTGCCTCGACTTCCAGACTGGTCAGTATAGGCGTGTTTGTGCGCATCTCTGTCCACGGAATCCTTAGCACGCGGCCAGCAGAACATCTCAAAAGCTTGTATTTTATTTTTGGCTTCCAGGTTTAATGTCCATGTTTCGCACGTAAATGTGGCACTAGGGAACACTAGCGCTTTGACTATCCTCTTCTTAGTAAACATGGAGATGTGCCTGTCTTTCCATATACGCGTTAGCTGCAGGGTATAAACCAACACATTTGGTTACAATGGTCGTATCGAATTTTTGAAGAGAATTCTTAACAGCATTTGCGGTGCTCCAATGTCTCTAACATAGCGTTTTGTTAATTTTAGTCACACTTCGTATTTCTTCGCTTGTTCGTTAATTGTCACAGCCGTCGATCTAACGCTATCATTGATTTTTCTAGGTGAATAAAATTTTATATTCTTTTAATCGGCACATCATCGGTTCAGTTTGATCGTAAATTGGCGCACTGCCGAATAATGATTTTTCCATTAACACAACTTAAAAATTACATTACTGCCCTTTTTCGATATGTGGCGATTATCTGCCATTATAAGATACATCATGTTCAGCACACAAATTATCTTTCTTCTCTTAAAGTTTTAAGAAAATTCTAATGTTCAATAAGGTGAACCTAAATTATCTCATTTTCAGAACATCTTCATAAGTATTTTCATTTTTCTACATTGGATTCCGAATTGCGAGGAATTTTAGTACTTCACTGTTTCTTTTTTACTACGTTGATAATCCAGATCGTGCTTGTATTTATTATAGATCAAACCGTTCGTTTTTGTTTTAAACATTGCGTGTCTAATATTTCACGAACGTTACAGGACAAGGAGATATTGGCATGTAAGACGTACGTGTGTATGTAATTGCTGTCTGTTTGCAAACGTTTCGTCGATATCTTTCTCTCCATTCTTTCTACTCTTTATTTTGTAACACATCGAGAATCTGGTTGTGTGGGTGTATTCTTGAACCCGGATTTATAATTCCGTAATGAGCATTTTATATAATTTTTCTTTTGGTTTAATTTCATTTTTGTTTGACTTTTCTGATTTTTTTTTTTTTTAGATTAAGCAAAATTTTAAAAGGAGAAAAAAGGTATGAGCGAAAGAAGGGCTCGCCTCCCCTGCCTACAGGCCTGCAGTATTATTCGTGAGGAAAACATTTACATAACTGAATTTAATACCGGAATTTCCTAACGTCATGTGTGAATCATATTAACATTATCAATTCGCACATGTGAACTTTCATTTTTTACATCGCTTAAAGGCGTTTATTCGTTCTTGCCTTCGACTGGAAATGTTAAAAATAATTTAAGTACACTACGTATTCATAAAGATAACATTTTAGATTCGGAGTAATTTATGAATATATTTATATCAAGAACTCGAACTCCATGTTTGTGTTTGCTATGAAATTCAAGTATTGCAAGATTCAAATATCCTCTGACGTTCATTAGATTTAAGTTCACACTTCAAAATGATCGACACGTTTCTAAAAGAGTTTTAAATTATTATATGTCACGTCTGAATGTTACATTGTTGTTTATAAGGTGAGATTATTTTTTAAAAACTAAAAATATTAAACATTGCTTTTTTTTTGATTTGAGATTTTATTGGTGTTTACGAATTTTATTTGTGGAAAGGAGAAAGTACATGTTATTTTTTCGGTTGTGTACCACATGGTTGAAAGAAAAAGTGACGGCCCTGGTTGCATCTGGTATGATTTTATTACGCGTAATATTGTACGGAACCACAAATATTCCGATTCCCAGGGGAAAATTATAGAAATAGTTATAAATCAACTGTAATTAGATATATGGTATTAAATACTGGTAACTCGATGCGATTTATTAATAACAGTAGTCATTAGATTAAACTATCAATGTCCCATCAAAATTCGCATAACAAAAGGAAAGACAATAACATCCGGCACGACAGATATTATTATTATCCGCAGCATAATATGTTGTATATCTCACACATACTGGTCGACATAAACGTTCAGGAATTTTTAATATAAAAAGAGCAAATCGAACGTCACATGCGATAACAGTTAAATTATAACAGTCTGAAATTTCCGGAGATATAAACATATCATCTTTTTTTTTTTTTTTTTTTTTTTTTTTTGGGCTCGTCAACCAAGGACCTTTACCCAGAAACAAAAGGTAAGGAAAGAAGTCGGTTATATTTTGATTCGATCAGAAATTTTAACTAAAAAGGAACAAATAGCAGGAATAATTAGTGGGGAAGGAAAGGACAGGATATAGGATGCACAATAAGGGGTAGGAAGTCCAAGCTTCAGCAAATAAGAATATAAGGCAGAACGCTCCACCGAGAGGGATGAACACTGGAAGAACACATGATCGGCGTCGCAAATAATTGCATCATCCGGATGGAGAGGACAGTGTGGAGAAGAAATCAAGGAGAAACGAAATCTGGAGGAAGGCAGCAAAGAATGGCCAAAGCGCATACGAACAATGGAAACAACTTCAGAACGACGAAGGGAGGGATGCAAAAGAAACCATGAATATGAAGGAAGAGTAGGCTGGACTGACAGGTAAAAGGAACAACTGTTGGAAAAAGAAGAAACATAGGTATCCGACCAAAATCGGATATGAAAGCTTTTACAAACTGATAGCAGGTTAACGGATGGAATTTTTTTAAAAAAAAGACGAGAGGAAGCAGCAGCAGCCCGAGCCAAGGAATCAGCCGCTTCATTGCCAAATATGCCCGAGTGGCCAGGTACCCACAGCAGATCAATATTGACTGAATGGAGATAGGAAAGATTGTGAATGAGTGAACGTATACGGAGGATAACAAAGTCACACGAATGATCAGGAAGGGGAGAGGATATGGCCTGAAGGGCGCTCAAAGAGTCAGAAATAATTAAAAACTTAGAGGAAAATTGATTCGAGGAAATGAAAATAATAGAGCGAAGGATAGCCAACAACTCGGCTGTGAATATGGAACAGAAATAAGGAAGTCGAAAAGATTCTGAGAGGTTAAAATCAGGAAGGATGAAAGAAGCACCAACACCACCAGGCCCCCTCGAACCATCCGTGTAAATGGTAACATGAGAGGGAAATAGGGAATTGATAGTGCTGTAGAATACCTGTTTAATTACGGCATGGGGGAGATTTTTTGCAAATGAGGGGAGGATAAATACCTTAGGAGGATGACAGATGTCAGCGAAGTCGAAGGAAAAATAAGGGAGATTATTGAACGAGATAATATACGGCCAAAATGAACCGAGACGATGTGAAATAAAAGCCAGAATAGGGGTTTTGCTGGGAGTGAAGCGCCAGCTATTATAAATCGAAAGATAAGACTGAACAAGGGTAGAGGATGCGAGAGGAAGACGTTTAACAAGGAAACGATAGCCTAAATAAGATCTACGAATGGATAGGGGTGACGAATTGGATTCGGCAAGAATAGCAGTGGTTGGAGAGGATTTAAGAGCGCCAAGACAGAGACGAAGGCAAGAATTTTGAATTACATCTAGTTTGAAAAGACGAGTCTTGGACGCACTACCATAAATAAAAGAACAATAATCAAATTTGGAACGGATAATAGATTTGTAAAGGGAAATAAGAATATAGGGATCGCCACCCCATTTAGTTGGCGACAGGGCTTTCAGCAAGTTTAACCTTTTAATAGTGGAAGCAGAAAGATATTTGATGTGTTCAGAGAAGGACAAACGACTATCAAGAAAGACACCGAGATAACAAAAGCAATTAACACGGGAAAGAGATACATTGTTTAAGGATACATATCATCTAACCATATTTTACATCGCAAGAATCTGCCTAAGAAACATGTTTCGTAGTGGATTGAAGAATGCAAAAAAGGGAAAACATGTACCGTTCTGTTAAGTAAATAAAAGGGGCAATCTACTGTAATTGACTTAATTAAATTTGAGAAATCGCAATCAGCTGTTCGAACATAAAGTAGAGATGCGCAAATTAAATCAACAAGAGGAGTTGGATACATTCTTTTTCGGCTGCGGATACATATCCCTTTTTCGACTCTAACTTTGGCCGAGTTGCATAGCTCATAGCTAGTGTATAATCGCAATCTCAGACTGTACACTCAGCTCCAGCTTCGTACGCTACTTCGAACAGACAACAAAGCAACAATACATCCTAGGTAAATTTTGATATTGCGCGCGCAACCAACAGACTTCAGAGTGTCGATGCATATTAAATCACGCTACTAGAAATAGATCCAATTGTGTCTGGAATGACAATGCGTGTTCGCTGTTCGATGCCTTTCGGAGTTCAGGTATATTAAATCACATTGTCAGGGATATATCTAACTGTGTCTGAACACGGAGGTATTTCTCAGGATATAACTGCACTCAAACATACCTATTTCTAACGTAAAGCTTAATCATTGGAAGAATTTTGTGCAAGCAAAAATATTTACATAGCTCCTGGGAAATTATGGCAACATATGAAGAAAATAATGTTTAAACAGTCACAATGAAAAATCCGAAATAACAAACATATTTTCCGACTACTTTTATACAGTTATATCCGAGAAAACCCATTTGAAGGGCTTCTGTTCTATCCAAAATTGTGAAGAAAAAAATAATGGTTCTAAATAAAATCATCCAACAGTCGCCTGTTATCTATATAAACACGATAAAATATTTAAATTCTGAATCCAAGGGCATTATATCCTTTACTTCTTTCATTCATTTTGGAAAAATCATATTTCTTTCCAGAGAAGGAAAAGGAGGACTAACCAATTTCCATCTTAAAGTTAAACAGAAATCCATTAGAACGTGCTTAGCTGTAGACGCCCATTTCGCTCACAAACACATTATGTAAATTATTCAAAAGAACAGTAGAAACGAGTGTTGTATGCCAACTTCCATATTATTTCTCAGACTAACTTTATTCATTTATTTTTTTATTTTATTTTTTATTTTATTTTTTTTTCCTCTCTCTTGCCCAGTTGTATTTGCAGGCTAAATAATCGTTTATCCGCTTACGTTGCGAATCCACTACTTCTCAGTTATTATAAGTTACATTGCAAATGTCGCAACTTTTCGTCATATCGTCGTTCTCCGAATTTTTACATCCGCTGTACGCAGAATCCTCATTTATTGTTATAAACGGCCGAAGCAGCCGATTATTCGTTTACGCTGCATATCCGTGACTTCTCCGTTTGTCGCGAGTGACGTATCGACTTGTCGAACCGTCGTTGTTGAATGTTAATGAATTGTTTTTTGGTCAGTCGAGTATTCTTGGGACACCCAGAATAACCGTTTCGGTAGTCCGGTCGGTCCGATTAGCCCTTAGCATCGTATTGCTCTAATCGTGTCGTTACAGACTTACGGAAGCCGCTATCGGTTTTTTTACACATAACCGCGATCTGTATCGTCGTCATATTAAAATAAACGTAATATAACTAGCTTCGACTAGGTTTATTTCAAATTACGCGAAATAATTGATCGGTACTTAGTATTCCGTCCCGGGAATACAACACGAGATTACTTTGGCGGCACCCTAAAAACTTAAAACTATGAGCCTTTTACAATTCCGATTTGAAAATATTGAAATGTTGCGGATTTATTAATTAAACTCTCCACTTATGTACATGAAAATTCGCTTTAAAATAAAATTTCAGTAACAATTTTTGACCTGGAAAAAGCATTTACTGAATTGTGGAGACAAAAAGTGTTGCACTTGTTAAAAAGAAAAAAAAGTACAAAAGAAGAAATAAAAATAATTTCAGATGTAATATGAAAAAAAAAAAAATTAAAAAAAAGGAGTAAAACGGGAGACCGTCTGAGCTGGATAACGATCGTCACATTTTTCACGCATACTACGATCCCGTCGGAAAATTGACTTTTAATTATTCATTTCACCGCATCACGACATCTTAACTCAAAAGCTGTGAAAAATTACTTAACGGCGATAAATGCTCTAACCGATCTCTCGTGCGCGGTAGCAACCGTACTATTAAATAAAAATGAAAACGTTTTACAGATGGGGCACGCAAGAAGACAATCTATAGCATCCGAAACATTTATTACGCTTCTACGCGTCTAATTCCTCAGCGTTACGCGTAGTTTTAGTCGACTGTGTTGATCTCGCGACGAGTTCACAATGAATTTTTTTACTACGCCACTATCGGTTATTTCCGGTTCGTTTGGAAATCTTAAAAGTCGACTGAACTGCCACAATATCTTCATCTGGACCCGGAATATCGCTTTGACTGTATGTATGTGTAAGCCAAAGCCGAGAAAAAAACAGTTCGCATTTTTTAAAATCGGAAACGTTGTTTGTTTTTTATTGCTAATCTACAAGGACATTTCAACGTTTACTACTTTCAGTTTCTTTATGTATTGCATACTTGGTTCAATAAGTTTCGTTCATAATTTGGATCACATTTGGTTACGAACGAATAGGCAGCTGTTAATGCGAATGACCGATAAATCGGATAAAATTTATTCTTATGCGGATGGTGAATTGGAAGACATCCGAAAATCTCGAAATCGCACTCAACAAGCAAGAATAAAGCGTAATTTTACCATTATAGTACTGTTGTTAACAATTTTAGTTTTATCGATACTTCTGTCGAATCTGATAGGTTTTTATTATCAACACGACGATGTGGAATCGTATGAAAAATTTTTTCCATACCAATATTTCTTCCCGTTTAAAATCAATACGATAGTTCGTTATTACGTCACTTATATACTCGTGGTTGCTGCTACGATTCCTCAAGTATTCTGCTCGATATACAGCAAATGTATCTTCTACTACTTCGGCGAAATTGTTCATTCTGAGTTGGAGGATTTGATAACCGTTCTGGAACAGATCGATCGTTTAGTGAAAGACAGAACTCAGCATTTGGAACCGGATCCGATTTTAATATGTGAGGATATTGAACGATACTATTTGGAGTACGACCGATGGGTTGAAGCACGTGATACGGTTTATTACGATTTGATTATGCAGTGTTATCAGCATTACAGAGCTTTGGCACAATTTACGAAAGATTTCGAAGATACCTTTAGATGGATTGTACTAACAGCGTATTCTTCGAGTTATGTAGTTTCGATTCAGTATTATCATTACTTAATAGTCTATTATAAAATATTTGATGCTTTATATTACTTAACATTAAATCTGATTTACGAAGGCGCGGCAATGTTCTATTTTTGTCGCTGTGGCCAACGGCTTTTTGATTTGAATGAACGGTTTGCCGCTGCGCTCTATCAAACGGCTTGGCACGATAAGTCATTGAGAACTCAGAAAACGGTGTACACAATTTTACTGGTTACTAGTTGGAGGTTCGGTATATGATATACTGGTGGATTTGTGTTGTGTAACGAATTTTTCCTTATTACGATGAAATCAATCTACGATATGGTGACATTTTTTTTAAGCGCCGTGTTGTTATATTAAAGATTTTCTAATTGGAAAATGCATCAGTGACTTTGGGACCGATCAGAGATAGCCCTGGATTTCCAATATTTATCGTCTCTTCATTGACCCAGAATTTTTTTTTTTCTTTTTTGGTTTTTATGTACATCATTTGACAGGATGTTAATTGCTAATGTAGAGAGAAAGTATAATACATTTCGTAAATGTCTTATTTATTATTTGCTGTTTATGATTAGTTTTCGGGTTACATTTTTATGAGAAGTTCGAACTTTTTCGATTTATATGTACATGTTCCGAAATGGATAGTATTTTAAACGGTAATACTAGTATCTAATTAATTCACTTTTAATTATATTTTAGTGAAGGTATTACGTACATACTTTAATAACTGCACATAATGAATTATGTACTTAATTTTAAACTAATTGAGCTGCATACATATTGTTTATACACTTAATTTATTATATATTAATGTGCATTCTTGCAGTTTTTTTTTATTTTACTTTTTTCCTAACGGTGTGTTTTATTTACATTTATTTTGTGAGAAATTTAAACGGTGTGTAAGCAATTTATTTTTACATTACCGTTATCAGAGAAACATGCGCGCATTTGAAAAATCTAACGTATTGAATCAGGCGGTCTGTGTATCAAATTATAAATTTATTTTAAATCATTAGTCTAAGAAGATAACAGTTTTAGTTAAGTTAACGCGAAATCGTGTTCTTTTATTAATCCACTTATTGTTAGTTATCTATTTTGATATGTGTAGAGTAATTGATGTTTCAAATTATCAAATTGTGCTAATTATTTAACTGCGTATTTTGGGTATACATTAAAATTGATATAGTAATGACTGAAATTATTCAACGATTACATTTATTTTCGTTAGGAAACAGATTGTGCCCGTTGTATTTCTCTTAAAATAATTGTTAATGACATATACTAGACCTCTTTGTACTGAGAACAACATTATTCTGTGATCATTGGACTAACACATTATTCTCAAGTTCTACTTAATCCAATTTATGATGCTGATAAAATTAATAATTTAATCGATAATTGTTAAAAAACAAATATAAAGGAAACCGAATATGCAGGACGCAATGATTTATTGTAGCATTGCGGGGGAGATTTGACAGTAGTATGGAGTGAGGGGAAGAACGTACGACGTTAAGTATCTCATAATGCAATTTAATTATAATTTAATTTGCAGTGCAAGTTTATGTTTTGTGATAACAGATTAAACGGTGTGTTGTATCATTTAAAAAAATGCTTTAATAGAAAACGGGCTGCGACATTTATGCCTTGAATGCAATTAACCAGTTGCTTCTTTTAGTGTAATATTCCGTAGTCTTCTTTATAATATAATGGGAAAAATAACTAGTTTACATGAATCGGCATTACTATTTAATTTCAGTTTTAAAGAATAGAAATAATATTTATTAAATAGAAACCCGGTAAAGTTATATTAATCATATCGCTGACGATTTAAAGTTGTCAATTTAAATAAGTAATTTAATATTAACTGCGTTGGTCAACACAAAGCGAGAATAAAAACATTTAATGCATATCGCCAGATTAAATTAGGATATTTTACACCTGAAAAGAATAAATACAATAAATTTTAATAGGTATGACTAAGAAATCGAATGGCATGATTTTTTGTTAAAACCGAGTGATTATATATTGCAATAGTATCGATCAAAAAGTCGTCGCGATAGCCTAGTTGCTAGAGCGCTTGACTTCCGTTACGAAGGTCACTGGTTCGATCCCGAGCGACGACAGAATTTATTACAAGAATTAAAGTTAAAATATTCGCTAATAATCACGTGGAAGGCAATGGCAAACATGCATATCATCATATGCGCGCTCGGTCAATACAGAGCAGACATATACGGTACTGCACTTGTATATCGATAAATCAAACGATTACTATCAGTTCCGAATGAAGTCTTGCGCGTGTACACATTCGTACCGCATATAAACAATTGCCTAGTACACTATACCTACATCTGTACAGCTGAGATGTACGAATAGGTAGTCGCCGACGCTCAGAAATTAAGTATGGCACTATAAAGAAGAATAGATCAAAACGGAGGTTAAGTATAAATTTAGAAACGGGAAGGACGAATATGTTTAATGAGGAATAGGAGCGGAAGCGTTTCCATAAACTTACACTAAAACTAACAATATTACGATTTTCAAAGATAAAAATTGCCGTACATTCACAAATTAACCGCTTCATTTATTAAAGTGCTTTATATCGTAGATTAGTATAAATCGAAAATCGGTATATGAGAGTAAGTTAAATGCACGATTAATTGAAGTACGATATAAACTAGCATTATTTATTATCTTGAAGATGATTAAAACGTGAAAGGTGCGAGGCTTTACGGGAGTAAATAAGCAAATTATAAATGGGATAAGAGCGAGAAAAAAGTAAAATAGACGTAAGAAGCGGGAATATATAGCAACGGAAGATGCGAGAATAAATATATTATTTTAAGAACGGGACCGAGTGCGCATGTTTACAGCCGCTAAATCTAACATCAATAAAATTACAGTAAGAAAAATAAATAAATATTAACGCATATATAACTATAAATATAAATATTACTGTTGAAGTTCCCATACGTCTTAGAATAAAAATAAATAAAAAGTATAATATAATCAGCGCGTAAAAATATAAATATGCATTCTTCAGAAATACCGATTAGTTTACTTTTAAGGTGACTACAATTGTAAATAAACTGTATTGTATAAGTGATAATGAAGTATGTATATACGAGGGTGGTTTGAAAAGTTCCGAG
The DNA here is from genome assembly GCA_039619475.1 of Icerya purchasi. Lineage (NCBI taxonomy): Eukaryota > Metazoa > Arthropoda > Insecta > Hemiptera > Monophlebidae > Icerya > Icerya purchasi. The sequence goes on along the minus strand of CM077116.1, from coordinate 31,995,010 downwards.
CCTCTCAATGAAAAAAACATATTTTTATGAAAACAGCGCTTTATTTTTCAACATAGTATCCATTTAGGCTCACACGTTTGTTCCATCGTTCGGAAAGTTTATTAATACCGACCTTGTAGGTTTCTTCAGGAAGGTCTCGAAAATATTCATCAACACCGACGATCACCTCACTATCATTTGCAAATCTTTTTCCTCCGAGCCATTTCTTCAAATTGGGGAATAGATGATAGTCGCACGGTGCCAAATCTGGCAAATAGGGCGGATGCGGAAGTAATTTGAATCTTAATTCGTTGATTTTTGCCATCGCAACCACAGAGGTATGATCAGGCGCATTGTCTTGATGGAAAAGGAATTTCTTCTTCGCCAAATGTGGACGTTTTTTTTTATTTCTTCGCTTAAACGTTGAATCAGAGCCACGTAATATGCTCCGTTTATTGTTTTACCTTTTTCAAGATAGTTGATGAAGATTATTCCGCGTGCATTCCAGAAAACCGCCACCATAACTTTGTTGAAGGACACAATCATCTTTGCTTTCTTCGGAGCTGCTTGACCTCTCTCAATCCATTGCCTAGACTGTTTTTTGGACTTTGGAGTATAGTGGTGAATCCAAATTTCATCAACAGTGATGAATCGACGCAAAAGTTCGGCTGTATTACGATTAAAGTACTGAAGGTTTTGAGCATTGATGTATTTTCGACACTGTTTTTGCTCAGGTGTAAGCGAACGCGGCACCCATCTTTCGTAGAGCTTGTTCATGCTCAACACTACGTGTAAAATATGGTACACTCGTTCAGACGATATTCTTACACCTTCAACTAATTAATTTTGATGCGCCGATCCTCCAACATCATTCTGTGTATTTTTTCGACAATTTCTGGCGTAGTTGCTTCTATCAGGCGTCCACTGCGTGGTTCATATTCTGTGCTCGTACGACTCATTTTAAATTCTGAAATCCAGCGTTTAACGATGGTTTTTGAAGGAGAAGGATTTTTTAACGTTTAATCGAGCTCAGATTGTATTTGTGTTGCATTTAAACCTTTTAAAAAAATGATATTTAATCACAGCTCGTATTTCGTTTTTATCCATTTTTCAGGTAACACACGAATTCTCTACTTGAAACTGCCGTAAAACTGGTAATACGTTTTCAGCCAAGCTGAAACTTGTTCATTGACGCTGTGGAGGATGGAACTGTGCAACGCGCTCAATGAATTAACCCTAGCAGCGCTATTTCTTGGCGAGGTCCGGAACTTTTCAAACCACTCTCGTATAGTAAGCGAATGAAAAAAACATAAAATAAATAATTACAAAAACCTCTGAGCACCAAGAAAAAAAAGTATATAAGATCTTGATAGATGCTTAATAATACTAAATTAGAAATATTTATTATGATAAGAACATAACTTTCAACTAAAATAACCTCAATATAACTGGAAATTATACTCTTGAAGAGACATTAAGAGCTGTAAATAATAATAATAGCAGATCAGATGGAACACTATTATTAAAAATACTAAAAAAAAAAACAATACCAAAGTATCGAACAGTGATAAGTATTTGCGATATAATTGCAGTGAACAGTAGCGCAGTCGGACAGATAACTGAAAATTATTGCTCCTTATTGTATTCACGAATTTACTCACAAGTAGTCAACTGACATTATTCGTCAGATTTTATATTTTTTTTGATTGAATAAAGTTTATTTACTAAATTTACAAAACAAAGAAAATAACAGTACGTTTAAACATTTTAAATTTTACGCGTATCGAGCAATTTACCCTCGCCAGCGTGCATCAAAAATACATTTATGCTTAAATTACAATATGAAAAAAGAAAAACTTTACATTTGTTATAATATTAGGGAAAAAAAAACAACAAAAAACCTAGCTTCGGAAAAAATAAATAAAGTGTAAGTTGTAAAAAAAAAGTAGAAGTATGATGGTTATTGGAGTGTCATTGCACGTGTGTGCTTCAACACTTTGTTTAACGCTTGCGGACAGATCGGTGCACTATAAGATTAAAATAGCATATGTTTAATGCGTTTGTGTTTGTACTTTTTATATTTTAGCTGCAAAGAGGTTCTCGTGTAGTCTCCTATTCTTTTAACAAACACGTGATCACTAGTAGAGCAATCATCAAAGAATTTCTTAGCTTGCGTACGGATTACGTTTACAATAAAGGGCAGTTTTAATACAGCGTGCATACTATTTATGTTAGTATACGCCGGAGCGCTTAGAATAATTCTGCAGCATTTATTTTGGAATCGCTGTACTTTTTGAAATGTAGATCTCGAGACATTAGACCACATTGGCGAGCTGTAAAGGAGCACAGGCCTAATGATAGCTTTGTATAGAAGTAATTTATTTTCTGTTGTTAATTTGCATTTTTTGTTGAAGATGTGCCTCAACATAAAATTTCTTGCATGCGCTTTATTTATAGCGTGATCAACGTGTTTGTTGAAAGTTAGCCGCCGATCTAGGATGACCCCCAGATATTTAACTTCATTTTTAAAAGGGCAGACTTGATTTCCCAGGTTTAATTCCGGGGAAAAAGCGGGCCTTCTTTTTGTAAATAGGATAGCCTGCGTTTTTGCATCATTCACTTTAACTTTCCACTTTGTAAGGTACTTTTTTATTTTTAAAAAACTTTCTGATAATCTACGTTTAATTGTGTCGACTCTAAAAGAAGCACAGTAAATGGCTGTGTCATCAGCGAATAGCGCTAGCTCGGAGTGTTTAGGTTTAGGAAGATCATTTAAGAACAAAATAAATAGGAATGGACCAAGTATGCTTCCTTGCGGAACTCCCATCGTCGCTGTTTTTGGAGAAGATATAGCGTCGTTAATTTTTACTGAAAATTTCCTTTCTACCAGGTAATCATTTATAAGAGTAATGAGAAATTTAGGGAACTGATATTTAAGCAATTTGTATATTAATCCTTGATGCCAGACGGTATCAAAGGCTTTTTCGATGTCAAGTAATAACAGTCCGGTATGTTTGTTTAGGTTAAAATTGTCAGTTACAAACTCGGTTAGCCTACTTAACTGCATCGTAGTCGACAAATTCCGCAGAAACCCGAATTGGTGGGGAGTGATGATTTTTTTTTCGTTACAATGATCTATCATCTTGGAAAGAATAAGTTTCTCCGCTATTTTACTTAAACAGTTTATTAACGAGATAGATCTGTAGTTAATAGCCATTGCTTGATCCTTTCCTGATTTTGGTATAGGAATAATAATGGACTCTTTCCAGCAGGTAGGAAAGTGTCCCGAAATGATACTAGAGTTTATTATAATAGTTAGATTGATCTTAGCTTTTTCGGGTAGATTTTTAATCATGGTAATGGAGATATTGTCTGGACCGGTGGAGTGTTTATTTTTTAATTTTTTTATGATTTTGTTAACTTCATTTGATGAGAAGAGCTTAGGGTAGTTGGTAGTGACCGTTGGGGTGGCTAGGAACTTCTGTACAGTAGTATTTATTTTGTTTGTGTGCCATTTGATGGAAGAGTTTTTGTTTTGATTTTGCATATCTAGAAATATATTTGAGAGTAACTCAGTTTTGCCTTTGTTTGTGTATTCGGTCTGATTAGCATGTGTTAAAGGTGGAATAGATGTGTCCGTGCTTTTTTAAAATATTTTTGCTATTTTCCAGATCGACTGGTCTTTTGCATTTAGATTTATTAGTTTGTTATTCCATGTTGTGTTTCGGTATTCATTTAGTTTGTATTTAACTAGTTTAGCGAATAAGTTGTAAATGATGTGAGAGGAATGGTTACGAATCTTTTGGTGCTTTTTCCTGACATAGTTTTTAATCTTAATAAGCTTCACTAGTTTTCTTGGTAAGTGCTCTTTACTTGACTTGATTTCGATTTTTGGAATATAAAGATTTGCTGCTTCTACTATTAGGTCTGACAGCCTGTGTGCCTGGTAGTCAAGTAGGCAACCAGCCTTTATTGGACTTCTCAAAATGTTTATATTATTTGTAATATAATTACGGTATTCCGTCCAGTTCGCACTTTTATAGTTAAAAATTGTACGGTTTTCTACGAGTCTGCAAGTAGCGTTTAATTTAAAATAAATTGGATTATGATTAGAGGCAAGGTTGGCTAAAGTTACTGGTTTGGTAATATTATGAACATTCATACTTAAGATGAGATCGATAGTGCTCGGACGTAATTGAGGGTTAGTAGGGTAATGCGTGGGGAAATCAGGAGCGAGAATTTGAAAACCTACCCTTTCGGAAAGATAAACGAGTTTATTACCTGTTTTGTTATTGTAATAGCAGTTCCATATCTTACTTTTGGCGTTTAAGTCCCCAGCGAGGATCACTTTGTTATGTGATTTAAATAATATGTCTATATCATAGTCAATATTCGTTTTGTTTGGAGGACAGTAAACAGAGAATAGCACCACTGAAGAATTTGCAAAATTTATTAAGATTCCAGTAGCTTCAATATTTTTTAGGGATACTGGGGCTGCGAAGGTAGAGTGGTTTATTGAGGAGCGGACCAAAATGGCCACTCCTCCACCTCTGCTGTTACGATCGCATCGGTACACTCTAAAACCAGGGCATTTTAGTGCATGGTTTGAATCAATTTTTGTCTCACTTAGACAAACTATATCGATAGACCTTTCATTTACCAGTTGCCCTAGTTCAAGTATTTTGTTCCTAACCGAGTTTGCATTCCAGGCAATTATTTTAATATTATCAGTACAATTACTCGTCAGCGAAATAGTCCATTAAGGTTTCAATAATTATTGATATTTTTGAGAACATGTCTCTAGCGTCTTTTAATTTAGTGCACATTTTCTTAATTACGTTTATGATTTTTGGTATATTTAGTTCTTTAAACGACTGAAATATATCTGATAAATTATTGTCCGTATTAGGTTCGTTACGTTGTGATGCTCGATTTGCAAGACTTTCTGCATACGTTAGATGTCTATTATTTTGATTTTTTATATTATTATAGTTTTTATTATCGCTCCGGAGAAAGTTTTTTCTATTTGACTCCGAATACTTAGATTTGAATGTTTTTGAATTTAGAAACTTTAAGTAGGTCGGACAATCTTTTGAATTAGCTAGGTGTTGCCCGGAACAGTTTGCACACTTAATGTTGCTAGGATTTTGGCAAGTTTTTGTAAAATGTGCTTGACCACATTTCAAGCAATTTGGAGGTAGATAACAGTTTATGGAAAGATGTCCGAAAGCTTGGCATTTAAAACATTGAATTAGTTGGTTCTTTGATTTGTACTTTTCCCACGTTACAACGCAATAGCAGAGTTGTTTAATTTTTAGTATATTGCTAATATTTGTTGATTGTGGAAAAGTAACAAGATGTAGGAAGACGTCGCTATTTTCTGAATCTTTTTTGTGAAATTGAGAAATTTCGTCGTAATTTGTTTCATTTTTTAGGGATTCTTTTATTTCATTTATGTCAATGTCAAGTGGCAAGCCTTTTAGCACCATTTTTATTTTTTTCATATTCTTAGGAGTATGCGTATAAAAAGGATAGTTTTTACTTTTTAGGAAGCTGAGGAGCTTGCTATAGTCTGTTTGATTTTCAGAATAGAAATGTGTATTGTTTCTATATAGTTTAACAGTAGGCGGAGTTCCAAGCAGATTTTTTAAGTAATTCATGGCTTGCATATGGTTGCTAATAATTCCTTTAACAATGATAGGAGGCATTTTATACTTGCCAGTATTTCTAGTATTTACGTTAGCACTGTATTTTGTTTGGCTTTCGTTAACCGAATTTATAATAACGTTATCGTTTACCTCGTCAATTAAATCATCGAGTTGTTGATACGAGTTTTTACAGACGACGGTAAATTCTTCTGCTTTTCGTTTCTTTGTTTTACTCTTTCCTTTGCGACGTTGCTGCTGTTCAAGTTTATCTGATTCGTTTTTGGCGGTTGCATTAGATGAATTATCACCAGTCAACGATGCGCTGCTACTTTGCGATAGATCGAGTTGGCTAATGACATTGTCTACCCAGCTGTGTGTATTGAAGCGGTTATTTGATTCTTAGCTGTTGCTGTCTGACAGTTTGTCATCATCCATGCGGTCCATGCCAGAAAATGAGGGAGGCGGTGTACGAATCATCGTCTCGACAGATCTGCTTTTTGGCCGTAGCGCGTGATTGTAAACGATATACGAACGCTTGGGGGAGGGGCAGCAGCTTCCTTCCACCCCGGTCGAACGTTAAGATGCGACTTTGAATGTTATCACTCCGGTGATAGATGTACTGACAGTTTAAGAGGATGTACCGTTTGTGATACTACACACGGTAGAAAAAAAAAGAAAAACACTAATTAAACGCGGAGAACACGTCAATCCGGAGCGGACTCAACTTCTTTCTTCGCAAATTTATATCTGGCTTAAGGGGGGATCCTGCTTTATAGAAGACTTAAAAAAGTTAATTTTTGAGGATTTCTTTCAGAAAAGAAACAACTTAGGCCAGCGAACTTTGGGCCGTATTTTCTTAGGTATTTGAAGTGTGTAAATAATTTTTATTAACTAGATTTAATTAATAAACTGCGGAGCAATGAGCCTTTTCCTGGAACGTCTTGCTGCTCTAGTTTGCACTTGGCGGGAAAGATTCGGTTCGTAATTTTTGTCTGAAACATAAAAACCAAATAAATTTCCCGTTATCATACATTTTTATTCTAGGTGAACTAAAAAAAAAGTAAAAATATTTGGGAAATTAAGAATTTTTCAGACTTGAAAAGAAAAAAGTGTTTTTTCAACAATAAAAAAAAAAAAAAAAACAAAAAACAAACACTTTATTTAAAATACTTTTTTAACGATTTTGTTAGTTTGCGAATTCTGAAGAGAATAAATTTTAGTTCAAGTCAATAGGTCATTTAGTTTTTTTGCTACCGCGCCCGTCAATTCAGGAAAATTGAAAAAACGAAAACTCGAGAAAACGCTCTTTTAAGTTTTCAATAAGAGAAAATATAAATCTTCGTCTCTTACGCTAACGATCAGCTAATCAGGTATTCCTGGTTCCCATACGGTACTCCTTCTGCTTCTTCAAATAACTCATTCTGATGCGTTTGTTCGAGTCTACAAACCGTGCGAGCCCTATTGGTGCTAAGCGACCGGCTCCTTTTCACCCAATTTGTTGCGCGTCGGCGGTATCAGCAAACAAGTGCAGCAACTGAATAGTATTCAAAATTGTTGAATATCCTTCGTTGAACATGTCTGCAGCCAAGTAGACGGCCATTTTAACGATCTTTGGCCTCAATGCAAGTGCTTCGGATTGATGCGCCAGATCATTAAGTTGAACGACTCGTTTGGATTTTGCGTATGACCGCCTAAACATCTCGTGTTGAAAGGTCGTCATTTGATAGTTTTTCATAAATCAGGCGAACGTGTTTCTCAATTTTTTCGTTAATCAATCGAGCAGGATTCAAAAAGATTGCAGTTGATTGGTGCATTCAGCTTTGAACCGTTCACACCATCGTGTCAAGGGGATTTGTCGCGGATCAATAATGATCTAGCGTTGCTAACACAGTTTTTTTTCATTTAATTAATATTTCTTCTAATTTCCGAATTATAATAAATTGTTAACTTTTTTATGATACTTTTCGTTAGTCGCTTCTTACCGATAGAAGGGCGGCGAGAGCGCCTGAGTCTGACTAAACAGTAGCTCAAAGTAGAAACACGTGCACGGATAACTGTTTTTAGCGGAGTAGAATAGTCGAAAAGAGCGCCCGAGACTGACTGAATAGTCATACACCTCTGCTCTACGCTTTTTTTTCGATCAGCTTTATATCTCCAAAAGTACTTCGAATTGACATCCGTGACTTTGTGAATAAATTCTTTTGGATAGTTTATCTATCCATTTACAAAATTTAAAAAAAATCGATTTTTTTGATCTTCTAGAGTAGGATTCCCCCTTAAAGACGTAATTCTGATAATTGGTGCAGCTTTACTTTTCCCAGCCAGTATTTTATAATCGCACATTCATACAAATCTCGCGTAAACTTCTCGCATTCTTGGTCATTTAGGTATTGAGGGCAATGAAGTGGTGGATTCCTTAGCTCTCTCTTCCATTTCCAAGGGCACATTTTTGAACGGATTTTCAGTCCATAATATAGCTTTTCTTTCTTCAGTCGCTCATTTCAAACTATGGCTCTCCTATCCTTCTCCTTGATACATCATGTTTTATTTGAATGTCTGGCCTTTCCTAATAGACAATCGTCCTTCTACTCTTTTCTACTAAAACTCGGTATTCCTACTCCCCTTATTGGTGATTCTTGCGTTCTCTCATTTCTTTCTGTTTCGGTTATTCCTGTTCTTGAAGTATTTTTGTCCCCTATCCTTAAACGTATATGAATGTAAATTTATCGCTCCTCCTTCCCATTCCTTGAGCTAATGTCCTTGCTGACAAACCCAGTTAAAATTTAAAAAAAAAAAAAACTTCTCGCAGTTGGATACAATCTATAATTTTGCGCTGATAAATGCTCGTTTACGTAGAACAACTGTTTTAGCGATAAATCACCGAGGCCAATATCCTGAAGCATTAATTCTTTCTGACGATCTTTTTTCGGGATCTCTATTTTTACTGTTCACTTGCGAAATTTCACAACAATGCTCGGCTACCGTTGTTTGACAGATATTGGTAAACGATGTGCACAGTCAATATTTGATTTTGTAAATGGCATTCCGACAGCTTACGAAATTCTTGTCACTATTTCCGTAACATTCCCGTGTGCTGCCTGTGGCTCGTTGGAAATAATTAGGTTATTTCTTTTCGTGTATTGCTCTAGATTATTCACTCTTTGTTGTAATATTGTATTTGCTTCACGCAGCTGTTTATCATTTAGCACCAATTTACGCTCGCTATAGGAGAAAGCTTCCTACATATAGGTAAACGAAGATTGCAAATTCCGCATTTGATTTTTCAAATCGTTAATTGTACCCTTCTATAGAAAGTAGGATGTTTACAGAACGAGGTGAAACTTGTGATCGCCGTGTTGAGGTCGAATGTTTCTTACTGGTTTGGCAACATTTTCATGCATCCTTCGTCTTGCTGGCAAACTGATTTACTTGTCCACGTGTTTAGGGAAACACTGGTACATTCAAAGTGCAGCGTTCTAGCATATTAACCACAAGTAATGAAATCACCGTTTTGTGGCAAATCAATGGAGTAAATACTATATACAGGAGCCATAGCAGTAAATACCTTTCAAAGAAATAATTAATATTTTAGATCCTTACAAGTTTTACTTGAATCTTATCACACAAACTAAAAACACAAGGTGACTTTTAAATATTATTACCTACTTTCGAAACCGATATAAACCAAAACACAAATTTTACGTATAAAAAAACGGGATCTAAATTTAACAATAGAACAATAAATATCGCAAATCGGACGAAAAAACACGAAAAAATGATTAATTTAAAAAAGGAATGCAAGAATACAACCATTTAGATCGAAATCCAAGGCCTTTCACTGTTCACGTTGAAAGTTGTTCAATGGAAAGAAACTTAGGTCATCTACATCCCTTGGCCCTTTCCAGGCTTATCAGTTCCGTTTCCTCTTCGCATTCTTGTATTATCCCCCGAGGCAGGGGCCGTATCGAAGTTAAATTTCCATCTGCCACATATGCTAAGTCTTTTCTTGCCAACCGTAAATTCTCCGCGTAACACAATGTCAAAGTGTATATCCCTAACCGCTATTTATTTAGAATGGGCGTCGTCTCTGGCGTACATCTGCCCTTTTCGGAAGGTGAAATATTGGAAGGGATCGAATCTCTGATCCCTATTGTTTTAATCTGACGTACATATCGTTCTTCGGATGGCGTTAAATTCCTAACTCGTTCAGTCAAACTGAGATTTCACAGTATTACTCTCCCAGAATTTGTGTCGATATAGAAATAAGAAAAAATAAATAAAAATAATATCAAAATGAGATTTTCTCTTTCCCTAGCGCCCCGTCACCTACACAGTTTTTGGACATACTGCGAAGCACTGTCGTAGTTTTTCTAACACCTGTTCACGCGGTTTTCACAGGCATCTAGTCGCCGAACACAATAACTTACAAAAGCTGTTCTTTGCCTTTGACCGATCTCGCCCTGAATGCATTTGAGAATACTTTAATCCAGGAGACTTCTCAATTTAAAAATAAAAATTTACCGTTTCGCGCTTTTTCGTATGCCGACCAAGCCCTGGTGCCTAGCTCTTTTTCTAATAATTCTTCTAAGTCTCCTTTCTAACCTTCCCCTCTTCTCTCTAATGCCTCACCGCGTCTTAAATCTCCTACCTTCCATAAAATCTGTAACTCAAAAGTTCTCTATAAACACTTTTCGCAGTTTCTTCCACTTCCATATAATCATATCCCATCTTCTTTTAATGGATGGGCTTTCAACAAATCCCATTTAAATTAATAGTATTCTCCTAAATCCAGCTAAGGACAATCCTGTCCCTTTGGTCACTCCGAATTCCTCTTCTTCAATTTCTTCTCCTTTATTTGAAAATATGTCTACAGCCATCGTGGAAGTACTTTTTTCTAATAACATTGCTTCTTCTTCATCTTTTGTTGATTCTTTATCTCGTTTTCTTTCCATTAACATACCGATAAATTAATTCTTCTTTCTATGATTAAGAAAAAGGAAAGGAAAGTAAGAAGATTCGGGGCTGAATTCTTAAATTTTCTTTACTTCTTTCTTATGTAATCTTTCCGCTAATATACAAAATGAGACGTTTAAAATGGTTGCATAACTATTTAATTTCAGTGTTCACTATCTGCTCTTTTACTTCTTCCTTTTGTGTTAATCATGCTGTTGCTGAAGTGTTCAAGACCAGTATCAGGCTTCAGTACATTTATTACGTCACTTTCTCCTTCAAATGCACTAGTGTCAAGATGATTCGCTGAGTTTTTGAACTGGACTCTAGCGCATGTAGAGCTATGTAGTAAGAAGCTCTGAGCAGTAAAATTTAACCCTAACGTGCATCATTTCATCTACATAAAAGTTTCAAAACCTGTTTTCACTTAGCAGAAATTTTTTTGTTTGTCTCCACTCTTTCTTCCTTCTTTTCAATTCCCTTCTAATTTGTTAGCTCCGAGGATTTCTAATCGTTACAATTTACTTCCCTCCATTTTTCTTCCAAGCTATTTCAATCCTATTAATACAAATGTATTTGCTTTCTTTTTTACCTTAAATCAACTATTTTGTTTTCTTATTGTTCTTGTCTTCCCTCTTCTCGTTCCCTATACTTCTAATACGTTTCCTGTTTCACCATAATGGCTGCGTTCAATATACTTCAGTGGAATTGTCGTAGTCTCAGAGCCAATAAAAATTCATTAGAGGATCTATTAGATATCCATGATGTTAGTGTTGCTCTCATCTCAGAAACGTGGCTTCGGTTGGGCACGAACTTCAATAGTAGAGGTTATAAATTATTCAGATGTGATCGGGGTAATGGTTATGGTGGTTCCGCAGTACTTTTTAAAAATGGTATTCTTTTCCGCTCTTACGATGTTTCTTTAAATATTTCTCTTATTCCTAACCAACATAACATAGTTCACATCTCTAGCCGTACTACTCTTCCACATTTTATTAATATTGTCTCTATCTACGTTCTTCTTAATTATGATCTTCGTCAGTTTCCTCTTACCGCTTTTTTCAACTTTATCCCGTAACCATTTACATCGATGGTGACTGGAATGCCTATTCGCCCTTGTGGGGTTGCACGTCCTACAATTCCAACGGTTCCATCTTTGAAAATATTATCATTTTCGATAATTCAATTCTCCTTCGTAATTTGTCTACAGCTTATTTCAGCAATCCATCTATTTCTAGTTCTCTTGATCTAACCTTTGCTTCTCTCATTACTGGTCTTAATTATAACTGGAGAACTCTTACGGGTTCTTACGATAGTAATAACTCCTGTTAACTTTTCTTCTCTGACTTACTTCAGGTCTCTTCATTCTCCTCGATGGAATCTCTTTAATAATACGTGGATGAAACACAATATGGATTTAGAAAAGTCCGTTTTACACGCGATGCAATGGCTATGTTGCGAGTGCTAGGCGAGCGTATGATTAATCAGGGAAGGTGTCTTTACGTGGCGTTTACTGATTATGAAACGCTTTTCGATAAAGTACCATGGAAAGATTTTTTCACATTTTTACAATGATTGCCTGAAAGCCCTAATAATGATAATATATAATCTCTATACAAATCAAGAAACAGTTGTTTGTTTCAATGGGATAGAATCATAAAGGGTAAAAATAAAAAACGGTGTACGGCAAGGTTGCTTACTTTTACGTGACTTATTCAATGGTTTTGTCGAAATGATTTTGATAGAAACATTTGATGCAAATAAATATAGGATAAAGATCGGTAGAAATAGGATACATGCAATAAAATTTGCTGATGACCAAGCGTTACCAGCAGAAAGCCCGAAAGAATTGTCAACAATGATTAATAAGTTATATATCAATACGAAAAATTATGGGATGAATATTAACATTTCTAAAACAAAAGTGATAAGCAACATCGAATAAAGATTATGTTGAATAAAACGAACATAGAACAAGTACAAACTTTTAAATATCTGGGGCAAATAATGAAATACAATCTTGACTGCACACCTGAAATTCGTGAAAGAATAGCGATGGGTAAATCTGGATGTACAAAAAAATATTCGTTACTGGCACAGCGTTCAATGTCGGTGGAATTACGCAAAAGGCATATGAAAACATTTGTTCGGTCAGTTGCGCTGTAAAAGTAAAGTAAGTCCCATACCATTGACGCCGGCGTTGGGGATTGTGAAGTTAAGGTTCACAATGTACTAAGCCCAACGGCACAACTCGAAAACACGACCGACTTGAAGCATTCGGAATGTGGTGCTCGTGGAAGCTAGAACGAATTAGCTAGACTGAAAAACTTAGTAATAAATCAAGGACGAATGGGAGAGGAAAGAACGATACTTAATCGAATACGTAGAACTTGTCTTCGTTAGGACTTGTAATGTAGTCCGAAAATTGCATTCTCAACATCACTATTGAGGGAAAAATTCCAGGAAGCAGACCATGCGGACGACCTAGAATGACGCTTGTGGATGCCGTACTGAAGGAAACGGGTGTATAGAATTACGTAGTCTTGAAGAAGGCAGTTTGCGATCGTATATTGTGGCGGCAGATTCTACTTTTAATATTTATGAATTAAAATCTGTTCTTTCCAAAACTTTTAGCTGCACTCCAGGTCTTAACGGTATATCTTTTCTTGTCCTCAAAAGCTTGTACGAATAGTCCTTTAACTTTCTCCTTAATATTTTTAATTGTTTCCTCTCCAGAAGTATAACTTCTCCCTCTTGGAATTCTATTATCACCATTCCTATTCTTAAAAAAAATTCTTCCTTACGTCCAATTTCCTTTCCACCCTTTATCAGAAAACTGTTCCAAGGTATGTCAAACAAGCGCCTCGTTTGGGGTAGCTGGAGCATAATAATGTAATTCCAAGCAATATATTTGGTTTTCGGCTCGGTATACCCCCCTCCACGATTGTATTAGTCTTTTTGTTTCCTACATATACAAATATTTTATCCAAAAACATTATCCTTTGGCTTCCTTCATCGATGTATCCTATGCCTTTGATAATGTCCATCTACCCACTCTCAAGGATTAGATGACAGCAATTAATGTTCCAATTTACTTCACTTCTCTTATTATCAATCTCATGTTGAATCGTTCTACCTATCTCTCCTCCCCATCCTTTCGAGCTTTAAGAACGGTTTTTCAAAGTCTTCTCCAAGGTTTCTTCCCCAGTCCTACTCTTTTCAACATATACACTATCCTAGTCTTCCTGCTAATCTGTGATTTTATTTGTTTCCTTCACTTCGTCGTTCTGCATTGGTTGCCTTTCCGTGTTGTCCTCTCCACTCAAATTAAGAGCATGTTTGTAAAGTTGATCATGTGTTATTTGAGCGTTCATCTCTTTCTGCTGGGTGTTCTGCTTTCTATTCCAGTTTGCTACGACTTGTATTTCCTCTCTTTCCCACTAATAATACTCGTATCTGACCATATTAAGATATAATTAATTTTTGAATAGACTTTTCTCGTCGATGACCGTGTGTTTGAGGGGGGGAGGGTGATGAATGAAGTTATTTCTTATAAATTGTTGTAAACTGGATAGCGTAGAGAAAACGCTAATTCCCCATTTTTTCCTGATTATAGATTCTTTTCGTTCAGCCAAAAACAAAAACAATAAACTTTTAGCTGGTTATGTCGAAGTAGAATTTAATAGTATTAATGATTTACAATTTCATAAAAAATTACTGAATCAAATATTTAAAAAAAAAAAGCGAAATTAGTAATTAAATTATTTTTTGAATTGGAATTATTGCACGCTTTAAATATGATTTTTTTTTTTTTTTCTTACCATGAGCCGTGTATAACTGCATAGATCATTACAGCATACGGCGATTACCAAAGTTTAAATGACTGGAGCGATTGGGTTTGTTCTAATGTATGCCAAAGTTTGAGCGATCATTGCAGGATCCTTGGCGAGGATCTTTCGCAAAGAAAAATTTAGGTTATATGACGAGCGGGATGTTGCAAATTTAGTACACATGGAAAGGATATGATGTACTGAGGGATAACTCGGCAGGGGACAGAAAGGGCATGTTGTGGGAGGCGAAGTCCTGTGGAACACTTAGTCGTGGGATAAAGATATATGCCCAATTATTAAGCGATTAATTATTATAAAATGGCGCCGGGACATATTCTCCGGTGGCCACCAAGGCTCCGTTGATGGTTTCATTGAGCTTAAAACGGTGTTTTGGGAGGCCCAGTGTGACCTCCATTCCTGTTTAGACTTATGTTGGAGTAGTCTTTTTATCGATGCTGGTTGGACGGCATCTGGGCTCACCGGACAGTAAGTTGCTGCCCGTGCGGCCACGTCTACCCTTTCATTGCCAGGCACCCCAGTATGACTAGGAACCCATAAGTATGACACGTTGCAATTTTCTTTCATGAGATCAACCATGATCTGTTGGATTTGGCAAACCAGTGGGTCTTTTGGTTGCGAGCTGGGTATAGAATAGAGAGATGCTATTGTATCTGTGATTATGAGGACTTTCTGTGGGCGGGGATTAGCTAGGTAGATATGCTGTAGACAATACAAGATACCGTATAATTCAGCGTCGAGTATTGTGCACCAATCACCTAGTCGAAATGATTGGATCGCGCCAAACGCTTCGAAAGAACACGCTGCTGCCGCCTGGAGTGATGCTGTATCAGTCTTTGCGCCATCAGTATACACTGGCATATAGTCAATATACCTATCGATAGTTTGTGTTGTTTTTTCGAGTGTATCGTGTAAGCTGTTTGTTTGAGCATAGGTAAGCAGGGATATATTTATGTATACTTCTAGGTGATCCCATGGTGCTAAAAGATTAGCTGGGTGCATTATGGGAAATTTTATATTACTTTGGCGTAAGAAGGCGAGGATTCCTGGTAATGGATCATTTGGGAAACACAAGGGAGAAGGATGGTTAGAAGGAGAGTGAGACTGGTTGCGTATATGATAAGTAAGGGCATCAAGTTACGAATAGTAACTCCTGTAGAAGAGAAGAGGTGGGACACCAGACAAGGCACATATGCTAAGAGGAGAAGTCCTGTGGACACCAAATATTGTTCTGAGGGCAGTATGATGAATGGGATCTAAAGAATTTAGGACGATTTGTTTGGCAGATGCGTACACCTGGCACCCACAGTTGATTTGGGATAGGATTAAAGCTTTGTATATACTAAGCAGTAATTTCGGACGGATATTGTATTTTTTATTGGATAAGTATTTTAAGATAACCATGGACTTCAAACATCCTGTTCTCAAGTTAGCCACGTGGGAACGCCATGATAATTTTGAGTCAAATAGGAGACCAAGGAATTTGACATTTGGTTTAAAAGGAAGTGGTGAGTTATAAAGATTTAAGGATATGCCTGGGGTAATTTGACGCCCTCTAAAGAAATCTAGGCACACAGTTTTGGAGGAGAAGAAGATCATGCCGTTGTCATCGGACCAGGACTGTATTTTAAGGATCGTTTGTTGGAGTATGTTTTGGGCGTTAAGTGGAAGATTAGACGATAAGGATATGTTTAGGTCGTCGATGAACAGCCGGGCTGAAACGGGCGGTTTAATGCAGTCAGTTATATCATTTATGTAGAATATGAACAAGGTTGCGCTTAAGGCAGAGCCTTGTGGAATTCCATTCTCTGATGGAAAGATTTGTGATATCGACGAACCGATTCTCACATTAAATGTCCGGTTGTACAAAAAACTTTGTATGTAATTTCCTATATTACCGGTTACACCGACAGACATTAGCTTCTTTAATAATCCATGCCGCCATACTCGATCGAAAGCTTTTTCAAGATCGAAAAAAATGGCATATAAGTGTTGTTGATTTTGGAAGCTTGTTAATATTTGCCTTTGAAGGCTTAGTAAATGATCAACTGCAGACCTTGCTGCACGCCCTCCGGCTTGGGACGAGGAAAAGATATTATTTTTTCTAGGATAAAGAGAAGGTGTCTGTTTACCATTTTTTCTAGTACTTTGGCAATTACACTTAAAAGGGATATAGGTCTATAATTCGCTGGGAGTGTGGGACTTCTGTTTGGTTTTAGGATAGGAATTATTGTGGCTACCTTCCAACAGTCTGGGATACCACCTGTTGTCCATATTTGATTATAAATGTGGAGTAAAAAGGTTTTTGCATTTAGTGTAAGATATTTTAGCATAAATGGATGTATAGAATCGGGTCCGGGTGCACTATTGGAACTGTGGTATTTTAATTGGAAGTTAAGTTTTGACATTGTAAAGTTGCAATTATATGGATTTACAGAAATTAAATTAAAATTTATTGGTGTCCGTTCTTGTATGGATTTTTTACTTAACAAGATGGAGGAATAGGAACAGGAAGAGAACTCTCTATAGTAATGCTGAGCAAAAGAATTAGCAATATTTTGCGGGTTGGATATTACTGTGCCGTTGCTGATGAGTGATGCAGGAATGGGATTAGAATTAACACCGTTTATACTTTTTATTTTTGCCCATACATTGTGGTTAGAAGAGGATTCGGAAATGGATGTTATAAAGGTACACCAGGATTCTTGCTTCTTTGTACATATCAATATACGTGCAGCAGCTCGAAATTTTTTGAATGTGATGAGATTTGGCGAAGATTTTGTTGATTTGTATTTTCTTAATGCTCTTCTACGTTGCCGGATAGCGACTGCTATTTCATTGCACCACCATGGGACCCTTCGGGGACGGCAGTAAGATAAAGATTTAGGAATTGAAGCGTCAGCAGCCATAAATATAGCATTAGAAAGCGTGGTTATATTAGCTGTTATGTTTGATGAGGGTTGACTTGAAATAATAATTTTTTTCGTGTATGACTTCCAGTCCGCTTTGTGGAATCTATAACGAATCTTTTGAGGAGAGTATTGCATAGGCGAGGGAGAAATAGACTGGATAATGATTGGGAAGTGATCACTTGAACAATTGTCTTGGAGCACAGCGGAGCATAATTTTGGGAAAATGGATGGAGAAACAATTGCTAGGTCTATGGTTGAAAATGTATTGTGTGAAGCGCTGAGGTAAGGGATTACTAGGTCATTATATAATATCAGTTTATTGATTATGGAGCCATGGTTATTTGTTGATGGTGCACCCCACAGTGGGGAGTGAGAGTTGAAGTCTCCAAATAGAATTACTGGAGCCGGAAACTGAGAGTCTGTAATTCCTTTAGGTTAATAGAGACATACTCGTATTGTTATGGGTGAAGAAGAAATGTGTTGCAGGTGTACGGATACTGCTACCGACTGCAGTGATGTATTATTAAAGAACAGAAAAATTAAAAAAACAACAATTTAAATCTAACTACTTCGAAATAGAACCAGGGCAAAACGTTTGAAACCACGTTTTTTTATTAAAAAAACTTTAAATGGCAATGTCGAGGAAAGAAAAAATTTTTTCAGGATGACTGAAAATCCGTAGGTCGAAGTATAAATTAAACGGCAGCTATCAGTTTTTTTTAAATTTTTTTTTGTAAATCCAAATACGATATATCTTATTTTTTCAAAAATAACTTATCTGCTCTGTAGGCAAGATTTCTAGCTATTTCGATTTAGACGGGTCTAATTATTTATTTTCTAATCAGTATTCACAAATTTTCTTAGTCGAACACAACGGTTTCTATCGTCTATTTATGCAACTGAATATTTGTAAATAGAACCTTTAACATACTAAAATATAATTAACGAAAGATTGGCTGCAGATGATTCTTAATTTGCTGTGATCTATATTACCAGTGGCATATTTCATGTTTAAGGTAGTAACACTGATGTAATGAATCTTTGGACAAAAGAATAATACAAATGAGTAGTATACCCCTTTCAGTCATTGTGTCCAATGTGAATGATACGTATCATGCTAAAAAAATTATTTTTATGCACTTTTATATCTTCTCTTGTGTTTACAATATTTTTATACCTTATTTATTTTATTTATTTATTAAATTTTTATTTATGGTCGCTATATGACATCTTGGCCTTCAGCGACCTCTTTTTTTTTTTTTTAAAGGGTTCGTCGACATGGACATTGGCCCAAGAACAGTGGAATAGAGAGAAAAGAGAGACTCAGATCCTTACACGATCAGAGATAGCTGACAGAAAAGAATCGAGAGCTAGAATAACCGAAGGAGAAGGAAGGGAGAGAATGAATGAAGCACAGTATGGAGCGGGAATACCATTTTGTAAGAGGAAGGAATAAAAAGAAGCCTGTTCAGTTGAAAGCGACGAACAACTGAACATTATATGATCGGGATCAGAAATACATTGATCGCCGGGAGGGTGTAATGGACAATAAGGAGAAAGCACGAGAGAATAACGGAACAATGAGGAAGGGAGCAAACTATGTCCAAAACGCAAGCGGCAAATCGCAGAGAGATTAGAACGGCGCATAGAAGGAAAGTTAATAAACCATGGAAAACGTGGAAGGGAAGGTTGAATAGACAAGAAAAGGGAGTTCGGGTTGGAGAATGAGGAGACGTAGGAGTCAGACCACAGTTTGGAATGAGCAGCTGCAGACAGAAGAGTAATATTAGAAGCTGAGAAGGCAGGAAGAAACCTACCAGAAGAGGAAGATAATCGAGCGAATGAGTCAACCAACTCATTTCCCTCGATTCCGGAATGACCAGGAATCCAAAGGAAATCCGTTTGGATAAAGTGGGAAAGGAAAAGATCGTGAATTAAGGAACGAATAAGGAGAATGATACAGTCGGTTGAGTGAGAAGGGAGAGGAGATGTGATAGTCTGCAGCACGCTTTGAGCGTCCGACAGGATAAGGAGATTGCGAGAAGCCGGAGAAGTTTTGATAAAAAGGAGGGCACGCAGAATAGCAGAAGACTCAGCATAAAAGATTGAACAAAAGGAGGGAAATGTTTGTAATCCTTTTTGCGTAACTTTAACTTTAAGTTATAATATTTGTATACATACTTCTTAATATTTAGGTTAAAATTATTTTCTTCCATTTCTGTATTAACACTTTATTGAACAATATAAAATCTTTATTAAACAGAAAATTATTTTTAAATTAAAAATTAAAACGTGCCGACATGTTTCGGAGTCACTTGCTCCATATTCATGGCGTTAATAATTAAAGTTAAAAATTGAAACGATGACGTATTTGTCTTCTTATAATCTAATGTAATATATCGATATGTCATGAATATTTAATTTTATATAGCGGTTTATTATTAATTATAAGATTATTATTAATTAGGTTATCTTTAAATTTATTAATATAATACGTTTCGGCGCTATTGAGTATGTTATAATTATTAATATATTTTATTATTTCGAGGTCGTCTTTTATATTTAATTTTAGTCTATGTTTATTAATAATAATGTGTTCCGCAACAGATGATTTACTAATATGCCCGTGTGTAATGGCAGAAATATGTTCGTTATATCGGATACGGAAAGTTCGACGCGTTTGTCCTATATATATTTTATTGCACGTACTACATTTAATTTTATATATACCGGATTTGTTATATTTATCTATGTTTATGAATTTATTTGTATTAATTAATTGGTGATATAAGTTATTATTTGTTCTGTAAGATATTTTAATTGATTTCCGAAGTAGGTTGGTAAGACTGTTTGTTGCTGGGTTAGTATATGTAAAGGTAGTCCAGATCTGTTTAGTGTTATTATTATTTTGTTTACCTTTTATTATATTAATAAATTTAAAGATAACCTAATTAATAATAATCTTATAATTAATAATAACCCGCTATATAAAATTAAATATTCATGACATATCGATATATTACATTAGATTATAAGAAGACAAATACGTCATCGTTTCAATTTTTAACTTTAATTATTAACGCCATGAATATGGAGCAAGTGACTCCGAAACATGTCGGCACGTGTTAATTTTTAATTTAAAAATAATTTTCTGTTTAATAAAGATTTTATATTGTTCAATAAAGTGTTAATACAGAAATGGAGGAAAATAATTTTAACCTAAATATTAAAAAGTATGTATACAAATATTATAACTTAAAGTTAAAGTTACGTAAAACGATTACAAACATTTACTTCAACAAACAATGTATTAAATACAATATAATACCAACTTACGCCAAAATAAATATCAAGAACAGAACACGCACGGCGAAAATTATTAAAGATAAAGCAGAAAAACTATGGATACAAGAAGAAATCAAATCATTATACAAGAAGATTTACATTAACAAATCACTACTACAGACGCACATACTCCTGAATAACTACGTTGGATACGATATATTTAATTTATATAACTTACAAATTAACGCTAAAATTAAAAATATTATAAATAAGAAATATAAAGTAATAAATGATAAACTTAATCGCTTAAAAACGTATAACCTCGAAAATCCAAATACAATTAGAAACTATAATAATTTTTATCCCCGTTTCATTAATATGACAAACATTAACCTAACTAAAGACGAAGAATCACTTCTTAATAACGGCCTTAAATTTAACTTATTTACAAAATACAATAACAAAAACATTGATAATCTTATAATAGAAACTGAAAACGCCATATCTAAACTACCAGCTGATAAACAAGATTATTTCAGACATATTACGGCTCACAAAATAACAAAAATAAACAACTTAAATATTTATAATAAACACATCATGAAAGAACAATTTACAATTAAAAATTCACTCTTAACCTTAAATAAAAAACTAACTGAAAACAATTGTATCATAGCAAAAGCAGATAAAAGTTCAACATCAATAATAATTAATGAAAATAAAATCATAGAAAAAACTAACGACTTCATAAACAAAAACAACGATAAAGATCCCACAAATAAATTTCAAACAAAAATTAAACGAATGATAAAAACTAACAATATACTCTTTAATCCTACACATACACTACAATATGTAACATCCAATCCACAATCACCAACACTCCACCCATTATTAAAACTACATAAAACTAATATACCTATTAGACCGCTAATTAATTACAAACAAGCACCAGCATATAAAACAGCGAAATATATTAATAAAATTTTATTATATAATATGCAACTAAAATACACCTATTCGATAAATAATAGATATGAATTAATTAACAGATTAAAATCCGTCAATATCAAAAATAGTTACACGTTAACATCATTTGACATACAAAATTTATACACTAATATTCCAATCCCAATAGTTTTACAAATAATTGAAAAAACCATTATAAAAAATACTAAAAACATACTATACACCAACGAACTAATATCAACACTTAAAACCATAATAGAACAAAACTATTTCTATTTTAATAATAAATATTATATACAACCGAACGGTTTACCTATGGGTTCTCCTATATCTGCCATTTTAAGCGAAATATTATTGCAATACTACGAAGATAATATTATTAATAAACAATTTCAAAACCATAACATTATTTTTTATGCTAGATACGTTGACGATATTATCACCATTTTCAAAACTAATAATTTAAACCAAAACAATTCAGACCCTGAAAAATTTTTAAAATTCCTAAACTCAATAAATAATAATTTACAATACACTCTTGAAATCGGTTACAATAAATTAAATTTCCTAGACTTAACACTAATGATAAACAACAATAAACTACAATATAAAATATATAGAAAAGAAACACTCACAGATATCACAATAAATTCAAATTCTAACCATCCTCAAATACACAAATATTCCTCATTCTACTCTCATATATATCGATTAATAAACACTCCATTAAATAACAAAGAGAAAAAAAACAGAATTAAATATGATAAAAAACATCGCATTAAATAATAATTATAAACCTAATATAATAGATAAACTATATTCTAAATGTACTCGAAATAGAAAAAAAGGTAAACAAAATAATAATAACACTAAACAGATCTGGACTAACTTTACATATACTAACCCAGCAACAAACAGTCTTACCAACCTACTTCGGAAATCAATTAAAATATCTTACAGAACAAATAATAACTTATATTACCAATTAATTAATACAAATAAATTCATAAACATAGATAAATATAACAAATCCGGTATATATAAAATTAAATGTAGTACGTGCAATAAAATATATATAGGACAAATGCGTCGAACTTTCCGTATCCGATATAACGAACATATTGCTGCCATTACACACGGGCATATTAGTAAATCATCTGTTGCGGAACACATTATTATTAATAAACATAGACTAAAATTAAATATAAAAGACGACCTCGAAATAATAAAATATATTAATAATTATAACATACTCAATAGCGCCGAAACGTATTATATTAATAAATTTAAAGATAACCTAATTAATAATAATCTTATAATTAATAATAACCCGCTATATAAAATTAAATATTCATGACATATCGATATATTACATTAGATTATAAGAAGACAAATACGTCATCGTTTCAATTTTTAACTTTAATTATTAACGCCATGAATATGGAGCAAGTGACTTCGAAACATGTCGGCACGTTTTAATTTTTAATTTAAAAATAATTTTCTGTTTAATAAAGATTTTATATTGTTCAATAAAAGGAGGGAAGTTTAAAGGACTCGAAGTAATTGAGAGAAGGACAGAAGAAGGCTGCACCAACACCATTGGGTCCCTTGGAGCCATCAATGAAGATCAAAAAATGGTTGGGGAAAAAAGAGCGAAGATTCTGTTGAAATTCTGATCTAACAACGTGATGAAGAGAAGAGGTTTGGGAGGAACAGGTGAATAAAAGCAGTTAATAGGATGAAGCAGAGAGGAAAAATTGAAGGAGAAATAAGGGAGTTTATCGTAAGAGTAGATATACGGAGAAAACTGGATAAGACGGCCAGCGATAAGAGATGGAATAGGAGTCTTGTTAGGAGAAAAGCGCCAGGAACGCAATATGAAGGAATATGAAGGAATGAGAGAGCAAGAGGAAATAGGCAACCGTTTGATGAAGAAACGATACCCAAGAGGGAGCGTCGAAGACCTCGAAATTTACATTCGGTTCTTAAAGATTACGTATAATAAATTCTTTACATTTACAAAAGTGATTTCAGTATTTGCTAATACTTAACAAGCAAAAAAAAGAAAAGAAAAGAAAACAAAACAAAAGGGTCACGCGATGTGTGACAAGCGTAGTTGTACATGAAAATTTAAATCAATTTAAAAAGTGAAGCGTTTTTTAGAAAATCAATTACTTTTTTACAAACATTATCGTCCATTGTCAATCCTGGCTGAATATTACTGAGTCCTGCTCGGGCTCTGTCTGGCTGGTAGGCGTTACAATCGAACAGGAGATGTTTGATCGTCACTGGGTTGTCACACTGTTAGCACAAAGTTTGCGGTTCCTTGGAAATTAGATAGGAATGAGCGAGGTGCGTATATCCAATACGTATTCGAGTGATCAATTGTTGTTCCCACCTGCTGTAGAGCGACAGATGTACTGTGTCAGATACAGTATTTCTTACGTTATGAAGCTTACTGGGAGTTTTCAGCCAAATAGAGTTCCAGTTGCTGATTGACGCCTTACGGATCATCTTGGAAGCTTCAGTAAGTGTTAGTCTATTGTCTGGCGAGAATTCGGCCGTGGTTGCAGATTTGTCCGCCTGGTCAGCTAATTCGTTTCCTTCGATACCAATATGGGCTGGTATCTAGACGAAGTTGACGGTTTTATTGGAGGTCCTTAGCTGTTCTAGGATTTTGTGAACACTTTGTATGATAGGATTCGCAGTGAAACGGTTTCCGATGGCATTTAGGCAGGACATAGAGTCTGAGTAAATGGTGCTGTTCATGTTATCTTGTCTGTTAGTTATTAATTCCAGGGTGTGGAGGATCGCCCTGGCTTCACATGTGAAGACGGAGTTGTGGTCATGTGTCCGTCGGGCCGCCAGCGTGTTGGTGTCAGAGATTACTGCACATCCGGTTTTATTGTTGATTGTCGAGCCATCGGTGTAATACTCGATACTTGAGAGATACTTATCCCGTAGTTCGTGGAACTGCAGTCTAAGGATTTCAGGAGGCGTGGTTCGATGGTCTTGGTCGTTAAGCTGCAGATCAATCGTCAAGTCCAGTGAATGCTATGGAGGATAATAACCGAGCGATCGCTCATAGATCTCAGGAAGCGTCATTCCTAGCTGTGCAGCTTAATAGAGTACCCGAATCCTCAATGGGTTCGGCGAGTTTAGTTCGCGGTGCCGGTCGAGAGCTGGATTTTTGTATATATACTGGTACGCTGGATTGTTAGGTGTTGAGTCGATAGTTGCGGCGTATTTGAGAGCGAGCTCTTTGGGTCGGATGGTCAGGGGTAGTTCCCCAGCCTCTACCAGTAGGATGTTAACAGAGCTTGTTCTAAAAGCGCCTAGGCAAATGCGACATACAGAGTTAGCAATCGTTTAGAGAGAGTTCAAGAGTGAATCTTTAGCTGAGTCATACAAGATAGCACCGTAATCAAGTTTTGATCTTATGAGACTACAATAGATCCTTAATAACGCCGTTGTACTGCTACCCCATTGCTTTCCAGCTAGAACTTTTAGGAGGTTTAACCGGCTCTGGCAATCTTTTTTCAGTAACTTGATGTGAGTTTTCCAGGTTAGTTTCCGGTCGATTGTGAGCCCGAGGATTTTGATTTCTTCTCTCTTTTGTAGTGGTTGTTCATTGATAGATAGTTGTAAGTTCTGATTTTTATAGTGATTTTTACGCGAGGTAATCATGAACTGCGACTTGGCTGCTGAGAATTGGAAACCGCAGTTATCAGCCCAGGATTGGATATTATTGAGGGCTTCTTGGACGATGTGAAACGTAAACTCGATGTTTTTCCCCCAACAGGTAATCGAGTAATCGTCAACGAATAGGCGTCCTCGGAGAGGGGATTTAACAATATGTAGAGCATGATTAATTGTTACAATGAATAAGATTACGCTAAGCACCGATCCTTGAGGAAGTCCATTGGTGTTAATTGGCTCAGACAGGATTCCTTTTACACGAACTTTCATGGTGCGCTGTGTTAAGAAGTTGATCACGAAGGCCATAAGATTCCCCGTGAGCTTTAGGTTCATCATTACCTCAATAATTTTATGGATCCTGGTTTTTTCGTATGCCTTCTCAATATCTAGGGAGACCAGAGGAGGTGTGCATCATCTGCCAGCGCGTTACACATGTCATCTTCAAGACTTACTAGGTAGGCACTGGTAGATCTGAAGTTGCGAGATCCAAACTGGCATGGGGAAAGCAATTCATTTTTCTCCAGTTGCCATCTAAGACGTCGACATATTATTTTTCTCAATATCTTACATAAATTGCACGTGAGTGATATGGGTCTGTAGCTTGAGGTTTTTGAGCGATCTTTGCCCGGTTTGTGTATCGGGATAACAATCGCTTCTATCCATTGGTCCGGAAAGGTATGGATGTGCCAAAAGTGGTTGTAAATAGTCAGGAGGTATTCAAGGTAAGAAAGTGGTAGGTTCTTGATTAGTGCGTTTGAAATGCCGTCCGGTCCAGGGCTGGAGTTACGGCAGCTGGAGACGGCCTGGCGCAGCTCATCAAGGGTGAAAGCGTCGTTTATAGGCTGCGGGGAACAGAGTCCCAATCAGTTTGCGTGAAATCAGGGCCGTTTGAGTTGAAGGCGAATGCATATCCTATAAGTTAGCAGTTTCATGCGGTTCATCTGTAGTTTTACCAGTTGTGTCTACCAATGTGGGTGTGTGGAGAGAAGAAGATTTTCCAGAAATACGTCTGATTTTTCCCCACACGACAGAGGAAGGTGTTTCGTCGTTAATAGTGGATGTGAAGGTGTTCCAACTATCCGTTTTACTTTGTTTAATTGTGCGCCGGGTGACCGCTCTGCACTTTTTAAAAGCTATCATGTTTTCTAGGCTCGGATATTTTTTGTAGTGACGGAAAGCCCTTTTGGAGTCCTTGATCGCTATTTTACACTCCTTATTCCACCATGGTACAGATTTCTTTAGCGCATTTCCAGTTGTTTTAGGGATAGATTCATTGGCAGCATCGGTTATGACATTCACGAGAGCCTCGATAATTTCGTTTGCAGTTAGATTCGAGAAGGATGACGATTGCGACAGCGATAGCTCTTGCTTGGTGAGGAGTTGGTAGTAGTGGCCCCAGTCAGCCTTCTTGAGAATCCAATCCTTGGGGTAGTAAGCTGAGTCATCAGTTGATCCGTGGAAGGTGATAGTGATTGGGTAATGATCACTGCTGCAGTTATCATCACTCACACACCATTCCGTGTCACACACAATAGAAGCGGAGGCTGGCACCGCTGTTGAGAAGTATAGCTTGATCCAGCTCATCATATACACTTTCTATAACTTTACCCCGTGTGTCAGTGCTGCTAGATCCCCATAGCGCATTGTGAGCATTAAAATCACCAAGGATGGTGTATGGAGTGGGTAATTGTTCAATGAGATCTAATACCTCATCTTTAAATAAAGGGCGACTGTTAGGTAAATAGATGTTGCAGATTGTGACGGGTCGGACACTTTTGATTCTTACGGCGGCAGCTTCGAGTGGGGTCGTAAGTTGAAGCTCTTCTATGATCATACTGTCCTTGACAAAGACGGCAACCCCTCCGCTCGCTCTAAGCGCGGAGTTACGGTTTTTATTAATAGCTTGGTACCCGCGGATTTTGACACAAAACTTATCCTTAAAATTAGTTTCTTGTAAGCAAATTCAGTCATAGCCCGGGTTCTTCATAAGTAGTTCGAGAGCTTCTTTCTTGGAGAAGAAGCCATTAATATTCCACTGTAAGATGCGCATCACTGCAGGGTTAGTTATTAGGCATCTGGGAATTGGTGCTGTGCATTGAGAACTACTAATACTCCTGGGAGTCCGTGGACTCTGAAGCGAGGTCTGAGATGGTGCCATCGGCGTCCATCGGGCTGGTGTTGGAGTTGGAGTTCGTTGAGCTTTGCGATGACACCTCATCGAGGACGCTACCCTCGATGCGTGTCGTGATTCGAGTAAAACGGAACCTCTGTTGCCGTTTTTCGAGGTGGTCTTATAACTTCCGCAACATTACCACTGCTTCTGCGGCACCAAGATCGCGTTTTTGTAATGCTTCTTCGATACCGTGGATTCTGGGTGCACCATTCACAAAGCTGACTAGTTGGGTGAACGTGCACGGGAACTCAGTGGGACAGCTTGTCATAGCCTGTTCAATCGCGTCTGGTAGCGCTAATATGTGAGACTCAGATTTAGCTTTCTTCGCTCGTTTTTTTTCATTTACCTTAGATGGTTTTTTAAAAGGCTGTTGCTGAGAAAGCAACGATGTTTGGGATGATCCCTCCGATCTTGGTCGCTTGGGATTACTAGGTGGAGCAATTATATCTGGAGTTGTAGTTACGTCATCCATCGTTCCCTTCATTTCAGTCGGTTTTGGCGGGAGCGATGGAAATTCTGGCTTTTTTGGAGTAACAGATTTCTCAGGCTGTGGCATGGGTAGGCCGCTTCTTATTTATATTTTTCGAAAAAAGTTATATTATTTTATTGATCTGGTCATTTGAATGTATACAGTCATAAATGGAAACTATTTTAAATGACGATGAAATTTTTGAAATATTACAAAATGCATCATCCGACTTACACATGTATTAGTGATTCTGAAGAATTCTTTCCTTTTTAATTTTATTACTCTGCTAACTGTTTAATTTTTTATATATTCATTATTTATTTTATTTTTTTTTTTTTTTTTTTTTTTTTTTAAATAAAATAATAGTGAGGATTTCCATGCGCTGTGTTTAACTACTGAGGCTATTACAGCACATGGAGCCTACTTAGGAAGGTTAAACTCTATGGTGTAGGCCGCTGCTACGCACGAAAGCCAACATAGCTGCGACCGCAGACGGAACGTTCGATAAGATCTTAGAGATAGAGGTGGTAGTGAAATAGGTGGATCTTGGTGCCGCAAAAGAGAAACATTCGAGAAGGAGGTGAGATGTAGACGGGGCGCTTAGTTGACCACAGGAGAAGCAGACATTTGTGGGTGCTTGTCCCGTGAAGATATACCCGTGCGAAAGGGTTGTGTGACCTGTTCGGAGGCGATTCAAGACAGAAAAATCTCTGCGAGAAATTTCGTCTATGGGCCACCAGGGTTCTGTGGTTGATTTTATGCTTCGGAGGAATGTACTTGCGGATTTCCATTCCCGCTGCCATTCTTCTCCAGTTTGGTGCATAAATAAATGGGCCATTGTGGGGGGAAGAGGGGGATTACATGGCATTGGAGAGAATAGTGTCGCCTGAGCTGCTCGATTGACGCGCTCATTACCTGGGACTCCTACATGGGCCGGCACCCATAGGAAGGATATTTCAGAGTTTAGGTGGGATAGTCTGTATAGTAGGTAGTGGACTTTTCTTATCAGGGGGTTTTTGGGTTTTATTTCTGAAATAAGTTGAAGGGAATTTAAGGAGTCAGTTATAAGTAGGGCCTTTTGGGACTGGGGGTTAGTATCAGTATAGTGTTGAATGCAGAAAACAATCGCATATATTTCAGCGTCCAGTGCTGTGCAGCAATCATGCAGTCTGACTGACTCTGCTGTTTTTGATACTTCGAAGGAGCATGCCGCCGGTGACTGATAACCTTTTGCCTTCGCTCCATCTGTGTAGAGGCATACATGATCGGTGTAGCTCGCTATGGTGTTTTTTACTATTTGTACTACGTTTGGGGGATATTGTGCTTTATTGAATTTTGTGAGAGATATGTTTATATTTGTGATCGGCTGACTCCAGGGAGGTACAGTTATTGCGAAATCTGGTAAAGCTCTTGGGATTGAGGGGATTTGGAAATGATCCATAACTGAAAAAAGTTCAGGCGCTGGATCGTTCCTAAAACTCCCATTAGGGGATATGGTGGCCGGCTCGAGTGACGGGGTCTTAGTATTACTAAGGAGGGAGCTCAGTTCTTTAAAGTTGTAATATTTCCTATAATAGGATAGTGGGGGACAACCTGCCAGTGCACACAAACTTACAACAGGAGTAGAGGGATGAGTGGAAAGAATAGACCGGAGGGCCGCAAAATGTACAGGATCTAAGGATCTTAGCACACTATTGGCGGCTGAGGAGTACACCTGGCACCCGTAATTGATTCGCGAAAGGATGATTGATCTATATATTGTAAGGAGTAGTTTTGGATTTATGTTGTATTTGTAATTCAACAGATATTTTAGGATGGACAAGGATTTTAGACATTTAGCTTTGAGCTCACGTATGTGATCGCGCCAGGAGAGTTTTTTATCAAATATTAAGCCTAGAAACTTAACTGATGGACGGTTTGGGATAGGAACACCATTTAGACTCAGGAATATGCTGGAAAGTGCGTTTTGGCGTCCCCTGTGGAAATCAACACATATTGTTTTTGTTGAGGAGAAGGTCAAACCGTTGTCATTGGACCACTTTTGGAGCTTTTTTATGGATTTTTGTAGGATATTTTGAGCGTTTATAGGATGGTTGGATGATAGGGAGATGTTTAGGTCGTCCACATAGAGCCGGGACGTTACAGGGGCGGCAAGACAGTCAGTTAAGTCGTTAATGTAGTATATGAACAAGGTTGCACTTAAAGCAGAGCCTTGTGGTACACCATTTTCCAACAGCATCAGTTCAGACGTTGACGAACCAGTCGTAACTTGGATCGTTCTATTGTCTAAGAAGCTGTGTAGGTATTTACCCATTTTTCCGGCGATTCCCGCCGTTCGCAGTTTTAGTAGTAGGCCATGACGCCACAGGCGATCAAAAGCTTTCTCTAAATCGAAAAATACTGCATAGAGGTGCTGTTGACGCTGAAACGCCGAGAGTATCTGCCTTTGCAGGCTAAGTAGTTGGCTGACTGTTGATCTTGCCTCTCGCCCGCCGGCTTGGTTAGGAGAAAGAAGACTTTTCTGTTCGAGAAAAAACAGGAGACGCCTATTAACCATCTTCTCCAGCGTTTTGGAAATGACACTCAATAACGAGATAGGACGGTAACTTTCGGGAAGGGAAGGGTCTTTGTTTTCCTTTTGTATTGGGATTATATTTGCCGACTTCCATTACGCGGGGATGTTTCCAGAATTCCAGATTTGATTGTATATGTGTAGGAGAAAATGTTTTCCGGAAATTGGGAGGTACTTAAGCATGTATGGGTGGATGCCGTCGGGGCCAGGAGCAGTGTTGGATGTATGGTGGTTAAGTTGGAAATTTAGTTCTGAGATGGTAAAATTACTATTGTATGATTCATTGGATTCGGGTGGAAAGTGCACTGGCTGTTGTTCTGCATGGTATTTCATGCTATGGAAAGCGGGGGGATACTTTTCTGATAACGATGCTGCGGTGAAGTGATTGGCAAACGCTTTGACAACGTTAGCTTCATCCGTTATTAGACTGCCATTGATGTTGAGAAGGACGCGTTTTGGGACAGTGCTAATTCCATTGATGGATTTTTTTTTATTCCATATGGTCCTGTTTGACGTTGATGAGGAGATGGATGAAATAAACTGTGACCAGCACTCTTGCTTTTTGTCGCGAATGAGAGCTCTGGCAAGGGCTCGGCACTTCTTGAAGGCTACTAAGTCAGATAGCGACCGAGACGATTTATACTTTTTGAGTGCTCGTTTACGCTGTTGGATTGCAATGTGGATCTCTTTGCTCCACCATGGTACTTTCTTAGCTCGAAAATTGTGGGAGGTGGGTATCGATAAGTAGGCAGCATCTAGTATAGTTTTAAGAAATTTAATTGTTATCACTATATTTGTTTATTTCACACATTGTTTTTTTTATGTTGTACAGTAATTAATTTCCCGTAATCATGAAGCTTTGTCTTCGAAACCCGTCGGGGTATTTGATAAATTAAGTAATTGTTTTAAATTAGTGTTTAAAATTAATTACTGTACAATATTTAATTGTTACAAATACACTATTAATATTTTTATATTTGTGTACCTTTAGTTTCATATATTTTTTAATTTTAAGGTTAGTCACAGGAAATATATTTCCAGCCATTGAGTCACACTGTCCAGTCGGATGGACAGTTTGTGTCTCGAAAGGAGGGGGTGATAGGTGATTTTTTTTTTTTTTTAAATTGTTAACTATTGATAAATTAATACATATACTGAGTTTTAGAGAATTTTACGATAAAAAATGAAGATGTGTGACTGAAAGGGAGAAACCAACCGATGGTTTAATGAATTTCAAAATGCAATCAGTCTGCATACATTTCTGCTTTAGTTTTAAGAAATGTCTTTCACGTTAAATCACAACGCCTTACGCTTAGTGATTACCGAGAAATTTTTTAACACAAAAAGAAACTACACGTTATAGAATTTAGTTTTTGCTAAACTCTAAATTATCCAATCAAGAAGATGTTGCGATTATAAAATATAGGTAAGGGAACAATTAAAAAAATATATATTTATAAATTCATTGAAAAATTGTCAAAATTGGTGAATGAAGAGCTTAGGTTTTTCTAGTGCAAATTTTATTTCTCTGGTTGTCACACTGTAAATTTTTTGTTTTTATTTCATTTTTCTAAATCTTACAAACTATCCACTCTATGAAGTTCAAAATTTAAAGTTGAAAATTTTGGTTATGCTTAATTAGAGAAATTTCCTGTTACAACATCTATCAGAAATTTTAAAATTTATACCTAGTATAATCTTCGTTTTGCAAAATTTGATACATGCTTTGGAATTTTTTTCGAGCTATTAAAATTTCGTCAAAAAATCGATAATATAAAAAAAGCAAAGGGGGGAATGGTGGAAAAAGAATGAAACGACAAGATAACAAAGGACTAATAGATGTTAGGGAGTCCAAGAGCTATCGCATGAGAATAAAAAATAAAACGTTCAGTTGAAAGAGAAGGGTATTTATGATTGAATCCTTAGATCTGATGAAGAGGACAATACATAGGCGATGCCAAGAAAAAACAAAATCGAGAAGAAGGTGGCAAAGTACGGTTAAGGTGTAAACAAATAGAAACGACTGTAGATTGTTTTTTTTTTTTTTTTTTATTTTTAAATTTCCTTAAATTGTATGTGCTGTGTGTAACTACTATGGTCATTACAGCACACACAAGGGAGGGGGTAATTTAAATGTGGTGAGTTAAGCCACTCATTTTAATGAAAGCAATAATCCTGTTGATGGAGATTACCTCGTTTGAGAGGGTCTGCCCCATATCTATGGGTAGGACAAGTTGCCTCCGCAACATAGTAAACTTTTGGCAGGTAAGTATTATGTGGGAAACTGTCGGTGCGGTTGTCTGGTTCCACAAGGGGCATGTATCCGGAGGCGGCGTTTTATCAATTATATGTTTGTGCGAAATAGCGATGTGGCCAATTCGCAGGCGGTTGAGGATCTTAAAGTCGTATCGGGATGTTCCCTCCGGTGGCCACCATGATTCAACTGTGGGCTTAATGGTTCTTAAGGATGTTGTTGTAGCTGCCCATTCAGTTTTCCACTGGTTTTCGCACACCTTTAGGAATATATATGTAATTGATGAGGGAAGCTCCGCGTCCTGTGGCACTGGCGAGAGCAAGGCAGAACGTGCTGCTCTGTCGACACTCTCATTACCAGGCACTCCAATGTGCCCAGGAACCCACAGCAGCGACACGTGACTATCCATTAGCTGCAATTCACTCAAGTAGTGATATATTTTTAGGATTAGCGGGTTGTTGAATTTTTGACTTCTAATCATGTTCAAAGACTGTAGGGAATCAGTAACCAGGAGGAAATCGCTGGCTCTGGTGTGAGTTGTAACGATGTGGTGAAAACAGTGTGCAATTGCGTACAATTCTGCATCCAATGCGGAACAGGCATCATTGAGTCGAGTTTCGCATGAGATGTCGTGACCTTCGACTGTACAGGCTGCGGGCAGTGGACCTGCCTCGCCAACTGCCTTGGCTCCATCAGTGTAGTAAATTAGGTGGTCCAGGTACTTATTAATTGCCCTAACTGCCGCTTCCACTGTGAGGAGAGAACTTGTTGTGGTTTGATGCTGTTTCAGCGACACATCATTATTTATCTGGAACGTGATCCAAGGGGGAATAAGGGTATTGAGGCTGGGTGTTGACCTCTGTACAGACGTGATACCACATCTTCGCAGGTCGGCCAGTAATTCTGGTAGTGGGTCGTCGGGAAAGTTTGGTTCAAGAAGATAATGTTCCAACTTTAGGGGGAGGTTTCGTGTGTGGCTGAAATGATGGTACATATTTCGCAGTATGAAGTATTTTCGGAAGTAGGAAAGTGGAGGGCACCCAGCTAGAACGCACATGCTGGCAGCTGGAGAAGTTCGATGCACTCCCAAAATGGTTCTCAGTGCGGAGTGATGTATAGGATCAAGAGATTTCAATATAGATTTGCTAGCTGAGGAGTACACCTGGCAACCGTAGTGGATTTTCGATAAAATAAGCGATCTGTAGATGTTGAAAAGGAATTTAGGATTAATATTACATCTGGGGCTAGCCAGATATTTCAATATAGGGATAGGATTGGTGCAGCTATGTTTTAAGTTGGCAATATGAGGTTTCCAAGTAAGTCTAGAATCAAAGATTAATCCAAGGAATTTGACAGTGGCTTTCTGGGGAAGAGGAAGATTGTTTAGATTTAGGGATACACTTGGAGAGGAACGACGCCCCCTGCAGAAATCAACATATACGGATTTACTTGCCGAGATGGCTAGACCGTTGTTATCAGACCAACTCTGTATTTTATCGATAGTTTTCTGGAGTATTTTTTGAGCGATAGGAGGGAAATTTGACGATAAGGAGATGTTAAGATCATCGATAAACAGCCGGGCGGTTATAGGCGGCGAGATGCATTCGGCTACGTCATTGACGTAAATTATGAATAAGGTTGCACTCAGAGCAGAGCCTTATGGCACGCCATTCTCCGTTGGAATGGGTGCTGATAATGATGTAGCGATCTTAACCCGGATCGTTCGGTTGCTTAAAAAGCTATCGATATAATTGCCCATCTGGTCATTTATTCCTGCGGCTTTGAGCTTTAGCAATAATCCATGCCGCCATATGCGATCAAATGCTTTTTCTAAATCGAAAAAGACCTCATATGTATGTTGATGGCGGTGGAAGCTCGTTATTATTTGCCGTTGCAAAGTTATTAAGTGATCGCCTGTCGGTCTCGCTTTACGCCCTCCGGCTTGTATAGGAGAAAGGATATTATTTTGTTCAAGGACAAAAAGGAGGCGCCTGTTTACCATTTTTTCCATTACTTTGGATAAGACGTTTAAAAGGGAAATTGGACGATAGCTTTCAGGACGGAATGGATCTTTATTTGGTTTTAATATAGGAATAATGTATGCCATTTTCCAGAATTGAGGAATATCGCCAGATACCCATATTTGGTTATAAATATTAAGAAGAAACTCTTTTGCCTGCGCTGGCAAATGCTTAACCATGTATGGATGAACAGAGTCGGGACCAGGTGCACTGTTTTGAGTATGAAATTTGAGTTGAAAGTTTAATTCAGCCAAGGAAAATTTGCTGTTGAAAGCATCCGTGGACTGTTGAAGGAAGGATAATTCTTGTTGTTCATAAGAAGCTTTTTTAGATGTAAACTTGGTGGAATAGACTAAGGAGGAGAACTCATTCTGGTAGTGCCGAGCGAAGATATCCGCAACATTGCTTGGATCTGATACGACTGAGTTGTTATGGATTAATGAGGTAGGGGGTTTGGATCGATTAAGGCCATTCATCGATTTAATTTTTGCCCAAGTCATTTGGTTAGATGTGGATTGGGCTATTGAATCAATGAAAGAGGTCCAGGATTCTCGCTTCTTCATCTTAATTATGTAACGTGCTTTGGCGCGTAGCTTTTTGAATTCAATCAGGTCACTGAGTAATTGTGAATATTTATATTTCCTGAGAGCTCGTTTACGGTTTCGTATTGCTACGGCAATTTCACTGCACCACCAGGGAACACGGCGTGGGCGGGGCGAGGGAGTAGATTTAGTGATCGCCGTTTCCGCTGCAGTAAACATAGCCTCAAGAAGTATCCTGATATTTTCTACCGCAGAGGTGCTGAGTTGATGTGGGACAGAGTCCTTGTCACGAAACGTTTCCCAATTTGCTTTGTGGAATAAGAAGCGAGGAGTTGTTGATGTGGAGACGTTTGGTATAGGACTTGTGGTATGTATTATAATAGGGAAGTGGTCGCTGAAACACAAGTCGGGCAGTACTACCGATTCCAATTTAGGATATAGGACAGGGGAGGAGAACGCTAAGTCGATAGTCGAGAACACATGGTATGAGAGGTTAAAATGAGTGTGTGTAGGTTGGGGAATAAAGAATAAATCAATGTTTGTTTGTCTGTCTTGATCCCCAGATCGGGGAATGAGCGTTGAAGTCCCCTAATAGTATTATCGGTTTAGGAAGTTGTGTTATAATGGACTCGAGTTCGTGGACACTATTCATGCTGTTCGGGGGAATATAACAGTTACATAGTGTAACTGGAGAGTTCGATAAAAGAGGGGCATGTATGGTGACGGCAATAACTTGTAAAGAGGAGTTGAGACGGACTGGGTACGCAGGGATAGAGGTGTGGATAAGAGATAGAACACCTCCCTTCGCTCTCATACCTTGCGTATTGTCACATCTAAAGAGTTTATAGTTTTTTACTCTCGGTTGATGTTTTGATTTGAGGTGTGATTCTTATAAGCATATAGCGTAGGGGTTATGCCGTGCAATTAACTGCATCAGTTCAGCACGGTTGTTATTAAAACCGCGACAGTTCCACTGCATTAAACAAGATTCTACTGCCATCTTGGTTCTAAATAAGGTTGTAATATCGTACTGACTTTGTAAGATTTTATGGACAACGGAAGTTTTTTAATTTGTGTTGGATACGTTACCGTCGCTATGATGTCGCTCGTCTTCAGATGTCGTGATAGTTTGTTCTGATAATTTTCTTATAATTCGGGAGCAGCGACTTTTAATGCTTCTATCGGTAAGATATGGTTTAACTGCTGCAAGCATGTATACCAGATCATCATAGTTCCTTGTATAATCAGTTGCATAGGAAATGTATCTTGGGTTCGTCGCAACTGTCTGGATAAATGTTTTGAATTCTTCAAATCCCATCATAAACGTTGGTTGTTCAGCGTTGAAAAGGTGTTTGGCTTTTCCAGTTACGTCTCCTGGCCCTAGGGTTGGCTGTTCGTTATGCGGCTCAATTGGTACATGCTCCTCTGTGTTATCTGGTTGATTAATATGGAGAGCTGGCCGTTTAGGTAAAGGCCGTGATGGGAAAACCGGCGGTCTCAGGTCAGCAACTGCTTCTGGGGTCTCGGGATGAGGCCGTTTCAGCGGACTAGCGTCCGTGTCCATCTCTATTTCCAGCTGCTCAATTGTGGCATTTGAATTTATTTTGTCTGGACATCTAGTGTCTACCGTTAAGGGGGAGGCATGGGTTTCATTATGTACTGTTTGGGGCACATCGCTATCATGGTCCGTGGTTGGCTGTTGAGGTTGGCAGATGGTGTCTGGACGGCTGGGATGACTTTCTTGTTACGTGTTCACCAGTTTATTCTCTTTTCTGCAGTTTGGACACACGTGGTCTTCGATTTGTATGAAAATTCTGTGATCGTGATCATTATTTCGTAGGAGAAATGATCTAGGAATATTTGCACAGTTCACATGCTCCATGTACACCTGTCTTCGCCAGCTTATTACGTGTGCAAACTCATCATCCGAGGGCTTCACTCTTAATATTGATATTGGTGACAGCAGCTTAAGGGATAGTGCTGAAGCGAGATATGACGAAAGTGTTTCATTTTGTATAGTGGCCGATACGTTTGATAAAACAACTTTATTAGCCGGTTGTCTAATTCGTGCTGCCTGAATTGTCCGCTCTGCTAATGTAATTGTTCCGCCTCCGGCAAAAAATTCGTCAGTTATTTTTTGCGATTTCAGGAAAATAATTACACGGTCTCGACTGATACGAGACCCCGCAATTATATCGAGATTACTGCCAGTGACTGATTTCACCGCAGTAAAATAGTCTCTGGGCGAATGAGGCGGGAAATATGGCAGGATGATGCCTTGTTCGTCTTTTGGATGATTAAAAGCTGTTAGCGGTGTTATTTTCGTTGACTTCACTTTATCAGCGAACGAGATATTTTGTTTATTTAACGAATTAAGAGTTTCAGAAGAGTCGGTTTGAATTTTAATTTTATTAACTAACGTGCTATTTAGTTGATTATTATCTGCATCCGCGGCGCGGGAGTGTGTAGTGCTTTGTTTGACGGTAGCGGTTGACGATAATGCTACGGCTGCGATGTGGAGTTGGTATGTGTTGTCTGTTGATCGGATGATCGGTTGCGTGTGTGGGGTAGATACTTGTGTAAGCGTGGTAGTGGCATGTGTGTGCGGGTTAGTTGTGTACGTGTTAGAGGTGGTTGTGTGTGTAATCATCTTACTGTTCGCGTTACTCTGGTTTGGAGTGAGCGGAAGAGGATCTGCAGAGATCGACTGATTCTTATCAGCGGTTGTAGTGGCCGGCTTATGCGGAGGTGTGTTATGTGTGTCGGTGTGGCTCTTACCTGGTTTGTGTGCTGCGCACTTACTACCGGTGGTCGTTTTGCTTCCGTCCGGTTTCGGTGCGGCGGCCAGCATGTTTGCTGGCGGTGGTGTGCGGGGCATCTCACGAGACAACCCCGAACGTAATATTTCTTATCAACAAGACGAAACGCGAGAAACACAACTGTGATAATCTAACTTCGTACTATATCAAATATAATTATTAAATAGCTTCATTTAATACTCTGTTAATTTTTACTATTTTCTGAACACAGCCCAACCTAATTACAAATATGGCCCCAAAATAGACCGGTAAATAATTTTTTCAGTGAAATATAATAATCACAGATATCAATCATTGTACATCGCCAATTGTTATCTCAAACTCACCACGAATGTTACACAAAGTGAAATTCTTAATCGCTCATATCTGTACTAGGCACCTAAGCGATTTTACTTATCGATTTCAATGCTCACTCTCCCCTATGGGGAGCCGCATATACGTGTCGACGGGGAACTACGATTCTTAACAGTAGCCTGTCCAGTAATCTAATTCTGCTCCTACCCCCAAATCACACCCACTTCAATTTCTCCTATGATACATTCTCTAAAATTGATCTTATCTTTTTCTTTGCATTACTCTTCCCCCTTTTCATAGTAACAGTCCTAGAGGACTTATGTTCCAGTGATCATTTTCCTATTCTTACTTATTTTCCTAATTCTTCCTCTAGGAATAATTCTCTACGAATCCCAGCTCACTTCCGCTTCCGGAAAGCAGATTGGACATTGTACAAATCTAAAGTAGTAGTTCCCATAGATTTTTCGCCTTCAGTTGAGCACAATTTAAATAGACTAATAAACGCCATGAATTCCGCAGCTTTGGCCACTATCCCCAAATCTCGCCCCGTAAGACGATCCTGTCCTGTCCCGTGGTGGACGCCGGAAATCCAAGCAGCAATTTCGTTAAGAAGAAGGCGCTGAGGAAATACAAATCTTCGAAGGCTTTATCTGATTTGATCAGTTTTAAAAAGCACAGAGCAAGAGCTCGGCTCTTGATCCGCATAAGTAAACGTGAATCTTGGAAATCCTTTGTTAATTCGATCTCTTCGTCTACACCTATAAGTACTACGTGGAAGAAAATTAAATCGTTAAGCGGAATTCCTAGTTCATCCTCTCCCCCATCTCTGCTAATAAATAATAGTTTGGTGGCTGGCCTGCAGTCTGTAGCAAATGCTTTCGCGGCACACTATTCCAAAGTACCTTCTTCCTCATACTCTGTTGACTTTCAATCTCTTAAAGCAGAAGCTGAGAAAACACCGATATCCTTCCGGGAGCGATGAAAATTTTAATCTTTCTTTCACATTTTCCGAATTTAAATATCAATTAACCTATAAAACGAAATATAGTGCCCCTGGCGCCGATACCATCCATCCTTTTATGATCAAACATCTTCCTAACCCAGCTAAATCGTTCCTTCTCCACATCTATAACCAAATATGGTCGACTGGTGACATGCCACCAGCTTGGAAAACCGCAGTTGTAATTCCGATTCTTAAGACTAATGCTGATCCCCTTCTCCCTAATAGTTTCCGTCCGATTCCCCCAATTAGTGCTCTGTCGAAGGTAATGGAGAAAATGGTTAATAGACGGCTCCTGTTTTATCCCGAATCGAACAATTTAATTTCTTCCATACAGGCTGGTGGCCGTACACATAAATCCACTTATCTCTTTTAATTAGCCTTCAAAGGCAAATTTTCTTCACGCCCGAAGTAATAGTTAATGTCGATACACAATATTTTTTGACATTGAGATAGCGTTCGACCGTGTATGGCGGTACGGCTTGCTACTTAAACTGAAAAATGCCGGATTAAATGGCAAAATGGGCAATTTCATCCAACACTTCTTATCTAATAGAGCAATGCAAGCGAAAGTAGGCTCTGTGACATCCTTTCCTGTTCCTATGGAGAATGGAATCTCACAGGGATCCGCACTGAGTGCGACCTTATTCATCCTATTTATTAATGACATTTTCTGCTGTATTAGGCCGCCAGTAACAGCCCGATTATTTATTGATGATCCGAATACATCAATCTCATCCAATATCCTATCCAATGCTCAGTCTATCCTCCAAACGACAATCGATAGGCTATATACATGAGCTGTACACAATGGGCTAAAGTTCTACTCTTCTAAAACTTCATGTGTTAACTTCCACAGGAGTCTGCATAGAGATAACCAAAGAATTCGCCTTCATTTCAATAATTCTACTCTTCCTTTCTCCAGTTCTGTGAAATTTCTAGGTCTAGTTTTTGATTCCTCTCTGTCCTGATCTCCTCATATTTCTAAGCTTAAAAATAAATGCATGAAGAACCTCTCCATTATAAAACACTTGTCCAGTCCTAAATTCAATATTTATCCCAAGCTACTTGTCACCATTTATAAAGCCCTTATCCTTTCCAGATTAACGTACTCCTCGGCTAGTCAGTCGTTACACAGTTCACTTGATCCAGTACATCATACATCCATCCGATTAATTTTTGGTCTTCATCGAACTTCTCCATCAGCAAGTGCTTGTTTCCTTAGTGGCATACCCCCATTTCCTCTGATCCGTTCTTCTATTACCGCGCATGATTTAATCCACTGGTACCTTCATCAGTACGAAATTAATTATTTCCCAAACATTACTGATATTCCGCTCCTGTCTTTCCCTAGTGACCCAATTCCTAGATTATTTAAACAAATTATTGATAGTAGCATACAATTGCCAAATCCCGGCACCGCTTATTACAAACTTCCCCCTTTGGAAGACATCCCCGCAAGGATAGACACATCTCTTTTAGAGGCAATATCTCGCAGAGCGAGTGCAAACATAACTCACCGCTTTACCGAAAAAATCAATAGTTATCCCAACTCCTTGCACATATACACTGATGCTTCCAAAGCAGACCCGCAAATTTCCCCATCACCAACCACGTGCGCATATGAAAGCGGTAGTGAAATCACTTCGTTGCGTCTAAATCTGCTCGGTACAGGAAACAGAATTGTACGCCATATACAGTAGCCTCGTAACTTGTTTGCAGAAAGAATGTATAGAAGCATACTTTTAATGACTGACTCTTCGGCTTCTTTAAAATCGATTTCCTCGCAGAACAACATGGATATCTTGGCCCTGAAAGTCAATTATACGTTGAAGCTGCTCCATCAAGCAAGAACTCAGGTAACGCTCTTGTGGGTGCCGAGTCATATGGGAATTCAAGACAACCAGCGAGTTGACATGGCGTCCAAGTCAGCTCTGTATGCACCAACGCCGTTTGCAGCGCCACCAATCTGCAAAGTGAAGGTTTATTTCCATGAACGTATGATAGCTGAATGGATCAGCCAGTGGCACAGGGAACAATCCTTTATGAAAAGCATAAAATTTACAGCTGATCCATGGTTTCCTTCTCTTTACCTTACGCGTCGACAATATACTGTGTTAAATCGGTTGCGAGTTGGGCTTACGGCGGTCTCACACAGTTATATACTTGAGGGTACCCTTCTGCCACCCACGTGCCCTTTCTGTTCCGGCCCTTCTTACACTTCGGTAAAACACCTGCTGCTAGAATGTACGGCGTTCGACCGTTCCCCTTTTGCCAGTATTCCTCTGTCAACTATACTATCAAATGACCCAGCGCGTATACAAATGCTACTCGGTTTTCTTATGACCAACAACTTAATAACTAAATTATGGAATAGCCTTTTTACCCTGGCCCATGTGCTGTAATGACCATTGCAGTTAAAAATGGTGCATAAGCGCCACCAGAGAGAGAAAAAAAAAAAAATCATCGTACACACAGTCTAAATACGTGCAAGATTTCACATTAGCTCATGTAAAACTGGTGCGTTGTTAGTTCAAAGTAAATACAAAGATTACTGATTCTTTAAAAGTAATAAATATTTTGATGAACTGAGTAACACGCGAATTTCTTAAAAATTATCGAATGCCTTGTATCAGAACTAAAAATAAAACACGATGCATCTAATTTATTGTTAAAAACATGAAATAAATAAAAAAATCTTTGAGAATGAACACTGATATATAATGAATTAAATGTACATACAATACACATGTCTATATATATACGCGCCCGATCGCGTGCGCGCGCGTGTGTGTGTGTACAATTAAACCATTTCGAGTATAGTGAATTTATTACAATAGGCACGTGAAAGCAATTATTCTTACACTAAAATAAATTTTTTTTTTTTCTTTTATTAAATGGGCTCGATGTTAACACTGACCCAACTATATGGACTTAGATCACCTACTCAGATTCTAAGAGCTATGCAACATATATATACATAATTATATAAATACGCTTTATACTTTAAAACATAATTAATTCAAAACGTGCTTATATCAGATGAAAAAGTTCAACATTCTGAAAAAAAAATCAAAAAATCAGTCATGAATAGCAGAAATGAAATAAAATATCCATGAAACTTTTTATAATTTTTGCGTATCTGTAATTAACCGTTTGCGTAAGATCCATGTATAAATCAAAAAAAGAGAACTAAAAACGAAAAAGGTATACCGCATTAACGAAGAGACGAGAAACATTTGAAATCTGACTATCACTGATCAGTGTATCGGTCCTCAAGTCACTGATATATTTTCCAATTGGGAAATCTTTAATATAACAACACGGCGCTTAAAAAAAATGTCACCATATCGTAGATTGATTTTATCGTAATGAGGAAAAATTCGTTACACAGCACAAATTCATGAGTAAACGATATACCGAACCTCCAACTAGTAACCAGTAAAATTGTGTACACCGTTTCCTGAGTTCTCAATGATTTATCGTGCCAAGCCGTTTGATAGAGCGCAGCGCCAAACCGTTCATTTAAATCAAAAAGCCGTTGGCCACAGCGACAAAAATAGAACATTGCCGCGCCTTCGTAAATCACATTTACTATTAAGCCAAACAATATGTTAGGTACTTTATAACAGAGTATTATGTAATGGTAATACTGAATCGAAACTACATAACTCGAAGCATACGCTGTTAGTACAATCCATCTAAAGGCATCTTCGAAATCTTCCGTAAATTGTGCCAAAGCTCTGTAATGCTGATAACACTGAATAATCAAATCGTAATAAACCGCGTCGCGTGCTTCCACCCATTTGTCGTACTCCAAGTAGTATCGTTCGATATCCTCACATATTAAAATCGGATCCGGTTCCAAATGCTGAGTTCTGACTTTTACTAAACGATCGATCTGTTCCAGAACATTTATCAAGTCCTCCAACTCGGAATGAACAATTTCGCCGAAGTAGTAGAAAAAACATTTGCTGTATATCGAGCAGAATAACTGAGGAACCATAGCAGA
The DNA here is from genome assembly GCA_039619475.1 of Icerya purchasi. Lineage (NCBI taxonomy): Eukaryota > Metazoa > Arthropoda > Insecta > Hemiptera > Monophlebidae > Icerya > Icerya purchasi. Next base: position 31,951,564 of record CM077116.1, on the reverse strand, counting down.
AATCACCAGAATATAAGTGACGTAATACCGAGCTAACGTATTGATTTTATATGGGTACCGATATTCGTATGGAATAAAATTTTCATACGATTCCAAATTGTCATGTTTGTAATGAAAATCGATATGATTCCACAGAAGAGTCAATATAACCAGAATAGTTACCGATAATATTATGATGATAAAATTACGCTGTATTCTTGCTTGTTGAATGCGATTTCGAGATTTTCGGATTTCTTCCAATTCACCATCCGCATAAGAATAAATGTTGTCAGATTTATCGACCATTCGGATTATCGTCTGTTTATTCGCCCGTAACCAAATGTGATCCAAATTATGAGAGAAATTTATTGAACCAAGTATGCAATACATAAAAAAGCTAAAAGTGGTAAATATTGTAATGTCCCTGTAGATTAGCAATAAAAAACAAACAACGTTTCCGATTATAAAGAAAGCGAACTGTTTTTTTCTCGGATTCGGCTTACACATACATAGAGTCAGACCGATATTTCGGGTCCAGATGAAGGTGTTGTTTCGGTTCAGTTGATTTTTAAAATTTCCAAGTGAACTGGAAATAACTGACAGACACGGAGTTAGAAAATTCATCTTAACGCGAATACTTCGATCAACAACTGACACGAACTATGTGAAGTACCGTTGATTATGGTCGGTTTTAAAAATATGATAAATATTGGTGTTGTGGATAATTAAGCGGTTGTTCGCAGGATCCGTTTCAAATAAATATTTTCATTTATTAATAATTCACACTAATATGCGCGTCAATTTCTATTCTGATGTAGGCTGTAATTTGTAGCCGAAAAGAATTAGGCGACTTCATTCGAGTATATCGGTTAAACAGAATTTAGGTCACTTTTCTTATTTTTTAATCTGCTCGCTTGCCTTTATTAGTTGATGGAAAAGATATGTTAAATATCTTTTTATTTTCTCGTCCACGGTGGGAAAAATATTCTACACCCAGTTTAATATTTTATGAGTGCTATAAATATGTTTCTAGTTAAAATTCCGTTGTAGCATATTTTCACCATTTCTATGGTGAAGTTGACGGTTTAATGAAATGAATGAATGGAATTAATGCCTGCAAAAATGTTACTAGTAATTAAAGTAAAGTAAGTCCCATACCCTTGACAAAGCATCTGGTGTTTTGAAGTTTAGTTTCGCAATGTACTAACTCAATGGATCTGATGAGAATGTTGGGTCCAGTTCCTTTCTCTTGGTCGTCTTTACTTTCCCAGATTTCTCTGGTACCCAATTATTTCAGACTGGGTAAACGTAGGAGCGACTTGGATCTGAAACAAGACAAGTCTCAAACTCGTGACCTCTGATTAGGTAGCCAAGCACCTTAACCACTAGTGTTATTAGACTCTGAAGTTTCTGTACGTTTTTCGGGCTTAGTTCGACACATCGTGATTTCCTTTTATTCGTAAGAATGAATTCTCTGTAACTGTTTTTAAAGTACAGTGTAACATTTGCGCGCACCTATCTTAACTTTCCAGAGGCTCGAAAAGATCAACAAACATCGAAAAAAGTATGAACCACTGTTGCTCATAGTTTAGCCAATATAGATGTAGATGTAGATGAAGTTTCTTTCAGTTGAATCTTTTCTTAATTTTTTCTACATAATTTTACCGCATCGGGTAATTGTTATATTCCTTTGCCACGCACTATTAATCTATTTACTCTTTTACAAACGGAAGTTTCTCAATGTGTACATGAAAATCTACTTTTCACTTTTTCTTCGGCTACGTGTTATTTTGTATTCGTATTATTTTTCTCCGTTTACCTACCATATTTACCTCATTTGTAAAGAGGTTGTAATCTTAACGAGCTAGCCGAGCTCTGATTCAAAAACTGAGAGGACCCAATACTTCAGTGGTGCTTTTTTTATGTTTTTTTTTGTTGTAATTAAATAATTCTTTTTCGTTTAATCTCTTACTCATTACTCTACCATTTTTATTTTAGGCTTTTGTTGAAGCTTTAAGTTAGTTTACTTCTGTTTCTATTCCAAAAAGAAATCCGAAAGTTTGTCTTTATTCTTCAAAAGAACACGATATTATATTACGAAATATTCGTTTGTTTTCGCAAACCAGTTTTTATTTTTCTATTTCGTTTTTAACCTTCTAACACAATGGTTCTTAATTTTTAAGCAATGAGTAACCATTTGACAAAATTTCTGTCTTACCTTGGACTATCAACTGTTCGGGAGAAATATACAGTAAATGTAAATAAATAAAAGGTTGTTATATCTATCTATAAATAAGACACGCATAAAATTGTTCAAAGTCAACAGTTTTTTAATTTTTTTTACGAAAATTTTTACATTACAGAGGTAAGTATATTATTTCAATACAATTTTCGTGACGGCATACTTTCTACTAACTTCTGAATCCTTGGTTCAGCGCCACCCAAAGCCAAACGCATGTCGGTACTGGCATCTAACCAATTTCAGTGACTGTTTTTAATTATCAGAAGCGCTGAGAACCCTTGCTCACATAGATATGTCGACGAAAACAAAGTTGGGTAACGCATAGCGATTTCTCGAATCTTTGGGAAAGAAATTGCCTTTTGGCTCCAAAAATGTTCAAGATTAATTCCTCTCTCGTACATATCTTTCAAGTTACTATTGTGTTGCATTGCAATCACCTGTTCTTGAATTTCGTAAGGCATCTCAGAAACGTTGACAATGAAAGGATTACGGATCACTCTCCGAATATCTTTGTCCTCACAGTCAGAAAAATAGCAATTGAATTCTTTTTAAGTTTTTCAAATGCAGTATCATGATCTTTTGTATTTCTCGTTTAATTTGTCATTCCAAAACCGAATGAATACAAGTAGTTTACAACATTCTGAAACGTCGGTACATTTATTACATTGTAGCCTAAAATAAGGGGTACATTTTATCTTGTCAATAACTTGTTCTTTAATATCATTTGATTTTTTCTGAATACGCGACTTCATTGTGTCGCTGGAAAGTTGCATTTCACAAATTGAGCTTCCTACTCTAAAAGCTCTTCTGCAGCTTTGAACATGCTAGTCTTTATTTAAGATTCACCGATTGTGTGTGCTTTTTTTGATTTGGCAATCAGTTTTGAAATTTTAAACTCACAGTTAATGTTTTTTCAGATGTTGCATAACTTGTTTCACTGAGTCCAATTTTCATTTTTTAAAGATTTATTAGTTTGCCTTCGAAGAATTTTTTCCGACGGTCACAGAAATTCGGATGTACGGTCTTTAAATGATATTCCAACTTTGCCGGCTTTGAAAGGGCGTTCTTACTTAATTCTTAATACCTTCGAATTTAAAAAGTCATCCTTACTAGTCTCGATTCGTTCCACTAAATTATTAACATCTGTACGGAGTTTATCACGTTCGTATTTATTTTTCGAAAATTCCGTATTAGTTTCCTCTACAATTAATTATCTTAACCTATCGATCTTTGTCCGAATTTCAGTCATTATTATTTCATGTAGAAAATCTTGCGCATCAATCAACCTAAAATGACCGCATCTTCTGTTCCACTAACCTCGGCTATGTTAATTATTTGTCTACCTAAAATGTTAATATGATCGCCGAGTAATTGAATTTTTTCCTCAAGCGCATTTAGCTGTTTCAAAAATTTCAAAATACAGGAGAAATTTTATCTGTTTGTAAAATATAGCTTCAGAGCTTACAAGATCGCGATAAGTCGTGCTGATATTTAATAAGCGTTTTCTTTTAAAGTTACAATTTTTGTTGTTCAACAGTAGCTCCTTCAGCAATTCCATCTACAGGTACATATTTTTTGCTCTTGTACAACAACAACAATGACTAAATATTTTCCAATACACTATTATCGACCCACAAATGCTCTAAACAATGAAATCGAAATGTTGATTTTGTTCCTCTACGTTGAATAACACATCTAACCAAGTATACATTGCGGTAAGACGTTTTTTGTAATTTTCCTGAATAAAAAGTACTAGTTAGCGGTTTATCGTATTTTTTCTTTAACCTACGCGTCACGAGGAAAGTAGAATTCACTGTATTTGCAGTAAATAGTTCTACAGTCGAATTAGGAGTATATTCTTTCTCTAATAATGTTTTAACTTTACTAATGTGTGCATTACCGGCTTCAAAATTTTTCGCACATTTAAAAGCATAGAGATCATCGGTAGCATTACCATACGCTTGCGTTACATTTTCCACAACATTTTTTCAACGTTCATTTAAACTCGCAGGTGCAAATTTTATTGTTCGATGTATTTTTGTATTATACTTTTGTGTTAGCTCGAGTAATGCAGGCAGCCAACGATTATTTCGATTAATCGCTAGCAAAATTCTTCAATGTTTCATTGAACCGTTTAATAATACTAGCTTTAAACGGAGGGTAGGTATTGTGAAGATTAATATTAAATCTATTTAAAACAGCTTACATTTACGGATTACTGAACTCTGTACTACAGTCAGCCTGAAAATGTTTAACTACATCAACATCTCCTTCCGATAATATTAAAAATGAAAGAACTAAGTTACACTTTGAAAAGCCAAGCTAAGCCATTATTATTACCCGTGAAAATAAAATCACGCGTCTTAGGTGCAGATATCATAATAGATTAATAAAATTTAGCAAGCAATTCAACTTTTCGTTATTTAATTGATATTTTGTAAACGGCTTCGGTTATAAATGAAAAAAATAAACTGTTTCTCGATTGCAAGATTAAAGTTATTTTCTGTTTTTTTTTTTTTAAAAAAAAATTAAATTCAAGTAATCGTATGATTTACACCTTGACTCAGACAACCAAGAACCATACAACATTGATCTTACCAAAACTGAATACAGCAACGCATTACATAACATGAAGTTAACAGCTCCTGGACCTGATGAATTGCACATCTCTATGCTGAAACAAGCACCTGCTAAAATTCACATCTTACTTAAAACATTCAATCGTATCTGGACTCAACAAGAATTTCCTAATGCATGACGTAAGGCAACAGTCATCCCTTTCCTCAAATCAAATAAAAATCCGATACTAACTGACAGTTACAGACCAATATCGCTGACTTCAGTTTTATGCAAGCTTCTTAAAAAAATAATTAACGGCAGATTAAAGTGAACTCTCGAGCGAGAGAGTCTGCTCACCAATGCTCAATGTGACTTTAGTAATTTCAGGTCAAGTTCGCTTTATACAGAATGCAGCATTAGAGAGCTTTGCTGAAAAGCAACACCTTCTTGCTGTTTTTTTCGACTGCAAAAAAGCTTTTGACACTACTTCGAAGCACAAAATTTTGGTAACCTGGCATGATTGGAATATCAAAGGAAATATAGACCACTTTATTGCTGCTTTTTTATCAAACCGCCAATTCCAAGTCCGTATAGGCACAGCCTTATCAAATTCTTATGAATTAATTAATGGAGTCCCACAAGGCTCTGTAATCAGCCCAACCCTGTTCAATATCGCGATAAACGACATTGTAACAGTAGTTCATCCTCCAGTAAGATCAGCACTTTTTGCTGACGATTTCACAATACTCTTCAACCGTACCAACCTCCAAATTGGGCAAGAAATATTACAAAGTACTATAAACACAATTCATTGTTGGTAGCTCAAAAACGGATTTCAATTCTTACCTACGAAAGCTACCGCTGTGCACTTCTGTAGAACTCGTCACTGTCAACACCAAATCTCTGTACACATAAATAACAATTCAATAATCTCAAGTAAATCAATTAAATATCTTGGTATGATATTTGACGAAACTCTAACTTGGAAGCCCCATATATGTACAACAGCTGAAATAAATTTGCACCAACAAATTAAACCTCATGAAGAAATTATCTCATACGACTTATTTACATATCCACTGAGCGGTCATCAGAGCAAAATTAGACTACGGAGCAGCAATCTATGGCACAGCACGACCCAGTATCACATGGACTCTCTCCATCACAATGCAATACGAATTGCTACTGGTGCCTTTCGAACAAGTTCAACAATCAGCCTCCTATGTGATGCAGAAGAGTGGCCGCTAAACCTCAGAAGGCAATATTTAGCTATAACTACATTAGCGCACTTAAAAAATGTAAGAAACTATTTTTTACTCTTAGCGCATTTGCCTTTTTTAACTTTTACAACAAACTTTCAGGTCGGTATCACTTTTTTACTGGTCGATACACTTCTGCATGAACGAAGAATTATTGAAATCAGTCTGCATAGTTATACTTAACCAAATACAAAATAAATAAGTAAATAAATAAAACAAGTTCAGTCAAGCATGACGTTTCATGCACTCACGGTTACTTCGTATATTAAATTCAGGATGTGATTAGAGATAGTGTGGTACCGAAGGGGTGCATGATGGTATGGCAGTGTCCGCTAGTAGTTCATGTGTATGCGTGAATATATGTATGTGTATATCTGTGTATATGTGTGTATATATATATATATATAAAGTGTGTGTGGATGTTGTTTGTAGTATATGTTGACATATGTAATATGCATGTCTATCGATAATATGATATAAGTTTATAGTTTTAGAGTTAGATTCGTTCTTCCGTGTTGAAAGCACTACCTCGGTTTTAGGTATTAAGTATGTGTATAAGTGCGAATTTAATGTGTATAGGCATCTTTATAATTACGCAAATCTCTATTTCATTATTAGCAACAAATAGGCGAGATCAGTGCACAACATGACATAGTTAAAATGTGGATTACAAATTAAATATTATAGGCATTTAATAATTAAACAGTGAAGAAATAACTAAAAAAAAACAAAAACCGTATGACGTCGTTAATACAATTCTGCCACAAAATTAGCTGTGGCACCTACGAACGCGCGACAGAATGGACAGCAGAGATTGCGAAGACTTGGAATAGAGTAGGAGGAATTAATAACGATATTTTTAACATAACCCACTTGAATATTAGAAGCCTGAGACGAAACTGGGATGAATTCTTAGCACTCATTCATAATCAACCGTTTACGGCTATTGTACTCACTGAAGTCAATTTAAGTGACGAGGAGTTAAAACTGTATGAGATAGATGGATATGATAAATATACCCTAGGGAAGCCAAGAAACTACAACGGCGGTATATTAGTATTTGTTGCAAAGGAATGGAACTCTAAAATACTGTTTACTGAAAGTGATGCTTACGATAATATAGCGATAGAAATTAGCTTATATAATAAATTAAAAATCACTCTGTTAGCTATATATCGATCACCGAGTAAGAGAATCGGCGACTTCATAAGAGGAATCGATGAGGTTATTAAAAGGTCGGGCCGGGAAACGGAATATATAATATGTGGCGACTTTAATATTAATCTTGAATTAAGGAATGCTGCGGCAGCGAATTTCTTAAATATTGTAGTAAAACACAGGGGATCAGATTAATTAAGGGAACTACACGGGAGGAGATAAGAGGAAATAGTCTTACAAAATCTTGTATTGACAATATTTTTATAAAATATACAGCTGATGGAGTGGTAGCTGGTATTATAAAGACAAAAATCTCAGACCACTACCCGGTTAACTGTGCGTTTAAGATTAATAGTAACAAATGTATGGCAGACACATTCACAAACTATAGTTATTTAAATCAAATTATGTTAAATGATAAAGTAAAAAAATATGATTGGCAGAGCATGCATGAGAATTCAGGTGCGGAGCAAATTTCAATAAACATAGCAAACGCTTTCAAAAATTGCTACGAGGAATGCAGGTTTATAAAGCAAACAACTGTGAAAACGAAAAATTGCCCTAGGAATGAATGGATGAACAGGAAAATATTAAATTACATTCATATAAGAGATTTATATTATAAAAGACGTAAAGGAAACAACTCAAATAGACGATATAAAGAATTATATAAGAGATACAGAAATCTAGTTAAATACGAAATAAGACAAGCAAAAGAAAAATATTACATACAGAAATTACAAAAAGCAGGCAACGACATGAAGAAAACTTGGGGAATAATAAATAAAATAGTATGCAAAAAGAAAAAAGCAATAATAGACGAGGATATACTCAGGAATTTTTCTAGTTATGACAATGCAGTTAACGCATTCTTAAATTATTACTTGTCCATAACGGGGGAAATGAAACACTTCTGTGATAATAAATTCTTGAATACTGAAATAGATGATGAAACTAGTATATCCTTATACATTCCAAAAGCTACAGAGGTCATAATAGAATCCATAATAAAAAAATTTAATCCGGATAAAGCCCAAGGATACGATAGAATACGAGTGAAGGATATCAGGAGACACTCAAAACTGCTAACCCCAATACTAACGAAAATGATTAATTACTCCTTGAAAGAAGGAATATTTCCCAGAGAGTTAAAAATCGGTATGGCACGGCCAATTTACAAAAGTGGAGATAGAAAACAGTGTGAAAACTACAGACAGATCACATTAATTTCAGTCATAGCAAAAATAATTGAGCAATACGTGGGAAAATATTTGAAAAATTACTTGGAAGAAAATAAGTTGATAAATAGTAATCAATTTGATTTTAGAGAGGGAAAATCGACGATATTACTACTTAGAACACTAATATCAGATATAAATAAAGGATTAGCAGTGGGTAAACAATTTCTGTTAGTTTTTTTAGACCTTACTAGGGCTTTTGATCTAGTGGACCAAGAAATACTAATTGAGGACATAAGAAAAATGGGTGTAAAAGGGAGGTATCTAAAATAGTTTTGGAGTTACATAAGAGGAAGAGAATTTTTAGTAAAGATCGGGAATGAACACAGTAGAAAAGAAATAATGAATTATGGAGTTGGACAAGGAACAATATTGGCACCTATACTATTTTTGATATATACGAATTCGCTCTACCGATATGTAAAGAACTCTAAAGTGTATGTTTATGCAGATGATATCGCACTAGTTATTGAACACTCTGACATTGAAAGTGCTGAAAAAATGTTACAAGAAGATCTCAATAATGTATGCAAATGGGCGCATGACAAAAAACTATTAATCAATGCTAAAAAAAGCCAAAGTGATGCATATAAGAACGCCAAGCCGGTTTAGAACGTTCGTCCCCAAATTAATTTTACACAATACAAAGTGTTTACATAGAAAGGAAATATGTGGTTGTGAAAAGTTAGAAAATGTAAATGAATTTAAATATCTTGGGATAACATTAGATAAAGGTTTAACATGGAGAAACCATATTGACAATATTACAGGGAAAGTTAGACAAACTATTCCAGCACTATATAAACTAAAACAAGATATGACATACAAAAGCCTAAGGTTATATTTCGAAGCTGTAATAATGTCCAGAATTAAATACGGAATCGGAATTTGGGGTGAGGCAAACATTACAGAAATGAGGAAAATCAACAAATTGCAAAAAAAATGTTTAAAACTGGTTTTACACAACGAGAGCAAGACGGACGCATTAGCTAACATCACTTGGTGGAACAAAAATAACGAAATGTCACCAAAAATGTTATATTATTACAGCAAATGACTCAGTGCTAAACTAGAAGATAGACAGTTACCAACTAGAACAAGAACCTACAGGATTAGAAATTGCGATAAACCTTGCTATGTACGATCTAGGGGGATAAACAGTAAAATAGATAATGTAGAGGAAGAGGTATTAATAAAATTAATGGGGAACATACCAAAGGAAATTCGAAATGAAAAAAATCTGGAGAGATGGAAAAACAAGGTTAAAATTTGATTGATAGCATGGTGTAAAGAGCAATAGAAATAGTAACAAAAAAAAAAAAAAAGGAACGTAATACTAGTAATAACCACTTGTAACATTGACTACGTTGACATGAGACTCGTTACTATCTCCAGTTTTAAGCTGCTAATAAGAGAGTGGTAGTTGTTTTAAAATTATATTGTACTATTGTAATATATAAGTTATCATATTAAGGTATTTTAATAGGAAATATTATTTTAGATGATGTTGTATTGTACAAATAAATGATATAATTATGTTGGGAACCCACAGACGGGCTAGTGTCTTGTGGGATCCGCAAATTATTAATTAAAAAAAAAAAAAAAAGTTAACGATAACCATAATATTTATATTCACATAATATGCTAAAATCAAAGGAATTTGATTTTTTCGCTGCAAACAGGAAGAGGAATGCAGTTTTTTGCGATATTTTGAAATTATCGCCATCTCGAAAATTTTGTTAAGGAAATGAAATACGGTTTCGTTCCTGACAAACAGTGATCTCTCAATTGATATCATCATATGATCGGTAAAATATTTTTTTTTCTAAATTTTGAGGATTCCACGTTTTTGGGGTCTCATTTTAGCGATGGAAACTCAGTTGCTGGAAACTAGAAAAATATGCGGGAATGTACATATTTTTAACCTCATTCAAAATTTTTAACTATAATACTCGCGTCATCAAAAAAGGGACATACTTCATCTTTCATGAACTTTTTGTCAATTTCAAAAGTTTCGTTAAGGAAACGACTTATGGGTTCGTACCCGCCAAATAGCGATCTTTCCAACAATATATCACATATCGGGGAAAAATAATATTTTTTTTCAAAATTTCAAGCTTTTGGCACCCCGATGGTATAATTTTAAAGCTGTATACCCGGATGTTCCAAACTACACAAATATACATGGAAGCCTATATCTTTTGCAGTGTTCAAAATTTTTAGCAATAATACTCGCGGCGCTAAGGGGGGACATGTAAATTTTTGCGTTTTCTTTAACTTTTCAGCAACTTTGAAAGTTTCGTTAAGGAAGTGAAATATGGGTTTGTTTCCGACAAACAGCGATCTTTTCTACATAATATCATCTGCCGGGGGAAAAAAATATTTTTTTCAACCTTTTTGAGCTTTTGGCGCCCCGACGGTCTGAATATAAAGTTGGAAGCTTGGTTATATTTTTCCTATGAAGCGGTCCTGCATGTATATGTCTAAAATACGTTTTGGTTTCTCCAACGTTTTTACTTGGGCTAATATTTACGTGAACTTCCTTTTTTTTGCTGTTTTTGGCATAAAAGGATGGGTTTAATTCATTTTTTTATTGTACTTTTTTGATTTTATGAAAGTGCTCCTGCATTTTATTTCATATTTCGAATTTCACCTTTAAAGGTTCATCTAGTAATGAGTTGTGAATTTTTAAGTGATTTTTGAGGTCGTTTTAAGTACCATATTATATATTCTTGACAGTTTTTGGGGGTTTTTGCTGCCCACGTTAGTCGGTCATCTTGAAATTATATATCGTTTTAAAAGGAATTTTAATTGTAATTTATGTTCCAAATTTGAAATTTGTAAGTCAAACCGTTCGTGAGTTATTAATTTTTATTTGATATTTTTGTCGTTTCTGAACCATCTTATTAGGATTCCGTACATTATATGTAAACAGAATCCTAAATAGCTTATGTGCATATATTCTTTATAAATGAGACCGAATTGTATAAATTTTAAAAATCATCGCCGAAATGGAATGTCGATCGTTATGTTCGTAGAATGCGTCTTGCTCGGTTGCCGATGTAAACATATCATTTTACTTGGCTCGTAAAATTGTCGTTTTGTCGGCTGTCAAAAATTTTCTTTGGCTTGCAAAACCGGACCGCTGGTTGAGCACACAGGGCGGGGATGAAGTTGTTTTTGGGATACGGGAGGAAAATTCGGTTGCGGTTAAGGACCTTTAGCACTGCAAATTCAGTTAGATTCTACTCCTCGCACATGTTATTGTGGTTATGACGTCAGAATTGCTAGCTGTTATAGAAACTCTCTCTACTGCTCTCGTTAATAAGGAAGGTTAAACAGCAAGAATAATATGTATAGGTAAAATATAAGAAGCGCAATAACGAATAGGAAGCTTAAGCCTTAGCAAATGGAAATTCAGAGTAACCGATTAATTTTTCTCGCTTCATGAATTACATCGTCGATTATATCTTCTTTGCGCCATATTTGCAGGAATTCGAATCACACACATTTTATTGGCGTTTAAGATTTCCAAATTCCTGTGCAGCGTATTTTTCTCCTTTTTGACCGATAATTGTTAAATCGATTTTTATTTTTTATCGAACGAACTTGTTTACACTGACGACTATATTAACCTTCACTTAATGTGGGAACTGTTGTGACGTACTCTTTCACTGTACAACTGATGGCATATTACATTAATAAATAAAAATGCGCGCATAATTATTTAAATTTTAAAGATGAACGCGCTACATTACATTACCAGGTGGAATTTTAGTCGATCGATGTTTGACTCGCGTCAATTTAAACGTTTCAGAAACGAAAAGTACGAATAGCACAATTTTCTTGTTAATTAGAATTCTCAGTTTGATTTCATTTTCTTTTATATTCACTGTACTCTTGTGAAATTCCTAAATAGTGCTCTCTCATGTTAGGTACATAATAGTGACAACTTATCCCTACATACATATAGAAATTGTCAAGAACATTGCCTATTCTGTACAGCTAAATTGTACAGATGGTAAGAGAATGTGAGTGATCACAGCTTACGTTAGGGCGCACTGGTTTTGCGAGCAAAATTATTTATTTTTACACGGAAATGATTTTACGAACAAGTAGTAAATTTTTCTTTGGCAACAATGCATTCTATTGCTATACCGATGAAATGGGAAGCTAGCGAGCAATTTTAAGAAATGATTATTCCCGCCCTATTGCAAATCGAAAGGAGTTTGAGTTTTGCCACGAATATACAGCATACCACACATAAACATAATACTATCGCATATCGATGTCTGATTTGGAGCAAAATTATTAACTCTTCGTAAATACGTATATAATTTTTTTAAATTCACAGCAAAATCCCTCGCGACATCTACATAGAGATATATTCATTCCATTTAGTTGTACATGTGCATTGATAATATCACCATACAGTTTTTATGCTGTTAATGGGTATTATTATATTAGATTAAGTAAATAAGTTAAATGGATTTCAATGTTATTTTAAGCAGTAGAGGGAATATAAATTTATTACATAGTGTAATTACAAATAACAAAAATTGTGATAATACAAATATAACATAATAGTTAAATATTAGGCATGTACCTCGAGCAATTGTGGTTCGAGTTTGAACACAAACAAAGGGGCAATTAAAATATTTTTTTGTTGTTATTCATTTCATTTATTTTATCTTCTTTATTTTATTTCCAATATTTGATATGTAATATATTAGTGTGCATAGTACCGTTCATTTTGCTCGTTTCATTATTAGTTTGTTTACTGTTAATTTTATTTACATTTTTTAATTATTTCTTTTCTATTGTATCACTTTTTTTATTTAGTCTGATTTTAATTATTCCTTCGGTTTATTTTCTGTCACCTTCACGATTTCCTGATCAGCTGAACTTTTTGTTACAAACAACTCTTTTCAGGGCTACTTTTGTGTTACTTTAGTGAAATATTTTTTGTTGTATTTTATTAATTGTTTTATTCCGTGCGCGATGCAAATATGTCCATTAAAAGCATATGCAAAAAAGTAAGGCTTAACATTAATTTTTTGCAGTTGGCATCAAATTCAAATTGCAATAATAATTAGAAACTTATTAATGAGTACATATAATAATAATATAATCATTCACTTTCTGTAAGCTGAGTAATGAACATTTACCCCACTTTGATTTGTTGCCGGTTTTGAAAAGTTAATGTTGTTGAAGAATAATCGATAAAATTAGTATATTACCCTGAAATGTATTACCTTTTATCTAATTACTTTTTACTCTTAGCGCATTTGCCTTTTTTAACTTTTACAACAAACTTTCAGGTCGGTATCACTTTTTTACTGGTGGATACACTTCTGCATGAACGAAGAATTATTGAAATCAGTCTGCATAGTTATACGTAACCAAATACAAAATAAATAAGTAAATAAATAAAACAAGTTCAGTCAAGCATGACGTTTCATGCACTCACGGTTACTCCGTATATTAAGTTAATGATAACCATAATATTTATATTCACATAATATGCTAAATTCGAAGGAATTTAATTTTTCCGCTACAAACAGGAAGAGGAATGTAGTTTTTTGCGATATTTTGAAATTATCGCCATCTCGAAAATGTTATTAAGGAAATGAAATACGATTTCATTCCCGACAAATAGTGATCTCTCAATTAATATATGACATGTCCGAAAACAATTTTTCTGCGCCCGCCGGGGTCTAATTATAACATTGGAAACTCGCATGCTCCAAACTAGAAAAATATACCAGAATGTACATGTTTTTAATCTTGTTCAAAATTTTTACCTGTGACACTCGCATCGTCACAGAAGGGACATATGTCATTTTTCGCGCTTTTTTGAACTTTTCGAAAACTGTACATAACTTTTGTAGCGTAATTTTTTGATTTTATGAAAGTACTCCTGCATTTTATTTCATATTTCGAAGTTCACCTTTAAAGGTTCATCTAGTAATGAGTTGTGAATTTTTAAGTGATTTTTGAGGTCGTTTTAAGTACCATATTATATATTCTTGACAGTTTTTGGGGGTTTTTGCTGCCCACGTTAGTCGGTCATCTTGAAATTATATATCGTTTTAAAAGGAATTTTAATTGTAATTTATGTTCCAAATTTGAAATTTGTAAGTCAAACCGTTCGTGAGTTATTAATTTTTATTTGATATTTTTGTCGTTTCTGAACCATCTTATTAGGATTCCGTACATTATATGTAAACAGAATCCTAAATAGCTTATGTGCATATATTCTTTATAAATGAGACCGAATTGTATAAATTTTAAAAATCATCGCCGAAATGGAATGTCGATCGTTATGTTCGTAGAATGCGTCTTGCTCGGTTGCCGATGTAAACATATCATTTTACTTGGCTCGTAAAATTGTCGTTTTGTCGGCTGTCAAAAATTTTCTTTGGCTTGCGAAACCGGATCGCTGGTTGAGCACACAGGGCGGGGATGAAGTTGTTTTTGGGATACGGGAGGAAAATTCGGTTGCGGTTAAGGACCTTTAGCACTGCAAATTCAGTTAGATTCTACTCCTCGCACATGTTATTGTGGTTATGACGTCAGAATTGCTAGCTGTTATAGAAACTCTCTCTACTGCTCTCGTTAATAAGGAAGGTTAAACAGCAAGAATAATATGTATAGGTAAAATATAAGAAGCGCAATAACGAATAGGAAGCTTAAGCCTTAGCAAATGGAAATTCAGAGTAACCGATTAATTTTTCTCGCTTCATGAATTACATCGTCGATTATATCTTCTTTGCGCCATATTTGCAGGAATTCGAATCACACACATTTTATTGGCGTTTAAGATTTCCAAATTCCTGTGCAGCGTATTTTTCTCCTTTTTGACCGATAATTGTTAAATCGATTTTTATTTTTTATCGAACGAACTTGTTTACACTGACGACTATATTAACCTTCACTTAATGTGGGAACTGTTGTGACGTACTCTTTCACTGTACAACTGATGGCATATTACATTAATAAATAAAAATGCGCGCATAATTATTTAAATTTTAAAGATGAACGCGCTACATTACATTACCAGGTGGAATTTTAGTCGATCGATGTTTGACTCGCGTCAATTTAAACGTTTCAGAAACGAAAAGTACGAATAGCACAATTTTCTTGTTAATTAGAATTCTCAGTTTGATTTCATTTTCTTTTATATTCACTGTACTCTTGTGAAATTCCTAAATAGTGCTCTCTCATGTTAGGTACATAATAGTGACAACTTATCCCTACATACATATAGAAATTGTCAAGAACATTGCCTATTCTGTACAGCTAAATTGTACAGATGGTAAGAGAATGTGAGTGATCACAGCTTACGTTAGGGCGCACTGGTTTTGCGAGCAAAATTATTTATTTTTACACGGAAATGATTTTACGAACAAGTAGTAAATTTTTCTTTGGCAACAATGCATTCTATTGCTATACCGATGAAATGGGAAGCTAGCGAGCAATTTTAAGAAATGATTATTCCCGCCCTATTGCAAATCGAAAGGAGTTTGAGTTTTGCCACGAATATACAGCATACCACACATAAACATAATACTATCGCATATCGATGTCTGATTTGGAGCAAAATTATTAACTCTTCGTAAATACGTATATAATTTTTTTAAATTCACAGCAAAATCCCTCGCGACATCTACATAGAGATATATTCATTCCATTTAGTTGTACATGTGCATTGATAATATCACCATACAGTTTTTATGCTGTTAATGGGTATTATTATATTAGATTAAGTAAATAAGTTAAATGGATTTCAATGTTATTTTAAGCAGTAGAGGGAATATAAATTTATTACATAGTGTAATTACAAATAACAAAAATTGTGATAATACAAATATAACATAATAGTTAAATATTAGGCATGTACCTCGAGCAATTGTGGTTCGAGTTTGAACACAAACAAAGGGGCAATTAAAATATTTTTTTGTTGTTATTCATTTCATTTATTTTATCTTCTTTATTTTATTTCCAATATTTGATATGTAATATATTAGTGTGCATAGTACCGTTCATTTTGCTCGTTTCATTATTAGTTTGTTTACTGTTAATTTTATTTACATTTTTTAATTATTTCTTTTCTATTGTATCACTTTTTTTATTTAGTCTGATTTTAATTATTCCTTCGGTTTATTTTCTGTCACCTTCACGATTTCCTGATCAGCTGAACTTTTTGTTACAAACAACTCTTTTCAGGGCTACTTTTGTGTTACTTTAGTGAAATATTTTTTGTTGTATTTTATTAATTGTTTTATTCCGTGCGCGATGCAAATATGTCCATTAAAAGCATATGCAAAAAAGTAAGGCTTAACATTAATTTTTTGCAGTTGGCATCAAATTCAAATTGCAATAATAATTAGAAACTTATTAATGAGTACATATAATAATAATATAATCATTCACTTTCTGTAAGCTGAGTAATGAACATTTACCCCACTTTGATTTGTTGCCGGTTTTGAAAAGTTAATGTTGTTGAAGAATAATCGATAAAATTAGTATATTACCCTGAAATGTATTACCTTTTATCTAATTACTTTTTACTCTTAGCGCATTTGCCTTTTTTAACTTTTACAACAAACTTTCAGGTCGGTATCACTTTTTTACTGGTGGATACACTTCTGCATGAACGAAGAATTATTGAAATCAGTCTGCATAGTTATACGTAACCAAATACAAAATAAATAAGTAAATAAATAAAACAAGTTCAGTCAAGCATGACGTTTCATGCACTCACGGTTACTCCGTATATTAAGTTAATGATAACCATAATATTTATATTCACATAATATGCTAAATTCGAAGGAATTTAATTTTTCCGCTACAAACAGGAAGAGGAATGTAGTTTTTTGCGATATTTTGAAATTATCGCCATCTCGAAAATGTTATTAAGGAAATGAAATACGATTTCATTCCCGACAAATAGTGATCTCTCAATTAATATATGACATGTCCGAAAACAATTTTTCTGCGCCCGCCGGGGTCTAATTATAACATTGGAAACTCGCATGCTCCAAACTAGAAAAATATACCAGAATGTACATGTTTTTAATCTTGTTCAAAATTTTTACCTGTGACACTCGCATCGTCACAGAAGGGACATATGTCATTTTTCGCGCTTTTTTGAACTTTTCGAAAACTGTACATAACTTTTGTAGCGTAATTTTTTGATTTTATGAAAGTACTCCTGCATTTTATTTCATATTTCGAAGTTCACCTTTAAAGGTTCATCTAGTAATGAGTTGTGAATTTTTAAGTGATTTTTGAGGTCGTTTTAAGTACCATATTATATATTCTTGACAGTTTTTGGGGGTTTTTGCTGCCCACGTTAGTCGGTCATCTTGAAATTATATATCGTTTTAAAAGGAATTTTAATTGTAATTTATGTTCCAAATTTGAAATTTGTAAGTCAAACCGTTCGTGAGTTATTAATTTTTATTTGATATTTTTGTCGTTTCTGAACCATCTTATTAGGATTCCGTACATTATATGTAAACAGAATCCTAAATAGCTTATGTGCATATATTCTTTATAAATGAGACCGAATTGTATAAATTTTAAAAATCATCGCCGAAATGGAATGTCGATCGTTATGTTCGTAGAATGCGTCTTGCTCGGTTGCCGATGTAAACATATCATTTTACTTGGCTCGTAAAATTGTCGTTTTGTCGGCTGTCAAAAATTTTCTTTGGCTTGCGAAACCGGATCGCTGGTTGAGCACACAGGGCGGGGATGAAGTTGTTTTTGGGATACGGGAGGAAAATTCGGTTGCGGTTAAGGACCTTTAGCACTGCAAATTCAGTTAGATTCTACTCCTCGCACATGTTATTGTGGTTATGACGTCAGAATTGCTAGCTGTTATAGAAACTCTCTCTACTGCTCTCGTTAATAAGGAAGGTTAAACAGCAAGAATAATATGTATAGGTAAAATATAAGAAGCGCAATAACGAATAGGAAGCTTAAGCCTTAGCAAATGGAAATTCAGAGTAACCGATTAATTTTTCTCGCTTCATGAATTACATCGTCGATTATATCTTCTTTGCGCCATATTTGCAGGAATTCGAATCACACACATTTTATTGGCGTTTAAGATTTCCAAATTCCTGTGCAGCGTATTTTTCTCCTTTTTGACCGATAATTGTTAAATCGATTTTTATTTTTTATCGAACGAACTTGTTTACACTGACGACTATATTAACCTTCACTTAATGTGGGAACTGTTGTGACGTACTCTTTCACTGTACAACTGATGGCATATTACATTAATAAATAAAAATGCGCGCATAATTATTTAAATTTTAAAGATGAACGCGCTACATTACATTACCAGGTGGAATTTTAGTCGATCGATGTTTGACTCGCGTCAATTTAAACGTTTCAGAAACGAAAAGTACGAATAGCACAATTTTCTTGTTAATTAGAATTCTCAGTTTGATTTCATTTTCTTTTATATTCACTGTACTCTTGTGAAATTCCTAAATAGTGCTCTCTCATGTTAGGTACATAATAGTGACAACTTATCCCTACATACATATAGAAATTGTCAAGAACATTGCCTATTCTGTACAGCTAAATTGTACAGATGGTAAGAGAATGTGAGTGATCACAGCTTACGTTAGGGCGCACTGGTTTTGCGAGCAAAATTATTTATTTTTACACGGAAATGATTTTACGAACAAGTAGTAAATTTTTCTTTGGCAACAATGCATTCTATTGCTATACCGATGAAATGGGAAGCTAGCGAGCAATTTTAAGAAATGATTATTCCCGCCCTATTGCAAATCGAAAGGAGTTTGAGTTTTGCCACGAATATACAGCATACCACACATAAACATAATACTATCGCATATCGATGTCTGATTTGGAGCAAAATTATTAACTCTTCGTAAATACGTATATAATTTTTTTAAATTCACAGCAAAATCCCTCGCGACATCTACATAGAGATATATTCATTCCATTTAGTTGTACATGTGCATTGATAATATCACCATACAGTTTTTATGCTGTTAATGGGTATTATTATATTAGATTAAGTAAATAAGTTAAATGGATTTCAATGTTATTTTAAGCAGTAGAGGGAATATAAATTTATTACATAGTGTAATTACAAATAACAAAAATTGTGATAATACAAATATAACATAATAGTTAAATATTAGGCATGTACCTCGAGCAATTGTGGTTCGAGTTTGAACACAAACAAAGGGGCAATTAAAATATTTTTTTGTTGTTATTCATTTCATTTATTTTATCTTCTTTATTTTATTTCCAATATTTGATATGTAATATATTAGTGTGCATAGTACCGTTCATTTTGCTCGTTTCATTATTAGTTTGTTTACTGTTAATTTTATTTACATTTTTTAATTATTTCTTTTCTATTGTATCACTTTTTTTATTTAGTCTGATTTTAATTATTCCTTCGGTTTATTTTCTGTCACCTTCACGATTTCCTGATCAGCTGAACTTTTTGTTACAAACAACTCTTTTCAGGGCTACTTTTGTGTTACTTTAGTGAAATATTTTTTGTTGTATTTTATTAATTGTTTTATTCCGTGCGCGATGCAAATATGTCCATTAAAAGCATATGCAAAAAAGTAAGGCTTAACATTAATTTTTTGCAGTTGGCATCAAATTCAAATTGCAATAATAATTAGAAACTTATTAATGAGTACATATAATAATAATATAATCATTCACTTTCTGTAAGCTGAGTAATGAACATTTACCCCACTTTGATTTGTTGCCGGTTTTGAAAAGTTAATGTTGTTGAAGAATAATCGATAAAATTAGTATATTACCCTGAAATGTATTACCTTTTATCTAATTACTTTTTACTCTTAGCGCATTTGCCTTTTTTAACTTTTACAACAAACTTTCAGGTCGGTATCACTTTTTTACTGGTGGATACACTTCTGCATGAACGAAGAATTATTGAAATCAGTCTGCATAGTTATACGTAACCAAATACAAAATAAATAAGTAAATAAATAAAACAAGTTCAGTCAAGCATGACGTTTCATGCACTCACGGTTACTCCGTATATTAAGTTAATGATAACCATAATAT
The DNA here is from genome assembly GCA_039619475.1 of Icerya purchasi. NCBI lineage: Eukaryota > Metazoa > Arthropoda > Insecta > Hemiptera > Monophlebidae > Icerya > Icerya purchasi. Next base: position 31,931,027 of record CM077116.1, on the reverse strand, counting down.
TTATATTCACATAATATGCTAAATTCGAAGGAATTTAATTTTTCCGCTACAAACAGGAAGAGGAATGTAGTTTTTTGCGATATTTTGAAATTATCGCCATCTCGAAAATGTTATTAAGGAAATGAAATACGATTTCATTCCCGACAAATAGTGATCTCTCAATTAATATATGACATGTCCGAAAACAATTTTTCTGCGCCCGCCGGGGTCTAATTATAACATTGGAAACTCGCATGCTCCAAACTAGAAAAATATACCAGAATGTACATGTTTTTAATCTTGTTCAAAATTTTTACCTGTGACACTCGCATCGTCACAGAAGGGACATATGTCATTTTTCGCGCTTTTTTGAACTTTTCGAAAACTGTACATAACTTTTGTAGCGTAATTTTTTGATTTTATGAAAGTACTCCTGCATTTTATTTCATATTTCGAAGTTCACCTTTAAAGGTTCATCTAGTAATGAGTTGTGAATTTTTAAGTGATTTTTGAGGTCGTTTTAAGTACCATATTATATATTCTTGACAGTTTTTGGGGGTTTTTGCTGCCCACGTTAGTCGGTCATCTTGAAATTATATATCGTTTTAAAAGGAATTTTAATTGTAATTTATGTTCCAAATTTGAAATTTGTAAGTCAAACCGTTCGTGAGTTATTAATTTTTATTTGATATTTTTGTCGTTTCTGAACCATCTTATTAGGATTCCGTACATTATATGTAAACAGAATCCTAAATAGCTTATGTGCATATATTCTTTATAAATGAGACCGAATTGTATAAATTTTAAAAATCATCGCCGAAATGGAATGTCGATCGTTATGTTCGTAGAATGCGTCTTGCTCGGTTGCCGATGTAAACATATCATTTTACTTGGCTCGTAAAATTGTCGTTTTGTCGGCTGTCAAAAATTTTCTTTGGCTTGCAAAACCGGATCGCTGGTTGAGCACACAGGGCGGGGATGAAGTTGTTTTTGGGATACGGGAGGAAAATTCGGTTGCGGTTAAGGACCTTTAGCACTGCAAATTCAGTTAGATTCTACTCCTCGCACATGTTATTGTGGTTATGACGTCAGAATTGCTAGCTGTTATAGAAACTCTCTCTACTGCTCTCGTTAATAAGGAAGGTTAAACAGCAAGAATAATATGTATAGGTAAAATATAAGAAGCGCAATAACGAATAGGAAGCTTAAGCCTTAGCAAATGGAAATTCAGAGTAACCGATTAATTTTTCTAGCTTCATGAATTACATCGTCGATTATATCTTCTTTGCGCCATATTTGCAGGAATTCGAATCACACACATTTTATTGGCGTTTAAGATTTCCAAATTCCTGTGCAGCGTATTTTTCTCCTTTTTGACCGATAATTGTTAAATCGATTTTTATTTTTTATCGAACGAACTTGTTTACACTGACGACTATATTAACCTTCACTTAATGTGGGAACTGTTGTGACGTACTCTTTCACTGTACAACTGATGGCATATTACATTAATAAATAAAAATGCGCGCATAATTATTTAAATTTTAAAGATGAACGCGCTACATTACATTACCAGGTGGAATTTTAGTCGATCGATGTTTGACTCGCGTCAATTTAAACGTTTCAGAAACGAAAAGTACGAATAGCACAATTTTCTTGTTAATTAGAATTCTCAGTTTGATTTCATTTTCTTTTATATTCACTGTACTCTTGTGAAATTCCTAAATAGTGCTCTCTCATGTTAGGTACATAATAGTGACAACTTATCCCTACATACATATAGAAATTGTCAAGAACATTGCCTATTCTGTACAGCTAAATTGTACAGATGGTAAGAGAATGTGAGTGATCACAGCTTACGTTAGGGCGCACTGGTTTTGCGAGCAAAATTATTTATTTTTACACGGAAATGATTTTACGAACAAGTAGTAAATTTTTCTTTGGCAACAATGCATTCTATTGCTATACCGATGAAATGGGAAGCTAGCGAGCAATTTTAAGAAATGATTATTCCCGCCCTATTGCAAATCGAAAGGAGTTTGAGTTTTGCCACGAATATACAGCATACCACACATAAACATAATACTATCGCATATCGATGTCTGATTTGGAGCAAAATTATTAACTCTTCGTAAATACGTATATAATTTTTTTAAATTCACAGCAAAATCCCTCGCGACATCTACATAGAGATATATTCATTCCATTTAGTTGTACATGTGCATTGATAATATCACCATACAGTTTTTATGCTGTTAATGGGTATTATTATATTAGATTAAGTAAATAAGTTAAATGGATTTCAATGTTATTTTAAGCAGTAGAGGGAATATAAATTTATTACATAGTGTAATTACAAATAACAAAAATTGTGATAATACAAATATAACATAATAGTTAAATATTAGGCATGTACCTCGAGCAATTGTGGTTCGAGTTTGAACACAAACAAAAGGGCAATTAAAATATTTTTTTGTTGTTATTCATTTCATTTATTTTATCTTCTTTATTTTATTTCCAATATTTGATATGTAATATATTAGTGTGCATAGTACCGTTCATTTTGCTCGTTTCATTATTAGTTTGTTTACTGTTAATTTTATTTACATTTTTTAATTATTTCTTTTCTATTGTATCACTTTTTTTATTTAGTCTGATTTTAATTATTCCTTCGGTTTATTTTCTGTCACCTTCACGATTTCCTGATCAGCTGAACTTTTTGTTACAAACAACTCTTTTCAGGGCTACTTTTGTGTTACTTTAGTGAAATATTTTTTGTTGTATTTTATTAATTGTTTTATTCCGTGCGCGATGCAAATATGTCCATTAAAAGCATATGCAAAAAAGTAAGGCTTAACATTAATTTTTTGCAGTTGGCATCAAATTCAAATTGCAATAATAATTAGAAACTTATTAATGAGTACATATAATAATAATATAATCATTCACTTTCTGTAAGCTGAGTAATGAACATTTACCCCACTTTGATTTGTTGCCGGTTTTGAAAAGTTAATGTTGTTGAAGAATAATCGATAAAATTAGTATATTACCCTGAAATGTATTACCTTTTATCTAATTACTTTTTACTCTTAGCGCATTTGCCTTTTTTAACTTTTACAACAAACTTTCAGGTCGGTATCACTTTTTTACTGGTGGATACACTTCTGCATGAACGAAGAATTATTGAAATCAGTCTGCATAGTTATACGTAACCAAATACAAAATAAATAAGTAAATAAATAAAACAAGTTCAGTCAAGCATGACGTTTCATGCACTCACAGTTACTCCGTATATTAAGTTAATGATAACCATAATATTTATATTCACATAATATGCTAAATTCGAAGGAATTTAATTTTTCCGCTACAAACAGGAAGAGGAATGTAGTTTTTTGCGATATTTTGAAATTATCGCCATCTCGAAAATGTTATTAAGGAAATGAAATACGATTTCATTCCCGACAAATAGTGATCTCTCAATTAATATATGACATGTCCGAAAACAATTTTTCTGCGCCCGCCGGGGTCTAATTATAACATTGGAAACTCGCATGCTCCAAACTAGAAAAATATACCAGAATGTACATGTTTTTAATCTTGTTCAAAATTTTTACCTGTGACACTCGCATCGTCACAGAAGGGACATATGTCATTTTTCGCGCTTTTTTGAACTTTTCGAAAACTGTACATAACTTTTGTAGCGTAATTTTTTGATTTTATGAAAGTACTCCTGCATTTTATTTCATATTTCGAAGTTCACCTTTAAAGGTTCATCTAGTAATGAGTTGTGAATTTTTAAGTGATTTTTGAGGTCGTTTTAAGTACCATATTATATATTCTTGACAGTTTTTGGGGGTTTTTGCTGCCCACGTTAGTCGGTCATCTTGAAATTATATATCGTTTTAAAAGGAATTTTAATTGTAATTTATGTTCCAAATTTGAAATTTGTAAGTCAAACCGTTCGTGAGTTATTAATTTTTATTTGATATTTTTGTCGTTTCTGAACCATCTTATTAGGATTCCGTACATTATATGTAAACAGAATCCTAAATAGCTTATGTGCATATATTCTTTATAAATGAGACCGAATTGTATAAATTTTAAAAATCATCGCCGAAATGGAATGTCGATCGTTATGTTCGTAGAATGCGTCTTGCTCGGTTGCCGATGTAAACATATCATTTTACTTGGCTCGTAAAATTGTCGTTTTGTCGGCTGTCAAAAATTTTCTTTGGCTTGCAAAACCGGATCGCTGGTTGAGCACACAGGGCGGGGATGAAGTTGTTTTTGGGATACGGGAGGAAAATTCGGTTGCGGTTAAGGACCTTTAGCACTGCAAATTCAGTTAGATTCTACTCCTCGCACATGTTATTGTGGTTATGACGTCAGAATTGCTAGCTGTTATAGAAACTCTCTCTACTGCTCTCGTTAATAAGGAAGGTTAAACAGCAAGAATAATATGTATAGGTAAAATATAAGAAGCGCAATAACGAATAGGAAGCTTAAGCCTTAGCAAATGGAAATTCAGAGTAACCGATTAATTTTTCTCGCTTCATGAATTACATCGTCGATTATATCTTCTTTGCGCCATATTTGCAGGAATTCGAATCACACACATTTTATTGGCGTTTAAGATTTCCAAATTCCTGTGCAGCGTATTTTTCTCCTTTTTGACCGATAATTGTTAAATCGATTTTTATTTTTTATCGAACGAACTTGTTTACACTGACGACTATATTAACCTTCACTTAATGTGGGAACTGTTGTGACGTACTCTTTCACTGTACAACTGATGGCATATTACATTAATAAATAAAAATGCGCGCATAATTATTTAAATTTTAAAGATGAACGCGCTACATTACATTACCAGGTGGAATTTTAGTCGATCGATGTTTGACTCGCGTCAATTTAAACGTTTCAGAAACGAAAAGTACGAATAGCACAATTTTCTTGTTAATTAGAATTCTCAGTTTGATTTCATTTTCTTTTATATTCACTGTACTCTTGTGAAATTCCTAAATAGTGCTCTCTCATGTTAGGTACATAATAGTGACAACTTATCCCTACATACATATAGAAATTGTCAAGAACATTGCCTATTCTGTACAGCTAAATTGTACAGATGGTAAGAGAATGTGAGTGATCACAGCTTACGTTAGGGCGCACTGGTTTTGCGAGCAAAATTATTTATTTTTACACGGAAATGATTTTACGAACAAGTAGTAAATTTTTCTTTGGCAACAATGCATTCTATTGCTATACCGATGAAATGGGAAGCTAGCGAGCAATTTTAAGAAATGATTATTCCCGCCCTATTGCAAATCGAAAGGAGTTTGAGTTTTGCCACGAATATACAGCATACCACACATAAACATAATACTATCGCATATCGATGTCTGATTTGGAGCAAAATTATTAACTCTTCGTAAATACGTATATAATTTTTTTAAATTCACAGCAAAATCCCTCGCGACATCTACATAGAGATATATTCATTCCATTTAGTTGTACATGTGCATTGATAATATCACCATACAGTTTTTATGCTGTTAATGGGTATTATTATATTAGATTAAGTAAATAAGTTAAATGGATTTCAATGTTATTTTAAGCAGTAGAGGGAATATAAATTTATTACATAGTGTAATTACAAATAACAAAAATTGTGATAATACAAATATAACATAATAGTTAAATATTAGGCATGTACCTCGAGCAATTGTGGTTCGAGTTTGAACACAAACAAAGGGGCAATTAAAATATTTTTTTGTTGTTATTCATTTCATTTATTTTATCTTCTTTATTTTATTTCCAATATTTGATATGTAATATATTAGTGTGCATAGTACCGTTCATTTTGCTCGTTTCATTATTAGTTTGTTTACTGTTAATTTTATTTACATTTTTTAATTATTTCTTTTCTATTGTATCACTTTTTTTATTTAGTCTGATTTTAATTATTCCTTCGGTTTATTTTCTGTCACCTTCACGATTTCCTGATCAGCTGAACTTTTTGTTACAAACAACTCTTTTCAGGGCTACTTTTGTGTTACTTTAGTGAAATATTTTTTGTTGTATTTTATTAATTGTTTTATTCCGTGCGCGATGCAAATATGTCCATTAAAAGCATATGCAAAAAAGTAAGGCTTAACATTAATTTTTTGCAGTTGGCATCAAATTCAAATTGCAATAATAATTAGAAACTTATTAATGAGTACATATAATAATAATATAATCATTCACTTTCTGTAAGCTGAGTAATGAACATTTACCCCACTTTGATTTGTTGCCGGTTTTGAAAAGTTAATGTTGTTGAAGAATAATCGATAAAATTAGTATATTACCCTGAAATGTATTACCTTTTATCTAATTACTTTTTACTCTTAGCGCATTTGCCTTTTTTAACTTTTACAACAAACTTTCAGGTCGGTATCACTTTTTTACTGGTGGATACACTTCTGCATGAACGAAGAATTATTGAAATCAGTCTGCATAGTTATACGTAACCAAATACAAAATAAATAAGTAAATAAATAAAACAAGTTCAGTCAAGCATGACGTTTCATGCACTCACGGTTACTCCGTATATTAAGTTAATGATAACCATAATATTTATATTCACATAATATGCTAAATTCGAAGGAATTTAATTTTTCCGCTACAAACAGGAAGAGGAATGTAGTTTTTTGCGATATTTTGAAATTATCGCCATCTCGAAAATGTTATTAAGGAAATGAAATACGATTTCATTCCCGACAAATAGTGATCTCTCAATTAATATATGACATGTCCGAAAACAATTTTTCTGCGCCCGCCGGGGTCTAATTATAACATTGGAAACTCGCATGCTCCAAACTAGAAAAATATACCAGAATGTACATGTTTTTAATCTTGTTCAAAATTTTTACCTGTGACACTCGCATCGTCACGGAAGGGACATATGTCATTTTTCGCGCTTTTTTGAACTTTTCGAAAACTGTACATAACTTTTGTAGCGTAATTTTTTGATTTTATGAAAGTACTCCTGCATTTTATTTCATATTTCGAAGTTCACCTTTAAAGGTTCATCTAGTAATGAGTTGTGAATTTTTAAGTGATTTTTGAGGTCGTTTTAAGTACCATATTATATATTCTTGACAGTTTTTGGGGGTTTTTGCTGCCCACGTTAGTCGGTCATCTTGAAATTATATATCGTTTTAAAAGGAATTTTAATTGTAATTTATGTTCCAAATTTGAAATTTGTAAGTCAAACCGTTCGTGAGTTATTAATTTTTATTTGATATTTTTGTCGTTTCTGAACCATCTTATTAGGATTCCGTACATTATATGTAAACAGAATCCTAAATAGCTTATGTGCATATATTCTTTATAAATGAGACCGAATTGTATAAATTTTAAAAATCATCGCCGAAATGGAATGTCGATCGTTATGTTCGTAGAATGCGTCTTGCTCGGTTGCCGATGTAAACATATCATTTTACTTGGCTCGTAAAATTGTCGTTTTGTCGGCTGTCAAAAATTTTCTTTGGCTTGCAAAACCGGATCGCTGGTTGAGCACACAGGGCGGGGATGAAGTTGTTTTTGGGATACGGGAGGAAAATTCGGTTGCGGTTAAGGACCTTTAGCACTGCAAATTCAGTTAGATTCTACTCCTCGCACATGTTATTGTGGTTATGACGTCAGAATTGCTAGCTGTTATAGAAACTCTCTCTACTGCTCTCGTTAATAAGGAAGGTTAAACAGCAAGAATAATATGTATAGGTAAAATATAAGAAGCGCAATAACGAATAGGAAGCTTAAGCCTTAGCAAATGGAAATTCAGAGTAACCGATTAATTTTTCTAGCTTCATGAATTACATCGTCGATTATATCTTCTTTGCGCCATATTTGCAGGAATTCGAATCACACACATTTTATTGGCGTTTAAGATTTCCAAATTCCTGTGCAGCGTATTTTTCTCCTTTTTGACCGATAATTGTTAAATCGATTTTTATTTTTTATCGAACGAACTTGTTTACACTGACGACTATATTAACCTTCACTTAATGTGGGAACTGTTGTGACGTACTCTTTCACTGTACAACTGATGGCATATTACATTAATAAATAAAAATGCGCGCATAATTATTTAAATTTTAAAGATGAACGCGCTACATTACATTACCAGGTGGAATTTTAGTCGATCGATGTTTGACTCGCGTCAATTTAAACGTTTCAGAAACGAAAAGTACGAATAGCACAATTTTCTTGTTAATTAGAATTCTCAGTTTGATTTCATTTTCTTTTATATTCACTGTACTCTTGTGAAATTCCTAAATAGTGCTCTCTCATGTTAGGTACATAATAGTGACAACTTATCCCTACATACATATAGAAATTGTCAAGAACATTGCCTATTCTGTACAGCTAAATTGTACAGATGGTAAGAGAATGTGAGTGATCACAGCTTACGTTAGGGCGCACTGGTTTTGCGAGCAAAATTATTTATTTTTACACGGAAATGATTTTACGAACAAGTAGTAAATTTTTCTTTGGCAACAATGCATTCTATTGCTATACCGATGAAATGGGAAGCTAGCGAGCAATTTTAAGAAATGATTATTCCCGCCCTATTGCAAATCGAAAGGAGTTTGAGTTTTGCCACGAATATACAGCATACCACACATAAACATAATACTATCGCATATCGATGTCTGATTTGGAGCAAAATTATTAACTCTTCGTAAATACGTATATAATTTTTTTAAATTCACAGCAAAATCCCTCGCGACATCTACATAGAGATATATTCATTCCATTTAGTTGTACATGTGCATTGATAATATCACCATACAGTTTTTATGCTGTTAATGGGTATTATTATATTAGATTAAGTAAATAAGTTAAATGGATTTCAATGTTATTTTAAGCAGTAGAGGGAATATAAATTTATTACATAGTGTAATTACAAATAACAAAAATTGTGATAATACAAATATAACATAATAGTTAAATATTAGGCATGTACCTCGAGCAATTGTGGTTCGAGTTTGAACACAAACAAAAGGGCAATTAAAATATTTTTTTGTTGTTATTCATTTCATTTATTTTATCTTCTTTATTTTATTTCCAATATTTGATATGTAATATATTAGTGTGCATAGTACCGTTCATTTTGCTCGTTTCATTATTAGTTTGTTTACTGTTAATTTTATTTACATTTTTTAATTATTTCTTTTCTATTGTATCACTTTTTTTATTTAGTCTGATTTTAATTATTCCTTCGGTTTATTTTCTGTCACCTTCACGATTTCCTGATCAGCTGAACTTTTTGTTACAAACAACTCTTTTCAGGGCTACTTTTGTGTTACTTTAGTGAAATATTTTTTGTTGTATTTTATTAATTGTTTTATTCCGTGCGCGATGCAAATATGTCCATTAAAAGCATATGCAAAAAAGTAAGGCTTAACATTAATTTTTTGCAGTTGGCATCAAATTCAAATTGCAATAATAATTAGAAACTTATTAATGAGTACATATAATAATAATATAATCATTCACTTTCTGTAAGCTGAGTAATGAACATTTACCCCACTTTGATTTGTTGCCGGTTTTGAAAAGTTAATGTTGTTGAAGAATAATCGATAAAATTAGTATATTACCCTGAAATGTATTACCTTTTATCTAATTACTTTTTACTCTTAGCGCATTTGCCTTTTTTAACTTTTACAACAAACTTTCAGGTCGGTATCACTTTTTTACTGGTGGATACACTTCTGCATGAACGAAGAATTATTGAAATCAGTCTGCATAGTTATACGTAACCAAATACAAAATAAATAAGTAAATAAATAAAACAAGTTCAGTCAAGCATGACGTTTCATGCACTCACAGTTACTCCGTATATTAAGTTAATGATAACCATAATATTTATATTCACATAATATGCTAAATTCGAAGGAATTTAATTTTTCCGCTACAAACAGGAAGAGGAATGTAGTTTTTTGCGATATTTTGAAATTATCGCCATCTCGAAAATGTTATTAAGGAAATGAAATACGATTTCATTCCCGACAAATAGTGATCTCTCAATTAATATATGACATGTCCGAAAACAATTTTTCTGCGCCCGCCGGGGTCTAATTATAACATTGGAAACTCGCATGCTCCAAACTAGAAAAATATACCAGAATGTACATGTTTTTAATCTTGTTCAAAATTTTTACCTGTGACACTCGCATCGTCACAGAAGGGACATATGTCATTTTTCGCGCTTTTTTGAACTTTTCGAAAACTGTACATAACTTTTGTAGCGTAATTTTTTGATTTTATGAAAGTACTCCTGCATTTTATTTCATATTTCGAAGTTCACCTTTAAAGGTTCATCTAGTAATGAGTTGTGAATTTTTAAGTGATTTTTGAGGTCGTTTTAAGTACCATATTATATATTCTTGACAGTTTTTGGGGGTTTTTGCTGCCCACGTTAGTCGGTCATCTTGAAATTATATATCGTTTTAAAAGGAATTTTAATTGTAATTTATGTTCCAAATTTGAAATTTGTAAGTCAAACCGTTCGTGAGTTATTAATTTTTATTTGATATTTTTGTCGTTTCTGAACCATCTTATTAGGATTCCGTACATTATATGTAAACAGAATCCTAAATAGCTTATGTGCATATATTCTTTATAAATGAGACCGAATTGTATAAATTTTAAAAATCATCGCCGAAATGGAATGTCGATCGTTATGTTCGTAGAATGCGTCTTGCTCGGTTGCCGATGTAAACATATCATTTTACTTGGCTCGTAAAATTGTCGTTTTGTCGGCTGTCAAAAATTTTCTTTGGCTTGCAAAACCGGACCGCTGGTTGAGCACACAGGGCGGGGATGAAGTTGTTTTTGGGATACGAGAGGAAAATTCGGTTGCGGTTAAGGACCTTTAGCACTGCAAATTCAGTTAGATTCTACTCCTCGCACATGTTATTGTGGTTATGACGTCAGAATTGCTAGCTGTTATAGAAACTCTCTCTACTGCTCTCGTTAATAAGGAAGGTTAAACAGCAAGAATAATATGTATAGGTAAAATATAAGAAGCGCAATAACGAATAGGAAGCTTAAGCCTTAGCAAATGGAAATTCAGAGTAACCGATTAATTTTTCTCGCTTCATGAATTACATCGTCGATTATATCTTCTTTGCGCCATATTTGCAGGAATTCGAATCACACACATTTTATTGGCGTTTAAGATTTCCAAATTCCTGTGCAGCGTATTTTTCTCCTTTTTGACCGATAATTGTTAAATCGATTTTTATTTTTTATCGAACGAACTTGTTTACACTGACGACTATATTAACCTTCACTTAATGTGGGAACTGTTGTGACGTACTCTTTCACTGTACAACTGATGGCATATTACATTAATAAATAAAAATGCGCGCATAATTATTTAAATTTTAAAGATGAACGCGCTACATTACATTACCAGGTGGAATTTTAGTCGATCGATGTTTGACTCGCGTCAATTTAAACGTTTCAGAAACGAAAAGTACGAATAGCACAATTTTCTTGTTAATTAGAATTCTCAGTTTGATTTCATTTTCTTTTATATTCACTGTACTCTTGTGAAATTCCTAAATAGTGCTCTCTCATGTTAGGTACATAATAGTGACAACTTATCCCTACATACATATAGAAATTGTCAAGAACATTGCCTATTCTGTACAGCTAAATTGTACAGATGGTAAGAGAATGTGAGTGATCACAGCTTACGTTAGGGCGCACTGGTTTTGCGAGCAAAATTATTTATTTTTACACGGAAATGATTTTACGAACAAGTAGTAAATTTTTCTTTGGCAACAATGCATTCTATTGCTATACCGATGAAATGGGAAGCTAGCGAGCAATTTTAAAAAATGATTATTCCCGCCCTATTGCAAATCGAAAGGAGTTTGAGTTTTGCCACGAATATACAGCATACCACACATAAACATAATACTATCGCATATCGATGTCTGATTTGGAGCAAAATTATTAACTCTTCGTAAATACGTATATAATTTTTTTAAATTCACAGCAAAATCCCTCGCGACATCTACATAGAGATATATTCATTCCATTTAGTTGTACATGTGCATTGATAATATCACCATACAGTTTTTATGCTGTTAATGGGTATTATTATATTAGATTAAGTAAATAAGTTAAATGGATTTCAATGTTATTTTAAGCAGTAGAGGGAATATAAATTTATTACATAGTGTAATTACAAATAACAAAAATTGTGATAATACAAATATAACATAATAGTTAAATATTAGGCATGTACCTCGAGCAATTGTGGTTCGAGTTTGAACACAAACAAAAAGGCAATTAAAATATTTTTTTGTTGTTATTCATTTCATTTATTTTATCTTCTTTATTTTATTTCCAATATTTGATATGTAATATATTAGTGTGCATAGTACCGTTCATTTTGCTCGTTTCATTATTAGTTTGTTTACTGTTAATTTTATTTACATTTTTTAATTATTTCTTTTCTATTGTATCACTTTTTTTATTTAGTCTGATTTTAATTATTCCTTCGGTTTATTTTCTGTCACCTTCACGATTTCCTGATCAGCTGAACTTTTTGTTACAAACAACTCTTTTCAGGGCTACTTTTGTGTTACTTTAGTGAAATATTTTTTGTTGTATTTTATTAATTGTTTTATTCCGTGCGCGATGCAAATATGTCCATTAAAAGCATATGCAAAAAAGTAAGGCTTAACATTAATTTTTTGCAGTTGGCATCAAATTCAAATTGCAATAATAATTAGAAACTTATTAATGAGTACATATAATAATAATATAATCATTCACTTTCTGTAAGCTGAGTAATGAACATTTACCCCACTTTGATTTGTTGCCGGTTTTGAAAAGTTAATGTTGTTGAAGAATAATCGATAAAATTAGTATATTACCCTGAAATGTATTACCTTTTATCTAATTACTTTTTACTCTTAGCGCATTTGCCTTTTTTAACTTTTACAACAAACTTTCAGGTCGGTATCACTTTTTTACTGGTGGATACACTTCTGCATGAACGAAGAATTATTGAAATCAGTCTGCATAGTTATACGTAACCAAATACAAAATAAATAAGTAAATAAATAAAACAAGTTCAGTCAAGCATGACGTTTCATGCACTCACGGTTACTCCGTATATTAAGTTAATGATAACCATAATATTTATATTCACATAATATGCTAAATTCGAAGGAATTTAATTTTTCCGCTACAAACAGGAAGAGGAATGTAGTTTTTTGCGATATTTTGAAATTATCGCCATCTCGAAAATGTTATTAAGGAAATGAAATACGATTTCATTCCCGACAAATAGTGATCTCTCAATTAATATATGACATGTCCGAAAACAATTTTTCTGCGCCCGCCGGGGTCTAATTATAACATTGGAAACTCGCATGCTCCAAACTAGAAAAATATACCAGAATGTACATGTTTTTAATCTTGTTCAAAATTTTTACCTGTGACACTCGCATCGTCACAGAAGGGACATATGTCATTTTTCGCGCTTTTTTGAACTTTTCGAAAACTGTACATAACTTTTGTAGCGTAATTTTTTGATTTTATGAAAGTACTCCTGCATTTTATTTCATATTTCGAAGTTCACCTTTAAAGGTTCATCTAGTAATGAGTTGTGAATTTTTAAGTGATTTTTGAGGTCGTTTTAAGTACCATATTATATATTCTTGACAGTTTTTGGGGGTTTTTGCTGCCCACGTTAGTCGGTCATCTTGAAATTATATATCGTTTTAAAAGGAATTTTAATTGTAATTTATGTTCCAAATTTGAAATTTGTAAGTCAAACCGTTCGTGAGTTATTAATTTTTATTTGATATTTTTGTCGTTTCTGAACCATCTTATTAGGATTCCGTACATTATATGTAAACAGAATCCTAAATAGCTTATGTGCATATATTCTTTATAAATGAGACCGAATTGTATAAATTTTAAAAATCATCGCCGAAATGGAATGTCGATCGTTATGTTCGTAGAATGCGTCTTGCTCGGTTGCCGATGTAAACATATCATTTTACTTGGCTCGTAAAATTGTCGTTTTGTCGGCTGTCAAAAATTTTCTTTGGCTTGCAAAACCGGACCGCTGGTTGAGCACACAGGGCGGGGATGAAGTTGTTTTTGGGATACGGGAGGAAAATTCGGTTGCGGTTAAGGACCTTTAGCACTGCAAATTCAGTTAGATTCTACTCCTCGCACATGTTATTGTGGTTATGACGTCAGAATTGCTAGCTGTTATAGAAACTCTCTCTACTGCTCTCGTTAATAAGGAAGGTTAAACAGCAAGAATAATATGTATAGGTAAAATATAAGAAGCGCAATAACGAATAGGAAGCTTAAGCCTTAGCAAATGGAAATTCAGAGTAACCGATTAATTTTTCTCGCTTCATGAATTACATCGTCGATTATATCTTCTTTGCGCCATATTTGCAGGAATTCGAATCACACACATTTTATTGGCGTTTAAGATTTCCAAATTCCTGTGCAGCGTATTTTTCTCCTTTTTGACCGATAATTGTTAAATCGATTTTTATTTTTTATCGAACGAACTTGTTTACACTGACGACTATATTAACCTTCACTTAATGTGGGAACTGTTGTGACGTACTCTTTCACTGTACAACTGATGGCATATTACATTAATAAATAAAAATGCGCGCATAATTATTTAAATTTTAAAGATGAACGCGCTACATTACATTACCAGGTGGAATTTTAGTCGATCGATGTTTGACTCGCGTCAATTTAAACGTTTCAGAAACGAAAAGTACGAATAGCACAATTTTCTTGTTAATTAGAATTCTCAGTTTGATTTCATTTTCTTTTATATTCACTGTACTCTTGTGAAATTCCTAAATAGTGCTCTCTCATGTTAGGTACATAATAGTGACAACTTATCCCTACATACATATAGAAATTGTCAAGAACATTGCCTATTCTGTACAGCTAAATTGTACAGATGGTAAGAGAATGTGAGTGATCACAGCTTACGTTAGGGCGCACTGGTTTTGCGAGCAAAATTATTTATTTTTACACGGAAATGATTTTACGAACAAGTAGTAAATTTTTCTTTGGCAACAATGCATTCTATTGCTATACCGATGAAATGGGAAGCTAGCGAGCAATTTTAAGAAATGATTATTCCCGCCCTATTGCAAATCGAAAGGAGTTTGAGTTTTGCCACGAATATACAGCATACCACACATAAACATAATACTATCGCATATCGATGTCTGATTTGGAGCAAAATTATTAACTCTTCGTAAATACGTATATAATTTTTTTAAATTCACAGCAAAATCCCTCGCGACATCTACATAGAGATATATTCATTCCATTTAGTTGTACATGTGCATTGATAATATCACCATACAGTTTTTATGCTGTTAATGGGTATTATTATATTAGATTAAGTAAATAAGTTAAATGGATTTCAATGTTATTTTAAGCAGTAGAGGGAATATAAATTTATTACATAGTGTAATTACAAATAACAAAAATTGTGATAATACAAATATAACATAATAGTTAAATATTAGGCATGTACCTCGAGCAATTGTGGTTCGAGTTTGAACACAAACAAAAGGGCAATTAAAATATTTTTTTGTTGTTATTCATTTCATTTATTTTATCTTCTTTATTTTATTTCCAATATTTGATATGTAATATATTAGTGTGCATAGTACCGTTCATTTTGCTCGTTTCATTATTAGTTTGTTTACTGTTAATTTTATTTACATTTTTTAATTATTTCTTTTCTATTGTATCACTTTTTTTATTTAGTCTGATTTTAATTATTCCTTCGGTTTATTTTCTGTCACCTTCACGATTTCCTGATCAGCTGAACTTTTTGTTACAAACAACTCTTTTCAGGGCTACTTTTGTGTTACTTTAGTGAAATATTTTTTGTTGTATTTTATTAATTGTTTTATTCCGTGCGCGATGCAAATATGTCCATTAAAAGCATATGCAAAAAAGTAAGGCTTAACATTAATTTTTTGCAGTTGGCATCAAATTCAAATTGCAATAATAATTAGAAACTTATTAATGAGTACATATAATAATAATATAATCATTCACTTTCTGTAAGCTGAGTAATGAACATTTACCCCACTTTGATTTGTTGCCGGTTTTGAAAAGTTAATGTTGTTGAAGAATAATCGATAAAATTAGTATATTACCCTGAAATGTATTACCTTTTATCTAATTACTTTTTACTCTTAGCGCATTTGCCTTTTTTAACTTTTACAACAAACTTTCAGGTCGGTATCACTTTTTTACTGGTGGATACACTTCTGCATGAACGAAGAATTATTGAAATCAGTCTGCATAGTTATATGTAACCAAATACAAAATAAATAAGTAAATAAATAAAACAAGTTCAGTCAAGCATGACGTTTCATGCACTCACGGTTACTCCGTATATTAAGTTAATGATAACCATAATATTTATATTCACATAATATGCTAAATTTGAAGGAATTTAATTTTTCCGCTACAAACAGGAAGAGGAATGTAGTTTTTTGCGATATTTTGAAATTATCACCATCTCGAAAATGTTATTAAGGAAATGAAATACGATTTCATTCCCGACAAATAGTGATCTCTCAATTAATATATGACATGTCCGAAAACAATTTTTCTGCGCCCGCCGGGGTCTAATTATAACATTGGAAACTCGCATGCTCCAAACTAGAAAAATATACCAGAATGTACATGTTTTTAATCTTGTTCAAAATTTTTACCTGTGACACTCGCATCGTCACAGAAGGGACATATGTCATTTTTCGCGCTTTTTTGAACTTTTCGAAAACTGTACATAACTTTTGTAGCGTAATTTTTTGATTTTATGAAAGTACTCCTGCATTTTATTTCATATTTCGAAGTTCACCTTTAAAGGTTCATCTAGTAATGAGTTGTGAATTTTTAAGTGATTTTTGAGGTCGTTTTAAGTACCATATTATATATTCTTGACAGTTTTTGGGGGTTTTTGCTGCCCACGTTAGTCGGTCATCTTGAAATTATATATCGTTTTAAAAGGAATTTTAATTGTAATTTATGTTCCAAATTTGAAATTTGTAAGTCAAACCGTTCGTGAGTTATTAATTTTTATTTGATATTTTTGTCGTTTCTGAACCATCTTATTAGGATTCCGTACATTATATGTAAACAGAATCCTAAATAGCTTATGTGCATATATTCTTTATAAATGAGACCGAATTGTATAAATTTTAAAAATCATCGCCGAAATGGAATGTCGATCGTTATGTTCGTAGAATGCGTCTTGCTCGGTTGCCGATGTAAACATATCATTTTACTTGGCTCGTAAAATTGTCGTTTTGTCGGCTGTCAAAAATTTTCTTTGGCTTGCAAAACCGGACCGCTGGTTGAGCACACAGGGCGGGGATGAAGTTGTTTTTGGGATACGGGAGGAAAATTCGGTTGCGGTTAAGGACCTTTAGCACTGCAAATTCAGTTAAATTCTACTCCTCGCACATGTTATTGTGGTTATGACGTCAGAATTGCTAGCTGTTATAGAAACTCTCTCTACTGCTCTCGTTAATAAGGAAGGTTAAACAGCAAGAATAATATGTATAGGTAAAATATAAGAAGCGCAATAACGAATAGGAAGCTTAAGCCTTAGCAAATGGAAATTCAGAGTAACCGATTAATTTTTCTCGCTTCATGAATTACATCGTCGATTATATCTTCTTTGCGCCATATTTGCAGGAATTCGAATCACACACATTTTATTGGCGTTTAAGATTTCCAAATTCCTGTGCAGCGTATTTTTCTCCTTTTTGACCGATAATTGTTAAATCGATTTTTATTTTTTATCGAACGAACTTGTTTACACTGACGACTATATTAACCTTCACTTAATGTGGGAACTGTTGTGACGTACTCTTTCACTGTACAACTGATGGCATATTACATTAATAAATAAAAATGCGCGCATAATTATTTAAATTTTAAAGATGAACGCGCTACATTACATTACCAGGTGGAATTTTAGTCGATCGATGTTTGACTCGCGTCAATTTAAACGTTTCAGAAACGAAAAGTACGAATAGCACAATTTTCTTGTTAATTAGAATTCTCAGTTTGATTTCATTTTCTTTTATATTCACTGTACTCTTGTGAAATTCCTAAATAGTGCTCTCTCATGTTAGGTACATAATAGTGACAACTTATCCCTACATACATATAGAAATTGTCAAGAACATTGCCTATTCTGTACAGCTAAATTGTACAGATGGTAAGAGAATGTGAGTGATCACAGCTTACGTTAGGGCGCACTGGTTTTGCGAGCAAAATTATTTATTTTTACACGGAAATGATTTTACGAACAAGTAGTAAATTTTTCTTTGGCAACAATGCATTCTATTGCTATACCGATGAAATGGGAAGCTAGCGAGCAATTTTAAGAAATGATTATTCCCGCCCTATTGCAAATCGAAAGGAGTTTGAGTTTTGCCACGAATATACAGCATACCACACATAAACATAATACTATCGCATATCGATGTCTGATTTGGAGCAAAATTATTAACTCTTCGTAAATACGTATATAATTTTTTTAAATTCACAGCAAAATCCCTCGCGACATCTACATAGAGATATATTCATTCCATTTAGTTGTACATGTGCATTGATAATATCACCATACAGTTTTTATGCTGTTAATGGGTATTATTATATTAGATTAAGTAAATAAGTTAAATGGATTTCAATGTTATTTTAAGCAGTAGAGGGAATATAAATTTATTACATAGTGTAATTACAAATAACAAAAATTGTGATAATACAAATATAACATAATAGTTAAATATTAGGCATGTACCTCGAGCAATTGTGGTTCGAGTTTGAACACAAACAAAAAGGCAATTAAAATATTTTTTTGTTGTTATTCATTTCATTTATTTTATCTTCTTTATTTTATTTCCAATATTTGATATGTAATATATTAGTGTGCATAGTACCGTTCATTTTGCTCGTTTCATTATTAGTTTGTTTACTGTTAATTTTATTTACATTTTTTAATTATTTCTTTTCTATTGTATCACTTTTTTTATTTAGTCTGATTTTAATTATTCCTTCGGTTTATTTTCTGTCACCTTCACGATTTCCTGATCAGCTGAACTTTTTGTTACAAACAACTCTTTTCAGGGCTACTTTTGTGTTACTTTAGTGAAATATTTTTTGTTGTATTTTATTAATTGTTTTATTCCGTGCGCGATGCAAATATGTCTATTAAAAGCATATGCAAAAAAGTAAGGCTTAACATTAATTTTTTGCAGTTGGCATCAAATTCAAATTGCAATAATAATTAGAAACTTATTAATGAGTACATATAATAATAATATAATCATTCACTTTCTGTAAGCTGAGTAATGAACATTTACCCCACTTTGATTTGTTGCCGGTTTTGAAAAGTTAATGTTGTTGAAGAATAATCGATAAAATTAGTATATTACCCTGAAATGTATTACCTTTTATCTAATTACTTTTTACTCTTAGCGCATTTGCCTTTTTTAACTTTTACAACAAACTTTCAGGTCGGTATCACTTTTTTACTGGTGGATACACTTCTGCATGAACGAAGAATTATTGAAATCAGTCTGCATAGTTATACGTAACCAAATACAAAATAAATAAGTAAATAAATAAAACAAGTTCAGTCAAGCATGACGTTTCATGCACTCACAGTTACTCCGTATATTAAGTTAATGATAACCATAATATTTATATTCACATAATATGCTAAATTCGAAGGAATTTAATTTTTCCGCTACAAACAGGAAGAGGAATGTAGTTTTTTGCGATATTTTGAAATTATCGCCATCTCGAAAATGTTATTAAGGAAATGAAATACGATTTCATTCCCGACAAATAGTGATCTCTCAATTAATATATGACATGTCCGAAAACAATTTTTCTGCGCCCGCCGGGGTCTAATTATAACATTGGAAACTCGCATGCTCCAAACTAGAAAAATATACCAGAATGTACATGTTTTTAATCTTGTTCAAAATTTTTACCTGTGACACTCGCATCATCACAGAAGGGACATATGTCATTTTTCGCGCTTTTTTGAACTTTTCGAAAACTGTACATAACTTTTGTAGCGTAATTTTTTGATTTTATGAAAGTACTCCTGCATTTTATTTCATATTTCGAAGTTCACCTTTAAAGGTTCATCTAGTAATGAGTTGTGAATTTTTAAGTGATTTTTGAGGTCGTTTTAAGTACCATATTATATATTCTTGACAGTTTTTGGGGGTTTTTGCTGCCCACGTTAGTCGGTCATCTTGAAATTATATATCGTTTTAAAAGGAATTTTAATTGTAATTTATGTTCCAAATTTGAAATTTGTAAGTCAAACCGTTCGTGAGTTATTAATTTTTATTTGATATTTTTGTCGTTTCTGAACCATCTTATTAGGATTCCGTACATTATATGTAAACAGAATCCTAAATAGCTTATGTGCATATATTCTTTATAAATGAGACCGAATTGTATAAATTTTAAAAATCATCGCCGAAATGGAATGTCGATCGTTATGTTCGTAGAATGCGTCTTGCTCGGTTGCCGATGTAAACATATCATTTTACTTGGCTCGTAAAATTGTCGTTTTGTCGGCTGTCAAAAATTTTCTTTGGCTTGCAAAACCGGACCGCTGGTTGAGCACACAGGGCGGGGATGAAGTTGTTTTTGGGATACGAGAGGAAAATTCGGTTGCGGTTAAGGACCTTTAGCACTGCAAATTCAGTTAGATTCTACTCCTCGCACATGTTATTGTGGTTATGACGTCAGAATTGCTAGCTGTTATAGAAACTCTCTCTACTGCTCTCGTTAATAAGGAAGGTTAAACAGCAAGAATAATATGTATAGGTAAAATATAAGAAGCGCAATAACGAATAGGAAGCTTAAGCCTTAGCAAATGGAAATTCAGAGTAACCGATTAATTTTTCTCGCTTCATGAATTACATCGTCGATTATATCTTCTTTGCGCCATATTTGCAGGAATTCGAATCACACACATTTTATTGGCGTTTAAGATTTCCAAATTCCTGTGCAGCGTATTTTTCTCCTTTTTGACCGATAATTGTTAAATCGATTTTTATTTTTTATCGAACGAACTTGTTTACACTGACGACTATATTAACCTTCACTTAATGTGGGAACTGTTGTGACGTACTCTTTCACTGTACAACTGATGGCATATTACATTAATAAATAAAAATGCGCGCATAATTATTTAAATTTTAAAGATGAACGCGCTACATTACATTACCAGGTGGAATTTTAGTCGATCGATGTTTGACTCGCGTCAATTTAAACGTTTCAGAAACGAAAAGTACGAATAGCACAATTTTCTTGTTAATTAGAATTCTCAGTTTGATTTCATTTTCTTTTATATTCACTGTACTCTTGTGAAATTCCTAAATAGTGCTCTCTCATGTTAGGTACATAATAGTGACAACTTATCCCTACATACATATAGAAATTGTCAAGAACATTGCCTATTCTGTACAGCTAAATTGTACAGATGGTAAGAGAATGTGAGTGATCACAGCTTACGTTAGGGCGCACTGGTTTTGCGAGCAAAATTATTTATTTTTACACGGAAATGATTTTACGAACAAGTAGTAAATTTTTCTTTGGCAACAATGCATTCTATTGCTATACCGATGAAATGGGAAGCTAGCGAGCAATTTTAAGAAATGATTATTCCCGCCCTATTGCAAATCGAAAGGAGTTTGAGTTTTGCCACGAATATACAGCATACCACACATAAACATAATACTATCGCATATCGATGTCTGATTTGGAGCAAAATTATTAACTCTTCGTAAATACGTATATAATTTTTTTAAATTCACAGCAAAATCCCTCGCGACATCTACATAGAGATATATTCATTCCATTTAGTTGTACATGTGCATTGATAATATCACCATACAGTTTTTATGCTGTTAATGGGTATTATTATATTAGATTAAGTAAATAAGTTAAATGGATTTCAATGTTATTTTAAGCAGTAGAGGGAATATAAATTTATTACATAGTGTAATTACAAATAACAAAAATTGTGATAATACAAATATAACATAATAGTTAAATATTAGGCATGTACCTCGAGCAATTGTGGTTCGAGTTTGAACACAAACAAAGGGGCAATTAAAATATTTTTTTGTTGTTATTCATTTCATTTATTTTATCTTCTTTATTTTATTTCCAATATTTGATATGTAATATATTAGTGTGCATAGTACCGTTCATTTTGCTCGTTTCATTATTAGTTTGTTTACTGTTAATTTTATTTACATTTTTTAATTATTTCTTTTCTATTGTATCACTTTTTTTATTTAGTCTGATTTTAATTATTCCTTCGGTTTATTTTCTGTCACCTTCACGATTTCCTGATCAGCTGAACTTTTTGTTACAAACAACTCTTTTCAGGGCTACTTTTGTGTTACTTTAGTGAAATATTTTTTGTTGTATTTTATTAATTGTTTTATTCCGTGCGCGATGCAAATATGTCCATTAAAAGCATATGCAAAAAAGTAAGGCTTAACATTAATTTTTTGCAGTTGGCATCAAATTCAAATTGCAATAATAATTAGAAACTTATTAATGAGTACATATAATAATAATATAATCATTCACTTTCTGTAAGCTGAGTAATGAACATTTACCCCACTTTGATTTGTTGCCGGTTTTGAAAAGTTAATGTTGTTGAAGAATAATCGATAAAATTAGTATATTACCCTGAAATGTATTACCTTTTATCTAATTACTTTTTACTCTTAGCGCATTTGCCTTTTTTAACTTTTACAACAAACTTTCAGGTCGGTATCACTTTTTTACTGGTGGATACACTTCTGCATGAACGAAGAATTATTGAAATCAGTCTGCATAGTTATATGTAACCAAATACAAAATAAATAAGTAAATAAATAAAACAAGTTCAGTCAAGCATGACGTTTCATGCACTCACGGTTACTCCGTATATTAAGTTAATGATAACCATAATATTTATATTCACATAATATGCTAAATTTGAAGGAATTTAATTTTTCCGCTACAAACAGGAAGAGGAATGTAGTTTTTTGCGATATTTTGAAATTATCACCATCTCGAAAATGTTATTAAGGAAATGAAATACGATTTCATTCCCGACAAATAGTGATCTCTCAATTAATATATGACATGTCCGAAAACAATTTTTCTGCGCCCGCCGGGGTCTAATTATAACATTGGAAACTCGCATGCTCCAAACTAGAAAAATATACCAGAATGTACATGTTTTTAATCTTGTTCAAAATTTTTACCTGTGACACTCGCATCGTCACAGAAGGGACATATGTCATTTTTCGCGCTTTTTTGAACTTTTCGAAAACTGTACATAACTTTTGTAGCGTAATTTTTTGATTTTATGAAAGTACTCCTGCATTTTATTTCATATTTCGAAGTTCACCTTTAAAGGTTCATCTAGTAATGAGTTGTGAATTTTTAAGTGATTTTTGAGGTCGTTTTAAGTACCATATTATATATTCTTGACAGTTTTTGGGGGTTTTTGCTGCCCACGTTAGTCGGTCATCTTGAAATTATATATCGTTTTAAAAGGAATTTTAATTGTAATTTATGTTCCAAATTTGAAATTTGTAAGTCAAACCGTTCGT
This sequence comes from Icerya purchasi, assembly GCA_039619475.1. NCBI lineage: Eukaryota > Metazoa > Arthropoda > Insecta > Hemiptera > Monophlebidae > Icerya > Icerya purchasi. The sequence goes on along the minus strand of CM077116.1, from coordinate 31,907,301 downwards.
GAGTTATTAATTTTTATTTGATATTTTTGTCGTTTCTGAACCATCTTATTAGGATTCCGTACATTATATGTAAACAGAATCCTAAATAGCTTATGTGCATATATTCTTTATAAATGAGACCGAATTGTATAAATTTTAAAAATCATCGCCGAAATGGAATGTCGATCGTTATGTTCGTAGAATGCGTCTTGCTCGGTTGCCGATGTAAACATATCATTTTACTTGGCTCGTAAAATTGTCGTTTTGTCGGCTGTCAAAAATTTTCTTTGGCTTGCAAAACCGGACCGCTGGTTGAGCACACAGGGCGGGGATGAAGTTGTTTTTGGGATACGGGAGGAAAATTCGGTTGCGGTTAAGGACCTTTAGCACTGCAAATTCAGTTAGATTCTACTCCTCGCACATGTTATTGTGGTTATGACGTCAGAATTGCTAGCTGTTATAGAAACTCTCTCTACTGCTCTCGTTAATAAGGAAGGTTAAACAGCAAGAATAATATGTATAGGTAAAATATAAGAAGCGCAATAACGAATAGGAAGCTTAAGCCTTAGCAAATGGAAATTCAGAGTAACCGATTAATTTTTCTCGCTTCATGAATTACATCGTCGACTATATCTTCTTTGCGCCATATTTGCAGGAATTCGAATCACACACATTTTATTGGCGTTTAAGATTTCCAAATTCCTGTGCAGCGTATTTTTCTCCTTTTTGACCGATAATTGTTAAATCGATTTTTATTTTTTATCGAACGAACTTGTTTACACTGACGACTATATTAACCTTCACTTAATGTGGGAACTGTTGTGACGTACTCTTTCACTGTACAACTGATGGCATATTACATTAATAAATAAAAATGCGCGCATAATTATTTAAATTTTAAAGATGAACGCGCTACATTACATTACCAGGTGGAATTTTAGTCGATCGATGTTTGACTCGCGTCAATTTAAACGTTTCAGAAACGAAAAGTACGAATAGCACAATTTTCTTGTTAATTAGAATTCTCAGTTTGATTTCATTTTCTTTTATATTCACTGTACTCTTGTGAAATTCCTAAATAGTGCTCTCTCATGTTAGGTACATAATAGTGACAACTTATCCCTACATACATATAGAAATTGTCAAGAACATTGCCTATTCTGTACAGCTAAATTGTACAGATGGTAAGAGAATGTGAGTGATCACAGCTTACGTTAGGGCGCACTGGTTTTGCGAGCAAAATTATTTATTTTTACACGGAAATGATTTTACGAACAAGTAGTAAATTTTTATTTGGCAACAATGCATTCTATTGCTATACCGATGAAATGGGAAGCTAGCGAGCAATTTTAAGAAATGATTATTCCCGCCCTATTGCAAATCGAAAGGAGTTTGAGTTTTGCCACGAATATACAGCATACCACACATAAACATAATACTATCGCATATCGATGTCTGATTTGGAGCAAAATTATTAACTCTTCGTAAATACGTATATAATTTTTTTAAATTCACAGCAAAATCCCTCGCGACATCTACATAGAGATATATTCATTCCATTTAGTTGTACATGTGCATTGATAATATCACCATACAGTTTTTATGCTGTTAATGGGTATTATTATATTAGATTAAGTAAATAAGTTAAATGGATTTCAATGTTATTTTAAGCAGTAGAGGGAATATAAATTTATTACATAGTGTAATTACAAATAACAAAAATTGTGATAATACAAATATAACATAATAGTTAAATATTAGGCATGTACCTCGAGCAATTGTGGTTCGAGTTTGAACACAAACAAAGGGGCAATTAAAATATTTTTTTGTTGTTATTCATTTCATTTATTTTATCTTCTTTATTTTATTTCCAATATTTGATATGTAATATATTAGTGTGCATAGTACCGTTCATTTTGCTCGTTTCATTATTAGTTTGTTTACTGTTAATTTTATTTACATTTTTTAATTATTTCTTTTCTATTGTATCACTTTTTTTATTTAGTCTGATTTTAATTATTCCTTCGGTTTATTTTCTGTCACCTTCACGATTTCCTGATCAGCTGAACTTTTTGTTACAAACAACTCTTTTCAGGGCTACTTTTGTGTTACTTTAGTGAAATATTTTTTGTTGTATTTTATTAATTGTTTTATTCCGTGCGCGATGCAAATATGTCCATTAAAAGCATATGCAAAAAAGTAAGGCTTAACATTAATTTTTTGCAGTTGGCATCAAATTCAAATTGCAATAATAATTAGAAACTTATTAATGAGTACATATAATAATAATATAATCATTCACTTTCTGTAAGCTGAGTAATGAACATTTACCCCACTTTGATTTGTTGCCGGTTTTGAAAAGTTAATGTTGTTGAAGAATAATCGATAAAATTAGTATATTACCCTGAAATGTATTACCTTTTATCTAATTACTTTTTACTCTTAGCGCATTTGCCTTTTTTAACTTTTACAACAAACTTTCAGGTCGGTATCACTTTTTTACTGGTGGATACACTTCTGCATGAACGAAGAATTATTGAAATCAGTCTGCATAGTTATACGTAACCAAATACAAAATAAATAAGTAAATAAATAAAACAAGTTCAGTCAAGCATGACGTTTCATGCACTCACAGTTACTCCGTATATTAAGTTAATGATAACCATAATATTTATATTCACATAATATGCTAAATTCGAAGGAATTTAATTTTTCCGCTACAAACAGGAAGAGGAATGTAGTTTTTTGCGATATTTTGAAATTATCGCCATCTCGAAAATGTTATTAAGGAAATGAAATACGATTTCATTCCCGACAAATAGTGATCTCTCAATTAATATATGACATGTCCGAAAACAATTTTTCTGCGCCCGCCGGGGTCTAATTATAACATTGGAAACTCGCATGCTCCAAACTAGAAAAATATACCAGAATGTACATGTTTTTAATCTTGTTCAAAATTTTTACCTGTGACACTCGCATCATCACAGAAGGGACATATGTCATTTTTCGCGCTTTTTTGAACTTTTCGAAAACTGTACATAACTTTTGTAGCGTAATTTTTTGATTTTATGAAAGTACTCCTGCATTTTATTTCATATTTCGAAGTTCACCTTTAAAGGTTCATCTAGTAATGAGTTGTGAATTTTTAAGTGATTTTTGAGGTCGTTTTAAGTACCATATTATATATTCTTGACAGTTTTTGGGGGTTTTTGCTGCCCACGTTAGTCGGTCATCTTGAAATTATATATCGTTTTAAAAGGAATTTTAATTGTAATTTATGTTCCAAATTTGAAATTTGTAAGTCAAACCGTTCGTGAGTTATTAATTTTTATTTGATATTTTTGTCGTTTCTGAACCATCTTATTAGGATTCCGTACATTATATGTAAACAGAATCCTAAATAGCTTATGTGCATATATTCTTTATAAATGAGACCGAATTGTATAAATTTTAAAAATCATCGCCGAAATGGAATGTCGATCGTTATGTTCGTAGAATGCGTCTTGCTCGGTTGCCGATGTAAACATATCATTTTACTTGGCTCGTAAAATTGTCGTTTTGTCGGCTGTCAAAAATTTTCTTTGGCTTGCAAAACCGGACCGCTGGTTGAGCACACAGGGCGGGGATGAAGTTGTTTTTGGGATACAGGAGGAAAATTCGGTTGCGGTTAAGGACCTTTAGCACTGCAAATTCAGTTAGATTCTACTCCTCGCACATGTTATTGTGGTTATGACGTCAGAATTGCTAGCTGTTATAGAAACTCTCTCTACTGCTCTCGTTAATAAGGAAGGTTAAACAGCAAGAATAATATGTATAGGTAAAATATAAGAAGCGCAATAACGAATAGGAAGCTTAAGCCTTAGCAAATGGAAATTCAGAGTAACCGATTAATTTTTCTCGCTTCATGAATTACATCGTCGATTATATCTTCTTTGCGCCATATTTGCAGGAATTCGAATCACACACATTTTATTGGCGTTTAAGATTTCCAAATTCCTGTGCAGCGTATTTTTCTCCTTTTTGACCGATAATTGTTAAATCGATTTTTATTTTTTATCGAACGAACTTGTTTACACTGACGACTATATTAACCTTCACTTAATGTGGGAACTGTTGTGACGTACTCTTTCACTGTACAACTGATGGCATATTACATTAATAAATAAAAATGCGCGCATAATTATTTAAATTTTAAAGATGAACGCGCTACATTACATTACCAGGTGGAATTTTAGTCGATCGATGTTTGACTCGCGTCAATTTAAACGTTTCAGAAACGAAAAGTACGAATAGCACAATTTTCTTGTTAATTAGAATTCTCAGTTTGATTTCATTTTCTTTTATATTCACTGTACTCTTGTGAAATTCCTAAATAGTGCTCTCTCATGTTAGGTACATAATAGTGACAACTTATCCCTACATACATATAGAAATTGTCAAGAACATTGCCTATTCTGTACAGCTAAATTGTACAGATGGTAAGAGAATGTGAGTGATCACAGCTTACGTTAGGGCGCACTGGTTTTGCGAGCAAAATTATTTATTTTTACACGGAAATGATTTTACGAACAAGTAGTAAATTTTTCTTTGGCAACAATGCATTCTATTGCTATACCGATGAAATGGGAAGCTAGCGAGCAATTTTAAGAAATGATTATTCCCGCCCTATTGCAAATCGAAAGGAGTTTGAGTTTTGCCACGAATATACAGCATACCACACATAAACATAATACTATCGCATATCGATGTCTGATTTGGAGCAAAATTATTAACTCTTCGTAAATACGTATATAATTTTTTTAAATTCACAGCAAAATCCCTCGCGACATCTACATAGAGATATATTCATTCCATTTAGTTGTACATGTGCATTGATAATATCACCATACAGTTTTTATGCTGTTAATGGGTATTATTATATTAGATTAAGTAAATAAGTTAAATGGATTTCAATGTTATTTTAAGCAGTAGAGGGAATATAAATTTATTACATAGTGTAATTACAAATAACAAAAATTGTGATAATACAAATATAACATAATAGTTAAATATTAGGCATGTACCTCGAGCAATTGTGGTTCGAGTTTGAACACAAACAAAGGGGCAATTAAAATATTTTTTTGTTGTTATTCATTTCATTTATTTTATCTTCTTTATTTTATTTCCAATATTTGATATGTAATATATTAGTGTGCATAGTACCGTTCATTTTGCTCGTTTCATTATTAGTTTGTTTACTGTTAATTTTATTTACATTTTTTAATTATTTCTTTTCTATTGTATCACTTTTTTTATTTAGTCTGATTTTAATTATTCCTTCGGTTTATTTTCTGTCACCTTCACGATTTCCTGATCAGCTGAACTTTTTGTTACAAACAACTCTTTTCAGGGCTACTTTTGTGTTACTTTAGTGAAATATTTTTTGTTGTATTTTATTAATTGTTTTATTCCGTGCGCGATGCAAATATGTCCATTAAAAGCATATGCAAAAAAGTAAGGCTTAACATTAATTTTTTGCAGTTGGCATCAAATTCAAATTGCAATAATAATTAGAAACTTATTAATGAGTACATATAATAATAATATAATCATTCACTTTCTGTAAGCTGAGTAATGAACATTTACCCCACTTTGATTTGTTGCCGGTTTTGAAAAGTTAATGTTGTTGAAGAATAATCGATAAAATTAGTATATTACCCTGAAATGTATTACCTTTTATCTAATTACTTTTTACTCTTAGCGCATTTGCCTTTTTTAACTTTTACAACAAACTTTCAGGTCGGTATCACTTTTTTACTGGTGGATACACTTCTGCATGAACGAAGAATTATTGAAATCAGTCTGCATAGTTATATGTAACCAAATACAAAATAAATAAGTAAATAAATAAAACAAGTTCAGTCAAGCATGACGTTTCATGCACTCACGGTTACTCCGTATATTAAGTTAATGATAACCATAATATTTATATTCACATAATATGCTAAATTTGAAGGAATTTAATTTTTCCGCTACAAACAGGAAGAGGAATGTAGTTTTTTGCGATATTTTGAAATTATCACCATCTCGAAAATGTTATTAAGGAAATGAAATACGATTTCATTCCCGACAAATAGTGATCTCTCAATTAATATATGACATGTCCGAAAACAATTTTTCTGCGCCCGCCGGGGTCTAATTATAACATTGGAAACTCGCATGCTCCAAACTAGAAAAATATACCAGAATGTACATGTTTTTAATCTTGTTCAAAATTTTTACCTGTGACACTCGCATCGTCACAGAAGGGACATATGTCATTTTTCGCGCTTTTTTGAACTTTTCGAAAACTGTACATAACTTTTGTAGCGTAATTTTTTGATTTTATGAAAGTACTCCTGCATTTTATTTCATATTTCGAAGTTCACCTTTAAAGGTTCATCTAGTAATGAGTTGTGAATTTTTAAGTGATTTTTGAGGTCGTTTTAAGTACCATATTATATATTCTTGACAGTTTTTGGGGGTTTTTGCTGCCCACGTTAGTCGGTCATCTTGAAATTATATATCGTTTTAAAAGGAATTTTAATTGTAATTTATGTTCCAAATTTGAAATTTGTAAGTCAAACCGTTCGTGAGTTATTAATTTTTATTTGATATTTTTGTCGTTTCTGAACCATCTTATTAGGATTCCGTACATTATATGTAAACAGAATCCTAAATAGCTTATGTGCATATATTCTTTATAAATGAGACCGAATTGTATAAATTTTAAAAATCATCGCCGAAATGGAATGTCGATCGTTATGTTCGTAGAATGCGTCTTGCTCGGTTGCCGATGTAAACATATCATTTTACTTGGCTCGTAAAATTGTCGTTTTGTCGGCTGTCAAAAATTTTCTTTGGCTTGCAAAACCGGACCGCTGGTTGAGCACACAGGGCGGGGATGAAGTTGTTTTTGGGATACGGGAGGAAAATTCGGTTGCGGTTAAGGACCTTTAGCACTGCAAATTCAGTTAGATTCTACTCCTCGCACATGTTATTGTGGTTATGACGTCAGAATTGCTAGCTGTTATAGAAACTCTCTCTACTGCTCTCGTTAATAAGGAAGGTTAAACAGCAAGAATAATATGTATAGGTAAAATATAAGAAGCGCAATAACGAATAGGAAGCTTAAGCCTTAGCAAATGGAAATTCAGAGTAACCGATTAATTTTTCTCGCTTCATGAATTACATCGTCGATTATATCTTCTTTGCGCCATATTTGCAGGAATTCGAATCACACACATTTTATTGGCGTTTAAGATTTCCAAATTCCTGTGCAGCGTATTTTTCTCCTTTTTGACCGATAATTGTTAAATCGATTTTTATTTTTTATCGAACGAACTTGTTTACACTGACGACTATATTAACCTTCACTTAATGTGGGAACTGTTGTGACGTACTCTTTCACTGTACAACTGATGGCATATTACATTAATAAATAAAAATGCGCGCATAATTATTTAAATTTTAAAGATGAACGCGCTACATTACATTACCAGGTGGAATTTTAGTCGATCGATGTTTGACTCGCGTCAATTTAAACGTTTCAGAAACGAAAAGTACGAATAGCACAATTTTCTTGTTAATTAGAATTCTCAGTTTGATTTCATTTTCTTTTATATTCACTGTACTCTTGTGAAATTCCTAAATAGTGCTCTCTCATGTTAGGTACATAATAGTGACAACTTATCCCTACATACATATAGAAATTGTCAAGAACATTGCCTATTCTGTACAGCTAAATTGTACAGATGGTAAGAGAATGTGAGTGATCACAGCTTACGTTAGGGCGCACTGGTTTTGCGAGCAAAATTATTTATTTTTACACGGAAATGATTTTACGAACAAGTAGTAAATTTTTATTTGGCAACAATGCATTCTATTGCTATACCGATGAAATGGGAAACTAGCGAGCAATTTTAAGAAATGATTATTCCCGCCCTATTGCAAATCGAAAGGAGTTTGAGTTTTGCCACGAATATACAGCATACCACACATAAACATAATACTATCGCATATCGATGTCTGATTTGGAGCAAAATTATTAACTCTTCGTAAATACGTATATAATTTTTTTAAATTCACAGCAAAATCCCTCGCGACATCTACATAGAGATATATTAATTCCATTTAGTTGTACATGTGCATTGATAATATCACCATACAGTTTTTATGCTGTTAATGGGTATTATTATATTAGATTAAGTAAATAAGTTAAATGGATTTCAATGTTATTTTAAGCAGTAGAGGGAATATAAATTTATTACATAGTGTAATTACAAATAACAAAAATTGTGATAATACAAATATAACATAATAGTTAAATATTAGGCATGTACCTCGAGCAATTGTGGTTCGAGTTTGAACACAAACAAAGGGGCAATTAAAATATTTTTTTGTTGTTATTCATTTCATTTATTTTATCTTCTTTATTTTATTTCCAATATTTGATATGTAATATATTAGTGTGCATAGTACCGTTCATTTTGCTCGTTTCATTATTAGTTTGTTTACTGTTAATTTTATTTACATTTTTTAATTATTTCTTTTCTATTGTATCACTTTTTTTATTTAGTCTGATTTTAATTATTCCTTCGGTTTATTTTCTGTCACCTTCACGATTTCCTGATCAGCTGAACTTTTTGTTACAAACAACTCTTTTCAGGGCTACTTTTGTGTTACTTTAGTGAAATATTTTTTGTTGTATTTTATTAATTGTTTTATTCCGTGCGCGATGCAAATATGTCCATTAAAAGCATATGCAAAAAAGTAAGGCTTAACATTAATTTTTTGCAGTTGGCATCAAATTCAAATTGCAATAATAATTAGAAACTTATTAATGAGTACATATAATAATAATATAATCATTCACTTTCTGTAAGCTGAGTAATGAACATTTACCCCACTTTGATTTGTTGCCGGTTTTGAAAAGTTAATGTTGTTGAAGAATAATCGATAAAATTAGTATATTACCCTGAAATGTATTACCTTTTATCTAATTACTTTTTACTCTTAGCGCATTTGCCTTTTTTAACTTTTACAACAAACTTTCAGGTCGGTATCACTTTTTTACTGGTGGATACACTTCTGCATGAACGAAGAATTATTGAAATCAGTCTGCATAGTTATACGTAACCAAATACAAAATAAATAAGTAAATAAATAAAACAAGTTCAGTCAAGCATGACGTTTCATGCACTCACGGTTACTCCGTATATTAAGTTAATGATAACCATAATATTTATATTCACATAATATGCTAAATTCGAAGGAATTTAATTTTTCCGCTACAAACAGGAAGAGGAATGTAGTTTTTTGCGATATTTTGAAATTATCGCCATCTCGAAAATGTTATTAAGGAAATGAAATACGATTTCATTCCCGACAAATAGTGATCTCTCAATTAATATATGACATGTCCGAAAACAATTTTTCTGCGCCCGCCGGGGTCTAATTATAACATTGGAAACTCGCATGCTCCAAACTAGAAAAATATACCAGAATGTACATGTTTTTAATCTTGTTCAAAATTTTTACCTGTGACACTCGCATCGTCACGGAAGGGACATATGTCATTTTTCGCGCTTTTTTGAACTTTTCGAAAACTGTACATAACTTTTGTAGCGTAATTTTTTGATTTTATGAAAGTACTCCTGCATTTTATTTCATATTTCGAAGTTCACCTTTAAAGGCTTATCTAGTAATGAGTTGTGAATTTTTAAGTGATTTTTGAGGTCGTTTTAAAAATCATATTATATATTCTTGACGGTTTTTTGGGGTTTTTGCTGCCCACGTTAGTCGGTCATCTTGAAATTATATATCGTTTTAAAGAGAAATTTAATTGTAATTTCTGTTCCAAATTTGAAGTTAATAAGTCACGCCGTTCGTGAGTTATTGATTTTTATTTGACATTTTTGCCATTTCAGAACTATCTTATTAGGATTCTGTACATTGCGTGTGTATGGAATCCTAAAAAAACGCGACGAACATATTATCGTTGTTTGGGAAGTCGGTAATAAGGAGCAATATTACAGGAGTTATATATCCTTTTAAAGCCCGAAAATAAAGGCTGTTTTCAAGAAATTTTTTTAAGCATTGTTTTATAATAATCATAACAACCAATATACCAATCAATCAAGCAACTCTTCAGAAGTATGATAAAATTTTTTTATCTAAAATTTGTTACAAAATTGCGGCTGTAGGAGCGCGCGGATGAAAGTACATTTTTGAAAGGTCCTTTGCGGCGAGCAGTAGAAGTCCTTTGGATTAGCATTTGGAAGCATAAAATTTTTTTTTTTATAAAGTACATGAGTTTAGCTAGTGAAGTACACACGATTATAATTTTAGGATTTTTTATCCGCAAATTAACGAGACTCTAAACAAAACACTCTAATTTTTGTCAAAAAATTGACTTTGACTGTTTATAAAAAAATATCCCTTTGACCAATTTTGAAAACCGTGTGTATTTCACTAGGGTTTGGTCCCATTTTGCCTAAAAGTGAAACGGCACAGAAAAAAAAATATAATAATAATAATTTGAAAAAATCAACTTGGCAACATGGACACGTTTTGAAGGCAGAAAAAAAGATAAAAAAGCGGCTAGAGAGACGAAAGAGATTGACAAATAGCATAGTTGATAAGTGCATACGTGCGATTTTACGACTCGCGGTATTGAATTGTCATTGCTTGATGGTGACACTAATAAAAATGCGTACGGACAAATTAGTATACAGTAAATTTTCGGTTATTTTATTATTTCTCCGGTAAATTATAATCGCGATATCTACTTCGAATTTCATCGTAAATAAATACACACCTGTACACCGATTAAAATTAAGCATCGCTTGTTAGGACGCGAATGAAAAAAATTAAAGCAAATTTAATTCTCGCAAAAATAACTACACCGCTGCTTTACAATCACATTATTCCTTTTTTAACATGCGGCAAATCACAATAATACTGATTGCTTTACACCATGAAGCCGCGATCTGTTCTGGTTCCTGTCTTATGTACATACATTACCGTACCGAAGAAAACTATAATTCTATCTTGAATATTATAAGCTGTCACTTGTGTATAAAAAACAGAAATTCTGACTCAGTGTCTAGTATAATAATGGATGTATCATTTATAAAAACAAATCGAGCAAGTAAATATATACCTGATATTTATTAATTAAAATATTTATTGCAAATTAAGTTTTAAATGAAATGATAGTGTATTCAATTAGATTTCGGCAACAGAAAATAAGAAAACTGTCGTCATTCGTTAAAAAAATTATTTCTCTTTTCATTTGCTATAAATTTTTGTTTTACACGTCAAAAGTGTATTGTAAAATATTTGGTTAATTACATGTAATAGCGTTTTTTTATACTTTCTCTTTTTTTTTCATTTTTTAATGGTGAACTGTAATCTATTGGCAATTTGTCGAATTAAGACATTTTAAATAGTAAAATGAAATGTTATTTTTTTTTCTTTTTTTTTTTTGCTTTACCCAAAAAATGGCGTCCATCCAGCAGACTTAACAGATTATAAATGAAAGAAAAGAAATATTAGAGTCTAATTCGATTGAACACTAAGGAAATAAAGGAAGTAAGACAAGAAGGACTGCTAACGAGAAAGGCGAGAGTAATTATACTGGGTGTGGATTCTTTATTTCAAAAGTTCGGAGTAAAAATATAAACATTCAAGTAAAAAGGAAAAACATTCAAATACGAAATGATTGAGGTCTCATGCTAAATGACAGTTATAAGAGCGTAGCGGGTAGTCAGAAGATACAGCGGGAGATAATCTATGAAGAGCGGAAGACAATAAAGAGTGTCCTGTACATAGATTAAAAATAGCAGAAATCACTGAGTGACGAAGAAATAGAAAATAATAAAACCTAGAACGATTGGGGAGTGAAGGCCGAATAAATAAGTACAGTGAAGCGGGATTAGAGGAAGTTGAATGATGGCCATCAGAAAGAGCTGAAAACTTTTCGGTAAAAGGACTGCATTATGGCTGCGATTTGAGCTAAAGAATGGACTGATTTGTTTCCAGCAATGTCGATATGACTAGGCACCCACATAAAATTGATTTAGATAGTATATGTAGAAAGGAGATTATAAATAATATATCGAGTTTGGATACTGAGGGAATATCACATAAATAGGAAAGAGAAGGGAGCAGATAGCTAAGAGAACACTTTTTGAGTCAGATATTAAGTCTTTACGAGAATTACGAGAAGACGAAATAAATAAAATTGAACAGAAGATTGTAGTATGTTTGTTCGAAAAAATCATCGTGAGCATTTTAACTGACCTTTTCTTGGCTAAAATGTAACTGAAACCAAACAAAAGTAAAGCGAAAACAAATATGGAACCTTTCAGGTTGAGCTTTTTTACATGTTTCTTAATTTTCTACAACTAAAAATCTATTGCTAAAGATTATCATATATAATATATATACCACTCCAGACATGGATTTATGAGAACATTTAAAATATACATATCTATTTTTATACGGTGCTTTTAATTCTATCTTCATTTTTATTCATTTCATACTTTCTGCTATAAACGTGATCATTTTTTTTATATTTTCCAGATTTATTTTTAATTATATTCACTACTTTTAATACTATGCTAGTTTTACTTAGTTCTTTTAAATGTTACCAAATCATTGTTTCCTTCCGATGTTTTCAACCTTAATTTACGTTTACATTACCAAAAGTTCCTTTTATATCAATGAACACTATAATAAACAATGTAATCTGTTTTTTTTTTATAAAAATTGTTATAAGTGAACTTAAAGCAACAGTTCTTTTAGTTTTAATAAAAACAAAAAAAAGAACAATAAAAATTAAAAATTAAAGATAAGTTCATTAACTTATAAATAATTTAAGGTATACTATTAGATTAATAAAACTTATTTTGCCATGATTATGGAGTATGTAACTCCTAAACATGTCGGCTCTTTTTAATTCTTTAAAATATAATTAAAACTTATTTATGCTTAATAAATCCGTATTAACTTTACTTTTCGGTTATTAACTTTTTAAATACACTTTTTGCTTCTTTTCCTAAGCCCAAAAAAATTAAGAAAAAGTAAAAAAATTATTCTCCGTTTATTTGTTTTATTTTTTCAATTTGTAATAAAGCGTTTGTCCGCTTAGAACTTTTTATCTAAAGTGTTTTTCTTTCTTTTTTGCTGGAATTCCAAACTTTAATGTTTATGTCACACTAGACCGCAATAAGACTTCTAATATACTGACTAATAGGGCGGGTAGGATTTATACAGCACTGGACTTGGAATGGAATAACTCGCAAATCATCGTTATCGGAGTCGTTGTTTCATATATATTTACATTAAACATTTTTAGCGGTATTTTTTCACTTCTGATTTTCATATGAACGTTTTTGTTGTTTTTCGGAAAGAAAAAAAAAGCTTTAACAGCGGAATCAGATAGCAAAAAAAGTGCAGCGTTTAGTCTGTTTAAAATTCGACAACGATGACGCGCTGTTGCCAACACGAAATCATTCGTACGTATGTCTGATGTTTTTTTTATTCGCTGAGTAAGCGAAATCTTAAATTTAGGCAAAATGGAAATTAGGCAGAATGGGAATTAGGCAAAATGGGAAGTTACCCTTCACTAGATAATCACATGATGAAGTTACAGTTAAATTTTCAAGTCGATCGGATGAAAACTCTTCGGTTCTGCTGCCTGCCGATTTGAAAAACATGTTTTCGAGAAAACCGCGATTGAATTTTGAGAAGACTGTGACTTTTGGAAATCGAATAATGTGGCGCATAAATATTTTTTTACCTTTATTGTGCTATCCCAGCACTGAATAATTTTGCCCTTCCGGTGCCGCATTTTCCTCTTCTTTCTGTTTTCTGGTCGAAGTGATGCTTCGTCGAGCCTCTTTTATAATGTCGGTGATAAAGTCTTCGGCGGCCTTGATCCGAGGTTCGTCATTTTGCAGACAAAAATCGTACACATTCCGTCCAACAGTCAATCCAAGGGCATCGTACACGGAAAACAAACTAGATATACCTTGTGATAAGTGATGGTGGCGATATCAGTGGCAATATTAAGCTTAGTTTTCCCGTTCGACACAGTCTTCACACGACCGAATTGAACGACTCATTCGAATTTTGGCTATATCTGCCCAAGCAGCGCGAAAGAAGATCGTCCGAGTTAAGTTCTTCATAGGTCGGATTTATAGCATTGAAAACATCTTGCTCCATAGGCGATAGTGAGCCTAACGTTTCCTCACGCTGCCAGGAGCACCAAGAGTCGATTCCAATCGGGCACTTATCATGTTGAGGTACTTCATCAGTCAAGATCTTATTATATAAAGTAGCCCAGACGTCATTACGCATGTACTCGACAGATCCGGTATTACGTCGAATAGTAAGTCCGTAAAAAATAGCAAGTTCGTCGATCAGTTTACCAGTTAATTTTCCTCGACCGCTGAGACCCTTAATTGTTTTTTTTTTTATGGAACGCAGTCGGGTGCCCATTCGTTTCTGTACATGATCGATGCACTCCTTTTTCTTAACATGTTGATTATCATATGGCATAGCATCAACGATACCCCTATACGTTTTGGAATCCCCATCGCCGATGTAGTTCACTAACCGTCATAAAGACATCGTTCTTCTAAGCCGCCTCTTTGCCATGTCAAGACCGCTTACTCGGCCAAAACCGAAAATCCTATGCCTGTTCGTTCGAAATGTGGTACCGGGACGTGACTGTATCAGTGTCTGTGTGGTAGTGGTCGAGAGCTAAGGCACTGATATGTGCTTGCGGTGAAAGCGCATATCCATATTGTGTGTCGAATGACATTGAGCTGGGTGGAGATTTTATATGTATCCCGCCAAAAGTCAGGCACGGCAGTTAGTGCGGTGATCTACGCAGAAGTGCTCTTCTAGAAACTTCTGCGCAGCCTTTTGTTACAGTGGCACGGAACACATTGCACCGTCTTACCGTTTTAGATCGCTGTATCGACGATAGAAGCGAAATTTGATGTTTTAACGTTTCAAAGTTCCATCAGAAAAATTAATTTTACGTATATTTCCGAATCTTTATCATGCAAAAAAGTTTTTGATTATGAATCTAGAGATGTTTTAAAGTATTTTAAGCCAATAAAAAAAAAAAAAAAAATAGAAAAAAAAATTTCAAAGTGATATAACCCCTTAAAGTTTCTTTACAAACGATAAAAAAATGTATAATTATTAAAGCTAATAATAATATATGTATTATAAATAAAAAATATAAAAGGAATAGATATTTTTTCATGAATATCGTAGTTTGGCAGTCTTTTTTCTAAATAAAATGAGCTATATGTTATTGAGAAAGGATTTGTATAAATTTTCTGTTTACCGTGAAAAATCTTGAAACAATTCAAATATGACACACATTTTAGGCTGCAATTTATAATCTACGTAAATTTCATTAAAATCTGTTGAGCCTTAATTAAAATCATTTCCGAGAAAGGTGGAGAGACTGAAATATTCTTGCGTAGTATATGAGTATATTTATGTCTTAAAATCTGTTGCAGCGGAAATGCTTGCAAAACATTAATAATAATGAAAGAGCTGATAAAAAAAGCCTTATGCGTTTCATATTTATTCTTTATAAATGAGACTGAATTGTAAAATGGTGAAAATTATCGCCGAAACGAAATGTCGATCGTTGCGTTCGTAAAATGCGTCTCGCTTGGTTGCCGATGTGAGCATTTCATTTTAGTTGGCTCGCAGAACCGCCGTTTTGTCGGCTGTCAAAAATTGACTTTGTCAGCAAAAAACCGGACCGCCGCATACGTTAGGGTTCTGAATAACGAACGAGTTAACCGTCCAGCTCAGTCTGTAATATTCCCTTCAGTGCCCGTAATCCGATGCTTCCATCTACAGTGGCAAGATCTCATCTCAAAGAATAATTCCAACAGTGCCGTGATAAGAAAGATCCACTACTTATTATACACGCAATCGAATTTAAACTCCGACATTTCTTTTTATCCTACACGTATGTATCACGACTTACGTCGTCGCGATAGTCTGGAAGTCACGGGTTCGATCCCGGACTGCGACAGAAATGATTACGAAAATTTAAATTAAATAATCGCTAATAATCACGTGAAAGGCAGTGTCAGTCCACCACGTACACCATCATATGCGCGTTAGTTGGTACACATCGGACACACATGGGCTGCATCTGTAGCCTGATAACCAACAGCTACGATCTGCTGATTGTAGTCTTGCGTCTATACACCAGCGTTGCCTATAGCAATTGCCAAGAACGTTGCCTATTCTGTACAGCTAGATTGTACAGATAGTAGCCTAGGCACTCGAAATCGAGCTAACGAACAAAGAGAGAGTGAGAGAGAGATCACGGTTTACATTAGGGGTCCGAGTAAAGAACGAGTTAACCGTCCAGCTCAGTCTGTAATTGTCTCTTCAATGCCCGTAATTCGGTGCTTCCATCTAAAGTAGCGTACTTGCTCTCTATCAATCGCGAATATAATGGGGATCTATAAGCGTATTCCCATAAATCCAACTACCAAGAATGATCCGCAGAGGGACCAGCTTATCGCAAAGAATTTTCTGATTTGAAGTGACTCTGAATCGGTCGTATAGCCCTCTTGTATAATTTTCTCTGTTACATCGACTCAATTTGTGTACATTTACACTAAGTTCTGCTAATAAAATATTATCGAACGCCCCTTTTCAGCCGTAAACGCCTGTATCATTGTGTGTGACTTTTCTAAATAATAAGCTTCGTGTGCTGTATTGACTTTAGCAGTTAAACATAGTGTGTGGAAACTTTTGAAAGTAAAAAATATTTATATCTTTTTCTTAAATTATTAATTTTGACTTTATCGAAAGATTCGAATAATATAGAGGAATCAGTTAAAAAGTGAGACGATGTAATTACTGCAAGGCTATGATCGCGAAGACCTTTCCATAATGTAATGTATGCGAATTCATGAAATCTTCGATTTTTACAAAGATTGTTTGATGATCTTCACATTTTTATACAGAGTTCTTTGTTGCTCGATCTCAAATATTCTTTAACTAGGAGTGTGACTCTCAAATTCTACCAAAGCAGGGAGATCTTGGAGGGATCTTACTAGATATTGTAAAACAATTTATCATATACCCGTTATCAATATTAGGCTTATTTTTCATTCCTATAACTTTTTTTGATGCAGTTTTTAAATAAATTATTTGAGGAGCTCTTCGAATTATAAATGCGATTAAGGAGTCGATAAATCTTTCTGCAGATAACCCGTATTCAATTTCTACATGAACAGCTTGAGTAACGAAACAAACGTTAAAGTCTGCGTAAATTCTATAATATTTTCTCTGGTCGACATTCAAAATTTTTCGTATTAAATGAACCACAAAAATCTATATACAGATAATAATGTTAAAAGGTCTTGTAATGCAATTCGTCTGAAGTTAACTCGTCATCCGATTAAAATTTTCCGCCTTGAATCAGCATGAAACGGTATTATAACTTTTCATTATTTTCCTAATTAATCTATCTAAACCAAACAGAATCCAGATTAACTTAATTTACTATAAAAGATTTTCGATTAGTGCGGAAATAAGTAATACGTGCATTTTTAATTATTCAGATGACTTCTTGCTGAAAAAATTGTTGAATGCTTAAAATCATTAGCATTAAGCTGAATTCGTGATCCATCCATTTATTCGCATAATACCATTTCCATTGAAACTTCTTCAAACGGAAATTGAGATCTTATTTCGACGTTATTTTTTAATTTAGACCACTTTTATTTTTCAAATAAAATTCTGCGAATAGTAAGCTAAACCGTGAATAATTCTTTTTCGTTTGCCGCAATTAATAACTTCGTAATGAATATTATTTCGACAGTTTTAAATTACTAAACCTTTCTACGCGAGTAATTAAACTCTTATACTCTAGCGAACTGTTTATAATAATTTCGAAATTACGATTTCGAGGAAGATCATTTGCGGACCATTTTTTTCATATTTACTTACAAAAATGCCTTGTATTCATAAATTAGGTGGATTATCAGTTTCGTCGTGAAACCAGGAAGTTAAGATAACGCCGAAGTTGCTGGTAATTCCAATCCAGTAATAGTTACATTTTTAGTTGGAGCAACGCGGATTATTGAAGATACTTTTTTTTATAATATAAGCGATCGCGATACCGATATGGTCGTGATACACGCTACGTAAAAGTTAGCTAAAATTAAACGTAAAATATCATTGCAGTCAGGGGTGGATTAAGAATTTACGAAACCGGGGACTAATCTTGAATGAGGAGCCCGTTTCAAAGAAAAAATGGCAGAAAAACCATTATCATACATGTACGAACAAACAAGCAAAAACAAAAAAAACTCTAATGAAATTAAAATTATGCCCCCTTTAAAATTAAACGCGAAATAAGGAATTTTCTATACACATGTGTAATAATGTTAATATTTGTAATTTTTTATTAATAACATTATCTTTTTCTTGCAAGACAATATTTATATACATAAATAAAATATTGTGGGTAGCAAAAAGAATCATCGTTTTTTTAATTAAAATAAAAACTTATTTATAATGCATTATCTACAGCGGCGACGGCGGCGTCGCGCTGGTATTGTCGCTACAACGATTTTCAAGCTAATTTTATTACACCCATGTGATGTTTTTGATCATGTTCTTTTCATTATATAAATTAAACATGCAAGTTTAAAATTCCATAATTGTTTACGTATGATTTATTAAATTTTTCGAAATACAAATAGATCTATAAAATCAGCAATCGATTAAAGCTCGCTTTTATTTTAAATAATTTTTATATGGTTCAAAATAAAACGTATTTCAATAAAAATAAAGAATTAAATATTGTTAAAATTTCAATTATTTCAGATTTTAAAACGTTTTTACATAGAAAAATTTACGATTGCATGGATATCCACATTTGAACAGAGAATTGTTATTAATCGATTTGTTGAATGTTTATCTAGTATTCAATATGTACGTTAAATGACTCATTCATTTTTTTAACACAATAAATCAGATTTATCGTAGAAAATTTCTATAAATATTAATTTTATGTAGCATTTAGTTGATTGAGAAAATAAGAAAAAGTTATATAGAGAAAAAAGTATATAATTTTATTAATGAACACTCATACATTATTTTTTTACGTATAAAAATTAACTGTATTCTTTTTAAGATGAAAAATAAAAATTTTAAATCTTTCATTTTTACCGTACTGAGTATGTTGGGAAAAGAAATTTAAATTTTGCACGTGGAAAGTTAAATTTTTTTTCTGTTCAAGAGCGCGAGGTCCTCTGGTGGTTTGGGCCCGGGGTTTTAGTCCCCCTTTTTCCTCTCTTAGATCCGGCTCTGATTACATTTTTAAAATTAACCACACTGATTCCTATCATTTTTTGTAAAGATAGAAATTACCACTACCGGGAAGATGCTGACTGGAAAATTGATGTTCACATAGTATTTTAAAAACTTAATTTTTCATTTCTGTTAGGGAAGAACATATGCAATTGTCTACCAGTAGACTGATCTTTCCAACTGTTCTGCTGCACATAATTGACTGCTGTATCGATATCATATTTTAAACTTCAGTACGCTACAAAGTCGCCATACGCGTTATACGTTAGCGTTACGATACCGGGGAAAAAGTCCACTAATGAGAGGTTTATTAATTTTGCTGAACTTATAAAATCTGAATTCAAAATGCCGACTTGAATAGGAATAAATTCGTAGAATAAAGAGCAGTGATTACCGCTGCTGCCGCTATTAACGCTGTTCTGCTTTACAAAAAAACGTAAACGTCATTCTGCAATGGACAAAGATGTGGAAATTGGAAATAAACCCAGGTTAGTGTGTACATGTGTTATTTTCGAATAAAAGGGATCATAACTATTAGATATTTTTAGGAAAGAACGTAGTTCCAAAAAGAAACGGTGTAAAATACACCCTTAGTTAGAAATTTCATATACAAAAAAAAAAGAAAGGAGCTGGATCAAAAGCCGAAAGAACTACATACATATATTGTCTTATAGGGCTCCGATCGCAACTGACTCTAAAGAACAGAGTTTTTAATATAAAAAATGGTATTTAAACCAATATGAAGCCATGTAGCTCCACTTCGAGGGTGTGTAAAGAAAACAAATAGACTGATTATACAACAGTTTCAGAATAAAACACTTCGAATGAAATATCGGATCCCATGGCATGTTACGAACGAACTTAAAAAAGAGACCTGAAAATTTCCACGGTTGATGAAGTTATTGAAGAACAAGTTCAGAAGCATCTAGTGCGATTACATAGTCATTGTAACGAGTTGGCAGCGGTTTTTCCAGATAAATAAATTATGTAATGATTGAAGAGAACTAATGTTCAGAACTTAGTTTGTAAAAAATAGGGAAGTATACATCAATGAAATGTATTTCTCAGACATGTGAACGTGCAAGAGACTATTTGTTTAATAGTCAATTAGGCTAGGTATAAATTATTAGCAAAAATAAGGGGCGGGGATTAATGCCGTTCTATATAATAAACCTCCTTTGAGAAGTATTTTTCTTTATTTACTTATAACAGGTATTCAGTCGCTGATTTATCTTATTTTGGTACATACTTTAATCATAAATCGATTGCATAATACCTGAACACATAATAACTCTTTCTTTCAATTTAATACTGCCAACATTCGGCTGAAGTTTTAAAAGCACGTAAAATACTTTATTAATTTTGTTATTTAAATATTTAACATGACGATTGAATTTTAATTTGTTGTCTATAATTGTAGAAAAGGTATTTAACAATTTTTATAATGGGCATTGTTTGGTCGTAAAACAATTTAAGTTTATTGCCGAAATTCGAACATGGATTATTTATCACTATCATCATGGCAAATTTATCCACACGAAACTTAAGGCTACAGTCGGAAAATATTTTATTTGATTTCCGACAAACTGTTCTAATATTATCAATTTCGACAGCATTATTAAGAGTTTAACTGCACACAGATCATTTGTAGAACTAATAGATTTAGTCTTAATTTTATATCTGATACAGAAATTCTCCATAGTTTTGTGAACGCGGGAATAAAATGAGCATTTCATAGAGTAGGCTCCAAGATTGAATCCTATAGGATTCTACAGCTGATACTCTTTTCTATTGAGATATCACTTATTTTAATTAAAATCTTTCTGTCTGAGAGGTAGTCTTGATAATTCGATTTAAAATCGTTCCGTTAATTATGTATTTGAAAACGTTTTTTTAAACTCGTTTTCGTTTTTGTCCGTTCTGATAGAATTTTACAATCAATTTTAATATAATTTCCTGGTGAGCCATAGACTTGAAACTTTGAACATAACTCAGAACTGGATGATAATGCATTATTATATAAATATTATATTTATATATTAATATTTCTTAACAATATAATGATCATAAAGCTTCTACTAAGGTATGCTTATTCTTTTTTTTTTTTTTCTTTAAATTTATATGGTCCATGCGCTGTGTGTAATTGCCGGGATTATTACAGCACATGGATCAGTGCAGGATCAGAAGTGTTTTAATAGGTTAGCCGCTCTAATATGGTTTAGTATATCCTGGACCTGTTTTGGTTCGTTTGACAACGCAACCGTCGGTAAGTTGGAGGTGCCTGCAGGCAGGCAATGTTCCAGAACGTGTTCAGTGGTTGGTGAAATTGGGGAATTGCATATGGAACAGGCAGAGGGAGGAGATGTCCCTTCCAGCAAATAGTTGTGGGATATTGCTGTGTGCCCTATACGGAGTCTAGTTAATGCTGCAAACTCTCTGCGGGACATGGATATGGGTGGCCACCAAGGCTTAGTGCTCAATACGAGAGTGCAGTCCCCTCCACTTTAACAGCCCCCCACCCACCGCCACACACACTACTGCTTGCTTTGTTCTTCTCTTTCCCTGTTACATATGTGTGTACACGAACGTGTTCCCTCTCGCGCGCTCTCTCGCTCCTTCGCACTATCTCTTTTTCGCCCGCTCTCTCTCTGTCTTTTAGACTCTTTTCACGATAGACGCAAGAAAGAGCAGTAACAGTGTATCAGTAAGCGGCGGCACGCATACGCATTTAGTGAATGTTTTGTTACACCGAAACGGTCTTACTGCTTTTGCTTCTGTTTACGTCATGTTTTTGAATGTAATACTTGTAACGGGTCACAGGCACGCTCTCGCTGAGTGCCGTGGCTGTCGTCGTCACCAGGGTACGCCTGTTAGGTCCTCAAAATTTTATTCTGGACAGTTTGGATTACTGTTATATTTGATTATTTAGCACAGCCCCAAAGTTGCATCTCACGTGTTGAAATGGGTCTAATGACAGTGTTATGTAGCAAGCGTTTATTATCCAACGACAACACGCTATTTTTAGGATTCCGTATACATATAATGTACGGAATCCTAAAAAGATGGTACACAAATGACAAAAATATCAAATAAAAATCAATAATTCACGAACCGCTTGACTTATGAACTTCAAATTTGGAACATAAATTACAATTAAAATTATCTTTAAAACGATCTATAACTTAAAGATGACCGATTACCCTGGGCGGCAAAAAACCCAAAAAACCGTCAAGAATATATAATATGATACATAAAACGACCTTAAAAATCACTTAATAAATCATAACTCGTTACCCCCATAAACCTATAACGCTGAAATTCAAAATATAAACTAAACTATAGGAATACTTTCATAAAATCAAAAAATTACGGTACAAAAGTTATTTAAAGTTGCCCAAAAGTTCAAAAAAGCGCGAAAAATGACGTGTCCCTCTCCCTAGCGTTGCGAATATTATCGATAAGAATTTCAAACGCGGTTAAAAATACGCGCATCCCCGTATATTTCTCTAGTTTGGAACATTCGGATTTCCAACTTTAAAACTGGACCCTCGGGGCGCCGCAAGCTCGAGATTTTGGAAAAAATATTTCTTTTCTTGGGCTTGTGATATATCATTAGAAAGATCTCGATTAGTCGGGAACGAAGCCGTATTTAATTTTCTTAACGGAACTTTCAAAGTTTGCCGAAAAGTTCGAAAAACCGTGAGAATTGATTTGTGACGCGAGTATTATAGCTAAAAATTTTGAGGAAAATAGAAAATATGGGCATCCATGTATATTTCTCTGGTTTGGAACATCTAAGTTTTCAACTTTAAAATTAGTGGCTTGGGGCTCTGAAAGCTTCAAATGTTGTAAAAAATTTTTTTTTTCAAATATATTATTATTGTAAAGAGCGCTATTTTTTGGGAACGGACCCGTATTTCATTTTCTTAACGAAACTGTTTGAAGTTTACTAAAAGTTCATAAAATTCTGAAAAATGACGTGTAGCCCCGCTTGTAATTTATGTATTGTAGATCGAGATTTTGAACAAGGTTAAAAAAATGTGCGTCCCTGTTTATTTATTTACTTTGGAACATCTGGGTTTCCATCTTAAAATTCGAAACCTTAATCGCCGAAAGCTCGAAAGTTTCAAAAATAATATTTTTTTTCCGGCCATGATCGATGTAAAGATCGTTATTTGTCGAGAACGAACCCATAAGTTATTTCCCCAAACTTGAGAAATATATGTTGAAGCGCATATGTTTAACCGTGTTCAAAATTTTAAGCTGTAATACTCGCGGTGCTAGAGGGGAGGAACTGTTTGCATTTTTTGGCAACTTCAAAAGTTTCTAAATACGGTTCGGAATTATGTTTAAAGACTATCATGGAGCTGGCGTACGAATTTCGACTGTTACTGGTTGAATATCGGACGGTAACATTATCTGTTGAAAGTTAATATCCGCACGAACGGCTAATATTATTTCCCCATGCGCACAACTAGCAAGCACCGGATTTGATTCGAGAACTTTATAGTTTTTTAGTTATAAATGTTGGTTTTGGATTTAAGTAGGTTTCTTTAATGCAAGGAATAAGCGAGTTTGTTAATCGGTGTTATTTTTCTTTTGGCTCTATCGAAGTACGTGTTCGCGGCGGTTTTTAGAATTTGATTCGGATTGTTATAATTTTCGTTAGTAGTGTTAGTACGAGGGCTATGAAACGGAACGGGATCGCAGGTTTTGGTTTGGTTATTTTAATTACGGCTTGTGCTAGTGTTGTTATGAACTGTAATGAAAGGAACGGACTCAGCGCATCATTGTTTAGGCGGTATGTCCGCCTGATGAAAAACAGATGCGAATAGTATTTCGATCTGTTAAACATTTTAACGCACTATGATAGTAAATAAATTTTAAAAAAAAATATTTAATAATGGTCTAACGTATTGAGAGAGTCGAAAGAAAAAAACCGAATTGTTAAAAAATCATCTCAGTAGAACGACCGTCTTTGTCACATCGCGGAACTATATCGACCTTTTTTAGTAAAGTAATCAGTTCATCTTGCAACCGAAAGAAGTTTGATAACAAAGTAACCAAATCGCCTCGAAATTCGGTTTTCAAATTAGTAACATTTACAAAATTCGTAAACTATAATTTCGATTACCGTGTCTCCCCCTCCCGTTCACCGAGAATCCAGGATGCAATCACCAACGTACACCAACCTGCCAGCAGGGAGCACCAACATTCTAGCAGCCGCAGCAGAGTGATACGTAGGATTAATATTATTTCTAATTAATCTTTTTTGCATGTTTTCGTTTATATATTTATTAAATGTCTTTAACGGTCGGCTATTCAAGAAAGATAGGTGTAGGGATTAACAAAATTATACATTTTAAAAAATCATAAAACCTTAATATTAGTATTATTAAATCTAGCCAATAATTTAAAAAAATAAATAAAAAATAAATAAATGAAAATTGAATAAATAAAAAAAAGGATGTAATTAATTTTTCTTCATAACCATTACATTGCACTTCAAATTAATCTAAGCCTTCGATTCAAATTAGTATTTTGCTTTACTGTTTTAAATTATTATTAGAAAAGATCTCTGAAATTTATTAAGATATTAAATTAAAATAGTAAAATAAAAATAGAAATTTATTCAAACAAATTTTCTTACATACTAAATAATTATAGTTATTGTTAACTTTCATACGGAATCCTCAGCGCATGAAACCTCATGCTTGACTGAACTTTTTATTGTCTATAAGCCATTTTATTTTCTTAGTTCGAATACGAGTACTAAGTTCCTTTTTCTTTTTATCAATATGTTACTTCCGTGTCAGTCGCCTATCAAAGTGCATACCCAGACATTTAACTTGTTTGGATTGGTATTAATATATTACAGATTTTAACAGATGTGACCGTGACCTTTTTGTTAATGAATTGAACATTAATTAATTTTTTCTCATTTATTTTTATGTTTCACTTTTCGAACCAATCTACTGCCCTGTTCAAGGCATTCTACAGATTACCACTGGCAGTGTTACGATCCGTACTACATGAAAATAAGACCATATCATCAACGTGAAATTTCACACACATAAGACTTAAAATCGGAAAATAATTATTTAAATAATACTTTCTTTTTTTTATTTTTAAAAACATGTTTTTAAAATGGATTAAAAAGTATAAAATAATTTTTCCTAGCTCTATTCAGATTTATAACACCACATGTACATGGAGTTTATTTCAGCAACGTCCGGTATTGTGGTTTGTTCCTTTGTTTCCATATCGTCTGTTTCTGTTTTTTCATTCGTTTTGCCTTGTTGTTTCCTTGTTGCTGTCTCTTCTGCACGCTGCTTTTTTCTAAGGTGGTTGGTTGTAGTAAAAGACAGCTTTCTCTTTCCTTAAATTCAACTAGTCGCTGTCGCTCAATCCCTTTAAATAGGTTGGTTGATAATTGGCGACGAGTTTTTTTATTATACACTTATGTGAACGTAACTTTAATGGCAATGTTACTGCAGTTTGCTATGCTCTGTTCCGTTTTTTTTTCTTCTTTTTTTTACCACTTTTCTACTACTGCCCTGTCGCAAAAGCTTATCATTCGTTTCCATGCACATATGTTGTTACCGCGTACACTATACATATAAAAGTTAAAATTAGTTTTGGGATGCATATATATGTACCTCTTCCTACATCACTCGCTGTTTATACCCAGCTTACCATAAGATTTATGATATCTTCATATCTAAATTTATTCAGTCCAATGTTCTTATAATGGGTGATTTCAATTTAGCTATCTGTGGATCTTCTGCGTCTTTTGATCTTCGGGTTGATAGTTTGAATAGTCCTTCGAATTTTATTGAATTAAGTGGTCTGAGGCTGACAATTATGAATTAAATTTCCAAGGGAAAACATTGGATTTAGTATTTTCTAACTCGTCTCTTTCTACGGACATTGAAAATTTAATTGATGCCCTTGTGTGTGAGGACGGGTATTAACCGGCCCTCAAATGTTCATTACCTAAACAAGATTTTGTTTCTACAATTCCTTTGTATAATTTTAGGAAATTAACTTACTCTCCTACTATACATGATAGTACTGCTGATTTAGATGAAGCTTTTAAATTTTATTACATGAAATTTTACCAGGCGCTTGATAGAATTATATCTAAAAAACCGGTTTTCAAATATAATTATCCTCCGTGGTTCATTCCGAAGATAATTAATATTCGGTTAATTCGATTGTGTAAGTTTATCTATCGCGTTGAATTTCGTCTTATCAGCTTCGTCAGAGAGAACACGCCGGTGAGTTTTTTTGTTTTTTTTGGGCGCATCAACTATGGACCATTGCCCAGACACAATGGGAAGAAGAGATAATTAACTAGAACCTAATTCGATTGGAGACAGCTGAAATAAAGGAACCAAGGACGAGAACAACAGACTGGGAAGGAAGGGACAAGATGTAAGACGCACAGTAAGGAGTGGGAAGCCCCAGCTTTATAAGGAGAAGATAGAAAAGAGAACGCTCCGCAGAAAGAGCAGAGCACTCGAAGAAAATGTGATCAGCATCACAGACAACTGCTTCATCTGGATGCAACGGACAATGAGGAGAGGGAAGCAAAGAGAAACGATAGCGTGAAGAGGGCAGCAGTTTGTGATTAAAGCGCAGGCGGACAATAGAGGAAATTATAAATCGTGGAAGAGAGGGAAACTCCGAGAACCATGGATGAGAAGGAAGTGTAGGTTGGATTGAAAGGTAGAAGGAACGATTGTTGGAAAAAAGAGAAGGGTACACATCTGACCAAAATCTGAAGTGAAGCTTCTTAATTAGGGGTAATAGATTAACAGCTGGGATTTTTTTAAAATAGAAGCGAGAACGAACAGCAACCTGAGACAAAGCATCCGCCATTTCATTACCCTCGATGCCTCTGTGACCAGGAACCCACAGTAAGTCAATGTGTACAGAGTGATGGAAAGAAAGATTATATATGAGAGATCGTATACGAAAAATGAAGAAGTCAGAAGAGGGAGGAGGAAGCAGTGAACTGATAGCCTGGAGAGCACCCATGGAGTCAGAAATGATTAGATAGTCGGAGGACGAACGATTGGACGAGATATGTATGATCGCACGAAGGATAGCCATCAATTCGGCCGTAAAAATAGAACAGAAAGATGGGAGGCGAAAGGATTCGGAGAAATTGGAGTCGGGAAGAATAAAAGACGATCCGACCCCACCGGGTCCACTAGAGCCATCAGTAAAAACAAGTGCATGAGAAAGAAAAAGACAACTGACCGTACTGCGAAATTCCTGTTTAATGACGGTCTGAGGCATAAACTTAAAAAATTTAGGGAGAAAATGTACTTTGGGAGGGTGTAAGAGGTCGAAATAATTGAGTGAGAAGTACGGAAGATTATTGCTGGATATAATATGGGAGGAGAAATGGCTAAGACGTTGAGAAATAGGGGCTAAGATAGGGATTTTATTAGAAACAAAACGCCAGTTCTTGGCAATGTAAATGTAGGAAGGAATAAGTTGAGACGAAGTGAAAGGTAAACGTTTGGAAAGGAATCGATAGCCCAAATAAGACCTTCGAACTGAGAGGGGAGGTATGTTAGATTCCGCGAGCATTGCTGAAATGGGAGAGGATTTGAGAGCACCGAGGCAAAGACGGAGACAGGAGTTTTGTATTATATCTAATTTGGAAAGAAGGGATCTGGAGGCACAACCATAGATAAAAGAGCAGTAATCAAACTTGGAGCGAATAATGGATGTATACAGGGAAATGAGCAGATGAGGATCACCTCCCCATTTGGTTGGAGACAAGGATTTTAGCAAGTTCAGTCTTTTAACGGCAGAACAAGAAAGGTGGTCAATATTCTCAGAGAAGGTCAGACGACTATTAAGGTAAATACCGAGATAGCAGAAGCAAATAACACGGGGAAGAGAAACTTGATTCAGGGATAGGTTGACTAATGTGGAATTGTAGGGGTGGAGAGTAAAAACCATAGAAGAGGATTTAGAAGGAGAAACAGAAAGGTGAATAGAAGATAGGGACTGTTCAAGTGCAAACAAAGACGAATTAAGAGTTTCGTTGGCGATTACCAAGTCGTAGGAAGAGGAAAAAAGAAGAATATCATCCGCAAAGAATAACGAGAGGGAGTTTAAAGGAAGAGATGCTACAGCAATGGTGTATATATTGAAGAGGGTGGGGCTGAGGGGGGAACCTTGCGGAAGACCGCGGAAAACACTTCTTGTAGCTCGAAGCCACGGAAAGGAAATGTGGATAATGCGATTTATCATAAGATTAATAGTCAGCGAAATGAGTTTGACTGGGAGATTAATTGCGGCCATTGCGTCTTTTAGACTAGGTAGATGAACGTTATCAAAGGCTGAGGATAAATCGATAAAAGAAGCCAGCGTGAAATGCTTATGTATAAAGGATTTATAAACGTGGGAAACAAAGGAGTTAATACAATCGGCAGGACCAATGCCTGGTCGAAAGCCAAACATGTTGGAAGGAAGTAAGTTGTTATGTTCCAGCCACCAAACAAGACGTTTATTCAGCGTGCCTTCAAAGAGTTTCCTGAAACATGATGCTAAAGAGATAGGACGTAAGGAAGCAATTTTTTTCGGGATGGGAATAACGATAAAGGAGTTCCAGGAAGACGGAGTGATGCCTCTGGATAAAAAGGAATTGAAGAGTTCAAGGAGAAACGCAAGTGACTGCTCAGACAGATTTTTAAGGACTATGTATGGAATACCATTTATACCCGGTGTAGGACTGGTAGAGTTTAGGAGAACAGACTTTAGTTCATTGATATTGAATGCAGATGTTAAAGGGTGCGGGGGAGAGCTCTGTACAGAAGGAAACGAGTAAAGTTCATCAAAGTTAGGAACGTATGCGGGAGCAGTGGAGTCGACAAAAGATAATAGGCTATCATGAGTTCGTTCCGATTAAATCTTTTCGTTTCTTATCGCATAGTGTATTTCTCTTATCTGTGCTGTAAATCAATTTTGTTGCTTCGCTAATTTTAGCTAACTTGTAGCGTCGTTTTTATTTTATTTATTTCGTCTTCGTCTTTTTAACGATTTAATTTTCCATCATTTTTGTTTTTAATTTTTATTTATTTACTTTGTAGTTGTTAGATGAGCGTAGCTAAAGGGGGCCGCTCTGCGGCTCCTCCTCAAGTCCTGCTAAAGTTATTAAACCACCGTCCAATTTGTCTATTAATATGGACGTGGACAGTAACTCAAAACGCAAATCTGTTGATCCTCTTTCGCCTATTTCCTCTGTTCTACCGAAAGAGATTAGACTTTCTGAGGCTGAACTTAGTACATCCCCTGTATCCCATGTCGATCATCTCAGCCACAACATTATTAATAATAATACTAAGAGCAATTCAAATAATTCATCCACTAACAACATTATTAATAATAATAGTAATAACAATAATAGCAACAATAACGACGACAACAACAACAAAAATAGTAACATTAACAATAATAATAATAATAATAATAGTTGCATTGCCGTCGTATCCAATACTTGTTTCGTAAATGATCATCTGGTACCTTTCATTGTTTTTGCCGAAAATTTAGCTGATGATAAGAACATAGGCAATAATCACCCTTTGGCTCTTGCAAGATTAATAAATTCTGTTTCTTCGTCATTTCTTAGTGTTTCTCCTAAAGGAAAGGACCGCATTTCAGTTACCTTCCCTTCTGCTTCTACTGCTAATTCCTTTTTATCTAATTCTGACTTCTTTCTCAGTAAATACATTTCCAATAGCGCCTTATAAAGAATGGGAATTATTTCAGGGGTCCATCCTTCGTATTCTGAAGACCATATTAGGGAGGGGATTGAAGCATCTATTCCCATAGAGTCCATTCGTTGTATCTATCGTTCCTCTGAGGATACTAAAATTCCGACTAGATCCGTAGAAATTAAATTCCACAAATTCGTTCTTCCACTTTTCGTTTCTATTTACAGACTCCGTTTTCCTGTTTCACCTAGCATACGACTACCTACACAGTGTTCGAAATGTTTCCTTTTTGGGCATATTTCTAGACACTGTAGTAGCTATTAATGGTAATTCCTTAGTTCATGAGCTTCCAGTTCTACTTCCGTTTCTACTTCCAAAGCTCCTACATCCACTGCTTCTCCTACAGCTAATTTTATAGCTGAAGCGATTTTAGATCTTCTTGCGTCCAATAAAATTGATTCTTCTCCCTCCCTTGTTGATTCCCTACCTCTCTTTTTATCTAACTACATCTATCTTAATTAGTCATTCTTCTCACTTTCGTTATAAAGTGAAAGTGAATGCAACCGGGGCTAGCCTTTTCTCTCCCACTTAGATTTTTCTCTGCTTTTTCTGTCTTTATTTCTTTTCATTTTCTGTTTTCTCCCTCTTCTCTTTTTATGATCATTTTTATTATTACTATCAATATATCCTTTCATATTAATTTCCTCCTTTTCTGGATTTTAAGACACCTGAAGCATTGCCCAGAGGCGGACATGCAGCAGTTGCTTTTTTATATTTCAATGTACTGACGCTGCTGTAACTAAAATCACTGCCGGGCTCAGTTATATTGGTTTTATTCGTATCATTATGCATTGTGCTTTTTCTTTTGCCGGATTTTAAGTTACTTGGGCGTAATGCCCAGAGGCGGACATGTAGTAATTTTTTTTTTCATATTTCAATGTACTACTGCTGTGACTAACATCACTACCGGGCTCAGATATATTGGTTTTATTTGTGTAGTTTTGCATTGTACTCTTGTCTAATTTACATTATATTCTCGCAAAGTTAAGACAATTATCGAGAATCATAGCGACTACAAATTTCGCTCTTTTTTGTAACTTAGCTGCAATGGGCTTCGAATCATTTTGTCCGTTGCCTCTAAAATCCTATTTCTTACTTACAATTTTTTCTTTTATTTATTCCAGTCCAGCATCCATCGCCGTCCTTTTTCTATCAACAGTTTACTTTTCCATTTTTATTTATTCCTTCCCTTTTCTTATTAACTTTCCTCTCAACTTGCTAGCCCCAATTTTCCTGCACCCATTAAAGTTTCTTTCCTTCTGTTTTTTTTTTTTTTTTTTTTTATATTGTAATTATCTTTTATTTTACTTTATCTCGCTGTTTTTCTTCTGGCACTCTCTATGTCTCTCTTCCTTTCCCTCCCCCTCTATCTTTTTGTTTTTTTCTTATTTCTTTTTCCTTTCCCTACTCAAGTCTTTTCTTTCTATAATTTACTATGCCGGGTACTTTTAATGTTTTACAGTGGAACTGTCGCAGCCTTAGAGCCAACAAAAATCCATTAGAGCGTCTGTTAGACATTCATAGTATTAACGTTACTCCCATTTCGGAAACGTGGCTACGGTCGGATATGAATATTAATTTTCGTGGGTATAAGATTATCAGATGCGATCGTGACGATGGTTATGGTGGATCTGCAATCCTTATTAGGAACGGCATTTCATTTCAATCTCATGATGTTTCCTTTAATTCTCTTTCTAGTTCTAATTAGTCTAATATTGTACACATTTCCATCCCTTTCGATGCAGCTCGTCCGCTTAATATTATTTCTATTTATGTTCCTCCTAGTTGCAACCTTCGTCACTTCCCTCTCGTTTCTTTCCTCAGGTCTATCCCGCATCCGTTCATCATTGGGGGTGACTGGAATGCACGGTCTCCCTCATGGGGTTGCTCAAACCATAACAACAATGGTACTGTTGTTGAAAATCTTGTTCTTTCTAATGATTTAGCCCTTCTTAATGATCTCTCTCCTACCGATTACAAGAGTCCATCTAGTTATAGTTCTCTCGATTTAACTTTCTCATCTCCGTCTATTGGTTTTGATTACAATTGGTCAACTCTCATGGGCTCCTATGGTAGTGATCATATTCCTATTCTAATTACCCCCAGAATCCTCCTCCTTCTTCTTGTTTTAAACTTCTCAATTACCTTCGATGGAACCTATTGAAAACTAATTGGGCTCTGTTCCACTCTTTAGTTGATTCTATGCTTCCTAAACTTCTAGATGGCTCTGATCCTGTACTTCATTACCATCTATTCCTAAATTCGATTACAAATGCTCTTTCGTTAAAAAAGTTATCTGATCTTGCTCTCCGAACACTTCTTTGTATATTCAACTCCTTTTTGTCCAGAGGAGTCACACCTCCTGCCTGGAACACCTTTATTATCATTCCTATCCCTAAGGAAAACTCCTCTCTTCGTCCGATCTCCCTAGCATCGTGTCTCAGAAAACTTTTTGAGAGCATGCTTAACAAGCGCCTAGTCTGGTGGCTCAAACACAATAACGTTTTTCCTTCAAATATGATTGGTTTCCGTCCAGGCTTAGGTCCTGCTGATTGTGTCAGTCTATTTGTTTCCTATATCTATAAATCTTCCATCGATAAATAGTACACTTTAGCTACTTTTATCTATGTTTCCAGTGCTTTTGATAATGCCCATCTCCCTTCTCTTCGAGATAGAATGCTAGCAATTAACATCCCGACGCATTTCTCTTCCCTCATTGTTAACTTAATGTTAAATCGTACTATTCTCCTGTCTTCTTCCTCGTTCGAGGTTACAAGAGTTGTTTCATGTGGTCTTCCACGCCTTAGTCCCACTATTTTTAATATTTACAATATTTCTGTTGCTTCTCTTTCTGTGAACTCCTCTTCCCTATTTCTTGCCGATGACATTCTTCTCTTTTCCTCATCCCGTGATATTGTAGATGCTAACGAAAG
Organism: Icerya purchasi; assembly: GCA_039619475.1. Taxonomy (NCBI): domain Eukaryota; kingdom Metazoa; phylum Arthropoda; class Insecta; order Hemiptera; family Monophlebidae; genus Icerya; species Icerya purchasi. The sequence goes on along the minus strand of CM077116.1, from coordinate 31,874,186 downwards.
TGTCAATTCGTCTCTAGCTACTTTGGAATAATCTTTTTCCTCTTTGAACCTTTCTATTTCACCTTTAAAATCCTCTTGTATTGTCTTTTCTCTTCGTCTTTCTAATCCAGCTTTAGTCTCTGTATCCTTAAATTCCAAACTTATCCCTCGTAGGGATTGCTTCTGCTATCTCGGTGTATTCCTCAACAGTCGTCTGTCCTTTTATGAACAAATTAATTTCCTTTCCTCTTCTACTCTTAAAAGACTGAACCTATTGAAAGCTCTTTCCCCAACAAAATGGGGAGGCGATCATTTTCTCCTCATTTCCTTGTACAATTCGATTATCCGTTCCAAATTCGATTACTGCTCCTATATCTACGGCTCTGCCTCAAAATCATTTCTTTCCAAGCTGGATATAATTCAAAATTCTTGTATTCGTCTTTGCCTTGATGCTTTTAGATCTTCTTGAGTACCAACTGTTCTCGCTGAGTCAAACTCGCCTCCCCTTTTCATCCGCAGATCCTATTTAGGATATCGCTTCTTGTGTAAACGCTTACCGTTATCATCTTCTAGACTTATTCCTTCGCATCTTTTGATTCTGCAAAACTGGCGTTTTACTCCCAAGAACATTCCTATCCTAGCCCACATTGCTTTGCGGCTGAATTCTTTTTTATCCTGCACAATTTCTTATAACAATCTCCCTTACTTTTCTTTCAATTTTGCAGATTTCTCCAATCCTCCCGTATTCTACTTTCCTTTGTCCTCCAAATCCCTTTCTCATGCAACAGTTATACAGGAGTTCCATAGTTATATCGAATCCCATTTTCCTTGCCATATAGCTATTTTTACGGATGGTTCGAAGGGGCCTAATGGGGTTGGAACTTCTTTCATCCTTCCGAGCATTAATTTATCTGAATCTTTTTGTCTCCCTTCCTTTTGTACTATCTTTACGGCCGAGCTAATGGCCATTTTACGTTCCATAATCCATATTTCCTCACATCGTTCTTCTTCTAAATTTTTAATTATCTCCGACTCCATGTGTGCTCTTAAAGCTATTTCCTCTCATTTCCCCTCTCACTCCTCTGACCTTTTCATCCTCCGTATTCGCTCTCTCATTCACACTCTCTTCTCACTTCACGCTATCCGCATTGAAATGCTCTGGGTCCCCAGTCATATGGGGATAGAGGGTAACGAAATGGCAGATTCCTTGGCTCAGATTGTTGTATCCTCCCGCTTTTTTTTCTCTAAAATTCCCGCTTCTAATTTACTCCCATTGTGCAAAAAGTTTCATGTTAAATTTTGGTCAGATTTTTACGTTTCCTCCTTTTCTAATCATCCTTCCTTTTATTTTTCCATCCAACCTAATCTTCCCACGCGGCCTTGGTTTTACGATTTTCCTTCGCTTCACCGCTCCGTTATTGTCCCTATTATCCGTTTACGTCTGAATCATAGTCTTCTTCCTTCCTCATGTTTTCGTTTTCATCTCGCTCTTTCCCCTTATTTCCCTCTTCACCCTGACGACGAAGCCGTCTGCGATCCTGACCATATCTTCTTTGAATGTCCATTCCTCGTGAACGAACGCACTTCTTTGTACTCCAATCTGCTATCACTGAAGCTCCCTACTCCTTATTGTGCCTCGTATATCTTATCGTTTCCGTCGATCTCCGTTGTTCCTATCCTCATTGACAGTCTTCAAAGAAAATCGCCAGAACCTCCATTAAACATTCGGAGACATTTTATCTCCACAAATAATATTCTCAACACTCCCTCTCTTACAACAACAACGATCTTCTAAAATCAATTATCTTAAAGAACGCCAATATTCAACACTTCCCCATCAGTATCAATCCACCCTGGTCCTCATACACTCCGAAGATAGATCTGTCACTCACTCACTTGGATAAATCCCCATCTAACCCTCTCATCTATAATCGTCACTTCAACAACCTGCTAATTCAATATCCAAATTTTGTCAAAATATACACTGACGGGACCAAATCAAGCGGAGCAGGATGCTCGATTATTAACGATCACAATGAAATACATTTCCACTACCTCCACAGTTTACAGTTCTCTCAACTGAACTTTACGCTCTGAAATTAGCCACAAACTACTCTATGGATCTCTCATCAAACAATATTTTAATTCTAACATATTCATTGTCAAACACTATCATAAAAAGAAACACATCCCATTTCCCAAGAAATAGCAAGTACTTTTTCATCATCTCACAGAGAAATCATCTTCTGCTGAATACCATTCCATTGTAACATCCGTCAAAATGAGAAAGCAGATGAAATAGCAAAACTGTCCTTGACCATCTCTCAAATTCCAAACGTTCCAATTTCTCTTTCAGACCTGAAAATCTTTCGTACATAAATCCTTCCAACAATACTGGAATCAGATCTCAGACACAAACAAAACAAAAACCATAAAGAAGACCGTAGATATTTAGCGAACATTTTATCAAGAATCTAGAAAAAACGAAGTCCTACTATTCAGACTAAGAACAGGTCACTCAGCTATCACTCACGGTCATATACTAAACAAACGGCCTCGACCTATACCTGCACAGTGCCCATTTCCTTCAAACACATACTAATCGATCGTCGAAAATTCCAAACCCAAAGAAACCTACATATCCGAAACGAATCTCTTGAATCCCTACTTTCAGACAATGATATCGAAACTCTCAACCTTTTCTCCTTCCTGCAAACTACCACTATCTACTTTCAACTCTAAATCCTAACAGTACCCACGCCTCTAGCCATAAGGCTGTAAATGGCGTAATAATAATAAAAAAAAAGAATTATTATAGGGCCCCGTTAATGTATATATGATAAAATGTATTATTTTCTTTTCATTACAAAAAAGGCGGCATACCAGTACCGGCCGAGGATGTCATTACTATCAAATCCGTCACTGTTACTAACGTTGAATTTTAAAATGAAAATTTCTACCAGAAACTATCAAGAGACTACGAATAAACAGGCGAGCGAAAATACTAAATAAATAAAAAGCGGCCAAATTCTACTTAATCGATAAACTCTTAAATGAAGAAATATCACAAAGACGGCGCCTAATTCTTTTCGGCTACAAATTACATCCTTCACCGGAGTGTGAATTATTAATAAATGAAAATATTTATTTGAAACGGAATTATCTACAATTTTAAATGTTTATCATATTTTTAAAACCGACCATAAGCAACGGTATTCCCCATAGTTTGTGTTAGTTGTTGATCGAAGTATTCGCGTCAAGATGAATTTTCTAACTCCGTGTCTGTCAGTTATTTCCAGTTCGCTTGGAAATTTTAAAAATCAACTGAACCGTCACAACACCTTCATCTGGACCCGAAATATCGCTTTGACTCTATGTATGTGTAATCCAAAGCCGAGAAAACAACAGTTCGCTTTTCTTTTAATTTTTTTTTTTTTTTTTTATTTATTTATTTATTTATTTATTTACTCCGCTGTACCTTGCGGTTTTTCAGCCAGAGTTTCTGATTGTTACTGTTATTATTTGTTGTTGATGTGTTTTGTTTTGTTATTCATTACATGGTTGACAAAGCTGATCAAATTAAAAAGTTTTTTTTATGTATTTCGGTTATTGGTTTTTTTATTATTTTCCGTTTTTCTCTTTCGTTTTTAAACTTATTGCATTCGAAAATCGAATGTTAATCATCTGTTTTCTCTTTACAGTCTATACAGATGTCTGTTTCAGCAATTTTAAATCGTTTCATATAGACACCCCATTATATTTCCATGTCCGGTTAAAAATTGAGTGAAGTTATAATCGGTATAAAAATGTTTCATTTGTAGTCTTTCTTCTAAGTTTGGTACTATTTCCCGTGTTACTTTGCCAGTATTTGATTTATCACATCGGAGTTGCTAAAACTTGAATTAATTTTATTAATTTGTTTTCGTAACTCTTTTTTGTCGAAAATTTTTTCTTTTTGTTTCCATGTTTTGATTTGGTTTACAGTTTCTAACTTTAAGTCTATAGGTATTATTCCTGCTATGATGTTGACTGAAGTATACGATATTGTGCGATAACCAGAGATTGTTCCTATTAATATTTTCCTTTGTAATTTTAACAGCTTATTCTTGTCTTTTTCTCGTAAAACTGGAAAATATACTGTAGAGCAGTATTCTGTTATTGATCCAAAAATGGCTTTGTAGAGTACTATTCTATCTTTATATATTTTTTTTTTTTTTTTCCCCCTAAGATTGTATATGAGGGTTTCCATGTGCCGTGTTTAACTACTGGGGCTATTACAGCACATGGAGCCTACTTAAGGGGATTAAACGCGATAGTACAGATCGCTGCTCCGCATGTAAGCTAATACAGCTGCGACCGCGGGCGGAGCATTTGACAGTATCGTAGAAGTAGAGGAAGTGGTGAAGTGCATGGATCGTGGTACTGCAAAAGAGGGACATTCGAGAAGTAGGTGATTGGTGGATGGGGCGCTCGGTTGACTACAAAAGGGGCAGACATTTGGGGGTTCCTGGCTCGTGAATATGTAGCCGTGCGAGAGGGTTGTATGTCCTATTCGGAGACGATTCAGGACAGAAAAATCTCTGCGGGAAACTCCGTCTGTGGGCCACCAAGGCTCCGTGGTTGTTTTTATGCTTCGGAGAAATGTACTTGAAGATCTCCATTCCTGTTGCCATTCTTCTCCAGTTTGCTGCATAAATAAATGAGCCAATGTAGGGGGAAGAGGGCGGTTGTGTGGCATTGGAGAGAACAATGTCGCCTGAGCTGCTCGATTGACACGCTCATTGCCTGGAATCCCAATATGAGCCGGCACCCATAGGAAGGACATTTCGGAATTTAAATGTGATAACCTGTATAATAGGTAATGTACCTTCCTTACCAAAGGGTTGTTGGATTTAATCCCCGAGATGAGTTGAAGGGAGTTTAGAGAGTCAGTTATGAGTAGGGCCTTTTGGGACTGGGGGTTGCTATCGGTATAGTGTTGGATGCAAAAGACTATCGCGTATATTTCAGCGTCCAGTGCTGTACAGCAATCGTGCAGTCTAACTGACTCTGCTGCCCCTGAGACTTCGAAGGAGCATGCCGCCGGTGACTGATAACCTATTGCCTTCGCTCCATCTGTGTAGAGGCATGCATGGTCTGTGTAGCTCGCTATGATATTTCGACTTTTGAACGCAGATAAAATCTGCCTTTGAAGGCTCACCAGATGATTCGACGTTGATTTAGCCTTACGGCCTCCGGCTTGTATTGTGGAGAGGAGACGTCTGTTGACCATTTTATCCAGGGTTTTGGATAAGGTACTCATCAGTGAGATAGGACGGTAGCTACTGGGTAGTGAAGGATCCTTATTCTGTTTTAAAATCGGAATAACGATTGCCTCTTTCCATGAGATTGGAATGTTACCTTGTTCCAAGATCTGGTTATAGATGTTTAGCAGATATAGTCTTGCCGCCGTGGGAAGGAACTTTAGTATGAAAGGATGGATACAAAAAGATTTAATAAAAAAATACGCATATTTTCCTTTCATTTGTTTCAATTTTTAACTTCGCGCTAAGAAAATTGAAAATTTTCAACAATTCGGAAAATTATTGTTTTCACCCCAATTATCGAAAATCAAGAATTCATTAAATCTTCATGTTCTGAGGTCCCAGGAAGCTATTCTGACTATTTTTACGATGGTGTCCTAACGTATGTGTGTGTGTATATAAACCTTTTATAGCTTCAGAACGGCTTAACCAATGGAAAATCGGTTTATGGTATTCGAAATGGCCCCACTAAACTTAGATTTCCTGAAAATTTGAACCGATTCGGCTGGGTAGAATTTGAGAAATTTCAAAAATAAAATTGTCAAAAAAAAAATTGCTTTGAAATAATTGCGCCGAATGCCGTAAAACGAGTCCAAATTGATTTTTTTTTTTTTTTTTATTTATTTATTTATTTATTTATTTACTCCGCTGTACCTTGCGGTTTTTCAGCCAGAGTTTCTGATTGTTACTGTTATTATTTGTTGTTGATGTGTTTTGTTTTGTTATTCATTACATGGTTGACAAAGCTGATCAAATTAAAAAGTTTTTTTTATGTATTTCGGTTATTGGTTTTTTTATTATTTTCCGTTTTTCTCTTTCGTTTTTAAACTTATTGCATTCGAAAATCGAATGTTAATCATCTGTTTTCTCTTTACAGTCTATACAGATGTCTGTTTCAGCAATTTTAAATCGTTTCATATAGACACCCCATTATATTTCCATGTCCGGTTAAAAATTGAGTGAAGTTATAATCGGTATAAAAATGTTTCATTTGTAGTCTTTCTTCTAAGTTTGGTACTATTTCCCGTGTTACTTTGCCAGTATTTGATTTATCACATCGGAGTTGCTAAAACTTGAATTAATTTTATTAATTTGTTTTCGTAACTCTTTTTTGTCGAAAATTTTTTCTTTTTGTTTCCATGTTTTGATTTGGTTTACAGTTTCTAACTTTAAGTCTATAGGTATTATTCCTGCTATGATGTTGACTGAAGTATACGATATTGTGCGATAACCAGAGATTGTTCCTATTAATATTTTCCTTTGTAATTTTAACAGCTTATTCTTGTCTTTTTCTCGTAAAACTGGAAAATATACTGTAGAGCAGTATTCTGTTATTGATCCAAAAATGGCTTTGTAGAGTACTATTCTATCTTTATATTTGAAACCGAACATATTTGAATATAGTGATCTTAATTTGAAATAAATTTTTTTAATCTTGTCTATTATGAATTCGATGTGTTTTCCAAAATTTAAATTTGTGTCTATGATTATTCCCAAGTATTTTATTTCTTTTACTATTTTTATTTTGTCGTTATTTATGCATAAGTGCTGTTCAATGCAATGTATCATTTCTTCCCTGTCTTGTTTTCTACTTATTAGTAGTGCTTGGGTTTTATTTATGTTGAATTGTAAGCCTAAGTTTTAAATGTTTTTACTCAATTTTTTTATTGTTTTATTTATATTGTAAACTTCGTCCTTTTTATTAATTCCTGCTACTAACATTATATCGTCTGCGTAGCTTATCATATTGCGGTGTTGATTGAAATGCAAATTATGAACTTCGCTCATTGCTATGTTGAAGAGTACTGGCCCTAGAACCGAACCTTGTGGTACTCCTGAGTTGACACTCCTGTTGTATAGGATTTTGTTTTCTTTATTAAATAAACCGATTCTTCTATCTGTTAAGTAGTTACGAATTATAGTTTGTATTGTACCAGATGTATTTTTTCTATTCATTATTTTTAAGATTTCATCAATTTTTATTTGATCAAAATCTTCGGATATGTCAAAGCTGATTAGTAACGTATGTCTTGTTCGTTTTTTATATTTTTCAATGTAATCGCATAACTTTTTTATTGCTAGCTCGGTTGATTTGTTTTTAAGAAAGCCAAACTGATTTTCGTTTAAAATCGCTTTTTCTTTTATTTTTGTATCCAGAAAATTTTTTATTATTTTTTCGTATATTTTACTTAAACCAGACAGTAGCGTTATAGGCCTGTATGATTTCGGATTTGTTAAATCTTTTCCAGGTTTGTTTATTATTTTAATTTTTCCTTGTTTCCAGACGTTTAGGAAATAATTTAGTTCGATACATTTTTGGTAAATAGATTTAAATATTTTTTCGTCTACTTTGTGAAGAAGTTTAATCATCTTGTTAGAAATTTGCTCGTGTCCATTGGCTTTCCTATTGTTCAGTTTTTTGATTATTGTAGTTAATTCGTTTTTATAGTATAAAAAATAAATGCTAAAATAACAAACTAATACGTAAGTAACATACTTACGTATTAGTTTGTTATTTTAGCATTTATTTTTTATACTATAGTTACTAACAAACAGGATGATAAAATATTCTTTAATTAATTCGTTTTCATATATTTGAAGAGTTTTATCTGGCTGAGTCGGTTGCAACTTAAGTGTTCGGTTTGGAAATAATTCAGCAAAAATTATTTTATGTTTTTCAATGTTATCGTGTACGATGCATCCACCGACATTAAAAGCAGGCATGTCTACTCTTTGTTTGGTTTTGTCCATACAGATTTTATACGGCTTGCCCCAGATTGTCGAAGAATTAATCAGTTCTTTCCATTTTTCATGCTTTGATATCTGCAGTTCTTCATTGTATTCTTTTTTCAGTTTTCTAATTTTAATCCTTAATGATTCCACTTTATTATTTGTTTTATTTTTGCTTTTGTATAGTCTCCTTTGTAGTTTTTTCAGTATCTTTTTAAAGCTTTCTAATTTTCCATTCCAATAAGGTGTGTCGCGAATTTTTGCTTTTGTAAGTGAATTGTGGATTAGTACTTTTATTATGTTTGTAAATTCTATGATTTCGTTCTCTAAATCTTCTTTTTTAGTTACTTTTTCAATGTGTTCTATTTTTTGTTTTATTTGAGGTAGAGCATTGATAATTTGTTTTTGAAAGATCTCATAGTCAACTATTAGTGTATTTTCATTTAGTGATTTACTATCTTTCCTTATTGCGAGTTGCAGACATATTGTTAAGTGTTGCGTTACTGAAGAAGGTAATATTTTTATATTTCTGATGTTCTGGCTGATTGTTTCGTGGACAATTATAAGATCAATTACACTGCTCCCATTGTGATTGTTAAAAGTTTTTATGTTATAAGGATTACAAACGCTTAGATCATTGGCAAATAGGAATTCTTCGAATTTTTCTGCTCTTTTCGTATTATAGTTTATATTGTTTAAATTTTCATATATCGTTGATCTAACATTAAAATCACCTAACAGTATTGGTTTTAATTCCTGGAATTGTGTGATTAAATGGTTAATTATAAGAATGTGTGGATCTATACTTTCATTAGGGGAAAAGTAGGACGCAAATAAAATATAATTTCCTATTTTAATTGAAATGATATTTTGAGTTGTTCCTATTATTGACAAGTTTATATTTTTATTATAGGCTATTGCAATATTCGGCTGTGTTATTTCATACTGTTCATTGTTTATTCCATATAGTTTGTTTTTGTAAATATACGGTTCCGGTATTATTATTAAGTCTTGTTCACTATTTGTTAATATTTCGTACTGTTGAATTTTGGTTCTGCCCACATTAAGTAATAATATATTTAAATTACCTTTCATCATGTATTATTTATATGATTATTTTGTTCTTTGGAAGTGTTTAATTGATAAGATAATTTTTTGATAATTTTTGTGAACTGAATTTTTGCTGATCTACTATGTAGGATAGGTTTATTTTCAATTAGCATGTTCATTAAGCCATTTATGTCTTCCGTAAATTCTTTTGCCGTCTGAAGAATATCTTTTTTCCCCTTACACATTCCTACAAATAACATAAAATTATTTAACGAAAGCGGATATTTATCTTCATTTTTCCGGATATTTATTTCTAATGGTTTGAATATTTCTTTTTTTAATATCGATTCATTTTCTTCTTCATCTGCTTTTATGGACTAGTCGCTGTCGTATGTTATTGTTGCCTGTTCTTTTGTTTCTGCTGCATCATCTGTTTTAGCGTTTTGGTCGTTTAATAATACATTGTTAATTTTGGGTTTCTTTTCATTTTTTAATTTATTACCTGACATTATTGATTCGGAAGAATTTGTTGATAGTGCTCTTTTAGCAGCTCCATTTAAGAGTTGCGTTAACGGAAGAGTGGGGAAGTTGATGTCAACGTTTACATTTTTATTGTCATTTATTTTATCACTTACGTTGTTTGAAATGTCTTCGTCTTCTATCGTGTTTGGACAGTTTTTACTAGTATGTCCTTTCTCGTTACATACAAAACATGAAACTGTGTCTGGGGATAGAAATATTCGGTATGTTATTTCTTCGTAGTGTATGAGTACTGTTTCAGGGATTTTTTTGATTTCCTCTGGGTTTATAAAAAATTGCCGTTTGGCATTTAATAAGTGCTCGTATCCTCTCGTTTCTCCCATCCCGTACTTTATAAAAGAGATCGGGGTTTCTGGGTTTACATTATAGTCTTTTTTGAGGATTTCTTCTATAATGTAGTATGGTATAGAAGGACATACATTTGAAATTATTATTCTTTTTTTAGGGTTTATTAGTCTTCTTATATGTATTACGTCGTTATTTATTGTGATTGTTTTGTGCGTGTCTACTAAATAATCTACGAATTGTTTACTGGATAAAAATATTGCAAACCTGTCGCGCGACATTCGTGATATATATTTTAAATTTTGAGGTTCTACGATTTCTCCTATTTTAATAATGTAATCTTTTTGATTGATTCCTTTCGGTATATTAAAAACTATTGCTTGTTCTTTTGATGGGAAATTAAAAGCTGATGCTGTTTTAGCGTAACTGTTAGCATTGTTGTTTGTGTAGTTAGTATGTGAATTGTTGTTACCTGATTTCTGTTGGATTTGTTTACCTATATATGAAGATGTTTCTTCTGATAATAGTGGTGACGGTAATATTATTGATGACGATTGCTGTTGATGTGTTGGTAAAGTTGGTGTGGGAAGTTGCTGAGGGGTTGATAAGTCGATGGCTGTATCAGGCGGTGTTACCGCCATAATACTGTTAACGTCCGTAGTCCGCACTAGACAAAACTACACACTATCGCGAAAGATAAAGATAAAGACAAAATACGTAATTCCGTGTATTCAACTAACGAGAAAACGTTTATTACAATAAACGCATGAACACACGACCGAACTATCACTCTTTTAATTGGAAACGTTGTTTGTTTTTTATTGATAATCTACACGGACATTGAGATGTTCACAACTTTTAGCTTTTTTATGTATTGCATACTTGGTTTAATATATTTCTCTCATAATTTGGATCACATTTGGTTACGGGTGAATAAACAGACGATAATCCGAATGATCGATAAATCTGACAAAATCTATTCTTATGCGGATGGTGAATTGGAAGAAATTCGAAAATCTCGGAATCGCATTCAACAAGCAAGAATACAGCGTAATTTTACCATTATAATATTATTGTTAACTATTCTAGTTTTATCGATACAACTATGGAATCTGATATGTTTTTATAATCTACATGACAATTTAGAATCGTATGAAAATTTTATCCCATACCAATATCGGTACCCATATAAAGTTAATACATTAGTTCGTTATTATATCACTTACATTCTGGCGATTTCTATTACGATTCCTCAAGTATTCTGCTCGATATATAGCAAATGTTTCTTCTACTACTTTGGCGAAATTATTCATTCCGAGTTGGAGGACCTGATAACTGCTCTGGAACAAATCGATATTTTAGTGAAATCCAGAACTCAGCATTTGGAACCGGATCCAACTTTAATATGTGAGGATATTGAACGATACTATTTGGAGTACGACAGATGGGTGGAAGCACGCGATGTGGTTTATTACGATTTGGTTATTCAGTGTTATCAGCATTACAGAGCTTTGGCACAATTTATTAAAGATTTCGAAGATGCCTTTAGTTGGATTGTACTAATAGCGTATGCTTCGAGTTATGTAGTTTCGATTCAGTATTACCATTACATAATACTCTATTATAAAATATTTTCCACCGTGTTTAACTTAACATTGAATCTGATTTACGAAGGTGCGACAATGTTCTGTTTTGGTCGTTGTGGCCAACGACTGTTTGATTTGAATGAACGGTTTGGCGCTGCACTCTATCAAACAGCATGGCACGATAAGTCATTGAGAACTCAGAAAATGGTATACACAATTTTACTGGTTACTAGTTGGAGATTCGGCATATCGTATACTCGTGAATTTGTGTTGCGTCACGAATTTTTTATTACTACGATGAAATCAATCTACGATATGGTGACATTTTTTTTAAGCGCCGTGTTGATATATTGAAGTTTTTCTATTAGGAATTGCATCGGTGACTTCAAGACCAATACAGTGATCAGGGGCAATCAGATTTCAAATATTTCTCGCTGCATTGGTGTGGTTTTGCTTTCTTTCTAGTATTCTATTTATGTGAGCTTATTACATCGAATGATTAACTAGTGATACGGGAAGAATTATAAAAAGTTCTGTGAATGTTATATTTTATTTTTGCTGTGTTAGGCTGATCTTTCTAATGATGTGGAACTTTTACAGTTTATATAAGCACGTTTCGAATTAACTGAATTTTAAAACAAAAAACATATTTATGTACTTATATAGTCGTCGCGACAGCCTAGTTGCCAGAGCACTTGATTTCTGTTACGGAGGCCACGGGTTCGATCCCGGGCGGCGACAGAACTTATTACAAAGAATTAAATTAAAATACTCGCTAATAATCACGTGGAAGGCAATGGAAAACTACCACATATACCATCATATGCGCGCTAGGTCAATACACGACAGACACACGCTGGATTGCACTTGTAGCGCGATAACAAGCGACTGCAATCAGTTCCGGGTATGGTCTTGCGTGCGTACACTCGCGTTGCGTATAGCAATTGCCATGAACGTTGCCTATTCTGTACAACTAGAATGTACATATAGGTGGTCACGACGCTCGGAATTGAGCGATACAACTGAGAAGAATGTACTTGTATTTATGTTTGATTGCTTTAAGTACATACTGCAATGAATTCACTGTGCTCAAAATAATTTCGTTGCGCACATACACACACACACACACACATATATATATATATATTGTATGTACACTTAATTCATTACATATCAGTGTGCATCCTTAAAGTTTTTTTATTTATTTTATGTTTTTAACAATAGATTAGGGGGATCGCATTATATTTATAGTTCTTGTACGAATCATTTAATGATTTTTAAGAAATTCGCTTGTCACTCGGTGTAGTTATTTAAAAATTTTATTTCGTTCTGCTAGAAAATAGACTGTACCCGGCATTACTTTCAAAATATTTTTGTTATTAACATACATAATATAAATAAATTAGGAAGAACCTTTATTTATGTACATAATGCTGTTTTAGTAATTAGTTCATTTGATTCTCACACTTTACAAATTTTGGTCCAGTCTGATGTGGGCAAAATTAATAATTGAATTCATAATGATAGTTTAAAAGCAAATGATTTATTCCGGTATTACTCAGGTGATTTGAAGACAGGATTGGAAGAGAAAGTATTTACAACATGAAGTACTTCAGAATATATATATATATATATATATATATGGCAACAAATTATCTGAATTTATACATTTGCATTTTGCAGCATGAGTTTTAGATGAACAAACTTTTTGTAACATAATTTAACACAGTTCTGATTTCGTGAGAGCTCTTTAAGCTATATGTTCTCCCCCTTCCCTTCACTCCTGTGACTTTATTACTTTTTGTATACGCTTTCGGTACTTCACAATAAATGTGACAACGAAATATATATTTATGTTTTGTAGCACGAATGCGTGAGTATGAAGTGAGGTGTAAAGTAAGCGACCATAATGCCATCTAGTGGCGTTGTAATTGGACCAGTAGACCGCGATTTTACTGTCGTTATTTAATACTATTATAAAAAAGTACTAATGCAATAATCAAAAATATTATTAACCAGTACAATAACAAATTTATTGTTTCATGTTCTCTCACTGTTCATAATTAAAACAGATGTAAAGTACATAGACTATAATATATAATATTTAAAAAATTTGACGATGATTTTAAATAATAATATGAATATAAAGATAAGTAACATATTTTAAAATTATATATTAAAAAGTGGGTTATTGTTGTTTGGGATTTGGCCGTTTAATACATTACTTTTATGTTTATTATGTAGTAATTTTCAGCTATATTCATGAATTGTATTTTAGCTGATGATGGGTTATGCCCAAAAACGTTACTAAGTAAAAAATTTATTTTATTCTTATATTGTTTGTTATAATTGTTTATTATATCAGTTATTATTAACTTATTATATTTCTATATTTAACAAACAGAAATGGAAAAAGATTCTTTATTAATAAAGTTATTTTTATTTTTTTTTGTTCCATTAATAAATGGCTATTTTTTTTTTAAATTAATTTTTTTATTTTTTAGTCTGTACTTTTTACTATGTATTTCAATAAAAAACAATAAATTTAGAATTGTAGTTTATTTTGCTTTATTAACACGCTTTTATTAGCCTGACCTGTATGTAAGTGTGTAATATGTAAGTGAGTAATCAAATTTTACAAATCAATTTTCACTGACTTCCCGACGTCTGAATAATTTGAAAATTTATACATGTATTAATTTTGGATGACAATTCAATAATTTCACAATTTTTTCCTAATGTCCTGACCAGAATCATCAGGAAAAAAAGAAAAGCAGTAACCCCTTCTACAGGTTACAAACATGATGGTAAGTGCGGTGTCCTTTGTTTATTAAAAACTTGATATGGTTCGAAACTTATTTCACAGATGTCTCTAAGTCATTTTCTTTACGTGCTTTTTATTTTATTAAACTTGATAGTCGGACCGAGGACGAATCGGAGAAATTACAAGTCGAACATAAAAAGGCTATATATTTGTGTGTTTCAATAGGAGAGAAGGAAACAACCGTCAAATAGCCGGATGGAAACAATTAGAGATTTTGCGACACTTCAGTGATAATAAATGTTAAATAAAATTATAGCTTAAAAAAACTAAAAAAACACACTTTTATAGCAATGTGAACTAAAAAGTAAAAAATAATTTTTAAATATAAAGATAATATTCAACACTGATGAAAACCTCCCAAGCCAATATATTTTAAGTTTTTCTAATAAGCTCAAAATGAGAATAAAGTAATTCACACAACAAATTAACTTTAATGTAAAAGAAAGCGAGGGGTGCTTACTACGTTTATAAAATAATTCGCCCTACAAATAGTTAAAAAAGAAAAGAAAAGGTATAAACAATTGATATCAAAAGCACCCCACACTTTCTTTTACATTAAAGTTAATTTGTTGTGTGAATTACTTTATTCTCATTTTGAGCTTATTAGAAAAACTTAAAATATATTGACTTGGGAGATTTTCATCACTGTTGAATATTATCTTTATATTTAAAAATTATTTTTTACTTTTTAATTCACATTGCTATAAAAGCGTGTTTTTTTAGTATTTTTAAACTATAATTTAATTTTTCACGTTTTAGTTCTTATTGCTCTATACAAGACTGTTTTTTTAGTTTTTTTAAACTATAATTTTATTTTATTCAATATCTTGATTATAGAACATTTACAGAAATTTGTGTTACATTTTATTATTAAATAATGGATCGCATTCTTTCAATTATATTGTCTTTTTCATACAATACATACGGAATCCTCAGCACATAAAACACAATGTTTGACTAATAGCGATTTTTCCATTGATATATCACATGACTGAAAAAAAAAAAATATCGTTTTGAAATTTTCGAGCTTTCGGCGCCCCAAAGGATACGCATTTTTTTAACCTTGTTCAAAATTTTTAGCCATAAAGCTAAGCCATAAGCGGCGGCTACACGTCATTTTTTGCGCTTTTTTAAACTTTTAGCAAACTTCCAATGTTTTGTTAAGAAAATAAAATACGAGTTTGCTCCCGACAAATAGCATTCTTTCCAACAGTATATTATACGCCCGGAAAAATAAAATATTTTTTTTCGAAAGTTCTAGCTCTCGAAGCGCCGAAGGGCTAATTTTAAAGTTGGAAACCTAGATGTTTCAAACCAAAGAAATATACGTACATGTGCATATTTAAAACCTTGTTCAAAACTTTTAGATATAATACTCACGTCGCAAAGAGGGAGCTGCATATTAGATCTCGCGCTTTTTTGAACTTTTCGTAAACTTCGAAAGTTTCATTTAAGAAATAAAATACGGTTTTGTTCTCGACAAATAGCGATCTTTCCAATCACATGCCCGAAAAAAAAACATATTTTTTTCTAAAATTTTGAGCTTTCGGGGCCCCGAAGGTCTAATTTTAAAGTTGGAAGCCCAGATGTTGCATAATATTGTATTGTCGACTATAACAAGCATTTCTGCAATAGGACACTTTTTTAATTCATCGGGAAGTGGGTGAAAAATCGTTCGCAAGATTCCCCGCAGACAGCCAGACAAAATGACAGACAGACTGACAAAGCGAGTTAAATAAAAGGCTATAAAAATATATCCTTATAAGTAAAGTTCAAATTAAATAAAATAGAACCGAAATAATTATACACGAATAGAAACCAAATACGGATACGAAGAAATCAAAAATTAAATAACGAAACGACGAATAATCATTACCAATACACAGAATAAACCCGATTCTGTTCAACGGATATCCGCGGCGCAACTAATTTTAGGAGTCCTTGAATAAAGACATCGGACCACTAAATTTAATTACAATACGAATTTAAACAGACGTTAACACAACCTAATCTATATGTATAAAAAAGAAAACTGAAAATCTACGCGACTAAAACACGCACAAAACCCGTCGGAGAATTTCATACGCGCAACACTCGCAACTACCTGTTATAGACTAACTGACCCAAACAAAAAATTGCCAAGCCGTCTAAACAAAAATCGACGCCGTCTCTTAGAAAATGGTCATTCGTTTATAGGGGCGCTAGTACAGGAGTGAGTTTAATTTATGAAATAATGCGAGACATATTTACATATCCAAAATAACGATATTAAATAATTCCTATCTTTCCAAGATAAACAGCGCATAATTATTTGCAGCCGACAAAAATAAACGTAAAGTGAGAATAGGATAAAAGAAAATAAACCGGGTGAAATGAAAATAAAAGCGAAAGGTAAATCAGAACAGCCGACAAGAAGCTTTTTTAGAAAAATCTGTGACGAATCGGATATAGAAAAATTAGAAAATTTTATGGACGATAAAACCGAAAAATGTTCATTTGGATAAATTAATTATTTCACTTTTATTTTTTATATCTATGGGGCAATTGTCTGACAGTTTGATTATGACGCCAATGCCAACCAGGAAATAATATGAAACAGGAGTGGTAACTCCTCATGATACAAGTATTTTTCTAGGTTATTTTGAGTCAGTATTTTGCTGTTTCCACACAGTCCTGTTAACCTGTGACTGTTTTTTTTTTTTTTTTTTTTTTTTTTGGGAACGCCAACCAAGGGCAATGACCCATCATCAAAGAATTACGAAAACAGGATTAAATTTTGATATATAAAGAAATAGAGGAAATGAACTCCGCTAAGATTGGAACAACATCTGGTGAAGGAAAGGAAAGTATGTAGGAAGCACAAAAAGGAGTAGGTAGTTTTAGGTGGAGAAGCTTAGTGTAGAGGAGGGAACGCTGCTGTACAAGAAGAGAGCATTCAAAAAGGATATGATTTGCATCACAAACACAGTCATGATCCGAGGGATGAAAATTACAGTATGGGGAAGAAACAATAGAAAAACGAAAGAGAGAGGAAGGAAGACAATTATGGTTGAGACGAAGACGTGTTATGGAGGAAATAACGGAACGACTGAAACCAGGGAAATCAGCAAACCAGGAACGTGATGAAGGAAGAGGTTGCAAGAGTTTGTAAAAGGAATGAGGATTGGAAAAGGAGGTAATGTAGGTATCCAACCATGATTTGAGGTGTGCTCGTTTGGATGGAAAGAGGATATTATTGGCAGGAAATTTATTGACAAATTTGCCGTTATAGGAAGCAGAGCGAGCAAACGAGTCAACTAGGTTGTTGCCTGCGATGCCGCTATGACTGGGAATCCAAAGAAGATCGATTTGAATGGAACGAACTAAGAAGAGATTTGCAATTAAGGAACGAATGGAAAGGATAATGTAGTCGCATGAAGAGGATGGAAAAGGGGAGGATATAGCCTGAAAGACGCTCATGGAGTCAGAACAAATAAGGTATTTATTATTATAGGAGGAAAGTGCAATGAAGAGAACAGCACGGAGTATTGCATACGTTTCTGCAGTGAAAATGGAACAGAAGGAAGGAAGTTTATAAAGTTCGTAGTGTGGAAGAGAAGAAATAAGAAAGGAAGCTCCGACCCCCTCATCGCTTTTGGAACCATCCGTAAAGAGGACAGACGAAGAAGGAAATAGAGTCCTCAAAGCTGCGTTGTACTCGCTTAAAGCGATAGAAGGCGAATATTTAGTATGAGAAGGAAGGAAAAACAAATTAGGAGGATATAAAAAATCTATAAAGCTGAATGTAAAGAACGGGAGTTTATGATATGAGTAGATAAATGAAGAATAAGGAGCAAGACGTCGAGAGACATGAGAAAGAATAGGAATTTTCAGGGGAGAAAACCGCCAATTGGCCAGGATGTAGGAATAAGCAGAAACTAATTTAGAAGACTTAATAGGAAGACGTTTTATGAGGAAGCGATCCCCAAGAAAGGATCTACGAATGTGTAAAGGATGAATTTGGCTTCTGAAAGTACTGCAGGAATGGGGGAGGATTTCAGAACACCGAGGCAAAGACGAAGACATGAATTTTGGACTTTATCGAGTTTGGAAAGAAGATGTTTAGGAGCATTGCCATAAATGAAGGAACAGTAATCAAGTTTGGAACGAATAGTAGATTTATATAGAATAAGAAGAACACTGGGGTCGCCACCCCATTTGTGTGGAGAAAGAGCCTTTAATAAATTAGTTCTCTTAAGACAGGAAGTATATAGGTAGGAAATATGTTCGCGAAAGGATAAACGACTGTCTAGGAAAACGCCAAGATAGCAGAAGGACCTAACTAATGGAATAGATAAATTGTTCAAAGAGACATTAATTAAGGAAGTATTATAGGGACGAAAGGAAAAAACCATACAAACAGATTTAGAGGATGAAATGGTTAGATGGATGTTGGATAGAGCGGATTCAAGCAAGTTCAACGAATTATTGATTTCATCTTTAGCAGAGAGGATGGAAGTTGAGGAGTAATAAATAAGAATATCATCCGCGAAAAGGAGTGTAGAGGCTGAGACGGGAAGAGAAGCTATTTCAAGCGAATAGATATTAAAAAGAGTAGGACTCAAACATGACCCTTGAGGAAGGCCACGGAATACACATCTAGAGCCAGAGAAGGAAGGAGTGGAAAGATAAATGGTTCTACTTTGAAAGAGCTGAATTATCAGGGAAGAAAGTTGAACAGGAATGCCAATAGAAATCATCTTATTTTTTTAAGGTATGGAAGATGAACCTTATCGAAAGCAGAAACTACATCAACAAAGGCAGCGATCGTGTATTTTCTTTCGAGAAGAGCTTTATATATGTCAGAAAGAAAAAGGCTGATGCAGTCAGAAGGACCAAGACCAGGACGAAAACCGAACATATTGTAGGAGACGAGATTATTATGTTCCAGCCACCAAACAAGGCGCCGGTTTAGCATACTCTCGAATAGTTTTCTTAAACAAGGAGCCAAAGAAATGGGTCGAAAAGAATTTGGAATTTTCTTAGGAATTGGGATAATTATAAATGAATTCCAAATAGGAGGTGTGACTGTTACAAGCGTACCGGTTTTACGAGCTAAATTCTTTATTTTGACCTGATTGATGATTTTAAATGATGAGAATGAAAAAAAAAAAAAAAAAAAAAAAATAAAAAAAATGATGAGAATGATTTTATGAGGAATACGATTAAAAGTGATAAAAGTAACTTGTGTGTTCGCGTTAGTTTCGCTCTTGCTACGATCAGCTGATAAGAAGAAATTAACGGTGAGATCGTTTTATTTTATTTTCTGTTATCGTAGCTGATAACGCCGGACTAACCATTATCGCTTCGAACGTTTAATTAACAATCGTCGATCTTTATTCATACTAGCCGGTTTTCGTTAAACCGGCGGTAGTGTATAACTACCTAATATTCTCGTACTCGGATGCGGGTTTAATACATCATGTCGTCAAAACCGAAAAAAGATACCAAATCCGATATTAGCAAAACTGCAAGCAACAAAATGACCGCGAAGCCGCCAAAAAACAAAGCATTCTCACTTACCAGTTCGACTTTTCCAAATCTACCCAACAATGAATCAAACACAGACATATCTACAAAATCCAATACTACAACTTCCACAACAGACCTACCTACTACGTCAAATCCAACGAACCAGCAAACATCATCCGCGTCTTACGCAGGAATTGTCAACAAAGAACCAGTCTTAGACAAAACTCACGCAATTGTGATCCCCACTATCGATGGCGTCCGACAGCTTGAATATGTTGAAAAAATCACTGAATTTGTCAACCCTCAGCAGATTAGAGCAGCCTACCGCATGTCGAACCAAAGATTCTGTATCTTCTTCACCTCGAAACAAATCGTGGACAACATAGTCGACCAAAACCGAGTTTTAACGATTAATAACCAAACGATTAACATCCGTCGCTTAATTAATCCAGCCAAACGCATTATCATCTCCCATGTTTGTCCTAGCATTCCAACCGGTGTAATCGAGGACGAATTAAAAAAACATAATATTATTCCTGTATCGCCCATCACCACAATGCGAGCCGGATTTGCGTCATCTGCTCTAGCCCATATTCTGACAAACAAAAAGCAATTTTATGTGTCCCCGGAGTCAGTTGAGCTTATTCCCGACTCCTTAGTAATCACTCACGATGACACCACCTACCGAATTTTTTTAGCGGAAGAAGGCTCAATATGCTACCGATGTAAGCGTAAAGGCCACCTAGCAGCCGAATGTCCAGATCTGTTAATTTTCGAAGATACAGCTCAATCTGCTATTGATTGTACAATTCTGCCCTCCACTGAGGGATCTAAAGATGAAGCTCGAATTGACGTCCAGCCCATCGATAAAGAATATTCTACAATCACTCCGATCCCGCCATTCAAACGAACGGTCTCTTCTTCCACTTCTTCATCATCTATCGAAACAACATCAAGAAAAATACCAGAAAAACCAACACCTAAGAAGCTGAAACCAGCCGAAGACAAAAATGACAATTTAGTGGAAACAATTAAGGTGGCCAAAGAAGAATTGGAGGAAAACGCTGATCGTTATGATGTTACGCCAGAGCAGTTCGAAGACATCATGCTTGCTATTCTCACTGAAACGAATTATGTTGAAGCAGTTAGACAGATGGATATAGATCCTAAAAAAATTGTTAACTCATTACCCATCCTGAAGAACTTTATAGTAGGACAAGGAATCAAAAACAAGTTAACCAGGCTGGTTAACGCACTGATTAGTAGCACCTCTGGCTCAGAAACAGATCTAACGAATCATGAGTAAAATCCTACAGTGGAATATTAATGGTGTATTCTCGCACCTAGCTGAGTTACAAATGCTGATAGCTCAACACCAACCACCAGTGATATGCATCCAAGAATCCCATTTGAAACCTAATCAGTGTTTTTCTATTCGTAGTTACAAACCATTTCGATTCGATGATACCTCTCACTCAATAGCAGCTGGAGGAGTTTTAACCTTGATACATGATTCTATTCCACAAGTGATTCCGCTTTCAATTACCTCCGATATTCAAACAGTTACTGTTACAACAGCACTCTCAACAATTCACCGTAAACCCATCACAATATGCAATATTTACATCCCACCAAACCGGCAAACCTCACTATACGACTTTGAGGAAATTATAAATCAGCTACCACAGCCGTTTATTCTTCTTGGCGATTTCAATGCACACAGTTATACGTGGGGCTCCAGATATCAGAATTCCAGAGGAAATCAAATTAATAACCTACTTATCAATAACCCTAACATCGTTTTAATAAACAAGGGGGATCAACCAACTCACATTGATGCAAAAACAGGGCGTTTTTCGTCAATCGATCTTACGCTGATCTCCGTCGATCTTATCGATCAAATTGACTGGCAAAGCCACACAGATCTTTGCGATAGCGACCACTACCCCATCTTCCTGGTATACAACGTACCCAGCTTTCAATCGTCGCGGTGTCGAAAATGGAAGATAAAGGAAGCCAACTGGCCAAGGTTCACCGAGGGCACCGAAATCCACTCCAGACATTTCGATGATGTAGAAGAAGATGTCGAATTTTTAACAAAAAAAATCATTGAAGCTGGACGTCTAGCTATACCCTTGTCCTCGTCCAGTCCGTCGTCAAATAAACGGGTTCCTTGGTGGAACAATAATATTGCAAAGGCAATAAATCTCCGTAAAAAGACATTGAGAGTACTAAAAAGATACAACTCAATAACGAACCTTATTAATTATCGCAAACGACGTGCACATGCACGTTCTCTCATTAGAGCAGCCAAAAGGAAGTGCTGGCAAGATTTTACCTCATCTATTAATCAGCAGGTACCCATTTCCGCTGTGTGGAAGAAAATTCATCTGATCAATGGGAAAAACTATAAGGAAACCATCTCCGCTTTATTCAAAGACGGTTTACTTATTACCAACATTAACGAAATGGCCGACATGTTAGCTTCCCACTTCTCCGCCGTATCGTCTAATTTGAACTATTGCGAAGAATTTATGCGTTATAAACAAAGGACAGAAGCCATTCCATTGAGCTTCGGTTCCAGTAACGAGGAAGAGTACAATTGTCCCATATCGCTAAGGGAACTAGAACATTGTATCCAATATTATGTCCATGATTCCTCGCCAGGTCCGGACAACGTTCATCCTGTTATGTTAAAGTATCTACATCTATCGGCTAAAGTATATTTATTACATATCCTGAACAGATTGTGGAATGAGGGAATATTCCCTACGAGATGGAAAATAGCCGTAGTAATCCCAATATTAAAAAAAGGAAAAGTAAAAACCGAAGCATCTAGCTACCGGCCTATCGCGTTAACAAGTACTCTGGGCAAACTATTGGAAAAAATCGTTCAAAAAAGGTTAATCTGGACCCTCGAAATGAACAATATATTTACTCCTCACCAATATGGATTCCGAAAATACCGCTCAGCAATTCAAGCTATCGTAAATCTCCAACTCAAGGCTCAGAAAGCATTTACTAATCGTGCTCACTTATATGCTGTCTTCTTTGATCTTCAAAAAGCGTATGACACGGTATGGAGATATCAGGCCCTTACGAGCCTGCATAAAGCAGGAATCCGTGGTCGCATGGCTAGTCTTATCCAAAGCTTTCTAACGAACAGGCAAATCAGAGTTCGGTTAGGGGACACTTTTTCGCAGCTGTTTTCCATGGAAAATGGGGTGCCTCAAGGATGTGTCCTTAGCGTAACACTTTTTCTATTAGCCATCAATGACATCCAGCTAGCCGTTCGAGCGCCCGTACAGTTTAGTCTGTTTGCTGATGATTTGACGATAACATTTCAATCCTTTTCACCTACCAGAGCAAGCAAAGTCATGCAGCGATGTATTAACGAACTCTCCGAATGGGCGTCTGCGCGAGGCTTCAAATTCTCTGCGGAAAAGACAACATGTGTAGATTTTCATCGGACCACTAAATACTGTCAACGGCCTCGAATTTTCCTGAACAGCGTAGAACTGCATTTCCAAGAGGAGGTACGCTACCTTGGAGTGACAGTCGACAGCAAGTTCCTATGGAACGCACACATCAAGGATCTCAAGAAGACATGCATTAAAGCTCTTGGTATATTAAAGCGGATCAATAATAAAAGTAACGGAGGCGACCGGAAAATGTTATTATTGCTATATCAATCGTTAATCCGGTCTAGATTAGAATACGGTTGCCAAGCGTTCAGTTCGGCGGCTCGGGGTCTATTGTCATCCTTAGATTCTATCCAACATTCAGCTATCCGAATAGCCACTGGAGCCTTTTGCACTAGTCCTACAGCCAGTCTTAATTGTGAATCCGGACAGCTGCCCCTATATTTCAGAAGGGAGATCCTAACAGCTAACTTTTTGACTTCCACTCTTGTCAATTCAAACCTTCCGATCAATGAGCTCCTTTTCAACTCCCAACAACAGAGTCAGACTACTCTGCGTGTTCCTAACTGTGCAACTAACATCAAAAATAAGTTTGAATCTCGTTTTCCTCAAATTAGAAAATTTATTCTCGATCCTCCCCTTGCTCCAGTGTACACTAACCCTCCTCCTTGGCTTTTTCTAACCCCAGATATCAATCTCAACTTAATCCATCTACCCAAATCCATATATCCCGACTACATCCTTCATCAATACATTACTTTCGAAACTGTCAAATACGTTGACTACATCTTCTGCTTTACGGATGGCTCAAAATCCACTGGCCATGTTGGATCAGCCTTTTTTGTTCCTCCTACCACCCATCGCTTCCGGCTTCCAAAATCCTGCTCTGTATTTTCGGCTGAATCTTTCGCCATCTTCAAGTGTCTTGAGTTCCTCTCCTCCGCTCCACCTCTTTCTAAATACCTCATCCTTACTGATTCACTTAGTGTTCTAATGTCCCTCTACAACTTTTACACAGATAATGCAATTGTACAACGCATCCTTCTCCTTCACGATCTCCTTATTCGATCCCAAATTTCTATATCTTTCATGTGGATCCCCAGCCATATTGGTTTCCCTGGTAACGAGGCCATCGACCGAGCTGCTAGGGAGGCATCCCGGCTTCCAGCCATATCCTCGTACTTCTCTTCTACCAGCGATATGAAATCCTTCTTGAAATCCCTTATAATTAAATCCTGGGAACACGTATGGAGTTCTAGTCAACAAAAAAACCTTTTCCTTGTTAAACCTGATCCTCTATCTCAGATCCCCCTTCCATTTCGTTTAAGGAAGAAAAATATTATTCTTACCAGACTTAGGATTTCCCACTCCCGCCTGACCCATTCGTATCTCCTACAGCGCACCGATCCCCCTCTTTGTCCTTTTTGCCAAAGAACCCAGCTTTCCATTCCCCATTTACTAACATCTTATCATTCCCTTATAGCACTTAGAGCCCAGCATGGCCTCCCCCCTTCCTTATCACAACTCCTAGCTGATTCTCAGTGTCATATCCACAGTGCGTTCCAATTCCTTCATTCCCTTAACCTCCTAAATTCAATTTAGTATCCCTTCCGTTCCCTGGGCGCATATGGCCCGTTTGTGCAGTCGGCGCCTGTACCGTTTAATGTAATAATAATAATGATTTTATGAATGAGAAGTAAATTTTTCTCTGGCAACAACGCATCTTATCACTATATGGAATTGTAGATGAAATAGGAAACTCACGAGCAATTTTAGGAAATGATTATTCAACATATTGAAAATCGAAATCAGTTCGAGTTTCCCTGAACATATGGCATACCACAGGCCCGTGTCCAGAATTTTAGAAATTGCATATTTATTTTATAATACATTTTTCACTAATATTCGTACTATTAATAACTTCCATCATTTTGATTTATATATTAATAATTTACATAAATGAATTACCCCGTACATGAACATTAATAAAAATTACATATGTTATTAATTATATTCGTAATAAAATTTTTTTTGCATAAAATATTAATGAAGTACCTAAAAATATAGAGCATATTTTTTCTTTTTTCTTTTAAAAGTAGGTAAGAACACCCTAAAAAATCATCAATATTTATTTTAAATTTGTGATTTTTTTCAGATTTTTTTTGTATTTGTAATGACTATTTCAGTTCTCATGGGGGGGGGTTAACCCCCTCGTGGAAACGGCCTTGGCATACCTCACATAAAGATAATATTTTCACATTCTGATATTCACTTATCCGATTTGGAGCAAAATTATTATCCCTTCGTAAATACGTATATAATTTTTTTAAATTCATAGCAAAAATCTCACGCGATATCTAGATAAAGATCTATTTATTCCATTTAGTTGTACATATTCGTTGATAATTTCACCGTGCATTTTTTACACGGTTAATGTTACTGGTATTATTATACTAGATTAATTAAATAAGTAAATCGATTTAAATCAGTGGCGGCTCATGACAAGTAAATCTGGGGGGCTCTAATGTAAAATTACAATAACTTGAAAAGTGTAATGACATCAACTTACCTTGGTTTTTTGTCCACATTTTAAACTAAATAAAACTAGTTTAATGCATTCAAGTTCTGATTTAATTAAAAAAATATGTGAATGCATTTTGTATTTAGATTGAAATTTATTAAATAATATTTTCTAATCTTTTCCTTATATAATGTACAATCCTTTGCGTTGAGTAAGTTTCACTGTTTACGTGCCAAAAAAAAAAAAAAAAAAAAAAAATTACATGTAGCATAATTTTATGGAATAAGGTAAGCCAAAATATAAAATCCGGGTCTTCTAAGGTTCTTCGTAAACTATACGCTTCCTTGCATGTAATATTTTTATTACATTTTTCTTCTAGTTCTTCGAAATATTCTATTAATTTTTCTCGATTTTCATAAACAATATTCACTGTACGCATATTATGGTTCCAACGTGTAGTGACTGTTCTAGGTAATTTCCGATTTACAATTTCTTGCACTACATCACATCTATGAGCAGAATTTGAAAGAAAAAGCTTGCTATAATGGACAAATTTGAAAACAAGATTTTAATTTTAGAATCCTGGCTTGTTGCTTTTTGCGTAATTAAATTCAACTGGTGCGCATAACAATGAATAAAATGGCAGTATTTATATTTATTGTTTTATCTTCGCCTATACGCCATTTGTAGAGCCGCTCATTACATTTGCTCCATCGTAAGTTCCAGCAATAAGCTTAAAAGGTTAGTCTCGAATTAATTTATCTAATTCAGTTTCTAAAATATTGAACGTTTGAAAAATCACCGTAAAACAAGTGTCGACAAAAAGCAGTGCTTCTTGCATTCAAAAGTAACACCTATATCGCAAAATGTATTATTTAAAGAAGAAAAGCAAGGATAGAAATAGAACAAAAAAAAACAGCAAATTAATACAGTGTGCTTCACCGGGTAAACGGACGACGCGACGCGCGATGCGGATCTATTGTTAAAACCGGCTATAATCACGTGTAAAATTGACGAGGGCTCACTTTTCGAGAGCCCACAGACGCCTTCAAGTTACGCTCGGGAAACTTCGGCTTTATTCGTTTTTCGTGTGTATTTCATATGCGGTTTGGAGGCTCAAATATTCTGAGCCCACGTACTACATTATTGGTTGCTAATATCATGTGACCAAAAAATCAGCTGTTAACGACCTTGACGGTATACTATACTACGAGTAGATCGTACAGTTCCAGCGCAGTAAGCATGAACCCGATAACTGTTAGTAGGTGTTTCTGCTGTTCGTTTAACAAATCGCGCCAAATGCGGATATTTTTAAAATACGCTCTTGCAAAAAAAATTATTTTAAAATTAAAAATTCTACTCTATAACACTGATTTTTTTTCTTGAAGTAATTAAATAATATGTATTTTTTGAAAACTCATACAGGGAGGCTCGCGCCCTTGAGCCCCCTAGGACGAGCCGCCCCTGATTTAAATACTATTTTAAGCAATAGAGGGAATATAAATTTAGTACATAGTGTAATTACAAATAAAAAAATCGTGACAATAGAAATAACGCGACAGTGTAAGTATTAGGCATGTATTGCGAGAAAATTTTGTTCTGAGTTTGAAAACAAACTTAGGGGCAACCGAAATATGTTTTTGTTGTTATTCATTTCATTTATTTTGTCTTCTTTATTTTATTTCCAATATTTGATATGTAATATATTAGTGTGCATAGTACCGTTCATTTTGCTCGTTTCATTATTAGTTTGTTTACTGTTAATTTTATTTACATTTTTTAATTATTTCTTTTCTATTGTATAATGTTTTTAATTTAGTCTCGTTTAAATTTATTTCTTCTGTTTCTTCTCGGCCGCCTTCACGATTTCCTGATCAACTGAACTTTTTGTTACAAACAACTCTTTTCAGGGCTACTTTTGTGTTACTTTACTGAAATATTTTTTGTTATATTTTATTGATTGTTTTATTCTGTGCGCGATGCAAATATGTCCATTAAATGCATGCACAAAAAAAGTAAGTGCTTAACATTAACTTTCTGCAGTCGGCATCGAATTTAAATTGCAACAATAATTAAAAACTTATTAATGACTACATATAATAGTATATAATCATTCGTTTTCTGTGGGCGCTGAGTAATGAACATTTACTCCACTTTGATTTGTTGCCGGTTCCGAAAAGTTAATGTTGAAGAATAATCCACAAGATTGTTAAGTATATTACATTAAAATATTAATTACCTTTTATCTAATTATTTTTTACATTTAGTACATTTGTTTTTTTTAATTTTTACAACAAACCTTAAGGTCGGTATCACTTTTTTACCGGCGCTGTGTTTTATATAGCTGTGGTGCTTGGTGGCTCTAACTGCTTTTTAAACATTCCCCGTGTTTTTTCTTCCCTAATTATTTGTAGCCAGATTCCATTGTCCGCTTGTACTGTGGGCTCTGTAATTGCAGATGTGGCCATGGTATGGGGCAGTTAACTCCTTTTGCTCTTACCTTCGGCAATGTCATTCCTTTTCTTTCAGGATGCATATGTTTGGCATTTTTCGACATTGATTGTCATTGTTTCTCCATCCTTGGTATAGCGTTCTTTGTTCGATTCCATTCGTTGTTACTCCTAATTGCTGCTATGCACACGTGTTGATGGGTAATCGTCTATTATTGGCAAGCCCAGGGAAAAACCCAAACAAGAAAAAAAATAAATAAATACCGGTGATACACTTCTGCATGAACAAAGAATCATTAAAATCCGTCTGTAGAGTTATACGTAATTAAATATAAAATAAATAAATAAATAAAAAAAAAAAAACGCGACTGACACATTACCTTTGTTTGGTTAGTCGGTAATAAGAAGCTATGTTACACTAAAGTTTCATTACAAACGATAAAAAATTGATAATTAATAAAGATTATAATAATATATTATAATTAAAAATATAAAAGGAACAAATATTTTTTTCATGAATATCGTAGTTTAGCAGTCTTTTTACTAGATAAAATGAGAAAGGACTCTTGCATATATTTTCGCGTTTATCGTGGAAAATATTGAAAGAATTCAAATATGGCACACATTTTGGACTGTAATTTATAATCTACGTAAATTTCATTAAAATCTGTTGAGCCTTAATTAAGATCATTTCCGAGAAAAGCGGAGAGATTGAAATATTCTTGCTTATATGAGTATATTTATGTCTTAAAATTTGTTGCAACGAAAACGCTTGCGAAACATTAACAGTAACGCAAGAGCAGATAAAAATTGCTTATGTGCACGTATATTATTTATAAATTAAATTGAATTGTAAAACGGTGAAAATCATTGCCGAAACGAAATGTCGATCGCTGTATTCGTAAAATGCATCTCGTTCGGTTGCCGATGTGAACATTTCATTTTAGTTGTCCCTCAAAACGGTCGTTTTGTCGGCTGTCAAAAAATTACCTTTGACCCGCAAAAAACCGGACCGCCGGACTGTTACAAAGCAGCAATCTGTCAATCTGAAGTGGCAGTAAATAGGCGAACCGAGATGTAGAAATCAGATAGAGTCATCATTCAAAGTGCTAGACACTCAAATTCCAATAATATTGTCGCTCTGGTTTTGATAGTTCACTGCGATACTCTTCTACGCTTTATATTCCTCGCGGTCGACTAATTTTCACTATTAATGCTGATTTACTAAGCATATTATAAGCTCCATTCTGTGGATTACTTTTTTTCTATTTTCATAATTTTCATGACATACAGGCAACGCAATATCAACAAAATTGATACAGGCTATAATGACAGTATTTGGAGAACGGGGAGACTCTATTCATTACCTTTTTTTAAAACATGTTTGTAGCAAAAATTTAAAAAAGCCGAAATAATGTTTATAATATTTTGTATATAAAGTCCCAGTCACAATATAATTTATATAAATTATAGACATTATTATCATTTGTATTAGTGTTTTAATAATTCCACATACATGTTGTATATTGCTACAACTAAGCTCTTTCTTCCATTGTCGTTTTTTATTATACCACTATGTACGGGAACGATCTGCATTATATTTAATGATTCACCTAAATTCTAAAAGTAATATAAAAAATAAAAATAAAAAAACTTGATAAACATACAAAAAGAATTTTATAATTATAATTGTCAGTATTCATTTTATAATTGTATTTTTACTAAAAAATGAAATTTTTTGAAGTGCACTAAAAGATAAATGAAAAAAACGGAGGAAAACATAATTTTCATTTCACTTAAAAATAGAAAAATATAGAACTCGATTTTCCATTTAACCGCATTAACAATGCACCTCGAATGCAAATTTAAAAAAATAGAAATTGATCATGAAAAAAAGTTCACAACTATTCAACGAAAAATTAATGTATTTTTCTATTAAACTATGCAGAGATTATCGCACCGTAATACGAATGTCATAGAATAATGCAAAATAAAATATTAATAAAACAATTATACCATAGAAATTCGAAGATCTATTAATTTTTTTTTGAACAATGTATTTTATGAAGCACGTTATTTCAATTTTTCACGTCTTTTATAAATGTAAACGTAAAAGGAAATAAAACGTTTCTTCTACACCGGGGGCGGCCAACCCGCGGCCCGCGGGCCGTATGCGACCCGCCCTGAACATTTTTGTGGTCCGCGAGGCGGCCAAAGCAATAAAAAATTATGTTCTGCAAACTCGTAATGCGTACGGATGTTGGAACATTTAATATAACAAGTTTTATGTTTCACTCTTAAGTGACCTCAGTGACGCAGTGACCTATCATTGTTATTATGTTATGCATGTTTAAGAAGAATGGTAAACACAATAATAGATAAAAACTCATCATGTTTCAATTTTTCACTATAAAGAATGCCCATAGTGGGTCTGAATCTAATGTAAGATCATTTGGGTTGGCCACCCCTGTTCTACATCATGATTGGTGTTGTCTTATTTATGACAAGTCATTATTATATCTACGTTGCGCACATATTCGTTCAAAATGTAATTTTTATAAATTCGCAGTTGCTCGTGTAAACGTTTATTATTTAGGGTTATTAGTTTTTCCAGATTCTTCAGTATTATTGCATAAAATTGTTCTTTATTTTTTTATTAATCTTTGATTTTCAGAGTTTAATCGATTCACGCAGCTCAAATTATTTACAAATGAAATAATTTTCTAGACAATATCGATGATATTTTTTTAAGCGAGCACACTGATCTGAAATGTAGAATGTGCTCAAACTTATCATTCAGCGCGGTACCAACTAAAAATTAAAACATTTTTCAAAATATGTCATAATTGCATGTTAAATAACAAAAACTGAACAAACGTTAAATCGGTATATTTATGACGAAACATAGACAGGAAATTTTACTTTTATTTGTTATATTCAATTAACAAACTGCTCGGAGTTTATAAAACTAATATTACGATAAACTACAGTTTTACTCGAATATCAATACTTGTTTAAATCTGCATAAGGTTTTTCTTTTTCTTTTGTTATAACATCACATGGAAACTGTAGTTATAGAGTTTCCACATTATTACTGAAGATCCCTTTCTTATTTTTTGTAGGCAATCCCTATGGTAGGAGGACTATTTTTTGATTTTACCTAAATTTAAATTTCTGAAATATTTTAATGAAATCTTAATTGTGTCATGATTATATATTAGGGCTTCCCCTACCCCTTTTTTTACCTTCCTTTTAATTTGTTGTTTTCTGCATCCTCAATAACCTTTGAAGCTGTTAATAACTAAGCACGACACTATTGAAACGATGAAAAAATATAAACGACTGGTCATGCATTATGGAGCAATAAACTTTCAGTAATCTAATTATTTAAATTCGAGCTATCTTGTTTTTGCAATTCACCTTCGTTTTTTTTTTTTTTTTTTAAATTTATATGGTTCATGTGCTGTGCGTACAGCACATGGATCAGTGCAAGAGCAGAAGCGTTTTAATAGGTTAGCCGCTCTCATATCCTGGACCCGTATTCGTTTTTTTTTTTTTTTGAAAAATATGTATTTATTATTTTTTACGTACAAAACTTTCGTCAAGTTAAAACGCTTGTCGACGAATTATCCTATTGAACACTTTACCATCTTAAATTAACTTATACATATGTTCGTTTGACAACGAAATCTACGGTAAGCTGGAGGTACCTGTAGGCAGGCAATGTTCAAGAACGTGTTCAGCAGTTGGTGAAATTGGGGAATCACATATGGAACAAGTAGAGGGAAGAGATGTTCCTTCCAGCAAATAGTTGTGGGATATTGCTGTGTGCCCTATGTGGAGTCTAGTCAATGCTGCAAACTCTCTGCCGGACATGGATATTGGTGGCCACCATGGCTCAGTGCAGACCTTGTGTGTGAGCCGACCACATAGTTTCCCATGTTTCTGCCTTATGTTTCTGAAAAAAGGGTGGCCCCAGCTGAAGGAGAGGGGCGCTTTCGGGAATCGGGCTATATGTTGCTGCCTTAGCCCTGTATTTCAAGTCTTTGTCTCTCAGATACGGTTTTACTGTAGACAATAAATATAGCAGACCATCCATATTCTCGGTAGAGTTCATTGTAAAAAAGATGTAGCCAGGAACTGAAATAACACTTAAGATGAATGTTTTTGATCCTTTCACCTTCGTTTTGATCACTACTTAATAGCTTTATTTCCTGCACTTAAGTCGTTACTTAATGAACTTCGTTGCAATACTAAGTTGTTCATGTGCTAACGACAACTAATAAAACATTTTGTTTGAAAAAAATGTTTTATAAAAAAATTATAAAGCACCATTTACAATCTCTTCTATGTAAATAATAATAAAAAATTACAAAAAATAGAAACGAATGATAATATCGCTTATAATGTTCGCATAGTGCGAAATATATATTAAAATAATAATTTTCCGCACTTTGTATAAGTAAACTTTGATCATTATTTTTACGTAATGATTAAAAATATATGTAAATATAGTTATGATTATATCCAAAGAAAATGAAATGCGGATAAGAACAATGCAAATTCAGAAAATTAAAATGTGATATGGGTACTATTCCTAACTATTCAACTATAATTAGCAGTAATTATGCAAACTGATAGTTTAGAATCCCCACAAGATAAACGTCGTATATGGTGTAAAGAATCTAAATTAGATGATCATGGTTGCTTCGAAAAAATAAAGCTGTGTAAGCGTTACGGAATAAAATGTATAATTTGTTTTAAATATGTTCAAGATGTACAAGAATTTTTTAAAAATGGTAGAATTCCAACTGCTGATAGAGTGGGATGTGACGATAAAAATTAATTAAAATATATTACTGATCACTGAAAACAACGGCTCATACTTCTGCTCGTAATATTAATGTAATACAAGAAAAGTGGTTCATCAATTGCAATCAACACCATTGCATAAAATCTGTAACATCACACAATGCGGAAAAGTTAAAATTATTAATTAAATTTGCAACTGATGTTTATAATGGTGGCGGCCATTTAACTCTGTCTGCAAATCCCTGATATTCTAGATCATTCGGCAAAGGTACATGCGGATGTACAAATTGTGTGTTATAAAGATAATGAGTTATCATCACGATTTTAGAAATTTTGCCACCTGCTGCAATTATGTATTGTGAAATATTACATATTGGTTGAAGTAGAACAATTTGCAAATCAATTGAGAAAAACTGACTGTTTTGAAATACATGTAAATGTTTTGTGGATAAATATGGGGTTGATAACGAATTTATCACCGTTAGATTCATATCTCAAGGTCAAGAATTAACAATATTATTTCTAGGAGAAAATAAAGCCTGCGATGCAGAAAAACTTTAGATTCAATTAAAATTTGTTTTTAAAATTTAGGCATTGAAAATCCGGGTTTAACCACTGATGGTGTAGGTTCTAATACAGGAAAAAAAAGCGAGCTACAGGTTCGCATTAAAGAATATTTTCTAGAAATATTTTTTTTGTTAATACATAGTGTATTGAACAGATCTATTAGTAACTGATTTGGGGTAACCATTACAGAAGTAAAAATTTCGAAAATTAATCTGAAGGCTGTCGCTAATTTTTATCAAGAATTTTATCTCCGATTTGAAAAGCTTCAAAAAATTGGTGAAATAAAAAAAATATTTCTATTTATCGTTTTCCACCTTATTTTGAACCTCAATTTATAGAGCACTAGCGGACCCGGCAGGCGTTGCCCTGCCTGAACGTTGGCTTGTCTGCTATTAGCGGATTGAGAAAATGTTTTTTCGATATTCTTTTTTGGGGGGGGGGGGGGGGGGGCTCGTCAACCAAGGACCTTTACCCAGAAACAAAAGGTAAGGAAAGAAGTCGGTTATATTTTGATCCGATCAGAAATTTTAACTAAAAAGGAACAAATAGCAGGAATAATTAGTGGTGAAGGAAAGGACAGGATATAGGAAGCACAATAAGGGGTGGGAAGTCCAAGCTTCAGCAAATAAGAATACAAGGCAAAACGCTCCACGGAGAGGGATGAACACTGGAAGAACACATGATCGGCGTCGCAAATAACTGCATCATCCGGATGGAGAGGACAGTGTGGAGAAGAAATCAAGGAGAAACGAAATCTAGAGGAAGGCAGCAAAGAATGGCCAAAGCGCATACGAACAATGGAAACAACTTCAGAACGACGAAGGGAGGGATGCAAAAGAAACCATGAATATGAAGGAAGAGTAGGCTGAACTGACAGGTAAAAGGAACAACTGTTGGAAAAAGAAGAAACATAGGTATCCGACCAAAATCGGATATGAAAGCTTTTACAAACTGATAGCAGGTTAACGGATGGAATTTTTTTTAAAAAAAGACGAGAGGAAGCAGCAGCAGCCCGAGCCAAGGAATCAGCCGCTTCATTGCCAAATATGCCCGAGTGGCCAGGTACCCACAGCAGATCAATATTGACTGAATGGAGTTAGGAAAGATTGTGAATGAGTGAACGTATTTTTTCGATATTCTAATTTTCTACTGTTGCCCAAAGAAAAATCCGAAAAATAAACGCAATTTCTCGTTATCTTGCGCCGTTCAATTAAATTTAAAAATTCTCCCACGAATTTAATGAAATCGTAAAATGAGGTTGTGCACAGCTAGAATTTGAATGAGTGCCATATAATAACAGTTAGATGATGGTAACAGATAGTGGCCAGTAATTTTTTTTGTTTTTTTTTTTACAAATTGTGGTGGTACGCTACAATCCTGTTGTCGATAAAATTTTTTAATTTTTTTTATATCGTTATTTTCTTTACTCGTATGTAAATATGTTTCGTATTTTTTTACATATTAAATTCGTTCATACACTAGCGCCGTTATAAACGATCGGCCATTTTTTTCTAAGGGATGGCGTCGGTCCTTGTTTAGACGGCATGGCGATTTTTTTTGTTTGGGTCAGGCAGTCAGTCTACTGCAGGTAGTTGCGAATGTTGCGCGTGGCAGATTCTAGCGACGAGCGTTGTGCGTGTGTACGATATTTCCGTTTTCTATTTTGTATATTAAATTGTATTATTGTTTGGTTAAATTCACATTGGTAATATTTGTTCGTTGTTTTCGTTACTTCTTTTTTTGTTTCTCCGGTATCGATATTTTGTTTTGTGACTCGGCGCGCATCGAGGGTTTTTACAAATTATTTTCGGGATTGACTACTTTCGAATACATCATGTGAAAATTATTCGAGTATCATTATTTCGGTTTTATTTTTTAATTTGAATTTTACTTATGAAGATATATATTTTTTTTTAATTATTTTATTTACAACAAATCCTAAATTAAATATGATAAACTGATCATCGTTAGTTACAGATGATGTG
Organism: Icerya purchasi; assembly: GCA_039619475.1. Taxonomy (NCBI): domain Eukaryota; kingdom Metazoa; phylum Arthropoda; class Insecta; order Hemiptera; family Monophlebidae; genus Icerya; species Icerya purchasi. The sequence continues at coordinate 31,838,621 of CM077116.1, read as the reverse complement.
AAAGCACAAAAATAAGGAAGATATCGCTTAGTTAACGCTGTAATGTTTACTGTTAATAAAACTCTGCGATCTCAGAAGAAAGGAAATTCAAGGAAACTTGTTACGATAAAATGCAAATATAATATTGTATTATAGTGAAACTTCTGAATAACGGACAGTCGCGGGATCAAAAAATTTGTCCGGTATTAAGGAGTGTCCGCTAATAGGAAATAATAATGTATGTACAGCTTACTGAAATTTACATTATTGTCCATTGCAACGTATTTAACAAGAATATAAAAGATAGTAGGTAATACAAAAAAATACGGTACATATTTACTTAAGACATACACGCGTCTAAAATATAAAAAAAAATGTTCGTATAATATAAAAATATATGTACCTATTTATGTACAGTACTACTACAGTACTTCTTATGTTTGTATTCCAGGATTAGTTGATGAACGAGTTAGGTAATAGATTATAAATCACTTTTTGTTTTTAGGAACGCAAGGTAATCTATAATTTCAATCACTTATGTTCAAAATATATATTTTTTTAACACATACTGTAAATATTTCAGTTTTGCATGAAAAAATCGGTAATGTCACTTTATTTCTTTCATTTAAAATCCGCTATTCGACATGCACCTGCAGTTCGGATATCATTTTTAAACCCCTTCACCATCAGCTTTATGAATGAAATACGATTTTTTTAGTTTTCCAATAACAACTAACGCGAGTGTCAACATTATTTTAAGTTTCACAGTCAACTCCAGTAGTTGTGCTTTCTTCGTCACCATAAACATTATTATTGTCACCACAGTGTCTACTATAGCATCGGATGAATTTTGTTGTTGCGTGAATTCAGCTGCTGATTCATTTATGTCGGTACATGGATCTACCACATGTAATCCCCCGTCTATTAAACAATAATCGGGGGCAATAATTGAACTTTTTTTGACAAACTTTGTCCGTTTAACAGAAATCGAATTTCCAAAATCATACTTATTAAAGTGTTCGCGTCCGTATTTGGGAAGGTCCGTTATTGGGAAATATTTTTATGTTGTGTCTTATGGGAAAGTGCCGGGGATTTTAAAATTGTCCGCTATTTAGAAGTGTCCGTTAGTAGAAGTTTCACTGTATTTCGTTACAAAGTCTAATTTCATTCTAACCCAAGAGAAATTGTCATACGATCCTTAATTTCACATCTATTTCATTTCCGCTCTGTCCGTATTGATCTATTGTGGAATTTCGGGCAATGAGTTAGTTGATCCGTTGGCACGTTCGGTTGCTTTAGATGGTCGTTTTATTAGTAATTTTCCAGCCCAAAGTCTTCTCCCTCTTTCCTTTCGTTACCATTGCGACTGTTGGTCTGGTCTCTATCCTTCTGCATTTTCTAATCCTGCTTCCTTTTATTTAGCCGTACAACCCATTCCTCCTCTTTCTTTCCGTGGTTTCTTAATTTCCCCAACATGAGACGGTCAATTATCTCATCTATAATTAGACTTCGGTTAAATCACAGCTTGCTTCCTGCTTCACTCTTCCGTTTCTCCATTATCCAGTCTCCTCTTTGCCTTTTTTTGATCCGTTAAAAGCAAACTGCATTTGTGATGTAAATCACATTTTACTTGAATGTTCTTTCATTTCTTCAGAAAGCGCGATACTAGCGTCTTGGCTTCCCTACGCCATACAGCGCTCACAGCATCCTTTCTTTTCTGTTTCCCTTGGTTATTCCTTTGTTAGCTTCATTCATATGTTCTATTTCTAATATTTGTCCTTTATAATCATTAATGCTGTCAAACCTTTGGATTGGGTAACGCCCTCGGCCGATTTGCTCAAAAAAAAAAACAAATTGTTCATCCTTTATTTCTACTTGCGTTTCGCGGCCCGTTCCGTCGGACCCTAAATTATTTCACTTAGTAAATTTTCATAACGACTGCAGCGTTCGCATATATTTATTTAAAAAAAAAAAAAAGCACACGAACACATTAACCAAAAAAGTGAATTTAGATAAAAATATCTGCAAACCTGTAACCGCTAGCCGGGTAATATATTTGCCTGGAATATGTTAAATTTAGTTCTTTTTAAAGTAAGACATTAGCAATATTTAATTTTTTAAATGTGATGATGGAATTTTTTTTTTTTTTTATCAGAATTTAAACAATGATATATTAAGTCGCTGTTAACCATCACTCTAAACATCTCAGAATTTGTACGCTTAAATTATTTTTCAAAATTTGGGCTCTTTAATTTTAAAACTTTGGGGGTCGTGTATTTTACCTATATTCTAACGATTGAAATGCACCACTTAAAAAAAACAGTGACCCCACAGCTACCATGGAAAGAGCTGTGGACTTTTTTAAAATTTCCAGTCTTCAGTTTTGAGGGTGTATTTTTTCAAATTTCGGTCCGTAAATATCAAAATTTTTCGAATTTTATATTTCCTCCGTATTCTAGAGGCTTAGTGCGCCGGATTATGGTTAAATCAGTACCATAATTCATACAGAAATGGCTGTGGAATTTTTTAAATATTTTTTTTTTAAATCGATTTTTATATTTTTTTAAATTTGGACCATTTAATTTTAAGATTTTGAGGGTTCTATAATTTTCTTATGATCTCACGAAGAAAATACGTCCGATTAAAAATAAAAATGAACTCTCTAGCTAATATAGAACTGGCTGTAATATTTTTTTTTTTTGAATCTTTATAAGATAGTTTTTTGAGTTTCTACGGATAAACCTAAAACAATACTTTCGTGTTTTCTATATTCGCTTATACGTTCTACTTTCAATTTAGGTCTGAAACGTAACGGGCATTTAGCGGTCGATGTGATAGGCGTCTTTTTGTGGTGACACTCGAATTACGCATCGTTATTTACCTGTGCCGACGGTTAAAAAAGGTCTAATAATCTAAATACACGAATTCCGCACCGGAAGTTTGCAGATATAAAATATAAAAAAACCAACAAAAACGGCACTGGAAACATAATCGCTGTTCATTGAACACAGGTTCCAAAACTGATAGCTGCTTCAACGTACTATATTTTTTTTAAGTTCAATAGGTTTCAAAATTTTTACTTATTGTATTTTTAAAATGAATTTTTAATCTACCAACGAAAAATACTACACCTATTTATGTATTCAAAATATTTCCTGTGTAACGGTTTATTAAAAAATATTTGAGAATGCATCAGGTTAATTTTAAAAATATATACATATATTTAAACTTCCAATTTCATTTTTAGTTTTAAAACAAGTATTATAATTTTAATAAATAACTGTGATATATCTATGTTCTTATTTATTTTTTAATCATTAAAAATTGTTTCTGGCTTTTGCAACTTGCTAGTTAGCTCAACATTCAGTAATTTAACACACTCCTAATTGTCTATTTACATTTATGATCTTTTATCTTTCTAGTTTCAAAAGGATTATATTTCTGATCAAACGTGTATTTTACCTCTTGGCACAGCGACAGCTAAAATTTTTCTTTATTTACGAGTTACTATTTTTAATAAAATACTTCGCTTTCATATATGCTATAATTGTTAATTCCGTGTTACCATTACTGTTAAGCAATTATCAATGTTGACAATTTTATTACAGGGATAAATATTTCAGAAACAGTTGGAATTCTATAAAGCCGCTGTAAAATAACAATATTCTGGGACATCTTTTTATTTTCCATGATTAGGAAGGGAGCAGTAATTGAAACTGTCGAATTACTGTTATGAACTATTGCAAGCCGGATAAATTTTCATGTTTTTTTATGAGGAAAAATGATGGTTACACATTTAAATATGAAGTTATGTGCAAAAATTGTATTCAAACGCTCTTTCGGAAAATGCATAGCGTTCGAACAAATCTTCTAACCCTTGAACGCTAAAAATCGCGAATTAAGTTAAGAATATGTAGTATGACGAATTTAAAATTACCTAAAAATCACTTCAAAATTTAAAACTCGCCAAACGATATTATTATTTCTGATATTTAAAATATGCAACAAACAATAAACTTTACATCGCATGAAATAAATATTTCCAATAAGCATTTAATTTAAACTCCATTTGAATCTAAAAACGGTAAACGAATGTACTTTTTATAGATATATAAATAAGGATACATCGGAAAAAAAATATAGCAATATTTTAGCTTCAAATTTAAATTACCGGAGGGTGCTGGAAACTTAAAAGTAAAGAAATATTTTTTTCCCGGGCGTGTTGTGTATTGATGGAAACTACATGGAAGTTGAAACTATATTTCAGTTTCTCAAAAAAAAACTTTCAAAATTTGCGACGAATTTAAAAAAATTTAAAAAAAATGATTTCCTTAACGACAAAGTAAAATTGTGTAAATAATGTAAAATCATTATGTCAATAAATGAACAAAAAATAAAATTAATTCATAAGATTTTTTATTAATAATATAATAAATAAAAATGTGAATTACATTTAATCTGATAAATCAAATTTATAAATAAATATGAACATTATTATAAAATTTAAAATAAAACTATAAATAGACTATTACAGCGTAGGCAATCTATACAGTTGCTTTATAGGAGCAACATTTTGCGAAATGCAACTTATCTATCAATTGGGCTAATTTCTTGGTTATAAATTCTTGTTTGTATTTTATATTTTTATGTTTTGTTGGAATTATCCGTTGCAGAAAACTATTCATTTTAATAAAATAAACGTGTCAGTCTGTACTAATTGTACATTTTTATAGCCTTCTATTTAACTCGGTTTGTCATTCTGTCTGTCTGGGGAGAACTTGCGAACGATTTATCACCTACTTCCCGATGAATTAAAAAAGTGTCCTTTTGCAGAAATAATATTATGCAACATCTGAGTTTCCAGAGCCGAAAGATCGAAATCTTGGAAAAACAATATTTTTTTTTCGGGCATGTGATATATTGTTGGAAAGATCTATATTTGTTGAGAACAAAACCATGTTTTATTTTTCGAAGTTCACGGTAAGTTCAAAAAAGTGTGAAATCTAATATGTAGCTCCCACTTTGCGACGCGAGTATTATAGCTAAAAATGTTTAGCAAGGTTGAAAATATGCGCATGTACGTATATTTCTTTGGTTTGGAACATTTAGGTTTGCAACTTTAGAATTAGCCTCTCCGAGATGTCGATAGCTTGAAATTTTGGAAACAATTTTTTTTTTTTCCAGGCATATGATATAATGTTGGAAAGAGTGCTATTTGTCGGGAGCAAACTCGTATTTCATTTTCTTAACGAAACATTGAAATTTTACCAATAATTTAAAAATGCACAAAAAGGGTCGTGTAGCCTTCGCTCGTGACTCAGTTTTATACTTAAAAATTTTGAACAAAGTTCAAAAAATGCGCAACCTTATGTATTTTTTTACTTTGGAACATTTGGATTTCCAACTTTAAAATAGGACTTTTGGGGCGCCGAAAGCACGAAAGTTTCAAAACAATATATTTTTCTTCGGCCATGTGATATATCATTGGAACGATCGCTATTAGTCAAATATTATGTTTCATGTGCTGTGGATTCCGTATGTATTGTATGAAAAACAGAAGACAATTTAATTGAAAGAATGTGATCTATTATTTAATAATAAAACGTAATACAAATTTCTGTGAATGTTCTATAATCAAGATATTGAATAAAATAAAGCAAAATAAAATACAATTCTAAATTTATTGTTTTTTGTTAAAATACATAGTAAAAAGTACAGACTAAAAAATACAAAAAATAATAGCTGTTTATTAATGCACTAAAAAGTGCAAAGTTTAAAGGATCCAAGTTTCGGGAAAATTTCAGCTCTGATTTTATCTTACCCATCGATCAGTGTTCAGTCTCAGTTATAAATTGTCATATTTTGATTCATATTCATACAGTTGTGATAACTTATTCGATATTTATCTTAAAGGTAAACAAATAAAACAAAAATCACAATATTATTAAATGTATTAAAAATCGCTGACTAGTTTCGGCTACAACGCTACGATTATGGCTCTGTTGTAGCCGAAACTAGTCAGCGATTTTTAATACATTTAATAATATTGTGATTTTTGTTTTATTTGTTTACCTTTAAGATAAATATCGTATAAATTGTCATTTGAATTAAACACAAATTTGTTAAAAATAGTAACTGTCATTTAGTGTACCATCCAACAATATATTGTAGTATTCTGTTTAATTACAACACATTAAAAAAAAAAAAAAATTAAAAAAAAAATAGCCTTTTATTAAAGCACTAAAAAGTACAATTTTATTAGTGTGCAACTACCAGATACGCATCTTAACATTAAAATCTGAAACTACAAAATCTTCTGGAAAATAAAAGCGGAGGTCGCAAATTAATAATTAAATATTAATATTGTAATACATCCTTAGCCAAAACTGCAATCACCATTATATTGTTCCGTTGTTGTGTATCACAATACCACACACACCGAATATTTTTTTACCTGCGGCCCCCACTTTTATTTTTCAGAATATTTTGTAGTTTCAGATTTTAATTTTAAGATGCGCATCTGGTAGTCGCACACTAATAAAGTTGTACTTTTTAGTGCGTAAATAAAAGGCTATTTTTTTTTATGTGTTGTAATTAAGCAAAATACTACAAATATATTGTTGGATGGTACACTAAATGACAAAGTTACTATTTATAACAAATTTGCGTTTAATTCAAATGACAATTTATAATTGAGACTGAACACTGATTGATGGGTAAGATAAAATCAGAGACGAAATTTTTCCGGAACTTGGATCCTTTAAACTGTAAATAACTCTATATTATAATAATAGATGCCTCTAATTGGTCGAACTCGGAAATTTTACATGTTAACATTTGTATTTTATGTAAATTAATCAGTTGATACGAAAGTATTTTGTATTAATGGAAAATACAAACTTCATGAAACATAATATACCGTGCACTGAATATTCTACTGATTCAGTTAAATTATTGTAATTTACATTATTTTAAACAATATTCGTGCAAAAAATTATTCTATTTTATGCAACATTCTTTAAATGTGTACGTTCCTAGATTGTTAAAAATATTTAGCATAAGGACCGTACTGCTTTCGCAAACCTTTAAGGAGGTTTTTCTAAGCAACCGAAATGTTATTCCAAATAGCAAACGTTCCCCACCGAGATATGATAAGACATTTTGGAAGTCACTGAAAGAACGATACTTTTACTAATTTTTTAAATTCCTTCGTCGATTTTATAAAATTCGGAGTATTTTTTTTAAAGACAGTGGGCAATTAGAGTTCCCAGCGGGCGGGCTATTTCGGGTCGGAGCGCAATTTGAGTCCGACGTCCCGCTGCATTAAGGGTTGGTGCGGAATTCGTGTCTCCCTTTGAATATATATAGCCTTTTTGCAACATTTTGAAATTTTTTTTTCTTGTTAAGATTAATAATAAATCGCAAAATATTTTTACGACTGAAATATAAAATTATAACTCATCGCATACATGTGAATCCATTCATACAATATGACCAAAAGTTGCGAAAATATCGAACACACATTTAAAACGTATAGACGCGGATAATATGCGAGTAACGGACGGGCGGATGAAACACATTTACCGAAACGAAAATAGCAATAGGTCTGAATAACTCGGAATACGAAAAACATAAAAAAATGGTTAATGCACTTATTGTAATATTCGCAGTCGATCTGTCGATTTCCTGTCGGTTGCTAATTTTTCGCATCAAGGACCTTTCAGTTGTTATAAATGTCAAATTGTTAGGACAATCTTTTTGTGCTTCTCAAATTTCTTTCTTGACCTGATTGCAGAGTTGTGTGAATGTTTCACTTTTCTTATAGTTCTCGCGGTACTGGATCGTTTGTTTTTTTTTTCTTTTTCCCGATTTAGGGTGTAAGAGAAATGTGGACCAGATTGCACCGCACTCGCTAAACACTCATTCGTCTACATTGTTCTCCTACATCTTTTTATTACACATTTAGTTTAGCGTTGCGACCATTTAATGACAGTAAAGGTGGTCCGCAACAATTCAAAAATGTTAGAACGACCTTTTACTAATATCGCTATACGTGTTTTCTTTTCCGGTGTATGGTGGAGGTTTTCTTTCTATTTTTTTTTTTTTTTACTAATTGTGGTACGCTACAACCTTAATTAAGTATGATAAACTGATCATCGTTAGTTAGAGATAATTACCTCCGTTGGAAATAATAATTATCGCAACAAACGAATTTTATCCGTAAGCCTTTGTTTTTACTTATTTAGTTATTTATTTTTGGGCTCGTTAGCTATCGGGGCATTAATCTAGCGCGCACTATGCATCATGTTATTTAATTATAAATATGCGGCGCACCGAGCAGTTCCTCGACTCACAAAATCATGCCGCGCTCCGAAATTAAATTTTGCGATTCGCCTTATTTTCCTCTTTTGAATATTTTATAAGAACATGACCAGACGTTGCGAAAATACCCAACACACATTAAAGCACAAATACGAACTGATAATACGCCAGTAACGGACACGCGGTAAAAAAACAAACGTTGACCACGAGTGCAGATTACGAAAGAAGAGTAGCTCTGGTGCTTTCCGAAGACTACTATAAATATCCTAGACTGAACATGTAACAAATTCGCCAGTGATAGCAAGAATAGGGGAACAATGAAAACTATTCGAAAGCACTAAAAATCGAAAAATGAAATATCCCGGCTCATAAAATAAGAGAAAACGGTTTGTTTACGATGATGGCATAAGGATTCGTCTTCTTTTTCGTGTAACCCGATTCGGGTGTAGCTTAACCACTTTTCATGGACTCCACCATTTGACGAAATTTGTCTCGACTTCTTGCGACCTGCAATAATTCTCCTACTTTTGTAACCCAGTTCATGTCTTAATATTTTGAAGTCAAAAAATCCTTCTTTTTCGCCCTCTTTTTCATTTTACCGTTTTTATCATTATTTTTTACAGAAGGTAAAACGTTGGTCCTCTCATAAAATGTGCAAAAAAATTTGTTTTTCGTTTTCTAATTATGTTCATTAGTACCGAATCTGTTTTCATCAATACAAACCTTGTCCTGACAATTATGAACACAACAAAAACAAAAAAAAAACAGCCAAAATATATATATTTTGTTAAGCGTCCCTACGCTTTGGTTTTTCGAGACTCGATCCAGAACTGGCGAATTGCTGCCATGGCAATCCGGTCTAGATGACCAAAACGAAAAGTGATTTCGGAGGATCACGTCAAATAATTGACGACTTGGAAATATCGATGTTGCGTTCGAGAGTACGGTAGTTTCTTATATAATAAAATTATACAATATGCTATTAAAGGAGCCCGCCGAAACCCGACGAACGACACAATTCACGACCGTAATCTAAATAAAGCATACCGGAATAATTTCTTTACTGTGACGCCAATGGCAATCAACGGAAATATCTCACCGGTTTTATTATGGATATATGTAGCACCTTGAAACCATTCAAAATTTATGTCAGAAATTAATTAGGAACTTTCAAAATAAAAATTAAAATAATCCGTATGGCTTTAATAAAGAATCAACCTTTTTTTTTTTTTTTTTTTTTTTTGGCCATTTCAAATTTATTAAATGAACAAGGGGTAAAACACTAAAGAGGCGTGAGAAAAACAAAAGTAAGGAAGCCAAAAAAGGAGGAAACGAAAACAAATCTGCTAATTCAACTTTTCTCGGATATCAGAATTCGAACGCATCACCTAGGTTAAATAAGTATACATTTTTTTTTTTTTTTAAATAAAAAAAGGGGGAATAAGATCGGGCTCGTCAACTAAGGAGTATATATACGAAGTTGAACAAAATAATTAGCATACGGTCATTAAATCATAGTAAAGAGTATATGTAATATGGTGGACCCATCCAATTAGAGATTAACTGATCAGTCACAGAGATTCTACAACGCTTGACCCAGTCACAACTGAAAAAACAAATTATTAATGCTTCTTCTAAACTTGATAGTAGTGCGATTGTCATAAATCCGGTTGGAAAGGCCTGCTATAGAGAAATTCCAATGTGCAACATACAAATAACGTCAACAAACCTACGAATCTCCCATCCTGCCTTCAGATCGGCTGAATAATAATGGAATAAATAATTTGCTTTTAAACTATCATTATGAATTCAATTATTTATTTTGACCACATCAGACTGGACCACAAATTGCTAGAACAACAGTATCATCTACATAAACAAACATTCTTTCTAATTTATTTATAGTACATATATTCCAAAAACTTTTGAAAGTAATGCAGGGTCCACTCTATTTTCTAATAGAATTAAATCAAATTACAAATGAATTTCTTAAAAATCATCAAATGTTTCGTACAAGAACTATAAATAAAACGCGGTGCTTCTAATCTACTGTTAAAAACATAAAATAAATAAAGAAACCTAGGTGTTGCATACTAATATACAGTGTGCAAAATAAATATTCGGACTAGCAAAAACGAAATCAAAAACGCATCGCAAGAGAGGTTAAAAAAGGTTTTTTGAATGTTTTTTTTTTATGGTCACATAAAACATACTGCAATGAACACATTGTGTGAGAAAACAAAAAAAAAAAACTTCAAAAACCGAGAAAAACAACAAAAAAATGCATCTGTCAAAGCAAACATAATATTCGGATGCGCAAAATTAATATTCGGACTTTTCAATAATCTGTAGACAACACGCCCTTGGGGTTTTTCCCGAGCGTATGCAACGCAAGCGAACGTTGTATTACTCATCAGTAAGCACTACTAATCATCACTTGAAGCATTTTGAGCATTATTGATCGACTCATATGCGTAAATCAAGTTTTAATGCGTTACGTGAAAAAATGATGTTGCGAAAAAGTAAAAATACTTCTTGTGAAGTGCGTCAAATGGTGATTTTTAATCGGGTAAAAGGAAAATCGGGTAACGAGATATCGCGGTTATTAAATTTACCTCGAAGCACCGTTTATGACATTGTAAACAGGTTTCAGAGGGAGCATCGAATTGAATCGCATAAGCAAAAGGGTCGACCAGAGAAACTTACGGACGTAGAAAAACGATTTATTCGACGAGAGATTGAAAAAAATCCTAAAATGAGCGCCTCAAAACTTGCGACAGCATTGTTGGAAAGAACTGGTAAGCAAGTTACATCTCAAACGATACGTAATACGTTTAGAAGTATGGGGTATAAGTCACGCACTGCGCGACTGAAACCGCTCCTTAGTACAGTTAACCAACGAAAGCGGTTCAATTTCGCAAGGGAATACCGAATAAAAGATGAGGGGTTTTGGAAAAATGTAATTTTCACCGATGAATCGAAATTTAATGTGTTCAGCAGCGACGGGAAAGTTCGGGTTTGGAGAAAGCCTAACACTGCACTTGAACAAAAAAATATCAAACCGACGGTAAAATATGGAGGCGGTTCAGTTATGGTTTGGGGGTGTTTTTCGGCCAGCGGAGTGGGCAGTTTAGTGTTTATTGATGGGGTCATGAACGCCGATGCGTATATTGAAATTTTGAGAGATCACCTTCATAGCAGTGCAGAAAAATTAGGCATTCGTCAGACCTTCGTTTTTTACCAGGATAATGATCCAAAACATAAAGCATACAAAACGAAGGTCTGGTTGCTATATAATTGCCCAAAGGTTTTGGATACTCCCCCTCAATCTCCGGATTGTAACCCAATTGAAAATTTGTGGGAATACCTCGACTCCAAAGTCCGTCAACACACGATATCGAGCAAGGCAGAGCTTAAAGAAATACTGCAAGAAGAGTGGCACAAGATCCCTGCAACTTATCTTGAAAAACTGGTTTCTTCGGTGCCACGCAGATGGCATGCTGTCTATAAAGCTAAAGGGATGCACACCAAATATTAAACACGAAAATTTCATGTTTTCAGCGCTATAAATACGAAATTTATTTCAAGTCCGAATATTAATTTTGCGAGTTCGAATATTATGTTTTGCTTCGACAGATGCATTTTTTCGTTATTTTTCTCATTTTTATGAATTTTTTTTTTTTTTTCACACAATGTGTTCATTGCAGTATGTTTTATGTTACTATAAAAAAAATTGAAAAAAAAAAATTTTTTTAACCTCTCTTACGATGCGTTTTTATTTTTGTTTTTGCTAGTCCGAATATTTATTTTGCTCACTGTATAATGAATTAAGTGTATATACAATATATGTGTATATATATATATATATATATATATATATATATATATATAAGAGTTTGAGTGTGTGTGTGTGTGTACAACTAAATTATTCTGAGTACAGTGAATTCATTGCTGTATGCACGTAAAAACAATTATGCCTACACAAGAAAAAAATTAAGAGCTAATCAAATATGTATATAAGTATATAAATATGTTTTATTGTTTTAAAATACAATTAATTCAAAACCTGATCATCTAAACTGGAAAAGTTCTACATCATTAAAAAATAAGTTAAAAGGCGGTTACGAACAGCAAAAATAAAATAAAAACTTACAAAACTTTTTATAATTCTTCTCGTTCTCTGATCAACCATTTGCCATAAGATGCAGGTATACATAAAGTAATGAAATAAAAAGAAAGAAAAAAATTCGCGTTAACGAAGAAAAGAAAACCATTTGAAATCCGACTGCCCCTGATCACTGCATTGGTCCTACAGTCACTGATGCGTTTTCTAATAGAAAATCTTCAATAAAATGACACGACGCTTAAAAAAAATGTCACCATATCGTAAACTGATTTCATTGTAGTAATGAAAAATTCGTGACGTAGCACAAATTCACCAGTATATGATATGCCGAATCTCCAACTAGTAGCCAGTAGAATTGTGTATACCGTTTTCTGAGTTCTCAGAGACTTATCATGCCAAGCCGTTTGATAGAGCGCAGAGCCAAACTGGTCATTCATATCGTATAGTCGCTGACCACAGCGACAAAAATAGAACATTCCTGCACCTTCGTAAATCGCATTTATTATTAAGTCAAGCAATACGGGAAATATTTTATAATCGAGTATTATGAAATGGTAACACTGAATCGAAACTACATAACTCGAAGCATACGCTATTAGTACAATCCAACTAAAGGCATCTTCGAAATCTTTAATAAATTGTGCCAAAGCTCTGTAATGCTGATAACACTGAATAACCAAATCGTAATAAACCACATCGCGTGCTTCCACCCATCTGTCGTACTCCAAATAGTATCGTTCAATATCCTCACATATTAAAGTTGGATCCGGTTCCAAATGCTGAGTTCTGGATTTCACTAAAATATCGATTTGTTCCAGAGCAGTTATCAGGTCCTCCAACTCGGAATGAATAATTTCGCCAAAGTAGTAGAAGAAACATTTGCTATATATCGAGCAGAATACTTGAGGAATCGTAATAGAAATCGCCAGAATGTAAGTGATATAATAACGAACTAATGTATTAACTTTATATGGGTACCGATATTGGTATGGGATAAAATTTTCATACGATTCTAAATTGTCATGTAGATTATAAAAACATATCAGATTCCATAGTTGTATCGATAAAACTAGAATAGTTAACAATAATATTATAATGGTAAAATTACGCTGTATTCTTGCTTGTTGAATGCGATTCCGAGATTTTCGAATTTCTTCCAATTCACCATCCGCATAAGAATAGATTTTGTCAGATTTATCGATCATTCGGATTATCGTCTGTTTATTCACCCGTAACCAAATGTGATCCAAATTATGAGAGAAATTTATTGAACCAAGTATGCAATACATAAAATAGCTATAAGTTGTACATATTGTAATGTCCTTGTAGATTAGCAATAAAAAACAAACAACGTTTCCAATTAACAAAAAAGCGAACTGTTTTTTTCTCGGCTTTGGATTACACATACATAGAGTCAAAGCGATATTTCGGATCCGGACGAAGATGTTGTTACGGTTCAGTTGATTTTTAAAATTTCCAAGCGACCTGGAAATAACCGACAGATGCGTAGTTAGAAAATTCATCTTGACGCGAACACTTCGATCAACAACTGACACGAACTAGGTCGAGAGGACCGTTGATTATGGTCGGTTTTGGAAATATGATAAATATTTAAAGTTGTGGATAATTAAATTTCTATTTGCAAGTTCCGTTTCAAATAAATATTTTCATTTATTAATAATTCACACTAATACGCGCGTCAATTTCTATGTTGAAGAAGGTTGTAATTTGTAGCCGAAAAGAATTAGGTGATTGTGTGATACCTGTTATTGCTTCAATCGAGTATATTGGTTAAACAGAATGTGGCCACTTTTTATTTATTTAGTATTTTCGCTCACCTGTATTATTTGTATTCTCATCACGGCTTCCGGTAGAGTTTTCATTTTAAAGTTTAACGTTATTAATATATACAGCGATCGTGGAGCTATTGGCTTCGAAACGCGTTAGTGTTTTTAATATTTCTTTTTTCTGCCCCAGCAACAAACCATCTGGCCACCAACAACTTCTACAAATAACCTAGACTAACAGAATAGTGTGTAGCAATAAAGTTCGAGCAAACATGGCCGCAATGACGCAACATAGCCCAAGTATGTCGAAAAGAAGGATACAGAATTAACATTGATAATTAGACGTCCACAATACAATTCGAACACCCATGGTCGCCATGATGTGACATAGCCCACGAGTGTCAAGAAGGATATGGAATTAACATTGATAATTAAACTCTCACAATACAACTTGAATACACATGGCTGCAATGATTGACATAGCCCACAAGTGTCAAGAAGGAAAGAATATAAAATTAACACTGATCACGGTAAGCTGTTATATTCAGGGCACCAGTTCATTTTTGGTCGTAATTTTAGTTCGTTCATTTTCGTTGTTATTCATGGTGTGTGAACTAACACGCATCATGAATAACAGCGAAAATGAACGAACTAAAATTACGACCAAAAATCAACATCACGGCGAAGTAACGTAACTACGAAAAATAGCGCGAGAAGTGAAATTTGCCGGAAAAATAATCAGTTAGTAACGGACATATTTAAAATGGTGCGGAAAAAGCGAAATACTTTAAAGAGAAGGAATATTTTAAAAGTAACGAATATACACCGTAAATGATGTAAAAACAAGTCGTAAAAAGGAAATATTAAAAATAACGTTAAAATAATATAGAATGAATATCGTAGTAATTGTAAAAAAGGCGATATATTTAATATATAAAATTACATACCTTAATAGGCTGGATACATCTCAGCGGCGGTGTTAAAGAATTCGACGATAAGCCAGGATATTGAAATGCAAATAAGAGAATATAAAAGCAGTCAGACGAGAACAGTAGAAAGTGGCAGCCAGTAAATAGAAATATAATTAAAAAGAAAATAAACAAGCCACCAAACCAAACCAACAGTCAGACGAGAGTAGTAGAAAGTAGCAGCCAGTAAATAAAAGTAAATAAAAAACAATTAATTTGAATTATTTTGAAATAATTTAATATTTTTCTTTAATTTGCAATGAAATATGAAATAAGTTGAAATGAACTAAAAGGTAGTGACGACATATATGAACTATAACAGCGCAAAACGAACTGGTGCCCTGAATATAACAGTTTACCGAACCGAGTAATTAACAAGCTCTAAGACCTCTGAAGATGGCAGTTATTAGCCACATCAGAAGTTTTTAATTTTGAATACATTATTATTTTATAAAAAGTGTATATGAATGATAAAAGAACAATAAAAATCGATACCTTTTTCTCATTGGTTTATTAATCGATTTTCGTTTTTTTTCTTTTTTTATTTAGAAGCTATTGACGATCTTTAGTGTTAGTAGTCTAAAAACAGGCATTCTGGGACCTCTGACGTCATAACCCCAGAACTGTGTGCAGAGGCCAAAAAGTAACCCAATTTCTTGCACGGGCGCCGAAAATTCACCCAAGTTTCCCCCAAGTTCTCCAAATTTTCGCCAATTTTCCTCAATTTTCTGCAAATTTCCCCCAATTTTCACTGTACAGGTTCCACACATTTCCGATAGTTCGAACCAATTAAAAATTAACCCAAGTTTAATAATTAATGCCTGAAACTAACCCAAGTCCCCGCTCACCCCTCCTGTCTACAACATTACCGCGATCTTTTAAATATTTCAAGGTCTAAGTATATGTAATATATAATTAGCCTAAGTATTTATTTTTAATGTACAGCGAGTAGAAAGTAACCGATTAAAAACTAACCCAAGTATGTTATTTAACGTCTGAAACTAACCCAAGTCCCCGCCCACCCCTCCTGTCTACAACATTACCGCAATTTTTCAAAATTTAGGGCCTAAGTATGGAAATTCCAAATTTAACCCAAGTATACTATTTAAAGCCTGAAACTAACCCAAGTCTCCGCTCGCTCTTTCCACGATCCCGCGCATATATCCAACAAAGCGTTAGTCACTGCAAAAGCATACGTACCGTTCCCGCGCACGCGTCGCCTGTTCCCGATACTGCGATCTTTTTTTTTTTTTTAAATATTTCGAAGCCTAAGTATAAAAAATTCCAAAATTATCCTAAATATATTTTATTCATTATCACATTTCCCCGTTTGTACAGGTAAATGTGGAAACACACACGCCGTCCCCGCGCATATATCCATCATAACGTTAATCACAGTGAAAGTGCACACCCATTCCCACACATCGCGCCCTCTACTATCATGTGTATGTATTACACATGCCTTTGCATGTAATATATGTAGCATACTTTTTAATTTTCATTTTTCGAGGTTGGGAGGGGTAAAATTTTGCCGGAGTGATAAAAACGTTTGAATCTCAACACTTAGAACCCAAAATTTAAAGGAATTTTCCGAGTCGTGCTCCGTTCCGGCATTTTTTTTTTAAATTTTATTTTTAAAGAAAATATTTGAACGTTCCATCAGTCGAATGAAAGCGGGCGAGTGTGCTGCTACGAGATGTATTATGTAAGCGCGACCGCGGCTGTACTAGAAATATTTAAATGTTCCAGCAACTAGTTGAAACTGTCACCAGGTGAGGTGAATTCCAGTCGTTCGTTTTGAAATTAACCAGCCGATCATCTATGCACACTCTCACACGCCACCGATAGAAACCTGTTCGCGATCGCTACAAGTTCATACACACGCACGTACACACCACCACTTGATAAATATTTTTTCGTCTTTTTCCACTTCCGATCTTATTTGTAATCCGTTGATTCTTTTTTTTATTATTTTTCCGTATTCTCCGTTCATTGCAAAAGCACACCATCCATTCATGCACACATATCAAGCATTATGTTAACCTCTACAAAGCTACACTGTACTATTCCACACACGCTCCGGTCGCCGTCGAAATAAACGCCGCGATATCACTCCCACACACACACATACACACAACCACTTCATATATATTTTATTTTCGAGTCAAATTATTATAGAATTAGCCTAAGTATAATTTTCTTTTACACTTCTGTTTACTTCTTCCGAACGTTCATAATTTTTATATTTTTTTTGTTTCTCCGATTCTAAAAATAAATCTGTCAATGTATTAGCCACTCTCTCCCGCGCACAGAATGTTCCCTCGCACTCATCTGCTACCTATCGTTCTTATTAATTTTTTTCAAGTCTAATATTATAGAATTAGCCTAATTATATATTTTTTCGCTTCCAATCATTTCCTTTGACCGTTGATAATTTTCTTATTTTATTTTTTTCTCAGGTTCTAAAAATAAATCCATTGTCATCTTCACTAGTATGATTGCGCACATATCTTCTGCCGGTATTTCTCATATTGTTCATAATAATTTTTCATGTCTATGTATTATGGAATTAGTCTAAAATATATTTTTTCCCCTCTAAAGACTTTTTCCAAACGTAAGTATTCAAACATTAATTCGAGTATATTTTTATTTAACGCTGTTTCATAATTTCCCTCTCCCTTATCCACCCTACACAAATTTCAATTATTTTCTATTATTTTTCATGAGTACATCCCCCTGAAACTACAGTGAAACCACACCAAACATTCCCACGCACCATATAGATTTTAACATCATTCGTAATAATTCTTTTCGAGTCTATTAGTTTAAGATTATTCTATTTTTTTCAAACTCTAAATATTTTTTTTTTCAATATCTTTCATATTATATTTTTTTCCTCAATATGTCCGCGTACCCTCATAGTGCAAAGGTACTCTGCTTATATCCTTGCATGCATGTTGCCATGTCGTTGATTTCGATCATGTGTCAAGGTCATCGAGTCTGCCCGAATCTTCCATGTCATATCTTTTGTAGAAAAACGGTTCATATGTTCACACCTACACACAAACACCCATAACCGAAAGAACACCTCTCAACTTCGTTCATCTGCGTATGTAACCAGCTTTCACCAAAGGAATGTGGTTTTTCTGATACGACTCAACATCTTCAAAGACTTGCATCGAGCTAGAATCTCGAAAGAATCTGTTCAGGCAGTCAGTATTAGTGCTATGTCGAACGTGTAGAATTTGTTGAAGCAGTGTTCTTCACGCATTAATAAAAGTTTGCTCTAACGTTAAAAGTAATAATTTTCTACATTTTTTAGTAAAAAGTTAAAAATATTATTCAAACATGAATAACAATATTGTTTCGAAAGTCGACGAATTTATTCAGAATTCATTTTCGAGTGATAGTGTCACGCATACAACTTCATCACCTCCATCACCGCAGTCAGATGATTGTTATACAGTAGAAGAATCAACATCTTTTGTACATAATATCATTGGTCCTGTATTATTAACAGAACAAGCAGATATAGCGGAATATTTTGTAGATATCAGCATCCATATAGATTGTGATTATGGTTTTCGAGTAACTGAACTAGCAATGATTGATATGTCCGGTGGAAAGTGTTTGCATACGCTGTATAAGCCAAGCAGAGCATGACATGCATCAAAAATGCCACATTTACAATGTTCTTCGGTGAGTCATTACTTGAAAAATCCTTCATTATTTCCCTGTCGGGAAGAAATATTTATGGCACGCGATATATTCACGATATTATCTCAAAAACCGAGAGCTCGCATATATATTTTAACAGTATATGCTAAACTTACACTAATGGAACTTAACGAAAAGTCTGAATTGTTGAGTGATTTAGACTATGAAATCGTTAACATGGATCAAGTCTTTCGACTACATAGTATTGAGAATCTACATGAAGAGTATTTTGGTATAAGCAATTTGATAACCTGTAAACATCATAATGAGATTGATAGTTTTCATTGTGCAGCGAAAAACGTTATGGTGATGAAGGCCTGGTACGATCATGTTATCCATCCGCTGAAGCTTATGAATAATCTCAATATAAATGATTTAAGTCAGTTGTTCATTACAGCCACCAAAGAAATGATAATTACATTATTTCCAAGTTGTGTTGGTGATATTTATGCATTTCTACCAGATAGATTAAAACAGGATGATACGATAAAATCACTTCTACCATATTACGAGCATGAGCATGATGAAGAATATTATATCGATGATGATACATTGCGACGGAGTACTCGAAATTGTATGAAAGTAAAAGATTGTATCGATTGTCAATGTAAAATTCGCACGCATTAACTATTCATTATTTCGATCGTTTATCAATTTTGTGTATATTTGTATATATTTTTGTATATTAATGTATATATTTTTTTCCCTAATCGACAGTCCGTTCTTTTTTTGTGTTTTGTCAATCATTTTGTAAATATATTTTTATACATATTTAAATTTTGTTTCTATATATTTACATATATTTTTTCTTTTTCCTTCAATTCCCTCCATATCTTTCATTCTATTGTATATATTTTTTCCTAATTAATTTTAATCTTTTTTCGCTCCTTTTCAATTCAGTTTATTTAACTATTTAACTATTTCTCTATTTCTTTTTCCTCCTCTTAACTTAAAGTACTGGTAATGATGAATATTACAAAAATCTGAACCAGTTGTATAAAGTGTACGTGTAATTATTGTCTAATTTTAGAATATAATCCCGCATAATTTGTTCATATCTTTTTAGACTAAAACATTATATTTTTTATTCTTTCTTTAACAAATCTAACTGTTCAACTTTTTCATGTACATCACGTACATCAAGTATTTTCCGCAGCTGTGTGAGTTTTCATTAATTTGTAAGACACAACCAAAGACCTGGAGAGTTCCCTCTAATTGTTTAAAATCTTTCATAATCACACTTTTTTTATTTTACATATATTTTTTGAGCTATATACGGGGTCGTCTATGAGGTGTGTTGATCAATAGAGCAACAGGTAGAAAACCTACTAGCTTACGAGACACAGCATGTTTATAGAAAAACAGTGCTAGCATGAGCAGATCAGAGTTGCAATGTGCGAGTGAGAGATTGTATGCATGTATGTGTGCGAGAGCAACAGCTTGATTATAAAAAACGTCGAAGATACATGCATCTATCTGTGAACAATTATCACATCAAACATAAAAAGGCTGACTAAAAGATTATTATTTTCTTTTTTCATTCATTCTCGCCACTATTACCACTCGCGCCCCACTGTCAAGACCTCTGAACATACATTACTAACCTCACCGACACTATAATATTTTTTCTCTGTGTTATTAAATTAACCCAAGTATATTTTTATTCATTTGTTACGCAAACTTTTGTTCAAATCTTTCGTAATATGTCGTGCACACATTTATAGCCCACAGACACTACTCGCTTCATTACCACGAATACATCTCTTTCATTGTTACTTATCATAACATAGTTTTTCCTGAAATGGTAGAAAAATTCTCTTCGCTCCATTCTTCCAAGGTGTTTTATTTCCTAATTTCAAATCATGCATAATAATTTTAAAATCAAATTAAGTATATTTTATCATTTTCAAAAAATCAATCATCTCTGTACAAGGCATTAACTCATTTTCACATCAAACATATTATTTTTTTTTTAATCTATCGTACATATTATTTTTTATCATTTAAATTTTTTTCTCAATTCACAAATAGCTAACCTATAGAAAACATATTGTTGTAAATATACATGACAAAATCACTCCTCATAATTACATCATGAATTATTTTTTTCTTCATTTTTTTTTTTTACCATCATGACAAAAGCAATAGAATTACGGCATTTATGAATGTGTACACCATACGCTTCCAGTAACCTATCATACATTTTTTAAAATTAGTCCAAGCATACTATTTTTTCAATAACAAAGTCGATCATACATACTTTTTTCTTCTATATAATCACTAATCTATGAAAACACTTCGTTTGTTTTACCCATACCATAGCATTCACTCCTTTCCCCTCATGCTAACAAACTTCAAAATTTAATAATATAACACGAAATTATTCTAAATACATGTTCATGCTATTAAAATTAATATATCAATTAATCTATATATTCCTTTTGCACATTTCTGAAAAAAATCCTACAACATGTTTTAAAATTAATCGAAGTATACTATTTTATTACCTAAAATCAATTATTCTCCCATACAGTTTTTTCCAATCATACATAATTTTTGTTTCCCATATTGTCATTATTGCAAAGTCATACAAAACAACAACATATTTTTAATCATAATGAATCCTTCATCCCGTTCCATTCATGCTATATACCATTATCATTCATTTCAATGTTATGAAATTAGTCTAAATATACATTCATGCTAGCAAAGTTATTATCTCACCCTTTGCATTGTTCCAAAAATGATTTATTTTACATTTTTTCTTTAAATTTCCCTCATACTATTATTTTTGAAATGCAGGATGATGACTATGATTAGAATTCATGATTATGAAGAGAGAGACGCATGCTGAAATTGTATTGTCATTATATACCAGATGATGTGTGATTGTTGGTGAGTATGCTTGCATGCATGTAAAATATATGAGTGTGTTAGTAGAAAACAACCGTTCAAACGTGAACACAGGTACAGATACAGTTATAGAATGAGAGAGATAAAAATATATATTTTGTTATGTTTGATATGTGTATGATAAAGAGGTTAATAAAGAATAATCACATTACCCTCACAACTTAGACATTGAGTTATACCTTTGTAATATTTTAGATGTAAAAGCAGTGACATTGACATGTAGTAAACGTTTTCATCACTTTTTACTAATTATAAGCAATTTTCCAACATTTCTCTTTGTTTTCCTACATTTTAATACCTTTACACCATTTTAATCAATTTTTTGATATTTAATGCCATTTTTCCAGTGTTTTTACCACCTTTCTCACAATTTTCATCATTCTTTCATCATCTTTGTTAGGTTCTTTTCTTACAACTCTTTACCATTTCGACCGTCGTTAGTGATATCCATCATTATTTATGCTTTCATTCCTTCTGCTTAATCTATGCACACATACAGC
The DNA here is from genome assembly GCA_039619475.1 of Icerya purchasi. Taxonomy (NCBI): domain Eukaryota; kingdom Metazoa; phylum Arthropoda; class Insecta; order Hemiptera; family Monophlebidae; genus Icerya; species Icerya purchasi. The sequence goes on along the minus strand of CM077116.1, from coordinate 31,816,309 downwards.
TTAGCAATCGCCGCAGCTGTTGAATGTTGTAGGACCGCAATCGTGATCTCCATTTGATTATTAGGATTTAAAAGTCACATCTTTGAACGCTTAATCTAATGCATCAATATGATCTTTGTATTCGCCCACCCGCTGCTGAAGGTTCCACCTATTATCTTCAACAGACTATCATACAGTCGTTTAATAAGAGAATCCGTAAGACCCAAGACATTTACTTAACGTTTTCCCAACACATTCACAGACCTACCCTGTACACTAAGAAAATCTTTAATCATCTCTGTAACCATTCCTTTTAAGCTGGCGGGAGCAAGGAACTCTTATAAACGTTTCTCAATCAGCACTTCATCGTTCACCGCCCATGGTTTCACTCGCCATTGCACAGACATGTAATAAACATTTTCTTCTTTTACTATTTTGTTATGCTTTAACACTATTACATCATTTTTCCTCGCTTCTAACTAATTGTAACCAGTTTTACATTATTTCTTAGCATGTTCTTCTGTTTTAGGACCTTTTTGCGCTATTTTTTTTTCATCAATTTATGTTATTTCACATCGTTTTTCTGCTGATTTTAGTGCCTTTCACACAATTTTACTAATTATTTTCGACCATTTCTTAACATGTTCTTCCGTTTTAGGACCTTTTTGCACTATTTTTTCATCAATTTATGTTATTTAACATCGTTTTCTAGTGTTTTACTACCTTTCACACAATTTTACTCAATTTTTCCCACATCTTTGAAGATTTTTTTCATTTATCTCATACATTATATGTCTGGATGTGTCGAATATACATCCTTTTAACTATATTTTATAATTTGATACGATTATAAATAATAATGAAAGATTTAATTCAATATTGTTTACAATTTATTCAATAATTTTTATGACATTCATTATAACCAATAAAAATAATCATTTGCTTTAATGCTTCGATGTTAAATTCTAATATATCATTATCAGCTATTAATAATTTACACCATAAAACGTCTAATTTAACTGAATATATCCTTCTTCAGCCAACTTTTCTTCAATCATCCGAATTTCAGTATCTAATCCATTATTTCCTAATTGTTTAGATGTGTGTAGTAACAATAATCGTTCAACCAATTCATTAGGATCGTCAGAATAATTGAAATGAGGGTCTTCGAGATATACTTTTCGAACAGTAATATATGCACGTTTCTTTTTCGTTTTATCTGGATAAACTTTTACATTCTGTATTGTAGATTGAAACAAAGGACGTATTATTTTTCGGTATTTAGGAAGTGGAGTACCCTTTAATACACCAGTAACACGTACATGAGCTCTGGTAAATTCCAGTATTTGTTTATACAAAGCTAAATCATTATTTGTATATTTATTCTCATCAACATTTGTTTCCATCAGTAAATGAATCAGTCCTGGTGTGTAAGGAAATTTAGTTAGTGTTCTTCCTTTTCCTAAATAAATTTCACCACATTTTCGATTCCATGAAACTGGTGTTGAACCCATCATATACTCATGAGTGTTAGCATTATATTGTATTCCATATACAGGATCATTTGGTACAGGTTCACCAACATCTATTTGAAATGGAGCCATTTCATGCATATTAATGGTCTTATATCCAGACTTATTATCACTATTTTCACATTCTTCTTCATTTTCAATATCAATCTCATAATCACGTTTCCTACTGTCATTAGAAAGTTTATGACGTTTTATTATTGATGTATCACTTATTCCATCAGATTCATTTTTCATCCTTTTAGGTATTTGTAGTGTTTCCCGATTATCCAATAACTGTTTTGTAACAGGTTCAAGCATGACAGATGAAATATTTGTAACAGATTTCCAGTTCTGTAATGCATTATACTTTTTCATTATATCACTGCGTATCCTTTCCAGTTCACTTTTAAGAATTGCTCCTTTATTTATTCCATCATTACCAACATTAACCATCACTTTACTTGTTGACATCGTTATTACAGATAATTAAAAATTCAACAAACTTACATGTAAATTTTCTCTACATATACAAATCACAATCTATTTTGATCACAGAAAGTTAATGCTTATTTAACACAAATAATTTATAGAATGTTTTTAAAGGCTTAAAGAAACATACAGTGCTAACATGCTTATTATATACATACTGTAATTCAAACTGTTCCCTAAATACACTATTCATGAAAATAATTCTTTATAAATAAAAACAAACAACAAAATTGGGCAGAAATTTTAGAGGAATTTAAGAATTACATTATTTAATTTTCAATATACTAATATATCAAAATATGTGATAACGCCTAAACTTTTACCAATGACATTATATATATCTCCATATAATATTGATCGTTCCAGCCACCTGTTGACAGCAGATGATCGATAGGGAGTTATGCAAGTGTGAAGGTGATTTTCCATCAGTTAATGATGGCTGGCGGGGTTCAGAGGGTGAATTGCAGCTATTTATTCGGTGTTTTTATTATAATTAATATTTTAATGGAAATTTTTATAATTCCAACGATCGAAAGATGACAGTGCGAGGTGCAGGAACGAATTGCAGATGTTCGTTCGATGTTTTTATTATTATTTTTATTTTAACCGAAATTTTGAATGGTCCAGCAGCCGAAGAAACCACAATTATTCGATATTTTTATTTATTTTACTTTAACAGAAATTTCGAACGTTTCAGCAACTGGTTGAGAGCTTTGCAGGATGCAGGTTGAATGCACACGCTTGTCAGATGATTTTTATTATTGTTATTGTTTTAACAGAAATTTTTAATGTCGCAGAACCGATGGATCCGCGACTATTCAATGTTTATTATTAGTATTATTTTAATGGAAAATTATTATTACAAAATCGAGTGAAATGCGACTGTTCGATATTTTATTATTGTTATTATTATTTTACTTAATGGAAAATTTTCGATCATTTGAACGATCGAATGAGGGTGCAGATGGTGAATTCTAGACATTCATTTGAAATTACCTACCGACCATCTAGCAGGTCATCACGCATCATTGATAGAGAATCCTGTTAGCGACCGCATCGTGTTTACACACTAAACATTTTTATTTTCAAACGGGTATTTATACATCACAAGAAAAAGGTGGCTTTTAACGACGGATGATTACATCATCCAGATGCAAGATAGTTGCAACCGTTGTTTGTTCATAGCCGAGTAGATGACCCACATCTGAATATGCAATTAATTCCTTCTGTTCGATAATCCTATTAATGCATACACACATCTTTTTTTTTTCGTTCGAACGATCATGTTAGAACGATATCGTTATATACATTGTGATAGCAGGTGTCGAGGAGCATTTGAATAATATATCTGAGAAAGTCTATATTCCAGCTATACATAATTGTAGCCATTATCAATAAATTTTTCATTATATTCTAGTAATACACTGCAGAAGGCAGGGTTCAAGAGCGATCTAATGATAATGCACAGTAAGATATTTCGGTAACGATTAATGAAAGCAATATAATCCGAAGCATAATTTCCAGATAGAACAACATTTTAACATTATCGTCATTTTTTTTTTCCATTAACTAATTCAGTTACAATGTTAATAGAAAAACAGTTAAATTTCCATTACAGCTGTATATGAGTCGTAAGAAATATCCTATTAATTATAAGCGTTCGAGAATCGAAAATATCTACAACAAAGTTCCACCTGCCTTAAACTAATGCATGTAATTGAAAGGGTGTATGCACTCGAGCATTATTTTCTCTTCATTCAAAAGTCGCGTTCATTACATCAGTTGGAAAGGTATATAACCACTTCTACATATCGAATCTCCTCAGTAAAGTTTCATTTGTTGCATCAACGTTCACGTTTAACACATTTTAAGTTTTTCATAAACATTTTTTAAGTTTTATTCACCTTGGTTTATGTTCATCATATTTTCTTCCAAATTCGGTAAGTAATCGCGATGTATTTATTTATTAAATTAAATTGCATTATAACATTTTGTTTTTTCAAATAAAGTTGCCGAAAGTCAGAATAATTAAAAAAATGTATTCGACGGAAACGAATATGAGGTAAGCCCTGAAAAGGGCTATTTCAAATATTTGAACGACAAAGAAAGTAATAATGATGGAAAATAGCGTAAAGAGGAATACGAATGAAGGAACCGATAGAAAATGAGGAGAACGATACGAAAGGAGTCGAAAACGGAATATAGAGAATGAAAAAGGGGGATATAGAAACGAAAAACACGATAGTACCGAAAAAACCGAATGAACACAACAACGAGGTATACTAATCGAATCGAATCAAATAGAACAATGAATTAGAGCCGGCACAGATAACAGAGATAAGGAACGGACGAGCGCTGTTGATCATATATCAGCTGCACGCTGCACTGGACTTAATTTATTTTTACACAGCTAAAATGCGACGTTGCATTTTAGCCGCTAACACATTTTATTTTTTATTTATTTTTTTTTAATTTTTATTTTCTTAGGACATTTGTATAATCATCAAAGTATTTTTCATTATTTCGCATTCACACCTTATTTTCAAATATAATCGCATCATAATCCATTCATTAAGTAAAGGATTTCTTTTATTTTTTATCAAATTAATAATTTCTTTTCTTTTCTATTTTGATTATAATCCTAATTTACTAATTTATTCATTGATTTTTTAACCTTGGAGCTATATTACAGGTATAGGATTTGACATAGTTTTTGAAAGAAAACATATTTGAAATATTATTTGCTGAACAATTAAAATCATTTTAACATTATTTGCAAAATAACTTTATAAGTTTTTTTAATTTATTTTTTATGTAGAATATGGCTCCCAAGGAAGCTATTCCACCACCACACTCACAACATCATTTTCCATTATCTCCCGACTCTCAATCCGATTCTGATGACGAAGAAATTGAAATACTAGGACCAGTGCTTCAATTTTTTTGTACCTCTGAAGATCCTGTAGACATAATTATCAATCAATTAAGTCAATTCGAACTTCCTATCGGTTTTCCCGAAAATGTTGAGGAGGCAGTAATGGAGTTTCAAAATTTTAATTCACCATTAGCCACCTGCAATGAGTTGATTTGCAATCAAGTCATTGAAGTGTTGGAGGTGCCATTTGTTCTGAATCGGTTTGAGACTCCAGATGGTGCAGTTGTAATTACAATTTTCCCTGTACTGGAAGGGTGGCAAAACGTATCGGAAGAAATGGAAGTATTTTTTTAATATTTAATATTTTTAAAAAAAAATAAATAAAAAATAAACAAAAAAATATATTGCCACTTTCATTACTGCCGACTATGCTTCCTTACCATTTCCTAATTTAAAATGTTGTTGTGAGTTGTGAAGAAATATGAAGAAAGTTTAATTAAAAGGTTGTACTTTTATTTAATTTCTTTGAAAACATTAATAATGTCGCTAAATAATAAACATTTTTCATCATTTTCTTTGCCAAAAATAATTTTTTAAATTACATAAAAGTTACAAATTTTTTTATTTATTTATTTACTCTAATATTTGCAATATAATAAATACAAATAATTTGCTTTAGCAAATTCAAACATTTGAAGGCAGCAAAGGAGTAAACAACAACAACAACAACAACACCAGAAAGAATTAACACCACAAGCACTAACACCGATACATCATCAACCACAGCAGCTGCTTCCATTCATCATTTAATTTTTCATTATCCAATATCCAACTCTGGTATGTACTTTAAAACATTTACATAAAACATATCACACGCGAAATATAAATGTCTACCAAGTTCATAGAATAGTTTTTCAAATTTATTTTCTTATACTATTCACTCATTAATAATTTTTCTTAAAGTATTTATTTTATTTATTATTCACATTCCTCTCTTCTAAACAGGTTTAATAACAAGTTTCATTTTAAACATAGAATTATTAACCCCTATTCCATTCTTTACTTCAAATAACCTTTTCATTTACACAGCAAAGCTAAAAATATTTAATCGAGATTTTCATTAGATGTTTCCACAGCATTCATTTATCAATTCTAAATGTGATATGTAGTTTTTTAAAAATTATTTACGATGTTTCTTCATGTATATTAATTTTATTTATTTATTTATTTTTGTATTTGTGTATTACTTAAAGCTATTAATAGGTACCCACTCATTCTGATTTAATGTTAATTAGCGGTTTTATTAACTTTGATGTAAAATAATATTTTTTTAAAAAATGATTATTTTGAGAAATTTAAATTAAATTATCTTTTAAATTCACACATCTTTGTTTAGAAGTATAATTATACTATGCAGTAGTAAGATGTTCACAGTATTAAAGTGAATGTCCTGTTGATTGGTTTAGATTTTCACGAGTGTGAAATGGCAGTTAGCACGAGTTATATTGTTGAACAAGTTAATACTAGATATAGATCTCGACTGGCAACCTACCGATTCGTTAACACCAACAACATGCAGCTGGATATTGAACGTTTTTTAATAGATATTTAGGACGCGGTTATCGAAAAAATTGAAGACATTAACTGGACGGGTGTGAAAGTTAGCTTGACTCTACACTTTGTATTCGAGAAAATGGTTGCTAATGGTGAAATTAACACATCACTGATGTATTTCCCTATATGTGCACGTTTGCTACTACTTGGTGATGATTTAGAGGGGTGGTTTGACGAGTCTGTACAGGAGATGAATGTGATGGTTGACAAGATGGATCTCTCGTCCAGATCGGGTTGGTCAATTCGATCAATAGAATATCTCGAAGTTCGACTTAATATTAGAAACATTCTTCAGCATGCAGGTTCTTTCATCGATCTACCCACCCCTCTAAAACGCACGAAAGCAGTTGTAAATGTTAAACCATTTAATGCTGACGATGAGAAATGTTTTATGTATGCGATTCTCGCAAAATTTGTAGAACAAAATCCGCACCGAGTCAGTCAATATCTCTCGAATCCACTTTTGAGAGCAAAATATAGTTGGACTAGCATTTCATTCCCAACACCATTATCAGATGTGAGGATTTTCGAACAGAATAATCCCTCCGCCTCAGTCAATGTATATGGTGTAGATGATAAAAACATTGTTTTTCCTCTTCGAATTACCAAAGAAGAAAGAGGCGTCCACCATGATCTCCTCCTCTTGAAAGAAGGCGACAAGCAGCATTTCTGTTGTATATGGGACTTATGCAAACTGGTTAACAGGCAGATAAGTTCAAATGGTCACCAAATGTTTATCTGTCGGAGATGTTTAACATGTACTCGTAATGCGACCAGACATTTAGATCACATCAAATTGTGTGGAGAAGTGCCTCCCATCACAGCTATCATGCCGAAGATTGGAAAAAATAATTTAAAATTTGACAAATATAAATATAAAGAGTACGTTCCATTTTGTATTTATAGCAATTTTGAAAGCTTGCTAGTGAAAATTCAAGACGCGGTTCCAGAAGCAGAAGAGGAGGAGATTGAAAGGAGACTGAGTGCAGAGAGGGTTAATTCTACGAATGAAGAAGATCCTTTCATTTCTATTATTGATGAGTCTGAAATGGTATTGGGTGATGATGCGCAAAACACTTTCGTCCGAAGAACACAGAGAAATAATACTGTCAAAGTTCAACATCATGAAGCGATGTCATATTGCTATTATGTAGTCAATCGACTAGATAATACAATATCACCACCTCGATTATACCATGGACCTGACGGGGTAAAAAAATTTGTACAAGAGTTAGTGCAGGAAGCGAAACTTATTGAGTCAGTTTACAGAAAGAAAGTGCATACTTTGTGGACTGCTCAATGTCGTTGTAAATTTAGTACAGCTACCGAATGTCATATTTGTGGAGGTCTGTTAGGAAATGACAAAGTCGCAGATCATTGTCATCTAACTGGGAAATTTAGAGGTGCTGCTCATTCACATTGTAATATTCAGTATCAGCTTCCTTCGTTTGTTCCCGTGATAATGCATAATTTGAGTGGATATGACGGTCATCTGATCATCAGAGAGCTGGCATATGACACACAAAATATATTTGTGCTAGCAAGCATGGAAGAGCGATACAAAGGATTTTCAAAGAGAATCAGTGAACATATTCAGCTGCATTTTGTTGATTCTTTCCAGTTTATGGCTAGTAGTTTGAAGAAGTTGGCAAAAAATTTACTGGATGATTTATTCCCACATACTTTAGCCAACCTCCCCAATCAATCACAGCTCTCATTGCTAAGGTGTAAGGGTGTGTCCCCATATGAGTATTGTGATGACTGGTCTAAACTGTCAGAAACAACATTACCTAGCCGTGAAAAATTTTATAGTTCCCTTTCAAAAACACACATCTCCGACGAAGATTACAATCATGCAAGAAATGTATGAAGCACGCTGAATATCAGCACGTTAGGTGATTATAGCGATATTTATTTGCGAACAGATGTGCTATTATTAGCTGACGTGTTTGAAAATTTTCGCGATGTTTGCCATAATATTTACTATTTAGATGCATGTTGGTTCTTTAGTATTCCTGGACTTAGTTTTCAGGCCATGTTGAAAGTTACAGGTGTACAAATAGAACTCCTCACGGATTACAATATGTATCTATTTTTTGAATCTGCTATCTGTGGGGGATTAACTCAGTGCACTAAGCATTATTGTGTTGCAAACAACCGATACGTTTCTTTGCCTGATTGTAGTGATCTCGGAGATGAGTCAAATTTTATATTCTACATCGATTGTAACAATCTATATGGTATAGCGATGTGTTCGCCGCTTCCATATAGAGGGTTACAGTGGATGACTGATGAGGAAATTGCTTACTTTGACGTTATGGCTGTTGAGGACCACAAACAAAATGTATATGTATGTACAAGTTCTTAACAAGTTCATTCATCAGTGTATGCAATCAACTTTCTCCGTTTGAAGGGCATTTTTCTGATGCAACATTTCATCGAATGCATCTAATTCAAAGGTAGATATTATGTCAACTCTCTGAATAACTGTATTCGCTCGCTTGTTATTGGTTTCACGAATTAGTGTTTTTCACACGTTTAAATTTTAGTTACTATTAAAAGTTTTAGTTTTTTTTTCTTTTCTCTTTAATAACAACTGTAACAATGATAGTAGCACGTGAGGTAATTATCGAAGGAACTTTCAATAATAAGTATCGATGGTGAAATTCAATTTCATAGAATTTACAAGCCTCCATTCGAATGGGATGTATTATCCAATAATAAAAAACAAGAAAACATGAGGATAATTCAAAACTGTCATTCAATTCCGTGGAATGCAGGAGATTACAATTACGAATCTATTGCCGGTGATATAGAAAATGTGTTGGAAGATTTGGAACCATTGAATATTTACGTTAAAGGAAATGAAAAAATTACCACTATATGGATAAAACTATTTAAAACATCACTTTCAAGATTCAAGATTATTAATTTAGAAAAAGAATTCGGTATACCCAATTTAAGGAAATTAAATAATATGTATAAAGGAATATCAAGAGTTGTAAAATGTGATGCACACACGGATAAAAACATACATAGGTGTTCATTGCAGAATGTATATGTGATGATGAAATGGTACGATGTAAATGTTAGACCTATATTATCATTAGTAAAATATTCTACGTGCGACTTGATGCAAAATATTACTGCAGAGATATTAATTAATGTATGCCCTCAAAAAATTTTCGATTTTTACAATAAATTACCTGTAGCACTGAAGAATGATCGACGTATCAAACGCTTCTTACCGTGTTTTAAACATCATAGCTATGATATTCCAGATTCTTTTCCACTCAGTGCAATACACCCCACCTTAATCAAAGATTGTCCACAATGCAACCATGCAAGTTTGTTCGAATTCCAACATAACCCGATCAAAGGAGCCAATTTGTGAGCATTGTACGAATCATAATCTTGTAATTTTTCCATCTTTAAATTTTTTGTGATATTTATTTATTTTTTAAATTAATTTTCTTTTATTCTTGTTAATCGTTTGTAAATATATTACATGAATTATATATATATTTTACATTTCATAATTTTTTTCGCGTGTGAATGGAATAATAAAAATAACTTTTTCTTTTTCCTTTAAATGTAAATATTATCTATATTCAGCTTCAATAATGAGTATAAACACTTTTTTTTATTGTAAAATCATATGGGTTCTAATTAGTGATGGACAACTTCGAAATGATTCATTCGAATTATTTGATTGTTCGATGACTTTGAATGCATTCGATTGTTCCGTGGTTGCATTCGAAATGTTATTTCATTCGAATAATTCATTCGTATTCACAACAATCATTCGAAATGCTATTTCTCTCGGAAGAATCTAGTCAATGTTTAACGAATACTTCATTCGTTTGTGTTCGGATAGTTTCGGTTTTTATTCGAATAATTCATTCCTATTTGCAACAATCATTCGAAATGTTATTTCTCTCGAAAGAATCTAGGCGATGTTTAACGAATACTTCATTCGTTTGTGTTCGGATGGTTCTAGTTTTTATTCGAATAATTCATTTGTATTCATAAAAATCATTCAATTGTTGTTTTTTTTTGACGATTATCGCTTGTTTCGATTGTAAAAACATTTCGAAATCGCACATCACTAATTCTAATACATATACATAAGAAAATAATAAAAAAACGAGTAACAAATAAAAAAATAATAAACAGAGTGATAGCAATATGGTTTATTTAGAATTTGCATCATCTAATACCTCAAGCATTGTATGTAGAATATAAAAATGAGTAAAAATAGCTATAATTAGAGAGAGTATGAATAAATTTTTAAAAAATATCAAAAAAAAAACCCATGTTATTTTCCGGCGGTGTTTGAAATGAAAATTTCTACATGTATTTAATGTGATAGTTGACGCAGGTGCGAAAATATGTTTAATTTTTTCAAAATTTAATTCTAAAAACATTCATGTAAAAGTAAATAAATTAAGTAAACATAGAAATTAGTAGGCATCATATAAAAAATTAAAACTTATGATGGAACTTAGAATATAGATGAATGAAAAAAAAGTTGTAATTGAATAGATTAATGAAAAAACATAATAGTCTTTGTGTTTACGTTTCTTCTGTTTTTTTTTGCTTTTTTTTTTCGTTATGTTTAATGCATCATATTGCTTTTTATGTATAGCCTCTTCACTCTCTTGTTTTCAAAAGTATACTCTTCTGTCAATTACTTCTTTAAAAAAACTTTCCGAATTTTAGCATTTATCATATTATATGACATGTACAATAAATAACAGATTCCATATTGGAGTGTAAAGAAAACTATTTTAAAAAATCTCTGAAATAAAAAATAATATAAAGAAAAAAGATTGTGAAGCAAAGAAAGAAAAAAAAACAAAAAACAGTGATTCTTCATGATATTTTTACTCCCCACCCTGGGGACATTTATTTTTGTAGAATTTAAATATTGTTGTAAAAGCAAGTATGATGTTATTTTGTATATCACAGGGTGAAAAAAAAAAAATAATAATAATACGTTAATCATTGATTTAAAAATTATATTATCATACATTTCCGGCATCCGATGTTTGCATGAGCTTGTATAGAAAGCGTGTATACACATATACACGAATAAAATATAATACATCCAAGGTAACTTGCATATTTCTGCTGTTGTCTAAAACCGTTAGAATATTAGGTAAAAGATTGAGTAAGATAAATACGATCGTAACACATTGTTTAAAGAAACAAAAATAAAAAATAAAATAACATGATCGATTTAATTTGAATTTAGCAATATTTTTAGAACTAACATGAATTTTTTGTAAAACGCGAAAGAAAAAAAAGGAAAGAAAACAACGGTAAAATTTGTTAGTTTTACGGATAAATCAGTATAGTTGTATTTAACAATGCCTATGCAGTTAATAATCTTTTGTCATTCATTTAACCGTGCGCTCACACACATGCCCACATACATGTATACCGGTCTTAAAGGTATGTTTATTATCAACTATCTCATTCATCCAGTTTTAAAGCTAATTTTCGGCCTTTTTTATAAAACTGCCTCGAAAAGGATGCTAACGGATATTTCATGTCTGCCACTGCAGTGCAGTTCTGCAATAATAAAGGTGCATAATTTATCTCACTCTCACTCTCTTATTCTATAAGCAGATCTCTACCTGTCGTTGCGATTCAACGGTTGTTTCTTATTAGCCATTTTGCACATTTCAAGCATACATACACACACATGTTCACACATATTTACTCACCCTTACGCGCATGCAGTGTCGATACATGATCTGCAGGTACTTCTATAATGACGAAGACTATTCGTAGACGTTCCTGTAGATTTCGAAATATTTTCGTATTGAAAAATTTTAAATGTAAAAAATGAAAAATCTTAGAACGAAACATTGAATAAAAATTTCCTTCATAATCTGTATTCCAAATAATAAGACTCGTACGTTTTCATCAGCTCCCTCCCTCACGTGTAAAAATTTAGCTTTTTATTTTCTCTCTCTGTTGTATCAGTCTATTTAAATGATATGAATAATAATAATGAAAAATTTTTTTTTTAAAGATAATAAGTGTTAATTGAACGTTTTACAGAAATTTCCATCAAAGTTTGAAATCTATGTATTAGGTTTTGACCGTTTTTCAAATAAAGTCGTAGATTTACCATTCATATCGAGGAAAAAATTAAAAAATATTTTTTTTCATACTTGTATATGTAAGCATATACACGCATGCATATGCTGAGAGATAAAAAAAAAAAGAAAAAGAAAAAGATTATTTAAATTTAAATAAACAGTTACATAAATTGATTCGATTTCATCCATACAACATATTAATTGAAATAGAATGAAATAATAAATGATGTGTTCGGTACTATAATATCTGCGGTGTATCTAAATAATTTTAAAGTAATTATATGACCATGAAATAAAATAAAATGTATGAAATGTATATTATTACATATTAAAATTCCATACATATATACATACATACATTATAATTTATGTGAAACAATGTAAAAGATTTTGAAATAATAAAAATAAAAAATGCGAGTAAAAGAAAAAAATATGGTTTTATTTCACATATTATACATACTATGCAACAATTGACTTTGGTACATTGAAAGGTAATTGTTATGTTCATATTCAACTTTCGTAGGATCTAGACAACTCCAGCTTTCAAATTCCACGTCTTTTATTGAATTTTTAATCCGTATGAATTGAATGTTGACAGTCGTCGCAATCTTTTACTTTGACACAATTTCGAGTACTCCTGTGTAATGTATCACCATCGATATAATATTCTTTATCATGTTCGTGATCGTAGCATGGTAGAAATGATTTTATCGTATCATCCTGTTTTAATCTGTCCGGTAAAAATATATAAATGTCCCCGATGCAACTTGGAAATAATGTAATTATCATTTCTTTGGTGGCTGTAATGAACAACTGGCTTAAATAATTTATATTGAGATTGTTCATAAGCTTCAGCGGACGGATAACGTGATCGTGCCACGTATTCATCACCATAACATTTTTCATCGCACAATGAAAAATATCATTCTCATAATGGTGCTTACAAGTTACCAGATTGCTTATACCAGCGTATTCTTGATATAAATCATCAATACTAGGTACTCGAAAGACTTTCTCCATATTAACGAGTTCATAGTCCAAGTCACGCAACAATTCAGACTTTTCGTCAAGTTCCCATAATATAAGTTTTGCATAAGTGGTTAAAATATATACGCGAGCCTTCGGTTTTTCGGACAATATTGTGAATACATCACGTGCCATGAATATTTCTTCCCGACAGGGAGATAATGAGGGGTTTTTCAAGTAATGACTCATGGAAGAGCATTGTAAATGAGGCATTTTTGATGCAGACCATGCTCTGCTTGGCTTGTATAGCGTATGTAAACATCTCCCGCCAGACATATCAATCATCGCTAGTTCGGTTACTAGAAAACCATAATCAGAATCCTTATGGAAGCTGAAATCTACAAAATATTCCACTATATCCATCTGATCTGACAATAATACTGGACCAACGATTTTATATGCAAAATATGTTGATTCTGTTGAAGAATAACCATCATCTGATTGCGGTAATTGAAGTGACGAAGACGTATGCGAGTCGCTATCACTTGCAAATAAATTCTGAATAAATTCGGCGTCCTTAATTGATTTTTGAGTTGCTGCATACGTTAACTATATTAGTATTCATGATTGAATAATATGTATTTCAAACTTTTCACTAAAAAAAAAACAGAGAAAAAGAAAGAGAAAAAGGAAAGATAAAAAACAGAAAAAAATGATAGAGAAAAAAAGAGAAAAAACGTAGGAAATTATTTTCTTTAACGTTGATGTAAATTTTTTAATAATGCGTGAACACAGATTCGACAAAATACACATGTTTAACATAAAACTAATACTGACCGCTTGAATAATTCCGTTCGATAGTCTATCTCATTAGCTACCTTTGAATCGGTTATGGCAGTGGAAATGTTACATCAGAAAAATGTTGTTCCTCGGAGAAAGCTGAATATATTTGTATACAAACAAAGTAATCGAGGACTTTGAGTGTATGCGCATATGTGAAGGAGTGTGAAAAATATTCTTGTACCGAATAATGGTAAATAGCGTGCGAGCAATGTACAAGTGATCTTGAAGGTATGCGAGTCATGCAGGTAAAGGTTGTTGCGACGACAAGATATATACCTGCAGAGGTTATCGATTCTTGGAAAACAGGTATTGACGTTCGAAACAATAATGTCTTGAAACGATTGATGATGCGGATGAGTTTATTAAATAAAAAATTATGTTTATAGCGAAACGAATAATATTAAAAATAATTGTGATGTTAATAAATATTTTTTATTGATCGGAGATTTTTCTTTCTCGAAAGGTTAAAATTATTTTTGACAATGTTAAGTGTATATGATGACATGAATGTGTAGGAAAAAGTAATACAGGTACAAAAAAAAATAAAGATCGTTAATAAAAAAATAAACATATAGAACTGCATGTGGTGCATATGCGAGATCAATGTGATATGCTATTGTGTCTAACGTTGAAAAAATGTTCATGATCAATAGGGAAATTCGTGATAGAAGATAAGTGTGTGGGAATGTGCGGTACGCTTTCGAGTGAACCATTGATTAATTTTTAGAATCGATAAAATAAATAAAGATTGCGAAAGATCAGTAATTTTAGATGTGTGGGGGCGGGGTAGAAAGAATGAATTTTTAGGATTGAAAAAAAAAAATGAAAAACATATTCGAATCAATTTTTGAAGAACTCGTAATAGAGTAATATAGAATCTGTGCGGGGGGATAGATAGTATGCTTTCACAACAGTCTGAATGTTTGTTCGGATTAATTTTTAAAACCTCCGAAAAACATATAGAAATACTTACGGACTGAAAATAATCGTAATGAGAAAAATAATAAAATATACTTGGACTAATTTTGAAAAAAAGTGGTAACGCGAACGAATGACACGTGTGTGAGAATGATGCGTGTGCTTTCGTTGAGGGGCGAGACATCGATAGATTTATTTTTAGAACCGGGGAAAACATACATAAATACTTATGGATGGAAAAGTAATCGTAAGTGAGAAAAAATAATAAATATACTTAGACTAATTCTATAATACTTAGGCTTGGAAAAATTATTATGAACGATAGGGAAACTATCGAGAGCAGAGTGTGCACGGGATCGAATGGTTCGCTTTCGTGATGGCTAACGCTATGGTAGATATAAGCGTGTGATCTGCCAGTGCTAGTGATGTGCGTCGAAATGTTTTTACAATCGAAACAATCAACAATCGTCAAAAAAAAAAACAATCAAATGATTTTCATTCGAATGATTTGATTCGAATGATTTTAATTTGAATGATTTTAATTCAAATGATTTTGATTCAAATGATTTTGATTCGAATGATTTTAATTCGAATGATTTTAATTCGAATGATTGTTGTGAATACAAATGAATTATTCGAATGAAATAACATTTCGAATGTAACTGTGGAACAATCGAATGCATTCGAAGTTATCGAACAATCGAATAATTCGAATGAATCATTTCGAAGTTGCCCATCACTAGTCAGTGCGCTTTTGTAACGATCGGAGAATAAGGAAAAATTTTTGGAACCGTAGAAAATGAGAAATATACTTAGACTAATTTTATAATACTTACGGACGGAAAAATAATCGTAAGTGAGAAAAAATAATAAATATACTTGCACTAATTCTATGATACTTAGGCTTTGAAAAATTATTATGAACGATAGGGAAACTATCGAGAGAAGAGTGTGCACAGGATCGAATGGTTCGCTTTCGTGGTGGCTAACACTATGGTAGATATAAGCGTGTGATCTGTCAGTGCTAGTGATGTGCGATTTCGAAATGTTTTTACAATCAAAACAATCAACAATCGTCAAAAAAAAAAAAAAAAAAAAAAAAAACAATCGAATGATTTTGATTCAAATGATTTTAATTTGAATGATTTTGATTCGAATGATTTTGATTCGAATGATTTTAATTCGAATGATTTTGATTTGAATGATTTTTGATTCGAATGATTTTAATTCGAATGATTTTGATTCGAATGATTTTAATTCGAATGATTGATGTGAATACGAATGAATTATACAAATGAAATAACATTTCGAATGTAACTGTAGAACAATCGAATGCATTCGAAGTTATCGAACAATCGAATAATTCGAATGAAACATTTCGAAGTTTCCCATCACTAGTCAGTACGTTTTTGTAACGATCGGAGAATAAAGAAAAAATTTTTGGAACCGTAGAAAATAAGAAATATACTTAGACCAATTTTTATAATGCTTAGGCATGGAAAAAATAAAAAAATTAAAAAATACATTTGAATTGTATAAAGCGGGGAATGGGGAGCTCACGTTAGTTTTATGCTTTAAATATTATACTTTGGTTAATTTTAAAAAAAAATTACGATATCGCTAACGATCGACATGTGTGCGAGAACGATGCATGCGCTTTTACTTGGTTTAAATCAGTTGTGGCAGTGGAAATATTACGTCAGAAAAATGTCATTCCATCAGGAATAGTTGGTTACATATGCGCATTGAATAAAGTAGTCATGGGCTTTGAGTATGAGTATGTTTTTGTGTTAGTGTGTACATGTAGGGTGTATCCATCTACAATATGACATAGACTGTAATAGAAAGTATAAGAATGTTAAGATCCGGTTTCAACGGTTGCGTTAGCATTTACGTGTAGCGCTATGAGAGAAGCATTTTCGCTTTTGCGATGTGTGAGATACATAGACTTACCCCCCCGTACATAATGTATCGGACAAAGAAAAGTTTTACGCAACTGACCGAACGAAAATCTTCGCGATTCCTAGAAATACCAGAACGGCAAAAACCTGTATTTTACCGCGATTCCTGCAGACTGACCACTGATAACATTGATAACAACGAAAATCAATAATGATAATAACTAATTTCACATATGTTACGGACACTCGTAACCGTATGTACATCATTGTGTGTGTGCGCGTAATCCTCCAAAACCAGTCGCTACCGAATAACGGTAATTTACGTACAAGTAAAGGCATGCATCGACCAAATGATTGACAGGTACAAGGTCACTTGCGATGGCATGCGTACGAATTTACCGCGATAGTGATGATGATGGTGATTTTTACATGTGTGTGCAGACGTATATACACGTACATGTGCATGTGTGTGTGGTAATTAAGGGATCGACAATCAAATGGAATGCGGTTCCGCGGTCCGAGACGCTCTGGAAACGGCTCTGGAAGGCCTTAATCAACGGTGGCGACATCCTTTGAGCTTATATTCACACATAATTAATAATTCAACGATTAAATTGATTGCATAATTAATAATTCAACGATTAAATTGATTGCATAATTAATAATTCAACGATTAAATTGATCGCATAATTAATAATTCAACGATTAAATTGATTGCATAATTAATTAGGGACATAAGGGTGCTTGGAACCTTTAATTGGGTGAATTTTCTGCAATAATCGGGCTATTTGGGTTAGTTTTTGACCTCTGATACTATTAATTAGGTTAATTTTCCGAATTAATCAAGGTATTAAGGTGAAATTTCACCTTCGCGACGACTCTTGGGTGCTTTGGGCGCTGGCGGCATCCTTTGAGTTAGAACTCGCATTTACCCTCTACTTAATTCAGATATTTTATTACGCGTTGTGAAATTTGTATTCCCTAAATATTTTAAAGATTTCTCTTACGTTATATCATTGCGTGTTTAATGCAAGCATGCTACGCAAATTATTCAAAACGCTCGAATAAAATTTTTACTATAATGTTAATTAGATTTTCCAATTATCTGCCAATATCTGAATTCTGCTTATATGTGGTTGAACAACGAAGTTCGCGTAACTGGGATTAACATCGTTAGCGGGTGTAGCTATATATATATTTTTTTTTTATTATTAATTAATGTGCGATACCTTAGTCCCCACCAAGTCAGTTGACTTGTCGGCCTGGTTCCCGAAATAAATACACACGAGTAAATTTATTTAATAAGTTTAGATTACATGCTTAGTTTCTATAACATCCTTATTCATCTATAACTACTTTATAAATCATTTAAATATCTATTTCTCACAAATTAACAATGTATATATAGCATACACGCATATGTACACCTACACCTACAAATATGCACACCCATACACGCACACACACGTGCATCCACACACCTAAATGTTTTATATAGCTTGGTATTATGTTCGTGTTTGTTGTTATTCACTATTTTCTAGCAGAATTTCCTTTAATTTAGTTTTACTTATTTTATTTTTGTTTTCTTGTAATATATTATTTATCTGAGTATTATTAAGTAACTTTGTTAAAACCAATTGTTGTAATTTGTCTTCATGTTTATTAGCGTGTCTTCTATATTGATATTCGTATTGTCTAACGTTACGCAATCTGTAATCACATTTATTTCTTGGTGTTACACTGATTTCATTTTCTATATATTTAATTAGTATATTGTATTTAAATATCATTTTTGGGGTAAGCATTAAATGCCTTTTCCTAATATTTAAAGAACTTATATTTGAAGGAGTTTCATATTTTTTTCCTACACAGAGTTTCAAACATTATATTATTGGCAAGGGAAACTAAAGCAGTCTAATTCGAGGTAGTTATAATTCAGCGATCTAGATTAAATACAAGATTGACCCAAGGAGATTATCTGCTGGAATGGAGACTGAGATTTTTCTCCTGCTAGGTTCTATGTTACTAATTTTTATAATAAAACCTTTGTCTAACAAAGTGAGAAAGGAATAGTAAGAACAAATCGATTGCATCTGACAATCTGTATGGTACCGCTTTATTTTAGAATATCCAGCAATGAATTGAAATTAACGATGTCGAATTACTTTACTAGCAAATTAATATGGAGCGTATTCATTTTAAAATTACTTTTTCTAATACTTTAGATATGAGCTAAGAAGAATAATCAGTTTGTAAGAAAATAGTGAAAACGGAGACTTGTTTGGATTTAGAAGCACTTAAATCTAGGACTTATCCCAGGGTTGAGGAAAATAGCTTAATTTTAGTATGACATTAAATATATAACACAGTAGAATTCCTGTTATTTTAAATAAATTGGATAATACTTTGCCGTCTACTATATTTGATCCAGATGCTTTACTTTGCATGGTACTTTTTTTGTACATTCATTATCTTCCTTTGATACAGGGCCTAGTTGGAAGATGATTTATTGAAGTTTGTTACATACATTCATTTCAAATAGTTATAAAATGAACAACATATAATACTGTGAAATAATAATGATAATATATTTAAAAAATCAATGCTTACGCGTTTCGAAGCAAAGCTTTACGAGCACAGCAATGTTTTAATGATTGTTTCAGATACTGCTCGAAAAATATCTTAGGAATCGATTATTATTGTAATTTTCACAATCACGATCACGATATGCCTTTCTCAATCCGCTCCTAGATGAAGGCTTTCCCCAACATCTTCCATCCACTTCTGTTCTGTGCATTCCTCATCCAGTTCTTTCCAGCTATCTTTACTATATCATCCTGCCAACGCGTCATTGGTCTTCCTTGGTTTCTTTTTTTGCCTATTGGCCACCATTGCAAGATACTCTTCGGTCATCTATTATCGTTTCTTCTGGCTTCATGACCAGCCCAACCCTACTTCATTTTGGCCATCTGTTCCACTGCGTCGTCTAGCCCTGTTTGTTCGCGTATCCATGTATTACGAATACGATCCATCTGTCTTATATTTAGCATTTTCCTTTCATGCGCAGTTTGGGTTTTTCTAATCCTTTTATACCAGTTTTTGTGAATGGCCACGTTTGAAAACTGTATGTCAGGACCGGGAGTACACATTGCTTATACAATTTCCTTTTCGAGTTAATCGGTATTTGTTCATTCCAGAATACACGGCTTACTTTTCCGTACGCAACCCACGGCAGTGATATTCTCCTCGTTATTTCCGCTTTCGTTATGCTCCTTTTATTCGTCATGATTTTCTGACCTAAATAAATGTAACTGTCCACCTGTTCTATTTCTTCCGAATTTGTTGTTATTCTTATTCGTTTTTGGGTGTTTGTCACTATTTCCGTTTTGTCTAGGTTTATTTTTATTCCTATTTTGTTAGAATGTAGATTCAGGTCTATTATCATCGTCTGTAGTTCTTCTGCGCTTGTGCTCACTAATGGCTATGTCATCCGCGAATCTGAGGTGATTTAGATATTCGCCGTATATTTTGATACTTTCCGTATCCCAATTTAAATTCTTGAATACAATTTCGAATGCGCAGATAAATAATTTCGGGGAAATGGTTTCACCTTGTCTAACTCCTCGCTTTACTGGGATTTTTTCCGTTTTGTTCCATAGATTTATTCACATTGGAGCGGAGCTGCAAATGTATTCCTAATAATGTTTAATGTACCTGTCATTGATGCCAGTGAGATTTAATGAATTCAGTACTGCCCAGACCTCTATTGAATCGAACGCCTTCTCATAATCTATTATCGCAGCTCCGTCGGAACTGTCCCAATAAAACTACGATAAATTTTTTTCTAGTTAATCTCGTTTCTGTTTATTTATTTTATTTTATTTATTTATTTATTTACTTTTTTTATAAACGTAAATTTAATAGGATTTCCTAGTCGGCCAAGAACATCTCACATCCACGCTTATTCAATAAAGTTATTTCGTGATTATTATTATTTATTTTTATTGTTATTTCTTTTTTATTCTAAAATCGCCGCACAATATCGAAAAGGAAATGTAGCTGCACCAAAAGACAAATAAACAGCAAATACAAACGCACGAAATAAATAACAAGAATTACTATTCACACATAAATCAAAACATACGTATACACATCTACACCGAAATATTCACAACATTAAAAAAAATATAAAATCTAGCCTGTTTAGTCCGTCGCCTCCAGGATCTTCACCGCTCCGGACGATGTTGTCCTTAAATCGTTTCCATTACCCGTACTGCTTCGATGATTCGCCTCCGGTGGATCTTGATCAACGTCCTTAATTTCGGCAGCTTTTAAGCCGTTTTTTTTTTAATGGTAGGTCGCGTGAAGACTAGGGTTTTTGACTTGACTAGACTATTAGCGGTGTTATTTTAAAAAAAATTTTTTTTTATTTATTTCTTAATTAGTTTATTTCACTTTGACTAGCTTAATTTGAACACGAACCGTGGCACATACGTAAATAAAAATTAACGATAATTATAAAGCCTCTCACGAGATTACGCGTTTTTGAACCAGCATAAACGTTATCTGTCTCGATACTGCTCTCGGCCGAAGCACAGGCTTCCCTCGATCTCTTATCATTCCGACAAGTCATTGTCCGCGACACTTTGAAAATTCCCTTTTTACCGCTAATTCCGACTTTAATACTATTAATAATAAATATTTCTGGTTTCTATGTTAATTTTAATTTATCTCGCAATTCTCCCGCTTATGCATTACCTGTCGACTCATATTTGGAATTTTATTTAATGAATATACATATTTTCCGTTTTTAACTTTCTAAATATTCCCACCGAATTACACAATACTTTACGGCTTTACAAAATAATTTATTATTGAATTTCTCTCAGACCCAGTTATGGCTATAATGCCATAATACCCCCCGGAAACGTTTCTGAGTATTACCGAAGTTACCATGTATTATCCAGCCCAGAATGTCTGGAGATAAAATACACAACGAGATGACATCATTCGATTACAATTCGTGACTTTAATTTTGTCATCAGTTGACAGATAAGCCGTAGCGCAGCTGAATCATTGTTACATGAAACAGTTATTATTATTTAATGTTAAAGGTAAATCCTGATAAGAAACTAGACATTAGCGTTGACCACCACTACAAGTACACATCTATTCTCTCTATATCCGTCTTACTCTTTTATCACAATCGTTATCGGTTATAGCCCAGTTCCATCACATTCTCATATATTCTTACAACAATCTAACACATCTTTATTGCACTTTATCTCTGGCGCCATGTAATTCGATACTTCATCAATATTTATTTACCTCTACTACCATCTAACCAATTCATTTACTCTGGGGACCGCTCTTTCGGGCGCGATCGATCGGGCGCAAAAAAGCGGGCGCGACTCTATCGGGCGCAGACTCTATTTGGCGCAGCCTCTTTCGGGCACAGGCGAACTCAGACATTTTATAGACGACCTACGGTGATTTTCAGGTATCATCCGTTAAACGTTATCATCTGTGTTAGTGAGAAACACGAGTTACCAAATACTGCTATCAGAAATTCCGTCCAAAAAATACCGTCCAAAAAATACCGTTCTTCGTTAACGATTTAGTTTTTCCGCGCGTATGGCATGTTATATATGCATAAATATATATATATATATATAATCACAAAACACATATTTTACATAATTGTATTTGGTTATTCACTTTTTTAAAATATTTTCTATTTTTTTTGAAATAACGACTTCAGTGTGAAATACTGATAAACAGACTTTCGCGATGTAAATTTAAGAGTTCTGTTAGCAATAGTGATACGAAACGGACGAAAATTACTAATATTAACAATCGGTCAAATGAATTGTCGGTTTTCTTCGTTTTTTTTTTTTTTTTGCTAGCATATAGTCAACCGTATTTAAAAAATTACAAACCATCAACTCTACGTCATTTAAAGTGTAACATAACTGGACTGAATTTGCTTTTGATACATATTCCTTATATTATCTTTCTTTTTTATTTGTATCTAGCAAGTTTTTTTTGAGGATACATTTATTGAAGTTTTTTCTGTTATCTATGATTTTAATTATATATTTAATTCCTTGACGAATCAACCCTTGATCATTGATTAAATAAATAGTTCTGTTTTCGCGTTCATTTCACGGCTTATCAGTTAACGGTTTATCGCTTCGTCACCGAATTAATCGAAGTACGAGGCGTGATCAGCCATGATCCCCTCTTCCCCGCAACCAGCGTCTGCGGCCAACATTTCTGTCTCCGCTACCAACAACAACACCTGCAGCATCAGCACGCCCGCCAGGACTGATTTATCGCTTCTGATAAGTAAGACCGTTACTAATCTTATTAACACTAACACGTCGCTGAATAACATCGCGTCCGCTAACAATATTCGAAATCAATCTGATAACACGCCAACCCCTCGTAATAATCCCCGAATACAAAACGTTTCTTTCGCGCAGAAACTAAAATCACCGATCTCTCCCATTTCAAACTTTCAGCATCCCACCGAGGAACAGGGAATAATATTTCCCACTTTGCCGCAAACCGAATTAAAAGACTACCTACAGGCGCTAAAACAAAAAGTCGGTGGCGCGCGGAATATCATCGCCGCATCGAAAATCAGTTTAAACCGCATCATGATATTTCTATCTTCCGAGAGTGTAACAGACAATTTCATGCAAACTGACGGAACCATCTTGCTGAACAACCGACAGATCAAGGCAATAAGACTCAAAAGTCCTTCGCAAAAACTGCTCCTTTCGAATGTCTCCCCGACAATCCCGAACGAAATCATTCGGACGTATTTAACAAACAGCCTCCGACTGAAAATCGTCTCAGCAATATCCTTGCTCCGAGCGAGTCCCGCAGACGAAGAATTTTCGCACGTCATCAGTTGGAGAAGACAGCTATACGTACAGGATACTGTGTGCACGGACCTCCCAGAAAGTTTCGTTATTTCGTTTAAGGACAGAGAATATCGTATTTTCCTACAGCTTCCAAACCACACTTGTCCACAATGTAACACATCCAATTCCGATCCCACACCAGCTGCTCCATCATCCTCTTCCCACCAATCACCAGATCCCCCGAACCCTATTTTATCAGAAATCGTGACGGACATCATACACCGAGGGCTAAACACAACAGAGACGTCAATAGAGCCACCTTCTGCTGTTAAGCGACCTGCACAAAGCGTCTCTATTACCCACTCCGCAGCACAAGACTCCAACGCACCTCTATCTCCAACATCAACTCCGCCGATTTTCAAGAAAGCGAAAAGTATCGAACCAGATTTTCCCCCCAAGAAAGCAAAAAGTGTCGAACCAGATTTTCCCGCATCAGCTGGCGCAGCGGCAACGGAAAGCGAGCACGTTCTTGCAAATCCTCCTACGAACAGTGGTACCAATGAATCCATCCTGAATAAAGATAACGCAGCTCAGCCGTTGGATGTGAGTAAGGATTATAAAGCCATCCAGTAGCAGCCAATTAGTATTATCCGAACAGCGCTCCTTCCGATCAAAGAACTTTACAAACGTGCCTCTCCGCGTTTCTTATTGACCCATGAGCAATTCATATCCTTCATAGAAGCAGCACTAAATTCCAAGGACCCGCTACCTACTTTCAACAAATTCGCCACAGATCCTAACCATCTGATTACCATTATCAACTTCTGCAAACCACACATCAAAGATCCCCAAATAAAAACAAGATTCACAAAACTCGTCAATAAGGTCACAAAACAGCAATAGTCCAACAGCTAAGGCCTAAACATGTCAAGCGTCAATTACATTGTGTATACCGTTCGTTTATGTTTAAGCACTGTTATATTAATTTAAGTTTTCTCCCTCTTCTTCTCCTTCTTCCTTTTCAATGTATAAGCGAATAGTGGGCACCGAATGAATTGTTGTAATTCTTTAATTATTCAGTGGAACTGCAGAGGTTTCTTTCCCCGTCTCGCCGAATTAAAACTTCTGATCACCCAATATTCCCCAGCTATTATATGCCTGCAGGAAACTTTCCTCAAAAAATCCCACCACCCCTATATTAAATCCTATCATATATACCACAATCCTTATCCCCTTGCAACCAAAGCCAGCGGAGGCACTGCAATATTAGTTCACAATTCCATACATCACAGCCCCCTAACAGCACCAGGCGTCTTTCAGTCAACGGTCGTGTCCGTATACCTTCCGTCCCTATCGCGATCACTTATTCCGATTGTGAGTATGTATATTCCTCCCGATATGTCCATATCCACCCACCAGCTTAGCACTTTCTGCACCAGCGTACCCAATCCTGCTATGTTTTTTGGGGATTTTAACAGCCATTCTCCCCATTGGGGATCCAATACCCATAATTCAAGAGGAAACGTCCTCTCCAAATTCATATTAAATAGCTCGCTCCTGCTGCTCAAACCCCCTACACCCACTCACCTCGATGCTTCCTCCGGTTCATTCTCGACTATTGATCTTGCTCTTATATCTCCCTCATTCTATCCTAAAGTTGAATCCACTGTTCTTCCAGACACCTTTTCTAGCGACCATTTTCCCATCCTTATAACTTTTGCTCCGAACACTAATGTAACCCCTCATCCGCCACCCCCAAAATTCAATCTTCAAAAAGCAAACTGGGGTATTTTCACTTCCTTTCTTGAAACTATGCCTCTTCCTTCTCCCTCAGTGCAAGAAAATATTACAATTTTTGCAGAAAAATTAACTTCTGCTGCCAATGTATCTGTCCCCAAATCCCGACCCTTTTCACTTCCACGCTACATTCCTTGGTGGTGCATCGAAGTTCGCTTAGCAATCACCGCAAGGAAAAAAGCCCTCCGAAGATACAAATCCACCCACCTACCCTCTGATCTCATTGCTTTCAGGAAAGCCCGTGCTGCTGCACGAGATGTAATCCGCCAAAAGAAACAGGAGGCATGGACAGCCTTTATCTCTACCATAACACAGAGCACATGCAACCGAACAATTTGGCGTAAAATTAAATTAATAAACGGCATCCCTACCATCCCACCAATTCCCCCTATCATAATTAACAATAATCCAATAATTGAACCTTCTGTGGTGGCAAATGTGTTTGCCACACACTTCAGCCACGAATCGTCGTCCTCGGTTTACTCACAAAATTTTCTGACGCACAAATCTAACGAAGAAAAAACTGCGATAACTTTTAATACTAATAACACGGATGGATACAGCAGCCCTATTACATTAAGCGAGCTTAATTATCAGATAAAATTCCACTCTAAAAACTCAGCCCCTGGTGCCGACGGAATTCATTCATTGATGTTAAAGCACTTACCACCACCTGCCCTTTCATATCTCCTAGCAATCTATAACCAAATCTGGGCTCAAGGCTCCATACCGCTATCCTGGAAAGAAGCTATCATAGTCCCTATCCTCAAACGCGGCAAAGATCCCACCCTCCTCTCAAGCTACAGGCCAATTTCTTTGATTTCAGTACTGGCTAAAACTTTGGAAAAAGTGATCAACAGAAGACTGTCGTGGGTCTTAGAAACCCGTGGACTCCTCTCCTCGTGCCAGTCTGGCGGACGGAAAAAAAGATCGACGCTAGAGCATTTATCCAGTTTGCACAACGAAGTCAGAGCAGCTTTCGCTAACAGAGAGCACACCTACTCAATTTTCTTTGACATAGAGAAGGCGTATGATCGGGTCTGGCGCCTGAGATTACTCCAGAAGATTATTAAGAACAATGTAACAGGGAACATGTTTGCGTACTTAAAAGATTTTCACCATGACAGATCTATCCGGGTAAGAATAATTAATTCCCTTTCATGTCCGCAATTCCCAGAAAACGAACTCCCTCAGGGCTCGGCCCTGAGCGTGACCCTTTTCAACTTATATATCAACGACATCGTGGATCACATCCCCCCTCCGGCAATTGCCCGCCTTTTTGTTGATGACTTGAACATTTCCCTAACAACATCGAATCCTTCCTATGCCCAACACACCTTGCAAAATGTGTTAAAAAACTTAGAAGAATGGTCTAGCCTGAATGGGTTCTCCTTCTCTCCATCTAAAACTAAATGTATTGACTTTAATAGGAAAAATAAAATTACTTCTCCTCCAACTCTTTTTTTAGATAATTCTCTTCTCACATACTCCAGTACAGCAACTTTCCTCGGGATCATTTTCGATAGCAAATTATCCTGGCGGCCTCACCTGCAATCTCTTAAAAAGAAGTGCAGCAAATATATCACTACATTAAAATATCTATCCCACAAAAACCATAACTCTCCCCCCAAGCTTCTGCTAACACTTTTCCAATCCCTTATCCTCAGCCGTCTCTCCTACGGATGCTTCAAAATGTTGAACCCACTACAAAATTCTTCTCTTCGATTAATACTAGGTGCGCACCATACGTCCCCCACGCACAGCCTCCAATCCTTATTGGGTTCTCCACCCTTACACTTTCAAAGATTCTTACACTCCTTCTGCGATTCTTTAAGAGTCTTCCTTCTTGGACTTTGTGATCCTTACCCCACACCTCCTAATGGCGCGCTCCCTCGTCTAACAAAAATCCTATTAGACTCCAACATCGACCTCCAACACTTCAAAAACCTCAATACACCACCTCCTCTTCCACCCTGGGCTACCCTACCAGCTGAAATCGATTATTCCCTTGTACATTTCTCCAGGAGAAAAATCTCCTCCTCCCTCCTCTGCACCAGAATCTTCGCAACCCTTAAAAAATATTCAAATCACCAAGCCTACTTCACTGACGGCGCGAAATCATGCCCTGTTTCCGAATCGTCTCCTACTGCTTGTTTCTTTCACTCTAACCTAGTTTCGTCGTCCGCCCGCCTCCATGACCACTGTTCCGTTCTCGATGCCGAACTTTATGCCATTTTCCTAGCCCTCGAATCCACAGTTAAATCCCCTCCACCCAACAGCCGCATTTTGATTGTATCTGATTCACTAGCAGCTTTGGAGTCCCTTCCCCAACAATCCCCATCGAATTACATAACCAACTCTATACAATCCCTAATCCTAAAATTAAGAAATTCCTCTCACCAAATTACTTTCTTATGGGTGCCAAGCCACACCGGACTTAGGGGTAATTACTTAGCTGACATCGCTGCTAAGTCAACACTGTCGTGCCCCATGCCCTGTTCCCCTCCTCATACCACCGACATAGTAAAATCTATAAAAATTCTTGTGCAATCCCAATGGAAGCAAGATTGGCTCACTAGACAATCTTGCTTTCTAAGAGAGATAAAACACGGAATTGACCCTTGGTTCCCTCCTTCTGACCTCCCCAGAACCCACTTTGTGGCTATGGCAAGACTCCGCATTGGTCATATTTCGCTGACTCATGATCATCTCCTACTTAATTGCGAGCCCCCTTTCGAATGCCCCTTTTACTCCCTTCCTCCCTCTCCTACAGTAAAACACCTGCTCCTGGAGTGCCCATCCTTCGCGCTCCAGCGCGCCCAGCACCGGATAGCGTCTTTGCAGTCGTCTTTGGCCAACTCGCCTTTGAACATTGCAGACACTATTCGGTTTCTTCATACAACTAACCTATTTCCAACCATTTAACTCTCCGATTGCCATAGTGTCGTAATAGCCCCGGCAGCTGTACACGACACTTAAAAAAAAATAAAAAAAAAAAACCCTGGTTTCAAAAAAATATCGAAAAAGACAAACAAAGGCGCGAAAGTTTTTAAACATAAACACATTTATGTTAATACCGGGCGAGAAATATATACGATATTACAAATTAAAAATTAAATATCTTTGCTTTTAATTTAATATTACATATGTAAATGTAAATTATGGTAATCTTTAAATTAACTCACAGAATGTTCCGTACATGAAACATTCTACCTGACTAACCACTTTTTTTTCTTTTAGTTCGTTTAGAAAAATTTTAAATCTTCAAAACACTGGACTAATATTATTTTTGTAAAAATTTTAAAAAATCCAATAAGGAAGAAGCTTTCAAACCTTGAATTTGTTTCAATATTCCCGATAAATGCACTGCGGGAAATTCTTTTTAAAAATAATGGATAATCTTCTTCTGTATATAAATAGGCAAAGACAAAACAGTTCAGTACCTTCTTCTCCACTGTTTATTAACCAATTTTCTTGCTTCTTTTTTCTGTTTAATAACTATTGATGATCTTTAGAGCTATCAGTACACAAAATTTTGGAAACAGTTATACTTTTTTTTTCGTATTTAAATAAAAATGTAATACAAAAAGTGAAAAAGGAAATCGCTGCAGCCAGTAAATCTGTTCTTATTGAAATGTTTTAATTTTTCTTAATAATCATCATTATTGGCTTTTTTACAATGTACTAAATCTTAAGGTATCATTTAATTTTTGTATTGAAAGTACATATAGAAGTATCTGTTCTTAAATATATAATGAACAAATGTATAGGAGTGGGAAAAAAATTTTGGAAATATACAAATTCATATATGTTTTTTTTTAAATTTTTAATGATAATTATGGTCTAATTTGGATCATTGGGGGAATGCTAGTATTTATAAACATGTGAATGAAGTGGCAAACTGTAAATATATGAGATACATCTACATTGCAAAATGATCTAATCAATCATTATGCTCAACCACTTTGCTGTATTTGTGATAAAATTATATTTTATTTTTTTTATTAATTTATTTATTTTTTCTAAAATCTAGTTACTCATATTTTAGAGCTAGATATTTAATCATGCACGTTATGTAACACGGATTAATTACTTGGAATCTGTCTTTCTTATTACTGTGAAATATGACCTACATAAACCAAAATTCATTTTTAAAACATGCAAAAACATTAGTAATAAAATTAACATAACTAAGTAACAAAAATTTTCCGATTTTTAAACAACTATTTGACATTCTTAAAAGTATATATTTGTTTTATAACCGCTATATGTAATTATTTTAGAAAACAGGTAAATAGTGATCGGTAGTGAGTATTCCTAAAAAATACAACAGCACTAATAACATATATGCGGAAAATAATTTTATGGATATATTGTAAACTGCTCATATTTCTCAAACGGGCGTCAATTTTTTTTGTCGGTTCGGTTCTCACCATGGGAGATTTCCTGCGAGTGACTGAAAAGAGGTAATGAATAGGACCTCGAATATTTTACAAATATGCGAATCCGTAGGAATAAAAGAAGAAGCAAACGTGATAAAATCGTCATGGAAAAAATCGTATATTTTTCTTGGAATTGACCATAACTTTATTGTAAAGCAGTTGTTATTATTTCGGCGGAAGAAGAATTACTAGAATATTTTTCGAATAGGCTATTCTTAATAATGACCATAGTACGGAGAATTAATGAATGAAACTGTTTTCTGTAAATAAGTGTACTGCTTTAGTTTGTTTATTTTACCAAATCCTGAATAGCTTCATAAGCGGTGAAATTTATTTACCTGCTGGTTCATAACACGTACGATTGGCTATTCGGTTTTAAATTTTTAAGAAAATGGTTAATTTTCCTAACAGAAGAACATAACAAAATGTGCAATGAATGCGTGTAAAACATGCCATTATTGTTATTTTTACCTTTCTGTTTCGAAAAAAAAAAAGAATGCCGCAAAGGATGTTGACATATAATGGTTTCTGTCATTCGTCTATGAACGTGATATAATATCAACAAAATAAAGAAAACATAATCTTATTGATAAAAGTAACTGAGTAAAAAAAAAGAAATATGTCGATTGTGACAAACGTTTGTTGAAAGTCGCAACAAATTATAATAACCTCCAGCTTGAAGATTATCTTCGTGGTGTACCACATAAAGTAATTAGTTACCTTTAGTGTTTGCATGTATTATAGGTACTATTATTATTACTTATATGTAAGATTTCGAAATCGTTTATTTCTATATTTGTAATTAATGCTATTATTATTATATTATAATTGCAAACTCTTATTTTGTTGGGAAAACCTGAAAGAAGAAAAACATAATTTCTAATTCGACTAGTTGTATGAACACTCCTTGTACCTTGCAGGTATATATAGTTTGAGAAATTATCATTCCTGCGGAAAGGGGGGATAATTTTTTTGCGACAGTTTTATCGCAATACATACTATAGGTTTCAAATTGTTGGTAACTTAAATATTGTTTATGCGTGTTACAGAAAATACCTATTTATTAAATAAAACTGTATCCATTTCATATAAGAAAGATTGATTCCTTATCGAAGAATAATGAGGATATTGTTCCAATTTTTGTGGTTTTTGAAAATTTCAGTTATTACTAAACGACCCAACATTGTAATTTGTGTAGTATGCTGTAAACTAATTTAACAGGCTCAGTTTGATATCGGCACAGTTGTGTTTAAGCCGTATGTGAAAAAAAGAAACAAAAAAAAACGACGGACTAGAATATTATTTTTCTTATAAATATGTTCAAAATTTATCCTCTTCTTTCTTTCATATCTACTTCATGCGACATTTTATGTTTTCGTTTACTACAAAACATGCACGCAGGAGCAAGTTCATTTTTTCATAAATATTAAACATTTTTTTCTTTTTGTGCGTTTTACTTTTAGGCCAATAAGGTTAAATCTAAAAAAGCAACCTAAAGGAATCGAACAAAAATAAAAACAAACATACAAAGGCTAACTGACGAATCATTCTGAATAAATTAATGAAATAACTATCTAAAAACAAATAGACGATCGTGCTCATTTTTGATCACATTTTGCCTCAACGGGACTTTTCTGTTCAGCAAATACAAAAAGAAAACATGTAAGCGTACGGATAATTTTGTATTTGCAACAACACATCATAAGTATCGAATTGCAAACCGGGTAAAGGTCCTTTTTTTTTTTTTTTTTTTTTGGGATCGCCAGTCGAGGGCATTACGTAGCATAATTTTGTGTTAGTGAGAGAGAGGGTGAAACTGATTAAAATTGAATATTACTGCAAATAGAAAATATGAAGGACGCTATAATAGCAATGATTGCCGGAGATGGAAAGGAAAGAATAAAGGAAGCACTATATGGAGTAGGCAAACCGAGTTTCGGGAGTTGCCTATAGAAGTGAGAGCGTTCTGTAGATATAGACGCACATTCAAAGAAGATGTGATTTGTGTCACAGATTAGATCGGAATCATCCGGATGGAAGGAACAAAAAGGAGAAGAGGACATAGAAAAGCGAAAAGAAGATGCCAGAAGACGACTATGATCTAGACGAAGCCTGCAAATGGAAGAGATAAGAAAGCGCGAGAGATGAGGGAAGTCAAGGTACCAACGGTACGGAGGAGGATGGGTTTGGATGCTAAGGTAGAAGGATTCAGGATTCGAGAATAAAAGAGGATAACTATCGTGCCATCGTCTACGATAAGGTCCTTGATTGACGTGACTAAATAAATAAATAAGACTGAGGTCGAAAAAGGTAATTCTCATTTAGGTTTTGCAGTCATTACCAATAAGCAGCTTCTTTCATATTATTCACTACCGTCACTAAAGAATATTTTTTTTCGAAATAAAACCAAAAAACCTTTAGTAAAGAAAGCCGTCGTGATGAGAAATAGAAGACAAAAAGGTTATTATTATAAATATTTAATGTAAATTAAAAGAACGATGATTCGAATAACGAACACCTGCGAATTATTCCTTTTAAAGCTTTGTGTTACTCAAATCCAACCCACCTGAACTGACAATATTTAGAAAGTATTATTGCAATTTAGTGTGATAAGTTAGTAAAAAAACGAAATTTTAGAAGAAAAAAATCGGTTAAAACGCGTTTTGTAACTAACAAACATGTAAATTACAAAGTGGTTGTAGCCATTGACGGTTCTCTTCCTTTTTTTATTAAACATTATTTTACAGTGGAAAATTACTTAATCGCTTTTGTTCTCAACTTACTTCTTTACTTTTTTCTTTTTCCTTACAAAACACGCATCGAGTATTACCGAGTCGATTTTTCTAATTATTATTATTTTTTTATGAGCCGCTCGCTTTATTATTAGACAAAACAAGAAAAGTTTCTTGCTTATTGGCTTTATTAAAATTTTTATGAAAATAATATTAGTCCAGTGTTTTGAAGATAGGAAATTTTTCTAAACGAACTAAAAGAAAAAAAAAGGTTAGCCGGGCAGGAGGTTTCATGTACTGAACATTCTGTGAGTTAATTTAAAGATTACCATAATTTACATTTACATAATATTAAATTAAAAGCAAAGATATTTAATTTTTAATTTGTAATATCGTATATATTTCTCGCCCAGTATTAACATAAATGTGTTTATGTTTAAAAACTTTCGCGCCTTTGTTTGTCTTCTTCGATATATTTTTGAAACCAGGGTTGATTCGTCAAGGAATTAAATATATAATTAAAATTATAGATAACAGAAAAAACTTCAATAAACGGTCCTCAAATAAATTTGCTAGATATGAATAAAAATAGAAAGATAATATAAGGAATATGTATCAGAAGCAAATTCAATCCGGTTATGTTACACTTTAAATGACGTAGAGTTGATAGTTTGTAATTTTTTAAATACGGTTGACTATACATTAGCAAAAAAAAAATTAAGAAACCCGATAATGCATTTGACCGATTATTAATATTAATAATTTTCGTCCGTTTCGTATCACTATTGCCAACAGAACTCTTAAATTTACATCGCGAAAGTCTGTTTATGGGTATTTCACGCTGAAGTTGTAATTTCAAAAAAAAAAAAAAATTAGAAAATATTTTAAAAAAGTGAATAACCAAATAAAATCATATAAAATATGTGTTTTGTGATTATATATACATTTATGCATATATAACATGCTATACGCGCGGAAAAACTAAATCGTTAACTAAGAACGGTATTTTTTGGACGGAATTTCTGATAGCAGTATTTGGTAACTCGTATTTCTCACTAACACAGATGACAACGTTTAACGGATGATACCTGAAAATCACCGTAGGTGGTCCGTAAAAAGGTCTGAGCTCGCCTGCGCCCGAAAGAGGCTGCGCCCGATAGAGTCGCGCCCGATAGAGCTGCGTCTGATAAATCGCGCCCGAAAGAGGGTGACCCATTTACTCTTTATATATATATATATATATATATCTAACAAATTGTATTCAATAAATACAAACACGATTAAATATGATACAACTACTAACTTAACTCTCATTAATATCAACAAGATGCTTTTAGTAAAAGGTTTTTTTTTTTTTTTTTTCGACTAAATAACATATATATATCTAACAAATTGCATCTATTAAATACAAACGCGATTAAATATAATACAACTAAAACTTAACTCTCATTAATATTGACAAAATGTTTTTAGTTTTTTTTTTTTTTTTTTTTTTTATTACGTAATTCCTAGCACGATGCAAATATTTATAATAACATGCCAGATAAAATAATTTTAAAATTGAAACAATTATAAATTATGAAATTGATATAAATCAAAACCTAATATCATTCAACATAGAACGAAATAGATTACAGTAATTCAACCTACCGTTTATCTACGTGACCAAAATGCTCCATTTCCGTGGAAGTTCCGGCGGATCGCTTCAATTTCAAATTTTTTAACTCTTTTTTTTTTTTTTATTTTTTTTTTTTAACCCTTTCTGAGATTTTTGACATTTTGTATTCCTATTATTTTATGCTTAAGGTGGTCAATGATTTCATAAGTATTCACCCCAACTACTTTATTCACTTTAAATGGACCCTTGTACACATCGTTTAATTTTTTCATTCTTCCTTTCCCTTTGTCTGACAGGGTATAATTCCTAATATACACTATGTCACCAACATTGAATTTTGTCGGTGCTGACCCACACTTTAGTTCCCTTCTCCTAGACGCGATTTGTAGTGATCCTCTAACCTTTTCAATTATCTTCTCATGATCTACTATTACCTTATCCGGATATTCTATTTCTTCTCACAATAAACCATACTCTTCTTTTCCAGTAAGTACCATAATGGGACATTCTTCCGTTACTCCGTGCGGTAAATTATTCATAATTCTCTCGATCTTTTCGAAGTGGAACCCCCAATTCTTGTGTCTATAATTGTTCAGTACCCTCATATACTTCGCGATTTCCAAATTACATCGTTCCACTGGATTGCTCTGCGGGAAGTATGGTGATGTATGTCGTATTTCAACGTTCTTTTCTTCAAAGTGTTCTCTCCATAGTTTACTCGTAAAGATGGTGGCATTATCGGAAACTATTGCTTTCATTTTGCCAAAGGTATCAATAAAATGATTAATCTTTGCAATCATGATCCTACTTGACAGCCTCTTTACCGGATACAATTTAACGAACTTGGAAAATACGTCATATAACACTAATACTTTGTCTTTCCCTTTCGACATTGGAAGTGGTCCGAAAATGTCAATTGAAACTAGGTCTAGCGGGCGATGTACTACGTGTGCCTTATATACCGGTTTATTTTCCGCGTAACTGTATTTCACCCTTTTACACATTTCACATTTGTTAATCTCCCGTCTTACTAACCATGACATTTTCGGAAAATAGCATTCATTCTTTAACACATCTATTGTCTTGTTAATACTAATATGTGCTGTTGTATGCCAACTTCCATATTATTTCTCAGACTAACTTTATTCATTTATTTTTTATTTTATTTTTTATTTTATTTTTTTTCCTCTCTCTTGCCCAGTTGTATTTGCAGGCTAAATAATCGTTTATCCGCTTACGTTGCGAATCCACTACTTCTCAGTTATTATAAGCTACATTGCAAATGTCGCAACTTTTCGTCATATCGTCGTTCTCCGAATTTTTACATCCGCTGTACGCAGAATCCTCATTTATTGTTATAAACGGCCGAAGCAGCCGATTATTCGTTTACGCTGCATATCCGTGACTTCTCCGTTTGTCGCGAGTGACGTATCGACTTGTCGAACCGTCGTTGTTGAATGTTAATGAATTGTTTTTTAGTCAGTCGAGTATTCTTGGGACACCCAGAATAACCGTTTCGGTAGTCCGGTCGGTCCGATTAGCCCTTAGCATCGTATTGCTCTAATCGTGTCGTTACAGACTTACGGAAGCCGCTATCGGTTTTTTTACACATAACCGCGATCTGTATCGTCGTCATATAAAAATAAACGTAATATAACTAGCTTCGACTAGGTTTATTTCATACTACGCGAAATAATTGATCGGTACTTAGTATTCCGTCCCGGGAATACAACACTCATTAATTGGCGCAGTCGGTAGGATGCATCAGCGACGTTTCAAGGAAATCGTTGAGATCCATCTCTTTACGCAGGAAGGACTTACGTAACCAACCGGAAAAGCGATCACCTCATCTAGGATTTGCAGCAGCGTACCAGTACGTTGAAATCCATCCCGATACGTTGGAAGGACCTACTAAGAGGTATTTACGGTCATACTTTTCGGTCATTTATCCATTATCACTCTCTCTTTTCCTTTCTTACTCGAATTTATTATTATCGTTATTTATACATATTTTTTCGAAGTATTTGTTAGTATTTATTAATATTCGTAAATCGTTTTTTCGTCATGGCGCCGCAAACGCGAGGTCAATCCGAGAGCGAGGGCAGTCCTCTATATTCTATAGAATTTTTATCTAAACTGATATCTCATGAATTCTCTGGAGACAGAGAACAGTTGAGCGATTTTATTGCCAACGCGAACAATGCATTCACTTTAGCTCATGACACTCAAAAATTACCACTCCTATATTTTGTAGTAAGTAGGATTAGCGGAAACGCTAAAGCTCATTTAGCCCATTGTAAATACAGCTCTTGGGAAGAGCTGAAAAATAAACTAAAAACCCTTTATGAGGATAAGCAACTCTATTCCCAGTTACTAGAGGAATTAGTAACTATTAAGCAGCTTCCGAGTGAAAGCATCGCTCAGTATTATGCCAGGATCGACAGTATAACTGCGCGCATCCTGTATAATTTAGAACCTGAGACTGATGACAAACTCGTACAAGGCCAGATAAAAATGGTCAGAGACATCTCTATAAGTCGCTTCACTATTCATTGTCACGCGGGAATATCTCAGATGCTAAGACATCGGGATTTGCCCACACTAAACGATTATCTCCCGATCGCCCTTCGGGAAGAACAGATTTTAAAAGTGCAAAAGCCCAATAATCGTGGCGAGTCATTCTCTCCTCTGAAGGAGCCCGCATGGTATAAGAATAAGTCACACTATTATAGTAATAAGCAACCTACTGACGTCGAGCGTTGTAGGTATTGTAAAAAACCAGGGCATACCCTCGAAAATTGTCGGAACGCAGGCAGGAATTCTTTAAACTACAAACCTCACTTGGTTACCGAGGCCGAACCAAGGAGGATCTAAATTTTCGTAAAGGCGTCCAAAATAACGTAAAGAATAATAATAATGTTAATTGCGTAAATAATAATGCTATTCATGCTACTTTTCGTTCTAAGCAATCTGTAACAAATAACTTTAAATTTATAATCGATTCTGGCTCAGACATTTCAATTATTAAGAAAGAGAGATTAAAGAAAGGCACCATCTACTATGATAACATTAAAATTAAAATTAATGGAATTTGTGCCTGTTCCTCGATAGAAACTTTTGGATATACATTCTTGGATCTTGACGAGATCCGTAACGTAAAATTTCATATAATAAACGACGCTACCAACATCCCTTGCGATGGGCTGCTGGGCATCGATTTTTTGAAGGCTTATAATGCCGAAATTAATTTCTCTCAATCGGTTATGCGAGTAAATAACCGAGTATATACGTTAACTCAGAAAAGAGAACTTTTTAACAATAATTGCGACATCATTAAATTAGCCCCCCGTTCCGAGACAGTCATCGAGGTACCCGTTTCGAACCCCTGTATATCTGAGGGAATAATAGACGAGTCATCACCCGAGGAAGGTGTGCTTTTAGCCAGATCCATTGTCAGCGTAAATAACAATGGAAAGGCAATCACTACTATTCTAAATTCCTCTGACGAGGAGCGCGTGATAAGAAATCTTAACGTAACATTAAAGTCAATAGGCGTATTAGATAATGAAAATAACTTAAAATTGGAACAGTTTAATCGTAACATAAAAGATAGGGATTTAATAAAGAATCTACGTATTGGACATTTGAATAAAGAGGAAAAGGAACTATTAATTAAATTATGCTTAAAATATAAAGAACTTTTTCAAATAGATAGTAATAATAGCCTTTCATGCAATAATAATTTTGAACACGAAATAAATACGGGCGATTCGCCGCCGATTTTCTCAAAAAATTACAGACATCCAGTAGCATTAAAGGAAGAAGTAAATAACCAAATAAACGACTTGTTAGAGCAAGGCATTATACGGCCATCTAATAGTCCTTGGTCTTCTCCTCTCTGGATAGTCCCTAAAAAGCCTGATAGTTCAGGGAAAAAACGGTGGAGAATCGTCATAGATTATAGAAAACTAAATAACGTAACAGTTGGAGAAATATTTCCACTTCCTAATATAGACGAAATTTTAGATCAGTTAGGGCGATCAAAATATTTCTCTACTTTAGATTTAGCTTCTGGGTTTCACCAGATTAAAGTAAAAAGTTCTGATATCAAAAAGACCGCCTTTAGTACTAATCTGGGACATTTCGAATATACGCGAATGCCTTTCGGATTAAAAAATGCTCCAGCCACCTTCCAAAGGTTGATGAACTCCGTTCTCGCTGGTCTACAGGGTAATCAGTGCTTCGTATATATGGATGATGTCATTGTGCATTCTACTGGCCTATGGGAACATCTCGATCGCTTAGCGTCCGTCTTTGACAGGTTAAAAAATAATAACCTCCGATTGCAGCCCGATAAATGCGAGTTTCTGAGAAAAGAAATCGGCTATTTAGGCCACGTAATTTCTGAAAATGGTCTTCGCCCAAACCCCGATAAAATTCGGGCCATTGTCGAATTTCCCGGACCAAAAACTCCTCGAGAAATTAAATCATTTCTGGGTCTGGTAGGCTATTATAGACGATTCATAAAAGATTTCGCGAAAATTGCTAAGCCTTTGACCGTCCTTCTGAAAAAGGACCAGCCTTTCGATTGGAGTTCAACCCAGCAGCATGCCTTTATCGAGTTTAAAAATATTTTAACAAATGATTCTCTTTTGCAGTATCCCGATTTTTCTAAAGAATTCCTTCTCACTACTGATGCTAGTGGTTTCGCTATTGGTGCTGTTCTTTCGCAAGGTACTCCCGGTCAAGATCGACCCGTCGCCTATGCCAGTAGAACACTGAATGATCACGAGGTTAATTACAGTACCACGGAAAAAGAACTAATCGCCATAGTTTGGGCTATAAATTACTTCAGACCCTATCTCTATGGGCGAAAATTTACAATAATTACCGATCATAAAGCGTTAACGTGGCTATTTAACTGCAAGGACCCAGGCTCTAGGCTGTTGCGCTGGAGGCTCAAACTAGCCGAGTACGAATACGAAATAAAGTATAAACCGGGTAGGAAAAACAATAATGCTGACGCATTATCACGTAATCCTCCTAATTGTAACGGTAAAGGACCTAATTCGGTATTTCTTACGAATAACAATAACAATAGACAGAGTAACAGTGAAAGTAACGTAACGTATAATGAATTTCTGAAATTTTTCAAAAAACAGCGTCAGCCGGTTTATATAGAAGAGATTAACTGTAAACTGTTTGATAAAAATCCGACTGTTGTATTTTCTTGTAAAAATGATGACAACGTAAATAATTTTATGAATGAAAGTTGGATTCGTAGTAGCGTAAATAATATGGAGGTCGGCTGTATTGAGCGCATTAAGCAAAATAATAAAATTATTTACCTGTGCTGTTTCAAGGTAAACGGTTTCGATAATGTAGACTACGGTGTGCTATTTAACGTATTACTAACTCTATCAAATCTTCTGTTAAAGTTTAATGAAAAACACGTTTTTATAAATAAAATTCCGGATACGCACACCCTCGTCGATTATGAACAATTTAAAGCTCTTATCTATTATATTTTTAAAGACTTAAACGTAAAACCGGTCATTATTAGAAAAGAAAAAACGCAGCTAAAATCTCCGGAAGAAATAAATAAAGTTTTGCACGAAGCTCATAGTTCCGCCGCCAGCGGACATTCCGGGTTTTTTCGTACTTACGCTAAGATTCGCAATCAGTATTACTGGTATAACATGAAAAGCGATATTCGTAAGTTCATAAAAAACTGTCACTCGTGTCAGGCCAATAAAACCAATTTTAAACCAGTTAAGAACGCCATGGAAATCACTACCACGAGTTCCTTCCCTTTTCAACGTCTAGCCATAGATGTAGTAGGCCCTCTCCCTATAACGGAAAAAGGGAATAGATTTATCCTCACGATGCAGGATGATCTGACGAAATATTCCTACGCTATACCGATTCCGAACCATGAGGCTACCACGATATCAGAAGAACTAGTTAAGTTCTTCAGTCTCTTCGGTATCCCTCAGTCACTACTCTCGGATCGTGGTACCGAGTTCACTTCCGAAATAATCAACCAATTATGCAAGTTGTTTAAAGTCCGACATGTATTTTCGACTCCCTATCATCCGCAAACGAATGGTAGCCTGGAGAGAAGTCATCTGACATTAAAAGATTATCTGAAACACTTTGTAAATCAAACCCAAAACAATTGGGATGATTTCGTCGCCCACGCTTGTTTCTCGTACAATACTAATGTACACAAAACTACCAATTTCCCTCCGTTCCAACTACTTTTCGGCCACAAGCCCTATATCCCGAGTTCGCTCACTGCAGAACCGGAATTTCGCTATACGTATGACGACTATTTTAACAACCTCAAGCTAAAGTTAAATAGTATACATAAAATAGCTAGCGAAAACATTATGGCGTCTAAATCTCGAACTAAAAATTACTACGATAAGAAAGTTAACGCTTGCGAATTTAAGGCTGGTCAACTGGTGATGCTAATAAATAAAACCACTAGGTTTAATAAGTTAACTCCTAATTTTAAAGGTCCGTATAAAATTGTTAAAGTAATAGGACCAAATGTGGTATTATTATTAATCGGTAGGAGGCACGTAAAATTTAATACCAATTTGATTAAACCGTATTTTTCAGATGATGACGATTGCCCAGCGGTCTAACTCCAATCTTGTCATTGTATCTTCTCTCCTAGTCCTACTGACGGTCATTCCGCTCTATCATAACCTCATACTCCCTCGTCCAACATCCAATAACATTACGGAAGTCTCTGGACATTCCGGCCTGTTCTACGAACATCTTGGATTTGCTAAGATATCCAGTACCACGTGGACTCTCATCATATCTACTAATATTTCCTTTACCGAACAAAAATTACTTGTGTTAATCCGTCTCTCTGCCAAAGCCAATGGTCTTTGTCATCACATTAAAGATAATTTACATTCCTTGAATTGTCATCAAACTTTAAAATTAATTAACGGTAAAATAGTTAAATTGAAAGATCAACTCCAGACGATCCAACATTTGTGTGGTCACGTGATCCACAAGCGTGGTATCTTCAATGGAGGATCACACATTCTTAAATGGCTGTTCGGTACGCCGAGTTCTGATGATGGCGAATTTTATTCAGAGTCCATTCGTAAAGTAACAAATGATGATCATAAATTAAATGAATTAATGAAGGAACAAGTTCAGGTCACCAGGAAAACAATTCGAATTTTCAATGAATCAGCCGCAAGCTTAGCTTTCCGTGAGCACATAATAAACGCCAATTTCGAAACGCTAAATAAAGTCGTTCACAATCTAAGCGATGAGGTCGAATCCTCGCTATACATTCAGTCGGTTAGCGAATATATTAATCTAATGTTAGAATTAGGGAATGAATTAACCTTTGAATACGACTCCATTGTTAATTCGATCTTATTTAGTAAGAATAATGTATTGCACCCCGAAGTAATTAATCCTAAGGATTTACTAATCGAACTACGTTTGGCTAATCTGCCAAAAGGTAAAAGATTCCCTATTACTCTCGACCCGCGTCACGTATTTAAATATTACGAAATTTGCATAATTAATACAGTATTTTATGATAATTTAATAATTTATAAAATAGAAATCCCCCTGGTGAATAACGTAGATTTTTTCCTTTTCCATATCATTCCCTATCCCGTTTCCTTAAGTAATATCTCTTCTTCCCTGTTCCATTATATACGACCGAAGTATAAATACCTATTGATCGATCGCTTGTCTACGGAGTATATCGTTTACAAGGACTTTAGCAGCTGTATCACCGTAAGGTTTGGAGACGGAGATATTATACATCTGTGCAAAAGTCAGATCATCCGAAAAGTTAACAAAGAGATGCCCTGCGAAGCTGACCTGTACCTGTCCCGAACTACCAGTGTTCCCGATGATTGCGAGGTCGCTTCCATTTCCCTCAAGAACAATATTTTCCAGAAACTTTCCGATAACCGATGGCTATTCGTTGTTCCTGATCTCACCATACTTACTGTTTATTGCGATTCGACTGCAGCCCTTCAGGAATTTCGTCTCAGAGGCGCCGGAATAATATCTCTAGCTGATGACTGCCACGCCTCCGAGCCATCGATTTCTTTGGACGGACGCTCCACCACAAATGCTAACTTTAGTCACGTTGTCCCCACGATCGATCTCGACATCCCAGAATGTTACCCGGAAGCCAAAAACGTACGAAAAATCAATCTGACCAGATCAAATGAAGCTACCCTCGACAACCTAGATTCAGTTGACGCGGAGTTTGCTTCGATTCTGCACACGCTGAACACAAAAGATTCAGAGGACTTCCAAATCAACGCCTCCAACCTCAGCCAAACTATCATCGTTGCGGTCGTTGTTTCTATCATCGTGATACTTTTGTTCCTAAAATGGAACGCCTGTTGGATTAAATGTCGTCTGCCGTCAACCAAGAACTCACCTACACCTTCTTTAGATCCTAACACCGAACTAACGACTTCGAATAGATCAGCCTCCTCAGATCATCACACAGGTGTAGCCATCAGCAATAATTAATCGCATTCCACATCACGTGCCAGCGAATTAATGCGTTTTCAATTTCTGTACTGTACCAATTGTCAATTGTTATGTTTTCACTTTTACTACTAACTTTAGCTCTTTTTTTTTTCTTTTTCTTTTCTTTTTTTTTATACAAGGGAAGGAGAGTGTTGTATGCCAACTTCCATATTATTTCTCAGACTAACTTTATTCATTTATTTTTTATTTTATTTTTTATTTTATTTTTTTTCCTCTCTCTTGCCCAGTTGTATTTGCAGGCTAAATAATCGTTTATCCGCTTACGTTGCGAATCCACTACTTCTCAGTTATTA
The DNA here is from genome assembly GCA_039619475.1 of Icerya purchasi. Lineage (NCBI taxonomy): Eukaryota > Metazoa > Arthropoda > Insecta > Hemiptera > Monophlebidae > Icerya > Icerya purchasi. The sequence continues at coordinate 31,772,787 of CM077116.1, read as the reverse complement.
TAAGCTACATTGCAAATGTCGCAACTTTTCGTCATATCGTCGTTCTCCGAATTTTTACATCCGCTGTAAGCAGAATCCTCATTTATTGTTATAAACGGCCGAAGCAGCCGATTATTCGTTTACGCTGCATATCCGTGACTTCTCCGTTTGTCGCGAGTGACGTATCGACTTGTCGAACCGTCGTTGTTGAATGTTAATGAATTGTTTTTTAGTCAGTCGAGTATTCTTGGGACACCCAGAATAACCGTTTCGGTAGTCCGGTCGGTCCGATTAGCCCTTAGCATCGTATTGCTCTAATCGTGTCGTTACAGACTTACGGAAGCCGCTATCGGTTTTTTTACACATAACCGCGATCTGTATCGTCGTCATATAAAAATAAACGTAATATAACTAGCTTCGACTAGGTTTATTTCAAACTACGCGAAATAATTGATCGGTACTTAGTATTCCGTCCCGGGAATACAACAGTGCATACTCACAATGATACATCCAAATCACCTCTACTACCATCGCCTCCGGTATGTATAATTTCCAGTACATTTTCTTTCCACTCGCGTCTATAAACAAAGCTCCTTCTCTATACTTGTAATATAATCTCAATTTTCTATTCATCGACATCTTACTGATGACTGCACTTATCGCTCGGTCCTGTTTTAGTGACCACTTTATTCTCTCCATTATTTCCGTAGTCATTTTTACTTTTTTTATATTCCCTACTAACACGCTATGATGTTTATGCTTCTCACTACTTGCTAGATAACGTGATAAACTATCTGCCACCACATTTTCCTTCCCTTTAATATATTCAAGTTTCAGATCGAACGATTGTAAGAATAACATCCACCGAATTAATCTCTGAGACTTCCATTTACTTTCCCATAAGAATTTTAAACTATGATGGTCTGTCTTCAATACAGTCTGATGTCCCTCTATAAATATTCTAAATTTTGTGCAGGCGAAGACTATCGCCAGGAGTTCTTTTTCAGTGCAGCAGTAGTTTTTTTCATATTTATTCAGTAATCTGCTCACAAAATAATAGGTCGTGGAGACTCTCCCTCATATTGATACAATTCCCCTCCTAGTCCCACATCGGATGCATTAGTCCGCACATAGAAAATTTTCTTAGAATCTGGTACCTGTAGATGTAATTTTTTTGAAAAATTATCTTTGAATTTTATAAAAGCCTCCTCCTGTTCTGGCCCCCAGACGAAATTCTCCCCTTTCCTTTGTAACCTAGAAATGGGTTCTATTAGATGAGCAAAATGTTCTATAAATTTGCGATAGAAGTTACACAATCCTAAAAAACTCTGAATATCCTTCTTATTCTTCGGTGGCTTAAACGATCTAATAATGTCTACTTTCTCCTCCTGCATGGATATTCCTTCTCTTCCCAGAACATATCCCAAAAAATTCACCCTGGATACCCCAAATTCGGATTTTTTTATGTTTACGGTCATATTAGCTTCCTGTAGTTTCGTTAATACTAAATCAATGTGTTTTAAATGTTCTTCTTCCGTTCCCGACACAATACAGACATCATCAACGTAATTAATCATAAAATTCTCGCACTCTTTACCTAATACAATAGACAATGTCTTAATGAAAGATGCCGTACTAATAGACAAACCAAATGGGACCACAGCGAATTCATAGTTTTTTCCCTCAAAGGTAAACGCTGTATATTTCCTCGAACTTTCTTCCAACGGTACCTGTAAGAAACTTGCAACCAGATCTACTGTGCTCAAGTATTTAAAATTTCCATGCTTATATAGTAACTCTTCCATCGAGACCGGTTTCTCATTATCCATGATAATAATTTTATTAATTTCCCTAGAGTCGAGCCAAGGTCGTATGTCACCATTTTTTTTTATAACCGCCACTAGCGGACTACTATAAGGAGAGGTTGAATTCGTAATTATCGCCTCATCCAATAACCTTTGTATTTCAATGCGAACTTGTAGCGAGACAGATACTCGCCACATGAGTAATAGAAATTTTTAATAATTTATTATAATGAAAATTAAAATTAGATTATATATATATATATATATATATATATATATATATTTATATATAAATAAATAAATAAATAAAAAATTAAAAAATAAATATATAAATATTAAATAATTAGTTTATGCCAATCACATGATCATCATTGTTTCCTCTGAGACAATGATGATCGAAAATGTGGTTTTAGAAAAGAAGTGAATTGAATTTCGAAAAAACGTTGAACGAAGAAGTTGTTAAATATATTCTGTGATGAATTTAATAATATTTTGTTTTTTGTAAAAGTAATGAAAATTATGTGTAACTAAAACACATAATGTGTGGCTGGATGTACCGAGGATGTTTCGAAGGTATTTAAAATTTAATTAATGGCGGGCAGGGCAAAACATAATATATTAATATAATGAGGTAATCATAAATTTTATAAAATAGAAAAATACATTTTCGGTTATTTATTATATTTCTTTTATTTATTCATTGTTAGGTTAATGTAGATATATTCTTTTAATTAATCGTTCGGCAACAAATGTGTGCCGGATGTCAAATTATGTATGGAAATGTGTGTTATAAAAACTTAATTTGGTAGCAGAGTGTAGTTATAAAAAATTCAAAGCACATATACATTACATAAAATGGTAGCAGAGCGTGGTTACGGTCGTTTTATTTCATTAAACATGAAAAAATATAAATATATAAATTTTATTTAAATGTTTTTTTTTTTTTTTTTTTTTTTCGGGCGTCGAAAATATTTAAATGTTAACATGTTTAAATAGTTAACAATGTAAATACAATTCGATTGGATAATTTTATTTTTTTTTTATTTCAAATTTTACGAAACTTCTAATTACCGATCTATACGCGACTTGATGCCGTGCGCTTAATTTCTTTAAATTAATTTGTATATTTTCATTTTTTTTTTAAATTCTATTATTAATTACACAATAATGTCGTATCATATTTTTTGTCATATATAAAAAAGATTTGATCATAATATGGTGTAATATGTTACACCTAACAATTTAAAACGCCTATGTAGTTACGTTTTCTGGCGTTAATTGTTATTAAACGTTCTATGTTTTTGTTGCTTTTAACAAGTTTTGATATTTATAAAATATTCGATCAATCTATTTTAAAAAAGTCTTTTGTTTTAGACGTAATTTTCTTTTATATTGTAAAATGAAATTATAATATATTTACATAAACGATAACATCTAATCAAACTTAATTCGTTGTAATATAGTATTTATAATTTTACTATATTAATCGAATATTTCAAGTTTTAAATACCTAAATTGAGTAGGTATATGTATTAATGATATGATATTGGAATTATTTCGACATTTGAAAATGTAAAATATACATTTTTAACAAAAAAAACATCGATGTTAAACGGCATTTGATTTTTATAGATTTTAGTGTAAACACAACTATTAAATAGATCTAGCATTATAAATCATAGATGTAAAACTTTAAATATATTCCGATAAAGATTATGTTAGTTCATTTTCCTCCGTCTAGTTCTTTACACTAGTTCATCCGGTGAGCTTATACTTTAATTCGAAATGTAAATTTTTTTAAATTATTTATTGAAGAATGTTTAATAACATCAATTAATTATTTAAATTTAAAATTTTTTTATTAATTTGTACGACAACTTACATTAAATCATATGAAACTGAAAATACTCGCATAAAGGGAACTAACATGATGAACTATAAATTCTTTGTTTCTATTTGTGTTTATTGATCAATTTAAGCATATAAACTAGATATAGTTTAAGTATTAACACACAAATCTAAACTATATTAATACAATTGTAAATAAAATTATATTATCGGATTTATTTAAAAGAAATTTAAAATCATTTTTGTGTCAACAATGTTAGAATTAAACAAGTTCAGTCAAGCATGAGGTTTCATGCGCTGAGGATTCCGTATGAAAGTTAACAATAACTATAATTATTTAGTATGTAAGAAAATTTGTTTGAATAAATTTCTATTTTTATTTTACCATTTTAATTTAATATCTTAATAAATTTCAGAGATCTTTTCTAATAATAATTTAAAACAGTAAACCAAAATACTAATTTGAATCGAAGACAGACTAATTTGAAGTGAAATGTAACGGTTATGAAGAAAAATTAATTAAATCCTTTTTTTATTTATTTTTTTAAATTATTGGTTTAGATTTAATAACTAATATTAAGGTTTTATGATTTTTTAAAATGTGTAATTTTGTTAATTCCTACACCTATCTTTCTTGAATAGCCGACCGTCAAAGATATTTAATAAATATATAAACGAAAACACGCAAAAAATATTAATTAGAAATAATATTGATGCTACGTATCACTCTGCTGCGGCTGCTAGAATGTTGGTGTTCCCTGCTGGCAGGTTGGTGTACGTTGGTGATTGCATCCTGGATTCTCGGCGAATGGGAGGGAGAGACACGGTAATCGAAATTATAGTTTACGAATTTTGTAAATGTCACTAATTGGAAAACCGAATTTCGAGGCAATTTGGTTACTTTGTTATTAAACTTTTTTCGGTTGCAAGACGAACTGGTTACTTTACCAGAAAAGGTCGATATAGTTCCGCGATGTGAAAAAGACTGTCGTTCTACTGTGATGATTTTTTAACAATTCGGTATTTTCTTTCGACTCTCTCCGTATGTTAGACCATTATTAAATATTTTTTTTTTATTTATTTACTAGCATAATGCGTTAAATTGTTTAACAAATCGAAATACTATTCGCATCTGTTTTTCATCAGGCGGACGTACCACCTAAACAATGATGCGGTGAGTCCGTTCCTTTCATTACAGTTCATAACAACACTAACACACCTCGTAATGAAAATAACCAAACCAAAACCTGCGATCCTGTTTCGTTTCTTATCCCTCGTACTAACACTACTAACGAAAATTATAACAATCCGAACCAAATTCTAAAAACCGCTGCAATCTCGTATTCCGATAAAGCCAAAAGAAAAATAACACCGATTAACAAACCTGTTTATTTCGTGCATTCAAAAAACCCACTTAAAACAAAACCAACATTTAAAACTAAAAAACTATAAAGTTCTCGAATCAAATCCGGTGCTTGCTAGTTGTGCGCGTGGTGGAATAATATTATCCGTTCGTGCGGATATTAACTTTCAACAGATAATGTTACCATCCGACATTCAACCAGTAACAGTCGAAATTCGTAAGCCAGTTCCACGGGAGTCTCTAAACATAATTCCGAACCGTATTTAGAAACTTTTAAAGTTGCCAAAAACTTCAAACAGTTCCTCCCCTCTAGCGCCGCGAGTATTACAGCTAAAAATTTTGAACAGGGTTAAACATATGCTCTTCGACATATATTTCTCAAGTTTGGAACATCAAGGTTTGAAAGTTTCGTTAAGGAAATAACTTATGGTTTCGTTCTCGACAAATAACGATCTTTCCATCGATCATGACCGGAAAAAAAATATTATTTTTGAAACTTTCGAGCTTTCGGCGCTTAAGGTTCTGAATTTTAAGATGGAAACCTAGATGTTCCAAAGTAAATAAATAAACAGGGACGCACATTTTTTTAACCTTGTTCAAAATCTTGAACCAATACATAAATTACAAGCGGGGCTACACGTCATTTTTCAGAATTTTATGAACTTTTAGTAAATTTCAAACAGTTTTGTTAAGAAAACGAAATACGGGTCCGTTCCCAAAAAATAGCGCTCTTTCCAATAATAATACACTTGAAAAAAATTTTTTTTTTACAAAATTTCGAGCTTTCAGAGCCCCAAGTCACTAATTTTAAAATTGGAAACTTAGATGTTCCAAACCAGAGAAATATACATGGATGCCCATATTTACTACTTTCCTCAAAATTTTTAGCTATAATACTCGCGTCACAAATCAATTCTCTCGATTTTTTGAACTTTTCAGCAAACTTTGAAAGTTCAATTAAGAAAATGAAATACGGTTTCTTTCCCGACAGATAGCGATCCTTCAAACGGTATATAACATGCGTCAGAAAAATAAAAAATTTTCTTCAAAATTTCGAACTTTCGGCGCCTTAAGGGTCCAATTTTAAAACTGAAAATCCAAATGTTATAAACTTGAGAAATATAAGGGGATCAGCACGTTTTTAGCCGCGTTCAAAATTTTCAGCTGTAATATTCGTGGAGCTAGTGGAGAGACACATAATTATTTTTTTTTTTTGAACTTTTCAGAACATTGAAAATTTCTTTAAAAAAATGAAATACGGTTTCGTTCCCGACGAATAGCGATATTTCTAATGATATATCACAAACCTAAAAAAAAAAATTTTTTTTTCAAAATTTTGAATTTTTGGTGCCCCACAGGTCTCAGTCTAAAGTTGGGGTCCGATTGACTTAAATCAGAGAAATATACGTAGAGTCGCGTGTTTTCTACCATGTTCCAAATTTATAGCTGTAATACTCGCGTCGCAAGAAGGGGGCCGCTAATTGGAGCTGACGCTTTTTTGAACTTTACGTCAACTTTGAAAGTTTGGTTAAGAAAATGAAATTTGGTTTCGTTCCCGGCTACTAGAGATCTTTCTAATGATATATCACAAGCCCAAGAAAAAAAATATTTTTTTCCAAAATCTCGAGCTTTCGGTGCCCCGAGGGTCCAATTTTAAAGCTGGAAACTCGGATGTTCCAAACTAGAGAAATATACGTGGAAGCGCATATTTTTAACCGTGTTCAAAATTTTTATCGGTAATACTCGCAGCGCTAGGGGACGCGCAATTTTTTGAGCTTTTTTGAGCTTTATCGCAACTTTGAAAGTTTGGTTAAGAAAATGAAATTCGGTTTCGTTCCCGACTACTAGAGATCTTTCTAATGATATTTCACAAGCCCAAGAAAAAAAATATTTTTTTCCAAAATCTCGAGCTTTCGGTGCCCCGAGGGTCCAATTTTGAAGCTGGAAACTCGGATGTTCCAAACTAGAGAAATATACGTGGAAGCGCATATTTTTAACCGTGTTCAAAATTTTTATCGGTAATATTCGCGGCGCTAGGGGGGGGACACGTCATTTTTCGCGCTTTTTTGAACTTTTTTTTTTTTTTTTTTTTTTTTTTTTTTTTTTTTTTTTTCATTGCGCCGAGAGGTATCATAAGCAATGAGGATCTCTGGTGTACTTAAAGGTGGAAAAGAAGGGAGGAGGAAATAGGGAAGGGAGAGGAGTGAGGAAGGCGTGTGGATAAGGCAAGGTAGGACAGTGAATAATGTGGTGGCCTCAGTAGGACAACAGATTAGGATTGAGGAAAAGCGGACGCTTCGTCACAGAGAGGTTACATTAAACGACGAAATCTACATAAGAGCGATAGTCAATAGTTCGAGTTTACTAGGTGATCGGAAGCGCATCCCGACACCACTTTCTTCGTTTGAGCCGTCTGGGAGGATTTCCAGGAATATTTAACTGGTACATTCGGCTGATATACGGATTTGAGCTCCATTGCAGCTTCTCGAAGAATTTTTTGTACTGCTCATCATAGGTGTTCCTGACGAAGGATACCTGTAGATCCGTGTGCAGCGTTAAATTTGAAACATATCTAGGCGCGGAAGCAATGATCCGAAGTATCTTCGACTGCTCCCTTTGGATTTTGGCTAAGTTGGATTTTGCTGTTGTACCATACAGTTCAAGTCCATACTTCCAAATGGGCGCTATCATCGTTAGATAAAGTTGTCGCTTGATATTTAATTTTAAAGTTGATTTATGACCTAGTAGAGGATATAATAATCTACAACGACTGGAGACGGTCTTCTTCGTTTGAAGGACATGATGACGCCAAGTGAGTCGCCTATCCATATGTAATCCCAGGTAACGGACTGAGTCGACTTGAGGAATTTTTGTATTATAAATTTTTAAGGCAGGACAAGTGACGTGTCGGTTCGTATATGTGACATGTTGGCACTTTGCTGGGTTGAAGTGTATACCCCAAAGCTGTGCCCAGTCTGCTATTTGGTTTAAGTGGCTCTGTACTGCAGCATTAGCATATTCTGGATCTTCATTTGTTGCAAGTATGGCCATGTCGTCAGCAAATGTGGCGAGGATTGTTAGATTAGACTTAGGCACATCAGATGTATAAACGGAGTACAATAGTGGTCCAAGTAGGCTCCCTTGCGGTACCGACGACTGAATGAGATGCTCTTCCGAAAGCGAATTGTTGACTCGGACAATAAAGGTTCTATCGTTTAGGTAAGATGATAATAGCCTATGTAGATCTGAAGGAACCAACGGTTTTAGCTTAAATAGTAGGCCTGCGTGCCATACCTTGTCAAAAGCCTGGGCAACATCAAGGAAAACCGCCGAGCAAACTTCCTTCTTTTCGAGTGCGAAAGAGATGGCATCAACTAACCTGTGGCATTGTTGTATGGTTGAGTGCTCTGATCTAAAACCAAATTGATGGTCCGGAATTACATGAAGGCTTTCCATTATTGGATGGAATCGATTTAAAATAAGTTTCTCAAAGACCTTTGAGAGAGAACTCAATAAGCTGATTGGCCGGTAGGAGGATACCTCTATTTCTGGTTTTCCTGGTTTACGAATCATAATGATGACTGATTTCTTCCACATGTTTGGAAAGTATCCGATTCTGAGCGAGCTGTTGAATATATAGCACAATAGAATGGCCGCTTTACGCGGAAAGTGTCGGATGATCTCCGGTGTAATCTTGTCGCATCCAGGAGATTTCTTCAAAGCTACTTCCTGGAGATGCTGAAACACCTCTCTGGGCGAAAAGAGTTTAGTCCTAGTTGTAGACTGCGAGGCTTCCTGTAAGCCATTACACACCATTTGTGTATGAGCCTGATCCATATCTAGCTGGGGTGTGAAGACTGCGGACAAGTGACTAGCAAAAGCATCCGCTTTATCCTTATCGGTTTTTGCCCAGCATCCATTTACTTTCAAGTTGAAGGGCTCCTCAGTGGGCTTCGTCAACTTTCTAGCTTTATGCCATAAGGATCTGTTATCGTTATTTAACTGGTTTAACTTGTAAGTCACGATTTCATTTTTATAGTCTCTGAGTGCAGTCTTCAGCCTAGATTGTAAGGTATTGTAGATGAGCTTGAGCGAGGGGTAACGATTTCGCTGCCACTTCTTCCTGGCCGCCCGAGTGTCTCTAATTAATCTTCTTATTTCAATCGGGACGAAAGTACTATGTACATATTTGTTACTGTTGTAGCTGGTAGATTCGTTACATGCAGATTTCACCATAGAAGTGAAATCGGCAACTGCATTATCAATATCATTCGCGTCTTTTAACCTGATATTCAGATCAATATCGTTTTCTAATATGTCTGAAAAGAGAGTCCAGTTAGTAGTATTATTGGCCAGCTTTTGATGTTGCGATATAGTTTTTGGGTGAGAGCTTACCACGGCAATAACAGGCACGTGATCGGAGGATAAGTCGGCTAAAGTGATGCACGATCTGCCGTAAGATTGAAGTCCACGAATAATAAAGAAGTCCAGAATATCCGGTCGCCTGTCGCAGTGGCTAGGCCAATACGTCGGAGACATCGGAGAAAGAATGCTAAGAGAATTTTCTTGTATTGCCTTGACAAGCCTTTTCCCGGATTGGTTAGTTATCGTTGATCCCCATGCGCTGCTCTTCGCATTGAAATCGCCACCACAAATGAATTTGTTTCCAAGATGCCGGAAGATCGCGCTGAATTCAGTCTGTGGAATACGAAATTCACCGTGACAATAAATTGCAGCTATTCCAAGTTCACTTGAAAGTGTCTCAATATTTACTGCTATGATTTGGTACGCATACGAGGAGCGAGAAAAATTTTTGTGTTGCTTGTAGCGGCGTTTAACCATTACCATGGCTCCTCCACGTGCTGTGCCATCAGGATGATGCACTGAGTACACTTCATATCCGTGTATGGAGAAACTGCGTTCGTTTATTAGATGTGTCTCTGTGACGAGTGCAACATCAACAGAGTTGGTTTGAAGAAAAATTTCTAGTTCGTTCTTTTTGCTTGTAATGCCGTTGGCATTCCACAGCATAATGACTAGCGAATGTTGTGTGACAATACTGCTGTTATCTAACATGATGGTATTAATTTTTCTATTAGCTTTGTCATTAACGATATTAGCGGATTAATCGTACTTCTAAATTCGTTTAGAAATGACGTAAGATTCAATGCCAAAATGCCATTAATATTATTACCATTAACGTTATCGATATTTTCGTTAACGTGATTACCATTAATTACGTGATCGTAGTTCATATTATTGGCTTTAGCATCATTTTTAGCCACACTAGCATAGGACTTGCTATTTACGTAAGGAAAAGCTTTTTCAGGATGATGGTAACTATTGTAGTTGGTTATCTGAGTTTGAGCGTGAGAGGATCGCACTTTGTTATAATACTGAGCCTGTTGTTTTAGCACGGGACACCCTCTATAGCTTGCCGGGTGGCTCCCTTCGCATAGCGTACAAACCGCTGGTTCCGTCGGGTCTTTACGACAAGATTTGGTGTCGTGCCGTCCTGCACATTTGACGCATCTCGGGGGTAAATTACAATAATTTGCCGTGTGGCCCAATAGCTGGCATCTTTTGCATTGCTGTAGTCTAGAGTTCTTATATGGTTCTTCAACTGCAACAATAGTATTTAGCATGCAAGTGACTTGAAATATGTCCTGATTTTTTGGGGACGGCTTTAGATCTACAAAAAACATCGGAAGAGGCTGTTTTGTTTTACTTTTTAAGATGTTAACAACTCTAATGACATCATATCCTTTTAAACGTAGTTCGCTCGTTATGTCCGCTGTATCTGTAGAGGAGTGGAGGTTTTTTAAGACCACCCTAAAAGGTTTCTCCTCCGCAAGTGAATACGTATAGTAAAGATAATTTTTTTCCTTCAGGGCTTTAACAACTGCGCGGTAACTTAGCGCGTTTTGAGTCCTTATAGTTACGCCTGATATGGTAGATTTTAAAGAAAATTGTATATCTTTCAAGGTTAGCAAAAATTGTCTAAATTCAGTGAATTTTTGTATGTTTTTAACCATTATCGGCGGAGGGAGTTTAGTTTTATTAATACCCAATTCAACATTAGTTGAATTACTGTCTCCGTTTGCTACATTCGTTTCGTTATTACTTGGAGAAGGTGTGTTGGTTTGCATTTTATTTAGGTCTGCGTCCTCGTTCGCAAGGAATTCAAATATATTGACTTTAACTGGTTTTTTATCGTGAGCAGACACGTTGTTGGCGAGCTTGTCGGTCCCAGCCTTCTTCGCTGGCGCTGTACGTTTAGGCGTGGACCAACCGTCACTGTCACTAGTTGTAGGAGTAGATAGTTGTCGTTTAATAACGTACCCTGACGATGATTTTTGTAAACGAAGAGAGGCAACGGCAGTATTACCCGAACTACTTGCCGGAATAGACGGGCGATTTACATTCGTACCTTTATTCATAGTTTTGAAATAATAAGCCGGTTAAATAATAACAGACTGGCGGAGCCAGCCTATAAAAGAAAGATCTCACCTGCGTTATCAGCAGCCGTCTGTATGTTTCTGTTCGGCCGAGCGACAAGATAAGATAAGATAACAACGACTCGGAAGCAGTAATTACCACCGCGCGAAAAACTACTCACAAATTACATTCACGAACGCAATAAACACGACCGTTGAACAATCGATCATCATATTGGCTTTTTTGAACTTTACGGCAACTTTGAATTTTTTGGTAAAGAAAATGATATAAGGTTTTGTTCCTGATAAATAGCGATCTTTCAAACGATATATTACATTACCGGGAAAAAAAATATTTTTTTACAAAATTTTGAGCTTTCGAAGCCCCGGAGTTTTATTTTTAAAGCTTGAGACCCGGACGCACCAAATTACAGAAATATACGTGGAAGTACATATTTTTAACCATGTTTTAAATTTTTAGCTATAATACTCGCAGCGCTAGGGGACGCGCAATTTTTTGAGCTTTTTTGAGCTTTATCGCAACTTTGAAAGTTTGGTTAAGAAAATGAAATTCGGTTTCTTTCCCGACTACTAGAGATCTTTCTAATGATATTTCACAAGCCCAAGAAAAAAAATATTTTTTTCCAAAATCTCGAGCTTTCGGTGCCCCGAGGGTCCAATTTTGAAGCTGGAAACTCGGATGTTCCAAACTAGAGAAATATACGTGGAAGCGCATATTTTTAACCGTGTTCAAAATTTTTATCGGTAATATTCGCGGCGCTAGGGGGGGGGGACACGTCATTTTTCGCGCTTTTTTGAACTTTACGGCAACTTTGAATTTTTTGGTAAAGAAAATGATATAAGGTTTTGTTCCTGATAAATAGCGATCTTTCAAACGATATATTACATTACCGGGAAAAAAAATATTTTTTTACAAAATTTTGAGCTTTCGAAGCCCCGGAGTTTTATTTTTAAAGCTTGAGACCCGGACGCACCAAATTACAGAAATATACGTGGAAGTACATATTTTTAACCATGTTTTAAATTTTTAGCTATAATACTCGCAGCGCTAGGAGACGCGCAATTTTTTGAGCTTTTTTGAGCTTTATCGCAACTTTGAAAGTTTGGTTAAGAAAATGAAATTCGGTTTCTTTCCCGACTACTAGAGATCTTTCTAATGATATTTCACAAGCCCAAGAAAAAAAATATTTTTTTCCAAAATCTCGAGCTTTCGGTGCCCCGAGGGTTCAATTTTGAAGCTGGAAACTCGGATGTTCCAAACTAGAGAAATATACGTGGAAGCGCATATTTTTAACCGTGTTCAAAATTTTTATCGGTAATATTCGCGGCGCTAGGGGGGGGGGGGCACGTCATTTTTCGCGCTTTTTTGAACTTTACGGCAACTTTGAAAGTTTCGTTAAGGAAATGAAATTCGGTTTCGTTCCCGACAAATAGCGACCTTTCCATCGATATATCGCATGCCTATAAAAAAAAATATTTTTTTACAAAATTTTGACCTTTCGTCGCCCCGAAGGTCCAGTTTTAAAGTTGGAAATCCGGATGTTCCAAACTAGAGAAATATACGGGTATGTGCGTATTTTTAGCCCCATTCAAAATTTTTAACTACAATACTCGCGGCGCTAAGGGGGGGGGACACGTCATTTTTTGCTGTTTTTTGAACTTTTGGTCAACTTTACATAACTTTTGTAACGTAATTTTTTGATTTTATGAAAGTACTCCTTCATTGTAGTTTATATTTTGAATTTCAGCGTTATAAGTTTATCTAGTGACGAGTTATGATTTTTTAAGTGATTTTTGAGGTCGTTTTATGTACCATATTATATATTCTTGACGGTTTTTTGGGTTTTTTGCCGCCCAGGGTAATCGGTCATCTTCAAGTTATAGATCGTTTTAAAGATAATTTTAATTGTAATTTATGTTCCAAATTTGAAGTTTATAAGTCAAGCCGTTCGTGAATTATTGATTTTTATTTGATATTTTTGTCATTTGTGTACCATCTTATAAGGATTCCGTACATTATATGTATACGGAATCCTAAAAATTACACGTGCATTTAAGAGTTCTTTTAAAAGTAACAGTAACTTTACGATACATAGGAAGTCTTATCGGAAGTTTTTTTTTTGATTTTATTATGTTCTAATTTTGTTTTATTTTTTATATATAAATGATGTAAAAACAAAATGCGCCAAAATAAAATCTAATAAGCTCTCCCTATATACACGCGTGCATTATATACATATATATATAAGTGTATGTATATTTATATACTAGGGGGCTTTGTCCCCTGGCCGCTTAGCGGCCCAACCCCCGTTTTGTGGGAGTTTCGTCGTGACCAAGTTTGCTCTTAAAACAGTGATTTTTTTTTTTTTGCTAAATTCGTACTCTGCTCTCGAATTTACTTTATTGTTTTAATCATCCAACTGTACTAAATTGTTTAATATTTTTTTGCAAGTTTATTGCTCATAGAATTTGGTAGATGCATATGTTTGAAATTCAACGCATGAGAATTCATTCAGTCTTAATACCTTGAACAGGTTTTGATCGTAGTAAGGTAGAGGTACCAGTAATTGACAGTGTACCAGTGATTGACACTTTTTTTTTTGAAAGCCAAAAATAAGATTTATGTACGATAAATGGTCACACTGCCAAAGCTATCTGATAAAGGATACATCTGTTAATAACAAATTAATTTAGTTGATCGAATAAAAATCACGTGGTAGGTGGTGAATTGTGTTTCATTTGCAAGAGTTGAAAAGTGCGCCTAATTTGTCTAGTTTCTAAAAAAATTCTTAAGAAAAGTTAGTTTGGTTTTTTAATATTATTTTCTCAACTCTTTATGATAATTGTGTTCGAATAAAGACTAATTGATAGAGGACATCCTAATGTATCGATTTGTGTATTGGTTGGATGAAATGTGACAGTAGTAGCCATTTTTATTGATGTGTCAAATACTGGTCTGAAAAATATACCAACCTTCCAGTTGATTGACAGTATATGTCAATCATTGGTTTTATTAAAAAAATTGAAAGCATCTAATGATTGACAGTCGTGATTTACTTTTATTGTTGTGAATTACAATTAGATGCCAAAGAAACCAGCCCAGCCTTACGATGAAAGCAGGATGGAGAAAGCTTTGTTCGATATGGCTAAGGGTATGAAGGCTTATACTGCTGCCAAAAAACATAATGTGCCTCGAACTACATTAAAATATAAGTTTGAGAACAAGGGTAAGTTATATTTGGATTAGTGAAGTTTACTGAAGATACTTACTGAGTCAATATAGAATGAATAAGAAATAAATAAGGTGTTTTAATTTTTTTAAAGAAACGTACCGTATGGAGCCAGATCCTTATCTTTCATTTGAATTTGAAGATAGGTTGAAAAATTGGATTTTTGAGATACACAAATCTGGATTTCGAATAGGAAAAGAACAACTCTCACCAGTATCTTAAAGAATTGAACGAGCCATCAAAATTTAAAGAGAATCAACCAGGAGAGAAGTGGTATAAGCTATGGAGGAAACATCACCCAGATATTACATTACGAACTTCGCAACATTTGACAGAAAGTCGAGGCAGTATTACAGAAAATAATATACGAGACTGGTTTCAAGACATGAAAAAATATTTGAACGAAAATAAATTGTTGTCAGTTTTTGAAGATCCGCGAAGAATTTTTAATTGCGGCATTATATCTGGCTCTAAATGAGGGGAAAACATTTGCTAGCCGTGGTGATAAAACTATATATCGTCGGTCCAAAAATTCCGAAAAAGACAATTTAACTGTACTGCTGACTTGTAATGCTAATGGAGAGTTAGCTCCCCCAATGGTTGTCTTTCGTTACGAACGAATTCCAAAGAATGTTGCTGAATCAGTTCTAAATTCATGGGGAGTGGGGCGCTTGGAAAATGGTTGGATGACGAGTTCCGTATTTTTTGAATACGTTGCGAATATATTCGAGCCATGGCTAAAGCAACAACATATTTCTAGACCAGTATTATTATTTTTAGACGGACACGTTTCGCATTTGACATTACAACTTTCTGAATTTTGCAGCCAACAAAAAATTGAAGTTCTTGCCTTATATCCAAATGCAACTCACATAATGCAGCCTTTGGATGTTTCAGTTTTTCGCTCATTTAAACAACGTTGGAAGAATACTGTACGGTCTTTTAGAATAAATAATAATGGTGCGAGCTTGACTAATGCAACTGTTTGCCCATTGATAAAAACAGTACTTGACACATTGCCGAAGGAAATTTTCATAAATGGGTTCAGAACGTGTGGGTTGTGTCCATTTGATGTGGATCAGATTGATTTTTCCAAATTTGATCTATCACATCATTCATTTACGAAGAAACAAAATTTGAGCACCATGAATGATAGTTTTTTCGATAATACGACCAATACGAGTACAATGCCGGTAATATTCCTTGAACTTTTGGAGGAACGTATTGCACCTAATGTAATACAACTGTTTAATAAAATTTTTCATGGTGAGGAGGAAGAAACAGTATTAGAAGAAGATAAACTTACATCGCTCTTCAAGCTGTGGAAAGATGCTAAATGTGAAGCAAATCCACAAGTCGTACAAAATGATGAAGCCGTCTCGATTTTACTTGGTGCAGATCTAAATTTATGTGAAAATACGACTAATGATAATTCATTCTTAGCAAACTCTAAAACAATGATAACGTCAATGCCTTCAACTTCAGGTATTCAAAATATTTCTCGTCACGATCCACTTGTTACTCCACCATCAATTTCTATTAATGAGCTCACATGCACGGATTTTATTGATCGTGTTGCACCGATTACACCATGCTCACCTGCAAATCCTCTGCAAGAATCTTCTGGAGAACAAATACTAAGGGAGAAGTATAAACCACCAGACAATCAAGTTCCAAGTCCTTTCAAAAAAGCATTTTTCTATCAGATGCCAAATTATGCTGGCCTATCTAAAAAACGAAAATGGGAAACTTTTCCCAAAGCTATAACATTACAAGCCTGACAAGACTATAATTGTAAGAAAGAACAAAAAAAAAGCCGAAGAGGCAAAAAAAAAAGAAGAACGTGCCGAAAAAACAAAACTCAAATCATTGAGCAAACTCAAGAAGAAAAAACAGCCTATTGCCAATGAGGAAGAAAATGATGAGCCTAATCGTGAACTCATTAGTGATGAAAGTGACGGCGAAACCTTTTCTGATTTGGAAATTTTAGAAGACAATGAAACTGGCCAGGAAGAGGTTATAGTTGGTAATTTTGTACTCGTGGAATTGAAAACTGTCGCAAAAAAAAATATATATTAGTAGCATATATATATATGTTCTGGCGCACAAAGGATGCCGCCAGCACCCATAGCACCCATAGCACCCAAGAGTCATTCTCAGAGGCGAAATTTCACCTTATTGTCTTGATTAATTCGTAAAATTAACCTAATTAATAGTATCAGAGGTCAAAAACTAACCCGAATACCCCGATTATTGCAGAAAATTAACCCAATTAAGGGTCCCAAGCACCCATGTGTCCCTAATTAATTACGCAATCAATTTAATCATTGAATTATTAATTATGCAATCAATTTAATCGTTGAATTATTAATTATGCAATCAATTTAATCGTTGAATTATTAATTATGTAATCAATTTAATCGTTGAATTATTAATTATGCAATCAATTTAATCGTTGAATTCTTAATTATGCAATCAATTTAATCGTTGAATTATTAATTATGCAATCAATTTAATCGTTGAATTATTAATTATGCAATCAATTTAATCGTTGAATTATTAATTATGCAATCAATTTAATCGTTGAATTATTAATTATGCAATCAATTTAATCGTTGAATTATTAGAAAGTTAATCCAAGTCCCCCGCTCGCCCCTCACAACTGCCACCACCGCAAAAGCGCACGCGCCGTTCCCGCGCACGCGTCGATCGCTCGCGCTACCGCGAAAATGCTTCTCTCATAACGTTACATCCAAATGCTAACACCATCGCTGAAACCGGATCTTAACATTCTTATACTTTCTATTCCAGTCTATGCCTTATTACGGAACCACACCCTACATATACATTATAAATTTATAAATCTTTCGTAATTTTTCTTTTTTATTATTTAATTATTTACCTCCAAACACACAGCAATCGTAAACAATAACAATACAAAGTATACGTCTCCACGATCATATTATTTAATTTTAATAACCCATTTACATTCCTGCTTTTTTTTATTTTAAAAAATTATCCAATCGATCGATTAATTAAATATTGGGCTGATGATAAAAAATTACCGATTTCTTACGAGTAATATCAGATTTAATTCTTAAAGACCATCGAAAACGTTCGAATCTAATTATCGGGAATCTAAATTTTGAATGAAATTCTCATATCGTACATCCTTCTTATATTTTATTTTTATGTTTATAAAAATTTTATCGTATGTATATTTTCGAAATATGTAGAGCCATCTATGAGCAGTCTTCAACATTATTGAGAAAGAAAAGGTCTAGAAACGTATCGGTACGATATTGCCGGAGGGTCTATGTGTGTGTACGTACATGTAAATGTACAGTATTAATTTGTAGTAGCCTTTGTACCGCGATAACCGGTACATGTCAAGGATAGCACGTATGTATTCCGTTATAGCAGGACTTTTACATCGGAGAAAGTCATGAATATCCACTAATATCCATTAAATAACCATTAACATTACGAACAATTAGTTTAAAATGGCCAGAATAATATAGATAGGTACCGGAATATGTATTTACACATACGATGCGTGCGGTAAAACGGATGACAAAAATGCTGTTTGGCTAACGATCAGCGTGGGTAAGCGATATTTAACGAAAATCTCCGTTTAAAATCAACCTTTTAAATGTCACGATGGATAACTAATTTAGCAAGCTGCAATATTGCGATGAACGGTAAAACATCCATAATGAGGTAGCCGAAATACTATCGTTAAAATGTATGTTACCTACAATAGAAACATTGGAACGTGCTTATTGCCCGAATACCGGAAAAAATGGTTCGAATAAATGAAGCTTTAACAATACATCTAAATCTACTACTTGAAAAACCGCTTTACTTAAAGCTGATGATAATGATGATGAAATCACGAAGTTTCTAGTTATAGAGCATTTGTGAATTTGAACAGGACGATCAGTTGAAAACTAAAAGTCTTCAAGTGTTCATCGTTTTCTTCTCTCGGAGTATTTTAAATTTTCAAAGTTTTCTTTTTTATATTTTCCAATCTGTTCATCGATCATCATATTTATTTCGGTAAGTAATATATAAAACATTTATATTTTTATTTAACTATTCTTTTTTTTTTTTTAATCATTTCATTTTTATGTAAACGCATCTAATTATTCCTTTTAAATTATTTCATTTATTTTTATCTCCGATAATTCTTACAAACTTCAAAATTTACCGCAATTTATTCATTTCTTTTTTAACATAAGATCGTAATTATTCTTTTTTTGAATTATTTTATTTATTCACCATTCAAATAATTTTAATAAGTTTTTAGAATTCACAAAATATGATTCAGATATTTTATTACACGTTATGAAAATTTTTATTTCTCAAATATTTCAAAGATTTCTATCGCATTATATTATTCCCCGCTTAATACAATACGATGATTTTTGTAAAAAATTCATAAATAAAAATTTAGTACAATGATATATTATTTCATTCAATACCCATGAAATTCCCTCTTTTTTTCTTAGACCATTTAACATTTTTTTTTTTTCAATTTTATATTTTTTATAATAGAATTTACAGATGTATATAGCGGAGATTCTTTCTTTTTTTTTCTGCAAAAGACGAGTATGGCATTAATTTTAATATATTAGTATTATCAACATCATTCGATCGATTTATATAAGCAAATTTTTCTTTTTTCAAAAATATTAGAACTGAATTATATTTACATACAATCTGGAGAATTTTTTCATTTTACGTATATTTTACTTTCATGCATCATATAATATCTTTCTAAGTTGGATTTGATTATTTTTCATTTACAAATTATGAATAGATATAGCAAAGAAAAAGAAATGCTTTTTTTTTTTTACTAATTTTACAATGAGGGTTTAATAATATAAAATTATATAGGGATGCTTCCGATCTTATTTTTTTTTTCATCAAACTAGTTAATAAATTTTATATAATACAATTTTTGCTTCTTTATTTACAATTATTAATATTTAAAATTCAATAAGTTACGATGTAAATTTTATTACACCATATTAATTCCTCACATGAATATATTTATGTAGCGTATCCTGATTTGGTGTTGACGATTTTTTTCAATCAGCATAAACGGAGACTGCATATTTTTTTGAAAAAATTTTATCAATTCGGAAAAAAAACATTGGTATGTAAACGATCTCACTTTTTTATTTTTCATTTTTCCTCAACTGTTATCCATAAAAATCGTTTCAGCATTATTAATTTAAAAAAAAAAAAAAAAAAAAAAAAAAACTCTTTTTATCCCGCATTTATTTAAAGTATATATTCTTAGATTTTATATTATACTCCTTTTATTCATATTTCTCAACATTCTCAATAAATTTTACTTATTATCCTATTTCCTCGGAAGATATATCCAGGGTAAACTATAATTTACAAATTATTACTATTTTCATTTTTTTATAATTTACGCATTATTCATGTATTATTTGTATATTATTTTATTGAATGATTTACTATGTAATTTCTCAAAAAAGAAATTATTATTTTTTCTTTCGTATATTATTCTCGAAATTTAAAAAAAAGAAGAAGAGATTATTATCTCATACAAGATTATTTAGAAACTATTGGAAATTTTAAATTTACAGTCCACACATATGTAAAATTATTTTGAAAGCGATAGAAATTTAATTATTGTTATATTCGTCCACATACGAATGTAATTATTTTGAAACTGATAGAAACGTTTATACTTTCGGAACATTATTATTTTAATTTTTGCTATATTCACATGTTGAATTATTCCACATATTTTTGAAACTATTGAACATTTTTATTTAATCATTCATATGCGAAGTTATTTATTTTGAATATGATAGAAATGTTATCGTGTTATTTTTCATTATACTAATCTTATCTTTTAATTTGTTTCTTTAACTGGAATTGTTGATGGGACATGGAGCAGTTTTAAAAATAAATAGTGAAGGTATCCGAAAAAGTAGTCGAAGATATTGAAAAACCAATTCGATTTTCTGGATCTTTTTCTCTTTTTTCAGTAAGTACTTGAAATATTTTATACTTATACGCAAGATATATCACATTTGAAGTCTACAAAATACAATCAGTAATTATTTTTGTTTTTTTTTTCATCACAATTTCATAAAAATAAATATATTTACAAACCATTTCATTTTTAGATTCCGATTTTTAATATATTTTTCACATTTCACATTTCATACCTTAATCTACTACATTTCATACTTGATTTGATAATTTAATTTTTTTTATTTTGTTCAAAAGTAATCTTTTACAACTCTTTTATTTATTTTCATTTTTGATTATTACTATTCATTTTGAAAAAAAAAAACATTCTTCTTACGACTCATTATTTAAACTTTTCAAATGTGGTATATTTTTATTTATTTCCACGTTTATTATTGACTCATATTTATTTTATGTGTATTTAAAATAAACGAAAACTGTGTTGTATTCTTTTTTCTATATATGTATATACATTTACAATGTTGAATTCTAAGAACATATATTTATTTACTAAATTTTCGAAATGTGCAATTGATTATGTTGAATTATAAAAGTTCATATTTCGAATATATTTCACGATACTTCATTTAATCAAAAATATTTATTCAAAAATCATATTTTTAGATCAATTTTCACAGAATAAAATTTATAACTTTGAACAAACGCTAATTTTTTCTTTTCTTTTTCTAAATTAGTATAATAGATATTTTTATAAGCATACAGAAAATACATATTTTCAAACACTTTCAATCTAAAATAATATATGTTATTTATTCGAAATCATATTCTTACGGAAAAAATTTTTAATACTCAAAAATAAAGACGTGTAATCAATATACACGTGAACAATTTATATTTGCTTGTTTATAATTGTAAATGTACGTAATTTATTTAAATTCGTACTCTTCGAGAAAGTTTTTAATACATAAAACGTAATTTAATAATTTCATCCGATCGATATACTTTTCTTTTCTATATTAAAAAATGAACGATGGATAATACATGTATACATACGATACCTATTCTCAAACACTTTCAATCGAAAATAATATATGTTATTTATTCGAGATCATATTCTTACGGGAAAAATTTTTAATACTCAAAATATATGTAAGTAATCAATCGATCTATTTCTATAAACATACATGAATAATTTATATTTGCTTGTTTATAATTGTAAATGTAAGTCATTTATTTAAATTCATATTTATCATGAAATTTTTCAATACGTGAAATAATTTAATAATATCATCCCTTCGATGTTTTTTTTTTTTCCTTCTCAAAATTAACAAACGACCGAATAATAGAAATATTTATATATACTTACAAACGATACATATTTTCAGACGAAAAAATTTATATTATTTGTAACATCCTTAGCAACATTATGTATATAAAAGAGTTAAGATATAAACAGACGGCTTCTAACGAAACATGTATTATAAAATGAAAAATTAAAAAAATCATATTGATTAGGATAATTATTGAAAATAATCACCGATTAACCTATGCCGGAAAAATTTTTTATCTTTGTATATCTGAATAGTCAGTCACAACACAGAATCTGAAATGTATCGAATTATCGATTTCATTTTTTTTTTTTTTTTTTTTTTCGACATTTAATAAGATTAATATTAAAAAAATTAGGGATGTCACTACATATTTATTCAAAAAAAAAAATCATGTCCTTTCGGGAAAAATTGTTAATACTTGAAATAAATATAAGTAATAGATATATTTCAACACACACATGAACAATTTATATTTCATCATATGTTTAAATCATACTCCTTAGAAAAATTTTCAACACACGGAATAAAAAAATTATAATTTTGTCTGATTTTTTTATAATTAAAATGTTGAGTACATATGTTTTTTTTTTTTTTTCATAATATTTCATGTTATTGTGTATATTTCTATAAATTTCACATAGTGTTATGTTATTATGATTTTACATTTAAAAATCCATATAAATCAAAGCCTATTAATAATCTTTCTCTTACCTAGTGCCTATATAGATAGTTATACAAATAGTTAGGGAAATTGAGATAAAACATGCTTTATTTATGCTGAAATTATTCTGAAATGAGAGTGAAATTAAGCCATATATCAAACTTTCAAAAAAGTATAAATACACTCTTCAACAGTGAATTTCTTTTAGTCTGATGGTATTTTTGTTACTGTTTAATTTAGTTCTCAAGTTTTTTTTTGAAAAATGGCACCAACTGGCTATCATGTTGAAACTGTAACCAGATATCACAAGAACAGATATGATACCCACCGACTAATAAATGATAACCGGAAGCTGGTCAACATAGACAAGTTCCTAGAGAATATTTCTACTGAAGTATTATCCATTCTTCGACGGGATATTCGCACAGGTTTAAAATGCGGTCTTGTGCTGTACTGCCGGTATCGACGTGCTACTGATGTTGCTGGGACAAAAGTAACAAAACCTATGTATTTTCCCACAAATAGTGACTTGCTTCATGATGGGGATGACTTTGAAGCTTGGTACGAACAAGCCACAGGTCGCATTCTGGAGCTTGCAGACAAGCTGGAACATGTAGAGGGGTCAGGTTGGTGTGTGAGTTCCATCGAGTATTTGGAGATAAAATTAAATTTTCGAAACATGCTCACTCGCGCATCATCCCACATCCCTCTACCTGGGAAGATTGCTGCAAGGAAGGCAGTAGTAAACGTGCAGAATAAGGACGACTTCTGCTTCCAATATGCCATGCTGGCTAAGTTCATTCCTAAAGATGCCCAGAGAGTTAGTAAATATTTAGGAAACCTGGAACTTATCAATAAATATAACTGGACAGGGGTGAATTTTCCTGCCTCGATGGATGATATTATAACATTTGAAAAGAACAATCCATCTTGTTCCATCAATGTTTATGCCATCGAGAAGGATGATATAATATACCCTCACCGGATTGCAAAGGAGGAAAGGCTAGATCACACAGACCTCCTGTTGTTGAAGAATGGGGATGTGCGGCATTTTTGCTATATCAAAGACCTTGGGCGACTGGTAGCGCGGCAGATTACAAAATATTGTAGCCATCTTCATATATGTCGTCGCTGTTTATGGCATGTTCATGATGAAGCACGGATGGAAAAACATAAGCAGCTATGCAAGGAGCGGGAGCCAGTCGCCGTAGAAATGCCGCAGCCTGGGAAGAACATTCTCAAGTTCGACAAATATAAATATATGCAGGAGGTCCCGTTTGTGGTCTATGCTGATTTCGAGTGCTTCCTTAAGCCGGTAGAGAGGTCTGCTGACGATGTTGGTGATGACACCCACACTGACAATATAGAAGAAGAAAATGGACATCAACGACGAGTCCACCACCAAGAGCAGTACTCCTATACGGAAAAAATACACAGACACGAGCCAATGAGTTTCTGTTATCTGGTGGTGTCACGTGTGGGTGATGGCATCCTCCCTGATTATATGATGCAGCCAAGGTTATACCGTGGACCTGATGCTGCACGTAAATTCAGAGAATCTTTAGTGGATGATGCCAAAATCATTGCCAGCATCTATCAGCAGAATACCCCTGTCCAGATGGATGATGCTGAGAAGGAGGCATATGATAGGGCGACTACTTGCCACATATGTGAAAAGCCTGTGCTAGCGAGGGATGAGCGGGTCATAGATCATGACCATATTACAGGAAAGTACAGGGGTCTGGCGCATAACTCTTGTAATATCCTATATCAACTGCCTCATTTTCTGCCTGTATTTATCCACAATCTGGCAGGTTATGACTCTCATCTCATTATACGGGAGCTAGCCTATGATACCAAAGACATTGATGTGCTAGCTATTACTGAAGAGAGGTACAAGGGCTTCAGCAAGCAGGTGGTACCTAAGAGGATGCAGCTGAGGTTTGTTGACTCTTTTCAGTTTATGGCTAGCAGTTTGGAGAGGCTAGCGTCATACTTGCCAGATGATGCATTCCACTACACTCTATGTCATATCAGTAATCCTTCCTTATTTCCCATTCTGCGTAAAAAAGGTTATTTCCCATATGAGTATTGCACAGGCCCTTCAGTACTGGAGGAGACTAATTTACCACCACGCTCTGCCTTTTACAGTTTGCTAACTAAGACAACTATTTCTGAAGAATCTTACAGGCACGCTCAGCAGGTGTGGGAGGCGCTCAATGTACAAACCTTGGGTGAGTACAGTGATGCATATCTCCGCACAGATGTTCTCCTGCTGACCGACGTGTTTGAAAATTTCAGGAGTAGTTGTCTTAGAATATATAAGATTGACCCCGCCTGGATGTATACTGCTCCAAGTCTCAGCTTCCAAGCCATGCTGAAGTATACTGGTATAGAACTTGAGCTTCTCACAGATTATGAGATGCTCATGTTCTTTGAGGCTGGGATTCGGGGTGGATTGACCCAGGCGGTACAGCGGTACTGTGAGGCGAGTAATCCTCTAGTCTCCTCCTCTTCCTCCTCTTCCTCTGCTAGCACCTCAGCATCATCCTCGCCATCATCATCATCCACGTCTAATAATTATATTTTATATTTAGATGCGAATAATTTATATGGTCATGCGATGTCGAAGCCGTTACCATATGGAGGATTCCATTGGCTGACAGCTGATGAGATATCTCATTTAGATATTAACGCTATCGATGTAGATGGGGACTTAGGTTATGTTTTAGAAGTAGATTTAGTCTATCCTCCAACATTACATAATGTTCATAATGCACTCCCTTTCTGTCCACAGTCAAAATGTGTGTCACAAAAGGGGAGTGTTAAAAAACTTGTGGCAACGTTGGAGGATAAATGTAATTATATTATTCATATAAATTATTTAAAATTAGCCCTCAGCCAGGGATTAATATTAAAGAAAATTCATCGCGCTATTAGTTTTAAGCAGTCTCCCTGGCTGAAACCCTATATAGATTTAAATACCCATCTACGTCAACAGGCTACCAATGAGTTTCATAAAAACCTTTACAAATTAGCGAATAATAGTGTTTTCGGCAAGACAATGGAGGATATCAGAAAGAGACTAAACGTAAAGCTAATTTGTGATGAAAGGAAGTTTACGAAACTTGTTGGTAAGCCGTCGTTCAAGGACCGAAATATCTTTATAGAAGATCCATTCCTATGTCTCATTCGACGGGCTCCTACAAAATTATTTTTTGACAAACCACTTTACATCGGCATGGCTATATTAGATCTCAGTAAAGTAACCATGTACGATTTTCATTATAACGTAATGCTACCCTATTATAACGTAAATAAACTACAACTGTTGTATATGGACACCGACAGTTTTATTTATAATATAATTACACCAAATGTATATGATGATATGAAGAATAATCTTTCGTATTTTGATACGTCTGATTATCCTCCATCTCATCCTTGTTATAGTATTCAGAATAAAAAAGTTTTGGGCAAGTTCAAAGATGAACTTAATGGAGCACCGATTGAGGCTTTTGTAGCATTACGCTCAAAAGTATATAGCGTTAAAGTAAGCAGCACTAACGTAATTACCAAGTGTAAGGGTGTCCCCCATTCAGTGACCAAAAATGAAATATCATTCCAAAATTATAAAGACTGCATTTTTGGAGATGGTCGAGTGACCAGCGCTAATTATAGGACTGGATACTCTATCCGTAGTTTTGATCACGAGCTTTATACTGTTAAGCTATCTAAGTTAGCGATCTCGGACCTTGACGACAAACGTGTAATTTTATCAAATAATATTAATACATTAGCCATTGGGCATAAGGATCTAGTCAATATTGATGATGATGGCGAACCCCCCACAAAACGCGTTAGATTAAGGTAGATTATAATTTTTTTGTGTATATATTTGTATTTCCTATATATTTTTGTATATGTATGTATATTTTTTTATGTATATATTTTGTGTATGTATATATTTCTATGTATATATTAATCTTGATCCTTTCTCAACATATATATTCATTCATTACAGAAAATAAAAAATTATTAATTTTATTAAAAAAAATAGTACAAAAGAATAAATTTCTATTCCTCTATAGGATTAATATGGAAAAATTGCCAAATGAGATGATTGAAGAAATTATTAGTTATATGGAAGTCATTGAAATTATAAATTTAGCCTGAGTCAATAAACATTTCTATAAGATGCCTATACTATGAAAAAGGATGTGTATTGTTGATAATGAAAAAAAATTAGTAATGACGGAGGTAATATAGCTTTTAGGGAATTAACAGAGGCTGTATGTTTTTTATAAATTGAGCGATGTTCACATAAAATTGTACCTAATCCCAGCATATAAACAAGGGATAAGGAGATTTATTTTTTCACATTGTGGTCAATACAACAGAGCAATTAATTTGAAAACATTTTTTGATCATGTCATGATCTTATTTGATGATGTGGATAAATATGGATCACTATGCAAAATTTATGTATATAAATCTGTAATACATTTTAGTCCTAGTGCAGAGATAATAAAATATAAAGAGTATCGAGGGAATTTTAAAAACAAATAACTTTATAATTTAAAAATTTTTAATACATATCTTTTCCCATATTTCTTATTAATTGTTTTATATTTTTTTTATTTTTTAATGTTACCATTTTTATGTATATATATATATATATATATATATATATATATATATATTTACTATCTGATAGGGTTTGTTTCAGAAAAAAAAAAGAAATGGAGTCTAAACAGTTATTAGCTATTCGTGTGAGCCAACGAAAAAACTTACCTCCATTTGTGCCATTCAATCAATTTTTAAAGCAATTTGTACATAAAAACAAGGGGTGTAGGTGTCCCCCACCTACAATAAGGATTATTGATTTAATAAAAATGAACTCAGAAATGAATCCAAATGCTTGGATTGTCATTTATATATACTATTATGCAGAATGCTGATTATAATGCATATTTTTATACATATATATTTTTTTCCATTATCATTGTATATTATTATATGTATTATAATAAAAATTCATTTATATGTTTGTATATATGTAAAATACATTTTTTTTTGTACTTACTCATTCATTTACTTGTTGTTTATTTAAATTTTATAATTATCTACATATATATGTTCTGTTTCAATATTAAACATAAACTAGAAGAAGAAGAAGAAAATGAAAAAATACTCATTTTCGAAAATTATATATACATTTATTCAAAAAATGTACAACTAAAATATAAGAAAAAATACAAACAAAAAAAGTTTAAAAATCAAAAATTTTATGAGCTGAAATTTTAATTGTTGTAGGTTCAGGACCATCACAATCGCAAACTATATTTTCTTCTAATACTGCTTGATCTTCATTATTAAAATCTTTCCCTAAAGTTTCAGGGTACATATCCCGCAAAAAATCTGCTACATTTTTACGTCCACACTGTTTACAATCTTTAATTAAGGTAGGATGAGTTGTGCTGAGCTGCAACGAATCGGGTATATCAAATCTATGATGTTTAAAACACGGCAAACATTTTTTAACATTTTCGTTTTTCTTCAATGATTCCGGTAATTTATCGTAAAAATCACAAATTTTATCTGGGCACTCGGAAATTAATGTTTCTGCAGTAACTTTCTGCAACATTTGCTGTAACGGATATTTTATTGCAGATAAAACAGGTCTCACGTTCATATCGTACCATTTCATCATTACATGTGCGTTTTGTAATGAGCATACGTTAATTCTTCCATCAGTGTGTGCGCCACATTTTACAGTACTCGATATAGCATTGTACTTATTATTTAAATTTCTCAAATTTGGCATACCGTAACGTGCTTCTAAATTAATTATTTCATAATCTGTAAGCGTTGTCTCCATCAATTTTTCCCATATAGTTTCAATTTTGCAATCTCCTTTGACGTAAATTTTTAAAGGTTGTAAACTAATTAAAACATTTTCCAAATCGATAGATATATTTCTATAATTGGAATCTCCAGCATTCCACGGAATGGAATGATAATTTCGTGTGAGCCAAAAATTTGAACGTCTTTTATTAATAGATAATATATTCCAATCAAATGGTGGTTTATAAACACGATGAAATTGTATTTCACCATCTAAAGTTAAGATTACAAGCTCCTTAATAATGTACGCGTTATCATTATTTTTAAAACACTGAAAATCGATTATAACATCACACATATTACTCATTGTAGTGGAAAACAGAAAGAGAAAACTTTACGAAATAAAAAACTTTATTAAATTAAAAATAAATAAAATCATGTAAAACAAAAATTTAACTTAGACTTTAAACAACATTACTCGAACACATTCAACTTAATACTAAAACTAAAAATATCAGACCTGCATTCATTTACAATTCCAGCACATTATAACTGGTTGATTTATCGTGTATTATAACAGCATAACATGAGGTGTTTGCAGGTACGTTATCGTGGGTCTTAAAATCTACTCTAATCTGTAGCGGACTACCGTCATTTAAGAGTTCATTTTGAAAATTACACGGTATAATAAAAAGCGGATATTTACTGAGAAATGAATCTACACTAACTGCCGGATGCGGTGGATCCTTTCCATAATACATTGTTTGAAAATTCGCATATAACATGTATAGATTACCAAATCTTTTCCGTTCAAAATCTAAATTCATCACTTCGTAAGGATATCTTGTTGAATTTATATATGCGCAAATCTCAGTTACATTAATGTGATCAAATGTAGAGACATCTTTGGTTAAATCATTTTGTTTATTCGTCTGGAATCCAATAATGATGAAGCGAGGACGTTCTACAGTCGAAGTTGATTTGATAACCCAGCTATGCTCGGAAATAGTGGGCAGAGATGGTTGATGCGAAAGAGTCCACGCTCTAAACTGTATAGGTGCTTGCTTTATCTTCTTTATTCGATTAAGTAAAGATATTTTTGCTCGATCACTCAGTTTAACAAAAGGCAGTTGCCAGGCGACGGTTTGAAATGTTACATTAATTGCTTTATCAGCTGTTGCAGTAAATCCATTTTTGTCATTGTTTGCACGGATGAGAATAATTTCTTGTGTTGCGTGTACAATTGCACGTCTGTAATCTTCCGCAAAACTGAATATGTAGCGTAAAGGGATAATAAATTGAAATTCCAACATCAATTTAGCTCCAGAACCTGATGATGTTGAAGGGCTTGATGTATCAGTCACTTCTCGTGTAAATACTTTCAATTCTTCTGTATTTAGAGCGCATGTACTGTAATTGTAATCTGATTTGATATTCTTCGAACATAATAATCTACGTACAAGAGTTGTAATTCCCGGTTGCCGCACACATTCTATGATAGTTCCATTAATTTCGTAGCGTAGCTCTGTGAATAGAAATAAAGGTCCATTCATTGAAAAATCTACTGACGGTGAAACTGTACCTTGTAGAAGTAAATAACTTTCCGATGGTAAAGTAATAACATCTTTTTGCTGAACTGGTATACGTATTTCATCGCCAGGACCAAATCTTGAACTCGCATACGGTTTATGTGTATGTATTTCGTAAGCTGCTATTGTTTCGTCAATAACTGCATTTGCAGAATCAATTTGTAATATATGTTCCATTGTAAACTAAATAAAACTAATGTTTTTCTTACTTAATCAACACGTTGTAACCCAACGACTTTAGTACACTAATACTTTTTCTACTCAACAATTTTTTCTTTTTTCCTCTATTTATATAATTTTCTTCAGCTTGAAACGGTGTTTGAACAGGTTTATATATACTTCTATTAGTGTATATGAACGGCATTTTAAATTGATACTAATATACTTTTAATTAAGATCAGGAACTAGTTAGATGTAAATTTATAATTAAATCTTCACTAGCAAAATCAACGATATTCCCGTTTTGATCCTTTATATATACATTTAACTCCGATATGTGATCCGTACTTACAGGTAAATAAATGATTGTTTTCGGATTTTCAGAAATCTTATATCCTGGTGCTATATTTAAAGGAAAACTATAAATGAGATGAGACGATACTCCATTTGTATATCCGCCTGTTGCTATATTGCAATACACATTTAATATATTTATCGGTGTAATCTGTACTGTATTAGGACTTGTATGATTCATTTGTGGTGATAAAACATTTGTCACATCATCAAAACCTAATAATGGAGCAATACTCCGCGGTCCAGTAAATTTTATGTAATATTTACTCTGTATAACGCACTTTAACGTTCGTTCATCGCCTTTTATAATAATACTATCATCTAAATGTTCTCGTAAATATTGCTCTACGTCTTCCACTTCATAACATCCGCTAGGTAATGTAATAGATTTCGGGGGTTCGTTTCTTTTTACTGCCAAAGCAGAATCATAATAATACAATGTATTGCATTCCGACGTGATATTATGTATAGAATGGTATGTCGTTAACGATACTAGCCCGATACTCCATTGACGATTATTTGCTAATAATAACGGTGGATACACATTACTGGTCAAATTACCTTTTTTACCACTTAACTGAAATAAGTATGACATGACGGTATCGGTTTATACAAATTGATACAAAATAATAACACAAACTATTTTTTTTTTTTTTTTTTTAAATATTGTATTCAAAAATTAAAAAACTAATATCTACAATAATCGAAAAAAATTACAATCACTCGTACTTATATACTAATGAATACATCATCGAACGCCAAATGGGGTAGGTAACGTATTTGTAAGAAATCTCAAACATAGTTCTCCGCAATTAACTGAATTATAGCGTTGATACGCACGTCTGTTGTATAGAATATCGATCTTTGAATCGTATTTACGTAAATATTTAACTACCTCTGCGGAGGGAGATAAATTTCCATAACTATCGAAATATTCTGCACGACTACCATATTTTCTGTAGGCGGTCCAATGAGTTCCTGGACCTTTTCGCGAATCCATATTAACAATCGCACACTCATTTTTCTTAGGTTTGGTAGGCAGTCCATCACGATCGTAAACTCCTCTAAAATTTGGAACTCGTAATTTTTTCGCGTAAAATAAAATATCGAAATTTGTTAACGCTCTATTGCTAGGTATAGAATTAACCTCGAAAAAACTGATTACGTCTCGCGTTACCGCTATATGGAGCTAAATATAGACCAAGACCGCTTCTGTACGGGCGTAGATAAAGACCTTTCCCAATCTTTTTATCAATTTGTAGACCTTTGCCTGATTTAAAACTTTTTCTAGCTTCATTTACATCTTTCACCGCTTTTGCTATTGATGATACAGATGATGAAATTCCTCCTAATGTAGCAATACCAGCCAATAACGGTATAAGTGGAAGAGCTCCTCCGGTTTTGTTAATCGGAATAATTCGAACATTTTCACTATCAGCTACTGTAGGATTTAACTTTTTAACCGCTTTAATCGCTCTTTTCATCCGTCCTCGGAGGGTTTTTTCTTTACGAACTGCTTTCCGTGCCACATTTAACACATCTCTGAAATATAAATTTTTTCCTTTCGAAGATTTTGATTTGGTTTTTCGTTTCCCCGCTTGTTTTTTACTGCGACGACGATATGCACCGCCTAATTTACGTTTTACTTTCATAGCGTTTGTTGTAATCCAGGCAGCTGCTTTCTCACCGAAACTGCTATCTGATGCTTTAACACGTTCCCAAGCTTTATTTTCTAATATTCTATCCGCTTCAGCACGATTTTTATTATCTGAATATTTGCTATATGCTATATCGTGTTCTTTTGCAGCCTCATCCAGCGGGTTTATACCGGTTATACCGCGACTTAGTTGACGATCTAACTTTGTACCGGGTCCTAAATAATTATAGCCTGGATAATGTAATTGCAATGGAAGCTTATCTATAACTCTATTTAATACAGTACCGATACCGCGACCGCACTTTTTATTCTTTTTTAACGCTTTAACGTTTCGTTGCTTTCTTTGTCTTCTCGCCATTTCAAAATTATTTTTCTATATATATACTTTTTTTCACTAAATTCTACGAGTTTTACCTGCGTATAAACGTGTATTTATACTTTTTAGTTGTTGTTATTATCGTTTATTAAGTGAATAAATAAGCTATAATGAAAATTGAAAAGCAGTCAACAATATTGCCTATAAATAACGCGTTGTCATTGGTAGAACCTAGCGATGTATCAGTACGTAATAAACACGGTTCATTGTTTCCTAATAATATAAGATGTTTAATTATTGGTCCGAGCGGGTGTGGAAAAACAAATTCGTTATTTACATTATTAACACATTCGAATGGATTACGATATGAAAATGTCTACATATATAGTACTTCTTTATATCAACCGAAATATAAATTGTTAGATACGATATACAAGTCTACGCCTAAGATTGGTTATCAAACATTTGCCGATGATCTAAATTTAATAACGCCTGACACGATTAATCCAAATTCGATATTTATATTTGATGATATACCGACGTGCAGAGTTCAACCTGTTGTACAACAATATTTTTCAATGGGTCGACATAAAAATGTAGATTGTTTCTACTTGTGTCAAACGTATGTAATGATTCCTAAACATATGATACGAGATAATGCTAATTTCATACTTGTATTTGCTCAAGATGATATAAATATACGACATATATACGATGAACATGTTAATGGTATGTGTCCGTTTAAGACTTTTAAAAAAATTTGTAAAACATGTTGGAAGAATAAACACGGTTTCTTGGTGATTGATAAGGAGAGCGAACTATATAAAGGACGGTTTCGTCGTGGTTTCGATGAGTTTATAGTGATTGAAGACGAAAAAGATGGCGATGAATAGCGTTAAAAGAAATTTCGAAGATGAATTACAACTTAAAACGGAATTAGAAAAAATACGTGCTGATATAATGAATAAATATAATACGTTAAAGACAGAGAGCAAATCCATTACAAATACTTCAGCGATAGTGCTTGAACCTATTACGAAACCATTGTCGGAGATTCGAAAAGCATTACAAAAACCTAAAAGAAGGATAAAGGATGCCGATACAATAACCGATTCTCCAGCTGTAGAACAAAAAATGATACATAGTACTCCCAGGAAAGATAAAACTACGGATGCAGATGAAGAAATAAAATTTGATTCATTTAATCTAAGTGAAATGGGTTCTTTTCGTATTGACGGAGATGCTCCTATGCCTAAAGACTTATTTTATGGAATAAAGTATAATCCCGCTACCGATGAGTATATGTTGGGTACAACAACAATTTCGTGGAACAAAAATCGCGGAGAAATATATTTAGGAAAAGGGAATAACCATGTGAAATTCCCATACACCGAGGGTCTAATGCATTTACTATTGGAGACGAAAGTAGATAAGAACGAATATACTAACGATGATTTGGAAATATATAAACAATTACTGGAATTTACGGGAGCTCATTTACGTTCCGATGGCAAATTGAAAGGTCTTCCCACTACGAAATATAAGAATATAATTCGACCAATGTTTCGAACTAGCGAGCACCGAGGAGAAGGCTATTACAAAAATCATTTGAATGTAAAGAGGAAACGTATATATAATAATGTCGATGCTAGAGTAAGTCTCGGAAATCAACGTGTCGAATACTGGAATGATCCGAATGAATTAGTTGAACGATTGCAATTACTACACGCATCTAAGCAAAGTGGTAATACCGGTGTAGATAACGAAATTTTAGCGATCGAGGAAGAGTTGGCTGAAGAAGGATACATTCAACTACCATACTGATTAAAAAAGATGTCTACAAAACAAGTATCTACATCGAAATCATTACAACGCGGTATAGCCGATGAACTTCATAAACCTGCGCGAAAACGTTATCAGACACGATGTGTACAGATTTTAGGATTAAACGATTTATGGCAAGCTGACTTGATCGATATGACGCAATACGCACGATTCAATCAAGGAAATAAATTTATATTAACCGTAATAAATACATTTTCTAAATATGCGTGGACCATTCCTATAAAGAAAAAAAGCGGTCCGATAATTGCTAAAGCATTTGAAAAAATTTTAACTAAAAGAAGTGTTGAACCTCCTAAACATTTACAAACAGATCAGGGTACAGAATTTTATAATCCTCAAGTACGAGCTGTTTTAAATCGATATAATATTAATTTATACAGTACTCATTCGCCACTTAAAGCGAGTATTGTGGAACGTTTTAATCGTACGATAAAGAATTGGATATGGAAAGAATTTACCGTTAATCGTAATAAACGTTGGTTACAAGTTTTGCCAGAACTTACCCGAAAATATAATGCGAAAATACATCGCACGATAAAATTTGCGCCTGCTGATGTAAATAAGAACGTTGAAAGACAAGTTGCTGAAAATATTGCGAGGGAATGTAGTAAAGCAACCGATCGCTTCTCTACCCCGAGTGAATCGAAAAAATTTAAAGTTGGTGATGTAGTTCGTATTAGTAAAGTTAAAACATTATTGGAGAAAGGTTATACTCCTAACTGGACTGGTGAATTATTTACTATAAATACGGTGAATTCTACTTTCCCTATGACGTATACGTTAAAAGATAGAACTGGTAAATTGTTAGTTGGTACTTTTTATGCTGAAGAATTACAAAAAACATCCTATCCCGACGTATATTTAATTGAACGTGTTATTCAACGACGAGGCGGAAAATCATTAGTTAAGTGGTTAGGATTCCCGAGTTCGGAAAATTCCTGGATCGATAATAAAGTTTTAGTAAATATTTAGCAGACTACATAATGCCACTTCACAAGAGCGGTAAATATATGCCAGAAGGTGGTTCTGGAGCGCCGACAGCGATTGAATTAGATTCTAGCGGAAATTATAATTTTAAAGGAAAACGATTATTGAATGTTAGTACGATCTATCGAGAGCCTTCAGAATCTGAAGTTGTATCTTATAAACAGATGAAAACTCTCACAGCTGCGGAAATACGTGATGTACGTGAAAAAGTAGAGCAGTTAAATTCGCTTGTTACGGAAAAAAATGCCGCATTACACGCTCAAATTATGTTTGTGCATAAAGATTTAGATGTTAAAATTAGCGATAATATTATGAAAATCAAGATTCATACGGGTAATATTGATTTGGTGAGTGACGAAGTAGCAAAATTAAAAGATGATACAATATTTAAGTTTTCAACGTACGAAGATCGAATTAACAAACTATCGGATAAATTAAATACGGTTTCGAGTGATCTTTCTTCGATATCTACACGATTTTCAAAACATGAAAATGATGAGAAAAGCACAATTCAAATATTCGGAGGTTTAATAAATGAATTAAATGGAAAAGTGAGCGTATTATTGGATAAATATATTACTAAGGAAATAATGGATAAACAGCGTGAAGAAATAGAAAAGCGTTTTAAGGAATCGAATGATAAGGTTCGTGAAGAAGTAGAAAAACATTTTAAGAATGACATTGATAATCTTCGTGAAGAAATTAAAAAGGAAAAAGTATATCGTGCAGTAGATACGATTCAATTAGCCGCAAAAGCTAATGAATTAACCGAACGGTTACGTGATATTGATTCGACTGTTCAACGTAAGGAACGTAAGGATTTAATAGAAACAGAAGTTAATAATTTCTTATCAACAATTGTAAAATCGAGATTTTAAATTAATCTTAAATTTATGAAATAAGAAATGTAAATATGTGAAAATATTTATTATTATCATATTATATTGTAATAAAGTTTACATGCGTTATATATTTCGCGAGAAAAAACATTGTAAAAAGATTTTGAAAAATAAAAAAATATATGAAAAAGAAAAAAAGTGTACTCTTTATTATTTGAGTATGAGTGTATTTGTGTTATTATGTATATGCATGGTGTGGTTCCGTAATAAGGCATAGACTGGAATAGAAAGTATAAGAACGTTAAGATCCGTTTTCAGCTATGGCGTTAGCATTTGGATGTAGCGTTATGAGAGAAGCATTTTCGCGGTAGCGCGAGCGATCGACGCGTGCGCGGGAACGGCGCGTGCGCTTTTGCGGCGGCTATTGCGGTGGCGACAGTTGTGATGGGGCGAGCGGGGGACTTGGATTAACTTTCTAATAATTCAACGATTAAATTGATTGCATAATTAATAATTCAACGATTAAATTGATTGCATAATTAATAATTCAACGATTAAATTGATTGCATAATTAATAATTCAACGATTAAATTGATTGCATAATTAATAATTCAACGATTAAATTGATTGCATAATTAATAATTCAACGATTAAATTGATTGCATAATTAATAATTCAACGATTAAATTGATTGCATAATTAATAATTCAACGATTAAATTGATTGCGTAATTAATTAGGGACACATGGGTGCTTGGGACCCTTAATTGGGTTAATTTTCTGCAATAATCGGGGTATTCGGGTTAGTTTTTGACCTCTGATACTATTAATTAGGTTAATTTTCCGAATTAATCAAGACAATAAGGTGAAATTTCGCCTCTGAGAATGACTCTTGGGTGCTATGGGTGCTATGGGTGCTGGCGGCATCCTTTGTGCGCCAGAACATATATATATATGCTACTTATATTATGCAGGAAAAGTAACACAAATAAAAGATGACAAATATTTCATTAACTTTTTACGAAAATCTGAAAAACAGCATGATGCTTTTTTTTACCCAAATGTAAAAGACGAAATGTGGGTGAAAAAAAATATGATTAAAATGTATTTGAAAGACTCTCTAACTAAAGAGACAAAACGTGGTCGCGAGAGAATAAAATTTGAAATTAGTTTAAGTAGTTTAAATTTAAATGTAAGTTAATTTTGTGCTGATTTTTTTAAAAATAAATTTTGAACTAAACCTTAAAATACCTTATTCATTATTTACCACTGCAATTATATATCTTATACATCACCAATACTTAAAGATATGTCATCTTCTATTTAATTTTTAACGATTTATCAAAAATTATTCAAAAAATGAGAAAATTTTATTATGTCAATCACTGGGCGTCAATCACTGGAACGTCAGCTTTGTGATATGTCAATCACTGGTACTTTTTACAATTCTCACTTTGAAGTTATCTTGTCGAGGTTGTAATTGAAATGCAAAGTAAAACTAAAAATGAAAATATTAAGTAAACATTCCTTAATCATTATCTATGAGAAAGAAATCGATAGCTAAAAACAGAGAGTTATTATTCGCTATTAAAAGGGGGAAAATGCTTAAGGTGTTAATTACTGGTACCTCTACCTTACCTGAAAAATTGAGCATAATGTTGAGTATATGTAGATTTTGTAGGCCTAGGTACTAACCAAACCCACTAAACCTACATTTTCAATGTAAAACAATAAATTATTGAAATTCAAGTAAAGCTTATTGTCTTGATAACTATTCCCACGCAAATATTTTCTAGTAGGTAATTTGAATAGGTAATAAAATTTTAAACCTGTAACAAAACAAAGTACCAAGACAAAAATTATAATTTTCACCCCATACTCAATTCCACAAAAAAGTAGCGGAATACAATAGGCCTACCTTGGTAAAACATGAGTACAAATAGAGGTGATTATTGCAATTCAATTCCAAGTGTCCATCACCCTATCATTCTATGTTTCTAACAACTGCTATAAAATCCTGAATCATAAAAAATTTTTGTATTATTTTGTGAAATTTGAAGATAAATGATTACAATGCCA
The DNA here is from genome assembly GCA_039619475.1 of Icerya purchasi. NCBI lineage: Eukaryota > Metazoa > Arthropoda > Insecta > Hemiptera > Monophlebidae > Icerya > Icerya purchasi. The sequence continues at coordinate 31,734,462 of CM077116.1, read as the reverse complement.
TAAATCAAACTCACATTCGAATAAGTATGTATCTGATCATAGTCAGAGAATCAAATTCATCAGTGCATCGAATCAACAGGATTAAGTGAGTAATTCATGAAATACGGGGTTTGCAGTATATAGACCAGCTTCCGTCGTTTTAGTTTCAGTGCTCAAAATGCATATATTTTTCGATGTTCTCACTCGACTCAAGGCAACATACAATTGCCCGTGAGTGAAGGCATTGTCCCTCAAATCAACAACGGTAAAATCCAATGTTTCACCCTGAGCTTTGTTAATGGTCATGGCATAGGCTAACTTGATAGGAAACTGCCTCCTTAAAATCTGAATCCCAGTGTTGCCAGCTGTAAATTTAAAACTGATCCTATGAATCAGAAACGTCTTATATTCATTTTCCGGACGAAATACTTCAATTATGAAACGTTTAACTGTTTTAATGACGACGTTTGTTCCATTCACCAAGCCTTCTTCGAAATTCAAATTTCTGATGAGGATACAAATGGATCCAATTTTTATAGTAATTTTGTGATCTGGAACTCCTGGATCTGACATTTTGTTTAAAATGTCAGTACATAAATGTGTGGAATCTCCATTTGTTTCTTTTTCATCAATCGGAGTTGTATCAGCACTGTATAAATTTATTTCATCTCCAGAATTTTTTTTTCCTATTATTAATCTGTTTATTTGATTTATGTTTTTATTCGTTGGTGATAAAATACATCTTTTGGACATTTTAGAAAAGTTTGAAAGTACGTCATCGGGATAAATGTGATCAATCATTTCATCAAGTGAAGTAAAAATTTTTAAATCGGGGAAATTTAATAGGATTCCATTTTCTTCGCCATACAAAATCTCTGGCATTTTTCCTTCACCAATTTCTAATAAAAATTTTAAGTAACTCGGATCACTAATGCTTCTTTGAGAAATGGTCAGCTTTAAAATTTCCAAAGAGCGCCAAACTTTGGAAAATTTGATGCTACTCTGTAAGATTTCAGTTTTTGTTCCATACTTAATTACTGGAGGAATTTGTTTAAAGTCGCCGGAAAATATTATACTTTTTCTTCCAAAAGGCAATGTATTGTTCAGCATGTCTTTTAAAGTATTGTCCAAACATTCAACATTGAAACGATGAGCCATTGGAGCTTTGTCCCAGATAATGAGATCAGAATTTCGAATCAAATCTGCTCGTTGCGATCTGTTGAAAATATTACAGGTGGAATGACTGTCTAAATTTTCAGTAGGAATTTTAAACATCGAATGTGCTGTACAACCACCGTCGTAATTCAAAGCTGCAATTCCGGTATATGCGGTACATAGAACAATTTTGCCTTCATAACGAAGTCTAGCTGTTATACAACGTAAGAGAACAGTCTTTCCAGTACCCCCTGCGCCATCAATGAATGTTGTAATTGTATTTCCTGACGAAATTTTCTGAACCACAGCATTATAAATTTCTTTTTGGGTTTCATTCAGAAGTGGCACCCAGTAATTGAGATAATTTTTCAAATTGCTTTTATCCCATCTGATTCGCTCTCTATCTACCTCTTTTGAATCATCTATAGCTGCAGGAAGTCCTACTTCCTCACAACTTTTGCCATGCTTTCGTAACATAACGTCGAGGTGGCATAATGCTTTATTGAATGCAAAATCTGGATTCTGCGGCAATTGGTCTAAAAAATCTTCGGCTAAAATTTGCCTAAATTCTTCCCATAAAATTGCAGAAGGGGCACCACTGATTATTAAATTGAAAAATAAAATTCTTAAATCGCGTCCCGTTTTGAATCCGGCTGCTTCTATTATTGCTTCTTTATATTCATTAACGTCTGACAATAGCCCCTTTGCATACGATGCTTTTTGATACGTTTCTAAAATTTTCCCATCTACAGTTCTTAGCTCTTCGTAACTATAGGCTGGAAACTTTCCCAAAAGTAGTCTCAGATAGTAAATCTCTCCGAGAGTTGGAGAAAGCCAGTGCATTCGAGAAACACATACTCCTCGAAACCTTTTTATAAAACGATGGCGACCAGTCTCTATATTTCTTTTTCCACTATCACGATACTGTTCGTAGAATTGCAAATACGTTAGTTTGCTCATTTCTTCAGTCTGCCTATCGAAATATAACTATAATTTTGACGCACTTTTCGCGAGGGCTTGTTTTTCTTGACCTTCTTCGAAAATAATCATATTTTTGTTTGGTAAGTGCACTGGTAAAGCGGTCACTGTTGGCTCACGTCCAGACACATCAAATTTCAACAAACGCCAAATCGCTTCTGATGCACTGATATACCTCATTTGGACATATTTTTCTATTTCATCGATGTTTTCATCTGTTGAGTCTGGAACTATGGAAATTTTGGCCATATCTGGCCCTTTATGGATGTATTTAAATAAATATTTTATGATTTTTACAGTAGATGCTATTTCAACGTTGATGTGGCAATCAAAAAGTAACAGTAATTTTGGATTATACGGTACAATCCATTGGTTATTGATTTTTCGTTCTTTTGTCATAACTGCTTCGGAATTATCTGATTTTTTATATTTATGGATTGTTTTCATCACTGCTTTGGAATTTTCCAATCGTTTGTAATGTACGTACCCTCGATCATCTGTAAATGTACACTCAAGAAAAGGTCGAGGGTACTTTTTAGTGCATTTGTAATTTTCTGTACATGGGGCGTTTTCATTTTCCATACCACATGGACCGTGAACCATATGTTTTAGGACACGTTCACGTAGTATACCATCATATTCGTCTAAACTCGGTATTGTGGCTCGAACAAAGTTATCAATTTCATCGTGGTTAAGGGAAGAATTTTCTACCCGTAAAGCTATATTCGCGTGTGGGTAGCCCCCTTTATTGAAATTCGATGACGTGCAAAACATAGATCATTTTTCCAAAAATTTCTCCGGTTTTTAACATTCTTAGTAATCGGGCCGATCTACATTGGACTGTTTATCGTTCAAATTGTTTTTTATTTCTTTCCAATGCGGATTGCAGGTCATCGTAATAAAAAAAGTTGGTTTTCCCAATCTGGCCACAACCGCCATTCCATCTTGGTACTTTAGTTGCATATACCGTGGAACATGCGTATATGAACTGGGGAGGTAGATTTTTACAGCTTTGGGTCCCCCTTCTGCTGAAATCGATTCATCGATTTCGCTTCGAGTGGCCATTCTCAAAATTTTAGACTGGTTCAGCTTAATAAATAGCAGTTTTTGATCTTCAACCCTACACCACATATCAACGAAGTATTCTTGGCCTAACCTATCTAAACGCGTGAATCGTGAATCGGATAGTAATAAATACCTGTAGTATTTAGTTTGAGAAATTTTTTTATTTTTATTAGAATTATCTTTCAAGTCTGTTGACCAGCCTGCAGAACCATGAGGAAATAATAAGGGATACTGTAAGCTTTCATATGCGGGATCTAAAAATGGATCGAACTAAGGTTTCCTTTCATTTTGTTTCCATATAACAATTTTTCTTGGATTTGCATTCGGAGTAGTATGAACCACTGCTGCTATTTCTGCGCAGGTTGGCCGATCACCAAGAACTGGTCCATGTGTTTTACGCGTGGTTTTTTCGAAGACCAAGTGTGCATTTTCAGATTCTTCTTTATGTAATTGTTTTAAAGAAGAGATGAAAGGGTTCACGCTATGTAAATATTTTGAAATTTCTGAAACTATTTCGGAGTCTAATTTAATTTTTTTTGCTATTTCTAGACGTTCTTTTCCATCATCAACGTAAAGTGAAGAGTTGTTGGTACTGCCTTTGAAATTCAAATCGAAAACTCTATGATAAATTCAACCTTGAATTTTTACTAAAGATGGTCCTAAATTTTGTATTTGAAATCTTTCTGATACACCTAGGGCCGAGAATGCGAATAAATTGTTATAGCCTCGTGCATGTGACAGAAAAGCTGAATTGTTGTAAAACGGTGCATTTAAATCTGGAAATTTTATTTTTATTCGGCCTTTTCCACAACACCACATAAATCTGGATGATTCTTCTGAAAAAAGTCTCGCGTTGCAATGGCGGCATTTGTAACCTTCATTCAACGATGTTTGTATACATGGAAAATGGTTGCAAGCCCCATGTGCGAATGTGGAGAGCTTCAAACCTTAGATCATATATATAATTGTAAGATCTTTTCTTCAAATAATAATATAATTAATAGACAGTGGATATCTGGACTCTCGATAGATATTTAGGTTTATTTTCTAGCTTCATACGAACGAACGAACGATGTTTGTCTTAAAAAGTAATTTATATCTTCACTTTTTATGTTATTTGGCTTACCTCTGGGTTTTGAAGTTTTATTTTGGTTTTCAATATTTTTTTTTAGGCCTTCCTCGTTTTTTCGATATTTTTGTATTATATCATCGTCAAATTTTTCAACTTTTTTTGGCCTACCCCTTGCTTCGATTTTATTTGTATTAAGAGATGGAAGCGATGAAGTTTCATTTTGGTTTTCAGCGCCTTTTTTTGGCCTTCCTCGTTTGTTTGAAATTTTCAAATTTTTCATAACTTTTTCTGTTCTTGGTCTGCCGATTTTCTCAACATTTTTAGGCCGAACACTTGTTTTGGTATTAATTATAGTTGAGAAGGGAAACGATTCATTTTTAGAAACTATTTCTACAGTGTGAGGATCCATCTTTGAATTTTTCGGATTAATATCATCGTCAATTTTTTCTACTTTTTCTGTTCTTGGTCTGCCGATTTTCTCAACTGTTTTAGGCCTACCTCTTGTTTTGGTGTTGCTTGTAGTCGGGAAGGGAAGCGATTCATCTTTAGAAATTATTTCTACAATGTGAGGACTCATCTGATCTATAATAAAATTTTGTCTATCAGGTTGGACATTATGACAAATAGCTGACGCAAATGCTAATGCAAATACTCCGCAGTCTGTCCCATTCAACTGCTGCTGCACGTTGTGGTAAACGAACTCAAAATTCTGTTGTAATAGGTGACCAAAAAAAGTTTTTTGCTCATTTGTAATGAACTGCCGATTCAAACTGTCATAAACATGAATCGAACAGCCGTCAAAATGGAAAGTTACCCAATGAGTGATTTCAGCAACAGAACTTGCGGGTTTATCGGGCAAGATTTGCAAAAACTTGTTTGTAATTTGAGGAATGGCATCGTGTATGCCCATGAAATTAACGTCAATCAGAGAATACAAAGAATTTCGCGTTATAATTTCAAGAACTTCATTGATTCTTTCTCCGGATAAATAATCTTCCAGTTCCATCTCAAATTTGAAGTCGGCCTAAAAACCACACGCAATCGTTCAAATATATGGAAACTTTTGCATCGCAAAATTTTGTCTAATTTTGAATAATTACTTTTATCTTTAATTTGTCAAAATGTTTTTTTGCTACGTATTATTTCAATTCGAATGGAATAACGTAAATATCTTTAAAGAAAGAAAAAAATTGTAATACGTGTTCGTTAGGGTGTCCGTTATTTAAAAAATTTTGAAATTGGGGGAGTGCACCCCCTAGATCTTTTCTTCATTACCTTATACTATTTTCAAAATTTTTTCAGATTTTTAAAATAAAATTAAACACATCCTCCACGACCCTTTTAGTTTTATATGGATATTTACATAGGGTTTTTACATTAAACACATTATTTCCGAAAAACAGAATTTTAAAATACACTCACAAATATCGTAATGGAATGTATTGAATGTAAATAAAATTCCAAACATTTTCAAGCCAAAAAAATTTTTTTGGTTGAAAATTTAATTTTTGCAGGGGTTTGAAAAATACGAAATTTTTAAACAAATGCGTTTTATTTTTTCTACGGGTGGAATATATTTGATCCCCCCCAAAAAAATTCTAATCGCGATATTTGTGAGATCACTTTCGAAACACCTTATGTAAATATCCATATAAAACTAAAAGGGTCGGGGGGTCGGTTTAATTTTTATTTTAAAAATCTGAAAAAACTCAGAAAACAGTTTTAGGTGATGAAGAAAAGATCTAGGGGGTGCACTCTTCAATTTCAAATTTTTTTAAAATAATGGACACCTTAGTGTTCATGTTTCCTATTTAAATTTAAATATTATCATAGTATTAATTTTTTTCTTACCTTGTTTCTGATTTAAAATCGTCTAATTTCACCACAAATACATCAACTTCGAAATACAACCTTGTTCTGATTTAAAATCGTTGAAATACACTAATAATACACGATAGAGGAAACAAAAGAAGAATCGTTAACAAAAGATGTTTCGTCTTCGTCCACTATGAGTAATACACGATGAAGAAAAAGCCGGTACCGGTTTATGGGGGGGGGGGGGGGGGTACTCTGTAGGTAAACCCAGTACCGGCTTGTTGGGTGGGCGGAAGCGCGGTATTGTGTAGGTAAATGCAGCACCGGTTGAAAGGATGGTGGAAGCGCGGTACTGCGTAAGTAAATACAGTAGTACCGCGTTTTCATGTGATTGGTAATGATCTTATTAAATTAGCGCTGATCTATTCCCTTTTTATTTTGAGCACCAAGGTATGAAAATTTTCGACATCTTATAATTTTCTTAAAAGCCACGGACCTGGAGCTGTCGATTAAAAAAAAATTAACTTTCTAAGTGCCACAGAACGGTCTCAGGACTTTTTTTTGATTTTTCATCTAATAATACGAAAATTGAAATTATTTTGTTAAAAGTTTGAAATAAAATAGCTCCTCAAAAAGTTCAATCGCTAGAAGGGTAGTGTAAGCGAGGGAAATACTCTAAATTCAATTCTCTTTAAAATGAGACCTAGAGCAGTTCAGTAGAGATTAAAAAATTGAAAAACCGCAAAAAAATGTGATTTATAGCTTTGATTTATTGCTCGTTTTGAGCCCTAACGTATGAAAATTTTGAGCATTTTATATTTTTTCTACATGCTTCTGATGTAGAGCTGTCGATTTACAAAAAAATTAGCTTTCCAAGTGCCATAGAACGGGCTCAGAACTTTTTTTTTTGACTTTTTGTATACTTTTTTTATTTATTTCTGGTTTTGAGCCCTAAGGTATTAAAATTTTGAGCATTTTATATTTTTCCTGAAAACTACCAACCTGGAGCTGTCGATTAAAAAAAAAATTAACTTTCTAAATGCCATAGAACGGACTCAGGACTTTTTTGTAATTTTTGGTCTTTGTCTTATTTTCTTCTATTTTGGTAGAAACATTTGATACATCGCTCGTTTTGAGCCCCAAGGTATGAAAATTTTAAACATTTTATAATTTTCCTAAAAGCTACTGACTTGAAGCTGTGGATTAAACAAAAAAATAGCTTTCTAAATGCCATAGAACGGGCTCAGAATTTTTTTTTTCATTTTTAGTCTTCTGTCTTATTTTCGTCTATGGTAGAAGAAAAATTTGCTTCATTGCTCGTTTTGAGCCTCAAGGTATAAAAATTTTGGACCCTCTATAACTTTCCTAAAAGCCACTGACCTGGAGCTGTCGATTAAAAAAAAAATTAGCTTTCTAAGTGCCATAGAACGGTCTCAGGACTTTTTTTTGATTTTTCGTTTATTTTTTTCCGATTTTTCGTCTATTTATTTCCTTGGCGCTTTATTATAGAGACAGTTTTATTCTAAATGTTATAGTTTAATATAATTTGTGTTTTGCCTTGCCAGTCACGGGTAATTGTCCTATATTTTGAAAATTATCCATATGGGGAGGGGAAATCCCCTTATTTGAAGATTTTTATTTTATTTTTATTTTTTTTTTATTTGAAATTTTTCTTCCTTGGAATATCCAACATACATCCAACCACACTCTTCAATAAAAGTAATACAAAATTTAATTAGTGAATTAATAGTAAAGAATTGTCAATCATGAAAACACAGATGACCACAAGTACAAAACCGAAGGAGTCGGATTCAAAAGATGTTGAAGAGGGACGAAACGAAATGCAAGAGTTAAAAGAGATGGTTCGAAACCTCTCGTAGCAGGTTTCGCGACTTACTATGATAGTTATGGAGAAGACGAAAGAAACAATACCAGAAGATGAAGAAATAGTGAAGAAAGAAAGATCATATGTAGAAGGAACCACCAAATTTGGGCAGAAAATGAAAGTTAAACTGATGTTAGAGAGACTGAAGGAAATAAAAAACTTTACCTAGGATACGTGGCCGCCATCTTTTTTACAAAACATAAAAAGTATTATTAATCGAATACCGGAACTGGATATTGACGATATCTTAGACATCATGGAAGCGAAGTTTGGGTCAGATCACTAGAGTTGGTATCGCAACAAAAGGAAACAGTGGACTAATTTTAATCAATTCAAGCAAGCATTCCTTGATAGGTTTTGGAATGAGAACATACAAAATGAGGTAATACACAAATTCGGAATAGACAAATATATATATATAAAGTTGATTATTTGTCGTCAAATCATACATATCAATCAGTGGATATATAAATTAAATTACCTAACTGTACCAATTTCTGAAGAGTCAATCATCTCCATTATAAGGAATCATTTCCCTTTAGAAATAAAAAAGTTAATGTGCCAATCATTTCAGAATATGGATTCGTTATTAAATTATATACAGGTGCTGGAAAAAGAACTTCCAACAGAAATGTTTAAATGGAGCAACCATTCACATAATAATTATCAATATCGGCAGAATTATAGGAATCAGGACAGACATGTTCGATTGATTCAACACAAAAATAAATATATATCAAACATGCAGCTAGGTAAAAATTTGTATGAATTGATAGGAAATTTCCATTGTATAAGATTACATAAGCTCATAAAAAATGGAATAATTCGAACCAAATATAATATTATTAATCACATAAGTAAAAGTGAGGTACTATCAAAGAACAAATCACGACATTGCTAAATGATAAAAGATGTATAAAAAGAGTTATTCTATGTCCTGGAACAAATGAGTTAAAAAATTTTCAGATTTCCATAAATGCAATAAAAAGAGATTTTAATGAGTTGATAGACATTCTAATAACGACGAAAAGAGTAGAAGAATTAATTATACTTACAATACCACCAATATTAAGACTTCAGAATGTAAATTATCATTGGAAAAAATATAATTCCTTAAATAAACATCTAGAGACTTATAGAGATACTGAAAAGATTAGGATAATCGATTTGGAACCGTTGTTGACGAAATATGATCATTATAAACCGAAAGAAACATCAAAAGACATTTTACTATATTTGTACGAACATTATTATTACAACAACAATATAGATAAACTACACTTAAACATGAAAGGATATAGGAAAGTTTGGAATAGAATTGAACAGTGTTTGGATAAAATATCACAGGGAAAGGAATTAAATAGAACTTATAATCGAAATATTAATATTAACAACAATGAGTCAGCATTTCAGAATATTCGTACGTCTCCGGAATTGAAGGCAAAAATTGGATGAACAGAAACAACAGCTTTAATGGACACAGGAACCACAGTTAGCTGTATCTCGGAGGAATTTTGGAGAAAGTTGATTGTAGACAATTCAAATCAACAGTATTCTACTGTACCAGTTGCAAATGTACAGATCCTACTAGCATGCAATAAGAAAACTAGAAGAGTGGAAAAACAGGTTTCGTTAGAAATTAAATTTAATAATAACAATTATGACATCATATTCTTAATTGTAAAAGATTTATCTGTAAATATAATTTTAGGTGTTGACTTTATATATCAACATGGTATTCAAATAGATTTTAACCAAAAAATGGTAACTATGTGCAAATCAAACAAGGAAGAAGGTCAATTAGTAATATCCTTTACGATGAAAAAATATAATTTAAATGCTATAGTTTTAACAAATGGTGATTTTTTATAAATAAAAGGGGGGAGCAAAAAGGGGATGAATTAAACTTAACTTTAGAAATAAAGAAGCATGTTCAAGAAAATAAATTCACAACACAACAGCAAAATGAGATAAAGGAGTTACTTTATTAATATAAGTCCATATTCTCAGACCAACCAGGGAGGTGTAAATCATTTTTATATCAATTTCTAATAAACAAAGAAAAAGAGTTTTCAAAAAAGAAAAATTACCCTATACCTCTTGGGAAAAGGGAAATAGTAAAAAAAGAAATTAAGAGAATGGAAGAGCAGGGTATTATTAAGAAAATGTATAGTGAATACATCTCTCCATTAGTAGCTGTAGAAAAGAAAGATGGAAGTATAAGATTGTGTTTGGACGTGAGGGAGCTTAATAATATGATTAAATATGACTATGAGGGACCACCTCCCATAGATGAATTATTGTATAAATTTAATAAAACAATACATATCCAGTTTAGATTTCGTTGCATCATTTAACCAAATTGTTTTACACCCAAATTCCAGAAAATACACAGCTTTTACTTTTGAGGGACATGTATATGCATATCAGGTGCTTCCTTTTGGTATTTCTACATCATCTTCAGCATTGGTGAGATGTTTATCAGGAGTTTTGGGAAGTGATACAGATGACTTTACACTTATATACATTGATGATGTATTAGTAATGTCAACATCATTTGAAGAGCATCTTCATCATTTAGAAATAGTTTTTAAAAAAATTAACAAAGCAGGGATGATAATCAATTTGAAGAAAATGACTTTGTTTCAAAGGGAAGTGAATTTTTTGGGATATATAATTAATGATAAAGGGATATCAATGTCTCCAGATAAAGTACAATGTATCAAGGAATATCCAAGCCAATGAAACAAAAAGGAGGTACAAAGTTTTCTCGGTCTAATTAATTTCTATAGAAAGTTTATTCCAAATTTTTAGACTTAACGTACAATATGGTACAGTTATTAAAAAAGGATAGCAAATTCATCTGGGATCATCAGCAAGAGGAAATTTTCAATAGAATAAAATTAGTATTTACAAAAGAAGTGATGTTAACTAGGCTCAACTTCTCAATACCATTTTACATGGAAACAGATGCCTCACTATTAGCTGTATCTGGACATTTATATCAAATAACTGAGAGAGGTCCAACACCTATTTACTTCGTTAGTAGAATTTTAAAAGAGGCGGAAAAGAATTATACAACTACTGAATTAGAACTCTTAGCGATAGTAACAGCCTGTAAAAAGTTCCCCTTTATGATATTGGGGTATAAAATAATTTTATGAACAGATCATCAAGCACTAACTTTCTTAATCAGAGGGTTATTTTTAAATTCCAATGATGACCAGATGGTCATTTTTCTTGCAAGAATACAAATTGGAAGTAGAATATATCAAAGGAAAAGAGAATAGGGTAGCAGACGCACTATCTAGAAATATAGGAGGGGATTTCAGTATTACAAGGCAATGTCCACAGATTTTATACTTTGACCATCATGTGTCAAAGGACCTATATCAAAGTATAAAAAGCAATTTAATGAATTTGCAGGACATTGATCCAAAACTTTCAATAATAAAGACGCGGCTGATAAATAAGGAAAAAGGAGTGGAAGAATTCTATTTATATAATAATATTCTCTTTAAGAAAAAAGAAAATGATATTATAAATCCTTATAAGATCATGATTCCAAAATCCCTATCTGATAAGGTTTCAAACGAATATCATATTCAGTTTGGTCACCCAGGAGTAAATAAGACATACTCACTCCTTAATTATTCCTGTTTTATCGCGGGGGCATATAGGAAAATAAAGAACACAATTAGGAAATGTTTAACATGTAATACCACTAAAATAAGCAATGAGTTACAAAGGGGACAAATGAATAGCGTATTGATTACACAAAAAAATGAATTAATATCCATAGATTTATTTGGTCCATTGCCAGTGAGTATAGGAGGGTTATCCCAAATAATAGTAATGATGGATGTATATACCAAATTTGTAGAGTTGTACCCTGTAAAACATGCCACATCGAGAATAATGATTAGCAAACTTGAGAGATATATTGCAGAGCATGGAAAAGTACATACCGTTCTTGCAGATAATGGCCCGCAGTTCAGTTCAAAAGGATGGGTAGACTACATGAAAGAGAATAATATAAAGTTGAAACATACAACACCCTATACATCAAATGCAAATCCTGTAGAAAGGGTGATGAGAGAATTAGATAGATATTTTAGAACGTTGTGTCATGAACGACACTCTAAATGAGCCAAATATGTAGAAGAAATAAGAAATTGTATAAATGACATACCACATGATACCATGGGTTTTAGGACTAATTTATTGCAACATAAAAAGAATACAAAGGACTGGGTACTAAATTTAATAATCTTTCCAGATGTAAGTGAAATAGATTATCAAGAAATAGAGAAAAGAGCCAAAGAGAATATTGAAAAGAAAATTCAGGAAAGAAAAAGGTTAAATGACAAAAAGAAATGTAAAATCTTTAAAGTAGGGGATGAAGTATTGTTAAGGATACATACTATCTCAAATAAAATAAATAGGGAAATATCCAAATTCAATTTGCTGTTTAATGGACCCTATATTATAAAAGAAGTGTATGGAAATAATACATATTTGTTATATAATAGTAAATGTAAAAAATATATTGGAAAACATAACATAAAGAATTTAATTGCATATAGGCGGAATTAACTTTTGATTTACATCACTCTGATTTTAAATAAATATATTAATTTTATACAAATTTTGTCAGAAAAGGGATTAATTAATTGACTTTCACTTAATTTATGCTAACTTGTTTGAATTTCTAATAGATCTTCTAAACATTATTAGTATGTAAATATTTATTTTGAAGGAAAATTTTGTTGTATCATGATTTTGCATATATTTAGTTATTTTATTATTTTTGTAAATGTATTCCGAAATACGTTTTTATATGAATGTAAAATATAATTGTAAAATATTTTTATGTAGCCCATAGCACGCTATTAATTAAGTAGTCTTGGATCATGCCCAAATTAAAATTGTAAGACATGATCCAAGGGGAGGGGGATGTAGCGAGACAGATACTCACCACATGAGTAATAGAAATTTTTAATAATTTATTATAATGAAAATTAAAATTAGATTATATTCTATTTAAGGTCTTGCATCTCTCTTTTCCCTCTTGTGACGCATACGATATTCCCGAGGGCATCGTGGTTTCACCACATCAATTAATTCCTCATAATCCCGTTTTACTTCCTCCATATTATATATATGACCTTTCTATGTCATTACAACCTACGAGGATTACCACATTATCTCTTAGTTTCCGATTTATCTTCCCTACATAATTTTTCAATGATCTAGTTGTAATCCCCGATATGCATAATCCCACCTTGTTACTTCCTTTCGCGGTTTTAACTGGTTTTAATCCGGTATATCTTTCACAGAATCTCACCAACTGACTATCTCCAATTAATTCACAGTTTTTGAAACGTGCAATTTCGGCTTCTCTACCTTGATCATACGAATAATTTTGTCTCCCATAATTCCCGTTATTATTATTATTAAACCTGGCACTTGACTCTCCTTTTTCTATCATATTCATTCTTCTTTTATAGACTACACTACTACCCTTCTCCTCTAAGGTTACTCCGCTTCTCGGTTTCTCCCATTCATGCACGCACTCCAGGAGTTTCTCTTTCGTATTCACCTGATCACACTTCATGACAATTCTCACTTCCTGCGATAACTTATATTTGATCGTACTCACAAATTCTTCATCTGATAACGGTCTATCTAGGTGCTCTAAACGATTCGTCCATTTAATTATGTACTCCTCATAATTTCCATTTCTGTTGAAAATATTCTCGTCAGAATAGAATTCCGCAATTATTTTCCGTTGTGTCTCTTGACTCCAACATCTATTTAGTAATTTTTCCTTAGCTTTCTCCCACGTTCCACTGTTACCTAAAACATTCTTAGCCCACGGCTGTACTGATATATCCAGTTTTCTGATTGCAGTTTCTATCTTCTCTTTTTCACTCATCTGATATCTGTTAAATACTGACTCCAAATCCGTTATGTACTCCTTGATATGTGTCTCTGTATTATTCTCAGTAAAAAGTCTTACATGATGTTCTAAGCTATATGCAACTCCCGTACCATTTTCTTTCAGATCCCTCTTTAGGTTCCCAACCTCACTTTCCTTCGCTTCTAGATTCCTTTTCAAGCCATGAAGCTCCATTTCCAGTTTCTCCTCAATACCGCTGATTTTCCTATTGACCGTTTCTTTCAAGTTACCTTCTATATTATTTAGATTCCTACTTTGCTTCTCCACATTCTCATTAACTTCTTCTATTTTCTCAACCAATTTGGTTTCCACTTCTATCTTACTTTCCATCTCTTTCTGAATATGTGTTTTATGCTCTTCCCACCCATGGGCGTTGCCAGCGGGGGGCAGGGAGGGGCAGCTGCCCCCCCCCTGGAGCCTTGAAACTTTTTAATCAACTGGCATTGATGTGTATTCATAGGTGTGTAATCATGGACAATTTGGAAAACTTATGTTTTCATTAAGATTTTATTCTTGTTTAATAAAATATTAAGCCTTTGCAACTTATAAAATTTTATTTTTCCTATAACTCTTATCCTCTTTCTATCATCTTGCCCCCCCCCCGGCGGCTGGCAACTCGTCTTGCCCCTCCCTGGCTCATCGGCTGGCGACGTCCTTGTTCCCACCTCACATTGAAAATTTCGTTCTGTTCTGAAAATTTATTCTCGATGTTTTTTAAATAAACGTTCAAGTTCCGATTTTATTCCTCAATCTTATTGAATTTATCATTAAATTTGTTATTTAATTCTTCTAGTTTGTTATCGAAAACTTTATTTTGACTATCGAATTTATTACTGAGATCATTAAAACTTTATTTTGATTTTCAAATTTATTACTGAATTCGTTATTTAATTCTTCTAGTTTGTTATTTTTTTTTTTTTGTCCTCATTTCGGAAACTACTGATGAGGCAAATGTATTTAATAAGTTTCATTACATACAGTTATATGACAACAAAATTAATGTGCCCCATCCAATTAAGTTTATTAGGTCACATTAATTCTGTTTTACAAAGTGTAAATATAATTCTTAATAGTAAATAGTACCTTAGTATAAATGAATATTATTTTTAAGATTTTTCACCTCTTGTATTGTAAATGATTAAACTGTTTGAAATTATCTGTTACCAGTTGTTCCGTAGTACCTTCAATAATTAAATTACTGCCATTGCATCCTTGTAAGATATGATACACGCTGTCCTGAAAATTGCACCTAACACAATTTTCGGAACCCGCAATTCCATACTTGTACAAGTACACTTTAAAAATTCCATGTCCAGTTATAAACTGCACATTAAAAAAATTTGGGATAAAAACTTTATTATTTAATCTTTCTTTAATATCCAGAAAAAACTGATATGCAATACCGTTGTAATTATTCCAAATTTGCTGAAATTTATCTATATAATAATTTTCCAGAATAATTTTTAATTTTTTAGCGTTTAGTAATTGATTTTGATAGGTAAACTAGTTTTTATGAATATATTTTACGTTACTAAATTCATTATTCAGCTTAATGTTATGTTTAATACTAAATAAAGTGATATGTTTTTCAATTTCCATATCCATCGGTTTAAGTCCTGCAATAACTAAAGCTGCTTTATAACTTATCGTTCTATACGATTTTATTAGTTTTATAATGATAAGTCTTTGATAGCTATATAACATTTTCTTTAAAGAACTCAAATCAGCCATCGACGAAACGCATAGTGATGTTTGTTCTCCTGGAGTGCCAACTTATTGGCCTACAGATCCGAATAAAGTTCCAGATTTACTGGACTTTTTTATTATTAAAGGTATTCCAACAATATTCACTGATGTTAGAACAGATAATGAGTTACTATCAGATCACTCGTCGGTTATACTGTCTATTAGTGACCAGATAGTAAAAAAAGTGTCCAAACCAAAATTATACAACAGATCTACAAACTGGGAACTATTTAGAGAATATCTCGGAAATGATATCAATTTAAGAATACCACTTAAGACTACCGATGATATCGATAATGCAGTGGATAACTTCATTAAGGTCACTCAGCAGTCGGCTTGGAAGGCTACAACAATAATTAACAAATGTCAACCGGTGCTTTATTATCCCCAACACATCAAAGCAGAGGTAAATCTACGTAGAAAATTGAGGAAGCAGTGGCAAATATTCAGAAACCATGCGCATAAAACTGCATTGAACAAACAGACGAAACTCGTTAAACGTTTGTTGCAGGATTTAAAGAATAAATCACTCAATAAACAACTGATCAGTTTATCACCTCTAGCGCAACATAATTTCTCTTTGTGGAAAGCTGCTCGGAACCTTAAAGGACCAAAACCATCTGTTTGTCCTATAAGGAAACCAGATCGTAGCTGGGCTCGTGCTGATGTTGAAAAAGCGGAACTGTTCGGCGAATATTTTTCCAATATATTTAAGTCACATCCTGTTGATACATCGTTAATTTCTGATTCCTGTTGTCAAGATGTCTCAAAACCTATGAAATTGACCTCACCAGGTGAAATTAACAGTATAATACGGACAATGAACCCTAACAAAACACCAGGTTATGATTTAATAACAGCAAAAGTTTTAAAGGAATTGCCAAAAAAAGGACTGGTGTTACTAGCGTACATATTTAATGCAATGCTGCGATTAACATATTTTCCAATACAACTAAAATTGTCGCAAATTGTTGTAGTTCAAAAACCACAAAAACCTCCAACGGAACCGTCATCGTATCGACCAATTTCAATTTTGCCGGTACTTTCTAAATTATACGAAAAATTACTGATAAAAAGAATAATGCCTATAGTTGAATGCAAAGAGATAATACCTGAACACCAGTTTGGCTTCCGAGCAAAACATAGTACAATAGAGCAGGTGCATTGGATTGTTCATCAAATTGAAAAATCCCTGGATGGAAAAATGGTTTGCGATACCGTATTTTTAGATGTAAGCCAAGCATTCGATCGAGTTTGGCACGATGGTCTATTGCAAAAACTTCAACGTCATTTTCCCTATCAACTAGCTGAATTATTCCGGTCGTATTTAAACGAAAGATATTTCTACATTAAATATGGTGATGACGAATCAAGTATATATCCGGTTCGAGCAGGAGTTCCTCAGGGGAGTGTACTTGGACCGCTTCTCTACCTGATCTACACAGCGGATATTCCTATTACATCGCACGTTCATATAGCAACTTTCGCTGATGACACAGCGATCTTGTGTTCAAATAAATGTCCAAAAGTTGCGCGTAAAAACCTGCAGACAGCAGTCAATAAAGTAACATCTTGGTGCAAATTATGGAAGATAAAGATTAATGAAGGTAAATCATCTCGAGTAGTTTTCACTAACCGAAGAATCGATTCATCCGGAAATATAATGATGAATGGTGTGGAGATCCCTCAGAAAGAAGATGTAAAGTATCTTGGTATTCACCTCGACAAACGCTTGACTTGGAGGAAGCACATTACAACAAAGCGAAATGAGTTGAACATCAAGCTGCGGCAACTGTACTGGCTGTTGGGTAAGAGATCAATAGTATCTCTTGAAAACAAGTTGCTTCTTTATAAGCAAATTCTCAAACCCGTCTGGCAATACGGCTGTCAGTTATGGGGCTGTGCCAAAAACAGCAACATTTCAATTATGCAAAGAGTACAGAATAAGATACTACGCACGATCATCTCTGCTCCATGGTACATAACCAACATCACGATCCATGAAGATCTTGGAGTTCAATTTGTAAAAAATGAAATAGAAACTGCTGCCCGACGATATGCTGCCAGATTGAAAGAACATCCTAATAGTACAGCAAAAGAACTGCTGAGTAATCCAAGTGAGGGACGTAGGCTGAATAGGAAACGACCTCAAGATCTCTTATAAATTAAAAAAGTATAAATAATATGTGTGTGTGCTAATGTGTGAGGGTGTATGTGCGTGTGCTGATGTGTGAGGGTGTATGTGCGTGTGCTGATGTGTGTGAGTGTATGTGCGTGTGTGATGGTATGATGTGTCCATGAGAATGCAAAAATATGTGTGTATGCATTTTGTATACACATATGTATATAAGTTAATTTTAGCACCCTTCACTGGTTGGGTTGCTTATTCATGTCATTTTAACTTATTCCATAGATTACCAAATAGTTGATAAGACTAGGTGTAAAATAGCAAGATATATATATAAAAAAAAAAAAAAAAAAAATATAACATTTTCTTAAAACGTTGTATTTTTAACATATCGGTATACATGATACTGCCATACAATATATTGCTTAGTATTACTGTCTTGTACAATATTATTCCCTTTTTGTAATTTACAGCCTTTTGATTGTTGTATAGTTTGTTAAAGATAAGTAAAAATTTTTTTATTTTATTTTTTATAAAAATAAAATTATTATAAAATTTTAAATTACCATCAATAATTATCCCTAAATATTTAAGTTGAGTAACATGTTTAATATCTAAACCATATTGATCTATATTTAAGTGACTGTTTTTCAATTTGTTATTCATGATCATATAATTTGATTTTGAAACGTTAATTGACAGTCCAAAATCTGCTAAAAATGTTTCTATTGTATGATAAACTCTTTCAATTTTATCTGCAAGTTGGGTTTGCGTTTTTACTGCAAATACCACCGCAATATCATCAACATAGGTTATTACTTTTACATTTTCCGGAAATACCAAACTATACATTCTGGAAAAAACGATATTCCATAGATAAGGTCCTAAAACAGAGCCTTGTAGTATTCCTGTTACCACCGGATATTTATTTGTATAATTACCAATATTTATGTATGTAAATCTATTTCTAAAATAATTTATTATTATATTTATTAAATTTTCTGGCACTCTTAAATTATACAATAGTTTTACGAGACTATTTAGGTTTAAACTGTCGAAAGCTTTTGTGATATCGAGCGCTAGGAGACCGCAAATATACGATTTCTGCTTATATATTTTAATGTCTTGTAATATCGTGTAAATAGCTAGTTCCGAGGATTTATTTTTTAACGATCCAAATTGATTTTGATTAAGTATATTATTCTGGTTACAGAAATTTTTAAGTTTATTTAAAATACATTTTTCGTAAACTTTACTGAAATTTGACAGAAGCGATATCGCTCTGTACGAATTTGAATCATTTAGTGGTTTATTACTTTTTGGTATAATTACTATTTTTGTTATTTTCCATTGTTCTGGGAAATACTGATTTCGATAGAGTATGTTTATAACAGTTGTAATTACTTTAGGAAATTTGATGTTGAAAATTTTTAAAAAACCATTTGATATATTATCCAGCCCAGTGGCTACTTTATTCTTTAAATCTTTAATAATAGTTATTATTTCATTTGCTGTTATATCATCATTTGTTGTTGTTACGTTAAGTGTGTTGTTTACTGTACTTTTTGCTTGAAATGGATTTGTATTCAAATATAATTTAGTGCTTAATAATTTTACTTTATCTTCATCGCTTTCTGCTTGATTATCTAATGTGGGTATTTGTGTTACTTTAATTTTATCTCTCAAAATTTTGTACTTTAACCCAAAAACATTTTTATCATTTGCTAACTTTCTCCAGGCATCTAGCTTGGCTTGCTTAATCTTGTACTTATATTGTTTAAATACTTTTTTATAATTACTGTAGTATTGTGCTTTCGTTACTACACATTTACATTTACTATATTTTTTATACTCCCTATTAACTAATTTTTTGCAGTTTTGTAATTCTGCGGTCCACCAGTAAATACTTGATTTCTTTTTATATACATAAGAATATTGTAATACACAATCAACATAAAGTTGATACTCCTTTAAACAGAGAAAAATATCCGTTACATATTTACATTTAGATCTATTAAGTTTATAAATTTATCCATATTTTTTTCTAATTTATTGTAATCAATTACTTTAATTAAATTATCAGTCTTTGGTTTAGCAGTTATATTTATGTCAAATTTAATGTAGCAATGATCACTAGCGTTTTTTTCATGACTTACTTTCCAGTTTTTAATTAAATTTGTTATATTACTCGTAGCCAAAGTTAAATCTATAGTGCTAGTTTGATTTTTACGTTTAAAAGTATATATATCTATAGTGTTTAGTATTTGTAAGTCATATAACTCAATTAGCTGTAGTAATTCTTTTCCTCTGCTATTGTTAACTTTATCCCATATTACATTACGTGCATTTAAGTCTCCAAGTAACATTAGTTTCTGAAAATTATTATTTTGAATATACATATTGATAACTTGAAAATATTTAGTTGCTAAGTTATTTGGAGGAATATACGTTAATTAATATTATTACTATAAATTTTACTCTAATTACTGTTACAAATCTCACTATTCCCGATTAGACTGTCCCTGTTACGGGAGCCATTGGTTACACATCTGACTATTGGTCACTCTGTTCCGGATGCCATTTATTATGAATCTACGTTTTCGAAAAAAAACCCTTTTGATACTTGACACCAATTCAGTCGATCCTTTTTTGGGAAGCCATTTAACATAAATTCCGTCGATCCTTATTTAAGTTTAAATAATATATCGGGCGCCAGAGACAAGAACGGCTTGTTACCACCGGATAGACACTCTGCCGCACAGAGCTCTAGGCTTTTATTACGAGATAAAAAAAAATTATATACAAAATTCGCGAAAATACGCCGTTCGAAGGCGCAGCGTGAGTCTCCGCGTTGGAGATGTCACGGGCTCACCACGTGTCCAATAAGAAGCCTTCTATAAAACGTGTATATTTAAACAAAATTTACAAAAAAGAAAGAAAAAGAACACAGGGGAAACAAATTCCAAACCTTACAATAAACAGAAAACGAAATTTTGGTCCAAATTGCGATAGATGTATGCGGAAATTAGCGATGACTAGGGTAAAAAATAGACACACGTAACGACGTGATTTTACAACTAAATTAAACGATCGACCATTATTGACTGAACAACGAATTAATTCACTCTCGTGATATAGTGCCATGCACACACGACGATCTCGGTACACGATGGGCTATTCCAAGCGACATAGTTGAATCGCTGAAATTACCCCGTACCTTATCAATTAATTCGAACGCCGTCGAATTTTCTAGAATATTTTATACAACCCGTATTATAACGCGACTACGGATTTCACAAACTTCCCTCAGCTCAATGTTCTCGGCTCAGCTGCTACCCGACGCGCACTCGCCTCGGACCCGTAGAGTACTCTCCACTATCGGCCGCTACCAACAATACACACGGACACAGTCTCACCTGACACAGCCGTCCGTTCGACCGTGCCCGGGAATTTCGATTTTAGCCGATATACCCACTACGATCCGCGATTACGTCGAATAAAACGCGGTGTTCGATAAATCACGAAATAAATGATTTTAATCAGAGAAATATATTTTTATAATTCGAACACCGCTAAAAGATAGCGCTATAGGTATCGAATCCGTTACATTACTAAGACATTATATAGGTCGTTAGAATAAATCGTGCTTACGGGTAGCCCCACACGATATATTATCATTAGCTTATTGTGATTTAATTTACTATAGTTATTAGGAATGCTCTGACTATTACTTTTATCGCATATAAATACTAAGTCAATATCATACGCAACGATATTTGCTAGCTACACATCTCTAGCTACTTTCGAGTGGTTTTCGTTATATTGTAATACTTTGATCATATCTAATTATTTTTATATTTCTCCTAGTAAAATGTCTCTTGCCATCTTACAATGGTTTTCATTGAAATGCAGAATATTAACCATTTTTACTATTATTTGTTTCTTTACTGTTATCCTTACTGTCTACCGTTATTTCGTTATTTATTTTGTTAATGATTTTGGTTATTCGTATTTTGACTCCTCTTTCGTTTATCATTTCATAAATCATCTTTAACTGTTTAACTACCGCTTCCATGTTGACCGCATCTTTCTGCATCACTTGTTTAACTGTTCTTGCTGCTTTTTCGTTTTTGTTGATAGTATTAATTATATTCACTGTTTGTTTAAGATTGAGTATACCACTTTTTTGTGTTTCTATTCTTTCTTTTAATGGTAAAAGTGTTTTTTCTATTATGTTTTCTTCATTTTTCTTTGTTTTATATTTTATTTCTTTTGGAGCATTATTCAATTTGCTTTCACCTTGTTGCTCCTTTTCCGTTTCTTGTGTTTGTTTAATTTTTTTTTCCGGTATTTTATTTTTGTTCTGTGGATGTTTACCTATCTCCTGATCTCCATCTATCAAAATGTTTTCCTCCTTTTTTGTATTTTGTCTTTGCGTCCTGTTTTTGTACTCTTCCATATTACCCTCCATTTGTGTTTCAGTAGCTACTCTTTCTGTTTGCTTTGTCATTTCCTTATTTGTTTCCCTTTTTCCTATTAATCTCTTTTCGTCGTCATCCAAACTTTCTAAACTTGACACTGCGTATAGGTTGTTAATTTCAATTTCATTACTATCGTCCACGGTATTTGTATTTTCTGATGTTGATGGGTAAGATCTTTTACGTTGTTGTTTGTATACTTCCGTCGTCATTTCTTCTCTTTCTTCCTATTTATTTGTTATTGTATTTGCACTTTTTGTTATCTCGTTTTTTTCCCGATATGATAGTTGGTCTTTTGAAATGAATATGTGGAATTGTTCATTTTCATAGTTGATTATTAATGATTCCAGTAAAATTTGTTTATTTTCCTCAGTTTACTCATTTGTCGTATATGTATACCTGTCTTCTAAAGCTACAAATATGTTTGTACCCTTCTTCTGCTAAACCCGCTTTAATAAAGGATACCGGTGAGTTCATTTTTATATTGTGTTGTTTTAATGCATTTTCAATTATATAGTGGAGTATATGCGGCGATACATTTGATATTATGATACGTTTTGCCGAGTTTAATAATTTCCTTATTTGTATTTTGTTATTTTTTATTTGAATTGTGTGATGTACTTTAATAATTTGTTCCACTAAGTTTTTATTTGATAAATATATACAAATTCTGCTGTTAGAAATACGCGATGCAAATAAAATATTGTTTGCTCCCACATATTTTCCTACTTCGTATATGTATTCTTTTAGTTTGATTTCGCTTATTGCATTTAGTATAATAGCTTGTTGTCTTTCTGGAAATAAATTTGTTTGTAAAACTGTACTGTACGATGTCATATTTTTAGATTTAAGTTGTTCATAAGTATCTGCTGGCCCTATTTGGGCCATTTGTTAATTTATCTGATACTGATAGTTTTACTTTATATTAATCTGTTTAATATATCTGATGTAATAACATTAGATAAGAATTACTTGCTTGCTGTATTGTCGAATCTGTCTATTATATTTCTTATCACTTTAACTCACAGACGCGAACCGTACACTTTAACTGTTTCACAACCGATCTTGCTGTCTTCTAGTTTGTTATTCAACACTATATTTTGATTTTCGAATTTATTACTGAGATCATTGAGACTTTTATTTTGATTTTCGAATACTGATTTTAACCATGCTTGCATCTATATTAATGAGGTTGCTTCTATCTCTTGTGGCGCCTTCACCACTGCTGTACTCCCTTCTGACACAAGCACAGACGTATCCAAACCAACAAAACCTGAGTCATTTGGCATTTCCTTGCTTCCTCTTCTTGCTACTGGTGGTGTCACACTATTTTTTTCACTTCTTAACACTCTTTTTTCAGACACACTTGTTCGTTTCACCAATCGCAAAGTACTCTTTAAATTCCTTGCGAATTAGTGTATCCCATCGTGGTCGCCAATATTTATCGCAGCTCCGTCGGAACTGTCCCAATAAAACTACGATAAATGTTTTTCTAGTTAATCTCGTTTCTTTTTATTTATTTTATTTTATTTTATTTATTTATTTATTTTTTTTTTTTATAAACGTAAATTTAATAGGATTGCCTAGTCGGCCAAAAACATCTCACATCCACGCTTATTCAATAAAGTTATTTCGTGATTATTATTATTTATTTTTATTGTTATTTCTTTTTTATTCTAAAATCGCCGCACAATATCGAAAAGGAAATGTAGCTGCACCAAAAGACAAATAAACAGCAAATACAAACGCACGAAATAAATAACAAGAATTACTATTCACACATATATCAAAACATACGTATACACATCTACACCGAAATATTCACAACATTAAAAAAAATATAAAATCTGGCCTGTTTAGTCCGTCGCCTCCAGGATTTTCACCGCTCCGGACGATGTTGTCCTTAAATCGTTTCCATTACCCGCACTGCTTCGATGATTCGCCTCCGGTGGATCTTGATCAACGTCCTTAATTTCGGCAGCTTTTAAGCCGTTTTTTAACCGACTTCAAAAAAGGAGGAGGTATTCAATTCGGCTGTATTTTTTTTTTTTTTTTTTTTTTTATTTTTTTATTTTTTTTTTATGTGTGTTACCACAGAACTTTCTTCTAGATGAACCGATTTTGATGATTCTTCTTTTATTTGAAAGGTGGCGTTTGTCATGTGGTCCCATTTAAATTTGATCAAGGTCCGACCGATAGTTTTTGAGTTATCCTTAATAATGCGGGAGATTGAAGCTTTTTGGATGCTTTTCATTCATGATTGTTTTCACCGTCGGATTAGATTTTTGACTTAAAATACTATAAATTTGCCAAATTACCATGGAAATGTAGCTTTTGGTGTTTTTACCGTGGAAATAAATGTTTTAATTTAATTGAATAAAAATGCACTAAAAAGTAAAAAATAAAATGCTTTTTTACAAAAAATAAATACCGACTTCAAGGTTTATTATAAAAATTTAAAAATGCACTAAAAAGTAAAAAATAATTACTCCCGATAAAATATATATATCAGAGTGATATAAGTTAAGGTGATATCGTAATTCTTATACAACATTAATTTTTTGGAGTTGGCATCAAATTCATATTAAAAGAATAATTAAAAACTGCATTAAATGTTGATTAAATTGTTCCTAACATGAATTTAATTCCAACTCCAAAAAATTAATGTTGTATAAGAATTACGATATCACCTTAACTTATATCACTCTGATATATATATTTTATCGGGAGTAATTATTTTTTACTTTTTAGTGCGTTATGATAAATAATTTTCGGAAACAACTGTGTTTTGAAAAAGATATGTATTCGCTTAACGTTTCGACCAGCTTACACTGGCCATCATCGATGATGGCCAGTGTAAGCTGGTCGAAACGTTAAGCGAATACATATCTTTTTCAAAACACAGTTGTTTCCGAAAATTATTTATCATGAGTAATCACTGTGAAAGTTTTAAATTTTTAGTGCGTTTTTAAATTTTTATAATAAACCTTGAAGTCGGTATTTATTTTTTGTAAAAAAGCATTTTATTTTTTTAATGGTAGGTCGCGTGAAGACTAGGGTTTTTGACTTGACTAGACTATTCGCGGTGTTATTTTAAAAAATTTTTTTTTTTATTTATTTCTTAATTAGTTTATTTCGCTTTGACTAGCTTAATTTGAACACGAACCGTGGCACATACGTAAATAAAAATTAACGATAATTATAAAGCCTCTCACGAGATTACACGTTTTTGAACCAGCGTAAACGTTATCTGTCTCGATACTGCTCTCGGCCGAAGCACAGGCTTCCCTCGATCTCTTATCATTCCGACAAGTCATTGTCCGCGACACTTTGAAAATTCCCTTTTTACCGCTAATTCCGACTTTAATACTATTAATAATAAACATTTCTGGTTTCTATGTTAATTTTAATTTATCTCGCAATTCTCCGGCTTATGCATTACCTGTCGACTCATATTTGGAATTTTATTTAATGAATATACATATTTTCCGTTTTTAACTTTCTAAATATTCCCACCGAATTACGCAATACTTTACGGCTTTACAAAATAATTTATTATTGAATTTCTCTCAGACCCAGTTATGGCTATAACGCCATACTATGGAGGCCATGTATAATTCCATATTGTACTCACTTCTGTGTATCAATGTTGTAATTGTTAATAGGTGGTCATATTGTTATTTTACAGAGTGCAAATTACCTCTAAATGAGCTGAAAATGTATTTAGCTATTTTACATCTAAAAGCTTGCTTTTGTACTGTTCTTGTTGTTGAAGGATTGTTTTGGTTGCTTTCCATAACGATTTTTCTTCAGTACTTAAGGAATCCAAATACAGACTGGAAGATGTGTTCTTATAATTTCTTTATTTTACAGTGGAGTTGGACGTAGTTTATGAATTTCAAGATAGTTGATGACGGATCGAATCATTACGAATTTCCCAAATTTTGTAAAATTAGACAAATTTTTCACCATTATTAGGGGAGGTTTATCAGGAAAATTCCTATTTGTTTAGTATTATTTTATCGCTCTCTTAGAAGCGGTATTGGAGTGTTTTCATTGTCCACTAGCATGGTATTATTGTCATCAGCGTCATTGGTATCGTCTTCGACCATATGGAACTGAAATTGTTCCATGCAGTTTTTAGAACTGCCAGCCCCAGGAGAACTATTTGACGTATTTTGTTGTCGCCTTAGTTTAGGGGTAACAATATTTCAGATGAGGTTTTTTGTTTTCGTGTTCAGTTATTAGTTAAATCGATCGTGAGCAGTCAATTGTAATTGTAAAAATCGTTATTAGGTAAGAGAAATAGCAGAAACTACCTTTTTAAATATACCGTTAGATTATAATATGACTCTCCAGCTACCATGGAAAGGGCTGTGGACTATTTTTACCGCTTTCAGCATGTATCTTCCCAAATTTTGGTCCCTAAATATCAAAATATTTCGAATCTTATTTTTCCTGTATTTTGGAAACCTTAGTGTGCAGATTAAGAAGAAAATCAATACCGTAACACATATAGATCCGGCTGTGAAATTTGTAAAAAAAAATTTTCTTTAATCTTGATTTTCAAATTTTTCAAAATTTGGGCACTTTAATTTTAAAATTTCGGGGGTGTCGTATTTTTCCTATATTTTAACGATTAAAATACATCATTTAAAAAACAAAGTGAGCCCCCAGCTACCATGGAAAGGGCTGTGGACTTTTTTTTAGTTTCCGGGATTACTGCTTTAAGCGTGTATTTTCGAAAATTATGGTTCCTTAATATCAAAATTTTTCAAATTTTATATTTTCTCCCTATTCTGGAGACCTTAGTGTACAGGTTAAAAAGAAAATCAATACCGCAACTTATATAGAATCGGCCATAGAGTTTTTTAAAACTTGATTTTCATATTTTTCAAAATTTGAGGCCTTTAATTTTAAAATGTTTGAGGTTTCGTATTTTTCCTATATTTTAGCAATTGAAATACATCATTTAAAAAAATGAATGACCCTCCAGCTGCCATGGAAAGTGCTGTGGACTTTTTTTTAGTTTCCAGTATTTCCACTTAAGGCGCGTATTTTTCCAAATTTTGGTCACTAAATATCAAAATTTTTCTAATTTTATATTTCCTCCGTATTCTGGGGACCACATTATGCAAGTTAAAACAAAAATCAATACTATTAGCATATAGAACCGGCTGTGGGTTTTTTTTTTAATTTTTTGCATAAAACTTGATTTTCACATTTTCCAAAAATTGGGCCCTTAAATTTTAAAATTTTGGGAGTTTCGTATTTTTCCTATATTCCAACGATTGATATACATAATTTAAAGAAAAAAGTGACTCTCCACCTACCATGGGAAGAGCTGTGGACTTTTTTTTAGTTTCCGGGGTTACCGCTTTAAGCGTGTATTTTTGCAAATTTTGATCCCTAAATATCAAAATTTTTCAAATTTTACATTTTTCCTTTATTTTGAAGACCTTAGTATGTAAGTTAAAATGAAAATCAATGTCGTAATTTATATAGATCCGGCTTCAGAATTTTTTAAAAAATTTTTCCTTGAAATTTGGTTTCCACATTTTCATGCATTTTCACAAATTTTGGTCCCTAAATATCAAAATTTTTTCAATCTTTTATTTTTCCTGTATTCTGGAGACCTTAGTGTGCAGATTAAAAAGAAAATTGTTACCATACCTCATATAGAACCGACTATGGAATTTTTTAAAAATTTGTTTCTTAAAACTTGCTTTTCCATTTTTCGAAATTTGGGCCCTTTAATTTTAAGATTTTGATTGTCTTATTATTTTCTTCTTCGATTGAAAAAAAAACTAACTCTCTAGCTACTATAGAACGGTCTGTACGATTTTTTTTCTTTGCAGCTTTATATAATAGATATATTTTAAATGTCCCCCCTATCTATATCTGGGGTCGTAAGGTTCCATATTTGTTTTCGCTTTACTTTTGTTTGGTTTCAGTTACATTTCAGCCAAAAAAAGGTCACTTAAAATGCTGGCAATGATTTTTTCGAAGAAACATAGTATTATTTTTTATTTAATTTTATTTATTTCGTCTTCTCGCAATTCTCGTAAATACCTAATATCTGACTCTAAAAGTGTTCTCTTGCTGCCTTCTCTTTCCTACTCATGTGATTATTCCCTTACTGTCCAAACTCGATCTATTATTTACGATCTTTCTAAATATTCTAGCTAAATTGATTTTATGTGGGTGCCTGGTCACGTCGATATTGGGATACGAGTTAGTCGATTCTCTAGCTCAAATCGCAGCCATAATGCAGTACTTTTATTGAAAAGTTTTCAGCTCTATCTGATTTCTATCATTCAACTTTCTCTAATTCCACTTCATTTTGCTTATCTATTCAGCCTTCATTTTCCAATCGTTCTACGTTTTATTATTTTCCATTTCTTCGTCACTCAGTGATTTATGCTATTTGTAATCCATGTACGGGACACTCTTTATTGCCTTCCGCTCTTCATAGATTCTCTCCCACTATATCTTTTGATTGGCCGCTACACTCTCATAACTATCATTTAGCATGCGACTTCAATTGTGTTCCATTCAAATGTTCTTCCCTTTTACCTGAACGTTTATATTTTTACTCCGAACTTTTGAAATAAAGAATCCCCACCCCGTACAATTACTCTCGCTTTTCTCGTTTGCAGTCCTCCTTGTCTTGCTTCCTTTATCTCCCTAGTGTCCAATCGAATTAGATTCTAATATTTCTCTTCTTTCTTCTATAATCTCTCAGGTCTTCTGGATGAACGCCATTTTTTGGTAAATCCAAAAAAAAAAAAAGAAAAAGAAAACAAAACAAACATTTCATTTTACTATTTAAAATGTCTTAATTCAACAAACTGCCAATAGATTACACTTTAACATTAAAAAATGAAAAAAAAATAGAGTATTAAAAGACGTTATTGCATGTAATTAACAAAATATTTTACAATATACTTTTGACGTATAAAACAAAAATTTATAACAAGTAAAGTGAAAAAAAAATTGGTGTGTGCTTAAGACCACACGACAGAAGTGAAAACTTAATTAAGGCAAGGTTAATAATACGAAATACAACTATTTTTTTTGCTCTATATTCATAAAGTAATAATATTTACAACATATATATAATTATAATTGTGTATAAATTACTCTGGTAAATTTTTCTCTGACTGATTGTTATTTGTATCGTACTCTAAAAATGAAACAACTGATTTGTGATAACTAAAATATGAAATGAATACTTTTGATTGAAATTTTGCTAAATATCTAAAAAAAAACTCCGTCAATCGTAGTTCCATATTTTGTTGTGCTTTCATTTAGATCATTCGACATATTCAAATCTAATGTTGATTTCAAAAAATAAACTAATGGCTTTGATGTGTCTTTTGCGAAATCAACATTGAAATCTCCACTCAAAATCATTGGCAATGTATGAAGGTTTCATTTGAGAAGAGTAGATCCTACTTTTGTATAGACAAGTAAATTTTCATGGATGAATTCGATGATTTTTTTTATGCTTTGATTAGGTGAGATATATATACATAGCTACCATTACAATTATTTGTCCATTTTCTGCTGTACATTTCGCTATACAACAACGAACCCTGTCACATTTACATATTTACACACGCGTATAATTTTGAATAAATAACGTATTAAATAAAACGTATCCGTAAGGCACATACCGTAGTATTTATGTCGATGCTGAATGCGACTGATGCGTCACGCTCTCTCAAATAACGGTCGCCGAGCGAGTATAGTAGTGACGCATTGACTATAATTCCTTCACTCCATCAGTCGACGAGAGCCGACTTTACCCGAACGAGCGTTACATAGCCGAGCGTTTCACCTCAGTCTCATTCAATACCCACAAAAAAAAAGTGCTCAGCGCGCCTAAAGAAGTTTTCACTTCAATAATTTTTTAATGAATGATAGTTTTCTTATTTTCTGTTGCCGAAATCTAATATTCAATACACTATCATTTCATTTAAAGCGTAATTTGCAATAAATATTCCAACTACTAAATATTACATTTACTTACTCAACTTGCTTTTATAAATGATACATCCATTATTATACTAGAGACTAATTGTAAGTCAGAATTTCTGATTTTTATGCATAAGTGACAGCTTATAGTATTCGAGATAGAATTACAGTTTTCTTTAGTACGGTAATGTATATAAGACCCGAACCCCAACAAATTGCGGCTTCACGGTGTAAAGCAATCAGTATGTGGTGATTTTCCGCATGTTAAAAAGGAATAATGAAGTTGCAAAGTAGAAATGGAGTTATTTTTGCGAGAAATGTAACATTTGCATTAATTTTTTTCATTCGCATCTTAATAAACGATATTGAATTTAGTATCGGTCTATTGGTCTATTTATCTATGATGAAATTCGAAGTAGATATCGAATTATTTACCTGAGAAATAAAAAAATAACCGGAAATTTACTGTACTAATCTGTCCGTACCGTGCTAGAATTATACATTCGTTTAGGGGTAATGTTATATTCGTTATCAGATATATCTGTTTTTTTTTGCCGAATTATTATTATGGTTACGAAAATTTACGTCGCTTACCTTATCTCTTGCGATAGAGTTACCTGATAAGACGTAGGTCTGCCACTAACATATACTGCAACGAAAGTTTGAGTAAAATTTGCAGCAGTGGTGGTGACGGTGTTTTTTTTTTGTTTTTTTTGGGGCTGTCAACCGGGGTCTCTTACCCAGAAACAATTAGAATGGAAAGGAATCAATTATATCTTAATATGATCAGATATTGTTAGGAGAAAGGAACAAATAATAGGAACAATCTTTGGAGAGGGAAAAGATAGGACATAAGAGGCGCAATATAGAGTAGAAAGGCCAAGTCTCAGCAAACTGAAGTTGAAAGCAGAGCATTCAGCAGAAAGAAATGAACACTTAATAAACACATGATCAGTATCGTAAACATGCTCTTCGTTTGAGTGGAGAGGGCAATATGGAGAGGCAACCAAGGAAAACCGAAAACGGGAGGAAGATAATAAAGTATGGCTTAAGAGCGCAGATGAATATCGGAGACAAAAACCGGAACGACAAAGTGAAGGAATAAAAGAGAACCATAGGTTAACAGGAAGACTAGGTTGAACAAATAGATAGAAAGAAAGATTGTTAGAAAAAGAGGAAATGGTATACATTCGATACTAAAGCCCTGAGATGAAAACCTTTGCATAGCGGAAGGAGATTAGACGATGGGACTTTTTTAAAGAAGAAGTGAGAGGAGGCAGCAACCCGAGCCAAGGAGTCCGCTGCTTCATTACTGCAGATGCTCGAATGGCTAGGAACCCACAGCAAATCAATTAGAATGGAATGAAGGGAAGAAAGAACGTGGATAAGTGAGTGTATGCGGAGTATGATAAAATCAATGGAATGATCAGGAAGGGGAAAACCAATTGACTGAAGGGCGGTCATGGAGTCCGATATAATCAAGAATTTAGAGGAGATGTAATTGGAGAAAATGAAAATAATGAAACGTAGGATAGCCATCAATTCGGCTGTGAATATGGAACAGAAAGGAGGAAAGCGAAAAGATTCTAAAAATCCAAAATCTAGAAGGGTGAAACAGGCACCGACACCATTCGGCCTTTTAAAACCATCTGTAAACATGGCTACATGCCAAGGAAATTGAGAATTGATAAAACTGTGAAATTTCTGTCTGATCAGGGACTGCGGAAGAAACTTAGAGAGCGTAGGAACAGTAAACATATTTGGAGGATGGTAGAAATCGGTGAAATTAAAAGTGAAACAAGGGAGATTGACAAAGGACATTATGTAAGGACAAAACGAATTGAGCCGAAGAGAAATGAGAGATAGAATAGGAATTTTCTTAGGTACGAAACGCCAGTTCCTAGAAATGGAAAGATAGGAATCGATAATAGAGGACGTGAGTGGGAGACGCTTAGTAAGAAAACGATAGCCCAAATAAGATCTGCGAATAGAAAGGGGTGGTGTATTAGATGCGGCAAGGACTGCTGGAACTGAAGTGGATTTAAGAGCACCAAGGCATAGACGAAGGCAAAAGTTTTGAATTACATCCAATTTAGAGAGTCGGGACCTAGAGACACAACCATAGAGAAATGAACAGTAATCAAATTTTGATCGGATGATAGATTTAAATAGAGAAATAAGGACATAAGGATCACTACCCCCTGTGGTTGGAGATAAGGCCTTCAGCAAGTTTAGCCTTTTGGTTGCTGAAGAAGAAAGATACTTGATGTGTTCGGAGAAGGTGTCAAGGAAGATGCCAAGATAACAGAAACAATTAACACGAGGAAGGAGTGCATTTGTTAGGGATAGATAGACATTAGCAGGATTATAAGGTCGCAGAGTAAATATGGCATAACAAGATCTAGCAGGAGAAATAGAAAGGTGAATTGAGGAAAGGCAATGATGCAACACGGAAAGAGACGAATTAAGTGTCTCACTAGCTGATATAATATCATGAGATGAGGCATAAAGTAGGATGTCATCAGGAAAGAATAAAAATGAAGAATTTAGAGGAAGAGACGCCACACTGATAGTGTGTATGTTGAAAAAACCTTGGGGAATACCTCGAAAAAACATTCCTGAAGTTTCAAAAGATCGAGCAGAGAGGTGAATAGAACGATTCTGCATGAGATGATAATAAGAGAAGTAAAGTGCAATCGAACATTAATTGCTTATCATCTTATCTTTTAAAGTGGGTAGATGGGCATTATCATAGGCACAGGATTTATCGATGAAGGAAGCCAAAGTATAATTTTTTAGGATAAAGGATTGGTAGATATAGGAGACAAAAATACTAATACCATCAAAAGGACCAATACCAGGCCGAAAACCAGACATATTGCTAGGAAATACATTATTATGCTCTAGAAACCAAACAAGGCGCTTGTTTAACAAACCTTCAAACAATTTTCTGATACAGAATGATAAAGAAATAGGTCGTAAGGAAGAACTTTTATTAGGAATAGAAATTATGATAAAAGAATTCCAAGAGGGGGGAGTTATATACCTCTGGATAGGAAACAATTAAAAAGATGAAGGAAAAACGTAAGGGACTGTTCAGACAGGTTTTTAAGGACCACAAAAGGTATACCGTCAAGACCTGGAGTGGGGCTAGAAGATTTAGAAAGGACAGATTTTAATTCATAAATATTGAAAGCAGAAGTTAGGAAATGTGTCGGGGAATTATGCAAAGGTGGAGTTAGATACAGTTCGTCAATGTTAGGAACATAAGCAGGAGCAACGCAATCAATAAAGGGTTCTAAGCTAACTTTAGAAAGATTGAGATTGGAGGAACGTTCAGAGGATGGGAATTTGAAAGCTCTAGCCATTTTCTAGATATGAGAAAGGGGGGTATTCCTAGAGAATGAAGAACAGAAATTCTTCCATAAGGACTTTTTTGAGACTTTAAGTATATACCTAGCCCTTTCGTTCGCTCGCTTATGAGCAAGAAGATTTTCAGTTGCAGGGTCTAAATGAATAGTTCTAAAGGTGGCGCGACTAAGGTGGAATGCGCGGCTGCATTTCTCATTCCACCAAAGAGATGAGGCTTTATTGTGATTATTAGATGTCTGATGACGGGTAGGTGAAGATAGGGAGAGAGCAGACTCAACGGAATTTAAAAAGGAATTATAGAGAAGTATAGTATCGGAGTTGAGTTGAACACTAGGGAGTGATGAATCGATACATGAACAAAACGTAGTCCAATTTGCTTTGGAGAGGTTCCACCGAAGAGAATGTAAGCAAGTCGGAGAAGAAAAGTTAACAGGAGTTATTAGGATAGAAACATGGTCACTAACGTAGGAACCCGTAAGAGTTCTCCAGTTATAATTAAGACCAATAGTGGAAGAAGCAAAGGTTAGATCAAGAGAACTAGAAATAGTTGGACATCTGAAATAGGTTAGGGAGTGATCATTAAGAAGAATTAAATTATCGGAAAAGATACCATTCTCAAGGATGGAACCGTTGGTTGTTATAGCTGCATTGATGGAGCTAGATGAAGCAGGTCTTTGCCGGCTCGCTGTGTCTTTAAAGATAGTCGAAGGGCGAGGAGGAGGGGACATACTGTTAGCTACGTGTTGCGCACACACAGTTACCACAAGAGAGTGAACGATTTTAAACAGATGAGATTTACGAATTACTACAGAACCGTACAATTAACAACTGCGCATGATCGTTGTACCAAATTTATTATTAAAATTACAAACAAATATGTGCGCAACGTTGATATAATAATGACTTGCCGCAAATAAGACAACACTAATCATGGTACAGAAGAAACGTCTTATTTCATCTCATCAAATTTACTTTTACATTTGCATTCATAAAAGACGTGAAAAATTGTAATAATGTGCCTCATATTCTGTCTTATAATTATTATTGTATTAACTATTAACATCTTATTTCGCATTATTCCATGGCATTCATATTACGGGGCACTAATCTCTGCATAGTTTAGTAAAAAAATATATTATTTTTCCGTCGAATAGTGTTGGACTTTTTGCGTGATCAATTTCGACTTTTAAACATGTTTTCGATGTAATTTTAATGCGGTTAAATGAAAAATCGAGTTCCACATTTTTCTATTTTTAAGTGAAATGAAAATTATGTGTCTCTCCATTTTCTTCATTTTTTTTTTTTTAGTGCTCTCCAAAAAATTTTATTTTTTATTAAAAGTAAACTTATAAAATTAATGGGTTACTAACCATTATAATTGTCAAATTCTTTTGTTTAGCAAGTTTTTATTTTTTTTATATTACTTTTATAATTTATGTGACCCAATAAATATAATGCAAGCCCTCCGCATACACAGTGGCATAATAAGAAACGACAGTGGCAGAAGGGGGCTTAGCTGTAGCAATAAAATATGAAAGTGGATATATTCTTTATATAACACGTATATGGGATTATTAGAACAATATTACAAATGATAATAATGTCTATAATTTATATAAATTATATTGTGACTGGGACTTTATGTATAAAATATTATAAACGTTATTTCGGCTTCTTTAAATATTGCCATAAACAGTCTCCCCGTTCTGCAAGTACTGTCATTACAGCCTATATCAATTTTTTTGATATTGTGTTGTCTACAGTCATGAAAATTATAAAAATAGAAAAAAAAGGTCTACGGAATGAATCGTTTTTTTTTTTTTTTCCTATAAAAAAAGGGAATAAGACTGGGCTCGTCAAAGGACCTTCACTCAGAAACAATTAGAGGAAAACAAAAGTTATATAGTGAGACGATCAGATATCGTTAATAAGAAGGAAACAATGGAAGGGATAATAAGTGTAGAAGGAAAAGGCAGGATATAACGAGCACAAAAAGGAGCAGGAAGCCCCAGCCTAAGCAAGTGGAAGTACAGAGCCGAACGCTCCACCGAAAGAGCAGAGCACTCAAAGAACACGTGATCGGCGTCACAGACCATCGCATCATTCGAATGGAGAGCACAACGTGGGGAAGAGGTCAACGAAAGACGAAAACGGGAAGAAGGCAGCAAGGAATGGTTAAAGCGCAAACGCACAATGGCGACAACAACAGAACGAGGAAGTGAAGGAAACAGAAGGAACCAAGAATTTGAAGGAAGATTAGGCTGAACGGACAGATAAAAAGAGCGACAATTAGAAAAGGAGGAGGGGTACATATCCAACCACAATCTGAGATGGAAATATTTACACAAAGGCAAGAAATTAGAGGATGGAGTTTATAATATGCTTAGTAAATCAGCATTAGTAGTGAAAATTAGTCGACCGTAAAAAATACAAAGCGCAGAAAAGTACCGCAGTGAACTATCAAAACCAGAATGACAGTATTATTGGAATTTGCGTGTCTCTAGCACTTTTTTTTTTGAGCATGTCAGCTAAGGACGTTACTCACTTCAACTTTATGAAAGTATTAATAATTATAAAGGAAAAATATTACAAATGGAACATACGAAAGAAGCTAACAAAGGAATAACCAAGGGAGACGGAAAAGAAAGGATGCTGTGAGCGCTGTAGGGCGTAGGGAGGCCAAGACGCAAAAGACCGGAATACAGTATCGCGCGTTCTGAAGAAATGGAAAGACATTCAAGTAAAATGTGGTTCGCATCACAAACGAAGTTTGCTTCTGACGGATCAAATGGACAAAGAGGAGACTGAGTAATGGAGAAACGAAAGAGCGAAGCAGGAAGCAAGCTGTGGTTTAACCGAAGTCTAATTATGGATGAAATAGTTGACCGCCTCATGTTGGGGAAATCAAGAAACCACGGAAAAAGAGGAGGAGTGGGTTGTATGGATAAGTAAAAGGAAGCAGGATTGGAAAAAGAAGAAGGATAGAGATCAAACCAACAGTCACGGTGGCAACGCGAGGAAAGAGTAAGAAGATTTTGAGCTGGGAAATGCCTAATAAAGTGACCGTTTAAAGCAGCCGAACGTGCCAACAAGTCGACTAACTCGTTGCCCGAAATTTTTCACAATGACTAGGAATCCACAATAAATCAATACGGACAGAACGGGAATGAAATAGATGTGAAATTAAGGAACGTATGTGAAGCACGATAGGATCAGCGGATGGTTTAGGAAAGGGAGTAGCAATGGCTTGTAAAACGCCGTTTGAATCAGAAGATAAGAGAACCTCGGATATATTGTTAGAGGAGGCTATAAAAAGGATTGCCTGTAAGATCGCAATAGATTCAGCTAGGAATATGGAGGAGAACAAGGGAAGCTTGAACGACTCAGAATAGCCGAAATCCGGCAAAGTAAAAGCCGCTCCAACCCCCAAAGCTGACTTTGAGCCATCTGTAAAAATTAAGGTATAAGAAGGAAAGAGCGAGGATAAAACATAGTTAAATTCGTTATGAGCAGCGGGAGAGGGAAGAGACTTGACATACGAAGGAAGAAAAAATAAACTGGGTGAGTAAATAAAATCTAGGAAATTATAGGTAAAATAAGGGCATTTGTTGTAGGATAGAACAAAAGGAGAGAAGGCCCTGAGTCGTGAAGAAATCAAAGAAAGGATTGGGTTTTACGAGGAGAGAAACGCCAGTTGTTGGATATAAACCAGTAGGAATTAAGCAAGTAGGAATTGGAAATATGAATACGTTTAATCAGAAATCGTTCACCTAGATAAAGTCTTCGGATGAATAAAGGACAGGAACCAGTTTCTGCCAAAATGGCTGCAATAGGAGAGGAGTTCAAGGCACCGATACAAAGACGGAGACACATATTATGGATTTTATCAAGTTTAAGGAGAATATATTTAGGAGCACTGGCGTGTAAAGGAACGAGCAATAATCGAATTTAGAAAGGATAGTGGCCCTGTATAGCATCAGAAGGATATAAGGATCCCCACCCCAATTACGGGAGGAGAGAGCCTTCAACCAATTAATCCTCTTGAGAGCCGACGTATAGAGATAATTTATGTGACGATGAAAGGACAAGTTACTGCTAAGAACAATGCCAAGGTAGGAGACAGAACTAACTAAAGGAATAGGAAGATGGCACACGAATAGACTGACTGAGGAACGACTATAAGGACGATAAATGAAAACCATAGCTGCTGATCTCTCAGGAGAAGTAAAAAGGTGAAGATCGGATAACTCATTATCCAGAGAGAAAATAGAGTTGTTAAGTTCCACGACGGCGGAAGAAAGATTAACTGAGGAAGAGTAGATGAGTATATCATCGGCCAAGAATAAGGAAGTAGATGATATCTGAAGAGTAGCTAGGCTATGGAAATAGATGTTAAAGAGAGTAGGGCTAAGACATGAGCCTTGCGGAAGACCCCGAAAGACCACTCTAGACTCTGAGAAGAAGGGAGTGGAGAGCTGAATTGATCTATTGTTGAAAAGCTTGAGAATTAAGGAAGCGACCTGTAAAGGAACATTAATGGAACACATTTTATGTAGAAGAGAAGGTAAGTGAACATGATTGAATACGGAGGTAACATCAAGGAAAGCAGAAACAGTGTATTCTTTGCGAATAAGAGATTTGTACACGTCAGATAAAAACAACGATAAACAGTCCGCCGTTCCCAGTCCCGTACGGAAACCGAACATGTCACTAGGAAGAATATTGTTGAATTCCAGCCACCAGACTAGGCGTTTATTAATCATTTGTTCAAACAATTTTCTAAAACACGAAGCCAAGGAAATAGGACGGAAAGAATTAGGATTCTTTTTTGGAATATGAATAACAATAAAGGAGTTCCAAATTGGTGGCGTAGTACAGGTATGCAAGAAGGAGTTGTAGATAGAAAGCAAGGTATTCAGTGTGGAGATTGATAAGCTCTTAATAACCAGGAAAGCAATGCCGTCCACTCCCGGACTAGAGGAAGAGGAGGAATTCTTTAAGGAAGAATGGAGTTCATTGATGTTAAAATCGGAAGACAGAACGTGCATAGAGGATGTAGGTGGAAACGCCGGAGGGCATATTTCCTCCAAGGATGGAACATATAAGAGAGCAATTGAGTCCAGAAAAGAGATGAGCTTCTCCGAAGGAAGGTTGTAATAGGAGGGACGTTCGGACCGTGGGGACTGAAAGGCTCTCGCCATTTTCCAAAGATGAGAGAGGGAGGTGGATCTAGAGAATGATGAACAGAATTTCTTCCACGCGTTTTTTTGCTTTTTTTGAGAATAAATCTGATCTTAGCATTGGCCTCCCTATAAGCTATGAAATTATCGAAGGAAGAGCAGAGCCGGAAGGCCCTGAACTTCAAAGAACTGTCTCTAAAAGCGACGGAACAATCGTTGTTCCACAATAGGGAAGAAGCGAGAAGATTAGGGTTTCTTTTAGAGAAGCGGATGGGAGGAGAAGAGGCCGACAACGCCGAGGTAATCGAGTCGATGAACCTGTTGTATTGAAGAACAGGATCTGCTTGTGAATGTATGTTGGGGACGGCGGAATCGACCCCAGTCTGAAATTTATCGCAATCAACTTTGGTTAGGGACCATTTGGAAGCATGGGGAACTCTGGAACAACTGGGATCAGGAGGAGGACGAAGATCACGAAAGGAAAGAAGAACATGGTCACTACCGAAGGTACCCTGCAAGGTTCTCCAATGACAGCTGAGACCAAAGTTGGGAGAAGTGAAGGAAATGTCAACCGAACTGCAAGTCTGCGCGCCTCTAAAGAACGTCGGAGAATGATCATTAAGAATAACGAAGCTATTGTTAGAGATGAAATTTTCAAGAACACGACCTTTACAGTTATAACCAACCGAGCCCCATAGAGGAGAGTGAGCGTTCCAGTCACCACCAAAAATAAAGGGAAAAGAAAGAAAATTGGACAATAATGTAAAAGGAAAATTGTGAAGATCAAAATGCGGAGGGACGTATGTTGAGATAATATGGACTGGTTGAGGATGAATATTAGGAACAGAGATATGCACCAGGTTTGGTGACCGAACGTCAGAAGGAAAACAAGCGGAGTGATCGCGAACGTGAAAATAAATATCATTCCTTATCAATATGGCGGCGCCGCCATATCCATCCGCACGATCAGAACGGATTAACTTAAATCCACGAATGGATATACTCATGGACTCAGTAAGCCAAGTTTCGGACAACAGAGCAATATGGATGAAGTAAGAGTCAAGAATCCCTTCCAAGGCCTGTTTGTTGGCTCTCAGGCTCCGACAATTCCATTGGAGAATATTTAACTTATGAGACATGAAAAGAATTCGTAGGATGAGACGAATGGCTGGACCAGAACGCCAACGCAAGAAGCAGAAGCCAATTGGCAAAGGCGAACCATGAAGCCAACAGGACTAGGGCAGAAACAAAACAAATAATGGAAAAATGAATCCGCAGCAATCCAGCAAAGAGTGTATGCAGGAAAGATATACCAAAGGTTAGAGGCCTTGACCTCGATCTTGGAAGTTACTGTCAGTTTGCACCACAAGATAATCCACAGTACAGCATGACGATCCTTATTTTCGGTTGCCAGTCGAAGACGTAGCAGAACGCATACGCGGTTGGTTAATAGAATCGCCGCCCAGAAAGGTAAATCGTTATAAATGCGATTAATAGCTACCATGGAGAAATTCTCCAAACGAGTGCTATTCCTGATGAGCTTATATTTCTGGTAACTTGTCCTATAAGCATAATCGAATGTGATTAGCTTTACAATGGCTATCCTCGAGAGGCTCTATTGTGCGAAGATGGGGTTAGGCCATCCCACAGCGGTTCTCCTGACCAAAGTGCCATAGCGGAGAAAAAGTGCGGAAGAAATATCTATAATACTGTGGGTTGCTCGATAACAGAACATAACAATAATCCAGAGGGATACAACAGGGAAGAAAGTAAAATAAGAATTAGCAGAAATGTAAGTTCCTAGAGAGAAATGCAGAAAGATATGTGACAAAGTTAGGAGAGGAAGCTATATTGTGAGAAGAAAGCAGATGTAAAATTGCTGCGGATAGGTTATTGACGGCGGATGGGGATGAACCTGACGCAATGATCGGTATCCGGTCCGAGGATGAGGACGGTAAGGCTATATTTAAGTTATCATAGGAGGAACTGTCGCTTGAGTTATGTTGAGCGAGAGCCCAGCCTCTGGAAGGGGATGGAATTTGATTGCAAGGGAGAGGAGGAAATTGAGGAAGAGATTTATGGGGCGCTTTCGTTTTGCTCTGTTTATTGAAAGCGGGGGACTTGAGGGGAAGTTGTGGATTAGGGACAGAAATATTGAGTGAAACACTGGCTTTAGGAGGATGGATAGCGGCTCGGTTGGCATATGAGAAAGCTTGTGTAGAATAAGAATTGCTTCTAATGACTGAAGCCTCCTGAAAGGAAACGTTTTCAAAGGACATTATTTTTTTGATGTCCTTTTGTTTAGTCCATTCCGGACAACTACGGTCATTGGAACAATGTGCGCCCTTGCAGTTTCGGCATAACGGGGGGTTATGAAGATCAATACATTCTGAGAGGGAATGTTTTTGGGAACAATGGGAACAAGCAACTGAGGAACTCCGGCAGTGTCTAGCAATATGTCCGAAAAGGAAACACTTAGCACACTGCATTGGAGGTTTAACACTCGGAGAAACAGGAAAACGAAGTTTAAAAATGGAAATGAAGTTAGGAAGGACGTTTTTGGAGAACTTAAGTTCAACCGAATTCGTTGGAACCTTCTTGCCTTCGGTAGTACGCAGGATTCTTCTGACTGAGATTACCGGGACATCAGGTGATTCTAGGCCCTCTAAAATGTCATTTTCAGAGAAGGAAGGATGAATACCTGAGATCACGCCTAACCTATATAATGAGGTAACA
Source organism: Icerya purchasi (assembly GCA_039619475.1). Lineage (NCBI taxonomy): Eukaryota > Metazoa > Arthropoda > Insecta > Hemiptera > Monophlebidae > Icerya > Icerya purchasi. The sequence continues at coordinate 31,692,931 of CM077116.1, read as the reverse complement.
GGGATAAATGCTTTAAGATTATGCTTAGTAAGAAAATTAAGATTTTGAAGGAAAGAGTTGGCTGCAGAAGAAGAAGAGAAAACGACAGCAACGCGATTTTTTCCTCGCGGAGTAATATCTGTAAAAGAAGAAGAAACGGAACTAAGAAGTTTGGCCAAAGCCAGGGGGTGGTAATTACCTATATTAGCATCAGCCGAGGTGTGCTCGACTATAACTGAATAAGGACCCGGGTGGTTTTGAGGATAAGTCTCAGAAGGATTAGGACTCCTATTGCTTTCGCTAATATTGGGATTATCTCCATCCTTATTGATGACGTTTGTTGAAATATTATTATTATTATTATTGGCGATATTGTTATTAGATTCGAAAATTTCATTAACGAGATCGCTACTCTTAGTGACAATGTTATTATTTAGAAGTGTATTCTGAGTAATGTTGACATTATTATTATTAACCCTATTTCCATTATGTTCATCGCTGCTAGAAGAACTGTTATTAGACTCGGAAGGGTTAGACTGCGACAATCGCAAGTCTTTTGAGAGCAGTGACGCCACAGGGGATAGTGGGCTCGACGGTTTACGTTTTGGAGGAGCATCAGCAACCTCCATTAAATTCAACGACAGATCCGTTTTAGAGGGCTTAAGCCCAGTAGAGGAGGCCGCTGTGCGGCCCCCCTTGGACACGCTCATCTACAGTAATATAGAAGAATTGGAGATACAAAACAAAAGAAAAAGGAGGAAAAAAAAAATAATCTACTAACTAAATAAATAATAGTAACGTAAAATAATAATGACCACTGGTCGAGTAAAATTACGCGGAGAAGAAATAAATCGAAATATAAACGGTACAGAGATAAGAGAAAAAGAACAATGAACGATCTCACCGAGTTATCTGGTATGATGAACGACGGAGTCACGTTGTGATTAAACTGATAACGTGAGAGAATCGAAGACAGCAATCAACGCACGAAAAACCGACTTTAACACTCGAAGAGCTTTAGTATAGCACTTAGTTCTCCATCTGATTATTACATGTCGGTTCGCCTATTTATTGACACTTAAGATTAACGGATTGCTGCTTTGTAACAGTGATAGGTAACAGGAATCTGTGGAGACAGCATAATACTGACTCAAAACAATCTAGCAAAATACTAGTTACCGTTCATGTTCCTCAAATTAAAACCTCAAAATCATAAAAGATAACAAACTGAACGCAAAGAAAATAATTTACGAACTGTAAGTGAACATCAAACAATAATTTTTTTAATACGTCAGTTAATAATATTTTCTGTTATTGCATTAGTATATTATTTTTAATAGTAGCAAATATCACTAGTAAAATCGCTGTCTACTAGGCGAATTAAACAGCCATTAGACTTGGCATTATGGTCGCTTACTTTCCTTACTTTATACCCTGACATTCATGCTAAAAAACGTAAATGTATATTTCGATGTCAAATTTATTGTGAAGTACTGAATGCGTATACAAAAAAAGGCACAGGAGTGAAGGGAAGGAGGGGAACATATAGCTTAAAAAGCTCTCATGAAATCAGAACTATGTTAATGTGATAAATAGTTTGTTCATGAAACACTCATGCTACAAAACGCAAATGTATAAATTCAGATAATTTATTGTCATATATATTCTAAAGTACTTAATGTTGTAAATACTTCCTCTCATCCCAGCCTGTCATTAGATCACCTAAGTAGTACTGGAATAAATAATTTGCGTTTAAACTGTCATTATGAATTCAATTATTTATTTTTTTCACATCAGACTGGACCAAATTTGTAAAATGTGAGGATCAAATGAACTAATTGCTAGAACAGTATCACATACATTACATAAATAAACGTTCTTCCTAATTTATTTATAGTATATATGTTAATAAAAAAGACATTTTAAAAGTAATGCAGGGTCCAGTCTATTTTTTAATAGAACTAAATAAAATTTTTGAATAATTTCACCGAGTAATAAGCGAATTTCTTAAAAATTGTAATTTGCTTCGTACAAGAACTATAAATAAAATGCGATGCCACTAATCTATTGTTAAAAACATAAAATAAATAAAAAAAATTTGGGGATGCACACTGATATATAATGAATTAAGTGTATATACAATATTTTATATATGTGTGTGTGTGTACAACTAAATTATTTTGAGTATAGTGAATTCATTGCTGTATGCGTGCAAAAACGATTATGCCTACACAAAAATTAAACTAAGTGCTAATTATACTTTTATATAAGTATATAGCTATGTTTTTTTGTGTTAAAATTCAATTAATTCTCAAATTGGGGTTATATAAACTGGAAAAGTTCCACATCATTAAAAAAAATAAGTTAAAGGGCAATTACGAACAACAAAAATAAAAGAAAACATTCAAAATACTTTTTATAATTCTTCTAGTTCACTGATCAATCATTTGCCATAAGATGCACATATACATAAAGTAAATCCGCAATAACGGAGAAACGAGAAACATTTGAAATCCTTTCTCTCATCAGTGCATTGGTCCTAAAGTCACTGATTCATTTTTCAATGGAAAACCTTTATTACAACGACACGGCGCTTAAAAAAAATGTCACCATATCGTAAATTGATTTCATCGTAGTAACGAAAAATTCATGACCCAGCACAAATTCATGAGTATATGATATGCCGAATCTCCAACTTGTAACCAATAAAATTGTGTACACCGTTTTTTGAGTTCTCAATGACTTATCGTGCCAAGCCGTTTGATAGAGTGCAGTGCCAAACCGTTCATTCATATCATACAGTCGTTGGCCACAGCGTCCAAGATAGAACATTGTCGCGCCTTCGTAAATCAGATTTATTGTGAAGTTAAACAATATGGTAGGTATTTTATAATAGAGTATTATGTAATGGTAATACTGAATCGAAACTACATAACTCGAGGCATACGCTATTAGTAAAATCCAACTAAAAGCATCTTCGAAATCTTTAGTAAATTGTGCCAAAGCTCTGTAATGCTGATAACACTGCATAATCAAATCGTAATAAACCACATCGCGTGCTTCCACCCACCTGTCGTACTCCAAATAGTATCGTTCAATATCCTCACATATTAAAGTTGGACCCGGTTCCAAATGCTGAGTTCTGGATTTCACTAAAATATCGATTTGTTCCAAAGCAGTTATCAGGTCCTCCAACTCGGAATGAATAATTTCGCCGAAGTAATAGAAGAAACATTTACTGTACATCGAGCAGAATAACTGAGGAACTGTAATAGCAACCACTAGAATGTAAGTGACATAAAAACGAAATAACGTATTGATCTCAAACGGGAAAAAAAATTTGGTTGGAATAAAATTTTTATATGATGTCACATTGTCGTGTTGATAATAAAAATATATCAGGTTCCACAAAAGTATCGATAGAACTAAAATAGTTAACGATAATATTATAATGATAAAATTACGCTGTATTCCTGCTTGTTGAATACGATTCCGAGATTTTCGGATTTCTTCCAATTCACTATCGGCATAAGAATAAATTTTATCGGATGTATCTGTCATTCGCATTATCTGGTGCCTGTTCTTTCGTAACCAAATGTGATCCAAATTATGGGAGAAATTTATTGAACCGAGTATGCAATACATAAGAAAGCTAAAAGTAGTAAACATTTAAATGTCCGTATAGATTATCAATAAAAAGCAAACAATGTTTCCAATTAAAAGAAAAGCGAACTGTTTTTTTCTCGGCTTTAGATGACACATACATAGAGTCAAAGCGATATTTCGAGTTCGGATGAAGATGTTGTTACGGTTCAGTTGATTTTTAAAATTTCTAAGCGAACTGGAAATAGCTGACATACTCCTAGTTAGAAAATTCATCTTAACGCGAACACTTCGATCAACAACTGACACGAACTATGTGGAATACCATTGATTATGGTCAGTTTTGGAAATATGATAAATATTTGAAGTTGTGGATAATTAAGCGGCTGTTCGCTGGCTCAATTTCAAATAAATATTTTCATTTATCAATAATTCACACTAATATGCACGTCAATTTCTACTCTGGCGAAGGTTGTAATTTGTAGCCGAAAAGTATTAGGTGACTGTGTGATATTGCTTCATTTGAGTTTATTGGTTAACAGAAGTGGCCACTTTTTATTTATTTAGTATTTTCGCTCGCCGGTATTATTCACATTGTCTTGACGGCTACGGGTAGAGATTTTCATTTTAAAATTTAACGTTTGTGATATTTACTGTGATCCTTAATCTATTAGCTTCGAAACACGTTAATGTTTCTAATTTTAAATGCATTATTGTTTTATAAAAAATGTATATGAATGATAAAAGAACAAGAATGATCGAAGAAAGTGTGAACCACTGTTGCCCATGATTTAGGCAAAATAAACGTATATATAAGTAGGCAAAGACAAAACAGTTTGGTATCTTTTCTCCTCAGTTTATTAATCGATTTTCTTTTTTTATCTTTTTTTTATTTAGTACCTATTGATGATCTTTAGTGTTTTCAACATAAAAATTTCCGAAACGGTAATTTTTTATTATTATAGCCTTTTATTTAACTCGCTTTGTTAGTCTGTCTGTCTGTGGGGAATCTTGCGAACGATTTTTCATCTACTTACCGATGAATTAAAAAAGTACCCTTTTGTAGAAATTCTTGTTATAGATACCAATATAATATAATGTAACATCCGGGTTTCCAACTTCAAAATTAGACTCTCGGGTCGCCGAAAGCTCGAAATTTTGGAAAAAAATATTTTTTTTTTCTGGCATGAGATATATTATTGTAAAATTTGTCGAAAACGAAACCATATTTTATTTTTTTAATGAAACTTTTGAAATTTACGAAAAATTCAAAAGAGCGCAAGATCTAATATGCAGCTCCCTCTTTACAGCGCGAGTCTTATAGCTAAAAATTGTGAACAAGGTTGAAAATATGCACATGCACGTATATTTTGTTGGTTTGGAACATTTAGGTTTGCAGCTTTAAAATTAGCTTCTTGGGGCTTCGAAAGCTCGAACTTTTGGAAAAATAATATTTTTTTTCTGGCCCTGTGATATACTGTTGGAAAGAGCGCTATTTGCCGGGAGCAAACTCGTATTTCATTTTCTTAACGAAACATTGGAAGTTTACCGAAAGTTTAAAAAAGCACAAAAAATGACGTATAGCCCCCGCTCGTGGCTTAGCTTTATAGCTGAAAATTTTGAACAAGGTTAAAAAAATGCGCATTTTTGTGTATTTTTTTACTTTGGAACATTTGGGTTTCCAACTTTCCCTCTCCACAAATTGTTCCTATTATTTGTTCCTTTCTCCTAACAATATCTGATCGTATCAGGATATAAGTGATTCCTTCCTATTCTAATTGTTTCTGGGTAAAGGTCCCTGGTTGACAAGCCCAAAAAAAAAAAAAAAAAAAAAAACTTTAAAACCGTACCCTTGGGGCGCTGATAGGTCGAAAGTTTCAATTTTTTTTTTTTTTTTCGGTCATGTGATATATTAATGGAAAGATCGCTATTGGTCAAACATTGTGTTTCACGGGCTGAGGATTCCGTTATTATTGTATGAAAAACAAAAAACAATATAATTGAAAGAATGCGATCCATTATTTATTAAAAATTTCTGTAGATGTCCTATAATCAAGATATTGAACAAAATAAAGCAAAATAAAATACAATTCTAAATTTATTGTTTTTTATTGAAATACATCAAAATGTCCAGACTAAAGATAAAAAAAACTTTTTAAAAATAGCCTTTTATTTATGCACTAAAAAGAACAAAATAACTTTATTAGTGTGCGACTACCAGATACGCATCTTAACATTAAAATCGTAAACTACATAATATTCTGAAAAATAAAAGCGTTTTTTTTTTCTTCCGCGCTGTGTACAGCAGCTAGGTTAGGAGGGCGCAGTTTATTATATTTTATAAAATAGGTTTACTGGTTTGAAAAGATTGAGAAGGTATGCGACGGATGGCGAATTGTGCGATAGGATTGACAAAGGAGAATATTGCGGAGGGAAGCTAGAGCATAGGTTAAGGATTTTTGGATATTCCGTTAGAAGTAGTGGATGGTGATAGTAACTTCACATCTGTCACATATTGGTGGAGCAAGCTTCTGAAATATATATGCATGTGTCAGAGTTTTTTTTTTCTTTTTATGGATACGCTAATGAAGAGCAACAGCCCAGCCAACCAAGGAATCTAAGTAATAGCTCAAAAGGAGCATAACATATTTGATTTTAATTTGGTGCGAGATTGATTGAATGAAAGAAGCTAGAATAGGAACAACTGATAAGGAAGGCAATGAGAGAATATAGGAGTCATTGTATGGAATAGGAAGACCAAGATCGAAAAGCTGAGAATAGAAGAGAGAACGTTCTGAAGAAAGTGAGGAACATTCGAAGAAGATATGGTTGACATCACATAGAAAAATGTAATTGAAGAGGGCAACGCGGAGAAGAGAAGATGGAAAAAAGGATGGAACAGCCGATACGTAGGCGGCACAGCACCACTTGATCCTTTCGACTTTTTGGCTGAAATTTCCAATCGCGAACTGATGGTTTGACTGCATGTAGGTGTGATGGATTTTGTTTCTCCGCCCATTTTTTCTGGCATAATTTCCAAAAAAAAGGTTTTTACTCGCTTCTTTGATATCACAGGGTTGCATCTGAATTCGTGGAACCGCAAGTATTTTTGATGCCTCTTTGGTGGTATGGTCAGCCATAAGGTTTCGTGGTATCTTTGCGCGACCAGGAACCCATAGAAAGGTTACCCTCGATGGTGAATTATGAAGGATTATACTTGTGGAGTTAGCTATCGGATGGTTTGATTTTTGTTGAATGTTCCGTAAGGTTACCGATGAGTCCGTGGCAATTATTATTGTATGTTGGTTTGATTTAACCGAAGAATAGCGGCGGAAGCGAAAATCTGAGAATAACGTTTTGACCAACTACGACTATGCAGCCGGCAAATTTTGCTGCTCTTGTGTCATCTGAGTAATATAATCTACTTTTGTGCGGAGAAAGTAGTTAATGAACTATGAAGAAGTGAGAATGCTTGTTTGGCAGCTGAAAATAGTCAAATGAGGCGAGGTTCGCTGTCCATGGTGGAAGGATTTTTGCAGGTTTATTACCTACGTTGAGGAAGTCTTGGATCTTGATAATTCAGTGTGAAGAAATTCTGATGAGTAGGGTAAGTTCCTTTTTACTGGAGATCCTAAGAGTCTGGTTTCTGAAGGACTCCGGATTTATCGTATGACATTGTTTGCTGCTGAGAGAGTCGGATTTGCAACGGTTCGTAGCAGCAGGTTCACTGTAAGATAATCGCGTCGAAGCGATGGGGGCCAATCTGAAGATTCGCATTAGAGGCTAGATATTGGGGATGTTCTGAGCGCGCCTGTAATTAAGCGAAGAAAAGCGTTATGGATGTCATCCAATTTGAAAAGGTCGGTCTTGGCTGCTATGGAAAACAGGGGGGCTCCATAGTCGCATTTCGAGCGGATCTGCAAGTAGTAGATCATCATTAATGAAGAACGGTGGGCTACATACGATGTGTGCGATAGTTTTTTTTAGCAGATTTAGGTTTGTTGTAATTATATGCTTTCTCCAAAGTTAATTTATTGTCGAAAATATGTCCCAAATAACGGGCACAAGATAAAGTTTGAATGGGTGAAGTGTTTAGTAAGAGACGTATGTTATTGTTGTAGGATCTGGTTCGGAAGAAATGCACTGCTTTTGTTTTTTCCGGGGAAAACTGCTAGTCCCTGTTTTGAGTTCTTGTTGTGATTTTGTTGATCGTCTCTTGCATGATGTGTTCCCCTTGTTCTACGTTGGAACATGCAGGAAACACTACCAAGTCATCTGTGAAAAGATCGGCTTTTACCGGAGATTGAATGTCTTTGATAATGTCATTAATAGCTACACTGAAGAGAGTCGGATTGAGGACCGAGCCTTCGGAACTCGATTTTGCAGGTGATTTGCTTCTGATAATCTGCCTTCCACTTTGACCTTAAAAAAAACTAACTGATAAGAAGTTTGCTATAAAAAAGGGTAGTCAACCCCGAAAGCCCCAACCGTAGACGGTGGTCAGTATTTTTTGATGTGATGTAGTGTCGAACATCTTACATAAATCAAGAAAGACCGCCAATAGATGATGTTGGTTGTTAAACGCTTGTAGTATTGATTCTTGTAGATAGAGGGCGTGATCTATTGTTGCTTGGCTTTTGCAGAAGCTACACTGGTATCTGGATAACCGGTTTTGTGATTCCAGTTTCCACGTTAGTTTACTGTTAACTATTCTCTCCAATACTTTTGCGAGCACTGATGTTAGTGAGATCGGTCTGTAGCTCTCTATTTGATGTGGATTTTTGTTAGGTTTTCTGATTAGCAACTAGGCACTATGTATACCAAATACAAACATCGTAGACTTAAGCATAATGTATTAGTCTGAATTGTATGACGTTAGTACTAGTTTTATTAAATTTTAGTTTATTTTTAATTAATTTTGTTTGATAATCATTTTATTAATATCTACGTAATGTGGCGTTAGAAGTCCTCCTTTCCTCAGCAGGTGTTTGATTCTTTATCCCACTAAGTTAAACGTTGCATATCATGCCGTATTCATATTCATTCATTTATTTATGTGGTAAGACCCGCATCGGTACACATATTTGTAATTTTTTATGAGTGTAACGTTATTATTTATGCAAATAAATATTTTTCCTTATTATTATTCTTCAAACGAAGCAGAGATAATCAGAATGGGATGAACGTACAAACGAAAAGCCCAAGTTAATTTATATATCGGCAAAATGATGTTGCTTCCCATCCACTGTTTATCAACTTGGAGAATTTCTTTTAATTAAGGATTGGAACAAATAGTGCATTTGCTTTGTTTTAATTTCATAAATTTAATTAAACAAGTAAACATCCGTTTTTTATAACGTCGACAGCGAGACGTGAATTTTGGTGTAATGTAACAGGCAGTAAGATGTGTAACCCTATAAATTGATATTGCGGCTAAATCTAAATAAATAATTAACATTTAACATACAAAAAACACGTATACATGCAAGTTTCATGCTTACATTCACGAGTATATGCATTAATAATACACACCTGAATCGGGAAATCTGGGAGTAAGAGTTTGTAATGCTAAAAGTAAAAATTACAAGAAACGAATTTATTTTATTTTATTATTAACGAGGTACATATTGCCAGGGAGGGGGCTATCACCTCGGATGAGGTTATTTACATTATTTTAAGGTTTGTAATATTTATAAATTTAATTAGTCTGTATAAGTTATTTATGTTTAAATTCGCGGAGTGATCGTCTGTAAGTGTGGATTGTTGGCGTTCGGCACTGTAGATGGGGCATTCAGTGATGATGTGTTTGACTGTGATCTGGCAATTGCATTGAGTGCAGGCGGGAGGCTCCTGGGGAGGCAGGCGTAGTTCGGAAGGTTCGTAGAGCTATACGGAGGTCCGAATTTTGGATCGTGTCAAGACTTTGGAGCAGGCCTTTGGAAGCGGATGAGTAGACGATGCAGCCGTAGTCAAGTTTTGTTCGGATTCGACTTTTGTATACTTTTAGTAATGTGGAACAGCTGGGTCCGAATTTCTTGTTGTTCAGCATCTTCAGTATGTTCAGTGCAGAAAGGCTTCGGTTTTTCAAGGATAGGATGTGGTTTTTCCACCGAAGTTTTTTATTAAAGATTAATCCGAGAAAACGAGCTTCTTCCGAAAACTTTAGTTGTTGGTCGTTGAGTGTTAAACTTACGGGTCGGTGTCTGCGTTTTCTTGTGAAGATGACGCCTTTCGTTTTTTTCACAGAGAATTTGAGTCCCGTGCGCTCACTCCAGTTAGCTAGATTGTCCAAGCATGCTTGGAGAAGGCTTTCTGCGAACTGTAGGTTTGTAGTTTTAACAGTTACGTTTAAGTCGTTAGCGAAAAGTCTGTGGTTAATAGGAAGTGGAATGATTGCGGAGATAGTGTTTATCATAATTAGGAAGCAGTAGAGTGTTAAAAATAATAGTATAATGGTAATAAGAAGTTCAGTGATAACGCGTTCAACATCAGCAATTACGTCGAAACATTAAACAAGCCAAGTAAGATTGTTATCTATTATTACATAATAAATCGAGAAGCATATTAAACAATGCCAAAAGAAAAAGCAAAACCGGTAACCATTATTACCACAAAAGAAGCAAAAAGGCAGCATAGTAGTTACAGTACCAGTAGCGCTGAACCAATCAAAAAAAAGACGACCAAACACAAAAGTTACCAGAAAGAGGAGGAAGAAGATGATTCGGACATACAAGAGTATGATGTACGAGAGTTAAAAAGAGACATGCTCGACATAAAAAAATTCCTGCAGTACATTTCCGATAAAAACGACGATATCGTACAAACCAACGATTCATTAATAGCAGAGGTAAAAGCTCTAAGGGAACAAGTAAGTTCACTAGCCGCGGAATTAAAAAAGAAGGATCAGGAAATCGCATCGCTGAGAGACACGGTGAACGAATTAGAACAGTACGGTAGGAGGGACAACATAGAGTTCCACGGAGAAACAGAGAGGCCAAACGAGAACATTCCAGAAATTATAATAAAAATAGCAAAGAAGTTAGATGTAGAAATTAAAAGAGAGGAAATTGCAGTATGTCACAGAATACTAAGTAAAAATCAGAAATTACCAAAGCCGATAATCGTAAAAACAACAAGGCGAGCAGTAGAAATGTTAATGGAAAGTAGACGAAAGGAGAAAGTTTACGATAAAGAAATAACGGGAAACGAAGCCAGTCCGCTGCAGATTTATATAAATGAAAATCTATCGAAATATTATAAACAACTACTCTGGCAGGCCAAGCAAAAGGCTAGAGAAAAGGGATATGCATACGTATGGGCAAAAAGAGGAAAGATATTTGTTCGCAAGAGACAGAACGATCCGATAACGCAAATAAAAAATGAAGAAGATGTAAATAAATTATCATAATGTAATAGTAACAATAACTAAATAAAAAAAAAACAAAAAAAAAACGTTATTTATAAGTAGATAAACGAAAAATGTGCGTAACGGTGGGATGTGTGATACAAGCTGTATGGGATAAAGTGTGTAAGAAACGATTATTAAGTAAATGTATGTATATATCAGTGCGAGCGTGTAAGCGAATGGAAACTGCGGGTGAGAGAGTGAAAGAACACGGGAAAAGTCGGTGTTTATGTAATATATTCGCATTATTTGTAATTCGTTGTACTCGACTAAAAGAATATGGTTCGATATATGTGGGTGTGAGTGTGTACTATAACTGCAAACAAGGAAGTGCATATACAATGCTCGAATGCGACAGCATGGAATTTACTTTCAAGTGTGTCGTAGTACATCTACAAGTGGTGTTGGTGGTATGTCTGTGTGTATGCGTCGTTATACGTAGCCGGCTGAGTAGGAATGATGAGGTGTATCTACTGGCGGAGTGGTCTGAAAGGGTAGGAGTAAATCGCGGTTCGGAAACTGTAGGTAGAAATTGGTATGTGGAGAGGAAAGACGTGTGCGGAGCGAATCTCGATGTTGCATTTGGAGATAATGATACAAGTGGTGTTAGTGTGTGGCATCTGTTGGACTCCGGCCGCGAAAAAGGAGGAGATGCAATGAATCGGAATGAGGTGGTAGTAGTAGTGATCGAATTTGAGAGCGAAGTGTCAGCTAATCGTGAGTATGCACAAACTGATTTGTGCAAATACAAAGCCGGATACGTATTGGTAATTATAAGGTTCTGCGGGCGGTGGCGGCAAAACCGTTCTTATTCGATAAATCTTATCTTTTCTTTTGTTACAGATCGAGCGCAATTACGATACTTTAGTATACTTCACTTCTTATTCAAGCTTTTCGTGTGTGTTATCGGTTAAGTCGGCGTGTGCGCGAGTAAATGCTGTACATGTAAAGACACATGCAAACTGTGATAAGATATTCTGCCTCGCAGCGTATAGTACTGATAAGAATAAGGATACATGTTTAGTTCGCGGAGTATAGCGTGTTTGAAAGAGGCAGAGTGATACGTGTGTGCTTTATTTTTTTTTTTTTTTTCTTTGGACTCGCTGACAAAGAGCATTGACCCATGTTCGACAAGAAAGGAAAGTATTGCTGAATTAATTATTCAATTATTCAGATTCGTACGCGGTCAGATATCGCATCAATGAAGGATACAAGGGGAGCGACAACAGTTAACGAAGGAAAGGAGAGAACAGATGCAGCACTATAGGGAGCAAGAATATTAAGTCTCAGAAGTTGAGAGTAAAGAAGGAAACGTTCAGACGACAGTGTGGAGCATTCGAAAAGTATGTGGTTAGAATTACATTCATGGGCATCATTTGGAGGATGTAGCGGACAGTAAGGAGAGTCTGAAAGTGAAACTCGATAGCGAGATGAAGGAAGCAAACTATGATCGAAACGCAATCGACATAAAGAGGAAATAAAATAGCGCTGCAAAGACGGAAATTCATGGAACCAAGGATTAGCTGGAATATATGGCTGAATAGAAAGATAAAGGGAAAATTGGTTAAAAAAGGAGGAAGGATATGAGTCTGACCAAAACCTATAATGGAATTTTTTAGATAATGCAAGTAAATTATTAGCAGTGAACTTATTAATGGGGAGTCCATTAACAGCTGCACCACGAGACAACTGATCAACTCTTTCGTTTCCTTCTATACCAACATGGCCTGGAATCCAAAGGAACTCGATCTGAATGTGGTAAGTTTGGAAGAGGTTATGGATAATCGAGCGAATACGAAGAATGATTGGATCACAAGAAGGATGAGGAAAAACAGATGAGATAGTTTGTAAAACACTTTTAGCATCAGAGATAATTAGGAATTTATTATTGTCTCGTATTAAGGATATGTAAAGAATGGCTCTTAATATCGCAACCGATTCTGCAAAGAAAATAGAGCAAGTTGGAGGAAGTTTATAACTTTCAAAGTAGTTGTGAACAGCATATAGGAAGGATGCTCCAACGCCGTGAGGACCCTTCGATCCATCAGTATAAAGAAGAGAATGAAAAGGAAATAGAGAGTTAATAGTGTTAAGGAAATCTTGATTAGGTTGTGGAAGGGATTTAGAGTAAGTGGACAACAAAGATAGATTAGGAGGAAAGAGAAAGTCTGTAAAATGAAAGGAAAAGTAAGGAAGTTTATTATGTATTATAATTTGTGGAAGAAATTTAACAAGTCGATTTGAGATATGAGAAAGAAGGGGAATTTTTTTGGAAGTGAATCGCCAATTCTGAAGTAGGGTGGAGTAGGATGAAATAAGTTTTGAGGAAGAAACTGGAAGCCGTTTTAAAAGAAAGCGATATCCCAAGTGAGATCTACGGATTGGTAAAGGGAGAACATTGCATTCAGCATGTATTGCAGGAATGGGAGTTGATTTAAGGGCTCCTAGACATAAACGAAGGAAGCAATTCTGGACCCGATCCAGTTTACAAAGGAGAGATCTGGAGGAGTTACCATAGATAAACGAACAATAGTCTAGTTTGGAACGTACTATAGATTTATAAAGGATAATTAAGGTACTAGGATCTCCTCCCCACCTTGTTGATGAAATAGATTTAAAGAGATTTAGTCTTTTATTTACCGACATATGAAGATAGTTAATATGCTCGAGAAAGGAGAGATGACTATTTAGGAACAGACCAAGGTAACAAAAATTTTTAACTAAGGGAATAGGAATGTTATTTACTGAAGGGTTTATTAAGGAAGGATTAAAAGGTCGATAAGTAAAATTAATACAAGCGGATTTAGACGGTGAAATAAAAAGGTGTAGATCTGAGAGTGAATCATTTAATAATGACAAGGAATTATTCATTTCTTCGTTTGCAGAGCTAAGATCGTGAGAAGTGGAATATAGAAGGATGTCATCAGCAAAGAAAAGGGAAGACGACCCTATCGGGAGGGAGGCTATATTAAGAATATATATATTGAAAAGCGCAGGACTTAAACAGGAGCCCTGTGGAAGACCATTGTATACAGTTCTGGAAGTAGAGTCAGGAGGTGTAGAAAGATGAATCGCACGATTCTGGAACAACCTAATAACAATTGAAATAAATTGAGATGGAAGATTAATAGAAAGCATTTTATTTTGTAAGGTAGGAAGATGAACATTATTAAAAGCATTGGAAATGTCAAGAAATGCGGCTAAAGTATAATTTTTATTTAAGAATGAATTATAAATGTCCGAAATAAAGAGACTAATGCAATCGGAGGGACCAAGGCCAGGTCGGAAACCGAACATGTTACTAATAAGTAAATTATTACTTTCCAGCCACCAAATAAGACGTCTATTTAGGATACTTTCGAAAATTTTCCTTAGACACGGAGCAAGGGATATTGGACGGAAGGAAGAAGGATCTTTTTTAGGGACTGGAATAATCACAAAGGAGTTCCAAGAGGGAGGAAGAGAGCCAGTGGATAAAATAGAATTAAAAATATTAAGAAGAATTTGAAGAGATTGGTTGGACATATTTTTTAGAACTCGATAAGGTATACCGTCTAACCCTGGGGAAGTATCATTGGCATTGTTTAATGTATAACGCAGTTCATTAATGTTGAAGGGTAAGGTGAGGAAATGAGGAGAGGAGTCGTTGGAAAATGAAGGAGGGAAAAGTTCTTCCGAGCTGGGTACATACGAAGGAGAAATCGAGTCTAAAAAAGGAATCAACTTTTGCAATGGAACATTGGAAGATATAGGATTATGAGAACGGGAGACTTTAAAAGCTCTAGCCATCCTCCAAATTTGAGAAAAGGGAGTATTACGGGAGAAAGAGGAACACAATTTTTTCCAGGAATCTTTTTTGGCTGATTTGAAAACAAATCTAGCCTTCGCATTCATTTGTTTATAGATTAGAAGATTGGAAGTCGAAGGACAAGCTCGGAAGGTTTTGAAGGCAGATATGCTGACATCATAAGCGGCTTTGCATTCATTATTCCACCATATAGATGAAGCAGTGAGGTGCTTAGGATTTTTAGGAAATTTGATTAGTGGAGAGGAGGAGGACAAACTTGAATTGATTAACTGTGTGAATGAGTTATACGACTGAACAGGATCTATATTTGTAGGAATACAAGAAAGAGATGAGTCCAGTGTGTTTCGAAATTTTAGCCAGTTGGTTTTGTTAAGATTCCAACGACAAGCTTGAAGGGGTTTATGGGATAAAGGTAAAGGAAAATTATTGAGGGATAAAAGTATAAGAATGATAAATAAAATAAAATAATATATATATTTAAAAAAAAAAAAAAAAAAAAAATGGAAAACGTGAACTTAAAAATTGTATATATAAATGTAAGATCATTGAGGAAAAATTGGAATGAAATAGAATTACGATGTGCCAGAAGAGAAATAGACATACTAATACTAGGGGAAGTAAATATAAAACAAAACGAAGTAAATTTATACGAAATGGAAGGATATGAGAAAATACACAATTTATCAGAAAAGAAGATAAAGCATGGGATAATAATTTATATAAAAAAAAGAATAAGTGCAAAAGAAGTAGCAAAAGGCATGAATACTGCAGAAAGCATAATAATAGAAATAGAGGTAGACGGAAGCAAAATATCTATATGGACAATATATAGATCACCGTCATATAACGTAAAGGAATACTTAAAAGAGATACTACAAACTGACGAAAATTATTTTCAGAATAAAACAACTGTATACATAGGAGATATAAATATAAATACAGAAGTGCAAAATAGAATAGCAAATGAGTATGAGAATATTATGGCCGGTATGGGATATGAAACCCAGATGGAGGGGTATACTAGAGAGGAGTGGAAGGGAGACGTATTTACGCAAACTAAAATCGACCACATTTACACGAAAAAAAATAAAAAAAAATATAAAATTCAAACATACTAATATTGGAGAAAAAGTAGCGGATCATAATATGATACAGTGTGAAGTTCTACTAGGCACTGATATTGCAAAGGAAAGTGAACGACTGGAAAACAATAATGCATTGATAGAGGGTAAGCTAGCAAATAAACTATTGCAAGTAAGCTGGAATGATAAAAAAACAAAGGGAGCGGAAGACATATACGAAGACATAAAAGGAAAATTCGAAGAGCTCTACGAACAATGCGCGGATAGGAAAAACGAAAAAAAAAGCAGAAAACGAAAAGGGATAAAAAATTGGATGACCAAAGAAATATTAGAAAGGATAGAACTAAGAGACAAAGTGTACTCAAAATATAAGAAAAACCCGAAAAATGAGAAAATGAGGAAAGACTATCAAATTTTAAGAAACAAAGTGAACAAAGAAATAAGGATGCAAAAAGAAAAATTTATACAGCACGGATTTCAGCTAGTAAATGGGGACATAAGGAAAACTTGGATGAACATAAATAGGCTGATAGGAAAAGGGAAACCATTACAGGTAGATCAAATAATAAGGAAATACATAGGTAGAAATAAAAGCGTGAAGGAGATTGCAAACACATTTAACCAAACTTTTAAAGAAGAAGTTGAAAAAATTGAGCATAAATGTGATAAAGATCTACTGAGAAAGGTAAAAGAGAAGATAAACGTAAATATGTATATCCCAAAGGGAAATGTAGAAGAAATTAAAAAAATAATTGAGCAACTCAACCCGCAAAAGGCAAGTGGCATAGACAAAATCAGAATAAAAGATTTAAGAAAAGTGAAAGATGGTGTAGCAAGTAAAATCACAGAATTAATAAATGATACGATTGAGACAGCAACTATTCCAGAAAAAATGAAAACGTTGATAGTGAGACCAATCTATAAAAAAGGAGAACACACAGATTACAAAAACTATCGGCCCATAGCGATAATAAATGCGATCATGAAAATTTTGGAAAAATATATAAATAAGCAATTAGTAAAATATATAGAAGAAAATGAGATTATAGATAAACAACAATATGGGTTCCAGAAAAACAAATCAACCTCCAAAGCACTTGGAGATTTCGCAGAGAAAATTAGGGAAAACTTTGAAGCAGGAAATAAAGTCTTAGTGACATATATAGACCTGACAAAAGCATTTGACACAGTAAACCACCAGAAGCTTCTAGGAAAACTAGAGGATATTGGGATAACTGGTAAGGTAAAGGAATGGTTTAAAAACTATTTACAAAACAGGAAAACAGTAGTTGGGATATTAGGGGAACAAAGTGAAGAAATAGTAGGAAACAAAGGGGTGCCTCAAGGCGGCATTTTGTCGCCGCTGCTGTTTATAATATACATAAACGGGTTGCAGAATTTATTAAAGCAGTGCGAGTTATTTGCTTTTGCGGATGACCTCGCCATAATGGCAGCGCATAAAGATGCCAAGGTATTAGAAACGCAAATGCAGCAGGATTTGGTAACAATAAGTAGATGGGCGCATGACAATGACTTAAGAATTAATATAACTAAGACCAAAATGATGCTGTTGACGCCAAAGAAAACAAAAGAAAGTTTTGAGCCGAAAGTTACAATGCACTCAAATGAATGTGTTCATGATATAGAAAGCAAAGAGGAATGCCAAAGGATAAATTGTGAGGAAATTGAAAGAGTGCAAAGTTACAAGTACTTAGGAGTCATAATAGATGATCATTTAAGATGGGATAAACATACAGATTATGTAGCAAAAAAGGTAAGGGGAGTAATACCATCATTGTATACATTGAAGAAATATGTAAGTAATAAAACATTAAAGATGATATATTATGCCCTGGTTGAATCGCACTTAAGATATGGAGTACAAGCATGGGGAATAGCCGGGAAAACGTATATAGGCAAAGTAAACAAGATACAAACGAAATGTATAAGATTAATATCAAAAAAAAAAAAAACTATGTAAATTCAGAAGAGACTTTAAAAATAGAAAACTTATTAAGCGTAAGAGGGTTGTACTTAAGTATAAAATTCTGGGAACACTTAAAAATAGACAGTAGAGCAAAGATAGAAAAACGAATAGAGATAACTACAGAATTAAGAAATAGACCCAGATATGAACTCCCGAGAGTCAGAACAAAATATGGAGAGCAAACGGATAAATATGTGTTGGCGCAAATGCTAAATAAAATGCCGGAAGAAATAATAAAGGAAAAAATGGAGAGGAAGCTGAAAGAGGGTGTTAGAAAGTGGTTACAAATGGAAAAGAATATAAACAAAATAATAAAATAAACGAAAGGGAAAATTAAATAAAGGAAACTATGTGTAAATGAAGTGGATGGATGGTTAAAAGTGATGGATGATTGAGCGCTTATATACCTTAAAAACCTAGAATAAGATAAATAATAAGAACTCCGTCGACAAGCGCAAGCTTGACGGACGTAAATATAAGATTATAAAATGTTAAAATTTAAATATACGTTTTTTTTTTAAAAAAAAAAAAAAAAAAAAAAAAAAAGGAAACTGCCTCGAGGGACTCCGTTTTTTTGGTAGTGTTCATTTGAGAAAGTATTTCCTACTCTGACCATAAATGTACGATTATTGAAGAAGTTATTGATAAATCTCGCCAGACGCCCTCTGATTCCAAAACTCGTGAGTTCTTTCAGAATTCCGAATCGCCAGGTGGTGTCGTACACCTTATCTATATCGAAGAAGATGACTACTAGGTATTCATTGTGTTTGAACGACTGCAGGATTTCGTTTTGCAGTCCCAGTAGGTGGTCGGTAGTGCTTCGTTGCTTTCTGAATCCACATTGGTTTTTTGATAGGATTTTTTGTTTATCGAGATACCAGGTCAGTCTGTTGGCAACTTTTTTTTCCAGTAGTTTGCACATGACACAGTTAAGAGAAATGGGTCGATATGATGTTGGTAGGAAGCGGTCCTTTCTTGGTTTCAAGGTAGGTATAATGATGGTCTTGCTCCAGATCTTGGGGAATGTGCCTTCTTTCCATATTAAGTTGAATATACTCGGCAGTTCTGTTCTAAGAAACGAATTAAACATACAGCGTTCGTATATATATGTAGATTACGTTCTAGTATGATATTCATTAAAATTGAGTAACCTCGCTTTTTATGTTTCAGGTGATCTGGTTATACCGCCTAGCCCAGATATATAAATAGTATTTCTATTTTTTAGAATTGAAATTAAACAATAATGCTGATTTATGTAAACTAATTATGTTCCCCACTGCATAAAGGAGTCTGTGACATAAAAGCAACCGGTTAATTGCATTCATCATTTATTAACGTATTACAACGTTTAGTTAGTTACCACAAAACATAAACTTGCTTTGCAAAATAAATTATAATTAAATTGCATTATGGGATATTTTATGGCATACTTCCTCTTACCCCATACTTCTGTTAAATCACCTCCGTAGTGCTGGAATAAATCATTGTATCCTAAATATTCAGTTTTTTTAATATTTGTTTTTTAACAGTTATTAATTAAATTATTCATTTTATCAGTGCCATATATTTGGATTAAGTAGAATGTGAGGATAATGTATACTAGTTACTAAGGTCAATGTTCACAGATTAATGTTCTTCTTAGTACATATAAGTCTAGTATATATCAAAACAATTATTTTTAAAAAAATACAACGGACCCAATTTGTTTCCTAGTGTAAATAAATGAATTTGATGAATAATTTCAGTCATTGCTACATTAATTATTACAGTAGACTTTAATTATTCTATAAATGCAACTGAAACCAAATACAAATATATCCTCAAAATGCACAGCTAAATAATTAGTTCGTACAATTTAATAATTTGCAACATCAATTACTGTACACATGTCAAAATGGATTACTAAGTGGATAATTAATTTTTTTTTTTTTGGGAGGGGGACTTAAATGCAAGACAACCCATCTCGGTCATTATATTAGAGCAAAGTTAAATTACAATTTTTGAAAACATTATAAATGAATATAGAATGTAATATAAGGCGATATCATTTGTAGCCAAGAGCGAACTTATTTTACATGGACGGTCTACTCTAAGATTAATCAATGAATTAATACGGTGATTTTAGGGTTATACGGTCGAATAGATTTCTATAATTTTGATTTATATGGATTGTACCAAATGAAATTCCAATATTCTTTGTGATCAAACTTAATGAAATACAACAGATCTCTGCTAGGGAATTTTAGAATTAGTGAAGCAACTTCATTAGCCACTGATTTTTCTGCTTTGTCCACTATTTCATTACCATCTATGACCATATGAGCCGGAATCCACACCAGTTTTATATTAACCCCCTTTTCCGCCAATTCAATTAAGTATGATCTTATTTTATGAGTAAGAAGGGGTGCCTTAAATTCAAAGGAAAGATCTTGCAGGCACATTAGGCAGCTTTTGGAGTCACTTAGAATAAGTAAATTCCCTGAAAAATTATGCCTAATGGCGAATAATAAAAATGTATTAATTGCCATGCACTCTGCAATGTGAGGGATATAAAAAACAGAACCAACTTAATGTGAATTTTTTGACCCATCCGTAAATATGTACCTATATCCGGCAAAATTATGAGTCGCTACACTATGAAATAGATTTTTTAAATTATAGTTGGGACTTAAGACCTTTAAATAAAAGAAAGTGAAAATATCAACCTGTGGAGTGAAGAAATTATGACCATAGGGCATGGGGAAATGTGCTAAAAAAGAATCATTAAGAGTAACCAATGCAAAGTCCTGTAGTCTTATAGCCGACAAAGCCAAGTGTGGAATTTTTTTTGAATTAAATCTCCAACTAACATTGATTTCTTTGAACTTACTAATCAGATTATAGTGATCTACAGGATTGTGTTTTAATAAGAATTTGTCCCCCAGAATGGAAAACCTAATCTCCAATGGTGATATATTGGTTTCAGCCTCAATGGCCTCTACTGAGGTAGAACTACACTTACCAAAGATTACCCTAAGACAGATGTTTTGAAGGACGTTCAGCTTATTTTGATAATTAACGAAGCAGTTGCTAAGCAAAAAGTAACCATAGTCAATTACACTTCTAATATATACCATATATATAATTCTCAGAACTCGTGGATCACTGCTCCAATTGATATTGCTTAATGTTTTAAGCAAGGCAACTCGTTTAAAATTTTTTATATTAATATAATCAATATGCTTGCTCCAGGTAAGCCTCGAATCCAGCACACACCCTAAGTACTTATACTCTGAACGTAAAGGAATAACCACTCTATCTATTACAATATTACATAAACCTGGGTTAATAATTCAGTAAGCGAAAACCATATTAACACATTTTTCTGCCGAGATAGTAAGATTCAACTTTGTTAAGGTGTCATGAATTACCACCAAACCATCGTTTAGCATCTGGGAAGCCTCTCTTAAATTCTGATGACAACTAAACAGCAACATTTCATCTGCAAATGACAAGATTCGGATATTACCAATAATAACTTTTATAAATTTCAGTACATAAATATAAAAACGCACCGGACTCAGTAAGGAACCTTGGCACAACCCTGAGAAACTCGTTCGGGACACATCTCCTTGTATAGGATTTGAAAAGATGATTTTCCTATCGGAAAACAAATTAAAAATGAATCAGGATAATAATATAGAAATCCCTAATTCCATTAACGTATCATATAAAGTCAGTTGGTGAACACTATCAAAAGCATTAGAAATATACAGAAAGCAAGAAACCAGATATTTCTTCTGAATAAACAGTAGATAAATATCGCCTATTAATGTAGCTACGCAGTCCCTACTGTCTATCCTGTTCCTGAACCCAAACATATTGGCCGGAAAGACATTGCGATGTTCCAACCACCAGTTGAGTCTATTCTGTATAATCCTTTCAAATAATTTACGGAGGCAAGAGGCCAACGGTATCGGCCGATACGACCGTGATTTATTCAAGGGTTTATTAAGTTTCTTAACAGCTATAACCTTAAATTTTTTCGAACCACTAGGCACATCATAAGACCTCAAAATATAGTTAAAGCATCTATGTAATATCATTATAGCTGTAAAAGAAAGATGATTTAGAATTCGATAGGATATTTTGTCTAAGCCAGGGCTTGAATCGTTTTTAAAGGTTAGCGAGTGTTTCACCTCATGTAAAGTGATGGGCGCTGTTAAATCATGGACCTGAACACTCAAACCCGAAGATTGGCAACTTTCGAATATTGTTTCTTGTGCATTAGGCACATAAGCAGACGCTATTCGATCGCTAAAATTATCAATCCAACCAAAAGACGTGAAAGGGCACACATCTTTTTCATCAAATCTCCGACTCATTCTTTTAAATGTTGACCATACAGTGTTCAGCGGGCTATTTCTGTTTAGCGAAGCAATAAATTTTCTCCAACTTAAAAACTTACATTTCAATATATAGGATAAACGAAATAAGTTGCGCAGACGGCAAAGTGATAATAGCCGAATCTAAAATTCAAATGCAAAATATGATAGATAAAGTAAATAACGCAGGATTGAAATACGGCATGAAGATTAATACGAAAAAGACAAAATTAATGAAAATCTCTAGAAATGATGTTAAAGAAGTAAATATAAAGATCGAAAATCAAGAAATAGAAAACGTGGCAGAATTTAGATATCTAGGCGCATTAATAAACAATGACGGAAGAGACCAGAAGGCAACAAGAACAGGAATGCTACCGAATCGTTGAAGTGATAAGAAATCGTATTGTGTTCACGTTATCGGTACAACAATCGAATAGACGGCATATCAAGTACGTACATATAAATTATATTTTATCAGAAGACGAAATATATTAACGTAACGTATTAAGAGAAAACATTTTCTAAATTATAACATGGGAAAAGAAAAAAAATCAACAATAAAACAATTACAAACTAAACGTCAAATCAGTGTAGACAGCAACAGCAGTGGCAATAACCAAACACATAAAAAGCAAATGATAGATACAGAGGTAGATTCTGAAATATCAAATATAAACCAAGAGAACTTAACATCTATAAAGAATAGTATGGAGGAAATAAAAAAATCAGTGGAGTTCCTGTCGTATAAATATGATGAAACTCTAAAGTTAAATCAATCACTAATGTCAGAAATAAAAATTCTACGAGAACAAGTGTCCCACCTGACAAATGAAACACAAAAAAAGGACAAAATAATAAAGGAATTAACCAACAGCAACTTTCCTAAGGAATATTAAACCAAATGTTGATCCTTGGTGGCCACCGATCCAAATGTCCAAAAAAGAATTCTCGGCCCTTAACAGGTTGAGATTGGGACACACATCGATATCTCACAACCATGTCCTCCAGGGAGCCCCTCCACCGATTTCCTGCCCATTCTGTAATGCAGCAGTGCTACCTTCGGTGGAACACATCCTGAAACAATGTCAAAACTTAGCAAGAATCAAGGACGAACCACTACACCTTCTTTTAGATAACCGTCCAGAACAGGTTCAGACAATGCTAATCTTCCTTAACAGAAATAATTTAATAAACAAATTGTAATAAATCCGATACTCGTTGTGCCGTAATGACCCTGGCAGTTATACATGGCCAACGAGTATATTACACACAAAAAAAAAAACCAACAGTGTTCATCAACTACAGCAATACGGGCGCAGAGAGAATTTCGAGATTCATGGCGTTACGGAAAATGACAACGAAAACATCAATGACATTATAGTCAAAATTGGACAAAAAATCGAGTGTGACATCAAAGAGGAAGATATCATCGCCGCGCACAGAATGTTTACAAAAAATAAATTACTACCCAGACCAATCATAGTAAAGACAAACCGCAAAACAGCAGATGCAATGTTAGAAAAGAAAAAACAAGCAACTATCTACGATAAAGATATTTCAAATTCGTCGTCATCGTTAAAAATTTACATCAACGAAAACTTATCCAGATACTACAAGTCACTATTCTGGGAAGCAAAACAGAAGACAAAATTATTGCAGTACCAATTCACATGGGTCAAAAGAGGAAAAATTTTCGTTCGGAAAAACTCACAAAGCCAAACAATAGTAATTAAATCTTTAAATGATTTAATAAACATTATTTAATAAGATAAAGTAAGCTAAAATAACTCTCATATATATACTCGATAGATAGCAATAATGATAACACAAAATGAAAAATGTTTTGATAAAAACTCATCTCAGGACGATACTAATAATGATATTCAAAATAATTATATAAACTTAATCTCTCTAAATATACGATCATTAAAAAAATATTTCGATGAGCTACAAGTAATAATAGCAAATAAGGAAATCCAAATAATAGTTCTGTGCGAAATAAATATAAAACAAAATGAAATCCAATTATTTAATATAGATGGTTATAACTTAATTTCAAAAACTAGAGAATACAAAAGAGGAGGTGGTATTGCAATCTACATTAATAATAATTTATATTTTGATGAAATTAACGTACAATGGGTAAGCTGTGAAGCGATTACATTAAAAGTAAACAGAGACAACCATGATGTGATAAATTTAATAGCAATCTATAGACCTCCAAACAATAGTAAAACATTGTTTATAGAGGAGCTAGATAACAACATTAACAAACTCTTTGTAAATGAAGACTGCATTATATGCGGCGACGTAAATATTGACATCCTAAAAACAAATAATACTTCTACTAAATACAGAAATGTACTAGCAGGTAAAGGTTTCGAAGAAAAAGTTAATAAAGTTACAAGAATAGAAATACAATCAAATAAAATTTTAGAATCGTGCTTAGACCATATTTATACGCGATACAAGAATAATGTAATAGAAAGCCTGCATATATCAGATCAAAATATATCGGACCATTACATAATACACTATAAAATGCGAACTAACAAGGCCGCAAATAACATCACTAAAAGGAACCATATAAATACTATTTACAACGAAAAAAATATACAAAAATTATTACTAATGAATAACTGGGGAAATGTAGAAGACGCTGACTACACAAGCATTAGTAATAAATTTCGAGAAATTTATGATAAAAGTGAAGAACAAATATACAAAAAAGGTAGCAATAGGAAAAACACACCTATAAAAACGTGGATAACAACAGATATCTTAAAACTAATGAACGATAGAGACAAACTATTTAGGCTTTGGAAATCCAACATTAATAATAAAAAATATCGTGAGAATTATAAAAAAATTAGGAATAAAGTTAGTAATATTATTAAAACAAGTAAAGATAAATATTGCAGGACAACTATAGAAAACACCACTGGAGACATAAAGTAAACATGGAAAAAAATAAATGAAATAGTAGGAAAACATAAAAACAACTCAATTGACGAAACAATAATAAAACACTTTAGGAATCATGATTTGAAAACTCTTACTGATAACTTCGTTAAATACTTTAATAACACTGTGTATGATAACATACACGTGTGTAGTAGAGAATTATTTAAAGAGAATACTGAGAATATAAATAAGCCAGAATGCAACTTCAATCTACTTAAAATTAATAACTACCAGGTTTTAGATATAATAGATAAATTAAACGCAAAGAAAGGACCAGGTTTAGATAAAATAAGAACGAAAGATATTAAATATATAAAAGATAAAATAGCTCCGTACATCGTGAAAATAATCAATGATACCATCCACACGGCAAACGTACCAAAGGAACTTAAAAGATCGGAAATAAGACCGATATATAAAAAAGGTAAATTCATGGAGTATGGGAATTACAGACCAATAGCTAAACAATCAGTAATTGAAAAAATCATGGAAAAACATGTAGCTAAACAGTTGCAAAGATATATCTATATAAACAATATTATACCCTTCTTTCAATATGGGTTTCAAAAAGACAAGAACACATCTAGATTATTAAGCGATTTCTCAGATGCTATTTATATTAACCTAGCTTTACGGAAGCATTGTTTAACGTTATTTATCGACTTATCAAAGGCGTTTGATTCAGTAGGACATTATATATTAATAAACGAACTTAAGAGCATAGGTATTGAAGGAAAACCCCTCAACTGGTTCGAAGAGTATCTAAGTAACAGAAGTAGTGTAGTTAGGATAGGAAACACGTATAGCCAAGCTTTAGATTTGAAATGTGGTGTCCCCCAAGGTACAGTTCTGGCACCATTACTATTTTTAATATACGTAAGGAACATAAAAAAAGCAATAAAATATAGTGAAGTATTTGCATACGCAGATGACATTGCGCTGGTAACTGCAGACAAAAACATCGCTGATGCAGAGAGGAAACTTCAAAAAGATCTAAACAGCCTGAATCTATGGTTACATGACAAAAACCTACAAATAAACGCTGAAAAAAACAAATTATTATGGATCAAATCAAGCAACCACTATCCGCCATACAAAATTAATATAAAATGCCACACTTCAAATTGCATACACACAGAAAATATTAACGCCTGTCAGTGCAACTTTATTGGAACAGTAAATAATTATAAATACTTGGGAGTAAAAGTAGATAATCACCTTAATTGGAAAGACCACACAAACGATCTGAGCATAAAGATTCGGAAAATAATTCCGCTGTTATATAAATTAAAAAAGTACGTGTCATCTAAAAAAACTAAAATGTTAATATACAATGCACTATGCCAATCACATTTAAATTATGCAATAATAGCTTGGGGGAGAGCAAGTAAAACTAATATAAAACATATTAACTACCTTCAAAAAAAATGCGTAAATATCCTAATGAGAAATAATATAAAACATAAACATGAAGAAAACAACATATTAAAAAAATATAATATTCTGGATCCCAAATCATATCTATACTACTTGATTATTATGGAATGGCTAAATAAGGAAATCGAAGTAGAAAAAAGAAATCCACCAACCTAAAATATTAGGAACCTACACCTTTATAAAACCTGTAAAATCAGCAACTTAAACAAGCACGAGGATAATATTAAAAAAAATATTCTATGCAAACTACTAAACTCACTACCAGAAGACATTAAACAATTACAGCCACATATAAAGTCAAACAAAGCAGAAATAAAAAAAATGGGTTGGAAATAAAAATATTAAAAAATAAAAAAAAAAAAAAAAAAGAGCTCTTAATATCGAGTATATATTAAGTATTAATAATAATCTATATGTAAGAGCATGTGAAGATATGTGAATGTGTGGGATTATAAAATAATATAAGAGGATTAATTATACTTCTTTATTTTAATTTATATTACTCTTGTAAAAGAAAATTTAACAGTACTGATAACCATAAATATGTCTCCGGAATCGTTAAGTATAAGAAACATTGTCAAATAAAGAAGGGAGGCATGTGTTATTTTTTTAGGACCACGCCGACAAGCTTAAAAGCTTGGCAGGGTCCACAAACGTAACGCAATTGCAACCGAAAAAAAAAAAAAAAAAAAAAAAAATCGGTATGGCGAAGAAGGCATTTAACAACATCAACAGAGTGCTTGGAAATCGAAATATGAGTTTAAGCCTTCGGAAAAGAATAATGCGTTGCTATGTATGGACCGTCCTTAAATATTCCTGTGAAACATGGACCATGAATGCAGATTGCGAAAAAAGATTAGCAGCTTTCGAGATGTGGTGTTATCGGAGGCTAATGAAAATATCATGGACCGAACACATAAAAAATACGGCAGTGTTAGCAAAAATAGAGGAAAAACAGAAACTAGTCGAAGATATCAAAAATCGAAAAATGAAATATCTGGCTCACAAATTTAAAGAAAACATCTTGTTCATGTTGGCGGTACAAGGGAAGATACAAGGAAAGCCAATAAAATAACGAAGGAGATTAGAATTAATGACAACGAACCCTCCGGAAAACTCAACGTGTAAAAGTCTACGAGAGACGATTACTCGGGCCAGAGATAGATTAATTTAATAATGCACGCAATCTCTTGTCTCAAGAGATGCAACCATGATGATGATGATCACCACGTGACTACTTTCTGTTTTTTATAATTCAAGTAATCTAACTTTACTCTTACGGAATACTCTATACAATCGGTTTTTCTCGTTAGTTTATTTAACCCAACTCAAATCCCACCAGGGAGCAGGAGAACGTTAATCAAAATAGGGTTTGCTTCGATAAGTTCAGCTACTAATAGCTGTATTAATCGCCTCCATAAAGGCATCGTATAATAAATGCTCCTCAATAGAAGACAGCAGTATGTTATTGCATAACGAATCCAATTCTGACGTAAACCTGCTTAACCCTTCCTCCGATATCCCAACGATCCACAAATTTATTTTCAGGTTTCTAAGGGATATTATTATTAACATCTATTAATAAATTAACGGGCAGATGACCGCTACTCAAATTAAACTGAAGAACTGCCCACCTAGTTTTAGTGATGAGATTTGCTGAGACCAAGGTAATATCCAAAGCATTTGGTGGCACAGTGGGAGCTGTGATGGTAGTATGCGACCCGTCGTTGGCTAAAAATAGATTAGTGTTATTAATTATGTTAACAATACATCATCTCATAGCATTTTCAGAATTACAACCCCAAGTCCGATGAAGTCCGTTAAAATCACCACCACAAATAATAAATGCCGAACTAGGTAAGTTATTTATAATACTAATAAATCTCTCTTCATCAAAGTCAACGTTAGGGGGGCAGTAAATTGAAAACAAGAAAAGTTCCTGTCCCCTTAAACAAATGGACATTAAGACAATGGTAACCATGGAGTTAACAAAGAAATTGAGCTTGATGGGTCTACAAACAATATGCTTTTTAACTAGAATCGCCGTACCTCCATTACCATCCTGTCTGTCAGCCCTATTACATATGAAACCTTGAAGAGAGAAATTGATAGACAATTGAAGCCATGTTTCTGAACGCAAAATGATATCGATATCATGCGCCCTTAAAAGTGATTGGAGGTTGATAAGGTTTCTACATATACTACGGCAATTCCACTGTAAAAGCCGAATACGATTCATGTTTCATACGTTCCTGAATATCATGGCTGTAATATTTCATCGCGATCTAAAAGAAACATCAAGTTAAGGAAACCTAATGCTATGCATTTTATATATACATTTTTTCATGAAGTAACTCTTAATGGTATCTTTTTTAAAGTTAACTCTTATAATTATTTATTTATCTTTCATTATAGATTGTATATTTATTTCTTTAACTTTACTAATTTGTCCTTTTATTTATTTATTTTTTTTTTTTTTGAATTTTTATTATATTAATTATTTTATTAACATTTATTTAGTTTTTTGTTTGTTTTTTATTATTATTATTTTTTATAATTTGTTTGTATTCGATGCTGATAATTTTATTAATGCTGCTGTCGATGCCCTTGGAGGCTTGGATGTGTTGACCGTTGGAGCAGTGCTTTTTTTTTCTGTTGATGCACCTGCGCTGAATTATTCTGCTTCGATGTTTTCGATATGACTGAAATAGAACTCTCCTCTGCTTGTAGAAATTCCGCTGACTCCTTTAATTTAGGATACATTAGTCTGTTAGGTACCGATACTGGTTTCCCGGAAGGAAATAAAAGAAGATGTGAACAATCAGGAAACTGTTTTTTAACAGGTTTCAGTTGAGTATACGAATTAGTAGGGTAAGTTTATACGAAGCTTGCCTTTTTACAAGCACACTATGATGCACGCTGTTCACCGAATTAAATACTTCTTCGTACGAGAAAAAAAGATAAAAAAATTGGGCTGATTGAAAACATAAATTAACGAAACATTGAATTATAGGTTAAAAATTAATGACGGTAATATTAAAATTATCGCTTTACAATTTCCATTAAAGAATATTGTCCGATCTAATTTTTCTGATCCTAAATTACTTCTTCCATCTTCGACTGGATAATTAGCCTTTAATAATAAACGTTCTGAAGCAAGGAAGCTGATGTTGCTTACTTTTGAACTTACACAATTCCAAAAAAAAATTGTAATAATCATTCCAAAATTTCAATGAATTATGTGATTTTTCCCCTCGTGGAGGCGGGTTAGAATTCCCCTACGGTAGTATCTCCTGCCTGTCGTAAGAGACGACTAAAAGGAGAGCGAGTGCCCGGCACTATATCCGTTTCCCCAACGCTGCCTTGCGGTTAGGATATTTATCCAAAGGCTAAGAGAGTAACCTCTGACAGAAAATCCTCCAGCAGGCAATGGGAAATCATTGGAGTAATTTCCCATGTAAATATGTGAAATGCTTAATAGAGTTGATGTTTCGTCATGTAATCCGGCTGGTACACGACGCCTTGAATCCTGGGCTCAAGATGTAAAATATGTGACTGGGCGTTCTGGTAATCTTCAGGGCCAGGATGGTAAATTGGCGACCGGAGAAATTAACATGAAACTATGTAGAATTAATAGAATAGGAACGTGGAATGTACATAGTCGGCTAGAAGCTGGTAAGCTGAGGATAGTCGAGGATGAACTGAATCGATAGAAAATACCAATTTGTGGCATTTCTGAAACACATTATAATCAAAATGGACACTTCGAAGGTAGCAATTATATTATATACTGCGTTAACCACGAAAGCAAAAGTAAACAAGGCCTTCATGTTTAGAAGGAATATGAGTTATTTAGTTAGCGGCACTGCTTCCGCGAGCGATATATCATCGAATGCTTCCATCTTGCTGATTTTCAATTGTAAAGCGTAATGCGAACAGCATTTATCGTTTGACCAATGATCATCTTTACAATTAACACATTTTTTCTTTCTCTTATCCTTTTCTTCGTTGTTACCGGTGCAGTTTGACGCTTGATGATCACCGTGACGAAATAAGCACCGAGGTTTAGACCTTCACTGAGCTGCAACATGTGAATATCTCAGGCACTTGGCACATTGTCGGGATGGTCTTACGTTGGGCTATACGGGAAACCGCAGTTTGTAAAATAGGCATAATTGGGAACCGAGATTCCAATAAATTGCGATTCTACCGCTGTAGTCGGGATAAGTTCTGAATCCGCACGTTTAAGTATCCTTTTAACACTAACAATCTGTTTTATACTTCGGATAGCGTTTAAAATTTCTTCATTTGAGTAGCCGGTAGGAACACCACGAATAACTTGATAACAGTACAGAAGACTGTTCGATATAAAACATGATAATTGATTGAAATCTTCCCTATTTCTTACTGTAGTGATTAAATTGATTCCATTTCCTGCACTGTCGAATATCGCTTTTATTCTATTTACACCATTTCTTTGAAAATAACGAACGCCGGTAAAATTTGACAGAAACTTGCAAAACTGCTAGCGGGTGATAGTTAGATAAGTTTATATGGATCGATTGAATTATTACTATGAACGGACCGGGATGAATATAAGGACAAGAAAGATTATCCTTGTTAGAGAATGAAAAAACCTGTCTTTTAATATTGAGACGGATTCGGCATTTCTTACGGCCTTTGTCAACGCTGTCCGAGCTAGGAAATAATATTTTGGTAATAATCATTAACTTCTCGGCGGTCTCGGCAGCGGGCAAAAGCGGCATGGTTGTCAAAGACGCTTTCTCGGCTAAAAAATCGAAGGATCCCGGCACAGATGTTCTGACCGCTGCGCCGGGATAGCGAACTGGTTTCTATGCGGGTGGCCGAAAAGCGGAGATAGAGCCTTTGCTGGCGGTATAGGCGTTTGAAATGCGTACCGAGCGATGTTGAGCCGGCAGAAGTTTTTTGACAAAAAACCCGAAAAGGAATACCGGCAGGGTAATCGCCGTTAAATAAAATTAACGACTTTATAACTTTCTAAATAGATCTTTCGGCGGTGTTTTGTATAATAAATATTTTTGTGTAAAATTAGTCGTTTTAGCGAAAGGCAAGAGGACATCGAGCGATCCTCGCCAGACACATTTTAGTCGCTCGCAAGAGTCTTAGGCTGAACGTCGTCGAGGCTCCTTTGCCTCAAGCAACTCGTCGCGTTGTCGTTTTGAAAATCGTACGTGCTCTGCCGCACGCGATTCTCGTAGAAAATTTTTCTATGTGTTAATTTGTTCATAAGTATACTTCTCGGGTGAACGCCAAAATCATCCTGTTAACAATTTTATTATAATTTCTTTTAATCCTAGCGAAAATATACGCGTTTAAAGTCGAAATCTTTCTTATTGGACACGGGGTGGGTCCCGGTGACATCTCCGCCGCGGAGACTTTCTTTTTTTCGTTAAACCTTAGGAAGGCCTAAAGCTCTACGAATTGAGTTTCCGGTAATGACACACCGGGGTTAAGTGTCATTGGCGCCCGAAATCTTTTATTTTCTTTTATTTTTTTTCTCTTTTTTTTTATTTTATCATCGCGGAAGCTGATCAGTCACAAATGACTACCGGAGCAGGGACTTGTGAAGAGAGTGAATTCTTTACAATATTATTACCATCTTTATTATTAGCACTAGAGATGACGTCATTGTTAGAATAATCATTAGCTTTAACGTTATTTGTGTTGTCTAAAATTACTATAACCGATATTATTACTATTATTAGCCGATGTAAGAGACGAATTAATATTATACTGTGAATTGATACTTACCTCGGAACATGTCGACGGAGCTGCATCTCGGCCTGGGTCGAAAACGTTCATATTGTCTTATCAGTATGCACTAGCCGAATATAACTGATAATTTACTAGTTGAAAATTATGTAAAATAATTCGGCAGCATCATGAGAAATGAACGCGAAACAACTTCTAACATACACTATTCAATTTCACATTAACTCAACTAAAACTGTTGTCTTTTGAAGACTAATGTTTTAAAATAAAAATTGAATTTGATACACAGATTTCCTGGTTTAATTCATTAGATTTTTCAAAAATACGTATATTACTCCGACAACAATAATGCAATTAAATTACTGATACGCTAATCAAACCTGCCATAAAATAAATGAAAATAAAACACACTGATAGAAAAAAATTAAAAAACTGCAAGGGTGAGAATGAATGTATTATAAATAAAGCGTATAAATGATATATATATATATATGAAGATAGATTAACTTAAGAATAGGTGTCTAATTATCACTTATTAAAGTATGCACGTACAAGAAATTATACCTTCACTAACAAAAAATTAAGAGAAAATTAATTAGAAACCAGCAATACGGTTTAGAATATAATCCCTTCGGACCATGTATTTATGAATTGAAAAAAAACGATCTGCTAGTAATGTAAGTCAAATACTAGTCATGAGCAGGAAATAATATTGAACCCTCTGTTCTATAATTACTGCATGTACTATCATTGATGATATTAATTTTTGCCAAGTGGACAGGGGTTTTGTTGTCGAAACGTATCGTACTTTTTTCTCAATATTGGCAATTAACTGATTTTGTTGAATGAAGTACATAAAAGCCAAAACAGAGGGAAACATATAATTTTAGGTTGATAAAGAGACGGGAAATTTTTGGAAACTGACATATTCACAGCAATCCGGTTGGTGTGAAGTCACCGACATAACTTTGCAATGAAAACCTTCATCAGATTGAGATGACGCCAAAAAAAAATGTCACCATATCGTATATTGATTTCATCGTAGTAATGAAAAATTGGTGACACAACACAAATCCACCAGTATACGATATGCCGAATCTCTAACTAGTAACTCGTAAAACTGTGTACACCACTTTCTGAGTTCTCAATGACTTATCGTGCCAAGCCGTTTGATAGAGCATAGCGCCAAACCGTTCCTTTATATCAAACAGCCGTTGACCACAGCGACAAAAATAGAACATTGCTACACCTTCGTAAATCACACTTAGAGTTAAGTTGAACAAAGCGGCGAGAATTTTATAATAGACTATTATGTAATGATCATACTGAATTGAAGTTATATAACTCGAACTATACGTTATTAGGACAATCCACCTAAAAGCATCTTCGAAATCTTTAGTAAATCGTGCCAAAGCTTTGTAATGCTGGTAACACTGCATAATCAAATCGTAATAAACCGCATCGCGTGCTTCAACCCATCTGTCGTACTCCAAATAGTATCGTTCAATATCCTCACATATTAAAACTGGATCCGGTTCCAGATGTTGAGTTCTGGCCTTTACTAAACAATCGATCTGAACGACTGAGGAATTGTAATAGCTACCGCCAGAATATAAGTGACGTAATAACGAACTAACGTATTGATTTTATATGGGTACCGATATTGGTATGGAATAAAATTTTCATACTATTCCAAGTTGTCATATTGACAATGAAAATCAATCTGAATCCACAAAGGTATCGATAAAACTAGAATAGTTAATGATAATATTATAATAGTAAAATTACACTGTATTTTTGCTTGTTGAGTGCGATTCCAAGATTTTCGGATTTCTTCAAGTTCACCATCTGCATAAGAATAAATCTTATCGGATTTATCTGTCAATCGCGTTATCAGCTGCCTGTTCGTTCGTAACCAAATGTGATCCAAATTATGAGAGTAAGTTATTAAACTAAGTATGCAATACATAAAAGAGCTAAAATTATAAATAGTCAAAACCGGAATGTCTCTGTAGATTAACAACAAAAAACAATCAACATTTCCAATTAAATAAAAAGTGAATTGTTTTTTTCGCTGCTTTCTACACGTATATAAATTCAAAGCGATATTCCGGGTCCAGATGAAGATATTGTGACGGTTTAGTCGACTTTTAAAATTTCCAAACGAACTGGAAATAACTGACAGACGCGAAGTTAAAAAATTCATTTTGAGCTCGCACGCGATCAACACAGTCGACAAAAAATATGGTTAGCGCTGAAGTATTAAGCGTAGAAGAGAAATAAATTTTCGAACGCTATAGATCGTCTTCTTGCGTGCGCTATCTGATAAACGTTTTCAATTTTATTTAATAGCGTTAGTTGCTATTCCACACGAGAAGTCGTTTGAGGCATTTTGAAAGCTTTAAATGAGGACGCCTTGGTGTTGTTTAATGAATGATTAGAAGTTAATTTTCCAACGGGGATGTAGAGTGCGTGAAAAATGTAACGATCAGTATCAGTAAGCTAGCTCAGGCTGTCCTGTTTGACTGTTTTTTAAATTATATTTTTCCACACTACATCTGAAATCGTTTTCACTTTTCCTTCAGTCTATCTTTTTTCTGCCTTTTTGTAAGTTCTTCGATATTTACACTTGCACCACGAGCTAATGAAAGAAAGAAAAGTGTAATTAGATCTTTACACAATCAAAAATGGCATACTAAAAGGTTTCGGGAACTAGTATAACAGAAGAGGATGAAAAGGAAAGGAGAAGGACACAGTATAAAGAGCAGGGTGCTCCGCTAGTAAAAGTGACGAGTGGAAAAATTAGCGTTCAGCAGCGACCGAAGAGCTTTTTAAAATGATACGATCAGCGTAAAATATAAAAGTGCAGCGGACGGGCAGAGGAAATAAAGTAGAGAAGGTGTGAGAAATTTAAAAAAAACAATTAGGAAAGCAAAATATGCTCAAAGTGTGAGTGATAGATTGTAGTGAATGTTGAAAGTTGATCAGACAGGTAGGACAGAATTTAAAATTAAGGAAGAATAACAAGTATTCCATAATTTAGAATGTCAGCTGTCGAGAAAAATGTGATTTGCTGATCTTTATATTATTACCAAGATTTTTCTTCTACAGCCATTGCCGCTGACTGCTTTTTTATTCTGTTTCAAAATATGCAGTATATGGTTAAAGTTTTATATTAATGAAATACCTCTTAATTATCACCACGCACCGCAGTCACATAATTATAATAGTCCTTAAAACTAAGCTCATTCTGAAGGCTCTATATCACTAACCTTCTCTAGACTGACATAGTCACCAACCTTTTGTAACTTCTATGGCCGGGATAATTCTTTCTTTTGTTATCAGTGATTTTTAAAAGAAAATCTATTCTACTTCTAACAGCATTTATCAAGAAAAGAATAAGCCATTTTTTAGATTATTATGTTTTATTTTATTGTATATTTATAATAAATTGTAATAAAGAGACAAAAATTCATGATATAAGATAAAAAAAACAACACTTTCATCTATTTTTTATGTTTTTGAAACCACTGAAGAGGAAAAGTGAAAAAATTGCAGATGAATACACAATTTAGTGATTGGGCTTGTGAATGATAAAAATAATGTAAAATTATGCAACTACACAAAAATACGCGAAAGAAAATATGTGTCAAACAACCTGTTACTTACAATATAAGCCTGAAATTTAAATAAAGCCAACAAATTAGTGAAAAAAGCCAGCTAAATTAAATAAAGAAGATGCCGGCTCAACTTTGTAATCTAGAAGACAAAAGTCTGAAGAGAATATATAGAAAACGCATATTAACAGATAGAAGAATTGAAAGACTAATGTAGGTAACTAAGGACGGCAAATTGGACAATAAAGAATTTGAAGTAAGATGAGCGATAAACGTCACAATATCAAGTAAAGCCGCAGGCTCGAATTCAACTCGCGTCAACGTTACTGACTTGTCGAAAGGCGTGAATATTTCAAAGTCATCGACAATATGTAACAAAGCATAGAGAGCATGCTGAAAAAATCCCACGTTAATTGCGTTAATTAATCACTTATATCATCGCCAAAAATATACAAGGAATTACATGAAATAACTGCGGAATGATCAACGAAGTACTTTTTGAAAACAAATTAAAAAACAGTAAAACAGGACAGCCTGAGCTAGCTTACTGATACTGATCGTTACATTTTTCACACACTCTACATCCCCGTTGGAAAATTAACTTCTAATCATTCATTAAACAACACCAAGGCGTCCTCATTTAAAGCTTTCAAAATGCCTCAAACGACTTCTCGTGTGGAGTAGCAACTAACGCTATTAAATAAAATTGAAAACGTTTATCAGATAGCGCACGCAAGAAGACGATCTATAGCGTTCGAAAATTTATTTCTCTTCTACGCTTAATACTTCAGCGCTAACCATATTTTTTGTCGACTGTGTTGATCGCGTGCGAGCTCAAAATGAATTTTTTAACTTCGCGTCTGTCAGTTATTTCCAGTTCGTTTGGAAATTTTAAAAGTCGACTAAACCGTCACAATATCTTCATCTGGACCCGGAATATCGCTTTGAATTTATGTAAGTGTAGAAAGCAGCGAAAAAAACAATTCACTTTTTATTTAATTGGAAACGTTGTTTGTTTTTTATTGCTAATCTACAAGGACATTTCAATATGTACCACTTATAGCTATTTTATGTATTGCATACTTGGTTCAATAAATTTCTCTCATAATTTGGATCACATTTGATTACGGGTGAATAAACAGGCGATAATCCGAATGATCGATAAATCTGACAACATTTATTCTTATGCGGATGGTGAATTGGAAGAAATCCGAAAATCTCGAAATCGCATTCAACAAGCAAGAATACAGCGTAATTTTACCATTATAATATTAACGTTAACTATTCTAGTTTTATCGATACTTTTGTGGAACCTTATATGTTTTTATAATCTACATGACAATTTGAAATCGTATGAAAATTTTATTCCATACCAATATCGGTACCCATATAAAATCAATACGTTAGTTCGTTATTACGTCACTTACATTCTGGTGGTAGCTGTTACGATTCCTCAGACGTTATGCTCGATTTACAGTAAATGCTTCTTCTATTACTTCGGCGAAATTATTTATTCCGAATTGAAAGACTTGATAACTGTTCTGGAACAGGTCGATTGTTTGGTAAAGGCCAGAACTCAACATCTAGAACCGGATCCAGTTTTAATATGTGAGGATATTGAACGATACTATTTGGAGTACGACAGATGGGTTGAAGCACGCGATGCGGTTTATTACGATTTGATTATGCAGTGTTACCAGCATTACAAAGCTTTGGCACGATTTACTAAAGATTTTGAAGATGCTTTTAGGTGGATTGTCCTAATAGCGTATAGTTCGAGTTATATAACTTCAATTCAGTATAATCATTACATAATAGTCTATTATAAAATGCTCGCCGCTTTGTTCAACTTATTTCTAAGTGTGATTTACGAAGGTGCAGCAATGTTCTATTTTTGTCGCTGTGGTCAACGGCTGTTTGATATGAACGAACGGTTTGGTGCTACACTCTATCAAACGGCTTGGCACGATAAGTCATTGAGAACTCAGAAAGTGGTATACACAATTTTACTAGTTACTAGTTGGAGATTCGGCATATCGTATACTGGTGGATTTGTGTTGTGTGACCAATTTTTCATTACTACAATGAAATCAATATACGATATGGTGACATTTTTTTTAGGCGTCGTCTCAATCTGATCGAGATTTTCACTGCAAACACAGCAACAGGGTCATTGTGCATATGTCAGTTTCCAAAAATTTCCCATCTCTTTATTGACCCAAAATTATATCTCTCCTTCTTTTTTGGTTTTTATGTACTTCATTCTATAAAATCAGTTAATTGCCAATGTTGAGAGATAATACGATACGTTTCGTGAATATTTTATTTATTATTTGCTGCTCATGATTGGTTTTTTGTCTACATTTTTAGTAGATCCGATCTTTCCGATTCATTT
Source organism: Icerya purchasi (assembly GCA_039619475.1). NCBI lineage: Eukaryota > Metazoa > Arthropoda > Insecta > Hemiptera > Monophlebidae > Icerya > Icerya purchasi. The sequence goes on along the minus strand of CM077116.1, from coordinate 31,654,533 downwards.
ATACTCAGGCTAAATTTATTATGTTGCAGAGCAGCAAGAATTTTTGTCGTAATTATTACGAGGGTATAAATTTTCTTCATGGTTTATCGGGTACTAAATTCATAGTATTCAGACGCGCCAGACACATTACAATAGATAATTCCTAGTGAATATTTATCATTTAATCTGCGCTGCTAGTAATGGTCGGTTTTGATTGATTGGCAAGTTTCATTTTGTTGAATGGTTTTTGTAGGTTCTAGTTTCGTGTATCGTTTCTGGTTTCACCAGTTTGTTGTTTAAATTCCCTTGTTTAGTATTATTTTCCGTTTTATTTTCTTTCCATCGATTTCTCTTTTGAGTCCCATTTATTGCCGTTACTTTTTTAATCTTGTTTATGCATCGCTTTGATTTTTCCAGTTTTTCAGCTCATCCCGTTGTTCACATTTCTTGTAACTTGCTGAATTCTTCTTCTTTAGAAATAACCTTTTCAGAGCTACCATACTATGTTTGTTAAAAGTAATTATCAAAATTGTAAGTTGTAATAATATATAACTAGATGTAATCAAAAATTTCTGTTTCACAAAATTGTAGTTTTTTAATAGCTAATTTCATTATTATTATTATTGTTTTGTTTTTCCAGTAATTAACCTAATAAATACAACACAATTTTAATTGAAATAAGTGCATATAATAGACTTGTACTATACACAGAAAAATATAGCAATACACGTATGATTACATATATATATATATAGATTTAATGCTTTATATAGTAGTGTGTATCTGTTTGTAATAATTGGCAAATACTAAACTAATCGGTGTGTAATTAATATTCTTTATCAAATAAAAACAAAAAACAAAGCGAAAGCAAAAATTTTCTATCACAAAGCTCATCATTATTATATAGTGCGATACTCAGCTTCTGAGCATTGGCAACTACCTACTCGTACATTTCAGCTGAACAGATAAAAGACATAGTGTACTAGGGAATTGTTATATACAACGCAACGGTACGCACGGTAGACTAAATTCCGAACTAATTTTAAATGTTTGATTTATCGCGCTACAAGCGCATTCATGTATATGTCTGCTGTGTACTGACTAGCGCGTATATGATGGTATAGGTGGTGGTTTTCCATTGCCTTCACATAAATCACAACGATAGAATAGTAAAAAAAAAAGTATATAAAGTGAACGAATTAAAGGATTATCGCGCGAAATATGAACTTAATGAAGACAAATACGGCTGGAATAAAAGAAATGAATTCAATAAAGGGAAATAAAGAAAAAAAAAAAATCAAACGCACATTTATAAACGACTGAACAACGGTTACGGTTACATTTCAATTTAAAATGCAAAGGATAAATAACGACCGTCACGGACAATCGAAACAGATAACAATTTGTAACTTTTCAATAACTTAAATTTATCAACGTTACTCCTGAATTGAAACCAATCACTAATATGAAATAAAAACAAGTAAACCATACTTATTCAAAAACGAAAAATAAATAATGTCCTTTTTTATTATTTTATTTAAATTGACAATTTTTAACGGGACAATCTCGGCCTTTTTGTTTCGTTCCATAGCAGTAGATTTAGAAGTGTTTTGTTTATTATTATTTTGCAAGAGATGCAAAGTGTTGCCGATTCATTTCTTATAATTGCGGTCAGGGTGATATATATACATGTATGCTCAGATTTTAAAAAATCATTATCATTCCTGAAAAATCAAACACCAGGTGGTCCATATCAAACTCCGAATTTACTTGAAGACATTAGTCTAAGAACCTCACTGTTTTAGTGAATTAACATGAAATCTTACTCGGTAAAGAATTTTAATCCTATGCAGTGGGCTATTTCGATGGATTGCAGATTATCAAATTTTACTGGAAGAATTATTTATCTGTGTGTTCCGAGACCTGATTTGTATTGGTTTCAACTCTATTTAAATGATGTTCAAAATATGCCATAAAACTGTATTGGGGTCACCCTATTTCGGGCGCGATCGATCGGGCGCGATTTATCGGGTGCAGCTCTATCGGGCGCGACTCTATCGGGCGCAGGCGAACTCAACCTTCTTACAGACCACCTACGGTGATTTTCAGGTATCATCCGTTAAATGTTATCATCTGTGTTAGTGAGAAACACGAGTTACCAAATACTGCTATCAGAAATTCCATCCAAAAAATACCGTTCATCGTTAATGATTTAGTTTTTCTGCGCGTACAGCATGTTATATATGCATATATAATCACAAAACACATATTTTACATGATTTTGTTTGGTTATTCGCTTTTTTAAAATATTTTCTATTTTTTTTTGAAATAACGACTTTAGCGTGAAATACTGATAAACAGACTTTTGCGATGTAAATTTAAGAGTTCTGTTAGCAATAGTGATACGAAACGGACGAAAATTATTAATATTCATAATCGGTCAAATGCATTCTCGGTTTTCTTCATTTTTTTTTTTTTTTGCTAACGTATAGTCAACCGTATTTAAAAAATTACAAACTATCAACTCTACGCCATTTAAGGTGTAACATAACTGGATTGAATTTGCTTCTGATACATATTCCTTATACTATTTTTCTTTTTTATTCGTATCTAGCAAGTTTCTTTGAGGATACGTTTATTAAAGTTTTTTCTGTTATTTACGATTTTAATTATATATTTAATTCATTGACGAATCAACCCTGATTTCAAAAAAATATCGAAAAAGGCAAACAAAGGCGCAAAAATTTTTAAAAATAAACACATTTATGTTAATACTGGGCGAGAAATATATACGATATTTCAAATTAAAAATTAAATATCTTTGTTTTGAATTTAATATTATGTAAATGTAAATTATGGTAATCTTTAAATTAACTCACTGAATGTTTAGTACATGAAACATCCCTGCCCGGCTAACTTCTTTTTTTTTTTTTAATTCGTTTAGAAAAATTTTCAATCTTCAAAACACTGGACTAATATTATTTTCATAAAAATTTTAATAAAACCAATAAGGAAGAAGCTTTTCTTGTTTTGTTTAATAATGAAGCGAGCAGCTCATAAAAAAATTATAATAATTAGAAAATCGACTCGACAATACTTGATGCGTGTTTTGTAGGGAAAAAGAAAAAGTAAAGAAGTAAGTTGAGAAATAGAAGCGATTAATTAATTTTCTACTGTGAAAAAGTTTTTAATAAAAAAAGGAAAAGAACCGTCAATGGCTACAACCACTTTGTAATTAACATGTTTGTTAGTTACAAAATGCGTTTTAACCAAATTTTTTTTTCTAGAATTTCGTTTTTTTACTAACTTATCACACTAAATTGCAATAATACTTTCTAAATATTATCAGTTCAGCTGGGTTGGATTTGAGTAACACAAAGCTTTAAAAGGAATAATTTGCAGGTATTCGTTATTTGAATCATCGTTCTATCAATTTACATTAAATATTTATAATAGTAACTTATTTTACTTCTGTTTCTCATCATATCGGCTTTCTTTACTAAAGGTTTTTTGGTTTCATTTGGAAAACAAAAAAAAATCTTTAGTGGCGGTAGTGAATACTATGAAAGAAGCTATATTTAGTTTTCTATATCTGCTTATTGGTAATGACTGCAAAACCTAAATGAGAATTACCTTTTTCGACCTTAGTCTTATATATTTATTTGGGCACGTCAATCAAGGACCTTTACCCGGTTTTTATTTCGATACTTACAATGTGTTGTTGCAAATACTAAATTATCCGTACGCTTACTTGTTTTCTTTTTGTATTTGCTGAACAGAAAAGTCCCGTTGAGGCAAAATGTGATCAAACAATAAATGAGTAATAGTTAAAATGAGCACGATCGCCTATTTGTTTTTATATAGTTATTTCATTAATTTATCCAGAATGATTTGTCAGTTAGCCTCAGTATGTTTGTTTTTATTTCTGTTCGATTCCTTTAAGTTGCTTTTTCAGATTTAATCTCATTTTGCCTAAAAGTAAAACGCACAGAAAGAAAAAAATGTTTAATATTTATAAAAAAATGAACTTGCTCCTGCGTGCATGTTTTGTAGTAAACGAAAACTTAAAATGTCGGATGAAGTAGGCATGAAGGAGAGAAGAGGATAAATTTTGAACATATTTATAAGAAAAATAATATTTTAGTCCGTCGTTTTTTTTGTTTCTTTTTTTCACATACGGCTTAAACACAACTGTGCGGATATCAAGCTGAGCCTGTTAAATTAGCTTACAGCATACTACACAAATTACAATGTTTGGTCGTTTAGTAATAATTGAAATTTTTAAAAACCACAAAATTGGAACAATATCCTCATTATTCTTCGATAAGTAATCAATCTTTCTTATATGAAATGGATACAGTTTTATTTAATAAATAGGTATTTTCTGTAACACGCATAAACAATATTTAAGTTACCAACAATTTGAAACCTATAGTATGTATTGTGATAAAACTGTCTCAAAAAAATTATCCCCCCCTTTCCACCGGAATGGTAATTTCTCAAACCATATATACATACTAGGTACAACGAGTATTCATACAGCTAGTCGAATTAGAAATTATGTTTTTCCTCTTTCAGGTTTTCCCAACAAAATAAGAGTTTGCAATTATAATATAATAATAATATCATTAATTACATATACAAATATAGAAATAAACGATTTCGAAATCTTCTATATAAGTAATAATAATAATACCTATAATACATGCAAACACTAGTTAACTAATTACATTGTGCTACACCACGAAGATAATCTTCGAGCTGAAGCTGATTATAATTTGTTGCGACTTTCAACAAACGTTTGTCACAATCGACATATTTCTCTTTTTTACTCGGTTACTTTTATCAATAAGACTATGTTTTCTTTATTTTGTTGATATTATATCACGTTCATAGACGAATGTCCAAAACCATTATGTGTCAACATCCTTTGCGGCATTCTTTTTTTTTTTGGAACAGAAAAGTAAAAATAACAATAATGGCAAGTTTTACACGCATTCATTGTACATTTTGTTATATTCTTCTGTTAGGAAAATTAACCATTTTCTTAGAAGTTAAAAACCGAATAGCCAATCGTACAGGTTATGAACAGTGCAGGCAAATAAATTTCACCTCTTATGAAGCTATTCAGGATTTGGTCAAATAAACAAACTAAAGCACTACACTTATTTACAGAAAACAGTTTCATTCGTTAATTCTCCGTACTACGGTCAGTATTAAGAATAGTCTATTCGAAAAATATTCTAGTAATTCTTCTTCCGCCGGAATAATAATAACTGCTTTACAATAGACCTATAGTCAATTCCAAGAAAAATGTACGATTTTTTCCATGACGATTTTATTACTTTTTCTTCTTCTTTTAGTCCTACAGATTCGCATATTATAAAATATTCGAGGTCCTATTCATTACCTCGTTTCAATCACTCGCAGGAAATCCTCCATGGTGAGAACCAAACCGACAAAAAAAAAATTGACGCCCGTTTGAGAAATATGAACAGTTTACAATATATCCATAAAATTATTTTCGGCATATATGTTTTTAGTGCTGTTGTATTTTTTCGGAATACTCACTGGCGATCAATATTTTCTAAAATAATTACATATAACGGTTATAAAACAAATATATACTTTTAAGAATGTCAAATAGTTGTTTAAAAATCGGAAAATTTTTGTTACTTAATTATGTTAATTTTATTACTAAATGAGCTGCTTTATTGATGTTTTTACATGGTTTAAAAATGAATTCTGGTTTATGTAGGTCATATTTCACAGTAATAAGAAAAAATGATTCCAAGTAATTAATCCGTGTTACATAACGTGCAGAATTTAATATCTAGCTCTAAAATATTTATTTTGCAGGTAACTATATTTTAGAAAAAATTAATAAATAAATAAAAAAAAAAAATATATAATTTTATATCAAATACAGCAAAGCAGTTGAGCACAATGTGTCAACCGCTAAGGATTTAATATAATAAGTATGAATTACCGTAATTTCAATTTACATAATACTAAATTAAAAACAGGGCAAGTCGATTTGGCCCAAACGAATGGGTTCCGTTAAAAATAAACATAAGAATAGAAGAATAATTTCTTAAAAGTAATAAACGATTTTTTTTAGTAGTTTTTCATAATCATTAAAGTTAATTTAATTTAATTTTTTTGCGAATGTAAAAATTTATTATAAAGCACATGGATTTCCTTTGAAAGCAGAAAATCCGTCACAGAGGGAAATTATTCCTATGATCTACTAATTCTTTCTGAAATTTTTTATTGAAATAACCCGCTAAACGAATACATAATCAGAACTTCAAGTCTTTATAACCGAAAATAATTCTTTTTGCGATATACGAATGCAAAAGAAGCATTGAAAACAGCTGGTTTATTTTCTAAACAAATTAATTACTAATTTCACGGGTGCTTTTTTGATTCATTACACCTTAAACATGATAATTATAGAAGAAAAAAAAATTAAAAACTCACTAAGGCTAAACTAGGTCTACTTGGAAAAAAGACGAATTCGAAATATAACGAGACGAATCGTGTAGCGGCCGAAACGAAATGACTCTCCAGATAGGTATAAAAAGATTATAAAAAAATGTGATTACTCCTACACCCGGCATAAACATGTAGGTTACTAATTAAGACTTAGTAGCTGGAAAATAAAAAAAAAAATCGCGATACTGCATTTTTAATTTTGTGAAAACTATCCGCCAAGTTACGCCAGTTTATTAATTAATAAATATTCTAAAAATATTCAATTATTATATGTATAAAAATTTTCACTGACTGCTTTTACTTGGACTTGGGACGTTAATGTTCACCACATTAATATTTTTGAGTTAATTCTAAAAACGAGGAATATGTCAATTTATATATTCTTGCTTGTACGCAATTTCAGGTAAATACGAAAAGATTATAAAAACTGTGATTTTATTTAATTTGATGAGTCCATGCTATTCAGTAGGAGTGTTATTCTTGGTTAATTAAATCATTTTGCAATGTAGATGTATCTCATATATTTACAGTTTGCCACTTCAGTCACGTGTTTATAAATACTAGCGTTCCCTCAATGGTCCAAATTCGACCATAATTATCATTAAAAATTTTAAAAAAGCATATATGAATTTGTATATTTCCAAAAAATTTTTCCCATTCTTATACATTCGTTCATTATATATCTGAGAACATATACTTTTATATGTACTTTCAATACAAAAATTAAATGACACCTTAAGATTTAGTACACTTTAAAAAAGCCAATAATGATGATTATTAAGAAAAATTAAAACATTTTAATAAGAACAGATTTACTAGTTGCAGCGATTTCCTTCTTCAATTTTTGTATTACTTTTTTATTTAAATACGAAACAAAAAGGATAACTGTTTCCATAATTTTGTGTACTGATAGCTCTAAAGATCATCAATAGTTACTAAACAGAAAAAAAAGCAAGAAAATCGGTTAATAAAAAGTGGAGAAGAAGGTACTAAACTGTTTTGTCTTTGCCTATTTATATACAGAAAAAAATTATCCATTATTTTTAAAATAGAATTTCCCGCAGTGCATTTATCGGGAATATTTAAACAAATTCAAGGTTTGAAAGCTTCTTCCTTATTGGCTTTATTAAAATTTTTACGAAAATAATATTAGTCCAGTGTTTTAAAGATTTAAAATTTTTCTAAAGAAAAAAAAAGAGGTTAGCCGGGTAGGATGTTTCATGTACTACCCATTCTGTGAGTTAATTTAAAGATTACCATAATTTACATTTACATAATATTAAATTCAAAACAAAGATATTTAATTTTTAATTTGTAATATCGTATATATTTCTCGCCCAGTATTAACATAAATGTGTTTATGTTTAAAAATTTTTGCTCCTTTGTTTGTCTTTTTCGATATTTTTTTTGAAATCAGGGTTGATTCGTCAAGGAATTAAATATATAATTAAAATCATAGATAACAGAAAAAACTTTAATAAACGTATCCTCAAATAAACTTGCTAGATACAAATAAAAGAGAAAGATAATATAAGGAATATGTATCAGAAGCAAAATTCAATCCAGTTATGTTACACTTTAAATGGCATAGAGTTGATGGTTGACTATATGTTAGCAAAAAAAAAAAAATGAAGAAAACCGACAATTCATTTTACCGATTATTAATATTAATAATTTTCGTCCGTTTCGTATCACTATTGCTAACAGAACTCTTAAATTTACATCGCGAAAATCTGTTTATGAATATTTCACACTGAAGTCGTTATTTTAAAAAAGCGAATAACCAAACAAAATCATGTAAAATATGTATTTTGTGATTACATATGTGTGTGCATATATAACATGCTGTACGCGCGGAAAAACTAAATCGTTAATAAAGAACGGTATTTTTTGGACGGAATTTCTTATAGCAGTATTTGGTAACTCGTGTTTCTCACAAACACAGATGATAACATTTAACGGATGATACCTGAAAATCACCGTTGGTGGTCTGTAAGAAGGTTGAGTTCTCCTGCGCCCGAAAGAGGCTGCGCCCGATAGAGTCGCGCCCGATCGATCGCGCCCGAAAGAGCGGTCCCCCTGTATTTATTATTTAAACTCATTGTTAAAAATATAGTTATGACAAAAATAAATTTTAACACTTATTAACAATAATATATATACTTTTTAAATCCCCGACACGTTTCGAAGCAAATACTTCTTGTTCACGGGAGTAATTATAATATAAATAATGAAGAACGATAACTACATTTAAAATTAATAGAAAATGGTCGATAATAAAAGTCGATATTGAATAAAAATATAAAAAGTATAAAAAATGACTAATAAATTTAACAATGAAAATGGTAACAATTTAAATGAAAAATGAAGATTTAAAAAATTTAAAAAATTTAAAAATTTACAAATAAATATCAAAAATAAATAAGTTATAAATATGAAAAAATATATAAAATGATCGTTGTATAGTAATAATGTGTGCATAAGGAAATTAACTATATTAAAATTTGACGGTTAAATAATGGATTATCTGTATTTGGAAAGTTATGGTTTATGCAATTATTTTTGAATTTATTAATATAATAATTTTCAGCGAAATTTAGCATATTTGGTTATTTATGTATTTTAAAATTTCTAAATCTATTTCGATGTTATGCGTTAATTTGTGTTTATTAATGATAATATGTTCTGCTATTGTTGATTTATTAATATGTCTGTATTTTATGGCGTATAAATGTCTGTTGTATCTTATTTTGAAATATCTTCTAGTTTGTCCTACATATATTTTCTGGCAAGTATTGCAAGTTATTTTATAAATTCCGGCTTGGTTAAATTTATTATTATTCTTATTGTTAATGTTATTATGTTAATTATTTTATTATAGAAGTTATTTTTAGTGGTATATGAAATTTTGAATAATGAATTGAAGTTATTGGTTATTTTGTATGTGTTAGGGGTATTGTAGGTAAATTTTATCCATGTTTTTTTATTTTCATTAAATTGTTTTTTTAGAAATTTTGAAATACATAAATAACCAAATATGCTAAATTTCGCTGAAAATTATTATATTAATAAATTCAAAAATAATTGCATAAACCATAACTTTCCAAATACAGATAATCCATTATTTAACCTTTAAATTTTAATATAGTTAATTTCCTTATGTACACATTATTACTATACAACGATCATTTTATATAATTTTTCATATTTATAACTTATTTATTTTTGATATTTATTTTTAAATTTTTTAAATCTTCATTTTTCATTTAAATTGTTACCATTTTCATTGTTAAATTTATTAGTCATTTTTTATATTTTTTATATTTTTATTCAATATCGACTTTTAATATCGACCTTTTTCTGTTAATTTTAAATGTAGTTATCGTTCTTCATTATTTATATTATAATTACTCTCGTGAACATGAAGTATTTGCTTCGAAACGCGTCGGGGATTTAAAAATTATATATATAATTGTTTAATTAAATGTTAAAAATTTATTTTTGTTATAACTATGCCATAAAAATTGACAGCTGAGTCGAACTACTGCACCTCACGAACTCCATTTTTGTGTAAAACCCTGTTTGCAATGCAAAAAATTCTGTATACACTCTGATCAGCAATATTTGCATTTTCTCCTGTTCCAACAAATTTCCATCTATCTATTCAACCGAGTCTTCCTGTTCGCTCCTGATTTAACGATTTCCCTTCACTACGCCGTTACACTATAGTCTCTATTATTCGTTTACGCCTTAATTATAATTTGCTACTTTCTTCGCACGTTCGTTTTCGTTTTCGCTTTTGACTCCCCCCAAAAACTATCATCTTCATCCTAGCTACTTAGCAATCTTTAATGTTAACCACATTTTTTTTGAATGTCCACCTTATCGACTGGCCTCCATTCTGTATTCTAATTTGATGTCCTTTAGTCATACCCAATCCTTATAGCGTTTCTTGCATCTTATTTCTTGTCTTCCTGTCTGTTAATCCATTAGTCTCTTTATTCTATCAGTTTCTACCCCGATTAATATGTAACTGATTTTCCCCTTTTAATCGTTTCGAGGAGGAGTTCCAGTGTTGACGTGCACAATGAAAGGAAATAAACAGTGTTTTTTATTTCTTTTAATGGACTCGTTGAACCTGGAATCTCCATCCAGGGGATTAATGGAGTACTGATTTAGATTATATTTTATTTTCGGTTTTGCTAAGAAATAGATTGCTTCCGCAATACTTTTAAAATATTCGTTAGCAATATGCCTACGGAAGACTTAAATCATGGACGTTTCGTACATTCTGAAAACGCCGACCTACATAAAAGATGTAGTAATCGTTATCTTAATTGACTAAGAATTGATCATTATTTTTAGTCCTCTCGTTTTTGATTTTCTCCAGCACCTTCTCCTTCTAGCTCCTTCACAATAACGATATTTCTCATATTTGTGACGCTAACCAGGTTTCTTCGAATGCTCTGTACTAGCAAGGAAACAGTTTTATTTGTACCTCCAAATCCTATCTACGGGGCTTCTATTTTTATACATATCTTCGTTCCTTTTTGCAGGTCTTCCTTCTTCTTACAATACGTCCTTCTTCCCATCTGTCATTTTATTGCTTCTCAACCCTTCGTGCTTTATTTTTCCAGTCAACTTTACCGTGCTAGGTCAATAAAGCTCAGAAAAAGAAAGACTGAAAATATTCTTTTCATATTTTTATCGTATACGTTGAAACGTTTTATGGCGACCTTCTCTGATATATAAATGCTTTGTAAATTTTCATAGAGCATGTCCCTTACTTTTTACTATATTGCAGCCTAAATTTCTAAAAGCCTGTCGAACTAACCTAATCTGCACATCATGCTGAGCCCTTGCCAAGAAGATTTACATTCGAATCCAATGGCAAACAAATGCATTTATCAGAAATATTTTTACTCCGTCATTGCTGGTACTCAACGTATGAAAAAAAATAAACAAAATATCTAGTTACGCAGTTTCATATTTGCGCTGGATATATAATAATTTTCGACAAAAAAAAAAAAGTATATTTCTTTAGAGTATTTAAAAAATTAAATTCCGGCGAAATTGTGAAAAAGTTATAAAGTCCACAAAAGTGAGGTAAGAACATCGCGTCTGAAGAAACATTAAAATTATCGAATTAATCGTTCTTACCTAAAATTTCAAATTTACAGTATTTAATTTATAATCACATGGAAAAATTTCTAATTATTTGCCGCGATTTTTTCGAGTGTTGCGAAGACGTACGTCAGTAAGGTCATTAAATCGTGAATAAAACGATATATAGAAAAAATTAATCAAAACTACCGAGCAGGAATATTTAAGATATTTTTTTTTTTTTTAAAGGGACAATCATTAACAATAGAACCCACAAAATCATCATATTTATTATTAAAAAACGTTTAATTAACACATGATACTTCCAAATTTAATGAATTCCATTTTGAAAACACGGATTTTAATTTCTACACACTGAAAACAGTAATAAGAATTTTTTGAAACTTTTAATTAAAATATAATGCGTTTATCCCGAATATAAGCGAATTAAAACAATATGGAGCCAAAGCTCTCATCTACTAATTTCTATGAAAAAGAATCACGGAACTACATTTAATTCATCTCGAATGAATTTATGATTTTAATGCAACCTCTACGTTAAAACCAATGACTATTGTTGAGATTCACATCTGCATTAGTGTATCTGTTGTCGACGAATATTTCATCCTTATACTGAATGACAATATTTCCACACTGGAAATTATCGGCACATAGGAATAAATGTAAACAGTGGGCGCCTCTAGTTGTGCCGATGTATTTGAATGCCACAATTAGATTAAAAAATTAAAAGTTCGTCAAACTTTGAGCAGACACTATTAATATTAAGCGTGAATAATTTAATTTTTGAACTCATGATTGAAAAATATTATAAATTATGTAGTACCATGCAAGCATATAGAAACCAAAGGGGAAATATGAAATTAGTTATAGCGAAATTGACAACCACATACCAGCCAAATGATAACAGGAGAAAACGAAAGAATCAGAAATAATTAATTTGAACTGGTAAGCATATGCAATTCTGTTAATCATATTATAAGAGTATCAATATAAAGTCGGTACAAATGTCCGCATGAAACCAGAAATAGTTTAAAAGGAAAATATAAGAAGAAATAAAAAGCAAAAATAATGTACCATAGCCTGAGATAAGTATAACAGGAACAGAAGAACAAAAACAAACATGCAGCAAACAACCAAAGTGCATGCACACACGTGCAACATATACGCGTTCACTCACACACAAACACTTGTAATAGTAAATGAACTTGAAGAAAAAAATATACACATAGAAGCACATATACAAATGCAAATAAAAAAAAAAGAAATACGAATATATCTGAATAACAGTTTTAAGTAACAGTCATGTAGAAGCAGGTCTGCTATTTGCTCCATTGAGAAGATTTTAATAACTGGTGCACCTTCAATAGGTCTACTGAAAGTTCTGCCGTCTTATACTCATATGTAAGTTCAGTTTGCCGTCGATCGAAGGGATCTAGCTGCAATGTAATGTTTCCAGCCACTTTGCTCAAGCATCTAGTAACTCAGCACTAGATCGAGACTTCATACCTATCAAAAATTCCTACGATATTGTCACAATAGATTTCTCATCAGACAGCTCCGAACCATATAACGGTCTAAATACCTATAAAGAACTTTAGCAAGTTATCCATCCTAAAAAAATTGGAGCAATAGGAGCGGGTAGCTTTCACTTACAAATGCTTCTTTCTATGCCGGAAAAATCACTTCCCAAATTTTAAGACTGTTCAACACTCTTTGGACAAATAACCACTTTCCAACCTGCTGGAAGACTATCATAATTTTGGGGACACACGAATTGCGCACCAAGCACTAACACAGTGACAAGTCACACACGAATTCCGCACCAGACCCGAAATAGCCCACCCGCTGACAACTCGAATTTCGCACCGCCTTTAAAAAAAATACTCTGATTTTATAAAATCGATGAAGGAATAAAATAAGTAAAAGTCGCTCTTTCAGTGACTTCCAAAATGTGTTATCGTAATAAAACGTTTACTATTTGGAATAATAATCGAACATTTCAGTCGATTAAAAAAGCCTTTAACGTTTGCGAAAAATAGGCTACTATCCCGTTAGCAGTACGATTGTTATTCGAAATATTTTTAACAATCTAGAAACGTACTCATATTTAAAGAAATGCTGCATAAAATAGAATAATTTTTGCACGAATATTATATAAAATAACGTAAATTACGATAATTTCTAACTGAATATGTAGAATTTTCAGCGCACGGCATATTATGTTTCATGAAGCTTCTATTTCACATTAATACAAAGTACTTTCATATCAACTGATTAATGTACATAAAATATAAATGTGACCATGTAAAATTTTCGAGTTTGACAAATTAAATATGTTGTTATAATATAGAGTTACTTAGAGTTTGAGGGAACCGAGTTTCGGGAAAGTTTCAGTTCAGATTTTATTTTATCCATTAATCAGTGTTCAATCTCAGTTATAAATTGTCATTAGAATTAAAACCGAATTTGTTAAAAATTTGCAATTACTTCAAACCGATACATATGTTAAAATTAACAGTTTTCAGCAAGGAATAGTTCCAATAAAACATAAAAAAATAAAGTACAAACTGGATTTTATAACTAAGAAATTAGCCCAGTTGCAATCTGGGGAAATAGATAGGTTGCATTTCGTAAAATGCTGTTCCTATAAAGCAGCTGTATAGCTTCCCTATGCCGTAATAATTTATTTGTAGTTTTATTTTAAATTTTATAATAATGTTTATATTTACTTATTAGGTTAAATTTAATTCACATTTTTATTTATCATACAGTAATAAAAAATCTGATGGCTTCATTCTATTTATCTGTTCTTTTATTCATATTATGATTGTACACTATTTACACAGTTTTATTTTGTCCTTGAGGAAATATTTTTTTTGAAAGTTTTTTTAAAGTCGTCGCAAATTTTGAAAGTTTTTTTACGAAACTAAAATATGGTTTCATTACTTCCGTGTAATGTTTTCCATTAATACAGAACATGCCCGGGAAAATATTTTTTTTTTGAACTTGTAAGTTTCCAGCACCCTCCGGTAATTTAAATTTAAAGCTAAAATATCGTTATATTTTTCTTTCCAAAGTATCCGTTTATATATTTTCGAAAACTACATTCGTTTGCCGTTTTTAGATGCAAATGGGGTTTAAATTAAGTGCTTATTGGAAATGTTTATTGCGATGCAAAGTTTTTGTTGTTTATTGTATATTTTAAATTTCAGGAATAATATCGGTTGGTGATTCATGCATTTTGAAGTAATTTTTAGATAATTTTAAATTTGTCATATTACATATTCTTAACTCGTTGCGCGACTTTTAGCGCTCAGGGGTTAGAAGAGTTGTTCGAACGTTAGCATTTTCTGAAAGAGCATTAATACTATTTTTGTATATAGCTTTACATTTTAACGTGTAAGCGTCATAATTTTTCCTCATAAAAAATTATCAAAAATTATCATCCGGCTTATAATAAGTACATAACAGTAATTCGACACTGTTTAAATTACTGCTTTATTTTTAATCATAGAAATAAAATGATGTTTCAAAATTGTTATTTTACAGGGGCTTTGTAGAATTCAAACTGGTCTAGAAATATTCATCCCCATGATAAAACTGTTAACACTGATAATTGTTTAACATTAATGGTAACACGAAATTAACATTAACGTATATATGAAAGTGAAATATTTTATTAAAAATAATAACTTACAAATAAGGAAAAATTTTAGCTGCCGCTATGTCAAGAGGTAGTATACACGTTTAATCATAAATATAATTCTTTTGAAACTAGAAAGATAAAAGAACACAAATGTAGACAATTAGGAGTAAGCAAAATTACTGAAAGTTGAGCCAACTGGTAAATTTCAAAAGCCGGAATCAATTTTTAATGATTAAAACATAAATATATCACAGTTATTTATCGGAAGTACTTGTTTTAAAAACAAAAATGGAATTAGAAGTTTAAACAATTACGTATTTTTAAAATTAATCTGGCGTATTATCAAATATTTTTTAATAAACCGTTATACAGGAAATATTTTTAATACATAAGCAGATGTAGTATTTTTCATTAATAGATTAAAAATTAATTTCAAAAATACGATACGTAAAAATGTTGAAAGTTATCGAACATTAAAAATATAGTACGATCAAGCGCCATCAGTTTTGGAAACCCTTAGTCCAGCGAACAGCGATTATGGTCCGAGCGTCGATTTCGTTTGTTTTTTTATATTTCACACCTGCAAACTTCCGGTGCGCAATTCGTGTGTGGAGATTACAGACCTTTTTTTAACCTTCGACTCAGGTAAATAACGGTGCGCAATTCGAGTGTGGCCATAATTTTACCTCTGATTAAATTGGGAAAAAATCCTACTCTACCTGATAATTATCGCCCAATCTCGTAACTTTCGGTACCAGGAAAAAACTTTCTAGAAAATTATTAACAGAAGACTGATCTGACAACTCGAATCTCTCAATCTCCTCACTAACTCTCAATGTAGATTTCGGCCTGGCAGAAGTACTGAATACCAACTGCTTGCTGTTTCTACTCGCATACGAGAATCATCCTCACAACGTCATCACTTGCTCAATGCATCATGGTATATAACGAATACTGTCCTTCATCGAGATCTGCAAGTTTCGGAGACTGACCAGGTGATCGAAACCTACGCGAAAAAGCACGAATACCGACTCCACAACCATCCGAACATCACTGCGATCGAGCTCCCTAACATCGGGAACGATGCGAGAAAGCTTAAGAGAATGAAGACACACGAACTTGTGTGCTTAAGCAATTTATTAAAAATATCATAACTAATGACGTAGGCAATGGCCAAAGTCAATTAAGAATGTGATTTTTTTTTTCGTATTTTTTATTTTATTTTTTATTTTTACTATTAACAGTATAGAATTTCAAACTGGGCCCCCAGAAATGGTTTCCAGTTCTCACCAAAAAAAACCTTTGCTCCTCATTTCTGCGGACTTCATAACTGTGATCACTCTCTTAATCTGAAGCTTCACAACAAACCAATGCCCGAGGTTTCCATAGAAAAATATTTTTTAGAACTTTGGTTTGATGAAAAATTTACTTGGCTGAAACAAATCTCTGCCCTGATTAACAGCTGTAATCCCAACCTCACGCTCCTACGCATAATTAGCGGAAGAAGATTTGGAGTATACCGTACCACCCTTCTCCAACACTATAATACATTGATTTGATCCAAATTGGTCTATGGCTTTTCAAGCTACTTCTCCGCCGCAAGAACACTTATAGCACAAATTGAGCGTAATAGAAAACAGAGCTCTCCGGTCTTCTCCTATATCCAATCTTCATGTTGATGCCAAGCAGCTTCCACTAACCGTGCATAGTCAATATGCAGCTCTTAACCATCTCCTACATATCAGTATGGCCAACTGTCTAGCAATTGAAATCACTACCAGAATTCGGTTATCTTCTCCATATGCAGCTTCTAATTTCCACTTCAAAACAGCAGAAATTTTAAACTCACTTGATCTTCAATTACCCCCGTCAATATACTTTCACTTTGCAGCCATACCCCCATGATCCAACTTTTGCATCAACATCGGTCTTTTCTCTTGCTGTTCTTTCAAGAGAAACTTCAGCACTCATGCTTCGCCAAAACTTTCATGAATTACTCCATCGGTTTCATGCATATTCAATCGTGTATACGGATGACGCTGTTTCTGCAACATCAGTCGGATGCACTGTCACTCTGGAGGATTCAGTCATCGCATGCTACTCTCTTCCTCCATCTTCCTCCATTTTATCTGCAGAACTTCATGTCCTTTATCTGGTTATAAACTACATAGACCCTAAACAAAACTGCAACCAGAAATATCTGCTACAAACCGACTATCTTCACTATTGTGTCTACAGAACCAATGGTCAAATCAACAACACTCCCTCGCCAAAAAAATTACCCGGCTGCTCTTCTTAAACCCGTCTTTGCATGTCACCGTCGCATGGATACCCGGCCACAAAAGCATACTGGGCAACAACTTTGCTGACAATACCGCAAATGAACGTCTACTCCAGTTCCCTTAGCCGATTTCCGACGCACCGTCAAACTTCAACTAAAAGAATGATGGCAGCAACAGTGGACTAACTTTGGCCATTACCATCTTCATTCCTTAAATCCATTTATTGGAAAATGAAAATCAAACCTTTCATTTACTCGTAATTCGTATGCCTATCAATTAATTATAATTAGTAAATCTTCGCCTCTAACTATGTGCTGCTTCTGCGGCTAGGCTGGTATACCGAAAGTTTCACACATACTTCTCACGTGTCCAAAGTTCGCCACGTTCCGGACGCAACATAGTCTACCTAGTAACATACAGAATTGTCTGGCAAATACTAAAACTAACGTCAGAAGGGTTATAGCCTTCGTTAGAACGAGTGGTTTGACCGAACATATATAAGTTACCTCCATATATGTATTATAATGACCTTAGTAGTTACAAACGACGCATATAAAAAAACACGAAATTGAAAATTAAAGGAATAACAATTACTGAAAAAACATTTACGACATATATAAATATAGTACATAAATTTAATAATTAATACATTTACATTGGACATAAATCATTACCTGAACAGCTTGAAATAATACATGTGGAATAATTCAAAAACAAAAATAAACTGTTACCTTTGTCAGTAATTACAGAGACCTTAGTGACAGAAATAAATACAAAATAGTAAAAAAATGTTAATTTAAAAAATGTATATGGCTGTTTTGCGTGGTCGGTAATTTACAAAAAAATGTTTAAATGATTAAAAACAACACATTTAACAGACAAAACTTGCTAAAAGAAAATAATTTCGATGTAATCGATACGAAAAGAATATGCAGATCGAAACAAATTTGAAACGAACGCGGACAATTACAGAAAATGATTGGTTGGTATAATAAAAACAGTTTAATTTTCCCTAGTAATATAAGAGCTGTCCCTGTTAAGAATAGACGTCATATTGTTCACGCTGTTGTAAAATACTGAAAGAACCAAAAAAAAAAAATTAAATCTGAAAGAGAACATGTTAAATCGCTTAAGGGGAAGAAAACATCGGAATCAAATGAAACCACCATTCTATCCTTTTAAAATAAACGAACAATCACAACACAACTTAATACTATAACAGAAGTATGTTTTCTTACTCTTTTTGGATACGATAAAAACTGTTCGACAGAAATATTTCTGTCTCCTCCGAATAAGGCTACTTCAATTTTAGACAATTACAGTTTTTAAACCACTTTAATCCGAAATCAAACTAAATACGTAAAGCACACTTATTTCCACATGTTTTGTGATATTAAGTTTTCCTTCACTCCAAAATTTAGAAGACAAAAAAAATGGAACAACCATTGTAAATATTATAATATGGTAAATCTATTTATTGCGAAAATATAACACGTTAGCTATTTTTTGAAAACAGTTTTCAATCACTTTTCACCACTTAATGTTCAATTCTTCAAAAAATCTTTCCCATTTGATATTTTCGGTATATGGTGAGTTCAAATGGGCTTCCTGATAACCAGTGCAAGTGGTTTCAGCTGAGGCGTAATCATTATTTTATGCCAATAACGGAGTAAAGTCTTTGATACAATTAAACTTTGGGGTACTTAAAACAAATCCTGTACACTCTTGGTATGCTGTATAAGGAATATTAAGACAAAACTATAATTTGACAACTCACTTCTACGGGAAATATAACGGTTTATCTTTTTTTTTTTGTTGGAAATTGGTATTTTATTACTTTCCACATCTTCAAGTTCAAATTTTCAAAAAGCAACAGTTTACTCGTAATTCGTATGTCGTATCAATTAATAGCTGTAAATATATGAACAGATAAAAAAAAATCCTCACAGTTATAGCAATCTACTACCACCCTAGCTTTTATATTCGCCGAAATCCAATTTAATACGATCTCTTAGAACCTAGGAAATCACTTTGATTATAGAGGGAATTCTAATGCTAAAAATGAAAAACTTTATGATCACATAAAAAGACAATAAATTCCGTTAAATTTTTGAAACTTTAAAGAAAAATTGCGGAGAAAATAATAGCATTAATTTTTAAAACGATAAGTGATTAATGAAGCATCGTTTAATGCAGATACCTGATGAAACAATGGTTTTGTAGAACACGTGATGAAATATCACAGGTATGAATCAATCACGATAAGTTTCGAAACTTGTAAAAATTATCGAAAAAAACAAAAGAATGAAACGAAATAATTTAAAAAGTAATTAAATAAATAAATATATATGTGATATTACCTACCGAAACAAATATGGTTACTAATGAAATATTTGGAGAAAGAAAAAAGAAAAAAATATTTTTAAATTTGAAAATTTAAACTTAAGCAGAAAACAACACCTGTCGATGGCTTCGATTTTTAACTTATCGCTTGGTTCAAATTTACAAATGCTTTTTAACTCAAAAATTTCGCAATTCCGGTATCATCATTATCGTCATCTTCAACGTTCATTTTAAGGGAAAGTTGTTGCGGGATCTCATTAAGAAGGATGTTTTACCGTTGCTCACGATATAGCTACATGGACGTATACAATCATACATACACTCTAACAGTACCGGACCGTTACATTTCTGCATGTTTCTCTATGATAATGAAGACGGCTCGCAGATGGCTCTACATATTTGGAAAATGTTCCCGCGATGAAAATTTAAAATTATAATAACAAAAATGCAAGAAGAGAACATGATACGAAAATTTCGTTTAAAATTTGGATTTCAAGTAGTAAAATTCAATCATATTCAGCAGACTTCGAGAATTATACTCGGTTCGGCTTTTGAGAAAAAGTGATCTTTTTTACCGTATTGAATTAACTAGTGGACCGAATAGTTTTTAAAATAAAAAAAAAATAATTAAGAATCGTAGATCAGTGATTATAATTAAAATGATTAGGGAAGTGTAATTGTTTCTACCGTGAAAAATACAATCTACGCGTATTTAGTTTTCGAATATCTATGCTTAGAATTTATAAAATCATGGCTGGGAACAGGCGGGGTTGGAGTTAGTTTCTGGGGTCGAGTTATATTGTATATATATAATTTTTGTACTACTCAAAATATCAATTTATGAAACGAAAAATAAAACACGACACGAACTTACGGAATTATCAAAGGCAATGAATATATTAATTTCTATCGGAAAAGATAAATATTATATTATATAAAAAGTGCAAACTACAAAACGACACAATATATTTATTTCGCGAACTGAATATAGTAAAATAAACGATAATTGATTTAATCAAATCAAAATTCACGAACGAGCTGACGGGATTTTCCACACAAACGAATAAATGAACACTTCAGTGAATAACGATAACAATCGTACTACACCAAAAATCGCGAATTATCACCAGCTTAACAGCGAATAAAACGAATTAGATCATTAAATAAATACAACGATAACAAATAAAATCAACGATAACTAACGAAGAAAAAATTAATGCAATTTAGCCGGAACAAACATAATTCGCAACTACACGGCCAATTATATTTTAAGTTAAAACAGTGAATAGCGACCGCCGCGAATAAAAATGGCGCCGAAAAATAGATGGCTACGATAATGCTAAGGTAATATTCTATCATTTCAAAATGCTTCCGAACATAATTTTCGAAATTTTTATACTTATGTTCAGAATTTTTGAGAACTCGTTGCAACAGCATTAGCATGCGAAGCCACAAGCAAAGCATTCTCGCTGTATCTATGGCTATGGCGTACTCCGTAAAAAAATAGAAAATTATTACAAAAAAATTAGAAAAATTTTTGAAGTTTGAAAAATAAAATATGGGTACATTATTTTTGAAAATTCATAAATTCACGCATTTATATAGTGTGTGCAGTAATGTTATCTAGAAATATGTTGTTCATTCAACAGTATTGGCACGATACTACGGATCTTACTTAACTATATCATTGGTTGTCACATTATTCTTGTTGTTATATACATCAGATTTTAAGATTATCACATTTTATCTAGTAACATCATTGAGCTTTCTTTATTAGTTTTGACAGAATTCTACGTAAGTGATACTTAATGGTGTTAATTGCCATGATGTCTTTGCTTCTCTATGCATGTCATATACTAAACAGTCAATTAAGATCAGTACTACGGAAAAATTTTTCTAATCTAATAGAATAAATCTTATTTAATAACAATTATGCTCCATTGTTATTCTAACACACTGCTATCATCATTGACCTAGTTTCTCACTGAAGAGATGGCTTGGGGTGTATGTCACTAGTATCTACCTAACATAAGAGAGCACTGTTTACGGTTTTTACACTAGTACAGTGGATAAAAGAAAATATCGAGAATTCTGGTTAATACGGAAATTGTGCTATTCGTACTTTTCGATTCTGGGACGTTTAAATTAACGGGAGTCAAACATCGATCGACCAAGTTTTCACCTGGTAACGCAGTGTAATTTATCGCGTTCATTTTTAAAATTTAAATAATTATGCACGCGTTATTATTTATTAATGAAATACGTCATCAATTCGGCGCGCACAGCGGAAAAGTACGTCACAACTTTGCCCTGTTTAGTATGAAGGTTAATACAGCCACCGTTGTAAACAAGTTCGTTTAATAACAGAAAAAATCGATTTGATAACTATTGATTAAAAAAGAAAGAGTACGCAGCACAGGAATCGAAAAATCTTTGTGAATATGGTGGAAAGGAGATTTAATTCGATAACGCAGTTCTTGAGGCGAGCAGAATTAATCGATTTTTCCGTATTTCCATTTCTCCTTTCTTGTAAACAATAGCAGGAGAGAGTTTCTGTTACGGCTGGGCACCTCTGATGTCATAACGCAAAAGGCGTGTGCTGGGGTTCAAAATCACAACCGAATTTCCTTTTCGTATACCAAAAAAACGCCATCCCTTCTTTCCTCCCCGCCCGGTGTACTCAGAAATTCGACTGAATTCTGGAAATTAAATAAGCATATTACCTAGACACCAAAAACTAATTTCAGCCCCTCGTGCGCTTCCCGCCATACGTGTTTGGTATACGTTTCCGAATTCGAATGTAAATATCCAAATTTTGACCGAACACAAACTCCGTCCAAGCGACCGCGCAGATACTCGCGTTGTCATGCACAACTACCACACGCAGACGCATTACACTAGTCTGTGTCTGCACTGAGACACACTCTATTTATTCATTTCGTTTTTAAAATTGCTAGTTTAGTTTTCAATGTTCATAGAATAATAAGATACATTTGTCGCCACAATTCAGTAAGCATCTTGCTACAGAAAAGTGTCGCAACACTCATGAATGACCCAAGCGCAGCTTGCAAATAACTGTAACAAATATACGAAAAAGAAGAACGGCCTGTCCTGTATATAATACACCCCTTACAATCGCCAACATTCTAACTTTCTGCTTAACTTATTCTTTCCAACGTCAGCTCGCTGGCCTTCCCAATAATCTTCCTAGCATACTGCAACGCACTAAACCGCAAAAACTAAACTCCTCTTCTTCCTCGATAATACAAATATCCTACCTTGATCTTTCCTTCCATGCCACTGGTCTAAGTAGCAGGATACGGTACGGTCACAAATCAAAGAAGAAGAAGAATTCATTTTTACTAATTTTTACCGACTTCTAAAATGAAGGTGGTTATAGATTCGTTGCGTTTTTTTTTAATGATTGTTCGTGTATAACTCATCTTCATATGCGCCGATTTTACTAATTTTTTGTTCATTAGAAAGAGTATTATTCAACTTAGGTACCATATAAGTAATAGTGAACATCGATGAACAGAAACCGAGTATTCGTTAAAAAACGTGAAAAAACAGGGTCACTTCGTATAGTGTTTTTTCCTTATTATTTTTTATTAGTATAACAGAGGCGACTAACTTAAAGTACTGCTAATTTGTCAAATTAACATGGAAATGTAGCTATTGATGTTTTTACCGCGGAAATGCAGTTCAAAATAAAGAAACCGATTTTTTTAAAGTATAATGTTAAGCCTTGTAAAATTAAATGTTTTTTTCAAAAAAAAATAATACAAACTTCCAGGTTTATTATAAAAGTTTATAAAAAATGCACTAAAAAGTAAAAAATAATTATTCGATAAAAAATAAATAATTAAAAATTTAAATTGTTCCCAGATATTGTAATATGAATTTTATGCCGACTCCAAAAAGGCAATTTTGTATAGGAATGACCATAAAATCATCTTAGCGTATATCACCCTGAAATATATTTTTTATCGAATAATAAGTTAACATTACATAAGAATTACAATAATATTACTCCTACGTCGAAAAATGTATTTTTTTCTTCAGGCAGCCGCCATTTTGCGAGAGAAAAGAATCCGTTTTCTCTTAGGTAGGGACTATAACGACATTCTTACTAATTAGGAATCTTTTTTTAAATTTTATTTTAGATGACCAGAAGGGTTGTGTAATCGTGTCAACCAGAACACCTTTTTTTTTTTTACTCCCAACTTTACTAACTTATAACTTCTATAATTTTAATTATTTTTCTCACAATTTTTATTTGTATATTTTTAAAATTTCAATAAATATCTTGCAAAAAAATGAATAATAACAATGTTTTTTTCCCCTTTTTTTTCTTTTATCAAGTTCGACAAAACGCCCAAAATTTATGCCTCTAGATCAGAATACCTTCTTAAATTACTTTTAATTATTTCGTCTTCGTAATATTGTAACGCTAACTCAGCTGATAATGATGTAATAGAGGTTCCCCTTGGAAGTCTAGATTTTTGGATATATATGAAACTATTAAATTGGAAATTATTCTGTTTAGTTATTATTGCGATGACTTTAATTATATCCTTAATGTGTATTCGGTTAATATTCTTTCTCCTTATTGTTCTTTCCATTCTGTAAATCATTATATCTTAATTTCATACAATATAATAAATTTATACACAAGCATATCAATCGATATAACGATTTACATAATGAAAAAAAAAAAGAAAAAATAGATGGAAGAAGAATATTAACTCAATACGTATTAACGATATAATTAATATCATCATAAAATAATTAAACAGAATTATTTCTTATGGTTGTTAGTTGTAAGGTTGTTTGTAGAGAATCAAAAACATTATGATTAAGAATTATTTCATTAGATAGCTGCGATACACAAAATATTTGGTTTGTTTTGTTTATTTATTTTCTATATGTACTAGCTGCAATACCCGGTGTTGCCAGGATCAGAATATATAGCACCCTTAATGACATGTGGACCAGTCTTCATATCTCAAATATATACAGACCTATATTCCATTAAACGTACGATTTGTATAGTGCATATAAAATTAATTAAACAGCGATGCGAAATAAAACGCAAGTTAGAATCAAAAGTTATTTAATTCAATAAGAAATTTATTTTACATTATATATACATATTTACATTGTTTCATATAAATAATGGGCATGATAGAAGGAAGAAGAAAGACCGCTTGGGTAGATAATATAAAAAAATGGACCGGAATTTAAAAAACAGAAGATCTAGTCAGAATAGCAAAAGATCGTAATCAATTTCAGCAGATAATCCAATCCATACATGATGATTAAGCAATACCCGAATCGGGTGGCACGAGAAGAAGAAGATATACGGTTACATTTTTTAATTTCTTCACACAACACTTTTATACACTATAATTTTAGTTTTATTGTTCGGACTGTGAATTAACAAATTTTGAAATAATCTAACTCGTGAGCATGACACGTAGAATTGGCCGTGTGAAAAGCATGATTCCTTTAAGTTAGCGCCACAATATCGGAATGTTTGGCACTGTGTTTTGTTGATGGTCATGATGTAAGCAAAATTTACTGGGAATTGCAATCGCTTAAAACTGAACGGAAATCCAATTGATAATTACAATATTCGCGGTATAAATACCGTCTTATTCTGTACTACTTTGATGGTATTATTCTGTAGATGTTTGAAGCTGAGTCTAGTACCATTACGTAGTTTCGGTGAATTCAGATTGTGCAGTAGAATGCCTGATAAGCCAATCTTCAAGTTTTTTTCTTTATTTCTAATTCTCCCCAATTCCAAAAAGTGGATTAATTACAACGTAATTCTTAGGCTACACCCCATTAGAAAAAATGTCCCAAAAAAATGTCCCAATTTTATGTAACGCAAAATGTCCCAAAAGAATGTCCCAATTTTATGTAACGTTTGCTATATTTTATAGGATTTTTGTTATTGTTATTTAAAAAATGTCACAATTTTATGTAATGAAATATGTAACGAAAAATGTAACGAAAAAATGTCTTAATTTTATATAATGAAAGTTAGATGTTACGATAGGATTTTTGTGGTTATGTTATTTTTTTTGTGTTGATGCCAGTATGCGGCAAAAGAAGGCTCATTGTTCTTTCCGGTACCGAACATCGAAATTCCGTCAATGTATCTGAAGGCTTATATAGTGCAAAAATCACTTCAAACATGGAAAAAACAGAAAACCAACATCCCAAACACGAACAAGCTGCGCTCAATTAGAGATACTATTCGACCATGGAAAACCCCATTATCTAGCAATCGAAGGAATGAAATCGTTGTCACGAGACTCCGCCTAGGTCACTCCAAAATAACTCATAGTTACCTCCTGTCCAGACAACCTATTCCACTGCGTTCCAATTGCAATTCTCCTGTCGCAATCCAACATTTACTCGTCAGCTGTCCCACCTTTAATTCATACCGAGCACAAATTCTCCAGTCGCCCAACCTTTCTGAAATCCTGTCTGATCGCCACAACAAAATTGAACGCCTCCTAAGTTTTCTCAAGACTACTAACGTATTCCACTCCATCTAACTCTTATCTTATCCGTGCCTCTGGCCTAGGCGGCAGTACACGGCACGCTAATCAAAGAAGAAGAAGATGAAGACGAAAACAGGTTCGTTCCTCTGACAAATATAAAAATAACTGAACATTTATGTTTCATAACTTTTTAAATTTGTAATAAATACTATTTTGATAAATGAAATAAAATTTATTATAAAAATGTTTTTTTTCCACTGAGAACTTACTAATTGACGTTAAAAAAAAAAAAAAACGGTGTCCGGTTTTGAGTAAAAAAATAAATGGTCATGTTAGCTAGCCCACGGCGGAAAAATTCGAAGGGCGGCAAATTTGCATGAGATTGAAAATTTTTCTCTTTTCGAAAAATATTTAAAATTTCCTCATATAATGTTCTGTATGAGAGAAGTAACTTAATAATTTCAACATGCATGTTTTTAGTTTAACTTTCTTAAATCTTCATGTCAAACACAAATTGTATTCCTATTACATTCGCTACTCACGCTAAAGAAGCGCATTTGCGACTTCAATTATTATTTAGTATATAAAATTACCGTTGTACATATTCCAAATATATGATTTGATTTGATTATTTTCAACAAACTGCTCAGCAAAACGCTTCTTTTCTGCAATGAAAAGAACTAAAAATTTCTTCAGATCAACAATGCCTCACCGAAAGTTAAGGGGGGGTTATGGGATAACCACTTTGAAAAATCCGTTTTTCTGAAAAATTTTCATATAAAAGTACAAATTCTTAGAAATATTTTCCCAAAACCTCAGGTCATTTGGAGTAAAACTCATTAAGATAATAAGCTGTGCGCTGCACCCCTTTTGAGCCGGCCGAAAGCGCCAGGCAGTTAACCGGAGCAGCTGCTTCCTTCTCTTTCAAAGGGCCTAGCCGGTGATGGTACCTGGTAAAAACGAGGTTTCTTTTCGTTATATGGCGTTTCTTCATTAATAGGATATTACACTGGAAAAGTTATAGATATTTGCTTTAAAAGTGGGCACTGTTAAAGGTGTAAAACTTAGGAGAAAAAATTAAATATAATGGAATTTGAAGAATGGCATACCAAGCACGTGGAACATGGTGAATGTGAAGTAAATCACATTGGACCTGCAGGAAACATGGAAGTATCAGTAATAAAAGAAATGTTTCAACGATCGAAGGAAAAGTACAACGTCAAGTATAAGAATTACATCGGCGATGGTGATAGTAAAACTTACACCGGTGTAATTCAATCCTATCCATATGGCGAAGACTTTGTAATTAATAAATAAGAATGCGTTGGCCGCGTTCAAAAAAGGATCGGCAAACGGCTACGTGATCTTGTAAAAAACACAATAGGAGAGACAGAAATAAAAACCGGAAAAAAGGCTGGACAAACTATGTTAGAAGAAGCAGAAGTCTCTCTGGAAAAAGAAAACTCACTGGTAAAACAATTGATAAATTAACGGTGTATTATGGATTAGCGATCAAAAGAAATTGTGATTCAGTGCAAAAAGTGAAAGATGCGATTTCAGCGACCTTTATCCATTATAAATCAACGAACAAAAATCCACAGCATCATAAGTATTTGACCGGCGCTGACTTGTGGTGCGCTTATCAAAAATCTTTGACCGCCACCGGAATAGAAAATTTCCAGCACGATTATGAACCTTTTCTGGATGATGTAACAAAAGCAATCGAGCTAATTTATGAAGATTTAAGCAAGGACGAGCTTTTAGAGCGATGTGTTGGTGGATTTACTCAAAACAATAACGAAAGCCTAAATCAAATTATTTGGGAGATCACTCCAAAAATTTTATCCAGTAGCTCTATTTTAGTAGAAATTGCACCAAATGTTTTCCAATGAAGGCAATTTCGCATTACTAGTCTTCCTACAAGAGATGAAAATCAGCGTCGGCCCAAGTGCTCATCAGTACGTTCAAACAGCCGATGAAACGCGAATTCAAAGAGCCCAACAAAAAGCTGCGCTTCAGACAAAAGAGGCTAGAATAATGGAAAGAATGGAGCAAAAGGAAAGCTTGGACATTGTAAGTGCAACAGATACCTTGCTTTATGGTGCTGGCATCGACGATTCAGTTTAAGTGAGAAAAAAAAAATGTTCTTCCAATTTTCATAGTTTTTTTTTTTTTTACATCACACCGGTCCTAAGACCATAATTGACGAGGCTATTATTTTATTTTATTTATTTTTTAATGCTCAGTTACCCAGCGGCAGCATAAGCATTAGTCGATCGGAAAAACTGATTACTATAATTTGGAGTTCATTCCTTTCACATCCGAGATGTTAGTGGCAGAGTTATCTTCTGCTTCTGATATCTAATACTGTTTACTATAGCGCTGGATTTTATTCGTTCGACGGCTGAGGTATTAACGACGATGTTATCTATCGCATCTGACACCTAGGGCGTCACCGGCCCATGTTCTTTTGAGCCTCCTTGGCTGATCCCAGCGACTGATGTTCGATACCTCTGGATTTTGATTGAGTTGAAGAGCCTCATAAAAGTGTTTGTATTGTTTTAAGTATAAATCGTTTACGTATGGAACATCTAGGTCTGTATGTTTATTTTATATGTTCAGTGGAACATCATAGACACGAATGTCACATTCAGTTACTGAATTCGAATTTTGATAATCGTATTTATTCTTCCTTTTTTATTCCGCCAGCAAATAAATACCAAATAGAAGCAATAATTAATGATCTAAAAGTTTATAAGGCACCTGGATGGGATGAAATTAGGGTTAAAGATATAAAACAAAACTTAAATATATTTGTTCCTATTTTGACTAACATGGTTAACTATTCTATAAAGGAAGCTATTACTCCTGATGGGCTTAAAAGAGGTATTGTTAGACCAATATATAAAAAAGGAATGAAAAATCAGTATGAAAACTACCGTCCAATAACAATAACATCTGTTATAACTAAAATTTTAGAACACTACATTGATAAACACTTAAGAAATTATTTGGAGAAAAACAATCTACTCTATGAAAACCAACACGGTTTTAGAGAAAAAAGATCCACGATAACATTATTGAGAACAATTGTAAATAGGATAAATACGGGACTGTCGATGGGGAACCAATTTTTAATTTCATTTATTGACCTATCCAAAGCGTTTGATTTAGTTGATCATGAATTACTGATCAAGGACTTAGAAAATCTAGGCATTAAAAACAATCAACTTGAGTGGTTTAAGATATATATAGCAAATAGGAAAAGCATGGTCAAAATTGCAGGGAATATAAGTAATGAAAAAAATATTCATTATGGAGTAGGTCAGGGTACCATATTGGCCCCGATTCTTTTTCTTATTTATACCAACTCGTTACACAAACATATTAAAAATGCAAAGGTATATGTTTTTGCTGATGATATTGCTTTGTTAATCGAGCACAACAATTTTGAGATGGCGGAAAAATTACTACAAGATGATGTAGATAATTTTAGTAAATGGGCACATGATAGGAAGTTATGTGTAAACATAAATAAATCAAAAGTATTACACATTCGGAATAGTTCTAAATATAAAATACGCGATCCGCGAATTATCCTCCACAGTAACAATTGCATTCATGAGCTTCATGTAAATATCAACACCCATTTATGTCCTTGTCCACCGTTAGAAAACGTAAATGACTTTAAATATTTAGGTGTATATATAGATAAATCCCTGAATTGGAAAAAACACATTCTAAGTTTAAACTCAAAAATAAGACAGACAATTCCAGCTTTATATAAAATAAAGCAGGTACTATCATATCGAACATTACGTATATACTATAACTTAATTATAATGTCTAGAATTTTATATGGAATTCAAATATGGGGGAGGCTAAGAAAACTGAATTAAATAAAATAAGTAAAATACAGAAGAGGTGTTTAAAACTCATACTCCCCCATTGGAAGCAAAACGTCCCTGGATCAACATGTTGGAAGGAAAACAATGAAATGTCCCCCAAGATGTACTATTATTATTACAGACTACTAGAATTTAACGTCAATAATATTAAATTACCATCTAGGCAAAAAACTCGATTGACAAGAAACCAAAGTAATACATACTACATCTATCCTCGTGGGGTAAATCTGCGAATTGATAATACGGATGATTCGGTTTTAATTAAATTAATAAGTACAATCCCGAATCATATATTAGAGGAAAAAAGAATTGGTGTGTGGAAAAAGGAGGTGGAAATTTGGTTAAAGGAATGGTGCAAAGATTGAATAACAAGCTACGTTCTGAATCTCCCTACCTTCTAATGCTCCTTTCTTTATACGTTTTTGTTTTTGATTTCCTGGTGTCTTTACCAGTCATTAAGTGGTAAAGAAGATAAGGTTTCCCATTTTAAATATTGAACTGTCGGCATGTGATAATGTACAGATACGTATTACGGGGCGTGTTACGTAGTTGCATGCGTTTATATATTTATACTTAATCTTAACGCTAGAGTTCTAATATTATAAGTATAAAATAAGTTAAGATAAATTATAATTTTTTGTATTGTATATATTTTTTGAATAAACGTTAATAAGAGTGTCGGGCACTCACACAACGGGCATATTTGCCCTGTGAGACCCACAACTTATTTTAATAAAAAAAAAAAAAAAAAATGTAGAGTGTGATTCGATACATAGTACGGTGCGTCTACCAATTTCCTCAACGTTTTCGATTGGAACTGTTGAACCCTATTTAGGTCACTCTTCGCAGTGGCTCCATATACTTCTAATCCGTATCTCCAGACTGGCGCTATGACTGAAAGATAAACTAGCCTCTTGCATTTCAAGCTCACTGGTGACTTTTTGCCTATTATGCTGTTGAGAGCCTTAGTTCTTGAAGCCATTTTTTGCCGGATGAACGATATATGGCTTCTCCATGTAAGTCTTCGATTTAATATCATACCTAGGTATTTAATATGATTTTCTTGAATTATGCGCTGATTATTTATTGTATTAGGGAGACAGTTTTGCACGTTTAGAGTGAAAGTTACTTGTCTGGTTTTTTGGTGGTTTAGTTTAATCTTCCACTTAAGCGCCCACTGCTGGATAACGGTTAAATGCTGCTGCGTCAACAAGGATGCGTACACTGGGTTTTTGTGCCGAGCAAGAATACAGACATCATCCGCAAAGGTAGCGATTACTGTCGTCCTTAGTACTGGCACATCCGCTGTATAGATGGAATACAGGAGCGGGCCAAGTACACTACCTTGTGGCACTGATGCCTTTATGTTATTTGACAAAGATAATGATGAGTTTATCTTGACATTGAAACTTCTGTTTGTCAAATATG
Organism: Icerya purchasi; assembly: GCA_039619475.1. Taxonomy (NCBI): domain Eukaryota; kingdom Metazoa; phylum Arthropoda; class Insecta; order Hemiptera; family Monophlebidae; genus Icerya; species Icerya purchasi. Next base: position 31,622,807 of record CM077116.1, on the reverse strand, counting down.
ATACCACAACTGCATATAAGTCATTTGGTAAAATTAGTTTTAGTTTACATAGTAATCCTTGATGCCAAACGCAATCGAAGGCCTGTTCAATATTCAGGAAAATGGCGTTACAGTATTTTCCTTTTTCTAATGTAGCTGCTATTTTGTCTGTTATCCTATGTACCTGATGAACAGTTAAGTGTCTTCCGCGGAAACCGAACTGATGATTTGGAATAATCCTATTTTCTGTTATTATCGAAAGTATTCTATCGTATATTAGCATTTCTAATATTTTAGAAAGCACACTTAAGAGGCTGATCGGCCTATACGATGAAGGATATATTGGATTTTTTCCCGGTTTTTAGATCACCAAAATTATTGATTTTTTAAAAGTTTCAGGGTAATATCTAATTCTTAGAATCGTGTTAAATATATAAGTAATTAAAGTGATCGTTTTCGATGGGAGCATTTTAATTATTTCACCTGTTATTTTATCGAAACCTGGAGCCTTTTTGGCTCGCAGCATCTTAATTTTAGCCTGTACTTCTCTAGGTGATATAAGCTTTGTCGGCAGTGTGAGTTGAAAAGGGGCCTCCATATGTCTCTCTATTAGTTTATCATGTGCGGAATCCTGTATATCATTGTGTGGTTTAAATATTTGTACCAAATGCTCAGCAAACGTTTGAGCTTTATCAGCATCAGTTTTGGTCCATTCCCCATTTGCTTTTTTGACCGGGTACTGCTTTGGATGTTGTTTTAGGAAAGATTTTGTTGTTTTCCAAATAGAGTCATCTGGCGGATTTAATTGAGAAAAGAAGTTTTCATACCTATTATTCTTGTATATCTGTATATTTTTGCGTAATTCCCTTTGTAGTGAATTGCATAGTTGTTTACCAGTCAATGTTTTATTACGTTGCCAACTAGTACGTGCTCTTCTTGTCGCTTGTATTAACTTTCTAATTTCTACTGGAACATTAAAGTGTTTTTCCTTAATAGTTTTATACGCTGGAGTTTTAGTGGCTGTTTTACAGACATCTTGGATGTTCTTAATTAATGTAGAAACCGCTCCATCAAGATCCTCATTAGTTTTTAATCTAATATTTAAGTCCGTAATCTCCATGTATTTTTTAAATTTCATCCGATCTGTATATTTGTTTGATAATGGTTTAGTTTTTTCATTTATTATTGGTTGTACCGAGAGGCATGTTAATAACGGAGTGTGGTCTGAGCTTAGTTTAGGTACCGTTTTACAAGTGTTATGTACATGATGTAGGTTTCTAGCGATGAAAAAATCAAGTGTGGTCGGCAATCTATTTGCGTGTGTTGGCCAGTAGGTTGGTTCGTTGGGACTTACGATTTGAAGATTGTAATTTGATATTAAATTGTTTATCATTCTGGCTCGATGATTTGTTCGATTACAATTCCACCTTGGATGTTTGGCATTAAAGTCGCCACCTAGAATGACTCTAGGTCCCAAGCCAAAGATTAATTGCAGTAATCTTTCTTTAGGTAAGATAATATTAGGGTGACAATATATGCTGGCAATTACTAAGTCAAAATTTGAGGTTCTAATATTTACAGCTGAAATCTGATATGCATAAGTAGCTTCAGAATATACTTTAAGGTGATTTAAACTCGATCTTACTAGTACAGTTACGCCACCATGCGCACTGCCATCAGGGTGTGTTGAGGGATAACTAGTATAACCTGATATTCTAAAGCTGTGTGAAGATGTCAAGTGCGTCTCACAAATGAGAGCAACATCTATTCTATGTCTATAAAGAAATAATTCAAGCTCTTGTTTCTTCTGAATAAGCCCATTGCAGTTCCATAGCATAATTAACAGTGAGTTATTTGTTATCATTACGGTTCCTTGTATGTTAAGTCTCATTAATTTAATTTGTCCAATAGTTTATTTAAAATACTAAAGAGCGGATTTATTAGTAGTTTGAAATCGTTCATTAATTTGTCCGACGCGCTAACCATGCGCATTGAGAGTTGCTCCATTATCTTAATGCTACTGCTTTCTACGCCAACATTACTATTTTCATAATTTGGGCTAAAATTTTCGTTATTTACCTCCTTTCGCCTCTCATTAAACCAAAGATTTACTCTTCCCGCATTTTGTTCCAACGATGGGAAATTCTGCTGATTGAAGAGTAAATGATCGTTAGGTCGCTTACCTAGGCGCTCTGCTTTTTCTTTATTTAGGCGCTTATATTTCGGACAACCTCTGTAGTTAGCCGGATGATCTCCCTGACAAAGCGCACATATTGGCTTAGCGCAATCTTCTTTGTTACAGTCTTTGGTGTTATGTCTATTGCCGCATTTAACGCAGCAGAAGGGTAAATTACATTAATTTTGGGAGTGCCCGTACAGTTGACATCTCTTGCATTGAATAGGTTGACGTTTATTACGAATTTCTTGAACTTCGACTTTAGCATACATTAAGCCAGTAAGAAAGAATATATCATCATTTTTAGGAGAAGGATTTAAGTCTACATAATGCATCGGTAACTGCTGTTTAGTTTTGGGATGAATTACGTTAACGATGTTGCGAACACTGAAACCCTTCCTTTCAATTTCGGATTTGATTTCAGTTAAGTCCGTAGATGGATGGAGGTTCGTTATTAGCACTCTGAATGGTTTATCTTCTGATAATTGATAAGTAAAGAAGAAATAGTTTTTACTTCGTAGCAGGTGAACAATTTTACGATAACTCTCGGCATTCTTCGGAGCAATCGTTACTCCGGGAATAGTTGATTTTGACGTAAATTTAATATCCGTATCTGTCTCTGAGCCATTCCGTAAGATTCTGATATCTGTAATATCCTTCACTAAAACGGGGAGAACCGCTTTTTGTTCATTGGCGGGACTGTCGCTCTTTCTGTTTTTTGAAAAAGAATCGGTAGCTGCGAGATTTTCACAGTGCAAGTTTATGTTGTTTCTACTGTTGTTTATAGCTGAAAACTTATTCTCGTCGTTTAATTTAATGCTGTCATCAATCTGCATTTGATTATTTACTTTATTTACGTTATCCTCTTCTTCTCCATTTTCGTCCTCTACTAATAAAAATTCAAAAATATTACGCTTGACAATAGCCGGGAATGAATCTGACGAGGCAGAAGTATAGTACTTTCTTCTCTTTTTACCTTTAACTATCGCTGTAGTGATTAAAAGTACAATAAAACACTATGAACTTCAAAATATATCTACTAAAGAAATTCAAGCAACAAATATAATGGCGTATACATTGAATGGTAAAATTGTAGTTTCTGCAGTGTATTGCCCTCCAAACCACAGATAAATACTTTAGTATTTTGGGTTATAGGTTCATCTCTGGCGGTGACTGGAACGCTAAAAACATAAGATGGGGCTCACGATTTTCTAACACCAGGGGAAAACTTTTAAACAAAATAATGCTAAATAGAAATTTCGGTTGTGTGGCAACAGGCGTACCGACACATTGGCCTACTGACTTAAACAAACGTCCTGATGTTTTAGATTTTTTTGTTACTAATGGAATTTCAATGTTGAATGTAAAAGCTGATCCAAATTTTGATTTATGCTCAGACCACAGTGCTGTAATATTAACTGTAAGTACAGGATTAATAAACCAAGGTAAATCTCCAAACTTACATAATAAATATACAAATTGGGTAGATTTTCGAACATCTGTAAATTCTACACTAAAATTAAATTTATCATTAAAAACGGAATCAGATGTAGATGCAGCGGTTCAGTACTTTACAGATGCTGTACAGAGTATTGCATGGAAATGTACTCCAAATATAAACAAAATAAAAGAAACACATAATATACCGCGCCATATACTAGACCTGGTAAAAGAAAAAAGAATCATCCGTAGGAAATGGCAATCTTCTCAAAATCCCTATTATAAAACTCTGTTAAATAAAAAATCGAAAGAGCTAAAAATTTTACTTAGAAATACCAAAAATGAATCCTTCCAACGCTGCCTGCAGGAACTTTCACCCACGGAGGCGACAAATTACAGCCTCTGGAAAGTGATCAAAAGCCGAAATAAACCCACTCAACAGTAGTCATTAAAGGGCGACTCTAGCCGTTCCGCTAATCCGAACCCCAATTCCTGTCCCGGAGTCGAAAATTCACCCCAGACCGGTAATCCGAACACAAAATTCACCCCAATTCATGTCCAGGTGGCCAAAATTCACCCAAGTTTCCCCCGATTCCTCCGAGTTTCCCCCGGACGGTTCCCGTGCATATCCGCTAATCCGAACGTCCAAACAGTGTCCCGAGGTCAATAAACTGTCCAAAGTGTTATTCGGGGGCGCAAGTAACCCCAATTAGTGTCAAGGTGCTGAAAGTTCCCCCCAAGTTCCCCAAATTTCTCCGAAATTCCCCCCGTACGCGTCCCGCTCGTTTCCGATAAACCGATCCGATTATTAATTAACATAAGTATATTAATTAATGTCCGAAAGTAACCCAAGTCTCCGCTGACTCCACCCGCCCACTGCTTTACCGCAATTTTTTTTTCAAAATTCAGGACCTAAGTATGAAAATTCTAAAATTTAACCCCAATATATTATTTAAAGCGTAAATCTAACCTATAACTCCAGTTCACACCTCTCACACGTATATTTCGTTCTCGCGCACGCTCCGGTCGCCGTCGCGAAAGCGCACACGCCGATCCCACGCATATTCCGATGTCCACAGCGATATCCCGCGCACACACGCGCTCCGTTCCCGATACCGCGATTATTTCTTTAATATTTCAAAGCCTAAGTATACATAATATAAAATTAGTCGAAGTATATTTTTTTATTTTCCTGATTTCCCGATCTTACTGCCATATGCGAAAGCGCTCGTCCCGATCTCGCGCATATATCTAACACAGCGTTATTTTCCGTGAAAGCGCACGCGCCGATCCCCTGCATATATCTAACATAGCGTTCTCCGTCGCGAAAGCGCACACGCCGATCTTCCGCACGTGTCGTCCGTTTACGCTGCTCCAATTTTTTTTTAATTATTATTTTTTTCACATAATAACCCAATCACTGCTCTGTTGTCTAAACCTAACCGGTTATCCAAAACATTTATAAATTAACAAATCAATTATTTCTATAGTCTAAAATATCCTTAGTCTCCTTTACCCCTTCCATCCTCTTTTCCGATCGATTCCGTTGTTTTAATATCGAGGTAATTATTTTTTTCTGTGACCGCTATGAATGCACACCATCCATTCCCGCACACCCATCTGCTGTCGTTAGTTCCCATACCGTTCATAATAACTTTTATTCAACTCCAAGTATTATGGAATTATTCCAATTATATATTTTCATCACTTCCGATCATTTCTTCTGACCGTTCATAATATTTTTATTTTTCTCCGGTTCTAAAAATAAATCCTACAATGTCTTCAACGCAATGAATGTGCAAATATCTGTCGTCGTTAGTTCCCATACCGTTCATAATAACTTTTTTCAACTCCAAGTATTATGGAATTATTCTAACTATAATTTTTTTTTCGCTTCCGATCGTTTCTCCCGAACGTTCATAATTTTTTTCCAGACATATGTATGTATTCAAAAATGAAATCGAGTATAATTTTATTTAACACGGTTTCATAATTTCCCTCTCCCTCCCCTATTCATTCTACACAAATTACAATTCTTTCATAATATATGTTCTAGACCCAGTCAAACAATCAACTCTCGCAGAAGTGTAGACGTTGCCTCCAACACCCATTTTACTATCAATTATTGTATATTATTGTTAGATTATTTTTCCAAAAAGTCTTTTGCAATTTTTTTCCGTTCGTACATATTTTTTTATTTTATTTGCACGACATCCATTTCCATGCATACACGTTTCCCTAGCAATTATAATATGTTTTATTTATTTTTCAACTCCTCCCAGACTTACATACACGCCATATTGTCACACTCACAGATAGGTTCCTTATTAATCGTGAACATTTTTTTTTTTTCTGTATTAGCCGCGGGAGCATATCACATCAGACCCACACATATACCACACACAGTCATTATATTTAATTTTTAATTATCGATCTTTAATTATTTTTAATGGTATTATTTTTCCGACACATTCACCCCGTCATACATACTTTACATCTTTTAACATTTTGATAGAGAAAATCTCAGGGCACTAAATAATTTTTATCAACATCGTAACTAATTTTAATATTATACACATCTCAGTATAATTATTAAACGAAGGAACTATTATTTTCATTGACGATATTGTTGCTACAAACATTAATCGTCCTTTTCCAGGTATAGTCAACCTCTTCGTGTATTCGTCTCGTCTTTCTATCAACCTTTGACCGCTCAATACTCCCCCGCTATTTACCGTTATTCGCTAGAAGAATATTTTTTTAGACTCGTTCAAATACACACACATGCACATAAAAAAATAGACATCAACGTCATCGAACACTGATCTCGACATTTCCAAGAAATTCAATCGCTGCTCCACAGTCTAAGATGTCTCCGCCCGCCTCAACAGTCGTTTGTATCATTATTGAAGCGCCTGTCATGTACCGTTATTTACGACCTTTTACAACATACAAATTCACGACATGTATACACCTTTTCTAGAAAGCATGGTGAAAATGGACAATCTCTCCCGATGAAAACCAGCTTGAATGATGTACCGTTATTTCATTCATTTTGCAGAAGGTTAATTTAAGGCGTCCATGCATCTTTTCTACTAATAAATAAGCAAATGTAACCTTTAAACCTTTCTACCTTTTTGCAATCAATTTACTGATTGTACATACTTTTTATATTTTTTCCACATACTCCTTGATCGTCACAACCACCACAAAAGCGCACCATCCATTCGCACACACTCATCTGCTACCGTTAGATCTCATATCATTCATAATAACTTTTTTCAATTCTATTAGTTTAAGAATATTTCATTTTTTTTTGTTGTTTTTTTTTCTAACTCTAACATTTTTTTTTTTTTCGAAATCTTTCGTATTATATTTTTTCTCCAATATGTATGCTCACTATTGTAGCGTAAATGTGCGTCGCTTATAACCTTACATGCATGTTGCCATACCGTTGTATTAGATCGTGCGACAATGTTATTGAGTCTGCTGAAACAGGATCTTCCTCTTCATATCTTTTGTAGAAAACGGTTTACATGTACACACCTACACTCAAACACACATATCTTCATCTCCCCTTGACAGCGTCTTTCAAACACCTCTACAACCAAAGGAATGTGGTTTTTCTGGTACAACCCTCCCTTTTCAAAGGCATGCATTGAGGTAGATTGTTGAACGGATCTGATCGTGCAGGCAGTATTAGTTTTATGTTAAACGTGTTCATTTTGTAGAATCTGTGTTCTTCACGCATTATTAAAAATTTACTGTAACGGTAAAAGTAATAATTTTCTATTTTTTAGTAGAAAGTTAAAAAAACAGTAATCAAACATGAATAAAAATACCGAATCGATTGATATTAAAGCCGACGAATTTATTCAGAATTCCTTTTCGAGTGATAGCGACTCGCATACGTCTTCTTCACCTTCAACACCGCAAAATGATGATGGTTATACATCAGAACAATCAACATCCCTTGTACGTAAAATCGTTGGTCCTGTATTATTATCAGAACAAGTGGATATAGCGGAATATTTTGTAGATATCAGCGTCCATATAGATTGTGATTATGGGTTTCGAGTAACTGAACTAGCAATGATTGATATGTCTGGAGGGAAGTGTTTGCATACGTTGTATAAGCCAAGCAGAGCATGGCATGCATCAAAAATGCCACATTTACAATGTTCTTCAGTGAGTTATTACTTGAAGAACCCTTCATTATTTCCCTGTCGTGAAGAAATATTCATCGCACGCGATATATTCACGATATTGTCCCAAAAACCGAGGGCTCGCGTATATGTTTTAACAGTATATGCTAAACTTACACTAATGGAACTTAACGAAAAGTCTGAATTGTTGCGTGATTTAGACTACGAAATCGTTAATATGGATCAAGTCTTTCGATTATCTAGTATTGAGAATCTACATGAAGAGTATTTTGGTATAAGCAATTTGATAACTTGTAAACACCATAATGAGAATGATAGTTTTCATTGTGCGGTGAAAAACGTTATGGTGATGAAGGCATGGTACGATCATGTCATCCGCCCGCTGAAGCTTATGAATAATCTAAATATAAATGATTTAAGTCAGTTGTTCATTACAACCACCAAAGAAATGATAATTACGTTATTTCCAAGTTGTGTTGGAGACATTTATACATTTTTACCAGATAGACTAAAACAGGATGATACGATAAAATCACTTCTACCATGTTTTGAACATGAGAATGATGAAGAATATTATTTCGATGACGATATATTTCTGCATAGTACTCGAAATTGTATGAAAGTAAAAGATTGTATCGACTGCCAACGTACAATTCGCGCAGATTAAAAATTCATTAATTCGATCGTTTTTAACAATTTTGTATATTTTTTCTGTATATTTTTGTGTGTATTTGTACATATATATTTTTTTTCAGACCGTTCGTTTTTATGTTTTCTTTAAAATTTTTTAAATATATTTTTATACACATGTAAATACTGTTTTGTATATATTTTGTATATATTTTTTCCCCCAATATCTATTCATTCTCATATTGTATATATTTTTGCTAATTATTTTTAATCTTTTTCCGATCCTTTCCGATTTCCGTTTATTTAATTTATTTAGCGATCTATCCTTCTCTCCCCCTCTTAACTTAAAGTACTGGTAATGACGAAATTTTCAAAAATCTGAACCAGTCGAGTATAATGTATATATAATTATTTAATTTTCGAATATATTTCCACATAATTTGTTCATATCTATTTAGATTAAAAAATTAGATTTTTGTCTGTAATACACCATTTTTTTATTTTTTTTGTGTGTAATAAGCGAATTTAACTGTTATACTTTTTCACGTACATCACGTATTTCTGCAGCTGTGAGAGTTTTCATCTGTTTGTAAGATACAACCTCTGACTCTAAATGTTCTCTAAATATTTTTTTTTTGAGCCTAAATATTATAGAAATAGCCGAAGTATATTTTTTTCGTTTCTGTCCATTTCTTCCGACCGTTCATAATTTTGTATTTTTTCTACAATATGTATGCTCACTATCGTAGCGTAAATGTGCGTCACATGTTGCCACACCGTTGTATTAGATCGTGCGACAATGTTATAGAGTCTGCTGAAACAGGTTCTTCCCTTTCATATCTTTTGTAGAAACAGACTCACATGTACACACCTACACACACATACACACACATATAACCCAAAGAACACCTGCAAACTTCGTTCAGACACACCTGCATCCAACTTTCACCAAAGGAATGTGGTTTTTTCTGATGCAACCCTCCCTTTTCAAAGGCATGCTTCGAGCTCGAATGTCGAACGGATCTGATCGTGCAGGCAGTATTAGTGTTGTGTTAAACGTGTGGAATTTGTTGAAGCTGTGTTCTTCACGCGTTATTAAAATATTCTCAAGAACGATAAAGTCTGTAATTTCCTACGTCTTTTCTCTTTTTCGTTCGCTCTTTATTTTCTGTCTTTTTTCTCTCTTATTGCACGTTATTCTTTTCGCTCTTATTTTCTCTCATTTTTTTAGTATAAATATTACAATAATAATCGAATATGAATAACAATACCGAATCGAATGTCGATAATGTCGCGGATTTCATTCAAAATTTTTTCGTAAATGATAATGATAATGCAATGTTTCCGGACGATTTTCCAAATATACATATGCCGCCACCACCACCACCAGCAGAAGAAACATCATTACAAGGGCCTTCGCTACATTCATTCTCAGATTTCATTCCATTGGCTACATCAACACCTTTAGCATCACCGGTAATGACACAAGATTTGCAAACTCCGTCGTTAGCGCAAGTACCTTTGGTACATGATGAAAAAGAATATAGCACAACAATGTTGGAATTACCCAAAGAAATATTTAACCGAAAAGCAGTCGTCTATGTTAAAGACCCTAACGATCCAGAAAATAAAAATAGTTTCATGTATGCGGTTTTAGCAAAATTTACATCAAAACCGTCATCGATGTGGCAGTACAATATTCTACAGAAAGTATACGATTTCAGCTTTATTCACTTACCGATCCAATCGCTGGCTGATATTGAAACGTTTGAAAGAATAAACGCTGTATCAATCAACTTATACAAGCTGATAGAAACCGACTATACAGATCAAAGTACATTCAACTACAAAATAAAAGTCGTGTACGCCTTCCGAAAAAATCACAGTTTGTTAAATCATAAACATCACACAAACATATTATATTGGGGATCTAATGGAAATTATCAATTCGCATGGATAAAAAAATTCAGTCGATTGTTGCGGATCCAGTCGCCGAAAGCGAAATTTGTATGCTGGTCATGTCTCGATCCCATGAATACCGATTACGAACATAATAATACTCACAGATGTGACGCAGTCAGTTGGCGTAATATGCACTATATGTAATTAAATAAAGACGTATTTTTCGTATTCATAGATGTATTTTTATTTTTCAAAAAAATCTTTTTACATTGTTTCATACAAATTAATGTAATCTATATAATATAATAAATATTTTCATATGTATACATTTTTGTTTTTATTTTCCATAAACTTAAAATTCCAATTTTACTATTGTTGTTAATATATTCCAAACTCCAGTTTGTATTAAATCCTCTCGCTCCTTATGTTGAACAGACGAATCAATATTATTTAACTGTTCAGTTAAGTATGCAGAGTCTTTTTATCTTGCTTAACTTTAAAGATATATGATAGATTCTTTTTTCATTTGACAGTGTAAACGTTTTCTTCTTTTACAATTTTCTTATGCTTTATCACTATTACAACATTTTTCATCATTTTCTAACTAATTGTAAACATTTTTCTACTATTTCGTAACATGTTCTTATGTTTTAGGACTTTTTGCCCTATTTTTTTCACCAATTTATACTATTCCGAAGCATTTCATATGACTGAACGCTACTTAAGAAGTTTTTCGATAATTATCACCATTCCTCGCAATATTCATATGTTTTAACGCTTTTTACACTATTTTTCATAAATTCATGATATTTCGCTTCATTTCTAATGTTTGAACGACTCATATGCAGTTTTTCGACAATTTTTCACCGTACATCACTATATTTTTTTATGTTGTATCACCTTTTATGAAGTCTTCATCAAATTTTACCTTCATTCAACAATATTTTCGTTATTGTACCCCTTTGAACTGTTGTTTTACCCTAAAAGCGAGTGTATATCTAATTTGTTATAATAAGGAAAGAATGTAATGTATATTACAAATTTCCTTTCCTGGGAGTATGATTGTGCGCGTGGAATAATAAACTCTGGTTAAATGGCAGACTGTATCCACCATCAAGCAGGGTGTGTAATGCGTGGTAATTAACTCTGGCATTTCACACATTGCAAGGAAGTTATGATATGTTTGAGCAAAAATTAGTTGTTGTATATCATTCATGTTAGCCATTAAATGTTCACACTGAGAGGTGTAAGGGTGTCGTCATCATATGAACCATTACGATTTTTATAATTATATTATACACTAAGCATGTATGTATTACAACGACCACATCAACTCTGTTAAGGACAGTAATGTTTGGAGGTAGATAGTGAACCGTTACATTAGAAGAGGAACATGGCTACATACATGGAAACATCATTAGCGATATTACATCACATGTATGTCACCAAATTTAACTAAAATGTTGCGTCCATAGTAAAAAATGAAAGGATTTTTCCTAAGAGGTTAAATTTTATGTCTAAGGTGACGAATATAATAAAATTGATGCAATTTTAGCTGAAGATGGGGTATTTTACACTAAAATCGTTGTTTTACACCTAAAGTGAGATTATTTGGGGAGTTAAACGGTCTTTTTTCATATAAAATTTGATGTTTTTTCTAAATATGGCTATTTTTTGTCCTAAATGGAGTAATTTCTGTGTGAATGGCACTTTTTAGACTGACCTATATACTTCTTGATGTGATATTCCATTCATTGTGAAGTTATGCTTTGAAAGGATTTGTGTCTGGTTGTGGGAAGTTTCCGAACTTTTCTAATGCATCGATTATAGTATAATAGTTGTTGTGTGTTAGTGAGTTGATGGTGTTTGGATGGGAATAATAAATAGGGGTAAGAGGTGAAGTGTACCACATCAAGCAAGGAGAGTACTGTTTGATAATTAACTCTATCATTTAAACACATTGCAAGTCAGTTATAATATGTTAAGTCAAAATTAGTTGTTGTATCTCGTTCAGGATTTTACATTAAACGATCACACTGAGAGACGCGATGGACTCGTCATCATCATCAAGATCCATGCAATCATTACATTATTTTTCACTAATTTGTAATCACCATTTCTTTTTTTATGTTTTGAACGACTTTTATAATGTTTTTTGATAATTTTCATGGTACAAGGTTCATAATGTAAAGTAATTTTAATTATTTCAACAGTCTTTACACACAAATAAAGCAATATATCTTAAGCACACTCAACATAATACAAATTTTTACAAACAGAAGTAAACAACGGATTTACTTAGAAATTTTAATAAAACTTAAGAATCATATTATATATGAAATTGCTTGTTTTTTCAATCAATGATCCAAACTAGCAGGTTTAGAATTATATCAGACCTCGAGTAAAAACCCCAAATTATTTAATGTGTATATCTTTGCTACTTTTTACCTTATATGTGTGAATGTACATATCTACACATATTCATATATATCCAGATATATACATATATCCATAAATATCTACATACATATATATATCTACATATATGCATATATATCTACATATATACATATATACATATATATCTACATATATACATATATATCTACATATATACATATATATCTACATATATACATATATATCTACATATATACATATATATCTACATATATTCATATATATCTACATATATACATATATCCATAAATATCTACATACATATATATATCTACATATATGCTTTTGTATCTACATATATTCATATATATTGATGTATATTCACATATATGAGGTAAAAAGTAGAAAAGATATACACATTAAATAATTTGGGGTTTTTACTCGAGGTCTGATATAATTCTAAACCTGCTAGTTTGGATCATTGATTGAAAAAACAAGCAATTTCATATATAATATGATTCTTAAGTTTTATTAAAATTTCTAAGTAAATCCGTTGTTTACTTCTGTTTGTAAAAATTTGTATTATGTTGAGTGTGCTTAAGATATATTGCTTTATTTGTGTGTAAAGACTGTTGAAATAATTAAAATTACTTTACATTATGAACCTTGTACCATGAAAATTATCAAAAAACATTATAAAAGTCGTTCAAAACATAAAAAAAGAAATGGTGATTACAAATTAGTGAAAAATAATGTAATGATTGCATGGATCTTGATGATGATGACGAGTCCATCGCGTCTCTCAGTGTGATCGTTTAATGTAAAATCCTGAACGAGATACAACAACTAATTTTGACTTAACATATTATAACTGACTTGCAATGTGTTTAAATGATAGAGTTAATTATCAAACAGTACTCTCCTTGCTTGATGTGGTACACTTCACCTCTTACCCCTATTTATTATTCCCATCCAAACACCATCAACTCACTAACACACAACAACTATTATACTATAATCGATGCATTAGAAAAGTTCGGAAACTTCCCACAACCAGACACAAATCCTTTCAAAGCATAACTTCACAATGAATGGAATATCACATCAAGAAGTATATAGGTCAGTCTAAAAAGTGCCATTCACACAGAAATTACTCCATTTAGGACAAAAAATAGCCATATTTAGAAAAAACATCAAATTTTATATGAAAAAAGACCGTTTAACTCCCCAAATAATCTCACTTTAGGTGTAAAACAACGATTTTAGTGTAAAATACCCCATCTTCAGCTAAAATTGCATCAATTTTATTATATTCGTCACCTTAGACATAAAATTTAACCTCTTAGGAAAAATCCTTTCATTTTTTACTATGGACGCAACATTTTAGTTAAATTTGGTGACATACATGTGATGTAATATCGCTAATGATGTTTCCATGTATGTAGCCATGTTCCTCTTCTAATGTAACGGTTCACTATCTACCTCCAAACATTACTGTCCTTAACAGAGTTGATGTGGTCGTTGTAATACATACATGCTTAGTGTATAATATAATTATAAAAATCGTAATGGTTCATATGATGACGACACCCTTACACCTCTCAGTGTGAACATTTAATGGCTAACATGAATGATATACAACAACTAATTTTTGCTCAAACATATCATAACTTCCTTGCAATGTGTGAAATGCCAGAGTTAATTACCACGCATTACACACCCTGCTTGATGGTGGATACAGTCTGCCATTTAACCAGAGTTTATTATTCCACGCGCACAATCATACTCCCAGGAAAGGAAATTTGTAATATACATTACATTCTTTCCTTATTATAACAAATTAGATATACACTCGCTTTTAGGGTAAAACAACAGTTCAAAGGGGTACAATAACGAAAATATTGTTGAATGAAGGTAAAATTTGATGAAGACTTCATAAAAGGTGATACAACATAAAAAAATATAGTGATGTACGGTGAAAAATTGTCGAAAAACTGCATATGAGTCGTTCAAACATTAGAAATGAAGCGAAATATCATGAATTTATGAAAAATAGTGTAAAAAGCGTTAAAACATATGAATATTGCGAGGAATGGTGATAATTATCGAAAAACTTCTTAAGTAGCGTTCAGTCATATGAAATGCTTCGGAATAGTATAAATTGGTGAAAAAAATAGGGCAAAAAGTCCTAAAACATAAGAACATGTTACGAAATAGTAGAAAAATGTTTACAATTAGTTAGAAAATGATGAAAAATGTTGTAATAGTGATAAAGCATAAGAAAATTGTAAAAGAAGAAAACGTTTACACTGTCAAATGAAAAAAGAATCTATCATATATCTTTAAAGTTAAGCAAGATAAAAAGACTCTGCATACTTAACTGAACAGTTAAATAATATTGATTCGTCTGTTCAACATAAGGAGCGAGAGGATTTAATACAAACTGGAGTTTGGAATATATTAACAACAATAGTAAAATTGGAATTTTAAGTTTATGGAAAATAAAAACAAAAATGTATACATATGAAAATATTTATTATATTATATAGATTACATTAATTTGTATGAAACAATGTAAAAAGATTTTTTTGAAAAATAAAAATACATCTATGAATACGAAAAATACGTCTTTATTTAATTACATATAGTGCATATTACGCCAACTGACTGCGTCACATCTGTGAGTATTATTATGTTCGTAATCGGTATTCATGGGATCGAGACATGACCAGCATACAAATTTCGCTTTCGGCGACTGGATCCGCAACAATCGACTGAATTTTTTTATCCATGCGAATTGATAATTTCCATTAGATCCCCAATATAATATGTTTGTGTGATGTTTATGATTTAACAAACTGTGATTTTTTCGGAAGGCGTACACGACTTTTATTTTGTAGTTGAATGTACTTTGATCTGTATAGTCGGTTTCTATCAGCTTGTATAAGTTGATTGATACAGCGTTTATTCTTTCAAACGTTTCAATATCAGCCAGCGATTGGATCGGTAAGTGAATAAAGCTGAAATCGTATACTTTCTGTAGAATATTGTACTGCCACATCGATGACGGTTTTGATGTAAATTTTGCTAAAACCGCATACATGAAACTATTTTTATTTTCTGGATCGTTAGGGTCTTTAACATAGACGACTGCTTTTCGGTTAAATATTTCTTTGGGTAATTCCAACATTGTTGTGCTATATTCTTTTTCATCATGTACCAAAGGTACTTGCGCTAACGACGGAGTTTGCAAATCTTGTGTCATTACCGGTGATGCTAAAGGTGTTGATGTAGCCAATGGAATGAAATCTGAGAATGAATGTAGCGAAGGCCCTTGTAATGATGTTTCTTCTGCTGGTGGTGGTGGTGGCGGCATATGTATATTTGGAAAATCGTCCGGAAACATTGCATTATCATTATCATTTACGAAAAAATTTTGAATGAAATCCGCGACATTATCGACATTCGATTCGGTATTGTTATTCATATTCGATTATTATTGTAATATTTATACTAAAAAAATGAGAGAAAATAAGAGCGAAAAGAATAACGTGCAATAAGAGAGAAAAAAGACAGAAAATAAAGAGCGAACGAAAAAGAGAAAAGACGTAGGAAATTACAGACTTTATCGTTCTTGAGAATATTTTAATAACGCGTGAAGAACACAGCTTCAACAAATTCCACACGTTTAACACAACACTAATACTGCCTGCACGATCAGATCCGTTCGACATTCGAGCTCGAAGCATGCCTTTGAAAAGGGAGGGTTGCATCAGAAAAAACCACATTCCTTTGGTGAAAGTTGGATGCAGGTGTGTCTGAACGAAGTTTGCAGGTGTTCTTTGGGTTATATGTGTGTGTATGTGTGTGTAGGTGTGTACATGTGAGTCTGTTTCTACAAAAGATATGAAAGGGAAGAACCTGTTTCAGCAGACTCTATAACATTGTCGCACGATCTAATACAACGGTGTGGCAACATGTGACGCACATTTACGCTACGATAGTGAGCATACATATTGTAGAAAAAATACAAAATTATGAACGGTCGGAAGAAATGGACAGAAACGAAAAAAATATACTTCGGCTATTTCTATAATATTTAGGCTCAAAAAAAAAATATTTAGAGAACATTTAGAGTCAGAGGTTGTATCTTACAAACAGATGAAAACTCTCACAGCTGCAGAAATACGTGATGTACGTGAAAAAGTATAACAGTTAAATTCGCTTATTACACACAAAAAAAATAAAAAAATGGTGTATTACAGACAAAAATCTAATTTTTTAATCTAAATAGATATGAACAAATTATGTGGAAATATATTCGAAAATTAAATAATTATATATACATTATACTCGACTGGTTCAGATTTTTGAAAATTTCGTCATTACCAGTACTTTAAGTTAAGAGGGGGAGAGAAGGATAGATCGCTAAATAAATTAAATAAACGGAAATCGGAAAGGATCGGAAAAAGATTAAAAATAATTAGCAAAAATATATACAATATGAGAATGAATAGATATTGAGGGAAAAAATATATACAAAATATATACAAAACAGTATTTACATGTGTATAAAAATATATTTAAAAAATTTTAAAGAAAACATAAAAACGAACGGTCTGAAAAAAAATATATATGTACAAATACACACAAAAATATACAGAAAAAATATACAAAATTGTTAAAAACGATCGAATTAATGAATTTTTAATCTGCGCGAATTGTACGTTGGCAGTCGATACAATCTTTTACTTTCATACAATTTCGAGTACTATGCAGAAATATATCGTCATCGAAATAATATTCTTCATCATTCTCATGTTCAAAACATGGTAGAAGTGATTTTATCGTATCATCCTGTTTTAGTCTATCTGGTAAAAATGTATAAATGTCTCCAACACAACTTGGAAATAACGTAATTATCATTTCTTTGGTGGTTGTAATGAACAACTGACTTAAATCATTTATATTTAGATTATTCATAAGCTTCAGCGGGCGGATGACATGATCGTACCATGCCTTCATCACCATAACGTTTTTCACCGCACAATGAAAACTATCATTCTCATTATGGTGTTTACAAGTTATCAAATTGCTTATACCAAAATACTCTTCATGTAGATTCTCAATACTAGATAATCGAAAGACTTGATCCATATTAACGATTTCGTAGTCTAAATCACGCAACAATTCAGACTTTTCGTTAAGTTCCATTAGTGTAAGTTTAGCATATACTGTTAAAACATATACGCGAGCCCTCGGTTTTTGGGACAATATCGTGAATATATCGCGTGCGATGAATATTTCTTCACGACAGGGAAATAATGAAGGGTTCTTCAAGTAATAACTCACTGAAGAACATTGTAAATGTGGCATTTTTGATGCATGCCATGCTCTGCTTGGCTTATACAACGTATGCAAACACTTCCCTCCAGACATATCAATCATTGCTAGTTCAGTTACTCGAAACCCATAATCACAATCTATATGGACGCTGATATCTACAAAATATTCCGCTATATCCACTTGTTCTGATAATAATACAGGACCAACGATTTTACGTACAAGGGATGTTGATTGTTCTGATGTATAACCATCATCATTTTGCGGTGTTGAAGGTGAAGAAGACGTATGCGAGTCGCTATCACTCGAAAAGGAATTCTGAATAAATTCGTCGGCTTTAATATCAATCGATTCGGTATTTTTATTCATGTTTGATTACTGTTTTTTTAACTTTCTACTAAAAAATAGAAAATTATTACTTTTACCGTTACAGTAAATTTTTAATAATGCGTGAAGAACACAGATTCTACAAAATGAACACGTTTAACATAAAACTAATACTGCCTGCACGATCAGATCCGTTCAACAATCTACCTCAATGCATGCCTTTGAAAAGGGAGGGTTGTACCAGAAAAACCACATTCCTTTGGTTGTAGAGGTGTTTGAAAGACGCTGTCAAGGGGAGATGAAGATATGTGTGTTTGAGTGTAGGTGTGTACATGTAAACCGTTTTCTACAAAAGATATGAAGAGGAAGATCCTGTTTCAGCAGACTCAATAACATTGTCGCACGATCTAATACAACGGTATGGCAACATGCATGTAAGGTTATAAGCGACGCACATTTACGCTACAATAGTGAGCATACATATTGGAGAAAAAATATAATACGAAAGATTTCGAAAAAAAAAAAAATGTTAGAGTTAGAAAAAAAAACAACAAAAAAAAATGAAATATTCTTAAACTAATAGAATTGAAAAAAGTTATTATGAATGATATGAGATCTAACGGTAGCAGATGAGTGTGTGCGAATGGATGGTGCGCTTTTGTGGTGGTTGTGACGATCAAGGAGTATGTGGAAAAAATATAAAAAGTATGTACAATCAGTAAATTGATTGCAAAAAGGTAGAAAGGTTTAAAGGTTACATTTGCTTATTTATTAGTAGAAAAGATGCATGGACGCCTTAAATTAACCTTCTGCAAAATGAATGAAATAACGGTACATCATTCAAGCTGGTTTTCATCGGGAGAGATTGTCCATTTTCACCATGCTTTCTAGAAAAGGTGTATACATGTCGTGAATTTGTATGTTGTAAAAGGTCGTAAATAACGGTACATGACAGGCGCTTCAATAATGATACAAACGACTGTTGAGGCGGGCGGAGACATCTTAGACTGTGGAGCAGCGATTGAATTTCTTGGAAATGTCGAGATCAGTGTTCGATGACGTTGATGTCTATTTTTTTATGTGCATGTGTGTGTATTTGAACGAGTCTAAAAAAATATTCTTCTAGCGAATAACGGTAAATAGCGGGGGAGTATTGAGCGGTCAAAGGTTGATAGAAAGACGAGACGAATACACGAAGAGGTTGACTATACCTGGAAAAGGACGATTAATGTTTGTAGCAACAATATCGTCAATGAAAATAATAGTTCCTTCGTTTAATAATTATACTGAGATGTGTATAATATTAAAATTAGTTACGATGTTGATAAAAATTATTTAGTGCCCTGAGATTTTCTCTATCAAAATGTTAAAAGATGTAAAGTATGTATGACGGGGTGAATGTGTCGGAAAAATAATACCATTAAAAATAATTAAAGATCGATAATTAAAAATTAAATATAATGACTGTGTGTGGTATATGTGTGGGTCTGATGTGATATGCTCCCGCGGCTAATACAGAAAAAAAAAAAATGTTCACGATTAATAAGGAACCTATCTGTGAGTGTGACAATATGGCGTGTATGTAAGTCTGGGAGGAGTTGAAAAATAAATAAAACATATTATAATTGCTAGGGAAACGTGTATGCATGGAAATGGATGTCGTGCAAATAAAATAAAAAAATATGTACGAACGGAAAAAAATTGCAAAAGACTTTTTGGAAAAATAATCTAACAATAATATACAATAATTGATAGTAAAATGGGTGTTGGAGGCAACGTCTACACTTCTGCGAGAGTTGATTGTTTGACTGGGTCTAGAACATATATTATGAAAGAATTGTAATTTGTGTAGAATGAATAGGGGAGGGAGAGGGAAATTATGAAACCGTGTTAAATAAAATTATACTCGATTTCATTTTTGAATACATATGTCTGGAAAAAAATTATGAACGTTCGGGAGAAACGATCGGAAGCGAAAAAAAAATTATAGTTAGAATAATTCCATAATACTTGGAGTTGAAAAAAGTTATTATGAACGGTATGGGAACTAACGACGACAGATATTTGCACATTCATTGCGTTGAAGACATTGTAGGATTTATTTTTAGAACCGGAGAAAAATAAAAATATTATGAACGGTCAGAAGAAATGATCGGAAGTGATGAAAATATATAATTGGAATAATTCCATAATACTTGGAGTTGAATAAAAGTTATTATGAACGGTATGGGAACTAACGACAGCAGATGGGTGTGCGGGAATGGATGGTGTGCATTCATAGCGGTCACAGAAAAAAATAATTACCTCGATATTAAAACAACGGAATCGATCGGAAAAGAGGATGGAAGGGGTAAAGGAGACTAAGGATATTTTAGACTATAGAAATAATTGATTTGTTAATTTATAAATGTTTTGGATAACCGGTTAGGTTTAGACAACAGAGCAGTGATTGGGTTATTATGTGAAAAAAATAATAATTAAAAAAAAATTGGAGCAGCGTAAACGGACGACACGTGCGGAAGATCGGCGTGTGCGCTTTCGCGACGGAGAACGCTATGTTAGATATATGCAGGGGATCGGCGCGTGCGCTTTCACGGAAAATAACGCTGTGTTAGATATATGCGCGAGATCGGGACGAGCGCTTTCGCATATGGCAGTAAGATCGGGAAATCAGGAAAATAAAAAAATATACTTCGACTAATTTTATATTATGTATACTTAGGCTTTGAAATATTAAAGAAATAATCGCGGTATCGGGAACGGAGCGCGTGTGTGCGCGGGATATCGCTGTGGACATCGGAATATGCGTGGGATCGGCGTGTGCGCTTTCGCGACGGCGACCGGAGCGTGCGCGAGAACGAAATATACGTGTGAGAGGTGTGAACTGGAGTTATAGGTTAGATTTACGCTTTAAATAATATATTGGGGTTAAATTTTAGAATTTTCATACTTAGGTCCTGAATTTTGAAAAAAAAATTGCGGTAAAGCAGTGGGCGGGTGGAGTCAGCGGAGACTTGGGTTACTTTCGGACATTAATTAATATACTTATGTTAATTAATAATCGGATCGGTTTATCGGAAACGAGCGGGACGCGTACGGGGGGAATTTCGGAGAAATTTGGGGAACTTGGGGGGAACTTTCAGCACCTTGACACTAATTGGGGTTACTTGCGCCCCCGAATAACACTTTGGACAGTTTATTGACCTCGGGACACTGTTTGGACGTTCGGATTAGCGGATATGCACGGGAACCGTCCGGGGGAAACTCGGAGGAATCGGGGGAAACTTGGGTGAATTTTGGCCACCTGGACATGAATTGGGGTGAATTTTGTGTTCGGATTACCGGTCTGGGGTGAATTTTCGACTCCGGGACAGGAATTGGGGTTCGGATTAGCGGAACGGCTAGAGTCGCCCTTTAATGACTACTCTCAACCCCTTCCCCCAATTCGCAAACCCGATGGTACATGGGCTAGAACTGATGAAGAAAAAGTCGAGGAATTTGCCAAATATTTTTCTGATGTTTTTAAGCCAAATTTACAATTAAACGACGAAACCGATATACATGATTTTTTAAGTGTACCTTTACAGTTAAGCCCTCCTATTGCGCCAACGTCTCCCAGCGAAATCAAATACGCAATTACTAAACTTAATAATAAAAAAAGTCCGGGTTTTGATTTAATTACCAATAAATTGTTATCTGAGCTACCAAAAAAAGGTATATTATTGCTCACAAATATTTTTAACGCTGCTCTTCGTCTGCAGTATTTTCCATTATCCTGGAAATTGGCGCAAATAGTAATTGTACCAAAGCCCGGTAAGGCACCCGATGAGGTTTCATCCTATAGACCAATTTCCTTGCTCCCGATCCTTTCAAAACTCCTTGAAAAAATAATTTTAAAGCGGTTGAATCCTATTTTAAATGCGGAACATCTTGTTCCTGAACATCAATTTGGATTCAGAAAAAGACATTCGACCATTGAATAGGTACACCGAATTGTGCATACTATTTAAGAAAGTCTTGAAACTAAGCAAATATGCACGGGTGTGTTCCTAGATGTCAAACAAGCCTTTGATAAGGTATGGCATCATGGTCTGCTTTATAAACTTAAAAAAATAGTACCGCATCCTTTGTACCTTCTTTTAAAATCCTACCTTGAAGATCGCACATGCCAGGTTAAAATTCTAAATCAATATTCTGAAATCTATCCTGTATCTGCTGGCGTGCCACAAGGAAGTGTCTTGGGCCCAGTGCTTTACTTAATCTACTCTGCCGATTTTCCAGTTGATAATAGCGTGATAACAGCTACGTTTGCAGACGATACAGCACTATTAGCTACCGGTAAAGACAATACTGAATCTTCGAATAAATTGAAAAAAACTTTATCGGAAGTGGAAAACTGGCTGAGTCGTTGGCGTATTAGAGTAAACGAAAGTAAATGTACGCAAGTAGACTTCACGTTGCGAAATTTTATGTATCAGCCGTTAAAAATAAATGGGGTGGTTATCAACCAGGATAAAGATGTAAAATACTTAGGCATTCATTTGGATCGCAAATTAACATGGCAAAAGCATATTATCCAAAAAAGAAAACATCTAGATATAAGATTGCAAGAATTAAATTGGCTTCTTGGCAGGTACTCTAGTTTATTATTGGAAAATAAACTCTTAATGTTGTTATAAATCCAAAATGGAGTCACTGTTCCGAGCTCCAGTTGTTATAAATCGATATTGTTCCGAGCGCCAGTTGTTAAGAATCACGATTTCCTTGAGGGTAAAGAATCACGACCTCCTTTCGCTCAATGATCAGAAAGTCGAGAAAAAAAAGTATAAAAAGAAATCGCGAAAGCAAATTAAAGAAAATTTGTGCGGGCGCCAACGGTGATATATCGGTTCACCGTTACCGGAATAGCTCTGTCTAGCAAAGCATTAGGCTTTTAATTAATCGCGGAAGAAAGAAAGAGAAAAAAAAAAAAGGAAAAAAAAAACAAAAACGGAACCCGTCTCACGACGGCGATACACTCTCTTCGGAACAGAGATAGCACGAGGGCCCACCACGTGTCCAAATGACGAAAACTTAATAATAAAAAAATTTTTGTGTATTTTCAAAAACGCGGGCGAAACAAAAATAATATACGTATGTAATGACTAAAAAAACTAATAAAGAAAAATGACTGAATGCGACAACGGCGTAACACGTGTCGATGTGCACGATCAAAAAAAAACATGCGGCCACCAGAAAATCGGTCAGTCGCAATCGACTGTTCGGTGGTCCGTCAAAAGCGCGACCCGTAATTACACTAACATGCGACTAGTTAATTGCTGAGCAATTAATCAACGACTGGCTATCGATTAGCCAAGAAAGCGACTAGATAGATCTCGGTACCTGACGGGGCTTTTTGCCGATCGACATATACGCATCGTCGAAATTACCCGGTACCTTGTAAATTAAACATATATATATCACACCACCGACTGTTCTAGAACATTCTTCAATTTCTATATATATTTTAAACGGCAGCTATCCCTGTCTTTCCGGGATTTTTATAAATTCGGTCGCGACTCTCGCAGTTCTACGCTCTATACTTGTACATGTACTTGTACTTATATGCTTATCAACGGTAAACGCTATTTCTCCGCGATTTTCGACCACGCTCGCTACCCCGCGAGCACAGCCGATAGCCGCTGCGTTCGGGATTACCACACAGCTCGGCCGAAACCGCGTCGCCGATTGCAATTCACCGTTGTCTTCCGCTGCCCGAGAAAAACCCGACATATAAATGAAATTAAATCGAAATAATAATTTCTACCTCGGACAGCGTTATCTAAGGCGTATAAAGCGTAATAAACTCGCTTCAGCTGCCGAATCCGTCTCACTGCCCCACCCTTATTTTCATCCAAAACGGAAGTTTTGGATCAGAATTCAGGTGCACAAATACGAGAGGATTCGGACTAACCGTTGCTGAACTACGGAGTCCTGAACATATCTCCGCCGTCTATCCCGCACACGTACGCCGCACATTGCACCTTAAGATGACGCACGTACGCCACACGCAAAACACACCACTGGGACAACACCAGGTCATGTCCAAAATTTAAGCTTCACGAGCTCAAGGCTCAGAACAATGGATCAAAAAAAAAAAATCACCAAAGAAATTTAGCCGGCCGAAAGGCGGTAAATACCGAATCCAAAGTAGAGCAAGAATATTTGAGTGCAAAACATCGTTGATGTCCATTCCGAAAAACCGCGGGATACAACCCGACAAAGAAAAAAAAAAATGCAAAGCGCAACGGATACCCGCGAAACAACAAATATGGGTACTCGTCAGAGACTATGAAAGCAGAAACATTTCGGAATGGACACCCCTACCATAGGCCCAAATGCCAAAACAGGGACTAAAAAACCTTTGAATCAAAAAAAAACACAGAAGAAAAAAAAATATGCACTAGACAATCATTTTTCCGACGGCGCACATTAGGAAAAGCGATTTTACAGAGGAAAAAGAGAAAGGGAAGAAAAAGTGTACTTGTCCTCCACATCCAGAAAAATTGTGGCCCCGCAACGGAAGGTTTGTGCGCACGCACGAAAACCCAAAACAAGAGCACCAACACGCCCAGGCGCACTAAAACTAAAACATGGGCCCTGGCACGTGTGGCCTCGGCAAAAATGGGCACCACAGAAAAGCGGAGATGTGGCCGAACCCGCACACTCATGAGGAAAACTAGAAAGGATTGGAAAACGAAATTGGAATACCGAATAGAACATTTAGGAAAAAATGCCGAACGAAAACCATCATGAAAAACTGGTCGGAACCAGCTTTCATCCTTCCGAAGGCGATGAAACCACCTTGCATACCTTCCAAGGGCGTATGCCACCCACCTTGAATAGGAAATTTAAGATGGAGAAGCAGGAACATCTTACCCATAACCTAGGACAGACCCTGGACGCCGTAACTCGCGAGAGTAGAAAATTTCATTGATGCGAATATAAAATAAAACCTGGTGTTCATGCAAAAAAAAAAAAACTCAAATGCACTCCGACCTCGGATACCGTAAACGACATATAAATTACGACTGAGGTCGCGCAATCACACTCTCAAAACTTGTCCCAGTGGTAACGAGACAATATAAGATTTCTATTCTGACAGAGGAAAGACCGTGAGAAAAAAATACATAAACACGTAAAAAAATATCTAAAGGGGCTCGCGGAACGCCATCGTGCGCCTGACTCCGGATCAAATTTGAGAAGAGAGATAGGAACAAAATGGTCAATAGGAAAAAGAGAAAAAAAAAATATCCTACCACCGAGAGAACGGATCTCCGCGTGTCTACCGAACGCTATCTTCCGTAACCACGGACACAAATATCCATCGGCTCCGGGGCTGGGATAAGGACTGCTATCCAGCGGAAGCGAGAGAAAAACGTATATGTGTGAAAGAATAAAATTTGAAATGTTCATCCGCATTGCGGGAAAATAACGTTGTTACAGAAGGGGAGCGAGAAAAAGAAAACAAAATTGCGGATCGTAGTTCCGATCGTTTCTCTACCATATTTTTCTATTTGGTACTCCGGGGTATAAGCACCTAAACGGCTTGAGTAACCTCAATGTGCACTTCGGTCGCGTTCAACGGTCTGTGCCGGAATCGGGTGTCAATTGACCCACGCGCCTACTATGATCGGTTACCATTATTAATCCGACCGATCCATAATTGTTCGTGGCGTCCCCGAGACTTCCATTGGCTATTATGGCCGTGTGCATTGTCTGCCACCCACAACGCCAATTGCTCGGACCAAAAAAAAAAACATTTGTATGTTTAATAATGAAACTGCCAACCCAGCCGGAGTACCAAGCACACATCCTGACCAACTATATGGCCGTGTCTGCTTTCACAGCACCCACAAAGCTGATGTCCCTACGATAACTCCCTACCGATCCGTCAAAAGGATAATAACAAAGAAAGGGGAAAGGGAAAAAATGAGATCTTTTAGGAACAGGAGAAAATAAATACAAAAACGAGAGGAGAATATCCTTAAGGAATGTTTTGAGACATTAATAGGAAAGCACAATAACGGAGATTTGATCGGGAAACAAGAAACAATTTAGCCTAAAAAGAAAATTTGAATATTTCCCGCCCCGTGTCGATACACGTAGACAACGAACGAGAATTTCCAACTCCAGTGGTCGAAAAGAAAAGGAAACAAATTGAATGAGGAAAAACACGTAATTTATATTCGGAGCCAAACATCCGCGAAAATCCGCGAGATTAGGAAAACTATACCAAAAAAATATATAAAAAAATAAAAGGAAAGACATACATATACATTGATGCCGCGCATCTTACCGGGCCTAATACTAAAAAAATAGATAAAACATCTAAAAGTGTCGCTAACAAGACTAAACAAAACAAATTGAATGCCCTGTGCCGCTATTGCACAATAACCAGGCTACATAAAAAAAATACACGTAAAAATAAATCAGCAATACAAAATAATTTTACATAATTTCTACAACGGAAAAAAAAATATTACGAAATGTATATAGTGTCACAGTCGCCACACAGTGAATGATCGTTACCTAGTCGCCGAATGGATACTTCAAAAACACAAATTAATAAGTACTTATAACGCCGATAATATTTTTTATACAGTTCCGCAATTAAATATTTATATACACTCACCCACGCCTCACATACGCGCCAGAGCTGGGTTCCAGAGTTACGAGTACGAAGATGAAGTCTCAAAGATCTTAGGACGAGGAAAGAAACAAGTTTTTCTTAAACGGGAAAAATCAGCAAAACCGTAATCCGAAGCGCTAATGCCCAGATAAAAAAAAAAAAAGAATAATCTTTTAATTTTCGATAAAAAAAAATACTCGAAGATGTCAAAGCAGACAAAAAAAATGAACAAGTTTTTTCTTAAGCGAGAAAAAAACCGCAAAAAGCGCGATCCGAAGCATGTATGCCCAGATAAAAAAATAAATTTTATGATAAATATTAGATTTCAAAAAAAACGTTTAAATTTAGTAAGCGGGGAGATGAGCGCACATTACAGGTCGAAATAGGAACAAATCGAGCTCACTCAGGTGAATCGAATGCGCGATGCCTTTAGTCGTTCAAATGTAAACATAAACAAACCATATCTCGGCACTCGGCAGCAAACTCGCTAGCGCGCGACACAAATCTCCAAAACTCTTACCTGGAAACGATGCCCAGGTCGGCAAAACAACAAAACAAGATAAAGAAAAATTTCAAATAAATAAACAATCAAAACAACGTCTCAAAGATCTTAATTCCACCGCGAAAACCAACACAAACTCGTCCAAAACTATTTTTTATAAACGACAAAATGACTAGAAAAATGACAATAAATACGCAAACTGCGGGAAATCAATAAAAAAAATGGCGTGACTAGACCTAATTTGGGCCTATCGGATGACTAGATAAATAACCGAAACTACGGGAATATCCGAATAACCATATGACAAAAAAAATAAAAAAATGCCTTCTACGCTGCTCTACCGGGACGCGGAATCTTCGAAAACCTATGCCATCGGAACCAAACCAACGAAGCGGTACACACCATCACAACCTCGATCGAAGCAACTCGAGACGCTGTACACCTATCATACCGTTCACTTCCACAACGGCTACTCACGCTCGTCCTTAGGCTATTTTTATATTAAGTTTATCTTTACGATCAATTAATTTTACATGACTAGAAAGTAGTTTTAATTTTCTTTGCCGTATTAAAGAGTTTATGACTAGACTTTGTTTTGTTTTAAATCTTCCACGATGTTACGTCGAATCCGGAAAAAAAAAAAAACAGCTGATCTCCTGCTTTCTGGATTGCTTCCGACGATACTTCCAGGACCGGAAACCGCAATAGGAGCCGTGTCCCTCCCGACGAGGATTATTTACATTAAGATGGCTCACCTCAACGGGCATCAAGTTCTTGAATCTGGTTTTAATTTCGGATTTCGTTTTAGGCTTCTTCTTAAGTTTTTTACTCGTGGGTTTAATGGTATTTTTCTTTTTATTTGTTTTGGTACATTTTTTCCCTATCCATTTTAATTTATTATTACTTTTTCCACCCTGTTTGCCTATTTTGTTTTTTCGATGCCTCTTGCGACGTGTTTTAGTTTTGTTCGTTAATTCTTGTACGTTTTCTATATCAATTTGTCTTGTAAGATCTTCGTTATTCTTAATATTCCTACTTCTCCTATCATCCCTATCATTATTATTATTAAAATTATTATTATGCCCCTCTTCCTCACAGCTCACTTCCAGGCTCTCGTTCCTATCCTTGTACTCCACGCTGAGCCCGACTGGTTCCTCATTCGCCTCCACTCGACCCTGCATCTGCTTTATCGAGGACCCGATACCATCCTCCACAGTTTTTATTTTATTTATTATTTCCTCCTCGACTCTTGCGACCTTGTTTTCCACGGTGGTCTTCAGTTCTTCTTTGATTTCGATGTTGTTCTTTCGCAGTTCTTTTTCCCATCGGTCCTCTAGAAGATCAAACCTTTTGTTCATCTTGTCGGTTATTCTTTCTTCTAGTTTTTTGTTGTCCTCTTTCATCGATACTATCATATTTTCCGAGAGATTTTTAAATTTATTACTATTATCGTTCGAAATACTAAGCATCAATCTTTTTAATTCGTCGAAAGACGATTGTGCGAAGGATGGCCCGGGATCCTCAAACGCTCGATGTGTCGGGCTAGGAGGGGTATATCCCTCGGGTCCAGTCTCCGAGAGACGGTCCAGAGGTTCGCGCTCAATCTCCTCTTCGCTCAAATTATCGGGGATCGGATGAACCTCCCGATAATTTCCTCTCGTAACCCGTACTCTGGACATTTCACCAGACTCCATTTTCTCAGACAGGGTAGCTACCTAAGAATTACGTTGCGGGGCCTATCTACAAATAATACTAGTAAAGTCTAAATCTAGATATAGACGAAAAAAATTTCGTGTTTATCGGAAAAACTTTTAAATTCTAGATATACATATATATAAATATTAATGTTAAAGCAGGCCGAGGGGGTGATCAAAATAACAAAATAGCGCTTATCTCTGGTTACTGCCTGGTGATCTTCCGTGTTTTCGGCCTCTCCTCTGTTTTTCTTTATCGACCGCTGTCTCCAGGTACTGCCGCCTCTTCCTTTCGGCAATTCGAGTCCCTATTGTTCGGGCCGCCAGTTGTTATAAATCCAAAATGGAGTCACTGTTCCGAGCTCCAGTTGTTATAAATCGATATTGTTCCGAGCGCCAGTTGTTAAGAATCACGATTTCCTTGAGGGTAAAGAATCACGACCTCCTTTCGCTCAATGATCAGAAAGTCGAGAAAAAAAAGTATAAAAAGAAATCGCGAAAGCAAATTAAAGAAAATTTGTGCGGGCGCCAACGGTGATATATCGGTTCACCGTTACCGGAATAGCTCTGCCTAGCAAAGCATTAGGCTTTTAATTAATCGCGGAAGAAAGAAAGAGAAAAAAAAAAAAGGAAAAAAAAAACAAAAACGGAACCCGTCTCACGACGGCGATACACTCTCTTCGGAACAGAGATAGCACGAGGGCCCACCACGTGTCCAAATGACGAAAACTTAATAATAAAAAAATTTTTGTGTATTTTCAAAAACGCGGGCGAAACAAAAATAATATACGTATGTAATGACTAAAAAAACTAATAAAGAAAAATGACTGAATGCGACAACGGCGTAACACGTGTCGATGTGCACGATCAAAAAAAAACATGCGGCCACCAGAAAATCGGTCAGTCGCAATCGACTGTTCGGTGGTCCGTCAAAAGCGCGACCCGTAATTACACTAACATGCGACTAGTTAATTGCTGAGCAATTAATCAACGACTGGCTATCGATTAGCCAAGAAAGCGACTAGATAGATCTCGGTACCTGACGGGGCTTTTTGCCGATCGACATATACGCATCGTCGAAATTACCCGGTACCTTGTAAATTAAACATATATATATCACACCACCGACTGTTCTAGAACATTCTTCAATTTCTATATATATTTTAAACGGCAGCTATCCCTGTCTTTCCGGGATTTTTATAAATTCGGTCGCGACTCTCGCAGTTCTACGCTCTATACTTGTACATGTACTTGTACTTATATGCTTATCAACGGTAAACGCTATTTCTCCGCGATTTTCGACCACGCTCGCTAACCCGCGAGCACAGCCGATAGCCGCTGCGTTCGGGATTACCACACAGCTCGGCCGAAACCGCGTCGCCGATTGCAATTCACCGTTGTCTTCCGCTGCCCGAGAAAAACCCGACATATAAATGAAATTAAATCGAAATAATAATTTCTACCTCGGACAGCGTTATCTAAGGCGTATAAAGCGTAATAAACTCGCTTCAGCTGCCGAATCCGTCTCAATGTACAAAATAATTATAAAGCCCGTTTGGGCATACGGTTTAATGTTGTGGGGTTGTGCAAAAGATACACACATAAACAAGATACAACGGTTCCAGAACAAGGCTATAAGGCTGATAGTCTCACCGCCCTGGTACGTATCTAACCATACTCTACATCAAGACTTAAATATCCCATATGTGAAAGACGAGATCAAGCGAGCTGCTAAGCGATACATAGGCCGCTTGGAGTCTCACACAAACGTTTTGGCGATCAATCTTCTTGATAATAGTCTTGATGTTCGAAGGTTAAAACGTAGTCGACCGTTTGATCTGGCCTAGTTTTATGTTACTAAAATTTCAGTGGGGTCTATCGCTAGATGCTAACCCCTAACAAGTTATTTTCGCGTTACAGTCCAATTGCTGGATGGCCTTCTGGCCAGTTGTAATTTGTAAAAAAAAAAAAAAAAAAAAAAAACTATGCTCCAATTGTTGTTGTCGGGCAATTCTAACCGGATTGGATTAATTTTACTGGCATTATGCCGATTTCTTTGTTCCTGATCACCACACAAATCAGCATTTTCAGAACGGTTAGGTTGGCTCATCTTATCAGTATTGGCCTTGGCAGTATCAATTACATTCCTCTTAACGACGCCGCTACTACTAGCAACAGGCTGTCGTTGTACTGGGGCAGGTAGCGACATTATGGGTAGTATGTGTATGTGCTATGGAGCACACCGTAGCAAACGACGGCGGCACAGTGGCCGAAAATATCTGTCGATTTACGCGCGCCGATAACTAATCGATCACACAATTATAAGCACGATTTTAATCAGTCCAACGGAAAAAATAAATACACGGAAAGATCTTACCCGAGACCGGAAACCGGAACGCAGGAAACACACATCATACACACTTGTAAATATCACTTTCATAGTTTAAAACTTTAAACGCGTTTTTCTCGAAATGACTTTTTTGAAGTCGGTGGACACGATATCTCAAAAACTTCTGTACCGATCCGGTTCATGTTGAACACAGTTTTATAATATATATTTTACTAGGTCGCAACGTTCTCTTTTTTTTTTTTTTTTCGCTTGAGACCGAATTTACATCTACAAAATGGCGCCATTTTTAGGGTAAATATCGTTGTTTTGACTTTATCCGACCGCCAAAAATTGAAAAAAAATTTAAAAAATAAAAGGACAACGTTGCGACCTAGATGTACTTCTAAATTAACTATTTTTTCCAACTATTCGTGGTTCGGATGATTTTGTAACGAGTTATCGTGGACACCGCAAAACGTATATTTTTGAAATGGCCTCCGTCAATTCGCTCTCACTGGCTTGTTTATGAATATTTTTTGACGAAAAAATTACTGAATGTTCTTGAAATATCATATAACTATGCGCAAAAAACTTTAATGAAATAACTTTAATAGTCTCTTTAAAAATTACTCTCAAAAAAATGCTTTTTTTAGACCCGTTATCCCATACCCTCCCACCACCCCATTGAAGAGCAGTTAGTACAGAATTTAAACTTTGATAATATAATAAATGAATTTGCATCTTTAAAAGTGCGTCGTAAAAAAAATTTAAACGTTAATTGATTCATGTAAAAATAATGTATGTATAGAATTATAATAAAAGAAGATATGTTTTAAAAATGTATGAATTTTTTAATTGACAACTTTTTTGAAAATTAATTTTTAACTTTTATGTCCTTTCTTACTTCAGTTACTCGATTGTATTTCCTATTGCTTAATTTATAAATTCTTCTAAGGGCAGCAGAAATTACTGAACCCACAGCGGCATTTGACTATGGTCCGGTTCTGTATGTACATTTTTTTTTTTTTTTTTTTTTTTTTTTGCATACAATCTGTCTGTAAGACAATGAGTAGCAGTGCCGATAATAATAGAACAACACGCAACCAAACAAAACTAAACAAAACTAAACAAAAGGTTATCACCCAGCGGTGATAAATCCTTATGAGAAAGTTAGTAATATTTATCCTCTATGCTGCAGCTGAATCTGATTTATCCTTTTAAGCCGCACAAAGCTGACACAGTTAACCGGCAGGTTAGCGGCTAGCGGATTGACGTGTTGTTGAAGCCTTTGCATATATTTCTCACTTAATCTTTTTATGGTATCTCTAACCTTGGGATACCTAGGTCCTTATGTATGTCATCGTTGCGTAACAAATAAACTATGCAAGACTATCAAAATAACTAATACATAGTTAAATTGGAATATTTCTTTTTATTCATTTTTAATTGTTTTGGTGGAGGCTCATCTGGATGTAATTATGAATCAGAAGTAGTTTAAATTTCTATATTCTTAAATTGTAACACAGAGCTGTTGATAATTTGCGATTTTTTTTATTTTCAGGTAGTTTTACGATTGGATTTTTATTTTTTAAGTGAATTTTCAGATTTGCTACTGCACTTATAAAACTAAATATTTCACGACAAAAATCATATTGATCACTTTTTTTTTTTCTTTATCATATACTGTAAAGTATGACCATAATGCATTAGAACGCTTATTCCCTATGCTAAAAAGTAAAATAAAGCTTAGTTCCTTAACTTAAATTTTAAAATTAAATAGAAGTTACACTAGAACAGTATGAAAATAAACATGTCTTTCGGTTAACAACAACTAAGCAAAACATAATAAATTATAAAAAGTAAAATTATATTTTTACTGTGTTTTTAAATTAAATCAAAATAACACTAGTCAGTATGAAAATTACAAAGCGTTTCGGTTATATAACGAATAAATACATCGCAATCCAAATGAATTATACAGAAAATGAAAGGAATGTTAATATGGATTTATACTTTTGCATGCCTGCAACAGTTATACCTCACTTTTTATAACATTTTATAACATGTTTCGTTCATTAATGTATGTTATTACAAATTAAATATACAATCAAAAGGACTTTGTATTTCCTATATTTTCCATTTAAATAAATTGAAATATGACTTTTATTTCAATCTTTTTTTAAACATGTATTAAAATAAAATTTATTATGTAACGCGTTACTATTGAAAATTATATTACCGGACGACATGGGCGTCACCAGCGGGGGGCAGGGAGGGGCAGCTGCCCCCCTCCTGTTGCCTTGAAACTTTTTAATCAACTGGCTTTGATGAATATTCATAGGCGCGTAATCATGGACAATTTGGAAAACTTACGTTTTCATTAAGATTTTATTCTTGTTTAATAAAATATTAAGCCTTTACAACTTATAAATTTTATTTTTCCTATAACTCATATCCTCTTTCTATCATCTTGCTCCCCCCTGGCGGCTGGCAACTCATCTTGCCCCTCTCTGGCTCATCGGCTGGCGACGCCCTTGCCGGACGATATACCTTTCTTTATTTTAATAATAATCTAATAATGTTTTTTAAAAATTTATTGCTGGTGTAACGAAATAATCATATTAAACTTTGACATTTCAAAAGTTTCCGTAATTATAATCTTGATGTAAACAGCTTATAACAGGTTGTAGTTGTTTGAATTGTTACCGCGTGAAGTCTACTAATAACAGTGCAATCGAAATAACACAAAATTTTACTCATAATATATTATTTCCATAATATGTTATAACCTCATAACATGACTGATCTGTTATATTAAATAACGCCCACCTCTAGCACATTGTCTTTTTCCAAAGTGTTCGTAATTTTTTTAAAACAGTTTTTTTAAATTTAAATGTGCATAGTAAAGTAAATATGTAACATTGATAACAAATTAAATGAATAAAATATACCAATTTGAAAAATCAGGCTAATAAATTCGCATGAAAAAAAATGAATCATGGAGAAAATGTTCCGGAGAGAAAAATGTAATCGAAAAATATATGATCCGAACGATTGAAATAAAAAAATAAAATTAAAATGGAGATGAAAAAATAAAATCGCGATGTAAAATAAATAAGCCTAATTTAAATTGTCGGAGAATGTGTGAAATGAAAACGACATAAATCAAATAACTTCTCAACAAATCAATTCTAACCTTTTTTCATCTTTTTCCTCCTTGTTACTTTTTCTTTCTTTTTTTTTTTTGGAAATACATAATTACTAATTAAAAGATTAATGTACGGTTATACCTTCATTTTTACCAAGTACCTTGAAAATTCCGGTGAAGTGTTCGATATAAATAAATTATTCACTTTTGCATCTGCAGACTGCATGTATCTATTTAACTGATATTTGTGTAGATGTATACTCTGCCTATAGATTGTAATTAACTGAAGGGGTACACATTAAATTAAGTAGCATAATATATAGCCGAAAATATAAACATGTAATTTCTTTATTAAATTTCAATGTGATTGTTTAAGTATTTATAAAATAAGCAAACATCAAAAAAAGAGATCGTAATACAATTAATTTTAGAATTCAGTTTCATAAATTGTATATGTAAACATATATGTATATAGATGAGTGTACAATGGCTTACAAGAAGTCATTGGCAGCATTAGACCTTACATTGAAAGAATTGCGAAATATTCAGGTTCCATTTGGTGGAGCATTGATGTTACTATCTGGTGACTTAATGCGAACACTCTCGCTCAACACCAGCTGATGAATTGCTTGTTTGGTTAAAATATTCAACTTTTTGGAGCACAGTAAAAAAAATTCATTTAACAACGAATATGAGAGTTCAACTTCAAAACGATCCAACAGTTGCCATATTTTCAAGACAATTATTCAAAGACGGTAACGATACTGGAAACAGGAAAAATCACCTTCTCCTCTAATTTCTACAACGTCGTAAATTTAAAAGAAGAATTAGTAGACAATGTATTACAAAGCGCCGAAAAAAATTATCAAAATGACACATGGTTAAGTAGACGAGAAAAATGTTGGCAAACACGATATGAACATTATTCTAAACAGAATCACAGGTAAAACAGTACATACAAATCTATTGATTTCGTGATGGACCAAAGTAAATTAGGTAGTGATTTTTCCAATGGAATTTCTTAATTCACTCGATATTTCTGGATTACCGTCACACATCCTGAATTTGAAAACCGGAATGCCAATTATATTACTCCGAAACATCAGTCAGCCAAAATTATGCAATGGTACACGATTAGTAGTTAAAAAATTGATGAACAATCTAATTGATGCAACAATTCTGATCGAACCTTATAGAGGTGAAGACGTACTACCTCCGCAAATACCACTTATTTCGACAGATACCGCGTTCGAGTTCAAGCGATTTAAATTCCCAATACGCCTTGCGTTCGCTATGGCTATTGGTAAAGCGCAAGGACAATCTTTGCAAGTGTACGGTTTGAATTTAGAAAATGAATGCTTCTCTCATGACGCACGCTCCAGAGTAGGTAAACCATCTGATCTTTATATGCAGAAAACGGACAAACAAGAAATGTAGTACATTCATTAGCTTTACAATAAAAAATGATTTTCAGTGAAAAACATTTTTTCTTTCACGCTGTACAGTAATTAATTTTAAACACCAATTTAAAACAATTATTTAATTTATCAAATACTCCGACGCGATTCGAAGACAAAGCTCGATGACTACGAAAGTTATTATAATATATAAATTTAATAAAGACGATGCAAAAATACAAAAAATAAAAAAGCTTTGTCTTCGAAACGCATCGGGGCATTTGACAAATTAAAAAATTGTTTTAAATTGGTGTTTAAAATTAATTACTGTACAACATAAAAGAAAACAATTAGTGTACTAAACAGATTTTTCTTTCATTCCTTTTATTCCACAGCATAGCCAGAGTAACACAAAATACGGTATTAAATTGAATAATGTGTTTTCTCTGTGAGTCGATGTTTACTATATATATGTATGTATACATTCCCTGACTCGTGTAATAATAATAGTCATTATGTTGGCACATAACCCTCTTAAAACCCGTGAAAACGAATTTTGCACAGATTAGAACTTGACAAATAATCGATTTATTGGCCCGAAGTTTCCGTAGTGTGCAAATTTCATGAAGATCGTTAGAGCCGTTTTCGAGTTCGAGGGACGTACAAATATATATACACATAATTTTGCTAGCTCCGCGATGATAATTCATCATCTTTATAACACGCATTTTTTTTTCTCTCCTTTCTCTGTGCCTAGCTTTCTCCATCTGGCCATTCAACACAAATTCTGGTTCTCATGCCGGGATTCGAACCCGGGCCTGCTCGGTGAAAATCAGGTATCCTAACCATTAGACCACATGGGAACAACACGCAATTTGCACATCTGCATGTACTTTTGCTAATGATCTAGAATGTCAGTGATTTTCAGACAGAGTTAATTGGCTGCTGCCATTATAAACATCCGTTGCAAGTTCAATTAATAATTTTACTTTTTCTGCATCATGTGATGTTACAGATCTTATGCAGTGACGTTGATTACAATCAGTGATGAATTCAGGAATCTGTTTCTGGGGGGGAAATTTATGTTTTAGGGGGGGGGGCAGAGATTTTTTTTATATTTTTACTGAGAACATTTTTTGGGAATATTCCTGAATAAAACCAAATATGTGAAACATGATTTATTACGAACTTTAAAATAATAAAAAAGCAAATGTGAACGCTAAATTTCGAGTAAAATAACCGATTATAAATAACAACGTTATCTTAATTGATTTTAAAATGATTAATTCTAACTGTAGAATGTACTGTAAAAACATACTATTGGGTTTAAAATCTTTTTATAATAAACGAATACGCCGTGATGTTTCAGCTGTTTTAAATGGATTTTTCTTGGAAATGAAAAACAAGAATAAAAAAAAATAATTTTTTTTTTTTTAAATAGCCTTTATTTATGCACTAAAAGGTACAAAATAACTTTATTAGTGTGCGACTACCAGATAAGCATCTTAACATTAAAATCTCAAACTACAAAATCTTCTGGAAAATAAAAGCGGGGCCGAGGATTAATAATTAAATATTAATATTATAACTTTTGGTAAACTTCCTGTTTCCTTACGAAAATGAAATACGAGTTTGCTTCCGACAAATAGCGCTCTTTCCAACATCATATGCCCGGAAAAAAAAAAAAATATTTTTTCAAAGTTCGAGCTCTGAAAGCCCCGAGGGTCTAATTTTAAAGTTGAAAATCTAGATGTTCCAAACCAAAGAAATATACGTGCATGTGCATATTTTCAACCTTGTTCAAAATTTTTAGCGATAAGACTCGCGCCGCAAAGAGGGAGCTACATACTAGATCTCGCGCTTTTTTGAACTTTTCGTAAACTTCGAAAGTTTCATTAAAGAAATAAAATATAGTTTTGTTCTCGACAAATAGCGCGATCTTTCCAACGATATAATATCATATGCCCGAAAAAAAAAAAAAAAATTTTCCAAAATTTTGAGCTTTCGGCGTCCCGAGGGTCTCATTTTAAAGTTGGAAGCCCAGATGTTGCATAATATTGTATTGTCATCTATAAAAAGCATTTCTGCAAAAAGACACTTTTTTAATTCATCCGGAAGTAGGTGAAAAGACGTTCGCAAGATTCCCCGAGATAGACAGATAGACAGATTGACACAGCGAATTAAATAAAATGCTATAAAAGAGCAACAGAAACGGAAATGAAGTTGTCTATAGATCATGTCTCTTTTAAAAAAAAAGGAATAAATGAAAACCGAATAGAAACGTTTAAAAAATTTATTGATATTAATGATAAATGGATCGACGTGAAACGTGAGAGTTCCCGTTTACGTTGACAAAAAATACCAAATACTGCGAATAATTTTTTCAACTCACGAGTATTTTACATCTTTCGCATGAAAGCGTATCAGTTTTCAAAGAATAACAAGTAAAAGTCAAAGTCATAATTTAAAAGATCATTTTTTTATTACTATTTTATGAAGTTTCATTTTTTCGTCAAAAATAAATCTCGTAATTTTGAAATTTAAAAATATACGACTAATTGAACCATTTTAAAATGTTTTGGCAGCAACTTTTGACATAACTGTAA
Source organism: Icerya purchasi (assembly GCA_039619475.1). Classification (NCBI taxonomy): domain Eukaryota; kingdom Metazoa; phylum Arthropoda; class Insecta; order Hemiptera; family Monophlebidae; genus Icerya; species Icerya purchasi. Next base: position 31,584,097 of record CM077116.1, on the reverse strand, counting down.
ACAAAGCCAATAAAAAGAATTTTATTTCCAATGAAATTGCCGCATTCTTAAACAGCTTGTATTGAGCTCTGGGGGGGGGGGCAATTTTAGAGTGGGGTCCCCCCCGCCCCCAAAAAAACACCACTGGATTCATCCCTGGATTACAATGTAAGAACCACATTTCTTGTATTATATTAATATTACCGGCAGAAGTATAAACCGTTGTTTTCACCTGATGAGTAATACCATGTACATTCTAATTCATTGTTATCATTACATCGCGCTCTTTCAGCGATTGGAATTCTACTATTTTTAAAAAATTCTTGTGCATCTCGAACATATTTTAAAAAAATATACATTTGATTCCATAACGCTTACACTACTTTATTTTTTCGAAGCAAAAGTAAGTTCAAAGTAACTATGAAACAACTAATTTAAATCCTTTACACCATTTGTCACTTTTACCTTGTGGGATTCTAAACCATCAGTTTTCTTAATTACCGCACAACTAATCGTAGTTGAATAATTACGAATAGTATCCGTATAATTTTTAAATTATTTATTCATAGTACGTATGTTAATAACAAGAATATTATAAAAGTAATGCAGGGTCCAGTTTATTTTCCGATAGAACTAAATCAAATTTTTGAATAGCTTCAGTGAGTAACTAAAAATCATCAAATGCTTTGTATAAGAACTATAAATAAAACGCGATGCTTCTAATCTACTGTAACAAACATAAAATAAATAAAAAAAACATTGGGGATCCACACTGATATACATATATTGAATTAAGTGCATATACAATATAAATATATATATATATATATATATACGTACATATATGTGTGTATGTGTGTGGGTGTGCGCGGACAACTAAATTTCTTTGAGTACAGTGAATTCATTGCAGCGTGCACATAAAAACAATTATGTTTACACAAAAATTAAACTAAGAGCTAATGAAACATTCATATAAGTATATAAATATGTTTTTTGTTTTAAAATTCAATTAACTCTCAAAATGTGCTTATATATTAAGAAATAAGTTAAAGATCAGTCACGAAAAGCAAAAATAAAAGAAAAAACTCACAAAATTTTTATAATTTTTCTCCTTCACTGATCAACCATTTGCCATAAGATACACATATACATAAATTGAAATGACTAAAAAGAAAAAAAAAAACTCCGCATTAACGAAGAAACGAGAAACATTTAAAATCCGATGGTCCTTAATCACCACAACTGTCCTACAGTCACTGATGCATTTTCTAATAGAAAATCTTCAATAAAATGACACAGCGCTTAACAAAAATGTCACCATATCGTAAACTGATTTCATCGTAGTAATGAAAAATTCGTGACGTAGCACAAATTCATGAGTATATGATATGCCGAATCTCCAACTAGTAGCCAGTAGAATTGTGTATACCGTTTTCTGAGTTCTCAGAGACTTATCATGCCAAGCCGTTTGATAAATTGCAGCGCCAAACCGTTCATTCATATCATACAGTCGCTGACCACAGCGACAAAAATAGAACATTGTTGATCCTTCGTAAATCAAATTTGCTATTATGCTAAGCAACACGTAAAGTATTCTATGATAGATTATTATGTAATGGTAACACTGAATCGAAACTACATAACTCGAAGCGTATGCTATTAGTACAATCCACCTAAAGACATTCTCGAAATCGTTAGTAAATTGTGCCAATGCTCTGTAATGCTGATAACACTGCATAATCAAATCGTAATAAACCGCATCGCGTGCTTCAACCCACCTGTCGTACTCCAAATAGTATCGTTCAATATCCTCACATATTAAAACTGGATCCGGTTCTAGATGTTGAGTTCTGGCCTTTACCAAACAATCGACCTGTTCCAGAACAGTTATCAAGTCTTTCAATTCGGAATAAATAATTTCGCCGAAGTAATAGAAGAAGCATTTACTGTAAATCGAGCATAACGTCTGAGGAATCGTAACAGCTACCACCAGAATGTAAGTGACGTAATAACGAACTAACGTATTGATTTTATATGGGTACCGATATTGGTATGGAATAAAATTTTCATACGATTTCAAATTGTCATGTAGATTATAAAAACATATAAGGTTCCACAAAAGTATCGATAAAACTAGAATAGTTAACGTTAATATTATAATGGTAAAATTACGCTGTATTCTTGCTTGTTGAATGCGATTTCGAGATTTTCGGATTTCTTCCAATTCACCATCCGCATAAGAATAGATTTTGTCAGATTTATCGATCATTCGGATTATCGCCTGTTTATTCACCCGTAATCAAATGTGATCCAAATTATGAGAGAAATTTATTGAACCAAGTAGGCAATACATAAAATAGCTATAAGTTGTACATATTGTAATGTCCTTGTAGATTAGCAATAAAAAACAAACAACGTTTCCAATTAACAAAAAAGCGAACTGTTTTTTTCTCGGATTCGGCTTACACATACATAGAGTCAAAGCGATATTTCGGGTCCAGATGAAGATGTTATTACAGTTCAGTTGATTTTTAAAATTTCCAAGCGCACTGGAAATAACTGACAGACACGCAGTTAGAAACTTCATCTTGATGCAGACACTTCGATCAACAACTCACACGGACTATGCGGAGCACTGCTTATTACGGTCAGTTTTGGAAACATGATAAATATTGGAAGTAGCGGATAATTAAGCGGCTGTTCGCTGGCGCAGTTTCAAATAAATATTTTCATTTATCAATAATTCACACTAATATGCGCGTCAATTTCTACTCTGATGTAGGTTGTAATTTGTAGCGGAAAAGAATTTGATGACTTCGAGATATTGCTTCATTCGAGTATATTGATTAAAGAAATGTGGCCACTTTTTATTTATTTAGTATTTTCGCTCGCCTGTATTATTTTTTGACGGCTTCTGGTGGATATTTTCATTTTAAAATTTAACGTTTGTGATATCTATTCCGATCCTGAAGCTATTCGCTTCTAAACGCGTTAGTGTTTTTTATTGTGAATACATTATTATTTTATGAAAACTGTACATGAATGATAAAAGAACAAGAATGATCGGAAAAGTATGAACCACTGTTGCTAATGATTTAGGCACTAAACAATTATATATAAATAGGCAAAGACAAAACAGTTTAGTACCCTTTTTTCTCCTCTCTTTATTAATCGATTTTCTTTTCTTTTTTTGTTTTTTGTTTAGTAGCTATTGATGATCTTTAGTGTTATCAATATAAAAATTTCGGAAACGGTTATTTTTTATTCTTGTTTAAATAAAAAATTAATACAAAAAATGAAAAATGAAATCGCTACAGCCAGTAAATCTGAAGATCCTTAATTTTTCTTAATAATCATAATTACTGACTTTTTTACAGTGTACTAAATCTTAGGCTGCTATTTAATCTATTTCGAAAAAATCCGTTTTGTAAGTTTTTTGATTTGCATTAGCGGTTTAAACTCCTAATTGAATTCAAAGTGAGTGTTTGTATTTCTAATTTATTCAATAATAATAAAGTGTCGTGACAAAGTTTTTTTCTTATTTCCTTTATGTTCGGAAACAGAACGTTATGCGTATTTGTTATTGAATATGACCTCCATTCTAATATTTATTTCACATCGTCTTAGTTCATTTTGGCCTTACACCATCTCGTTCAATAATCTCCCCTATTTTTCCTTTAATTTCACTGATCCCTGTCATCCTCCTAATTCATGCCTCATTTTCTAAAAACCTCCTCCAAGCCGTAATTAAAGAGATATGCTACAGCCCTATTTCCCTTTCATGTTACCATTTACACGGATGGTTCGAGGAGGCCTGGTGGTGTTTTGGAGCTTTTTTCGTTCTTCCTGATTCTAAATCATCAGAATCTTTTCGTCTTTCTTATTTCTATTCCATATTCATAAATATTCTACGTTCTATTATTTTCATTTCCTCGAATCGCCTTTCTTCCGATATATTAATTATTTCAGACTTCTTGAGCGTCCTTCAGGCCAATCTTTTCCCCTTCCTGATCATTCGTCTCACTTTGGTATTCTTCGTATACGTTCGCTCATTCATAATCCTTCCTCTCTCCATTCAATTGACATTGATTTGGTGTGGGTACCTAGCTACTCGGGCATGTTTAGTAATGAAGCGGTTGATTCCTTGGCTCGAGCCGCTGCTTCTCGTTTTTTTTTTTTTAAATTCCATCCGTCAATCTCCTATCGCTATGTAAAAGCTTCCATATCAGATCATGGCATCGGATATTTACGCTTCCTCCTTCTCTAATAATTATTCATTTCATCTGTCTATTCAGCCTACTCTTCTTTCCTATTCATGGTTTCTTTTGCATCCTTCTCTTCGACGTTCTGATGTTGTTTCCGTTGTTCGCATGTGTTTTAGCCATTCTCTTTTGCCTTCCTCCTTCCCTGATTTCCTCCCCACACTGTCCTCACCATTCTCATGATGTAGTTATTTGTGACGCTGATCATGTGTTCTTCCAGTGTTCATCTCTTTCTGCGGAGCGTTCTGCTTTGTATTCTTTTTCGTTGAGGCTTAGGCTTCCTACTCTTTATTCTGCCTGTCCTTTCCTTTCTAAAATTAATTATTCCTGCTGCTCGTTCCATTTTAGCAAAAATTTCTAATTGGATTAAAATATAACCGACTTCTTTCTTTACTATTTATTTCTGGGTGAAGATCCTTGGTTGACGAACCGAAAATAAACAAATATTCAACAAGAAAACAAAAAAAAAAAAAAAGAAGAGGCTTCGGTGTCGTATATTAACTGGTCGAACCGAAAGACAACAAAACATGGATTTATTATCATTTGTGAAATAGTAACAGTAATGTTAATTCAAATTAACGTAGAAATAATGAAAATGATTTCAATAAGAGTTCAAATAGGCGTAGAAGCAACAATACAGATTGTCGGCAAAATTTTTTTTTTTTTTTTTTTATTATTTTATCACAAGCGACCAACTTTAGTGCTCATTTAGCGATTAATTTAATGTAATAAAGAATGTTTTGTGGAGGGGCAGTACTCAGTAGTACTCCATCTGAACTTTATAATGGCTGGACAAGGTCTAAAGGCTTATTTCGCCACAGTCCGCGTATTTCTCCGGAGTTATCCAGAAAATTGGTAGCAAGTGGAATCATATGAATGCTAAGTCGGGCGACATGTTTATATTTGCTTGTTTTTTGATTTCATCCTCCACAAATATGAAGTTTAAGTCATTATGGAGGGTATAGTTTGAGACATCTAGGAGGGCTACGGTAATGGTTCTCAGTACTCTATTTGAATATCCCTGTATTTTCTGTAATTTTAAGTTTTTGCACAGCCCCACAGCTGTATACCATACAGTTAGATCGGTTTTAGAGCTATTTTATATAATAGAGTTTTATTATCTAACGACAAGCCCGATCTCTTAACTGACTGCTACAATATGGTTATAGTTTTAAACCTCAAATGCTCGATTTTTTTCTACATGTAAGTATCCCAGGTCAGCCTAGTGTCCAAGTTCATGCGTAAATATTTTACTTTATTGGCATACGTTATTTATTTTGATTGGCAGGCGTTCAATTTTTCGATTTGTGAATGAAATATGCGTCGACTTACTTTCATTGACTACTTTGCGCCATGGTTTTAGCCAAGTTTCCACACGCCGAAGTGACTCCTGTCGTTTTTCTTTAACTGTGTTTTTCACACTTATCAACGGCCAAGATGGCTGCGTCATCCGTGTACAAAGCTACTTCTGTATTATCCAGCATGGGGAAGTCGGATGTTTAAGTACAATATTAGACCCAGAACGCTCTTCTGCGAGACCCCGGCCCTTACTTGAAAAATATCTGAGTATTCATCGGCTATTTTCATTCGAAAATATCTTTCTTGTATATACGATTTAAATAGTAGATAGCAATGAGAAAGCAGAAGTTTAATTTTATACAATAATCCTTGATGCCATACCCTATCGAAAGCCTGCTGGACATCCAGAAACGCGGCCGTACAAATATTCTTTTTTTCCAAGCTATTTTCAATAATCTTCGTTAGTCTATGAACCTGTTCTATAGTGTTGCGGTGCTTACGAAAACCAAATTGGAAATCGGGAATAATTGTATTAGTAGATAATATTAGAAACAACCGTTTTAAAATTAATTTTTTCAGTATTTTTGAGAGGACAGGAAGCAACGAGATAGTTCTAAATGATGAGACCACCTCAGACGGTTTGCCAGCTTTGGGTATAACAATTGTATGCGAAAACTTCCAAGCCAGTGGAAAATATCGGTTACGAAGGACGGCGTTATGTATTTGTGTTATAAATACGATCTTTCTACGTGGTAACTCATTTAAAAGCTTCGCTTAACAGTATAAGTAGCCACCAGGAACTTGAATCCATCATTTCACAACTACCTAAGCCGATGATAATATTGGGCGATTTCAATGCCCACTCACCAATCTGGGAATCATCACACACAAACAAACATGGAGCAGCTATTTCCAAACTACTGCTAGATAATCATTTTTGTTTGATCCCACAACCGTCCCCTACACATTTCAATTTCTCATATAACGTTTTCTCCACCATTGACCTAGCGTTTTCCTCCATATCGCTTCATCCCAACCTAGAGGCTGGTGTACTGCCTGATCTCTGTTTTAGCGATCACTTCTCTATCTTAATAAATACCAAAACGAATCTTGTCCCAAACACTGCCACACCCACTACAACACGCTTCTTGTATCATAAAGCCAACTGGGAAATATTCCATGACGGGGTCTCCATCCCACACCAGCCAAGAACGTCTGTAGAAGAGAATATCAGGATTTTCCTGGAAGCAGTTTTTACTGCTGCCCAAATTTTCCCCTATGTCTTGTTGCCATCATGTTCCCTGGTGGTGTATTTAAGTCGCCTTAGCAATACGAGACCGCAGGCGAGCGCTAAGAAAATACAAAGCAACGAAGTTAATCAGTGATCTAATTGAGTTTAAAAAGCTGCGTGCCAAAGCACGGTTTATAATTAAGACGAAGAAGCGTGATTCCTGGAATTCTTTCGTTTCATCCATCATCCAATCAACATCCAACCAAGTGACTTGGACTAAAATTAAGTCAATGAACGGCCTCAACCGAGCAAACCATGCAATCACCATAATTCAAAATAACGTGGTCATATCTGACCCAGGTGGTGTGGTGGATGCCTTCGCTCAACATTATCAAAAAGAATTCTTTTCCCTTGCCTAATCACCCGAGTTCATTGTGAAAAAAGTCGTTTGTGAACGACAAGACTCAATTTTGCCTCAACAGTCCTCAGAAGTTTATAATACCAATCTTACTGATGTCTGAGTTAAACTTCCAAATTAAATACCATATCCGTAACAGTGCACCTGGCCCCGATTCCATCTACCCATACATGGTTAAATACCTACCACCACAAGCTAAAGGGTTTCTCCTAAAAATCTATAATCAGATATGGTTATCCGGTAATATCCCTCAATCCTGGAAAATGACGTATGTTATTCCCATCTTAAAACTAAATAAAGACCCATTCCATTCTGAAAGTTATCGACCAATCTCTTTACTAGGTGTCCTATCTAAAATAATAGAGAAGATGGTCAACAGGCGCTTCCTGTATGTCCTCGAACAAAATAATGTCCTTTAGCCGATTCAACCCGGAGGACGAAGAGCGAAATCAACAGACGACCATTTGATAAGTCTGCAACGGCAAATACTAACAAGCTTCTACCGCCACCAGCACACGTACGCGACCTTTTTCGATTTGGAAAAAGCGTTCGATCGCGTGTGGCGGCATGGATTATTACAAAAGCTCAAAACGGCTGGAATAAATGGTCGAATGGGAAGATATATAATTAGTTTTTTAAGCAACCGAATGATCCGGGTTAAGATCGCTTCATCAATAACAGCACCCGTTGCAACCGAGAATGGTGTGCCACAAGGCTCTGCCCTCAGTGCAACCTTATTTATGATTTACATCAACGACGTAGCAAATTGCATCTCACCGCCCATTTCCACCCGGCTGTTTATCGATGATCGAAACATATCCTTATCGTCTCATCATCATTCTAACGCTCAGTCAATCATCCAGAAAGTGATAAACAAAATTCAGAACTGGTCTGAAATATACGGACTAGCCATCTCAACAAGGAAAACAGTGTGTATCCATTTTTACAGGGGGCGCCGTGCACATTCGAGCTTACTCCTAAAATTAAATAATCATCCTATTCCTTGAAAAAAACGACGGTCAAATTCCTTGGGTTATCTTTCGACTCCAGGCTTACATGGAAGCCTCATATTTCTGAATTAAAAACTGAGATGCACCAAAGCTATATTCTGAAATATCTGGCGAGTTCCAGATGCAACATCAATCCTAAATTTCTCCGTAACATATATAGAGCGCTTATCTTATCAAAAATCAACTACGGGTGCCAGGTGTACTCTTCTGCAAGTAAATCATTACTGAAGTCCCTCGATCCCGTGTACCATACCGCTCTGAGGACTATCCTGGGGGTGCATCGAACATCTCCGGCAGCCAGTATGTGCGCTTTAACCGGATACCTCCTTCTCTCTTACTAACGAAACTATTTCACACTACGAAACACGTACCGTGATCTCAACTACATACAATACTTTCCTTTTCACTTAGATAAATGCCCTCTCAAGCCAAGTTTTTCAGGTGACCCCCTGCTGGAGGTAATGGCTGTCTTGCAAGGATACGGGATCACGTTCCTAGAGAGGCCAATACCCAGCCGAATGATTATAATTCCCCCCTGGATGCCCAAAAAAACGAACATCGATACATCGTTGAAATCGAATCCAGGTACAAAAAATTTCCAGTGTTCGGCAGAAATGGCAGCCAGAGAAATTAGAAAATATGTGGACCACCTAGTATATTACACAGATGGAGCTAAGGCAAAAGGCGAAGCAGGACCACTAGTGGCATCATGTGCCTTTGTGGGACAGGTTATCTCACACCAAGCTAGACTTAACGATGCCTGTGATGCATTGGATGCAGAACTGCACGGAATTTCTTACTGCCTCCAGCACTTAGCCGCGGATTACAACAAATCTATAAAAATTCTAATAGTCACTGATTCCCTACAGGCAATATGCATGCTGGAAAACCAAAAATGCAGCAACCCGCTAATATTGAAAATACACTACCTTCTAAATCAGTTAAACCAAACGAACAGTCGGGGGACGTTCATGTGGGTCCTTGGACACATCAGGGTACCTGGTAATGAGAGGGTCGATGTGGAAGCGCGTTCGGCGTTGTCCTCGCCAATGCCAGAGGACTCGGACCTACCATTCTCGATGATGCATATTTTTCTAAACAAGTGCGAGAACCAAAGGAAAACAGAATGGGAAGTTACGAAAACGTTCTTAAAAAACATTAAGCTCACAGTCGAACCATGGTGGCCACCGGAGGGAATATCCCGGCATGATTTTATAAGTCTTAGCCGGCTAAGAATCAGTCACGTCACTATGTCGCACGGTCATATAATTAGCAAAACTTCGCCCCCCCCCCACTATGTGCTTCTTCTGCGGCCAGGCTGGTATACCGACAGTTCCACACATTCTTCTCACGTGCCCAAATTTTGCCACGTTCAGGATGCAACATAGCCTACCCAACAACATACAGGACTGTCTGCCAAATACTACAACTAACGTCACAAGGGTTATAGTATTCGTTAGAACGAGTGGTTTGACCGAACACATATAAGTTACCTCCATATATGTGCTGTAATGATGTTAGTAGTTACAAATGGCGCATATAAAAAAGGTAAGGAGGAGAATTACAAAAAAAAAAAAAAAAATCTGTGACAGTATATTAACTTGTGCGCTGAAACTAAAACGCAGCTACTTATTGTTAGTTAAATACGAGAGGGAACTAAATTAATAACTTGGAATAGCTTAAAAGTACTAATTTTATAACGCTTATTTTCTTATAATGTCGCTCAAAAAACAAGACTTACAAAAATATTTCATTTAAGTGTGTCAGTAGGATGTGTTTCATCCTCCTACGTTTGTATTTTTTGTATCTGTACTTAAGTGTGTTTGGCAATCATAGTCACCGATATTATTGATTGACGTTAAGTCGGATGCAGAGCATTCCGTCAAAATACTTCCGCGTGTTCTTTGTAATTATTTCTTGAATGTATGGCATTTTTAGGTGACTATGTGTGGAGTTGATGCTGATGTACCGCGGTTTATTTAGGATTATTCTTAGACAGTGATTTTGAATTCTTTGAAGTTCCTGAATACTACTTTTACTGGCTGACGACCAAACTGGTGCTGCATATAACAGTTTTGGCAAAATGATTTGTTTATAAATAATAATCTTGTTTCGAGATGTTAGATGCGATTTACCATTATAGTAGAGGTATTTTATTATTATTATTTTTTTAACTCCGCTGTAGCTAGTGTTATAGGCAGCAAATATTTTTCAGAGCTTTTATAACGTTATTATTAATAAGTTTCGTGAACGTTAATCTTTTATCGAGTGTTGGAGACTTAGGGTGTTAGATTTCATCCTTCCATTCTATATGACTATTTTGAGTATGTATTTGCTTTCATATACGCGGTCATCTTCTAGTGAATAAAATAGCTTCTGTTTTATTATCATTCATTTTAATTTGCCGCTTTATGCAGTCTATTTGCTATTATGTCTGTTCTGTAAGATGTCGCTAGTATCGCAGTATCATCTGCATATTGAGCTGATTGCTCTTGTCCCTGTTCATTGGCGACATTTGAGCTGAATCAGCTTTTCTCATTTCCCTGTTCCGGTGCCAGTTGAGATGGACTCATTTTTTCTCGATGATGTAGAATTAATAAAAAAACGAAAAAGAAAAGAAAAAAAGAAAATAAAGAATTCGATCGCCAATGACACTTAACCCCGGTGTGTCATTACCGGACAACTCAATTCGTAGAGCTTTAGGCTTTTAGAGAAAACTAAAATAAAAAATAAAAAAAAATGTCTCCGTTTGGGAGATGTCACCGGGACCCACCCCGTGTCCAATAAAAAGATTTCGACTTTAAACGCGTATATTTTCGGTAGGATTAAAAAAATTATAATAAAATTGTTAACAGGATGATTTTAGCGTTCACCCGAGAAGTATACTTGTGAACAAATTAACACATTGAAAAATTTTCTACGAGAAACGCGTGCGGCAGAGCACGTATGATTTTCAAAACGACAACGCGACGAGTTGCTTGAGGCAAAGGAGCCTCGACGACGTTCAGCCTAAGACTCTTACGAGAGACTAAAATGTGTCTGGCGAGGATCGCTCGATGTCCTCTTGCCTTTCGCTAAAACGACTAATTTTACACAAAAATATTTATTATACAAAACACCGCCGAAAGATCTATTTAGAAAGTTATAAAGTCGTTAATTTTATTTAACGGCGATTACCCTGCCGGTATTCCTTTTCGGGTTTTTTGTCAAAAAACTTCTGCCGGCTCAACATCGCTCGGTACGCATTTCAAACGCCTATACCGCCAGCAAAGGCTCTATCTCCGCTTTTCGGCCACCCGCATAGAAACCAGTTCGCTATCCCGGCGCAGCGGTCAGAACATCTGTGCCGGGATCCTTCGATTTTTTAGCCGAGAAAGCGTCTTTGACAACCATGCCGCTTTTGCCCGCTGCCGAGACCGCCGAGAAGTTAATGATTATTGCCAAAATATTATTTTCTAGCTCGGACAGTGTTGACAAAGGCCGTAAGAAATGCCGAATCCGTCTCACTGCCCCACCCTCATTTTCATCCAAAACAGGAGTTTTGGATGAGAATTCCGGTGATCAAGAACGAAAGGATTCGGACAAGCCCGTTTCCGAGCTACGGAGTCTTGAACAGGTCTCCACCGTCCTAAACCCGCTCATGTACGCCGCACATCATCCCTTAAGTTATCACACGTACACCACTCTCACAGACCACTGGGACCACACTAGGTCAAAAAAATATATAGCGGAAACTTTAAGAACAATTAAAAACAAAATGGAACCAAAATAAACATGAGAGACAGCGAGTATCTATTCCGAACAATACGGGACGCAACCCGACAAAAAAAACAGTTCGCAAACTAGACAATATCGGATCGAGTACCCTAAGATCGACTTCCATGCTGGCTCAATACAAAAAAATTTAATTACGTTTAAAAGAAACTCATAACGTGAGCATTAGATGAAAAAGTTTGAGAATTGAAATATAAAAAAAAAGGGTTGATTAGATAACTGCAAAAAAAACAAAAAAATAAATTCGTTGACATCTTATACCTCGCGAGCTCGTTGTCCTCTGAGAGATACAGGAACACCTAAAGAATACGACAAAAATTTCCTAACAAAGAGAGAGGCCCAGCAGACAAGACCGGTACCCCTTTTGGACAAGTAAAAAAATAAAAAAAATATATTTCGAGACACCCCCTGACACAATATGCGGAATACGTGCAACTGAGCTACTCGAAACAAAACAACAAATTAAGATTGGCCCATGGCCCGGAAAGTGGCACTCAGTCACGCACTATGCAACGGAACCCCCCGTTGGCCTACGCAGTGGAAATTTAATCCCCCCAATGACACCCACTCGCATCGGCGCTGGAACATGGCGCGAACACATCGCCCCACGTGGCCTACCCAACCTAATGGTGGACAAGACTGGGACCCCCTATAGACACCCCCTGAGAACGCTCACCATCTTATTTCATGGGACGTCAACATGTCCCCGCGACGGTACGAACATCTACATCTTCTATCTTCAACTTCATCGTCATCATCGATCGGACCGCGCGAGAGACCTTCCTTTGGCCTACCTAGAGGAGCCCCCGTAAAAAAAAATATAAAAAAATAAAAAAATAATCCATCAAACTTTCCGACAATCTTTTCCTCCATCTGTAAACCGGACACCATGTTTGTCCTCGGCCTTCCTTAGGTGTCGAGTCTACCTTGTGTACCTTCCGAGGGCGCACACCACCCATGGGAATAGGAATAAGAAGAAAAAGGACAGGAACACACCAAACATAATTATGAAAAAATAAAAGGAATAACATCTGGAATTTTACATGACCAGAGCACCGAAACTCGCGAGATTTTCAAAAAAATTATAGCTTTGTTTTCCTAACTTGACCTGGTGTGCACGCATTTCAATCACACGCCGACCTCCGGACACTGTAAGCGACATTCCCGCTCCCGGCCGAAAGAACGTACATTTACACTTATACGTTGTCCCAGCGGCAATATAAACGAACGAACAAATAAAATATATGCTAGTGAACTAAATTATTACAAAATAGATCGACCAAACGTCTAACTGATAAAATCGAATAAAACACGGGATAATATGTTTATTAATAATAATATGTTACGCAATAGATGATTTATAAATATTTTCGTTAAACATAGATTAAAATTAAACGTAAAAAACGACTTAGAAATAATAAAATATATCAACAATTATAACTTACTTAATAGCGCCGAAACATACTACATTAATAAATTTAAAGATAATTTAATAATAACCCACTATTTAAAATTAAGGATCAATCATACATATCGATATATTGTATTAGTTTCTAAGATTGAATATATGATATCGTTTTTTAATTTTTAACTTTATTTATTAATGCCATGATTACAGAGTACGTAACTCTGAGACATGTCGGCTCTTTTTAATATTTTTAAAGTATAATTTTGATTTACAAGTGTGTATGATGTGTGTTTCCTGCGTTCCAGTTTCCGGTCTCGGGTAAGATCTTTCCGTGTATTTATTTTTTCCGTTGGACTGATTAAAATCGTGCTTATAATTGTGTGATCGATTAGTTATCGGCGCGCATAAATCGACAGATATTTTCGGCCACTGTGCCGCCGTCGTTTGCCACGGTGTGCTCCGTAGCACGTACACATACTACCCATAATGTCACTACCTGCCGCAGTACAACGACAGCCTGTTGCTAGTAGTAGCGGCGTCGTTAAGAGGAATGTAATTGATACTGCCAAGGCCAATACTGATAAGATGAGCCAACCTAACCGTTCGGACAATGCTGATTTGTGCGGTGATCAGGAACAAAGAAATCGGCATAATGCCAGTAAAATTAATCCAATCCGGTTAGAATTGTCCGACAACAACAATTGGAGTATAGTTAAAGGTAAAAAGAGAAGAAAGTACTATACTTCTGCCTCGTCAGATTCATTCCCGGCTATTGTCAAGCGTAATATTTTTGAATTTTTATTAGTAGAGGACGAAAATGGAGAAGAAGAGGATAACGTAAATAAAGTAAATAATCAAATGCAGATTGATGACAGCATTAAATTAAACGACGAGAATAAGTTTTCAGCTATAAACAACAGTAGAAACAACATAAACTTGCACTGTGAAAATCTCGCAGCTACCGATTCTTTTTCAAAAAACAGAAAGAGCGACAGTCCCGCCAATGAACAAAAAGCGGTTCTCCCCGTTTTAGTGAAGGATATTACAGATATCAGAATCTTACGGAATGGCTCAGAGACAGATACGGATATTAAATTTACGTCAAAATCAACTATTCCCGGAGTAACGATTGCTCCGAAGAATGCCGAGAGTTATCGTAAAATTGTTCACCTGCTACGAAGTAAAAACTATTTCTTCTTTACTTATCAATTATCAGAAGATAAACCATTCAGAGTGCTAATAACGAACCTCCATCCATCTACGGACTTAACTGAAATCAAATCCGAAATTGAAAGGAAGGGTTTCAGTGTTCGCAACATCGTTAACGTAATTCATCCCAAAACTAAACAGCAGTTACCGATGCATTATGTAGACTTAAATCCTTCTCCTAAAAATGATGATATATTCTTTCTTACTGGCTTAATGTATGCTAAAGTCGAAGTTCAAGAAATTCGTAATAAACGTCAACCTATTCAATGCAAGAGATGTCAACTGTACGGGCACTCCCAAAATTAATGTAATTTACCCTTCTGCTGCGTTAAATGCGGCAATAGACATAACACCAAAGACTGTAACAAAGAAGATTGCGCTAAGCCAATATGTGCGCTTTGTCAGGGAGATCATCCGGCTAACTACAGAGGTTGTCCGAAATATAAGCGCCTAAATAAAGAAAAAGCAGAGCGCCTAGGTAAGCGACCTAACGATCATTTACTCTTCAATCAGCAGAATTTCCCATCGTTGGAACAAAATGCGGGAAGAGTAAATCTTTGGTTTAATGAGAGGCGAAAGGAGGTAAATAACGAAAATTTTAGCCCAAATTATGAAAATAGTAATGTTGGCGTAGAAAGCAGTAGCATTAAGATAATGGAGCAACTCTCAATGCGCATGGTTAGCGCGTCGGACAAATTAATGAACGATTTCAAACTACTAATAAATCCGCTCTTTAGTATTTTAAATAAACTATTGGACAAATTAAATTAATGAGACTTAACATACAAGGAACCGTAATGATAACAAATAACTCACTGTTAATTATGCTATGGAACTGCAATGGGCTTATTCAGAAGAAACAAGAGCTTGAATTATTTCTTTATAGACATAGAATAGATGTTGCTCTCATTTGTGAGACGCACTTGACATCTTCACACAGCTTTAGAATATCAGGTTATACTAGTTATCCCTCAACACACCCTGATGGCAGTGCGCATGGTGGCGTAACTGTACTAGTAAGATCGAGTTTAAATCACCTTAAAGTATATTCTGAAGCTACTTATGCATATCAGATTTCAGCTGTAAATATTAGAACCTCAAATTTTGACTTAGTAATTGCCAGCATATATTGTCACCCTAATATTATCTTACCTAAAGAAAGATTACTGCAATTAATCTTTGGCTTGGGACCTAGAGTCATTCTAGGTGGCGACTTTAATGCCAAACATCCAAGGTGGAATTGTAATCGAACAAATCATCGAGCCAGAATGATAAACAATTTAATATCAAATTACAATCTTCAAATCGTAAGTCCCAACGAACCAACCTACTGGCCAACACACGCAAATAGATTGCCGACCACACTTGATTTTTTCATCGCTAGAAACCTACATCATGTACATAACACTTGTAAAACGGTACCTAAACTAAGCTCAGACCACACTCCGTTATTAACATGCCTCTCGGTACAACCAATAATAAATGAAAAAACTAAACCATTATCAAACAAATATACAGATCGGATGAAATTTAAAAAATACATGGAGATTACGGACTTAAATATTAGATTAAAAACTAATGAGGATCTTGATGGAGCGGTTTCTACATTAATTAAGAACATCCAAGATGCCTGTAAAACAGCCACTAAAACTCCAGCGTATAAAACTATTAAGGAAAAACACTTTAATGTTCCAGTAGAAATTAGAAAGTTAATACAAGCGACAAGAAGAGCACGTACTAGTTGGCAACGTAATAAAACATTGACTGGTAAACAACTATGCAATTCACTACAAAGGGAATTATGCAAAAATATACAGATATACAAGAATAATAGGTATGAAAACTTCTTTTCTCAATTAAATCCGCCAGATGACTCTATTTGGAAAACAACAAAATCTTTCCTAAAACAACATCCAAAGCAGTACCCGGTCAAAAAAGCAAATGGGGAATGGACCAAAACTGATGCTGATAAAGCTCAAACGTTTGCTGAGCATTTGGTACAAATATTTAAACCACACAATGATATACAGGATTCCGCACATGATAAACTAATAGAGAGACATATGGAGGCCCCTTTTCAACTCACACTGCCGACAAAGCTTATATCACCTAGAGAAGTACAGGCTAAAATTAAGATGCTGCGAGCCAAAAAGGCTCCAGGTTTCGATAAAATAACAGGTGAAATAATTAAAATGCTCCCATCGAAAACGATCACTTTAATTACTTATATATTTAACACGATTCTAAGAATTAGATATTACCCTGAAACTTTTAAAAAATCAATAATTTTGGTGATCTAAAAACCGGGAAAAAATCCAATATATCCTTCATCGTATAGGCCGATCAGCCTCTTAAGTGTGCTTTCTAAAATATTAGAAATGCTAATATACGATAGAATACTTTCGATAATAACAGAAAATAGGATTATTCCAAATCATCAGTTCGGTTTCCGCGGAAGACACTTAACTGTTCATCAGGTACATAGGATAACAGACAAAATAGCAGCTACATTAGAAAAAGGAAAATACTGTAACGCCATTTTCCTGAATATTGAACAGGCCTTCGATTGCGTTTGGCATCAAGGATTACTATGTAAACTAAAACTAATTTTACCAAATGACTTATATGCAGTTGTGGTATCATATTTGACAAACAGAAGTTTCAATGTCAAGATAAACTCATCATTATCTTTGTCAAATAACATAAAGGCATCAGTGCCACAAGGTAGTGTACTTGGCCCGCTCCTGTATTCCATCTATACAGCGGATGTGCCAGTACTAAGGACGACAGTAATCGCTACCTTTGCGGATGATGTCTGTATTCTTGCTCGGCACAAAAACCCAGTGTACGCATCCTTGTTGACGCAGCAGCATTTAACCGTTATCCAGCAGTGGGCGCTTAAGTGGAAGATTAAACTAAACCACCAAAAAACCAGACAAGTAACTTTCACTCTAAACGTGCAAAACTGTCCCCCTAATACAATAAATAATCAGCGCATAATTCAAGAAAATCATATTAAATACCTAGGTATGATATTAAATCGAAGACTTACATGGAGAAGCCATATATCGTTCATCCGGCAAAAAATGGCTTCAAGAACTAAGGCTCTCAACAGCATAATAGGCAAAAAGTCACCAGTGAGCTTGAAATGCAAGAGGCTAGTTTATCTTTCAGTCATAGCGCCAGTCTGGAGATACGGATTAGAAGTATATGGAGCCACTGCGAAGAGTGACCTAAATAGGGTTCAACAGTTCCAATCGAAAACGTTGAGGAAATTGGTAGACGCACCGTACTATGTATCGAATCACACTCTACATTTTTTTTTTTTTTTTTTTATTAAAATAAGTTGTGGGTCTCACAGGGCAAATATGCCCGTTGTGTGAGTGCCCGACACTCTTATTAACGTTTATTCAAAAAATATATACAATACAAAAAATTATAATTTATCTTAACTTATTTTATACTTATAATATTAGAACTCTAGCGTTAAGATTAAGTATAAATATATAAACGCATGCAACTACGTAACACGCCCCGTAATACGTATCTGTACATTATCACATGCCGACAGTTCAATATTTAAAATGGGAAACCTTATCTTCTTTACCACTTAATGACTGGTAAAGACACCAGGAAATCAAAAACAAAAACGTATAAAGAAAGGAGCATTAGAAGGTAGGGAGATTCAGAACGTAGCTTGTTATTCAATCTTTGCACCATTCCTTTAACCAAATTTCCACCTCCTTTTTCCACACACCAATTCTTTTTTCCTCTAATATATGATTCGGGATTGTACTTATTAATTTAATTAAAACCGAATCATCCGTATTATCAATTCGCAGATTTACCCCACGAGGATAGATGTAGTATGTATTACTTTGGTTTCTTGTCAATCGAGTTTTTTGCCTAGATGGTAATTTAATATTATTGACGTTAAATTCTAGTAGTCTGTAATAATAATAGTACATCTTGGGGGACATTTCATTGTTTTCCTTCCAACATGTTGATCCAGGGACGTTTTGCTTCCAATGGGGGAGTATGAGTTTTAAACACCTCTTCTGTATTTTACTTATTTTATTTAATTCAGTTTTCTTAGCCTCCCCCATATTTGAATTCCATATAAAATTCTAGACATTATAATTAAGTTATAGTATATACGTAATGTTCGATATGATAGTACCTGCTTTATTTTATATAAAGCTGGAATTGTCTGTCTTATTTTTGAGTTTAAACTTAGAATGTGTTTTTTCCAATTCAGGGATTTATCTATATATACACCTAAATATTTAAAGTCATTTACGTTTTCTAACGGTGGACAAGGACATAAATGGGTGTTGATATTTACATGAAGCTCATGAATGCAATTGTTACTGTGGAGGATAATTCGCGGATCGCGTATTTTATATTTAGAACTATTCCGAATGTGTAATACTTTTGATTTATTTATGTTTACACATAACTTCCTATCATGTGCCCATTTACTAAAATTATCTACATCATCTTGTAGTAATTTTTCCGCCATCTCAAAATTGTTGTGCTCGATTAACAAAGCAATATCATCAGCAAAAACATATACCTTTGCATTTTTAATATGTTTGTGTAACGAGTTGGTATAAATAAGAAAAAGAATCGGGGCCAATATGGTACCCTGACCTACTCCATAATGAATATTTTTTTCATTACTTATATTCCCTGCAATTTTGACCATGCTTTTCCTATTTGCTATATATATCTTAAACCACTCAAGTTGATTGTTTTTAATGCCTAGATTTTCTAAGTCCTTGATCAGTAATTCATGATCAACTAAATCAAACGCTTTGGATAGGTCAATAAATGAAATTAAAAATTGGTTCCCCATCGACAGTCCCGTATTTATCCTATTTACAATTGTTCTCAATAATGTTATCGTGGATCTTTTTTCTCTAAAACCGTGTTGGTTTTCATAGAGTAGATTGTTTTTCTCCAAATAATTTCTTAAGTGTTTATCAATGTAGTGTTCTAAAATTTTAGTTATAACAGATGTTATTGTTATTGGACGGTAGTTTTCATACTGATTTTTCATTCCTTTTTTATATATTGGTCTAACAATACCTCTTTTAAGCCCATCAGGAGTAATAGCTTCCTTTATAGAATAGTTAACCATGTTAGTCAAAATAGGAACAAATATATTTAAGTTTTGTTTTATATCTTTAACCCTAATTTCATCCCATCCAGGTGCCTTATAAACTTTTAGATCATTAATTATTGCTTCTATTTGGTATTTATTTGCTGGCGGAATAAAAAAGGAAGAATAAATACGATTATCAAAATTCGAATTCAGTAACTGAATGTGACATTCGTGTCTATGATGTTCCACTGAACATATAAAATAAACATACAGACCTAGATGTTCCATACGTAAACAATTTATACTTAAAACAATACAAACACTTTTATGAGGCTCTTCAACTCAATCAAAATCCAGAGGTATCGAACATCAGTCGCTGGGATCAGCCAAGGAGGCTCAAAAGAACATGGGCCGGTGACGCCCTAGGTGTCAGATGCGATAGATAACATCGTCGTTAATACCTCAGCCGTCGAACGAATAAAATCCAGCGCTATAGTAAACAGTATTAGATATCAGAAGCAGAAGATAACTCTGCCACTAACATCTCGGATGTGAAAGGAATGAACTCCAAATTATAGTAATCAGTTTTTCCGATCGACTAATGCTTATGCTGCCGCTGGGTAACTGAGCATTAAAAAATAAATAAAATAAAATAATAGCCTCGTCAATTATGGTCTTAGGACCGGTGTGATGTAAAAAAAAAAAAAACTATGAAAATTGGAAGAACATTTTTTTTTTCTCACTTAAACTGAATCGTCGATGCCAGCACCATAAAGCAAGGTATCTGTTGCACTTACAATGTCCAAGCTTTCCTTTTGCTCCATTCTTTCCATTATTCTAGCCTCTTTTGTCTGAAGCGCAGCTTTTTGTTGGGCTCTTTGAATTCGCGTTTCATCGGCTGTTTGAACGTACTGATGAGCACTTGGGCCGACGCTGATTTTCATCTCTTGTAGGAAGACTAGTAATGCGAAATTGCCTTCATTGGAAAACATTTGGTGCAATTTCTACTAAAATAGAGCTACTGGATAAAATTTTTGGAGTGATCTCCCAAATAATTTGATTTAGGCTTTCGTTATTGTTTTGAGTAAATCCACCAACACATCGCTCTAAAAGCTCGTCCTTGCTTAAATCTTCATAAATTAGCTCGATTGCTTTTGTTACATCATCCAGAAAAGGTTCATAATCGTGCTGGAAATTTTCTATTCCGGTGGCGGTCAAAGATTTTTGATAAGCGCACCACAAGTCAGCGCCGGTCAAATACTTATGATGCTGTGGATTTTTGTTCGTTGATTTATAATGGATAAAGGTCGCTGAAATCGCATCTTTCACTTTTTGCACTGAATCACAATTTCTTTTGATCGCTAATCCATAATACACCGTTAATTTATCAATTGTTTTACCAGTGAGTTTTCTTTTTCCAGAGAGACTTCTGCTTCTTCTAACATAGTTTGTCCAGCCTTTTTTCCGGTTTTTATTTCTGTCTCTCCTATTGTGTTTTTTACAAGATCACGTAGCCGTTTGCCGATCCTTTTTTGAACGCGGCCAACGCATTCTTATTTATTAATTACAAAGTCTTCGCCATATGGATAGGATTGAATTACACCGGTGTAAGTTTTACTATCACCATCGCCGATGTAATTCTTATACTTGACGTTGTACTTTTCCTTCGATCGTTGAAACATTTCTTTTATTACTGATACTTCCATGTTTCCTGCAGGTCCAATGTGATTTACTTCACATTCACCATGTTCCACGTGCTTGGTATGCCATTCTTCAAATTCCATTATATTTAATTTTTTCTCCTAAGTTTTACACCTTTAACAGTGCCCACTTTTAAAGCAAATATCTATAACTTTTCCAGTGTAATATCCTATTAATGAAGAAACGCCATATAACGAAAAGAAACCTCGTTTTTACCAGGTACCATCACCGGCTAGGCCCTTTGAAAGAGAAGGAAGCAGCTGCTCCGGTTAACTGCCTGGCGCTTTCGGCCGGCTCAAAAGGGGTGCAGCGCACAGCTTATTATCTTAATGAGTTTTACTCCAAATGACCTGAGGTTTTGGGAAAATATTTCTAAGAATTTGTACTTTTATATGAAAATTTTTCAGAAAAACGGATTTTTCAAAGTGGTTATCCCATAACCCCCCCTTAACTTTCGGTGAGGCATTGTTGATCTGAAGAAATTTTTAGTTCTTTTCATTGCAGAAAAGAAGCGTTTTGCTGAGCAGTTTGTTGAAAATAATCAAATCAAATCATATATTTGGAATATGTACAACGGTAATTTTATATACTAAATAATAATTGAAGTCGCAAATGCGCTTCTTTAGCGTGAGTAGCGAATGTAATAGGAATACAATTTGTGTTTGACATGAAGATTTAAGAAAGTTAAACTAAAAACATGCATGTTGAAATTATTAAGTTACTTCTCTCATACAGAACATTATATGAGGAAATTTTAAATATTTTTCGAAAAGAGAAAAATTTTCAATCTCATGCAAATTTGCCGCCCTTCGAATTTTTCCGCCGTGGGCTAGCTAACATGACCATTTATTTTTTTACTCAAAACCGGACACCGTTTTTTTTTTTTTTTAACGTCAATTAGTAAGTTCTCAGTGGAAAAAAAACATTTTTATAATAAATTTTATTTCATTTATCAAAATAGTATTTATTACAAATTTAAAAAGTTATGAAACATAAATGTTCAGTTATTTTTATATTTGTCAGAGGAACGAACCTGTTTTCGTCTTCATCTTCTTCTTCTTTGATTAGCGTGCCGTGTACTGCCGCCTAGGCCAGAGGCACGGATAAGATAAGAGTTAGATGGAGTGGAATACGTTAGTAGTCTTGAGAAAACTTAGGAGGCGTTCAATTTTGTTGTGGCGATCAGACAGGATTTCAGAAAGGTTGGGCGACTGGAGAATTTGTGCTCGGTATGAATTAAAGGTGGGACAGCTGACGAGTAAATGTTGGATTGCGACAGGAGAATTGCAATTGGAACGCAGTGGAATAGGTTGTCTGGACAGGAGGTAACTATGAGTTATTTTGGAGTGACCTAGGCGGAGTCTCGTGACAACGATTTCATTCCTTCGATTGCTAGATAATGGGGTTTTCCATGGTCGAATAGTATCTCTAATTGAGCGCAGCTTGTTCGTGTTTGGGATGTTGGTTTTCTGTTTTTTCCATGTTTGAAGTGATTTTTGCACTATATAAGCCTTCAGATACATTGACGGAATTTCGATGTTCGGTACCGGAAAGAACAATGACCCTTCTTTTGCCGCATACTGGCATCAACACAAAAAAAATAACATAACCACAAAAATCCTATTGTAACATCTAACTTTCATTATATAAAATTAAGACATTTTTTCGTTACATTTTTCGTTACATATTTCATTACATAAAATTGTGACATTTTTTAAATAACAATAACAAAAATCCTATAAAATATAGCAAACGTTACATAAAATTGGGACATTCTTTTGGGACATTTTGCGTTACATAAAATTGGGACATTTTTTCTAATGGGGTGTAGCCTAAGAATTACGTTGTAATTAATCCACTTTTTGGAATTGGGGAGAATTAGAAATAAAGAAAAAAACTTGAAGATTGGCTTATCAGGCATTCTACTGCACAATCTGAATTCACCGAAACTACGTAATGGTACTAGACTCAGCCTCAAACATCTACAGAATAATACCATCAAAGTAGTACAGAATAAGACGGTATTTATACCGCGAATATTGTAATTATCAATTGGATTTCCGTTCAGTTTTAAGCGATTGCAATTCCCAGTAAATTTTGCTTACATCATGACCATCAACAAAACACAGTGCCAAACATTCCGATATTGTGGCGCTAACTTAAAGGAATCATGCTTTTCACACGGCCAATTCTACGTGTCATGCTCACGAGTTAGATTATTTCAAAATTTGTTAATTCACAGTCCGAACAATAAAACTAAAATTATAGTGTATAAAAGTGTTGTGTGAAGAAATTAAAAAATGTAACCGTATATCTTCTTCTTCTCGTGCCACCCGATTCGGGTATTGCTTAATCATCATGTATGGATTGGATTATCTGCTGAAATTGATTACGATCTTTTGCTATTCTGACTAGATCTTCTGTTTTTTAAATTCCGGTCCATTTTTTTATATTATCTATCCAAGCGGTCTTTCTTCTTCCTTCTATCATGCCCATTATTTATATGAAACAATGTAAATATGTATATATAATGTAAAATAAATTTCTTATTGAATTAAATAACTTTTGATTCTAACTTGCGTTTTATTTCGCATCGCTGTTTAATTAATTTTATATGCACTATACAAATCGTACGTTTAATGGAATATAGGTCTGTATATATTTGAGATATGAAGACTGGTCCACATGTCATTAAGGGTGCTATATATTCTGATCCTGGCAACACCGGGTATTGCAGCTAGTACATATAGAAAATAAATAAACAAAACAAACCAAATATTTTGTGTATCGCAGCTATCTAATGAAATAATTCTTAATCATAATGTTTTTGATTCTCTACAAACAACCTTACAACTAACAACCATAAGAAATAATTCTGTTTAATTATTTTATGATGATATTAATTATATCGTTAATACGTATTGAGTTAATATTCTTCTTCCATCTATTTTTTCTTTTTTTTTTTCATTATGTAAATCGTTATATCGATTGATATGCTTGTGTATAAATTTATTATATTGTATGAAATTAAGATATAATGATTTACAGAATGGAAAGAACAATAAGGAGAAAGAATATTAACCGAATACACATTAAGGATATAATTAAAGTCATCGCAATAATAACTAAACAGAATAATTTCCAATTTAATAGTTTCATATATATCCAAAAATCTAGACTTCCAAGGGGAACCTCTATTACATCATTATCAGCTGAGTTAGCGTTACAATATTACGAAGACGAAATAATTAAAAGTAATTTAAGAAGGTATTCTGATCTAGAGGCATAAATTTTGGGCGTTTTGTCGAACTTGATAAAAGAAAAAAAAGGGGAAAAAAACATTGTTATTATTCATTTTTTTGCAAGATATTTATTGAAATTTTAAAAATATACAAATAAAAATTGTGAGAAAAATAATTAAAATTATAGAAGTTATAAGTTAGTAAAGTTGGGAGTAAAAAAAAAAAGGTGTTCTGGTTGACACGATTACACAACCCTTCTGGTCATCTAAAATAAAATTTAAAAAAAGATTCCTAATTAGTAAGAATGTCGTTATAGTCCCTACCTAAGAGAAAACGGATTCTTTTCTCTCAGAACTGAAATAGTTATTATAAATATACAAAAATCTGAAAAAATCAGAAATTTAAAATAAATATTGATGTTTCTTTGGAGTGTTCTTACCTTTAAAAGAAAAAAGAAAAAAGAAAAAATTCGCTCCATATTTTTAGTTATTTTATGCAAAATTTTTTATTACGAATATAATCAATGACATATGTAATTTTTATTAATATTTATATGGTAATTTATTTATGTAAATTATTAATATATAAATCAAAATGTTGGAAATTATTAATGGTAGAATATTAGTGAAAAATGTATTGTTACTTATAAAATAAATATGTGAAGGAAATTTCAATTATCTAACTGATTATTAATACTAATTTCAACAAAAACAAAATATTGTAAAAAATACAGCCACGTTTGTCAGCTTTTAAATTCAACTTGTATAACAATATTATACAATTAGCCATTTTATCAGCCAAAAATAAATTGTGATAAGAATAATTAAGTGCCGAGTTATTTATGAATTATATGTTGAAACGGTTCTTGCCGTTGCTAACCTACAACTTTTTATTTTATCTAGGGATGCCGTCTCATATTTACCGCGGACGAAATTGAATTGTTTTCATTATTATTATTTAAATAAAGTTACTCAATGAAATTTTATGTAGTCCATTAAAGAAAATTACCTACACCAATCTTTTTTTTTTTTTTTTTTTTTTTTGGGGCGCGCCAGCGGCATTGACCCAACAACAAGAAAACTAAGCTAAGAATTCGTTAGCAGTGTCCTCTACAAAAGACAATATTAAAATAAACAAATAATTAATTGAATACTGTAAAATAGACAAGTATCTATCTATACATATATATATATATATATATATATATATCTAATGTCGGCGATAGTAAATTTGAAATCTGGTGGCGTTTCGTTTTGATAATTGATGACACACGAATTTTAAGTAGCTCTAGCCGAACTTGGTACAATTACTTTCGCAAACGGAGTTAATACCTTAACCGATCTGTCGGGGGCTATCTGACTTTTCCACGCTGCAGTGGTTATTCCTCGACCTTTCCCGGACATGATTTCTTTTACACGAGCCGTCTGCGCCAAAAAACAACTGTTTTCTTCACTGAAGGTAGAGATCGACAAGGGTAAAAGGCGACTAATTTTTTAAAATGACAATTTCTTTAACCAGAGGTAAACCGCAACTAAAACTACTAAAATATCTTCCTTCAATCTTTGGTCATTTCCTTTTTCCTTCTCGCACGTGACCGCTGGCTTTTATCGAATTAGGTACACGTTTCTTCTACGGTGACTGATGATTGGTTAGCCCCGACCGGCAAACAGGATTTCAATCATGCACACATTCTCACTCGCACTACGTTTTCGATAATCTTGATCTATTTTTATCTTATTATTTCATTATTTTATTATTTATTATTTTATAATTTTATTTGTAAACATTGGACACATTACGATGTTCATCATTAGTTTTGTATTTCCATAATAATTCTATATTTCTTAGATCTCTATTACTTGCATTATAAAAATGAATAACTAAATATATTTAATTAATAATGACCAGAGCCTTCAAATTCTCATCCTCTCCCCGCTCTTTCAACTTCAGTATTCTCGACGATGGCCTTTTTTCTTTTGTTGATTCCGTCGCTTCGGCTTATGTTCCTTCTTTTGATGAATTTTACTCTCCATTTCCGCAAAATTCTCCTCCCTATTTCCTAACTTAGGCTTTCAGCTGTAATGAATTAAAGTCTATTCTTTCCAAATCGTCCAGCTCCACTTCAGGCCTTGACGGTATACCCTATCTCGCCCTTAAAAACCTTTCTGAACAATCCCTCAGTTTTCTTCTTAGTCTTTTCAATTCCTTCCTTTCAAAGGGTATAACTCCTTCCTCCTGGAATTCTTTTATCGTAATTCCCATTCCTAAGAAAAATTCTTCCCTACGTCCTATTTCCCTGGTATCCTGCATTAGAAAACTATTGGAGGATATGCTTAACAAGCGCTCTGTTTAGTAGCTAAAGCATAATAATATATTTCATATTAATATGTTCGGCTTTCGACCTGGTATTGGCCCTTCTGATTGTGTTGGTCTTTTCGTTTCTCACTTATATAAGTCTTTTATTCAAAAACATTTCACCTTAGCTTTGTTTATGGATGTCTCCTCTGCTTTTGATAATGTTCATCTTCCCACTTTAAGAGATAAAATGACGGCAATTAACACCCTAATCATGTTCTCTTCCCGTATTATCAATCTCATGTCGAATCATTCTATCCATTTCACTTCTCCATCTCTCGATGCTCTAAGAAAGGTTTTCCGAGGCCTTCCGCAGGGTTCCCCTCTCAGTCCTACTCGTTTTAACATGTATACTATCAGTATAGCTTCCCTTCGTTTAAATTCCATTTCTTTATTCTTTGCAGACGACCTCCTCCTTTTTTTCTCGTCTAAAGATGTTTTAGCAGCCAATGAAGCACTCAATTCGTCGCTTATTGTGTTAGAACATTCTCTTTCCTTAGTTAATTTTTCGATTTCTCCCTCTAAGTCTTCGTATACTATTTTTACCCTTCGAGACCATATAACTTTGGTTAATCTATCCTTAAACAATATATCTCTTTTTCGTGTTAATTGCTTCTGTTATCCCGGTATCTTTCTTGGTATAGCCGTTTGTCCTTCTCTGAACATATCAGATATCTTTCTGCTTCTACTATTAAATGGTTAAACTTGCTGAAAGCTCTGTCGCCAACTAAATGGGGTGGCGATCCTTATATTCTTATTTCTCTTTACAAATCTATTATCCGTTCAAAATTTTATTATTGTTCTTTTATTTATGGTTGTGCGTCCAAGATCCGTCTCTCTAAACTAGATGTGATCCGAAACTCTTTTCTTCGTCTTTGTCTTGGCGCGTTCAAATCCTCTCCAATCCCTGCTATTCTTACTGAATCTAATTCGTCACCCCTGTCCATTGGTAGATCCTATTTAGGCTATAGTTTCCTTGTTAAACGTCTTCCACTCGCGTCCTCTACTCTTGTTCGGTCCTTCCTTTCGATTTATAATAGCTGGCGCTTTACTCCTAGCGAAACCCTTATTCTGGCATTCATTTCACATCGTCTTAGTTCATTTTGATCATACACTATCTCCTTCAATAATCTCCCCTATTTTTCCTTTAACTATACTGATCTTTGTCATCCTCCTAAGGTATTTATTGTTCCCCCATTTTCTAAAAATCTCTTCCAAGTCGTAATTAAACAGGTATTCTATGGCACTATCAATTCCCTATTTCCCCCTCATGTTACCATTTACATGGATGGTTTGAGGGGGACTTGTGGTGTTGGTGCTTCCTTCATTTTTCCTGATTTTAACCTATCAGAATCTTTTCGTCTTCCTTATTTCTGTTCCATATTCATGAACGAATTATTTACTGTCCTTCTTCGTTCTATTATTTTCATTTCCTCGAATCACCTTTCCTCCAATTTTTTAATTATCTCTGATTCCTTGAGCGCCCTTCAGGCCATATTCTCTCCCCTTCATGATCATTCGTGTGACTTTATTATCCTCCGTATACGATCACTCATTCATAATATTTCTTCTCTCCATTCAATTAATATTGATTTGCTGTGGGTACCTAGCCACTCGGGCATATTTGGTAATGAAGCGACTGATTCCTTGGCTGGGGCTGCTGCTTATACTCGCCTTTTTTTTTTTTTAAATTCCATTCGCTAACCTCCTATCGATATGTGAAAGCTTTCATATCAGATCATGGTATTGGATATTTACGTTTCCTCCTTTTCTAATAATTATTAATTTCACCTGTCAGTTCAACTTACTCTTCCTGCCTATTTATAGTTCCTTTTGCATCCCTCTCTTCGACGCTCTGATGTTGTTTCCGTTGTTCATATGCGTTTTGGCCAATCTTTACTGCCTTCCTCCAGATATCGCTTTTCCCTAATTTCCTCCCCACACTGTCACCACTATCCTGAAGATGCAGTTATTTGCAACGCCGATCATGTGTTCTTCCAGTGTTCATCTCTTTCTGTCGAGCGTTCCACTTTGTATTCCTATTTGTTGATGCTTGGGATTCCTGCTCCTTATTGTGCTTCCTATATCCTGTCCTTTCTATCCCAAATTAATTATTCCTGCTATTTGTTGCTTTTTAGCAAAGATTTCTGATCGGATTAAATTCCTTATTATTTGTTTCTGGATGAAGGCCCTTGGTTGACGAACCCAAAAAAAAAAAGAAGAAAAAAATAAGAGGTCCGTTTGTACTTAACAGTTATTTCTACTTTTTTTTCCGCTCGTAATATTTATATATTTTTATTTTGTTAATTGTATGCTAGCGTCTAGGTTTAAAAGATAGCTATATTGTAAGGATAGCGTCGGTTTTTCTTTAAGGACAGTATGGCTGTCGGGGTCTGCAACAGGTAATTGAGAAACGTTGTGCAGGCCCGGATTAAGTGTATGATATGCCCGGGAGTGACAAAATTATCAGTTTTATAGAACAACTAAATTTTTTTAAACTTAATTTAATAATATTATTTTGAATTCACGAATTAGCATATAATTATTAATGTAAACAAAACTAAAAAATACAAACAACGGGTAGAATTTTCGATGCCCAAAAAAAAATATACATATATATATATATATATATATATATATATATATATATATATATATATATGATTTTAAACAGTGAATTTTTCAGCAAATTTTAACTCGAAATTTTACTATTACGAAGTTTCCTCCTCTAGGAGGACATAAAATTGGATACAAAATTATTAACAAATAAATGTATTAGAAAATGCACTCCTGTAAAGTTAACTCTGTTTATTTAAAATTAAGTTGATATATATGACAAATGATGGGGCCCGGGGCTGCAGCCCCTTCCCTAGACCCCCCTTAAATACATGCCTGACGTTGCTTGTGTTGGATTGGCGTGGGCCATTGTGTTTTTTTTTGTTTGCGATTGAAAAACGTGTTCGGCTGAAGATGTATAAAATATATATAAAGCGTGCCTATCGTCTTTTATATATCTGCTTTGATAATCATTAATACTAATTTGTAAAGAAAATTATTTTTTGAAACTTTTATTCGTTATGTTTTGTTTTTTTTTAATGGCTCGGATGTATTAATCAAATTAATAAAGGGGAATTCAGTAGGCTTGTTTGTTTTTTCCCCTTCAATCATCCGTTGTGTTTTCTTTTTTTTAAATTATAAATAAGTTATTTTAAAATTTCGATCGACAATAGACAAGGTAACACAAATCATTCATAACTGCTCAATGAGATTCTGAAGTAAAGCGTGGAACCAATTTTCCTTGCCCGTTGGTACAACGACTTTTCATTTTATGCTACTGTCGTACTCCTACAGATACACATTCTGAATTACTTTTAAATCTTCCGATTCCTTCTGAAAATATACTGCAAGCAAAACAAAAAACTGCATCTTTATAGAGACCGAATTCTAACAGGAGAAATTCAGTATACCATGCTGAAGTAAACCGACGTTGTTTTTTGGTTGATATGTCTTTATTGATTGGAAAGATATTAAGTTTTGATTGAAATATTGCATGTATTTTTTCAAATGTTTGTTCACGCATAACTTGTATGAAACACTTACCTCTAAAAAATTTGATAAAAAAGCAGCGAAAGTACTCATCGAAATAGATTACTGATTTTATATTTTTGAATTGGCTGACGGCATGAAAGCGTCACGCCGTTTGCCGTCACGGCATACAAATTGGTTTTACTCCCAAAACGCGCCAATAGATGTTTTACATTAAAAAAAAAGAAACGTACCATTCTACATAACAATTTTTGTAAATTTCTAGAAAATCAAGGAACATCATGGTAGATTTAACTTTTGCTTTTTTTTCATTTTCGTGAATTTTCAATGTTTTTAGTAGCAATTTTAATTCCGCTTGTAGAGTTTCAACGTCGACATCATAGTGAATAGCTAAGGGTTCCAATAATGAATATTTTAAAAAAGTATCACTCGTTGGATTGAAACATTCGATTGGCTTTTAAAATAGGATTATTATCAGAAAATCGAGAGTTTAGTTCAGAAATGGCCAAATCTAAAATAGGATACAAAATTTTAATTTTATAGTCACTTTCGTCTTGAAAAACATCATCGTCCGATTCAGATGCAGAACTTGAAACTATAAAATTTTCATATTTTTTAGAAATTTTACGACTTCGTTTGCTAGCACATTTTACTTCAATTTCGTTTTCTTCGCACATTTGAATGCAGTATTTATAAAATTTTTTTACAAAAACTCATCATTAATTCGGTAATCGGTTAAGCTTAACAGTAACGATTCAATTAGGCAAAGAACACGGCTGATTTCAGCGTTGGTGGATTGCATATATTCACTCACCATTCTAAAGTCGAATAAAATTTCGTAAAACATGCTTAAATTAAACGCCGCCTGTCTCAACGCATATCATAGGTGCAGAGACAGACTACAAATGTAACAACACCAAGATTTTAATGTTCGACGGATGTAATATTTTTCGTGTGATGTTTGTAGAAGAAAAAAATTTTACGTATTTCTTCTCGTGTTAATCTTCGAGTTTGGGGGGGGGGCCATGGAGGGGCCCAGAAAAAGTGCGGAGGAGCCAGGCCCACCCGCGCCACCCCTTAGATCCGCCACTGGTAACGTCAAAGGCAGACTTTAAAAGAAAATAATATTTTTTTTGTATTCATTTTGGCGTAAAAAAAAAAAAAAAACTGCCAATTTTCTGACTATTCTATAGTGTTATTTCCGTATTTTGGACGCAGGTAAATGAATTGGTCTCTTTTTTTCAAATTGGCGCATATGAGTTCTACATTTTGAATCATTGATTTTACGAAACAAATTTTTATTCGCCGACATTGCAGCATTGTCGGCGAACTGAAACAACTTAAATTTCTCAAAGTTTTCGGCTTAAATAAACCAAAATTCATTTCGATTTCAAATTGCTGATTCATAACTTTATTTTTTTATTACGCACCAATATTATGAAAAAGATTTTCATATTTGTTATCAATATATGACTGGCAAATTTAGTTTGCCGACTTCGAATTAAAATTTACCAAAAATACCGATAGAATTTTTTATTTATTTTTTTAGGTGGGAGGGGGGTGATATCCCATTTACTCCCTGTTTGACAAGCCACTGGAAAAAATTGTAAATGAATGATTCAGATGATAGATCATGATAATTATATTAAATATATTTCGATACAACATTGCCGTTGATAGTTCATGTAATATTCGCAATATATTCATATTTATTTACTACTTTTTTTTTTTTTTTTACTTTATTTGTATGGATTATATAACGTTATACTTATTTTACACCACACATTTGATGCACTCTTGTATTAACTTGTATACAGCTAGCGAGGGTTTTTTTTGGTTTTTTTTATTTTTATTGACAACTTCGGTTGAAATCTAAATTTCGTATTCAGGTCACACGTGTGACATAATGCTTTATTCATTATTCAATTTAGAATTTATTTTCATAAAGTTCATTTTGTTTAATAAACATACAACATACATTCTCAAAATCATATTGTATAGTTTAAGAGGTTTATTTTTTTAATTGCAAATAATTTTTCGGGAAAATTTTATTATTTGTAGATGTTCTGAACATGTTCTTCAAAAAGCTTTTTATGATTTAAGAACTTTTTATCGTTTTTAGTACCCATCACTTGCGCTGTGCGAGTTCGAAATATCTGAATATAATTATTAACATTATCCATAGTAAACTATTTTGCTACCAATATTTATGTGTAACTAACCAAATTCGACACAAGTGTATTCTAATTGATTGTTCAAAATTATCACACTGGCTATTCCACGCAAACACACGCGTGACTATTCTCACACACGCTAGTCCCATACTCCCTCGATTACCACACCATTAATGCATACGAACCTAAAGCAAGGAGAGCATCACACTTGTACACACACGTCCAATTTCGTTTCACGAGTTTGAAATTCGAATGTAAGTAGTCAGAACTAGCCTATAATATCCTGGTTCCAAAAATTATCTACCTCTGACTGCACAAATTCACATTCATGTGTAAGCATTTAAATTTGACCTTCTTCTTCTTCATTCGCCGTCTCAATTTTGGATACGACGGATCTAAACAGCTCGACTGATGATGCGTTGAATCAGCGGCGGAGGTCTTTTAGCCAAGAGTTCTGTCTACGTCCTATCGAACGTTTTCCGGCGATTTTTCCTTGTAGAATTAAACGTGGAACCTCATACTTTAGCCTGAGCAGAATATGCCAGAGATATGTCAGCTTACTTTCCTTAATTGTGTTGAGTACTTCTGGTTCCTTTTTCAGTCTGCTGAGTACCTCTTTGGTCGTGATCTTCTCGGTCCAGGAGATTCGGAGAATGCGTTGGTACGTATACAGCTCAAACGTCTGTATGTTCTTCTCCGGGGCAGCGTCCAGAGTCCAGCACTCGCAACCGTAATATAAAATCGAGAAAAGTAATTGTCGGAGTAGCCGGCGTCTTAAATTCTTCATTTTTATTAACGTTGACTTGGCCTGTTCAATTCTCGAACGAATCTCTCTTCTTACGATGCATGTGCCATTCAAGATAGTATCGAGATATTTTAATGAGCTGACTTGTTCTAATTCAATTCCGTTAATATTTATTCTGCACCTTATCGGTTTTTTGGCGAAGACCATGACTTTAGTTTTGGCAATGTTCACTAAGAGTGTGAAAAACTTACTGTGTTGTACGACTATGTCCATCATTTTTTAAAGATCGTCTCGGGTTTCTGCTATCACACCTAAGTACTACATATTATCACAACCTTTCTTCAGCCCCTTTGTACCAGTTAAAAAATCCGTATATAAGTAATCAAATATAGCATGGGTACACTTTCTCAGTCTCCAACAAAAAAAACTCCCCAACCATTCCTACAAACGCACATGGTCACTGCCGTGTACACTAGCCGCCTAGGCGGTACAGCTGCCGAACGTTCCCGCCCTCGAGTTTGAAATTTGTGTGAAAGTACTCAAAATTAATTAAAACACTCTATTCCGTCGCTAAAGTTAACCAACTCCTCCCCTCCCCGCCGCGTGAGTTAAATATTCGACATTGTTTTTTTTTCTCTTTCTGAGTATGCTACTGCAGTATCAAAAACGAACCAAAGTCTCTCCTCCTTCCTTTCAATTGTATGAATTAAAAATTGATCCTATTTGACCTAAAAATACCATTGTATTACCAGAAATTTAATTCAACCTTTTCTAATTGAACAACAGTTTACCAAAATGCAGCTTAAGTATTCAATCATCTAAAATTTCTCGCCATTTATTTCCATGCATACACACGCACAGCCATTCTCCTATGCACACCAGTGCAAGTCAGTCTCTCGTTCGCCCGCTGGCCGTTCCATCAGACGGCGAAGCCTGCTGAGCACCACGGTTATACACGAACACGCATTCTCGCACACACCATCAGCACTAGTTCATTTGGTACACCGATTCTGTACTCTTTATTATACGGTCCGTAAGTAATTTATAATTTTATTTCTAGTAATTGGAAGAAAATGATTAATTAATGCTAAAAAAACACAAGTGATGCATATAAGAACGACAAGCCGGTTTAGAACGTTCGTCCCCAAATTAATTTTACACAATACAAAGTGTTTACATAAAAGGAAAATATGTGGTTGTGAAAAGTTAGAAAATGTGAATGAATTTAAATATCTTGGGATAGCATTAGATAACGGTTTAACATGGAGAAACCATATTGACAATAGTAGAGAGAAAGTCAGGTAAACTATATTCTTGCACTATATAAATTAAAACAAAGTATGACATACAAAAGCCTAAGGTTATATTTCGAAGCCGTAATAATGTCAAGAATTAAATACGGAATCGGAATTTGGGGTGAGGCGAAAATTACAGAAATGAGGAAAATCAACAAATTGCAAAAAAAATGTTTAAAACTGGTTTCACACCACGAGAATAAAATGGACGCATTAGCTAACATCACTCGGTGACAAAAATAACGAAATGTTACCAAAAATGCTTTATACTATTACAGCAAATTACTGAGTATGCTAAACTCGAAGATAGGCAGTTACCAACTAGAACAAGAACGTACAGGACTAGAAATTTCGCTTAATTCCTGCTATGTACAATCTAGGGGAATTAACAGTAAAATAGACACAATGTAGAGGAAGACCTGTATTAATAAAATTAATGGGGAACATACGAAAGGAAATTCGAAATGAAAAAAATCTGGAGAGATGGAAAAACAAGGTTAAAATTTGGTTGATAGCATGGTGTAAAGAGGAATTAGAAATAGTAACAAAAGAAAAAAAAAAAAAAAGTATCGTAATACTAGTAATAACCACTTATAACATTGAAGCTACGTTGACATGAGATTACTATCTCCAGTTTTAAGCTGCTAATGAGAGAGTGGTAGTTGTATAAAAATTATATTGTATTATTGTAATACATAAATGTTATCATATTAAGGTATCGGAATAGGAAATATTATTTTAGATGATGGTGTATAATTGTAAGATAAATGATAAATAATCAGAGTGTGGATTTTGTAGTATAGTAATATGTAAGTTAACACTCTTTAATGTTGTAACAGAAAGTAGTACTTGAGTTAAGTTAATATTGTACAAATGAATGATATAATTCATGTTGGGAACCCACAGACGGGCTAGTGCCCCCTTGTGGGACTCGCAAATTATTATTATTAAAAACAAAAAAGAAAAATGTAAATTTTTGAAAACGTTCGAAACTCGACACTAACGATCTAAATTTTAAAGGAATTTACTGAGACGTGTCCCATTATTAAGGTTTTTTTTTTTAATTTTCTATTTCTAAACGCGAATTTTATAAGAATTCTGAAATATAGGCTGCTATCTTTTACGCGAGTTGGAGACATTAGGGTGAGAAATATATGAAAGCGGATGTAAAATGGTGTTTATTACATAACTTCGTTTTCATTCGAGAAATTCTTATACCGTTTTTTGTCTAATTCTTTAGCTGATTCATATTTTGTATGTGTAGTAGTAAAATTCAGTCTAAACATTCACGAATGAATCATACATTTTGTTACCCTCGACAGTAATGCAACAGGAGAAAGAGAGAAATTTATAATCGGTAATTCTCGATTGATCGCCTACCCCTTAAAGCTGTTAACTGCCCACCTAGCGTCAGTGGGCCATACTTCAACGTCGATAATATTATTTGTTCTTTTCTCATTCGCATTTATAACGCGCTTAATGTTCGTGTTTATCTCTCACACTCTTTCGAGATATTCTGTTTTCTAAAAAATATCGTTCAAACTTTATACGTCACTGCGCATACCGATTCAACACCTAACGATTTGTAATTGTAATAATGAAAATAGCTTATTTAATTTCTTTTCTTTTTTCTCTCTCACCAACATGTAACATAGACATAAGCAAACAAAACTAGCTTATTTTTGCCTCCCTCCCGCTCTTTTATGATATCCTATCGTTTTAAGTACAGTTCTAACTATATACACTACCGCAGATGTAATGTATGTTCCAGCCCTCGTTAAACCAAGCAATTTCCTTGAGCCGCCCTCTCACGCATTCGATTTAAAAGCTTACGATTTTACGATGATATCATTCTAATTTTTAATCCTTAATTTATTTATTATACTTTAAAATTTTCTGCACGTGTACAGAAATAAACATCGGCAAAAATAAAAATAAAAAAGTTTGATAAATGGTATGAGAGAAGGGCCTAAAATACCGGAGATCGATTCGAAACTCAGTATTTAGATTTCAAATTTTGAACGAAATTTTTGAAGAAAGTTCCATTGTTACATTTTATTTTTTTGAATGTTTTCAATTTTAAATGCATCGCTTGAATGGATTATAATACGGTGAAGCATAAATAAAATAAGATTATGGAGACAAAATGGGGGCCCGAAAAAAATGCAGAACTACGATGGAAACGGTCGAAACTTGGCACATGGAATCTAAATTTTAAAAGAAATTGCCTCCACGCGTTCCGACACATTTTTAAAATTTTTGTTACTCGGTATGAGGATTATATATAAAAACGTATTAGTATTACGTATATGTGAATTTGTGTGCACGTTCATACGTTCATGCATAACAAAGATACAGACATTCGTTAACTCACCTGAATAGAGTATAGATCTTAATGCACGAGAAAAAAATGTACAAATTTTTCCAACAGGAAAGTTATATTCTACTAGCGACCGATGCGTCCTTTCATCAGTCTAGTTACTTTTACCAGGAATTCTATTTATATAAGTGATAAATTTAAAGAGAATCCGAAAACATGTATTTGATGTAAACAGTGAGCGTAGAATCATATTGTTTTGTTCGATAACTGATACAAATGTCACTTAATGATCATGATATTCCGATAATTTTTTATTCTCCTTAGTCTCAGATTCAGATTAGTAGGATAGATTTGAATTCCATCGTTGACGCTGTCATGCAAGTTAAATAAGTCCACCGCAAGGAACGCAGTACTACAAACTATAGCGGTTAAAATTATATTCTTGTACCCTATTTCCGTGCACGACATCAGAAAGTTTTTAGTATATTCAATCCGAAATTACAACTGGCCGATCAAGAAAACTAAAGAAATGAAACAGGATAGTTGTGACTGCTTCGATTCAACTTAAGCCACAGCGAATATTTAGTTTAGATTAGAAGTTGTACTGTTCATTTCTCGCGAACACCGGCTTAAATATCTCCGTCATTGGAAAACAACTAAAACTTGAGCAATTGGATCAAGGTTTCGGGCTGGAAGGTACCGACAAGAAAACAATTATTACTTTTGGCTCAGTTACAACCAATTTGGCTTTTAAGCTGAAACATATACTCAGATGAATAATCATAGTACCAGAGGTATCACATGGCATTTTAGAGACAATTTTCTTGCCCGGATTCAACTGGTTTTTGACCCAACCCAGAAATGTCTGCGAGATAGTTGAAGTTTGGCTTCAGTACCAATCATTGAGAGAGTGACAACTACTTATTCATATATAGTTTTTATAAATGGCAACATCACACAACTACTGTGTGAATTTACATTAATCACACAAGCCCAATAAGAACTCCCACAGTTTAACATGATTTCACATTTCATATTTTTACTATTGGGCCATTAACTAATTCAAAACCTCGGCATTTGTGGCCGACATTTGGCAGTAGACAAAACAAGAAATAGACTTAATGATCAGTGACAGATCCATGGAGGGGAAGACCCCCCCCCCCAAACCAAAGCCTCTATGAAAAAAATTGTCCTAACAGAGAAAATTAATTTATACTATAAAATGTATTTGTATAAATGTTACCTATGGATTTAATTATAATTAATATTTAATACTTACCGTTCTCTCGCAAAACTATTAATGTTACGTTCTTATTTTATTTTAAACCTGACATCGATTTTTTTTTTTTTTTTTTTTCAATTTTGCAAATAGCTCTGGGCTATCTAGCAATTTTATTAACACAATATGGATGATTTGCGGAAATCCTTATCCAGCGACAAGGATTTACGTTACCTGTATTTTAATACTTTTTAATTATCACTGTTCATTTATAATAAATCTGTCGGCATTGTTCGTTTTAATCATCTGATTTCTGCCGAATTGTCTAGTAAACCAATGGCTAAGTTATTTTTGTGATGATTTAGTTTAATGTCATATTTCCAAGGTATTTCTTGTATTTGTTCTTTGACAGCTTTAACCGCCAAATCCGTGTGCAGTGTAAGTTTGCTTACATACCATGGGACGTCTGCAATTGTTCTTAGTACTTTACTTTCGAAACGCTGTATTATCGCTATATTACTCTGTTTAGCACAGCCCCATAGTGGACTTCCATACGCCCCATATAGGTTTTAGAATTTGATTATACAATAGTAATTTATACTTCAGCGATATTTCGGATTTTCTTCCTATAAGCCATAACATGTTCCTATACTTTATATTCAATTCGTTCCGTTTTTTAACTATATGGCTTTTCCATGTTAGTTGTTTGTCCAAATGGATTCCGAGATATTTTGCTGATTCCTTAACCGGAATTATCTGATTGTTAATATGAATATTTTTAACATTGCAGATTTTTTTATTTGTAGATATTACACGGGCAGATATTTTTTCTTTGATTACTATTCGCCACCGTCTGAACCATATTGAGAGTGTATTAAAAGCTAATTGTAGGTTTATTGCGACATTTTCTAGCGACGAATCTGAACAAATCACTGCTGTATTGTCCGCGAAAGTGGCTATTTCCGCGTTATTTGACACAGGTATATCCGCTGTATAAATTTAGTAAAGAACCGGTCCCAGTATGCTACCTTGATGTACAACAGCTTTTATCGGATGCAATCGAGATTCTACATCTCCATACTTAATCACGAAATATCGTTCACTAAGATAAGATTTAAATAATTCTAAAAATCTGATATGGGAGGTGGCACCGGATTTTATAGACCAGCCCTTCGTGTCATACGCTATCAAACGTCTGTTTAACATCAAAGAAAGCCGTATCGCATATTTTTTTAGCCCCCAAAGACTGTTCAATAATATTGGCTATACGGTGTATCTACTCTACAGTTCCATGACCAGCTCGAAATCCAAACTGATGTTCCGGTATTAAATATTCTTTTTAATATTATCTTTTCGTATACTTCAGAAAGCACCGGAAGAAGAGAAATTGGTCGATATGATGTTAGTTCCTCTGCAGGTTTTTGCGGTTTCTTTGTTATTATAATTTGTGAAAACTTCAGCTGGATAGGAAAATATCGTAACCGAAGTATAGCACTGAATATATAAGTTAGTAGGACAAGACCTTTGCGAGGTAATTCCTTTAATACCCTGGACGTAATTAGATCGTATCCGGGTGATTTATTCGGATTCATGGCTGGAATTATTGACTTAATTTCTCCAGGAGACATATATTGAACGGTATTCCTCTGATCTACATCGTCTAGCGGTGTTGGTAGAAAATCTGTTCCAGAATTTGTCTGGAAGACATCAGCAAAATAATTTCCAAATTTTTCGGCCTTCTCGAGATCATTTCAAGTCCATTTTCCATTTATCTTTCTTTTGGTTGCTTTTCAAAGGGAATAGTAATATTGACGAGTGGATGACAAGTTATATAAGTATTCACTGAATGTTTTATTTCTGTGATTCTGTAGCAGTTGTTTTACTCGCTTTGTTTGGTTATTTAATCTAGTTTTGTCTATCGGACTCTTCTATTATTTTGCCATATCTTCCGCAGTTTCCTCTTTAAAGCAACTTCTCTACGTATTTCTGCCAGGTAATATTTGATTGTTTCGTATTTCTTGTTACGTGGTGTAGCTGCCCAAGCTGATTCCTGGACAGTTTTTATAAAGTCTTCAACAGATGTTTCTATGTCACTTCTAGTTTTTAATGAAATTTTTAAGTTGATTTTGTTACTTAGCATTTCTCAGAATGTATCCCGGTCGGTTTGCCTACTGCACAGTTTTGGTGCGCATAATTTCCATATAATTTTTCCACTAATAATAATTACTACTGGTATTAGATGAAAGACTATTATCAGAGTGAACATCAATAAAGTTTGTTGATAAGCATTTGATTACAAAGAAGTCCAGTAAGTCTGGAATCATTAATGGATCTGTAGGCCAGTAAGTTTGGGTTCCAGACGAGTGTACGATACAACGGTTTTCATCAACCGCCAGCTTTAATTGTTTGCCTCGAGGTACCGTAATTCTCAATCTAAAATATATATCTTTTGCATTGAAATCCCCCCCTAACTATATAAACATTACCTAATGTTTTAAAGTAATTGTTAAATTGGGTTTTAGTAATAACATGCCTCGGAGGACAGTAAATAGCTGAAACTGTAATATTACTTCTTTGATCTCTATTTATTAATACAGTATAGCTTGTAAATAATTAATTTCGTATTTCTGTATTTCATGATGTTTTATACTTTTTAAAATTATAATACCTGTGCCACCATGCATAGTCCCATCCGGATGACTTGTAAAGTAAGAATTGTACCCCGTAAAATGCACGTATTTATTGTCAGTTAAGTGAGTCTCTGATATTAAAAATATATTAACGTTATTTTGCGCAACATACATTTCTATTTCGTTTATTAAAATTCCGTTAGCATTCCACGTAACAATTTTTAAGTCCGTCATTTATTACTGGTTACTGTTGACAATATGGTTTGAATTACACCATGAAATAATTTAAATTGTTGATTTATTATATCTTTCAGCAGATTTTTTATTTCTGCCATAAATGTTTATAGCATATTTTTGATCGGCGTGCTATCCATATCACTGCTAGGTGGGTTATTTGTTTTCTGTCGTTTTAATGTCTCTGGATACGTTTAGTTTTGCGGGGAGTGATTAAAATCTGCTGTTTCATTCTGATTGCCTAATTTGGGACAATAGGTAGGCAATGTTTGGTTATTTATTATAGTGTTATTGTTAGACACTTTTACCAATTTATTATCACTCGATTGTTGAAGTTTTCTGTATATTTCACAGCCTTTATAGTTAGAAGGATGATTTCCCTGACAGTTAACGCAAACGGATGGTTCTTCGTGTTTTTCATTGCGTTGAATGGCATTATGGTGTCCACCACACTTAACACATACATGTGCCCTGCTATAATAATTTTTGGTATGACCATATGCTTGGCATCTGAAGCATTGGGGGATTAAACTCTTCTTTCGTGGTGCTTCCACTTTTATTCTCATTTGAAGTAGCGCCTGAAGTTTATATACTTCAGCATTATTCTTTTGCGGCTTCAAGTCTACAAAGGAAAAAGGCAATTTACTTATTCTATGTTTGACGTTTGCAACGTGTCGGACTCTATGTCCCAGTTCTTCAATAGCGGCCTTAATTTCATTAATGTTGATGGAATGATGCAAATGCCGAATTACAACTCGGAAGCTTCGTTCAGATTTTATTTGGTAAATGTGGTGTTCTATACCTTCGTCACGGAAATATTTAAGGATTTATAGCTGTTGTACCCTGTTGTCTGTTAGAGACTTACAGCTAATCGAACTTAAAGATACAATTTGTTTAATATCATTTAGCATTTGATCGACTTTTTGCTTTTCTTATTTATTTTTAATTTTTATTTCGTAACGTAAATGAAAATAGTTCAATGAAAAATATATATATTTAAACGTGCTCAAGAACAAAGAATTCGGATCGGATTATTAACAAAAATAAAAAAGAAGTAAAGTCTAATAAAAATACCATCTTTCTTACTATTCAAATTCTAAACTACCATTTTAGCTGGGATTTTATAATTTTTTTGTGTTTTACCTGAAAATAAAACAAAATTTAAATTAAATTGTAATAATTATGTATTTTTAAAATATTTTTAAATTTCCAAAGAGGTCATTATTTAATTTTCTTTATGAAACAACGTATTTCTCAAATCTACTGCCTACTGTAGAAGATATTACGTAATTATATAATCGCCCCCCCCCCCCAACTGGAACCTCCCCTGTAGTGATAAAAACCGGCATTTTAAAGCCAATCCAAAGGTTTATGGAGCTTTCTGGCAGTTTCGGTTGTTAAGAAAAATTACGATATTCGGTTGTGTATGTAGCTATTTCCAACAACTAAACACAATCACAAAATGAAACGAATGCTCAATGTCATGTCAAGAAAACGCTTTTGCTAGTTTAAACAGTGACAAAATCGTTTCAAATATAGATATCACTCGCACTTACTAGGCCATTCCTGTCATCAAGGATAACTATGAAATAATAGCGATAACCCTTGCACTTGAACTTGATGAGCATGAACAAATGCCATTTTGGCTGATGAACGCTCCAAAGACGTAGCAATGATTCATAGAAATGACCTGTCCAATACTTTTGCATATGTGGACGAAGCTCATCTTCAGTAAAATAGGATAGGAGCATATATTATATTTGCAAGTGGTGTTTGAATGCAGTCAGGCTACTTATCAACTTAGCAGAATGCCATTGCAGAAAGACATTAACTTTTTAGGATACAACATCGGTGCACAGGATTTTCAACCAACAACAGTACGTTTAACAGCTATTCTTTTACAACAACCATCAAATATCATTGCATCATTTCGCTAGATATCTTAAACTTGTATTGTAGCTGTTACCACTTACGGACTGACTTTTTAGAGCACACCGGGAAAATTCAGAGGCAAAAGGGCGCTTTACAGCAAA
The DNA here is from genome assembly GCA_039619475.1 of Icerya purchasi. Classification (NCBI taxonomy): domain Eukaryota; kingdom Metazoa; phylum Arthropoda; class Insecta; order Hemiptera; family Monophlebidae; genus Icerya; species Icerya purchasi. Next base: position 31,540,906 of record CM077116.1, on the reverse strand, counting down.
GGGGCGAAGGCGGTGATAAAATTTTGAGAAAATTAGGGCGCAAAAGATAAATTAAATGATTGGGCGCACCGGGAAAATGCCAGTTTGCCCGTTTAGCCAGTCCGTCAGTGGTTGTTACCCAAAGACTATTGAAACACTACAAACTTAAGGTACATATTTTTGAAGCACTAAAACTATCGACCTACTTGCATGTTTTGGTATGAGGAGGTGCGGCTTACTCTCCACTATAAAAACCTTACAATGGACCATTTTGAGTACTTCAGCATACAAGGAAAGTATTCACCCTAGATTATAGGGTAAACCAGCTTACAGTCTAGACTGACCATGTAATTCCAATGATTTTTCCTCGGAAGTGAATTCTCAGGTAATAATTTAGAATCAATCTTATTAGCAAAGCGGTGTGATTATGTTCAGCATTTTAACTCACCAACAATTAGATCCACCCCAGCATGAGAGTTATTACAAACATCACCAACTATAGATTCAGAGTTATGAATTACACATTACAAACTTCCATTTAACTGTAATAAACAACTGTTACAAAACCAACCACAAAATAACCATCCCCCATACTCTTTCTATGTAAAAATTGTTACCAGATTGAACAAGACCATGTCCAGTATGTTTTATTTAAATTTTATTGTAAAGACAATTTTTTTCTTCTTTTCATAACATTTTATTTATATTAAGATTCTTTGATGGACCTGTATTGTTCTTCTATGGCTACTTTTTTTTTTTTGCTCCTATTTTTTACTTTATTACATTTTTTACTTTTATTGTTATTTCTTTACAAGGGAAAGAATTGTAGGAATACACTATATAAATAATTTTTATTTTTCAATGTGATAAATAATTCACAAAATAATTTTATTTTAACTTTGTAAATTATGTGGCTATTATTCAATATGCCTATAATTATGCATATAAAAAACAAATTCATCACTCGATAGTTAATATTAACAGTTTAGTGTCAAATTGTAAAATTCAATACTGCACCATTCATCAATAAACGTTTTTGTTCGAAATTTTTACAGCTTAGTATTTTTGAGTAGCTCGATATGCACTACACTACATTATTGTACATGGTTGATTTATTTTTAATTAAAACTTTTCTTAATATATTTAAATGCATTGATTAGTTTCTAGTCTTGTGGAAATGATGGTCATAGAGTGCCAATTACAAAAAGTTAAATAAAAAATAATTTTAAAGGTGTATTAATTTCAGTCGTTTTTTATACATGATGTTATAATTCAATGTTTTATATAAAAACACTTCACTGAAGGTTTAAAAAAAAAGAGAAGCCTTTTTAGTTCTTCATCCATATTCATTTCTTTTTTTTTAAAGCATCATTAGTTACATTTAATAGAATTCCATGTACATTTAACAATGCTTTTTCACTACGGCTCATTAATTATTCTTCATAAAGTTGTTGAAGTTAAAATTTATGAATTGAAAGAAGAAAAACTTGAAAATAAACTTCTAATAATAGTAAGCGGAGCAATGTAATATATGTAGATGGAACTCGATCAAAAATAGTAGAATAGAACAATTATTTATAGTCAAACTAAGCTTCGTTGAATTAATTTTATTATAAAGTAAAGGTTCGATAGTAGAGGAAATTATTATTAGAGTAACTCTACCAATTTGTTATCCACTTCAAGGCCGTGTCCACGGGGTGGGTTTTGAAGGTTAAACCCCCTCGCACCCATGAGAACCGAAATAGTTATTATAAATACACAAAAATCTTGAAAATAATCAAAAATTTAAAATAAATATTGTTGATTTTTTAGAGTGTTTTTACCTTTAAAAGAAAAAAGAAAAAATATGCTCTATATTTTTAGTACTTCATTAATATTTTATGCAAAATTTTTTATTATGAGTATAATCAATAACATATGTAATTTTTATTAATGTTCATGTACGGAGTAATTCATTTATGAAAATTATTAATATACAAATCAAAATTATGGAAAATGATTAATAGTATGAATATTAGCGAAAAATGTATTGTTATTTATAAAATAAATATGCAAAGAAAATTTTCACCCTCCCTCCCCCCCGCAAATCATAATTATGGGCACGGGCCTGATCCACTTTACCAAATTATGGTGCTTTACCAATAATGTCTACATTGGTAGAGTAACTAGAATTTTCATTACTATTAACTTTATAAAACTAGGCTTTATACATAAAAAAAAAAAGATTTTTTGATAAGAAATTTGACATATTATTTATTAAGTAATAAAATTTAAATTGTATAATATTTTATGTAATAATTTGAATATTCATTAGTTTTATTTTGAGAATAAAGAAAAATTTTAAATTTTAAACCATTAAATCATTTATATTATGTAGATTTTTCACATTAAATGTACAATTATATGTATTTGCTTAATTTTAAAAGTTTTTCATATCGTAATCTTAATTTAAATATCGGTACCTAAGTTTTTAATCTATCGATAATGCTTTTTAATGTTATCACTTTTTTAAAGTCAAATACTCAACCGTTAGTATTTATATTTAATACATAATAAGGAATTTTTGTGACATGTTAGGGTTGAATGGTAGCCGGTGTGGATTATTTATTTTTGCGTAATTGTTTACTTAGTTTAATGAGTACAGTTTCAATTTAAATTCAAAAAAACTTCGTGATATTTTTAGTTTACTTTTTTAACTTTTTTTAATTGACTATTTGAATTAAAAGTTTACTTTTAAAAATATGTTTAAACAACTATTAACGTCGGAAGAATATTTTTTAATCCAAGAATCAGTTCGTACGAAGGTTGAATCCACTTTTAATGAAGTTACCAATGATCGAGATGCGCTAAACATTATTAATTTAGCTTTGAAAAAAAGTTACGGTAAAAAAAATTAAATTTTTCATTTCTTGTTTTGACTTAAAAGGAAAAGCAAATCGCCGTGTTTATGTAAAGAATTTCTATAAATAAAAATCATTACGGTTTTTGTATTTAATTCACTTTACTAATGTAAACAAATTATTTAAAACAGTAAATAAAAAAGGGTTTCGATTAAGATATTAATTTTTGAATTTTGTTAGTTTTGTTCTTTATTTACTTTATTTATTTGTTTCAAATTAACCCAGATGTAAACTTAAATCTTAATTTAGAATTTTTTAAAATGAAAAAAAATTTGCATGGTATAATTGTTTATTCAAAACATTTAATAAATAAATTTACGTCGCTGCAAGTAAAAATATTATAGTGCATTCGAAACGTTTTGTTTATTTTAGAGTTTCAGTTTAGAAATTTCATATTTGTAACATTTCACTTTTCATGTCGTCGTATGTCTAAAATTATAACACATTTATTACATTGGTAAAATCGAAGTTCGGGGAATTATATTTTAACATTTTACCTGACGTATTTTGTTTTTAAATCATAAATTGTTACTTAGGGCAATTTGAAAGTATCCTTTTCGTTAGTTTCATAGTTTATTTCCAATTAAAAGATTCTTCAAAAGTATTATGGATTGTAATATTTGTATAAAATTTTATGGTTATTACGTCAATGATTATGCTTTCTTTTGTATTTTCGTATTGTTGTGGTTTTGATTATATAGAGTTGTACTTTAACTTCTAAAAAATAAAATTGATTTATCTTTTAAACAACAGTTTTTATGGTTTTATTTCTTGATACCACCTTTTTAGAAACTTGATGAAACGAAAATTAGCTATGCTGTACTGTCATGAATAAAAATTTAATATTTTTTTCATAAATATTTGTAAATTAGAAATAAACAAAAAAAAAACAATGAAAACTCTAATTGCAGGATTATACTGTACAAATTATGAATACATGTGACCAGTAGTGAAAATTATTATATTGCAATAAAATAAAATTTTTAAAATTGAAAACAATATAAAAATAAAATATCAACACTACATCATTGATGATTTTCTTTTTTTTTTTTTTTTTTTTTTATGTAATGCAAGAAATATGTGCTCAGGCCCACTGCATTAGTAATGTACAGAAAATTTTATTTCTTTATATGTGTCTGGGTGTTTGAGATTTTAAATTAAGTTTACAATTGTGTAATTACATCATTTGGCTTTAAAAAAAGTCACCAGAAATAATGATGGACCAGTTTTTGACTATTCGCACTGAAAATAGTTAGACAGATTATTATCGAAACAAACAGAGAATGTAGAAAAATGTAAAGCAAGGCGGTTACAAGAAAGCGAAAAAGAGAAATAGGCAAAAAAAAAGAAAATCTACAGAGTGTAAAGTAAAAGATAAAAATATTGGATAATGGTAAAGTATTAAAGTGCAAAACTCAATAGCAGACATACATTTTTTATGTTGATATAATATTTACGAAATATTTTCGGTGGAAATAACTAGTTTATTAATAAAATAGTGAAGAAAATTAATTTATTTGTTTTTATTTTTGTTCGTCTGAAATTTTACTTGTTGATAAAATCACGCGTATTTACGATTTACACAATAATCTGTAATTATGTCGATTGCTACACAGTATTCTATATGAAAGCCCATATTTATATATGTTAATCATTTTATTTCAATGTTTTACTTTAAAGTAATGTACAAAATATGCTCAATGGATTAAATATAATTATACCTAAGAGAAAAAGAATTAACTTATCCATATATTATTTATCATGATAACATATTAATCGCTTGTATGTTCATAGAAAAATGTAAAAACGCATTAAATGATGAAATAACTAAAGTTAACCATTTAAACGCACTTTTGAATACTGAACGAGACCGTTCTGCAGCGTTAGAAGAAAAGTTACTGGTGCTGCAAAAAACCAAGAGCAAGTCTGACAATTCCGATGGGTAATTATTTAATGTTTACTACTACTTGGTCGTTATTTTTTGATGATTATTATTTACGCGTATTTTAATATTCAATTGTGTTTAATAGGGATAATGTTATTAATAACCCTTTTGAAGATAATAGTATTACGGATAAGAATCATGATTTGCAAGCGATAGTCGCAAAACAGATTGCTCAAATAAAACAACTAAATTCAGAATATGATAAGCTAAATGAAAATGTCTCTTCGCTCATACAAGAAAAGGTTAAATTACAGACTAAATTAAAGGAAATGGAACTGAAAAATAATGTTGATGATAATAAGTAAGTGAAATAAAAGTATCCTCAAATAAATCATTGAAATTTTTGTATTTTATAAATTGCTAATTTTATTAACGTAAAATAGTTCTGGAAAAACTGTTATAAATTCGGAACTAAATCAAATTAATTGTAATAATGTGTTACTATTTTTTACACTTAAGGGAGCGAGATTTAAATGAAGAAAAGTTATTGTATGCTGAACAAGTAAACGAGCTACGAACCAGACTCGATGAAACTTTCAATGATCTGTCAAGTGTAAGACGTGAAAACACGAATAAAATATGCGATCTGCTTGATAAACTAAGTCAAAAAGACATGCAGGTAATTTAATAAAGATGAATGCGTTTACTTCACATTAAATGTTGTAATTTAGTCGCCTTAAATAGTTTAAAGTTATAAATAATATATTAAAAATTCAAAATGAACCTTTTATTGTTTGAAAATCTATTTCCGGAGTATGTCGATTAATTAACGGCCCAATTAAATATTAAATTTTGCTATAAAATAATACCAAACATTTTTCTTTTCTTTTTTTTTTAAGTAAAAAAATAAAAAGAATTGCATTTGTCTGTTATTACTATCACATTATATTTAAACTGAAGATGGAATAAGATTTACTAGCCGCTATTTTTATTAATTGTTGAAGCGTTAGATGGAATAAGGGCCATTTTGAAAAAACCTTATTTTGAGAAAAACCCATTTTAAAGTTTAACTTTTATCTCATTAGTAGACTAGTGAAGGCAGAGCTATGAAATTTGGCTCCACCATTTTGCTACATTTTCGTTCAAAAAATTTTCAAAAATTCTCACAGGGAGCACTGCTATGACCGTTCAAAAAAGGCTCCAAAATTGCCCTTCTTAAAGAGAACATTTTTCTGACATTCTGCTGCTATTTTTTCGGGTTCTTGTAAATTTACAATTTCTTCAGAAAACAGCTATTTGGGGTTTTTTCGTTGAGGTAATCAAATGATAGAAGTAATAAATTTTGCAAAAAATATATATTCTCAAAAAAAGTTTCTTTTCTAAGCATAACCAATCAAATAAATTTAACAATTTCTTTAAATTTAAAAACTTCTTCTTCGGTTAGGTACTTGAATAAATCTTCTACATCTTTCTTTTCTTTAGTATCGATACCCGGAGTAGGTGCAGGATTTAGCGTTAAATTTTCGAAGTCTGTAATATTCGGTTTCCAAAATTCGAATTTGATCCGCACGTCTTCGTTGTAAAATGTTGAGGTGTATACGAATTCTTCATCGTACTTTAAGCGACAATATTGTTGGATTTTAAAAGCAGTTGTAGGATTTTTCAGACTATTTAAAAAAAGATCCGGAAACGCGGTGTTCCATAATTTCAATATGGAACTATCGAAAATCACATTGAATGGACATGTTGTCTTTCGGGCTGCAACCAGGTATTCCCAGTATGTCCGTACATCAACCATGTAAGATACCTTTTTGCTTTTTCTCGGAAAAAGGAAAAATTGCGGCCGCATTGACTGGAACTATGACCACGGACAGAATAAATATGCTCAACTTCTACACCAGATATTTTCGATAACCATAAGCAATACATAAACCATATACCTATTCTTATTTTGTACTCCGCAAGCATCCGAAAATAATACGATTTTTTCATACCCTTTGTTTAACATTGTTTGTATGCTTTCATTTAAAAATGAAATAACGGATGTAGGACCTTTGGAAGCTTCACCTTCTACAAATGCATACATATCTGATTTCGGTGAATTGTAAAAATGGACGTTGAAAATATAGAGCCAAATCAAGCATTTATAAAACTGCTCACATACATTGAGGCGAGCTAGTGGAACATTCTGCGGGTAATCAAATTCTACACACAACACGTCGTCATGTGGATCTTCTAAATAATTTCTTTTCAGGGTTTTATAATAACCATACTGCTTCAAATGTACTCGTAATTCTGCTCTGTAGGTGTCAAGGTACGTGAAAATAGCAATACTCGGTGTATAAAAATTGTACTAGCGCGCTCTATACATTCGATAATGAACCAAAAGTTAACGGGATGATAAAGTAGGAATGGGTGATTTAGAAAATCGATTCTCCCTAAAACGGAGAAATTTGTACAAATGACCGTTATTCCACCCACCCCCTCAATTGGCAATACGAAGATAGTATTTCACGATTAGCGATAAAATTCTCATTGCTGTTGCACGACAAATTATATTTAGTAAAAACACCACAGTTGAACCGTCTTAAAATAGCTAACGATTTCATGATTTTACTTAATATGTATAATAAGTATTACTGTTTACGTAACTGGTTTTTAATGAAAAATATATGTAAGATGCTTAGCTGATCTGTTTAAATGAAAAATTAAATGTAGCATGACTCCAAAATACTGTCTAATTTACGGTACTTTCGGAACACTGTTATAAATGTTTGTATTCAACTATACGAACACGCTAAAAAGTAATAAAAACAATAGGCATTAGACTAAAAAAACTTTTTGCCTAAAAAATATATTTCATTTGAAGCTGAAAAGCTACCAATAATATAAAAGTGAGTTTATAAATAATAATACAGTCGAGACCCGCTATTCCCAACTAACTGGGACCGAACACTGTTCGGTTTAGCGGGAATTCGGAATAGGCGGATTTCATAAATAATATCAACGTACTGACTTATTAAGACTTAAATTCAGTGCGGGGACATCTGCTAATGTCAGATCTATACAGCGTTGATCGGCTCGTGAATAGGTGGACAATGACCTTCGATGACTCATAGCGCAGACGATGGAGCCGACATGTACTGTAACTTTCATTCCAATTTGGTTGCAGACGTTTTCATCAAGCTTAGGCTTTACGTATGTCTTTGTTCAACTTCTATGATTACAATAAATTACGGTTTTTCACGAACGTCTTTTTAATTTTTCCTGTCTTTAAATTTAAAAATCGTCGGTATTATTTTTTTGAACTCTGTTCGGAATAGGCCGATTTTCGGAAAGCGGGACTCTACTGTATATTTAAAAAATATATATAAGTATTTACAAAAAAAGATAATAATGAAAGAATAAATAAATAAATTGAATAAAGGAATCTAAAAGTTAGGTCCATTTTAATGTCTTAGCCCTATCAGTTATGTAATTTATTTCGGATTTTAATTTAAACTAGGATTTTTTTTTTCTTTTTTTTTTTTTATCCGGTTTATTAGTGTCCAGTATAACATTTGTCTATCACTCTTTGTGCGTTTCATAATTTCCTAATAATTGTTGAACTCAAAATTCATGTTTCACATTGTATGTTAAAATTGAGAGAACAGATTCATTAAAAGCTTTAAATATTGAGCCTTATTAAATTTTAATATTACGGAATATTTTTTTAAATGCATGCCTTATCAGTTTTATTCTTCTGTAGTTGTTTACCAATGAAAGATCTAGAGATATTTATTAATTGCTCAAGGTGTATGTAATAATAAGAAGGCACGAAAATAAATCGCAAGAAAATTAAAAAAAAACAATTTCACGCAGTCTTTTGAAATGCCAATGATTTTTTTCGGTAAAAAAAATAATAAAAATAATGAAATAGTATAGTGAAAATAAGAAAGTTGTACTGCTGTTCGTATTTCGCACTGAATACAACGTGAAAAGAAATGTTAAAACGATTTGTAATAAATAGAGGGAAAGGAATAATTCTTAATCGAAATACTCTGATGGCTCAAAGAAGGCAGTAAATAAAAATAAACTAACTGAGCAAGATGTACACACAATAAAGGAAACTACACTGGTTAATATGTTTAGAACTTAGCAAAAGAAAGAGAAAAACTTGGAAGAAATAAGCAATGTACAAAAAAAAAATTATTATGATAGGTAAATTTAATGAAATTAAAAGAATATCCAAGATAAAAGAATCAAATGAAACTAGAAATACTAATACCAATACTAGGCGAAAAGTAAGTCGAAAATCGTTTTAAATAGTATAATATATGTTACTGCAGGAACTGTAATAAAGGAACTGAGCGTAAACATTTTTTACACGACGGCAAAAAGTTTTGAAACAATATGGAAAATTAGATTATTACAAAGAAAACTAACTACTGGCGGAATAAAAAATTTGTATCAAATGATTGAATTTAAAAAGATAAAAAAACAAAAAAAAAAAAAGTATACCTTATGAATGTAATATATTTTGTTGGCCTGGAAAAAAAATGCGTGAATTAATTTAATTTCAATTTTCAATTTATTTATTATTATTACTATTGGAAAAAAGAAAATCCACGAATGCTCTGCATAGCGCGAGTAGTGGAAAACGTTAAATTTAAACGAATTTCTTGGTTGAAAATACAAACAAAACGTATACTAAGAAATGAAATTAAGCTTGTACACTAATATACGATACATAAAATAAAACTTACATTACAGGAAATACATAAAAGATATAAATTAAATAACAAATATAGAGCTATAAAATGCATCAAATTTAAAATAAAATAATATCCTGCATTGAAAGTGAAAAAACTTTTTCGCTAAATTTATTACGATTTTTTCCTTTGCCATGTTTTTGTTTTTGAATCTTTTCATTGCTACTGATACGTTGATCTAAATATTTGTTAAACTATAATGATATTTCCACGATTATCCTGTTTAGTGGCCAAAAAATATGTTGTCGTTTTCGTTTAAAATAAAAATTATTATTCATTCATACTACTATAAGATAAACTGAAAATCGAGTTTTCAGTCGTGTAATATTAATCAAGAGTCTCCTAATTTTAAAAACTTTTCTATCAAAGACTTATTATGTAATTAAATCCGTTATTTTTAACCGATACTTGTGTACTCTATATCTTTACTAGATTAACTCCTTAACAAGTACTAACAGCAATTTAGAACACATGGTATCGAAATATTCAGCTGAAATAGAAGAAACAAAAGGAAAACTATCGAAGTATGTAGAAGAAATGGAAAATGGTTTTCGTGATTACTCCAGGCAGCTGAAATCCAGTGAAAGATTAATTGACAAGTACAAGGGTATTGTAACAATTTTTTTTTCTTTTCTTTAAAATCTATTTGTGTCGTGGAATATTATAATTGAAATAAAATTATAAGTGAATGCCGTAATAAAGTTAATAAATGTGTATTATACATGCGTAACATGATTAGTTTACAAAAATATATATGAAATTTTTAATTAATGAATCGGATAAAAAAATAGAAAAAAACTGACACTAACAGTTTACAGATTAGGGGTTTGTGAGAAGCAGAATAGAAGTGAAAGATTTGACGAAGATTATTGTAAAATTTTCATGGGAAAAGAGCTATGAAAATAACTGCGGGTACACATGAGCTATCGAAAATAATAATCAGCCTGTCGAGACCAATAAGCAAATTAAATCAAATTATTTATTATTATTATTATTAATGCTACTATAAACCCACAAATGCGTCTGTGTGGCGTGAATGATGAGGAAAATATAGAAATTACAATGAAAGTGATAGGAAGCAATAAAAAAAATTAAATTTTAAACAATAGTGTATAGTAAAAAATAAAAATGTAACCTGATAAAAATAAACGGCAGTTGTGGAAGGAAAAATTAAAAATGCAAAACAAAATTTCAGTAATTTAAAACAAAAACCTAGAAATATAACACAAGTGATATTCGTTTTCGTGTAATATGATACCAAGATAAATAGTATTATCATATTTATAACTGGTTAAGTATATTTTGTAACTTTCAATGCACGTGTTGTTTTGTTTTTTGATATATATATTTATCCTTTTCCAAACAATTTACCTGTTTATTTATATGAATTTTGTTGACAATTCTTAAATGGTACACTTAAATAAATGCAAATAAGTATAGTAAAATTAATTAGTTCACGATCACTAGATGTAATAACATACTAACAATGAATTTAATAAAGGAGAACAAATATTAGAATAAGGAACTCAGTGCTAAAAAATAAGAGAAAAAAAAGGTCAAACACAGAATGAAGGAAAAGATGAAATGGTGACAAAATAAATACGTAAAGTTATATAAAGGAAGGATTTCTGATGCAGATAGTTTAAAAACATGCATAATTTAAATTTATATTGATGTAGCAAATATTTACATTGTAAATGTAAAATTTCGATAATATTACAAATTAATTATAGATAAATTTATTGGTATTTAATATGTAACGATTTGCAAAAAGACACGTACATTGCGGGGTATGTTGGTATGTCTGTTAAATGCGTTCATGTAAATATTCACATCGATATACGGGAGTTATTCTGTTAGGTTTTGTCCGTATGGATACAGTAGTGAAAAGTTTAATATAAATTATATTTGCCGTAAAGGCTAATTTACTTATTTGTCGCAACTGATGTTACATTACAAATGTGTTTTTAACTAACAATCATATTCACCTTATAGAATAACGGAACCAATGTAAATATCATGATTTATTTGCAGAAATATATTACTTGCATATTACCCTCTTCAATGTGTACCTCTTATTTTATTTCAGACATTACTCTACACTTATATTTCATTAACTGAAATTGTATTGCGAGTTATTTTTCTTTAAGCTTTTAATAAATTCGCCATTTTCTTTTTTACTGCTTGGATAGACCCAAAATGGGTTCTTATCAATGCGTTTTTAATTTTTGGAGAAACGCAAAAGTCACGTGATTCCAAATTTAGCGAATAAGTAAAGTGACGCGATACATTGTTAGTAGGCAAGAATATAAAACGAGTATTATGACAATGTAAAATACAATTTTTATTTCCCATAAAGCTGTTCTTTTCTTTTAGATTCGTTGTTACAGTTTTCTCTTTTTAAGTTCAGTGTGGTAACGTCGATTTATGCACTTAATTTATGGTACTCGTTGAATGTCAAGAAAATACTAATAAACAAATATTATAACGTGATTATGATGAATTAATACCCATCCAATTTGTCAGTTTAAAAAATACATCTTTTATCACAAGTAATGATGTTTTTTGCCCGATACTTAATCATTATTCGATTACTGAAAGACGTTTTTCTAATCCTCGATGAGAATTTTTGAAACGATTTTTATGCGTTTTTCAGGTTTAAATTATAATGTAAAATTTGTTGACTGTTAGCATATTTGCAGTAAATTAGATTCTTGTTAAATGCATTAAAGTAGTGTCCGACCGAAACAAAATCTTTAGCCGAAGCTGAAACCGAAACCGAAACCGAAACATTTTTTCTATAATTACTTTAACCGCAGTTTAAACTTTAAGCTTTTTTTAAAATAAAATTCAGATACGCTTATTATATAATAATTTTTTTTGCAAAAAAATAAAAATTTACCCAATCCTAATTAAACAGTCTAATATTGTAATTCAAAAACAACAGTCATTTTTATTAATTACCTGCTATTGTTATAAAAGCGGAACTGTTTCTATGAAATAACATAAACATCAAAAAAAAAAAATAGTTGCAATTATTCTTTTTTCACTAGTTTACCGGAAACGTGTTTCACTGTTGAAAGGAATTTTTGAAATTTAAACGAATGGTAAAGTATAAAAGATATGCTATATTGAGCGCATTACATCGTTTGTCTATATTTCTGAAAAACTATTTTGTTTGAATATGTCTGTCCTAATTAAGGTGGTCATTGTCGAATAAATTCAAATATGAAATTGTGTTTCATCTTTAAAAAGCACCCAATTAGAGTAAAATAAAACATTAAAATCAAAGTTTTGGTTAAAGCCGAAGGCTCGGCTAATAACTTGAACCGAAACCGAAACTGAAACATCGTTCCGATACTGCATTGAAGTTTAACGAAGACTATATATGCAATACTTTTTCTTCGTTGTATTGTCGAAAATTAGCGTATGTGTTATCAGGTTGAAGTATTGTACAAAAATCTTCCGAAATAGTAAAAGTATGCGACAACGACAGTAATCCGCGGTGTTATTACTGTTATATATATAATTAAATTTCTTAAAATGTTTTTTGAAAAAATTTATTTTCAGAGTTGTATGAAAAAGAATCTGTCAATTACAGTAAATCCCGCGATGTGGTAGATAACTTGGAAAAAAAGTTGTTAAATGAATGTAAGCAAAAGGATGTACTTAAAAGGGAATATGAATTTCAACTGAAATCGGCCGAAGAAATAATTGAAAATCAAAAGAATTCCATTGACAGTTTACAAACGAAAATAGCACAGATTGAACGAGGTATCGTATAGTTTCATTTTTATTTTTTGCTCAATTTGCTATTTTTCCTTTTTATAATAAATAGAGAGTTTAATAGTTGAAAATTTACAATGAAGTTTTTTATGAATAAAACTAGTACTATCAGAGTTCGAAATTTTTATTCGATCAGATGAAGTAGGTGTAATTTAACATTTAATTTGGAAAATAATTTATTTAATCAAATCTATATACAGAGTTGGCCATATTAGGTGGACCTATCTGGCAACACTGTAACTTTGACAAGGAATGTGAAAATGACTAAGTCGTATTTGAAGCGTCAGTCTTTGAAAATTTTTGCTATGGAGCAGTTCTCACCAATCGAACGCGCTGAAATTGTTCAGCTGTACATTTAGAATAACTTCTCAATAGTGAAAACTCAACGTGCATGGAGAAAAAAAATAAAGTGAAAAGTGCGCCGTCAAAGAACATAAAAAAACGGCGTTTGCACGAAAGATTTTTGTCTTCTGGTACTATCGCTAGCCACTGTTGAACGATCACCGCAAACATCAGGTTCAACAGTGGCAAAGCAACAACCGTCAATCAGATGCGTTATCGAGCCATGATAACCGATTTTTTGATGTTGATTGTTCGTGAAAATGGTATGGAGCACTTCTGGTTTCAACAAGATGGCGCACCAACTCATACATCTCGTGTCACAATCGATTTTTTGAAGCCATTGTTCCCCGGTCGCTTGATATAAAAAAAAAAAGGTGATTTTGACTGGCCTCCGCGTTCATCTGATTTGACACCGCCAGACTTTTCCCTCTGGGGCTACTTGAAGTCAAAGGTTTGTATCAACAAGCCAGGAACGCTAGACAAAATTAAGGCCACAATCCCCCAGGAAATAGCCGCCATATCGGCCGAAGTATTGGCAAATACGATGGAAAATGCTGAAAAACAGGCACATTACGTTATTTGAGCTCAGGGTAACCATTTGCGCGATTTAATCTTCAGAAAGTGATGTAATCAAATCTCCTTAAACCAAATTAAATTATTTTTCACTTAAACAGCAAAAAATATGTTTTTTTTTTCGTTAAATAAATAGGTCCACCTAATATGGCCAACCCTATATATAAGAGCGAAAATCTGAAAATATTTGAAAAACACAGTAATTATTAACATATTGTTGCAACTGCTAGGTCTACGAAGCTGAAAATTGGCACGTAATACAATGACACTATGTACTAACGCCATCTAAAAATGCATTAAAAAATTATAAATTTTTTATTGTGAAAAAGGGGGTAAAATGCAGAAAATCGAGTTTTTAAAAATTAATAATCACGCTACAGTGATACCATTTACACCAGATTATTAAAATTTTACATGAACATATTGCATTTGTACTGAAAATGTCAAATAAGAACGATTTTTTGAACATTCAGTCTTTAAGGGGTGAAAAGGGGTTACAAACTGTTTTGCAATTAAACGCACAAACTGTAATATTTTTGGTACAAATGGGTTTATTAAATTGTAATTCCGCATGAAGACACCTAATGTGGTGTACTAAAAGCGTGCAAAATTTATTTCAAACTTCCAAAATTTTATGGAGGGAAAAGAGCAGAACCTCATTTTTGAGAAAACCAAAAATCACGCTGCAGTCTAAAAACGTATCATAATTTTCGCGTATAATTTCATGCGAATATAATATATATGCTGAAAATTTTAATAAGAACGCTGTTTTGAAAATTCGGACTTTAGCGGTGGAAAGAGTAAAATATCGTTTGAAAAAAAAAAAATAATTCTTTTTATTTATAAAAGTATTATTTTTCGTATGTATAATATTATTTTTAACATTTTAAGTAGTATTGATTTATTTTATTATCCAAAACCTCCACAAATTTCGGGAATATTTCGAAACGAAACGGATTCTCAATGGAAACATTTTAAACTATTGTATGTTACTTATACTCAAATTCAAAATCCTTACTCAACTACTGCAGTTTGCTGTTATGTTAATAAATTAATTTTAATAAAAAGCTCGAAACAGAGTGGTTGAAAGATGTGAATGAAGTTCTCTAAAATGTGTAATTATGGGAGATCACCGTGTGAATACTGGATCTCTTCAAAATGATGGCTATATGTGTACTGTTTAGTGGAGCAAAACTTTTTGTTAAATCACGACGGACACGTTACAGATAGATCGATAATCTTCAGCTAAACGTGAAACGTGGAGACTATTTTTTGTTGGACGGTGATAAACGTGTTTCCCAAAGAGAGATAAATACAATTCCAGATAAAGCAAAAAAAAAATTATGAATTTCCAAGTACAGATTTAAACGGGCATTAATACACGGGTGAATCCGTATGGAACAGCTAGTATTCGATGAAGTAGCGTAATTCAAATGGAGAGGAAAATTCTATATTAACATATTATTTACCGAAAATAATTTTATTTATAATTTTTGATTTTTCATATAGATTATTAAGCTGTCCGGAGGCATTTACATAATCATTTTAATATAAGAGAAAATTACTGCTTTATTTCAAAAACTGGCTAAATGGCGAAGGCTAAGCCAAAAAAAAAAAAAAATATGAAATAAATTTCTAAATAAGCTTAAAAACGATTATAAATTAAAAATAGTAAAGGAAAAAAGCGTATATAATTAATTCTAATCAATAACAACTTATGCGGCTTGGTTCACTTTAACCGATCTTGTTCTAAATATTTTGATGTTTGCAAAGTCTAGGAGCTAATGCTTCAGGATGTTGAGGTTTCAATGTAACATAACATTACGAACAGACCAACGGGATTTACTAATTAAAATTTTTTCTGGAATCTTTAAATAACAAGTTGATTTGATCTTTCCATTGGAGATGATTTCATTTATGAATTTTCAGTTTTAAGGCTATCGATGAATATATAGGGCCCATTCCATACAGATTCAACGAGTAAAAAAAAAAAATCGATTGCTTCGATTTTTTTAAACTTTTGGGGCGTAATCTACATTAAATTTCGTTAGACATGTATTTTTTTTCTCCACAAAAAACGTTTTTAGAGCCCTGTAGCACGATATCAAAATTTACACCATGAAAGTCTAATTTCGAAAATGAAAATTCATATTTTTTTTAAATTACCGTAATTTTGGCTCAAGTTATCGTATCGTTTTTTTTTGTTTTTTTTTTTAATGTAGGAAATTTCATCAGCTTTTACCTAATTTTGTTAGATTTTTAATTACATAAAAACTTTTTGAGATAAATTGGAAAACTGAAAAAAGTGATTTCTTTTTTTCAAAATTAAATATCTTAGAAAGGCCATCTTCGATTTGCACGAATTTTGAATATGTTTTTCAAAACTAAATAAGCTATCTTTTCACCAAATAGCAATGTGCCATTTTGTCCCTTTCCGCAGATAGGGGGTTTATAAAGAAAATGGCTATTTTTACATGCTTAAAGCCCGATATGCATTGTATATAAGCTTATATCATAATGTTTAGGTCATATAAACATGGATAAACCATTTCTTAACGAAGAATTAGGCGAAGTAATCAATATTAATTGACTTTCTACTCAAGTTGAATTAAAATAGTGTACATTTTTTATTCAATAATTTTTAATTAGAGTAATTTACACAGGGAGCTCGTTATTTTATCGGTAGCCATAATGTATAATAATCAGATATATATATATATATATATATATATATATTAATTAACAGTCAACACTAATCCATTCTTGTTTGTTGGTTTTTCCCATTGAACTTTCCTTATTCACATTTCCTTCAACATCAGTCTCTCCGATAACTCGCTAAATGTGACTGTCACGAATGTCGTGAATTGACCGAACTTCTTTCCATTCTTCAGTCTTTTCAACTCTAAATTTTTGCAGTTCTTCAACTTTCAAGAGTATTACCTTTATTTTACCACTATACTTATTTACATGTTTCACAAAGTCTTCAGCATTTCTAATACATTCGTTCGGTGATGATGACAAGTTGTGGTTTGCAGCGTAACGTAATAATCCGCCGATGCCACCACACGCTCCTTTTTCGTTTCCAGTTACAGAAAAAATCTATTTTGCTTCATGGAACCCATTTCGCAATTTAAAAAATTGAAATCTATTCTTGAAATGGGTAGTAACGCCATCTGAAAACTTTTTGAGATAAATTGGAAAAACCGAAAAAAGTGATTTTTTCGAAATTAAATATCTCCAAAAGGCTATCTTGGATTTGCAAGAATTTTTAATTTGTTTTTTAAGGCCAAATGAACCATCTTTCCACCAGTTGCAATGTGCCATTTTTCCCCGTTCCGGAGATAAGGGTTTTTTAAAGAAAATGATTACTTTCTCATGCGTACGTCCGATATGCAATATGTGCAAACCTCAACATTCTTATTGTAAACGACTAACCTTATTTTCAAATATCAGTATTAAACGTCATAAACCACATTCAATTGTGCCTAAGTATGCAACGCGCGTTTATTTACGCCGGCTGCGTAGTAAAATAGATAAGAAAAATTATATTATTATAATATCTGATGGCGCTACTGCTCATTTCAAGAATAGATTTCAATTTTTTGAATTGAGAAATGGGTTCCATGAAGTTCGTTTTTTGTAAAAGAAGTGCAATTCCAATACTCCTATCGTTTTCATTGAAGGTGAAATGTTGTGACAAATCACTGTATTTATTATTTAGAGACTCATTGTTAAATATACATTCACGACAAAAATATTAAGTGTTAAAAATTTATTTTTGTCGTGAATGTTGACAAATATTTAATAAAATAAATTGTGATATTAATATTTATTAACTTTCACTATTGTCAGAATTATTGAAAAGTTGTAAATATTTTAAATAAATCGATAAAAATATATCGGTGAAATAATAACATAATACAATAATATTTTTGTTTTCTTTTCTGTTTTGTCTGCCAGTTATTTTGAATAATCTTGTAGATGTACCATTTGGGTTCTGAAAATTAAAACAGTTTCCAAATCTTGGTTTATCAACATTTTATTTTAACATCACAGTAAATCTGAAATTAAATTTTAATTTTAATATTTGTGTGTACGCGCGCTCGCATTTATATGTATGTATGTATGTATTGTGTGACGGTATAAGATCATTTATGAACATGTATACATCTGTATGTAAGTAAATTACAAGTTGATTATTCAATTGATTACAGAAATAAAATTACAAGATTTGAGTAAAGTATCTCCAAATATGGCTGGTTTGTGTAGAATAAAAGAATCCGGCCTTAACCTGTCAGAGCTCCCGTCTGAATACAATAAAGTTTGTGAACGATTAGAATTTATGATTAAAGAAAATTCACGATTGAATGAATTACTGAAAACTTTAACACTAGTAAGTACATATATCAATAAAATTTATTGAAGATATACTTTTGTAAATATTCTCGAGGAAATCAGAAATGAGAATATAACCGAAAAATAAATTAAAATCATTGTTAATTACGTTAACCAAAGAATGATGATAAATTATAGATTTATGTTATTTCTAAAAAAGGTTAATAATTCAAATTTAATAGAGGAATTCATATGCGAAGATTGTTCATGTTTTTGTTAAACATGCAATTGTTCATGTTTTTGTCTATTTTTAGAACTCGAGATGTTTTTTAATTTTTAATTTTCCCATAATAAGAATTTGATATGTGCTTTGTATGTTATAATCAGATACCAAAACTATTATGCGCACAAAAAATAATTCAACAGCGGAATTTAAACATCAAACAACTCCGCCTTTCTAGGCTAGATACTCGTATATCGAAAATTGTAACGCCAAAATTATTTTTTTTCTCTTTTTTCTGTAAAAGGAACGTTTATTGTTTTCTTTCTTTTTTTTTTAAAACAGATTATTCCAGAAAATTGTATCAATTTTAAATGTTGTGAATAGATTGGGATGAGCATATTCCCCCATTAAACGGAATACATAATGAGTGTATAGTATATAACACGGAACTCATTTGCGAAACTTGACTAAATCCTCTGCAGTTATTCTGTTTTATTTTGTAAAAAAACAAAATATGCAATAGGAAATGATAAATTTATTATTGTATACATATTTAGAAAAGTGAAAATATTTTTTCTTCAATTTATAAAAAAAAAATTGGAATGGTAATTTACATAATTTATGTAAAAAATATATGTATATATTTATATATATATATATATATATATATATATATATATATATATATATAATGTGATCCTTCGGATCTCACCATGAGGACAAATTTTCTATAATTCTTATAGAAGAGTCGATTGTAATTGGCTACGTTACGGTTTGCATAAAAATTTCTAATCGATATAAAATTTTCATATTTCTCCCAGCATAATAAAAGCAGTCATTAATGTAAAAAAATATAAATATGTGTAAGTGGCTATGCCATATTTACGTTGAAGGTAGAAAGAATAAATATATTACGTTTTTACGGTATGTTTAACCCTATAATGTTTTGTGTTTTTTTTTTTGTTTTTTTTACGGGGTCCCCAATCCGGGTATACCGGTGGGGCAAGTTTATTTTCATAAATACATTTATATATATATATATATATATAAACTCGGCCATTTTGGCCTCGCAAGGGGCTATGCCCCTTGACCCCTCTTGCTTTCATTTCTGTCTCTTTCTCTTCTATACTTTGTATAAAATGATCAAAATTTACAACGTAATTCTTACTGGCATCAACACACACAAAAAATAACATAACCATAAAAATCCTATTCTAACATTTACCTTCCGTTATATAAAATTAAGACATTTTTTCGTTACATTTATCGTTACATATTTCATTACATAAAATTGTGACATTTTTTAAATAACAATAACAAAAATCCTACAAAATATAACAAACGTTACATAAAATTGGGACATTTTTCTGGGACATTTTTTGGGACATTTTTCTGGGACATTTTTTTGGGACATTTAGCGTTACATAAAATTGGGACATTTAGCGTTACATAAAATTGGGACATTTTTTCGAATGGGGGGTAGCCTAAGAATTACGTTGTAATATATATATACGTGTAAACGAATCTAAAGATACATATATGTATTAAATATGGCAATGGTGATATTATAACATAGTCACCAAATGGAAACATATACATTCTAATTGAGCTGCTCTAGTGTTACATTATGATATTAGCAGAAATGTATGTATACCTTGTTAAATATTATTCCTTAATGTAAAAATTTTTGTTGAGTTTATGAAACATTTACTTTTTTATGTAATTTAATTTGAAGTGGCTCATAAAAGTGATCATGTAAGTCGTATGTTGTAGCATAAAACGTCACGCGATTAGGAATTGCTTCGCAAACCGTAAATGAAAAATTAGCATATTCAATTAAAATCAAGTCTTCTATGAAAATTGTAAGGAACTATTATTATCTCAGGATCCAGAGATGTCCCCACAACGGCGTTCGAAAGATAGCGTTATAAATGTAGAGAGAAGAGTTAATGTTGCATACGAACGCTTATTAATGTCTTTTTAATTAATTTTTATTTCCCCAGCAGTTTCGCTGGTAATGAAGTATTAGTCGCTGAATTATTCCACTTTTTTCTGTCTTATTGATTTCCCTTTTTTATCTTTTAATTTTTGCATTTATTTTAATATAATAAAAAAAAAAATTAGATATATTTTATATTATTTTTATTTTAAATATTTTATTCTTACTTTAAATAATTATTTATAATATAATAAAATGTAATCAAAGACCAAACATTTTTCCTGATTATGCCATTAAATGAAAATATTGAACAATTTTTTGTCTGTTGTATTTTGAAAGGAGTCGGAATTAAAAGAAGCTGCTTTGAAAGGTAAATGTTTAGAGGCAGAGGATTGTTTAATATCAGTTGAACAAATGATTGTCGCATTTGACGAATTACAAACAGAGCGTGCAGTTCTTTTAAAGAAAGTTTCAGAAGTAGAAAATAATCAACCGCTTTCTTTCAGAGAAAAACAAAGATTCAAACAAAAGATAGCTGATTTAAATCGCCAAGTAATTATTAACTTCAATTCATTACGGAACTTGGAATTATTTCATTTAGCTTTGTTTAAATATATTTCTTTATTTTATAAGTGATGTTAAGATTTTCTCCCATATATGTTTATATAATATACATACATACATATATATATATATATATATATATATATATATATAAATATATATATCTTCTTCTTAATTCCTCAATCTATATGATAGATTGGTGGACAGCCATGTTCTAAAAGTTCCTGGATAAAGCCATTTTCTTCATTTCTCCGTATTCGTTTGCTTTCACGTATTATTCCTTTGTTTGTTTTATGTATTTCTGTCTTGGCCTTCCTCTTGGTATTTTCCCTTCCATGGTTCCTTCTATTATTTGTGTTAGATATTCATTATTTCTATATATATGTCCAATCCATTTACATATTCTTTCCTTTAATTTCCTTAATAGACTTCTTTTCTCTTTAACTTTATCTAATACTTCATTTCTTATTTTTCCTGTCCATGATATTCTCTCCATTTTTCTCCAGCACCACATTTCGAATGCTTCCAGTTGATTGCTCAACCGTTGATTCAAATTCCAAGTTTCTGAACCATATAGTACTATACTCCATACGAATACTTTAATAAATTTTTTCTTTATTTCTCTCTGAATATTTCTAGATGTCAGGAAATTTCTTTTTTTTTGAATGCTAATTTTGCCATTGCTATTCTTTCCTTTATATCTTGATCACTTCTTCCATCTTCTGTTATTATACTTCATCTAAACATACTTATTTTTATACCGCCTACTGAAACACCGTTACTATATTTTTGTTTCCATTCTTTTATCGCTTGCTCTATGTATATATTAAACAATTTGGAGATAAGCTGCAACCTTGCCTGACCCCTTTTCTTATCCTTGCTTCTTTTTCTATATCTTTTATCTTTATTATTGTTTTCTGATTTTCATATAATGCTTCTATTATTATCCTTCTATCTCTGTTGTCTATATGTATTGTTTCCAGTATTTCATTGAGCAACTTCCAGTTACATCCATCAAACGCTTTTTCAAGATCCACAAAGGCAATATAAATTGGCCCGTTTATTTCTATTTTATTTTCTATTACTAATTTTAAACCCAGTATTGCTTCCCTGGTTCCTTTACCCTTCCTGAAGCTATATTGATCTTCATTTAGCTCTTGTTCGATTTTACGTTTAATTCTATCTAGTATAATTTTTGTTAATATCTTTGAACTGTGTGTTATTAAACTGATTGCGCGGTGTTCTTCGCATTTTCTCGTCCCGTTTCTTTTAGCTATCATTATTAGCCTACTTGTATTAAAATCATTGGGAATTTCCCCACTTTCGTATATTTCTTTGATTAACTTTATATATCCTTCCTTTTGTGTCTTCATCTAAAGCTTTTAGTAATTCACTGTTAATATTGTCATATCTAGGCGCTTTCCTTATCTGAAGTTCCTTTAAAGCTTTTTCAAATTCCTCTATAGTTATTATTAGTCCTACATTATCTATTGATTTGTTTCCTTCTAAATCTTCTTTTATTTGCTTATTATTCTTATCTTTATTTTCTTCGCTATCTTCACTATACAGAGTTTCTATGTATCTTTTCCATCTTTCCGCTTTTTCGTCGTCTTCTACAGCTATTTTTTTATTTTCGAGTTCAATTCCATTCGTTTTGTTTTTGAAATCTCTAAAATTTATTCGTATTTGTTTATATGCGCTCTCTACATTTCCTTTTATGATATTTTCCTCTATTTGTTTACATTGATTTTCTATATATACTATCTTTGCTTTCTTTGCTTCCCTGTTCACTTTATTCCTGTAACTCTTGTAGGTCTTTTGTCCTTCCACTGTGTTTACGTTCTTAAATTGTCTTCTTTTTTCCATTAATTCAATTACTTTATTTGTAATCCATGGTTTTCTATAGACTTTTTCTTCTTTTCCTAGCGTTTTTTTCTGCTGCCTCTATTATTGAGTCTTTTAATAGATTCCATTTCTCATCAATGGTTTTGGTATTCATTTGTTCATTCAATCTTTTTTTTTACTTCTTTTTGATATTCATCCTTTATTCCATCATCACTTAGTTTTCTCGTTTCCCATCTTACGTAATTGTTCCTTTTTTTACTTATTTTTTTTTTTATATTTTAGTTGTATTTCCATTATTACCATGTGTTGTGGTCGCTTCCGATATCTGCACATGTCTTACACGGTTTTATCTGATTTTTATATCTTTTTTTTAATCAATATATAGTCTATTTGGTATCTATTTTTATCTCCTGGTGTTTTCCAAGTGTATATTCTTCTTGGGTGATGTCTATACATTGTATTTCCTATTATCCATTCATTTTCTTTACAAAAATTTTATGTCTTTCTCCTCTTTTATTTCGATTGCCCAATCCATAACCTCCAACCCATTCTCCTTCTTTTCCTTTTCCAACTACCGCATTCCAATCACCCAATATTATTAAGTTTTCTTTTGGTTTCACGTATTCCAAGGTTTCTTCTAATTGTTTATATATTTCTTCTACTTCTTCGTCTTCGTATTTATTTGTGGGCATATAAACCTGTATAATTGCTGTCTCTGTTGGATTTGTATTTATCTTTGCCAGAATTATTCTATCGCTGACCTGTAGGTATGTGTTAACTTTATTACCCCATTTTTTGTTTATATAATTTAATGATTCATTTTAGGTGTGCAGTTTATTAAATCAAATTCAAATTGCAAGAGGCGGTTACCCTTCGAAACAGCAATTATCACCCGGGTATTCTGATTTACAAACAAGTGACGATGTAAGTAGACAGTTGTAAAATACATAGTAAATTAAATAGGTAAAATAAATAAGGGAAATTACAGTTAATAAATGAAGGACTGGAATTGTTACTTACAATTAGATAGAGAAATATACAATATGTTAAAAAAAAAAAAATAGATGATGTTTTTAGAATGTTTAGATGTAATTTATTTTAGTGTTTTTTGTGTTGTTTTTTATTCGTTATTTTATCTAGACATGATTTTTTCGAATATAGTAAGAAGGGAAGCTTTAATATACTTTTATTTTTTATATACACATTCGATAACAACCGATAAAGTTTTTAGTCGCATGTTATCTCGTTGTCGTATTAATTTAGTGAAGTAATAATTTCGCTTATTTTAAATAATTCAAACGTATAGTTGAAATGGATAGCAAAATTAATGGATAAATTGAATCAGATATGCAAAGAAATTAAATTAATTAAAACTGTATGTAAAAATATTAATGCTAAAATCGATCAAATAAATCGTTAATAAGGGAGAAGAAAATAATTAGAGAATAGATAAGCTGAAACACGAAAACAAATGGCTCGGGCAGAAAATAACAAAAATCAATACACAAGAAGGGCCAAAGTCATAGTACAAAAAGCGTAGCTTATGAAAAAAATGAAGATTTAAGATCGAAAATAACTAGATGTACATTTAAAGAAATTTGACGCGAAGGCTGTATATCGGTTGCTATTTTGGGAATTTACACTGACAACCATTTTGAAGATAATTAGTCGAGAGAAAAAAAATACAATTAGTATTGAATTTAAAGATAAAATAAAAGTGACAGTTGCATCGAATTAACCTCATCTTCGAGAATATAACTGACGATTTTACAACTGATATAAAAAGGTTGCTAAAGACAGCGAAGCGTGCCCGCAATAACGAAGATTTAACGTTTGTGTAGGAGGCAATAGGGAATATATAGTGAAACCTACAATCGACGCTACTACAATAAGAATAAAAAACATGGACCATCTGAAGTAGTTAATGGGCGACAGAGGATATATAAATTCGTTTCTCCTATTGATATGTATGTCTTATGACTTGGGGTCAATCAAAAATTTGAATTATGCTAATTTTGTACAAAAATATGAAGCGATTAAATACAGTAAATAGAATGATACAATAAATGTGTAAATTGTTTACCAAAAAAAAACAAAAAAAAAAAGAAATCTTATATGATATGATGTAGTCATTTTTTTATGTATCACAGAAATATTATACAATTTTCGACGAAAAATTAATATCTTTTCTAAATTGTATCGTTCAATAATGGTACCATCGTTTTTTGACTTAATATACCCTGACAAAAGTGAACGAAAACATTTTTATTGGTACACGGGAAAAATATGAATCTCGCAAATTTGAAAATAAAAGGAGCGATGAACACACAAGGAGCTTTAAGAATTACTAAAGTTAGTCTTCTAAAACTTCAAGGAAGAACTGAAGGAAAGCGATCGAAAAGGCAAGATTAAAAATTTTTGGGTGTATTTATTTTTAATTATTGGTTTCTTATTATTTTTATAATATCATTGTTATTATTATTATCATTTTTATGATTATTATTATGATTATTATTATGATTATTATTATTATTATTATGATTATTATTATTATGATTATTATTATTATTATTATTATTATTATTATTATTATTATTATTATTATTATTGTACATATATATTTGAGTTAATCGGTTGATAGTTATCATTATTATCTACTGAACATTAGAAATTAATAAAATGATTTTGTTTTTAGCCTATATAAATGAAGAAGATTGAGAATTTCTATTAGAATTATCGATATATTTATACTGTTATAGGTTGTTCCATATTTAAGCAAACTGTGTAATTTTCATTACATATGTAGTTTTAGTAGTAAATATTTTTTATGAAAACTTCAATTAGACTCTGGAATTATGGTTTTTTGTTAATCGAAACTAGTCGGCAAGTTATATATTAATTAATTAATTGTGTTTTGTGAGTTTATACAGTTATTATTAAAACTAAATTTATACTATTATTACTATCGAAACCGTTGTCGTCGGCGGACAGGCAGTTAACATCGCCCTTATCATTATACGAGGGTGGTTTGAAAAGTTCCGGGCCTCGCCCAGAAACAGCGCTGCTAGGGTTAATTCATCGAGCGCGTTGTGCAGTTCCATCCTTCACAGCGTCACTGAACAAGTTTCAGCTTGTTTGAAAACGTATTACCAGTTTTATGGGGCAGTTTCAAATAGAGAAGTCGTGTGTTACGTAAAAAATGGAAAAAAAACGAAATACAAGCTGCGATTAAATATATTTTTTTAAAAGGTTTAAATGCAACGCAAATACAATCTGAGCTCGATTCAACGTTAAAGAAGTCTTCTCCTTCAAAAAGCACCGTTAAACGCTGGGTTGTAGAATTTATGATGGGTTACAGAAGATGAACCACGCAGTGGACGCCCGATAGAAACAACTACGCCAGAAATCGTCGAAAAAATATACAAAACGGTGCTGGAAGATCGGCGCATCAAAATTTAAAGAGTTAGCTGAAGGTGTAGGCATATTGTCTGAATGAGTGTACCATATTTTACACGTAGTTTTGGGCATGAACAAGCTCTGCGCAAGATGGGTGCCGCGTTTGCTCATACCTGAACAAAAACAGCGTCGAAAGACATCTTAGCTCAAAACCTTCAGTACTTTAATCGCAATACAGCCGAGTTTTTGCGTTGATTCATCAATGTTTATGAAACTTGGATTCACCACTATACTCCAGAGCCCAAAGAACAGTCTAGGCAATGGATTGAGAAAGGTCAATCAGCTCCGAAGAAATCAAAGGTGATTTTGTCCTTCAACAAAGTTATGGTGACGGTTTTCTAGGATGCACGTGGAATAATCTTCATTGACTATCTTAAAAAAGGTAAAACAATAAACGGAGCATATTACGCAGCTCTGCTTCAACGTTTAAGCGAAGAAATAAAAAAAAAAAAAAAACGTCCACATTTGGCGAAGAAAAAAGTTCTTTTCCATCAAGATAATGATCGCGATGGCAAAAATCAACGAATTAAGGTTCGAATTACTTCCGCATCCGCTCTATTCGCCAGATTTGGCACCGTGCGACTATCATCTATTCCCCAATTTGAAGAAATGGCTCCGAGGAAAAAGATTTGCAAATGATAGTGAGGTGATCGTCGGTGTTGATGAATATTTTCGAGACCTCTTCTTGAAGAAACCTACAAAGTCGGTATTAATAAAAACTTTCCGAACGATGGAGCAAATGTGTGAGCCTAAATGAGGACTATGTTGAGAAATAAAGCGCTGTTTTCATAAAAATATATTTGTTTTATTGAGAGGCCCGGAACTTTTAAAATCACCCTCGTATTTGATAGTAAAAGATGAATGTGATATAGACTATTATAACATCCTGTCTATGGGTATGTGTATGTTAGTGATATATCATAAATGTTAATATATGCGAGTACAGTTATTGATGTGTATATGGAGATACAAACTAGATTTACCGGTAGATTAGAACGGACGAACGTAAACAAATCCTCAAACAAATCAATTGAAATGAAACATGAGAAGATAAAACAAATGAGTGTAAATGAGGTGTATTGTAAAAATAAATACGTTAAATATTGGGATATTAAAAAAATGAAAAAATCTAATCCAATCAAAATCAATTTTTTTCAAATGCAAATATTAACATATGTATTAGAATTATCAATAATTTGAAAAAGGACGAAAAAATTACAACTAAAAAAATTAATCTATATTCTAAGGCGTAAGTAATGTTATAGAATAAAGATAAATTGGCTTTAACATAAAATCGGAATATGAAGATAAAATAATGGACTAGAGACGACACATATTAGCAGTATTAAAAATAAACGCAAA
Source organism: Icerya purchasi (assembly GCA_039619475.1). Taxonomy (NCBI): domain Eukaryota; kingdom Metazoa; phylum Arthropoda; class Insecta; order Hemiptera; family Monophlebidae; genus Icerya; species Icerya purchasi. The sequence goes on along the minus strand of CM077116.1, from coordinate 31,512,966 downwards.
TAAAACTCAATAATTAATATTTAAATATATGCTCCCTCCACATAAGCAGATGAATTTTTTTTGAAAATTTAGAAACATTAATTAACGAATGAAAAATCAAAAATTATAATCTAAATTAGTAAAATGAAGACAACTTTTTTGCGAATAGCACAATGGAACACTAACGGGCTATTAAACCACGTTCAATAAATTATTTATTTTCCCGAAGGGAAAAAAATTGACATATTACTCGTATCAGAATCACACTTCACCAACAGAAGTTTTTCTAATATTGCTGGTTATAAATGCTGTCACACATTATATCTCTCTGGTAAATCCCAAGGTGGATCCTCTCTGTGATTATAAAAGAAAGCATAAAACATTGCGAAAATATTGGTTTCCAAACCTCAGAAATACAAGCTACAGCAGTGGTTATTGAGCACACAACAAATCTTCTGACTGTAGTAGCAGTATATTATCCTCGGCGCGTTAAATTAAATTTATTGATTAATATTTATAATAATAATAATAATAGTAACGAAAATAGAATGTTATCTAAAATTTTAATTTATTCAGAATATTAAATTATACGATTTTTCGGAAGCATTTGATATCCCATCTAAAAAGTACCCATATTGATTCAAGTCAAAAATGGATACATAATAACAATTGAATGGATCAATTGGAAGAATATAAGAAAATAGACTTAATTATTAATAATCGTTTTTTCAATTGATTTTCACGTTCAATAAGAAAATAGACTGGTACCGAAATTTATTAAAAATTCTTTTTTTTTCGATTTATTTTCACCTTCAATTTTTACAGTATCCCTATAAATGATGTAATTATTGATTATTATCAGTGCATAGATTTGTACTTAATATGTCTTAATTACTGTTATAGTTAATAACTCACAAATTAGTTCCTTTCCGTGATATTGAGGAACTTCAAGAAAAAAACGAACAATTAATTAGCACTATACGCGATTTATCCGAGTCTCATGCTGCTTTGGAAAATCAGCTTGGCGGTTGTAATAAAGAAGAATTCGAAGTAAGTGTTAGAAAATTTTCTATACTCGAAAATAATGCGTTGATATTACTTTAATATCGCTGTACATAATCCAACTTAATCGCCATTCTAGAAAAAAATCGAAATGCTGGAAAAATCATTGGCTGAAGAAAAAGTGGAAATTGAACATCAGAAAAAAGTTATAATATTTTTAGAAAATAAAAGCAAGTTATACAAGATATTACATAACCAACAACCGTCGCCGGAATTTGCACTAGATAATAAGTTGGTAAGTTAACGCGTAAAGTAATTTACACAGTAATAAATATGCCGGTTTTATTGTACACTACACTTTTCTTTCACAGAATATCATCTGTTTGAGCAAATTTTTTAACCAGCAATTTTCCGAATCCTCATATAGTTACATAGAATATTTTCCCTGAAGAAAAATTTATTAGTTTCCTCAAAAATATAGGGAACATTTTAATGATACTATTTCAGATTTTGATCGTAATCGGCATCTGCGAAAGCGCAAACTTTGCAATCTCATAAAAACCATTTTTGTTTTGACGAATTTTATGGTTTTTTTAGGTGAATTTATTTTTAATTGTTCGATTGGGGTTATTCTGCGAAAATTATTTTCCAGGTTATCGTGTTTCCTAAAAAGTAAGAATATTAGCCAAAGTAATTTTAATAATTCTATCACTAGTTCGAGCTTTATATAGTTAGTACAAAAAGAGCTTTTTTAAAGAAATTTTCACGGTAATTTTAGCATATTTAAAAATGAGAATTCTGTTTGACATTTTTATTGATTTTGTTCGTTTGGTTTTTCTCGGTTAATTATTTATGATGGTTGCGATTAATTGATATTCGTAACCTCGCACTAATTTAAAAATGACAGCTTCTATTTGGTACTTAATTTATTGTTTTTCGATTTAATTATTATTTAATAAATGCATGGCAAAATTTTCCAAAATTAAGATTTTATGTGGAATATGAGAGTAAAATATACTGTCTCATTAATGAAGGGAAAAACAATTATATTATTCATCTGTAGGCCTTGAGTAAATAAAGATCTGCAGTAAATGAATATATTTTTTAGTAGAAGAAGCGGGAATGTTAAAACGTGTTATTAATGACTTTGTAATAGTATATCGCCTATCTTTCTCGTTTTTTCCTTGTTCTTTTTTTTTTTTTTTTTTTTTGTATTTTTTGAAATAATCAGTATTATAAAAGAATAAAATAATTCGTTTAATAGCATCTGTTATCAATTAAGAGAATATAAGTAATCACGGCAAAATAATAAATATAACTGAATAGAAAAAAAGTATCTCCGTGCTAGTGAAAAATCATTGTGTACTCATGGAAAAATGTCACCGGTTTCGGTGAGTGCTTTAATTAATAAAAAAAGAAAACGTTCAGTTTATTTAAAAACAACAATATCATGATTTTTATAAAAATTTACTACCTGCTTAAATATAAGAAGCGTGATTGACTATTGGAAATGAATATTGTCAATTGGAAAAAAAAAGATAAAGAATCAACAAAAGAGGAGGAAAAAAAAATTATTTTTCAAAAGTAGAAATTCCATGATGGCTGTCTAAATAAGAAATTAGTAGGATTGGTCAAGGAGGAAATGTTAGTTTTAGTAGAAATCAAGAAGAATTTATAGTTTGTAATGGAAATATATGTGATTGAGGAAAAAATTTATTAAAAATCCGTCTATTAAAGGGCTGAGGAAAAATATAATTTGATGAGGAGGTGGCTGGGTGAAAAAATTTATAAGGAGATTTAATATGCGGTTTATGGAAAGCGGAAAATTTAGAATGAGGAGTAGAATTAAAATGAAACAGCGAAGGGGAATAGGCAATTTAGAAAAAGTATTATACAACGGAAATGACACTGAGGCTTAATCAGTATAGGTAAATGCTTATGAAATTAAGTTGTTTCTTTTTAAAGTGAGAGCCTCTTGAAAGAAGATATTTTCAAAGGCCGTTACGCTTAACATTCTCTTATTTTACCTATTTCCGATAAGATCGATCGTAAAAGCAATGAAAGCCTTTGCAATTAAAGTAAAGGACAGTTCTTGAAGGTTGTTACAATCAGGGATAAGTTGTTTGAAAGAACTATGAAAATATATATTAAAGGAACCATAACAGTATCTAACATTGTGATCGAAGAGCAAAAACACATCGAACACCGCATAGGCCAATAGTGGAAGAAACGAAATATCGAAGTTTGAAAATAAAAATAAAATCTTGGGTAGGAATTTTATTACCCTCGGAAGAACGATAAATTTGACGAATAGAAGTAACAGAGATTGAGAACTCAATGTTCCTTAAGATATCGTTTTCTCACAAAGACGAAGACACCTGATATGCCATCCATTCTATGCTGTAAATTATTCGGAATGTAAACTTTGATATTATTCGATGACAGGAAACTAAAGTTATTTACAACAAGGTCGGTGACTTTGAAATGTCTATTTTTTAACCTGTCTTCACTAATGGAAAAAAAAAAAAAGGTAATAATAAAACAATATTCCTCTTGCTTTTAATCATTTCTTTATTTTTCTAAATCTATTTATTTATTTATTTTTAAACAAACAATTTAGATTTTAGCCCGTTGCAGCTTTAAAATAGCTTATCTGATAATCCATATTTATTTGACAAATATAATTCACAAAGTCTATTTCTTGCAGAAAAAAAAACAACAAAATAATCTATATTTAAGCGAAAATATTATTATTCAATCAGGTTACCAAAGTTTATGTACGTTTTATTTTATTAAAAAATAAATTTAAATGTTCGATTTTTTTTTTCCCGACAATATAAAATAACGTTTGCCGTGAATTTTTGTTTAGGCTTATCTTAATAATAGCACGCAGCAAGTTGATAAAAGTTTTGAAAGATCCGAGTTAGAATCGCCTCGAATAAAACAGGTAATTTTATTTTCTTGAAATAAAATAATAGTTATAATTCGATAACTGTAATAGTGATTTAGATTACGCTGAATTAACATATTTAAATATTGTCCCACGCTTTATAATCAACAGTAACGGTTTCCGATCACTCTGAAAGTAATTCTCTTGTTACGAGTATCTTCAATTTGGATTGATCGCGTGACTGTGTAAGTGTTAAGAATTAAATAAAAAATACTTATTATCACTTGAAGCACATCTCGACGCTTATTACGATACCCGTTTAAATTAAGCTAAAAGGATAGGGTTGCGTAGAGAAACCTGACGCACTTCAAATAGGGATTTTTCTCACTTACCAACTTTACCGACCAAAGAATAACAAAAGCTAGGTGCATGAAGGTTTATATTTCTCATTTTCCAAAAAACAATACTAGCCAAATGTTTGCTATTACAGGAAATGCACTAAACTAATCTGTTTTCAAAATTATCATGCACATTTTTTAACATGGTCAGAGTAATATTCGCCATTTTGCGGTGAATATTGACTTAATTTTTCCAAAAGGTTTGCCAAGCTCACGCTTTCAAATATCTCCACAAGAAATAATCATAAAGGTAACAGGGTGGCCACCCAAACCGGGAAAAAAAGTAAAAATACCCAAACAAGAGTTTTGATAAAAAGAATTATTTGTAGCAAAAAATAAATGCATTTTTGAATGTACTTTACCCAATAATAAATTACGTAGTTCTTTTTTATTTGCATAAAACATGTTGCTGCTGACAAACATCAAAAGTAACGTAAAAGATTCCAATTCTTCTTTTACAATTAGCCTCTAATTTTTCGATTAAAATACTTTTTCTATAACAGCAGGTTTATTTTTATGATGAATAATATTTACATTTATTGACGATACATTTTAGTTAAAATTTTAACTAAACGCATAAAAAAAATTTTTATCGTGCATTTAAGTTGAACCCTCTCAGTAAAATTTTTGGAGAGGCTTAAGCTAAACCCCTTGAAGTTGGCGTGTAAATATTAGACGTCAAATAAATCTTATCAGTTAGAACTATTTAAATGGTGAAGGAGTAAATCAGTCTGTTATAAACTTCATTATAACTTTTGTAATAATAAAGTAAGCATATATTACTTAAATTAGTAGTCATTATAACGGTAAATTATTTAAAATGTAAACAAAACAACTTCAAAAAACTAAAAATTTGATTTACAATTTTCTTGTTTCTACTGATATTTTATTTGCCTTCGCTTCAATTTGTTGAATTTGTAATTATACAACCGGAAGAAGGTTCTTGTAAGCTCTTATTAAATTTTAGTAACCAGAAAATCCTGAAGATTTTGACCGGGAATTTAAAAATTATATTTGAGTAGCCGCCATGGATAAATGAGATAAGGGCGGGAGTCACGGAGACGGCGTTAGTTGAGAAATAGCATATCTCTCGAATGTTTACACAGCAATTCTATCGTTTCCTTTGGGTTGGCTCTATTTTGTTTGAATCAACTGCGGCTTAGTTTTGGTTTTCTGTTCAATTCTGGAATCTCAAACGACTGCAGTAGAATCTTATATTGTACTGTGTTCACGTTACCATCAAAAAATTACGGCCCAACGGCACCCGATTTGGCGACAGCACTCCACTCGCTGTTGCTTTCGTGTGAGTGTAAGGATTTTTCAACTATTATCTGTGGATTCTCATTGGTGTAAACGCGGTGGTTTTATTTATTCGCGATCTTGTTTAGGTAAAAATAAGTTTCGTTGCTGATGAGTAAAAACTTACACGATTGGTCGTTTCCTAACATTTATGTCATCTTGTGGGCGGTCGTTCAGCATCATCAGTATCTTTCACTTCTTGGCTAATGATAATCTTACACTTATAAAGTTTCAAATCATGCACAAGTGTTCTAATTAGCCGGAGAGAAGTCTGTAGTGCGTGCGCTCTCTGATGTCCTTTATCTTGTTTCTGAGGCACCTTCTTTTTTCTGACTGTAATAGTCTCGCTGAACTTTTCACTCATAATTTCATCAAATTTCGGGGTGAAATAGGAACACGCGACTGTAATTATCATTTGTATTGTCCGTACATAAAATTGATATGGAAGAATATCTCGCAAATAAACACCTATTTCCACGACAATCAGTTCTCTAATTTCACAGTATACTATATAATATAACAAATCTCTTCATGTGCCTACCATCAGATCCCGTGACATGCGCACTTTTTTTTCTTTATGTTCGCACACGGTAGTTTCTGATTGTGTTAGGTTCTTTACACAACGCTGTAGAATTAAAGCTAAAACTTATTGTACTGTATGTAGAAAATTTAACAGCGTTCTTTGTCAAAATTAAAAGGGGTGATAACAACTAGTAGTATAATTGAGTGTGTATATATATATGTATATATATATATATATATATATATATATATATATATATATGTATGTATATGTATGTATGTGTGAGGGAGGTGTATACTTGTATGTATACAGTGGAACCATAACATTTGTGGTTACTACATTCGCGAACGAAACCATAATGACCGGTTTTAATATTCGGAAAGTATATAATTCTGAATATATATATGTACATTAAGGTGGAGCGAATTTTTTTTTATTTCGTAATCATTTTGGAATACCTGTAAAAAGTTGCTATTCTAACTCACAAATATATACACAAAATTTCATTTTGTAATTAACATGTTCAGAGGTGCCCCCAACCTTATTAATATTAGAGAAATCCGTTAAAAATGGTCAAAATATATCTTCGTCTCATTTACACTAAATTAACTTCTGAACGTTACCTGTTAGTTCATGATAGAAAAAATTAACCTTGAGACGTCTTTGCCGATGCAAGGTACACGTGGAAGGTCATTGTCTCATCAAACGTTGTTTGAACGCCATTTAGTCAAGTTACGCGCGCGGATTTTTATTATTTTATTTGTAAAGTGCTTTAGTTTTAACGGTTTAGACCAAGAAATTCAACTCATGTAAGTAGTATTTGTAATTTAAACTGTAATGTGATATGGATCGAAATTAATTATTTAATTTTGAATTAGTTGTTATTATCCACTTATGTATATTCGCGCTGTTACAGGAATATATAGTATATTTAATGTAGAATTAAAATAATTATAAATCACGACATGTTTCGTTGAAAAAAGCTACATTATTAGCAGTGGCGGCTCGTCCATGTGTTCACATTCGCACGTGAACACCTAGATTTAACTTTAAAATCCAATTTTTTTATTTATTTTCATTATTTACATACCACGATTAATAAATTAGGGCAAAAAATAAATTCATTTTATATTTTTAAAAAGTAATTAAATTTTGTCTAACATTCTTTTAGTTTGAACGCTACTTGTAGCACGTACGATCGAAAATCATGTGGTGATGCAGCATTTACCTTTGAAAAATTTATGTACTTGCATTTAATAAATAAAAACATCATCCTTGATCTTTCTTAATGAAGAAATGAAATTTATACAAACGGAACAGATATACCATTATTTTTTGTTCCGCTTATTTTGTTAATGTGACAGTAAAATGCTTTTATAAATGTAAATATTATTACTCATTTTGTCATGATAAAAAATCGAAAAATTACAAATTTCTTCAGAAGTAGGAAAAGATCAAATCATTTACGTTTTTGCATAGTTTTTTTCTCATAATCTTGTTTTATACTAATTAAAGTTTTTTTTATTATCACATTTCTGTGTACAAAAAAGAAAGTGTGATGTTTGCATTTTGGTTAAGAAATATGTGTAATTATAATTATAAATAAATGATAGCTTATTTGATGTAATTTATGCCATAAAATATTTGTATAGTATTTTACATATTTCATTGTGAACCCCTATTTTTGTTACTCACGAGCCGCCACTGATTATCAGTGTAATGATATGTCGTTGAAATTTTTACCTATTATTTTTGTTCATTACAGTAAAATGTCTCAAGCCAAAACTCGACAAAAGACGTCTTGTCCTGTGTTTGGTTTCCCAGAGAAGTTACCAGTTTCTCAATTGCCTACTTATAATGATGTTATGAAATGTTATTTATTCACTAAATATGAATTAAAGACAGACAAAACAACAAAAGAGCCGACGGTTCAAGACATATCCGAAATATTGGCTCAAGAAATATTAGATATTTGGCAAAAAGGTTCGCTGCCAACAGTAAGCCGTAAGAGAGTAGTACAACTAATTCGCGCCTACCACGACAAATATAGAAATTTAATGAAACCTTATCATGGCCGCCAAACCAACATTAACTATCAACGGAAAATTAATACATTTACATCTGAGTCTCATAGATTATTTGATATATGCAGTTGCAAATGCAAACTTCCGTCAAATTGTTCTTGTTCGAAAGACAATCGTGTTCCCAAAGATGAAATTAATTTTCTACTCGATCAAAGAACATCAAGAAAAATGATAATAGGTGGTGTAGATCTAGCTGCAACTGTAAAAAATAAGAAGAAACAGGAAAGAAAACAAAAAAATGCGTTGCGAAACAGAGAGATAATTGATTCTGAGAAACCGTGTTGTTCTCGTTTCCTATCTAATGATGTGGCATTGCCTATTGAGAATACCAGTTCCAGTTCCAGCAATAGCGAATCCACTAGTCCAGTAAAAATTTCATTTGAGCCACCAACAAAAAAGAAGAGGTTAAATTTACCATCATTAGCTATTGCGTGCGATCTCACTGGAGTTTCTGACAGAGCCGCTGCTGTTATAGCTTCTTCCGTGTTAAAAGATATGGGAATTATTACTTTAAAGGATGCCAGTGGTGTAATTGATCGATCTAAGCTGCGCCGTGAGAGAACTAAAGTCAGATTAGCCTTACAGAATGCAGATCGCGATAACATAATATGTGGTATTTATTTTGATGGTAGAAAGGACAAAACTTTGGTTAGTATTCGGAAGGAAGGTAAATTTTACAGAAAAAGAGTTACAGAAGACCATTATGTGATTTTATCGGAGCCAGAAAGTCACTACTTCGGACATGTTACATGTGAGTCGGGCACTGCGAAAGGTATTGCAAATACTATTTTAACTTATTTAAAATCCAAATCGGTGGAACTCGGCGAAATATCTGTTGTTGGTTGCGATGGAACAGTTGTTAACACGGGCGCTAAAGGTGGTGTGATTCGCTTGATAGAAGAAGAAATTAAAAAACCATTGCAGTGGTTTGTATGTCAGTTACATTTAAATGAATTGCCACTGCGACATCTATTTTTGCAATACGATGGAAAAACTTCAGGACCTAAATGCTTCTCAGGTCCCATCGGATCCGAATTACAAGAGTGTGAAACTATGCCAATAGCAGAATTCACTGCCATTCCGTCAACATTACCTGAGACTAGTACTAATCATTTGAGCACAGACCAGAAATATCTATACGAAATAATGTCGGCTGTAAGCACTGGTGTTTTTCCTTCCGATTTAGCTAATACGAAACCTGCGCCTCTCAACCATTCCAGATGGCTTACGACAGCAAATCGAATTTTAAGATTATATGTTACCAAGACAGATCCAGAAGAAAAACTGGTGATATTAGCTACGTACGTGATGAAAGTTTATGGTCCAATGTGGTTCAGAATAAAATGTAATCCCTCATGTATAAATGGAGCTAAGCACCTGTGGCACTCTATTAAACTGAGTCGCTATTTGAAACCGGATTCAAAAAAGATTGTTGACAGCGTAATTCAACGAAATGGATATTTCGGTCATCCAGAGAATGTTCTTATCGCAATGCTTGGAGATGACATGGAAAGCATACGTGAGCTGGCATATCAATGGATCTCGAAAGCAAGATCAGAGAATGCTCCAAAACTTCGAACATTTAAAGTACCTGCTTTAAATTTCGATGCCGAAGATTATACGAAAATTATTACGTGGCAAGAGTCTGAAATAACTGAGCCACCGCTGACTTCTAATTTATCGGATGAAGCTTTGAAATCGATTGTCAAAAGTGGTTTGGGTACAATTCAAAATATAAGAAATTATCCATGCCACACACAAGCCGTAGAGCGCTGCATCAAATTAGTGACAGAAGCTTCAAGTGCTGTTTGCGGAGAACATAAACGAGATGGTTTCATTAGGGCAAGACTGCTTTCACGTCAGCAAATGTCTCATTTCGATACAAAAAAGCAATTTCATATTTAACTAAAATTACTCATTTTTCTTCTTTCTTTTAATAAATAAATTGTTTAAAATAATATACGGATCTTTTAGTTATGGTATTTTCAAGTAATTATTATTATATTTATTTAATAATAGCCCTGAAATTTAGAAAAAAACATTCATCGAATAATCCGACAGGGTGATAACGAAATGCAAAAAGTAGTTATATTTACCGATTTACAATTGTGTTGGGGCACCTCAAAACGTTAAAATAGATTAACAAGATTTCGTATATTTGATTCTCTCATTCAAAGACAACTTTATATCGCTATGCCGTTGCAAAAAAAAATATTTTTTTTTTTTATACATATACAATCACTCCACCCTAATGTACATGATCTGGATTCAGTAAAATTTACATCGAAATTCAGTGCTTATTTTTAGAGTACTCACAAAAAGTAGGACTAAACAAAGAATTATTTAAAATTTCTCAATTCATGCTCTATTTGTACAATACTCTGTAATATTTAATCGGCGTCGTAAATTTTTTGTAACAGCAACATGAAAAATAGCAATTTATTGTTTTCCAAACAATAAATGTGGTAATTTTAAATTTGTTTTTATCGACATTTTTAATCAACTTGTCATTTATATTATAAGAAAACTCAGTTATTTAATGTTACGATTTTTTTGTTTTTAATTTATTTTGAATTTTTATAAATCAGTCAAAACTAAAATTAATTTTTTCGCTGCCCTAGCCCTTGCCTCTATGTAACCTATAGAAAAATAGATTTAACTTGCGCGAAGAAATTTTGGTACGTATTCCCCACAGATGTTAAGAGTTTATTGTGTGAGTATATACAGAATTTTGAAAACAAGTTTTAACGGGTGTTTCTAAATGTGCACTTGTATGCGTAAAAAATTAAATGCAAAATTTATTTATCATCATCGTGGTGCCATGTCCGTTATCGAACGTTGGCTAACATTTGAGCAACCTTTCGTCTGTCTGGTACATTTCGGAACAGTTCAATGGTGGGCACCTGATACCATTGAGTCAAATTTTCTATCCACGTTATTTTTCTTCTTCCCAGTGGTCTTTTCCTAGCGATCTTTCCTAGCGGTCTTTCCTTGCATCAGAAGTTGGAGCGTACTATATTGCCTTGGATGACGCATTATGTGTCCGAAGTATTTTAATTTTCTGTGTTTTAATTTCTTTTATTATTTCTTTAGACTCATTTAATCGATTTAACACTTCGCAGTTTCGTATTTTGTCCGTCCATTTTATTTTAAGTATCTTTCGATATATCCGCATCTCGAAAGCATCAAGTTTTCGTTCTGTTGCCTTCGTTAATGTCCAACTTTCAGCGCTCCATATATGTAGCAAACACCGAAAATATATAACATTTTACCAGTCTAATTTTTAATTCTACACTTATATTCTTGCTGCACAGTATTGTTTTTAATTTAAAAAATGCATTTTTAGCTTTTCCCATTCGTATTTTTACTTCTTCACTCATGTCCCATTGATCGTTTAAATTACTGCCTAAATATTCGGTGTTTTTGATTTTTTTCTATTTTTTCCCCTTGAATTGTAAACGGTGTTGTTACTAAATTTCCACTTTTCCTACTTACCACCATGTAATTCGTTTTAGAGATGTTCAGGTGTAATCCATATATGTGACGTATTTCAGCGAGGACATTTACAAATCTTTGCAATTCCTTTAGGTTATTGGCTATTAAAATCGTGTCGTCCGCATATTTAAAATTATTTACTATTTTCCCATTTATTTTATGCCGATATTAAGTTTCTTAGGGACTTCTTCAAAGATTTTTTCAGAATATATATTAAATAGCAACGGGGACAAGATGCAGCCTTGTCTTACCCCTTTGAGTATTGCTATTTCCTCTATGGTATGTTGTTCAATCCTAATACTTGCTGTTTGGCACCAATATAAGTTTTTTATCACCCGTATATCTTTGTCATCAATGCCTGTTCTTTTTATTAGTTTATTAGACAATGTCGAACGCTTTTTGAAAGTCGACAAAACATATAAAGACTGTACGTGCAACATCTCTGCTTCGCTGAATTAGCATCCTAACACTGAATAGGGCGTCTCTGGTACCTAAATTTTTCCTGAATCCAAACTGAGTATCAGCTAGTTGCTCTTCTATTTTCTTGTATATTCTCGAGTATATAATTCGAAGGAAAACTTTTTAGTAAATGACTCATTAAACTGATACTTCGATAATCCTCACATTTTTTAGCATTTCGCTTTTTAGGCAACATTATGAATGTTGACTTCGTCCAATCATCCGGAATCTTCCCCGCATCATAATATATTATTGAACAATTGTAGCAAAGAATCTTTAGCCTTTTTCCCCAGAATTTTTATAATTTCAACTGGTATTTGATCCGGTCCCGCTACCTTTCTGTTTTTTGCCATTTTTAAAGCTTGTTCTACCTCTTCGATTAGGATTGGTTGTCCTGTTGTTCCCTGGTGATCTTCTGTAACCTACCTCACGTCGTGGAATAGATTTTCAATATATTGTTTCCATAATTTTAATCTCTCTTCTTTATTAATTACTATCTTATCCTGTTTATTTGTCAATTTACTTGATTCATTCTTGTATGGCCTAACCATTTCCTTTATTGCTTTGTACATATGGAATGTATCATTTTTTCTATTTAACTTTTCAATTTCCGAGCATTTCTCTTGGTACCAGATTCTCTTTGCCTCCCGTATTTTTCTGCGTATTTCTTGATTAATGTTCTTATATTTCTCCCCGTATTCCGATTTTTGAAACAACGTCTCTTTTCCATCATTGCGATTATTTCGTTTGTCATCCAATTTTGTTTTTTGCTTATGTTATATGGGATTTTAAATGATGTTTCATGCATGATACTTTTGATTTTCGTCCAGTGATCTTCTATATTGGTTCTAATCATTTTAGTTTAACTTTTACAATTCTTATTAGTAGATTGTGATTTGTTGGAACATCTGCTTCTGTAGAGTTTTCACAGTTTTGACCACATTTCTATACCTTTGATTGATGGCAATATAATCAATTTGATTCCTTACAATGTGATCAGGTCTATCCGTTGGTGCTTTCCAGGTATACAAACGTCTAGGTGGTGATTCGAAAAAATTATTCATTACACAAAACTTCCTTTCTTTACAGAAATCAACAAATAATGTGTCCCTTTAATTCCTTTCACCGAGCCCGAATCCGCCTACTGTGCTTCCATCTGTACGTTTGCCAACCTTGGCGTTCAGATCTCCCATTATTACGGTTATATCTTTGCTCTTCAGCTGTTTAATTACACTATTTGTTTCTTCATAAAATTGTTCTATTTCTTCGTCGGTGCTATCTGTTGTAGGTGCGTATACTTGCACTATATACCGTTTTACTGGTTTTGAGTTTATTTGCATTATTATGATTCTGTCAGATATAGTACTGACTGATGTGACGCTACTCATTATTTCCCTTGATACTATGATTACCACTCCATTTCGGTGATACCGAGTATGGATATTTTTAATCTTTTCATTTCTTTTATCGTGTTATGTATTTTACCGGACTGAAACAAACTTTGTACGTTCTATGTACCTATCTTTAAGTCAGATTGTAGCTTGATTGCTTGAGTTGAAACACGTGTTCCCTCCTGCAGAGTTCTGTACCAGCGGGGGTACAGGAAAACTCGAGTCATCCTGCATTGCTGCAAGTTACCCCCTATTACCTAGCACTCTTTTTCGAGAGTGCCCTATAGGTGCAGCATTAATATCCTTTCTTCCACGTGTCATGTTAGTACTAGGGAATTAAAATACAGCGGTGGTTTCCCGTTGTCATCCGCTGGGTTTTCAGCTAGGGTTTGCTTGCTTAGGCGAAAGGACCCGGTTTTAAGGCGCCAAATATTCGCCTACTTACTCTCGACTGGTATTTACCAGTCCGACTGGGGCACATTGTCACGAGTGAGTTTTCGATAGTCTGCAGTTGTTACGCAATAAGTAGCTTAGCGGTATTTACTAGAAAGAACACCTTCGGCAAATGTACCCTCTTCCGTTTTCCTAACGGCAATGTGTTGTGAGTTCCGATTTAGCTTCCCTAATCAGCGCCAAGGCCGCAGAAGAGAAAATTACCACCCTGTACGACGTGGACGTACGAAAGTCACGTGGTTATTGTTTCGTTCCTCCGCTGGTGGGACTAGCACCTTATGTGACGGTCGATTCACTACTTACTAGAGAAGGTAGCTCTAGTTACAGCAACCTGTGCCCCGCAGGGCACAAAATTTATTATATGATAAAAAAATAAAGTATGAATTTTTTTGCTTAGTTTATCATTTTTCTTTTTCTAGAATATGGCAGTTTTAAAACCATTCTGTCGAAAATAAATTAAATTAATCCTAAAAAACCGAAAATTAATAATTCTATAAAAAACGAGCAGGCGATTTAAAATAAAAATGAGCCTGTTAATGGAAATATTTGAATAATTATTTGAAAAATAATTCACATTGTGTATATTTTATTTCATTCTTTTTAACCGGCTTTACATTGCGGTATGCCTTGAATGAATGGAAAAATGTTTAACGTGAATTTAAATTTGTTTTTTTTTTTAAATTTACTTTCCATTTGAATTATATGTTGTCTAGTACACATTATCATCGTCATCTCCGTCGTCGTATTGCTCGATTTCGAGCGTCGTGACTACCTATTTGTACATTCTAGCAGTACGGAATAGGTAACGCTCATGGCAGTTATATGCAGCGCCAGTGTACACGCAAAACTACACTCGCACCTGATATTGTGATTGTTTGATTTATCGCGCTACAGATGCAGTCCCGTGTGTGTCTTTGCGCGCATATGATGGTATACATAGTGGTTTGCCATTGCCTTTCGCGTGAAATAACGAGTATTTAATTTAATTTTTCGTAATAATTTCTACCGTCGCTCGAAGACTAGGCTGTTGCGATCTGATTTATATAATTTAGATATAGAAGAAGGTTTTACGGTTATAAATAATAATTTCTATTATAATATCATTGTCGTTGAGGCGATTATACTGAGCTTTTTGTTTTATTTTGTTTCTTTTTTATTTTAGTTGGAAGAAGAACTAGGTGAAACGAAAAAAGCACTAGAAAGTCTGGATTTAGAGTACAGACAGTTTAAAGAAAAAAGTAACGAAAACGAAGTGTTACTTAAAGATTCCTTGAAAAAATCGCAGGCAAAAGCAACAGACGTTACCGAGAAATTGAATGTATTGGTTTCCTCTATGACTGTTTTGAAAGATAAACTAAAGTTAGCGGAAGATCGTAATAAACTACTGGAGTGTCGCATTTCCTGCTTAGCCGAAAACGATAAAAATTGGAACAATCACATTGAAAAACTTAGGAGTGATAATGAAAATATACGAAAGGTAAATGAATATTTATATATGTGTTAATATTTCCGTCGTCCTTTGCCAGATCTTCTTAAGGTGCCGTACGCTACATAGCGCGTTGACGCAACCTATTCGTACATTTTTAGCTGTATCGATATAGGCTGTGTACCAGGCAATTGTTATATGCAACGCAGGTGTACACATTCAAGACTACACCCGGAACTGATTGTAGCCGCTTGTTATCACGCTACAAGTGCAGTCCGTCCGGTATGGGTCTGCTGTGTACTGACCGCGCATATGATGGTATACGTGGTGGTTCGCCATTGCCTTCCACGTGATTATTAGCGATTATTTATTTATTTATTTATTTGATAGGCTACTCTAATTGTTATTATATAGTCTACTCCATGATGTTATTTGCAAAGGGAAAGTTCATATTTCGATTTATTTGCGTTGTTCTGCTTTGTAGATCAAACGAAAGTTGAAGCAGATAAAAGGATAAAAACATTCGCGCCCGTTCAAACACACGTTCATTTATTAAATCTTTTCGCTTTTTCTAATACTTTGTAATTTATAGTAAAGAAAACAAAAAAAAAAAACAAACAGTGGAGATTAAACAGTTAACTAGATTCTTCCTCCATAAGTATATGTTCACAATTTCACAGAGTTGTTACCGTGACTACATCACTTGTTTTATTTATATGGAGTAATTTATGAAGCTATAATCTTGTTAAATCACTGATATAAGCTTCAATATTATTTTTTGTCTACTATATAGCGATAAAAGTTGGGGAATGTTGAATTCTTAGAATTGTTTTTGTTTGCGAGCCATTTGTGAAACGCGCAGCGAATTTAAAAAGAAATTTCACGTAATGATACAATTTTTTGAATTCTTAATTTATGATTATTAATGAATTGTTATCACCGAAATTCACGAATAAAAAAAAAAAGTTATTTTTAATTTCCCGTAAATTAACCGCCCTGCGGTCGCTTCGTAGCGTACTGTTAACGAGCATAAGAACGATTTTTATTGCGCGCTATAGAAGAAAGATTATATAAAAAAAAAGATTGCATTTTTCCGAATACAATGTATACAGTAAAATAACTAAAATTTATTTGACTGCGAAACGTTTTTAAGAAAATTTAGTAAAATGTGGATACGAACATTTTATGGAGGTACTCGTATATTCTCGAGCAATTCGAAATCGTAGCAATTAACGGATAAGCTACTAATAAAAAACTAAGTAGAAGCGAATACTATGTTGGAACGTACGCAAGCGGTCACTCTTAATCCAGTCTATCACCACTAGTGATATATTTTATATATCACTTTTTACTCTTCCAAAAAATTCACTGCAGGTAGCTGTTTGACAGGATCAATGTTCGCAAAACAGTGACATGATCACTATTTAAGAAATTGTGAATTCCATCACATTTTGTAACATTATATTGCGATGATCGTAATAGTTAATTTGCAAAGCTACTGTTCGTTTTTATATTTATTCAAATTTTTATGTACTGCGATAAACAACGCCTTTTTATCCATTTTTGGAATCCAGTATAGTAAATTATCTTTTTTAGTTAAAAATTTACAAAAGGTTTACGCAACCGTGGACCTTACATTATAAATAAGAAATTTTTAATGTAGCAAAAAACATTTAATCAGACTTTATTAATGAAAAAATATAAATTTTGCTATAAACACATTGTATGTGGTTTCGTGTGTTTTAAGAGGGTATTTAATCAAGAAATATTTAACACGAGGTCAAAATAAAAAAGAAAAAGTATTAGTAACACACTTCTTTAATATTTTTTGCAAATTGTTGGTAAAATATATAAAATAAATCAGAAATACTAATAGGTTTATTCGTAGAATAGTCAGAAACTATCGTGAACTGAGCAACGCACGTACACAGTGCGTCCCGAAAGTTTCCGAACTGAGTTCATAAAATCGGTACTAGTGGCGCTATTTCTTTAAAACTTTGGGAAGTTGTGGCCTGAACCTTCGTAAACAAACGTGCGAAGTTTCATCAATACGTGGCTACTGGCCTTGAAGTTATGTCGTTTTAAGTGCAGCTGTGTATGTGCGCTCGGTTACAAATTCGCTATGGAGAAAAATTTAGAGCTACGTCCCGCGATTAAATTTTGTTTTAAAGCCGGTTTAACGGCTACCAAAGCTCTTCTGGAAATGATTCGTACTGCTTATGGTGACGATGCTATGTCCCGCACATCAGTTTTCAATTGGTTTGGTCGTTTTCGTGAGGGAAGAGAGAAGATTGTTGACGACGAGCGCAGCGGACGACAAGAAACGATGTAAACATCCAGCGTGTGGCGGATTTTTTGAAGGCTGACCGACGAGTCACGTGTCGTTCCATCGCAGACAGTCTGAATATACCGAAAACAAAATAGTTCAACGCATTATCCAAGAAGATTTGAAGAAACGAAAGGTTTGTGCCCGCTTCGTTCTTCATTCGCTGTCCACGGAGCAACGAGACCAACGCGTCGTCGAGCATTCTCAAGACTTGTTGCAAATGATTGAAAGTGATCTGAAATTCGTCAATAAAATAATTACTGGTGACGAATCGTGGTGCTTTGCCTACGATCCAGAAACGAAGCGGCAAAGTGCGGAATGAGTCGGCCCAAATTCTCTTCGTCCGAAAAAATTGAGGTTTCAAAAGTCGAAAGTCAAATACATGTTAATTGTTTTCTTCGATAGCGAAGGAATCATTCACCGCGAATTCGTTCCCTCTGGCCAAACCGTGAATGCTCCCTTCTA
This sequence comes from Icerya purchasi, assembly GCA_039619475.1. Lineage (NCBI taxonomy): Eukaryota > Metazoa > Arthropoda > Insecta > Hemiptera > Monophlebidae > Icerya > Icerya purchasi. The sequence continues at coordinate 31,494,776 of CM077116.1, read as the reverse complement.
CAAAGAGGTTTTGGATCGCCTTTTGAAAAGAATTGTTTTCGAATCGAGATTTTTTCCTGTTGCACGACAACGCACCTGCTCACACGGCAACGATGAACCGCCAGTTTTTGGCCCAAAAACGGATCACAACGTTGAACTACCCCTCATACTCGCTCAATTTAAGTTCCCTGGACTACATTCTATTCCCGAAACTCAAAATGGAACTGAAAAGAGACCGTTTTTCAACCGTAGAAGAGATCCAGGAAGCTTTAACCGACAAGCTGAAGACGTTTCCAAAAGAGGCCTACTAGAAATGTATAAATAACCTAAAAACAGCGCTGACCAGTGTGTATTGCTCTTAAGGGTGACTATTTCGAATAAGAAAAAATTTTGTTATATTTTTGTAATTTTTGGGGGGGGGCTCTGTGACGTCAGTCCGGAAACTTTCGGGACGCACTGTGTATGATTTGTTAAAAATGACATTTTTCAAAGTTTTTAAAGCATTATGCAATACGTCATATGGTTTCTGACGGTTCTAACTGCTCCGTTAATAATATGCTTTTATTTATTTATTTTGTTTAAATTTTATTATTGCCAGGATTATGGAGTATGTAACTTCGAAATATTTCGGCTGTATTTTATATATTTTATAACAATTATTATTTTCTGTAATACGCGTTTTATATGTATTTAATAAATAGACTTATTATTAATACGCGCCTTAATATTTTTCAAATAAATGTTTTTCTTTACAATCAAGCGTTTTATAAATGCATGATTTCATTTAAATAAAATACATCACTGGCAATAACTAAAGAAAAATAACAAAAAAAAAAAAAGATTTTAATAATAATAATAGAAAAAGTGAAATAATAAAAATATAACAAAAATCCTTGTAATAAAAAATAAAATTTATTCTTTCGAAATAATCGTTCACACGGAACTGATAACGTTGAAGCTCAAAGTTTTTGTACTAATACGATGAGATTGTATAACATATATTTTTGTATCGCTGCCACTAAAATAATGAATTATCTTTTCGACTGAAAATGTTTTCACCTATATATCGTTGTATCTCTAATTTTAGCTCTTGTTACAGATGAATGTACTTATTTAGATTTTGAATCTGCAATAGCTTTATCAAAATGTTCTCCTATATTTACTCTGTTCAACCTTAATCCATTATGCACTGTTCTATTTTATAAACAATATTTGATGTTATTCTTTCCGATATTAGATTAATAAGTATTTTGCAATATGTTCAAATTTGAGAACTTACAAATGTGCAACTTATTAAAAGTTTTGTTTTTTCCTACATTTTCAAATTTGGGTTTTAAATTTAACATTTTAAAATATTCCATCGAAGCGAAATTATAATTGTAGTTACTTATCAATAATGACAATTGTGATTCTGATTGCCCGCTGTAGTTCTATGAATCTTTGTGTCATGTAATGTATTGAATTTCCTCTAGTGGGACTTTCATTATTAATTTCAAGGTGGACTGATATTTTTTTGATATTTTCGAAATGGTTTGTTTAAAGTATTATTTTTCTTAAAGTGCTTAACGATTTCGTTTATTTTATTGATTACTGTCGCTATTTTTTTTATGTTTAGAAGACATCTTTAGCTACTAAATACAGTATGTATCCTACATAGCCGCAAGAATTCCAGCCTATTTCTGAAATGTCTTTTTTTTTGTATACTTATGGTATTACCAGATACTGATAATTTTATTTTATTGTGTATCCTCTGCTCTGATGCTACTCATTGCATTTTAAAAAATATATTAGCACATGTATGAATTAAATGTGCTTATGAATACTCTAATAATTTAGAATGGAACTTAAAATTTTCAAATACAAGTGTGAGAAATGTTATGAAACTAGTATAAATTGAAGAAAATTACTTTTTCCACTTAACGTAACTTCATGTTTATTTAAATATTCTTCATATAATGCTGGTAATGATGATGTTAATATAGTTCTTCTAGTAGGCAGTTCATATGAAGAGTTTAAAAAGCTGCAAATTCTTTAAAACCTATATTTTATACGACTGAAAAGTGGGTTTTAAATCTTCTATATTTAAATTTAACAATTTTCTGTTAGATACATATTTGCTGTTGCTAGATATCTTCTTTTTTTTTTCTTTTTTTTTTTTTTTTTGAAGAAAGTAGTTTAAAAGTAATGGGAAATAATATAAAGTAACCGTTGACACTACAGTAAAATTTGGTACATTTTTTCAAGGTTGCATTAGTTATTTTTTTTATAGCTAAACATATTACGCAAAGTTTGTTGTAAATTGTAGATGGGTAGAAGGCTTGTTGAAATACGCTAATAATAAGCCCAACCCGAAAAGGATCAAGTACAAATATAACCGTGATCGCAGCTAATAATTCATTTTTGTCATGCTATTTTGAATTTCAATGTTGACATTTATAGATTGAAAAAAGTTTTGTATGATTACCTTTGTGACGGAGCGATTTACTAATTTTATTTAACGGAAATTGATTTAAATGTTTTTCTCTCCTCCAGAAATACGCCGAGGCCGAAAAAAGATCAGACAGTTTAAAATTGGAATTATCGAAGTATCAACGAACTTGTGCAGACTTAAGACAGCTCAAAAGTGAACTGGAAGTTAAAAACAATCTGCTGAACACGGAAATAAAAAAAGACGAATCGTTGTTGTTGGAAATTGAATCGTTGAAATTAAATCTAGAACGTAATTACGGAAACCAGATATCTAACTTAGAAGAGCAGTTTAAAGCTGTTTTCAAAGAGTCATGCTCATTACGTTTAACTTCCGAGGTGGGTAACATTTTTCATTTCAGACATTTATTCTAAAATACCAATGTTAAAAAGCCCGTTTCGTGATAATTTACTGTTATCTACGGTTATCAAGTTAAAAATCGAGACAAATGGAATCTAATTATTTATTTTCCGAAATCTTCAAATGTCAATGAATATTGATAAATGTCTGTTTTATGTCGATAGCGATTATGCTAAAGTACAGACTATTAAAAAACATCTCCGATGATTACTTCATTAAACTGATCGGAGTACGATGCCTTAAAATACTCTCTTTGTTTGAACCGATTTTAACACTCGCCTCTTAAATGCAGAAAAAATAAATTTTTAGTTATAATCGGTTCCGTTAAATTACAAAAAAATGGCGTGTTGTACTACTTTTATTTAATTTTTAAAATGTGTAATATGATTTAACACATTAAAAAAAAAAAAAATTAGAAATAAAATTCTTTTTATATTTAAATGACTAAAAAAAGTAACATCAGTAAACAAGAAACAGCAAAGAATCGTGGCGGTTTTCCGCGTGTTTACGTATTAATAATTTCTATTTCGATTTTGGTTTCGAAGCCATTTCTTTTATCAAAAATATTTCATCCTGTGTTGCATTTGATGCAAAATAAATCCAATGATTTCTACACTATCGTATTTGCTTAGTATAGTGCAGATTTTAAGTCCTAAAATGGATTTTTTTCTATGCTAAGTTGCATATTTTTTTTTATCGGCTTCTTTACATTGTGTAATTTCATCGGACGCTACCTCTTTCTTGAATGGATGTTCTTCCTCAACGCCCTAATCATTTTTTTGTTTCTTAGTCTGCTACTTTCTCGAGTTGTTCGTCCTTTTTCATCCTTTTCAACTATTTTAGAATTTGAACTTTACCTATTTGGTTTTTATATAGCTATTTTATTATTTTTCTTCATAAACCCCAAATAAGTAATGTAATTTCAACTTCACACTGTTGTTACCTTCATTCGATCTTCGACCTTATTTACAAATGTAGTTAAAGATTTTTTCATTATTTCTTGTATAACATTAGTCAGCTGATACGACATTCCTATAAGAATATGGCCGAAATATATGAGGTTTTAAGGGTTTCTTAACATCGTATGAAATGAAAATTAATTTAAAAAAATAACCCCATTATTTTTATTTGATATGATGTGCTTTTAAACAACAGTGGTAGTTAAGGAAATTTAAATAAAGACATTTATGGGAAGCTTAAATATTATATATCTTATTTAATGACATTATCCTTAAAACAGATTCTCTTATTTACAGTATATAAATTTTTATTACATTTTTCATATTTCAAACGGGAAATCTCCCCATGAAATGTACATCAGGTTTTTGTTTTTTTTTTTGTTTTTTTGTCGGATATTGTCGCTTGAAATTAAAGAAGACTATATTTCCCGCATTTTTCGAGCTGTTGCCGATGTCTTATATACGACAGCCAACCATTTAAAATCGCTACTCCCAGGCGCGATTTTATAATTTTCCGATAGCGCTTTTTGGATCGCTTACTGAATCAATAGATTCCTATGAGCATCATGTCCATTTTATCCATTCTTCCTATAAATCTATTATATTTCTTCATCATGACTGACTTCTTCACTTTCGGTTGATATTTTTTCCTTCTGATTCCACTGTTTGTAAGTTACTTCGGCTTGAATACTACCATTTATAAATATAAAGTTAATCTCACTTTCGAATCGTATTTACATACTAAAAAATGTTTCTGATTTCTACTCGACTATCATATGACCCTCTGCCAACACTCGCCTAGAAGTGTATACTTCTCCAAAATTAATTCACTACTATCATTATGCTAAAATTGTAAAAAGAAACTGTAAAAAACACGAAGTAAATATGCTACTATCAGGCCTACAATTTTTATTTACCATTATGGTTTATAAATAACGTTGTTAAATTTGTTTATAGTAAAAGTTGCTATAAATAAAACAACACATGTACTGATAGTAAACAGCTTAAATATTTATACAATATTTTTTTTCTTCTTTTGCTGTAAAAACCATAAAATACAAAAATAAAAAATACAATTAAAAATTCTCTAATAACGGATTGTATTATAAAAATCATTAAGTAAAGTGAAAAAGACGCTATGTTTACAGTTAGTAAGTGATCGTAGCACTACACATACTTACTGGTTATGAACTACAATTGCTAATTTCCGACCATATACAAAATTTTTCAAAAAAGCATCTAAATAACTACGCTTTAATGAAAGGGTCAATAATTTTCTTATTTTAGTAATTTTACGAAACTATACAAAAACAATTTTAGATTATCCCTTACATATCTAATTTATTAGTCGCAATTTAAAAAATATGAGCAATTGTTTTAAACCGTCAATAATATTGATTAAGAAACATCTTGCATTTTTTATTGGTATTTTATAACAATATTAGTTATTTTAAGTGTAAAGTAAATTAAAAAAAAAAAAAATGGAAAAAAATATCTAATGAGTAAGCTATTATATATTTTTTTAAATTTACAATTATAGCATACTGTTATTAAAAAACTAAGCCTCCTCTTATGTACGTTACATTAACTATTTTGTAGTATATGATGAAATTGCGTTTATTTGTAACATGTATTATACATATATTGAATTATGATCAAAGTAGATCCGTTACTGAAGTTTTGAAATTCCAGTGTCTTACTCAATAAATACTACTGTTGTTTCTCTTAATTTAAAGTAACATTTTGAAATATTTACAGAAAATAGGCAGTTTTTCGTTTAATCGAAAATGTTTATTAACTTCCTGTATTGAAATTAATCAATTTTCAAAATAATGTAATATAATTGGGAGTAGAAGAGGGGAAAGAAGTAATGAATTGTATAAGCTTCTGACCGTAGTGTTTTGGTAGGTTACGTTTTTTCCTAGTCTGATCAAAAATAATAAAAATAATTTTTGCTTTATAAAATATTGATTGGAAATTTTTACATTTTTTTTTTTTTTTATACATATATATATCTTTAATAATGCCGCACATATTATAAATGTAAATTTAAACGAAGAATTTTGTTAAATATTTATTTGTATCTTTTGCATAGATGAATAATAATAGACTGGAAAAATTGGTAAATTTTCTGAAGAATCAGTTAGATGCTACAGAAATATCTTTAAAAGAAACGTGCGAAGAAAATATAACTTTAAAGCGAACTGTGGAGGAATTAAATAACACAATTTCTGAAGTGACGATTCGCCAGAGTTCCGATAATTTAGTTCATACTGGTAATAATTATTGTACTACATTGCATGCTAATGATGCACCGTAATTTGCGCGCTTACATTAATGTCTTCTTTCGCTGCTAATTTAATTTTAAATATTTTAGTACAATTAAAAATCAGATGTTTAATATCTTCTCTAAAATTATTATTAAAGTTATCAAAGCGCACAGGACAAGATGAGTCGACTTCGAGGAAATTAAGACCTGGTCTAGAATGGCCTATGCACAGTGTACAACTAGTCGTAACAAACCAGTACGCAGATATTTGATGAAAATAGCAGGTAACGGAGGCTGTAAGCAGAATGTCAAATAACTTCTACAAATATACGTTAATCAGTTTGCGTTATTCTACCCCTTAATTAATTCGACGAGGTCAGCAGTGGAAACAAAACTCCATTAAAAGCAGCGTCTTTTGCTGCAATATCAACAGTATGGCAGTAAAGAACATCACGCTGTAATTCAATACAGTTGAAGCATTCCACTTTGTTTCAAGATGTTTAAAAATATGTCTCTTTAACGTTTTAAATGAAGAGAGGATCTTTATAACCAAAATTATTTTGACTACGAGAGTGTTACGACTATTCGAAAACAATCAGATGGCCGTCACTTAGTGAAAGATATTTAAAATATAACCGAACATACCTTATTTATAACTAAAAATTCCACGGTAAAGATAAACAGCTCAAGTGATAATTTGAATTTTGAGATCATTGAAACAAAATTTAAATAGAGCATCTTAAGCAGATTAAGAAAGAACATATTTTCATTATTAAATTCGTTATTTCTTGACTTTCTTCATTTACTTACTTACTTATTATCTCGCTGTTGATAAGTACATCTCTTCTTATTGACTTTTTTCATCGTTTTTTTTTTTCCCAGCTTTATAGAGAAAATTATCTACACTTATGTGAATAATTTATAATCTTTACTTTTTCACTCGGTATCATTCTGTTAGTTTGAACATTAGATGCTTGTGTTGGCTGATACCCAGTGAAAAGGCTCAATTCTAGTTCAGAAAATTCACTGCTAGCGGACAATCCGATTCATTTGTACTACATTTTTGGATCCTTTTTAAATTCTTTAATTACTTTTAACAGTTTTTATTTCCATTTTTTTTTTTTGTATGTGTGTTTTTTTAATGACAAACTAACACCAACGAGGATGCCATTTAAATATTTAAAAATGAAGCCGAATAATAAATTTGCTGATAAAAAATTGTTACTTTTTATCAATATTTTATTCGGTAATTTAACTACGGTTACCAGAACTACGACTGTAAAATCTGCTGGTTTTATTTTATTTGCTGGCGAAATAAATGCTCGTTTTATGGTAAATAATTTATTCAATTTTTTTTTTTATTATTATTTTTATTGATACAATCTTAATTTATAATTAAGTAAGTATCTACTTTAATAAATTCTGCTTTAAACTAAGCCAAACCTGTATGGAAGCAACAGTCCATTGACTACTGCTCCTAACATATTACATATTTACAATAGATAATAATTACAATTGTACATCTTATATCCTATAATGTGTGTGTGTGTATATATATATATATTACTAAATCAAATCTGATGGATAGCGTCGTTTAAGGCGCCTTATGTCTTTTTTGGTGTTAAGAAGTCGAATCATTTCTACGTTAATATGTCGATGAATCCGTTTTCCATGTTTAATGGCTATTTGCTTTGTTATATACAGGTCCCTATGTATATCATCATTACGAGAATAACGATATGCATCGACTATTGTTCGCAAAATGATGCTCTGCCTCGCCTGAATTTTTGCACGATTTGAATTACTAGTACAACCCCAGAGTTGTATTTCGTATGTCCATATCGGCATAGTGATCTGAAGGTACAGAATGCATTTATATCGAACATCCAGTGGCGATCTCCGACTTATCAACCACTGTAATTGTTTCACTGTGGGCTTAATTTGTTCGTACTTCATCTTAACGTGCACATTCCACGTAAGACGCCTTTCCAAGTGCATAACTAAATACTTGGCAGAATTTTCCTGCGGTACAGGCTTATTCCTCAAATATACTTGGTAATTTGTCTTTGTTTTGCGGTATGTGAACATAACATATGCTGATTCCTCTTCATTCAGCTTGACTTTCCAATTCGTCGCCCACTTCTGTACATTATCCAAAGCATTTTGTAAATTGTTTGTAACCTCGAGGTGGCTGCTGCTAACAGCTAAAATAGCAGTATCGTCGGCAAACATAGCTGTCGTTGTATTTTTGTCGGTCGGTAGGTCTTGGCTATATAGAAGATACAACATAGGTCCTATAAGACACTACCTTGTGGAACTCCAGCTGTAATATTATAAAAGTTCGACATAGAACTTTCATACGCTACTCTGAACTGACGATTAGCCAAGTACGATTCTAACAATCTACACAGGTTGCCGGGCAATATTTTGCTCAGCTTAAAGACAAGGCCTTCATGCCACACTTTGTCGAAGGCTTGCGCAATATCCAGAAAAACTGCCGGACAGTATTTCTTGTCTTCAAATGTTTTATTTATGACAGACGTAACTCTGTGAACCTGGTCAATTGTCGAATAATGTTGTCGAAATCCAAACTGATGAATCGGCAGATCTTCTCCAATCAGCGGTAACAATCTCTTCAACAGTCATTTTTCAAATAACTTCGATATCACCGGTAATAGTGATATAGGTCTATATGATGTTACTTCAGAATCTGGCTTATTCAGCTTCTTAAGCATTATAATTTGCACTGTCTTGAAGCAAGACGGGATGTGTTCAAGACGCGTACATGCATTAAAAAGGTAAGTCAGCATGACAATACCTTTTTTTGATAATTCTTTTAAAACTCTCGGGGATATTTCATCGATTCCAGGAGCTTTCTTTGAATTGATATTTTTAGCGATTTCTCTGGCTATCTCATACGGTGTAAATGTAGCTAATCGTATCGTTTGTTTTCGACATCGGAATCAATATCATGAGGCTGGAACACGTGCGTCAAGTAGTGTGCAAATAGCTCCACTTTCTCGCTGTCTTGTCTCGCCCGATTTCCAACTTCATCTCGAAGTGGAGGAACATGCTTGACAGGACATTTAATTCGACCGGTCGCTTTCCAGAGAGAATAATCTTTATCAGCAAATGGACTCAGCCCCTCTAAGTAATTTGCGAACGTTTTGTTTTTTATATTTTTTATCAGCATATTGAGTTGCCGACTGATTCGATTAAATGCGTTCTTATCTTATGGATCACGCGAGTTGTGCCTTTTTCATTTTTCTGTTCTCCTTTCTAAAATTTTACAACGTACTTCTAAAGGAAGCGTGATTTCCTGTGCAGTATTAACCGATGATTCCGAAGTAGAAACTTTTGCTGCTTCGCGGATTGCTTCTATGAAATATGCAAATTGTTCCTCCAGTTCACCGATTGTTTTTAGACGTATCTTTAGATTTATTCGTCGATCTAATAATTTATTCAATAAATGCAAAAAATTAAAATTTATACCGTTTTCACCACTGACTCTGTTATCGGTTTAACAGTCAAGAAACTATCAAGTAAAACTAGTCAGATTAAATTGTAAAAAGAAAAAAAAATATTATTAATGTTATATGAAACATACACCGGTACACGCGATAATAAAAACTAAAATAATTATGATGTGTATAAGCGTAAAATAGAATTGTAAAAAAGCCATACAGTATTGGTTTTCTGCGCAGTGGTGACATCTATTGAATTTATATTTATGAATTAATTGTTAAATACAATAAATTTAGGATTCAAAAAAAGTAATGAATTTGTCAAAGTGCTTAGTTCACTATTTTTTTTTTTTAAATTATTAATGCCCGAAAAAGTAATTAATTGAACGATAAATGCAAAAATAATTAAAATTTATGAGAAATTTTATTTACCACTGAAAAGAGTCACGGTACACGTGAAGAAACGTTTAATCCGAAAATAATAAAGTAAAATGTTAGTGTATTTATTTAGTTCGCCTGTTTTATTCTTTCTCATTATCTCATTACTTGCTGAACCAATACATATAATTTTTTTATTTTTCATCTCATCAACTTACTGAATTACAATAGCATTCGGAAAAGCTATAGAGATTAAACAAATAAGATTATTATTTACAATTTTGTTATAAGTTTATGTATGTGTGTGCATATATATGTATATAGTTACAGAAGAAAGGGTTACTGAGCACCATGAAAAAAGTACAGCTGAAAATGAATTCATTACGGAGACCGTTCTGGCGGATGAATCTAAACGTGACCAGCGTAATGTAAACGAATTAATTGAAACGTACAAAACTCAAACAACCTGTGCCGTTAATCGATTAACCAAATATAAAAATGAAACGGATGCTAAGTAAATATAATTTTTTTTTTTATTTTTCAAAATTTAAAAACTGGTTTATACATATTTCATTTATGTACTGATGCGTGCAAGAAAGCCTTTTTTTAGGGCTACTTATTACAGATCTGAAAGCAAACTAATTTCTACTGCCAAATTTAATTAAAAAGTATTTTATAAAAGGAAATATGTTAATTTTTCTTTTATTAAACAAACGCGATAACTCTCTGTAATTATTTTCAAAACTCGAAAGTTTTAAACAACAAAAGTCACTAATACGAATATTTGAAAAATCGTATTTTTCTTTTACGCGTTTCTATAAAAAATTTATGAAATAGAATTTGCAGGCAACTGATTAACGAATTATACCCGGTAGTCATGAAATGTAATCATTACTAATTATGATTACCGAAGTGTAATCAATTACTCTGAATTTTGTAATTAATTACCGAAAGTAATCGATTACGTCCAATTCTGGCTGGGAATAGATTACATGTGTAATCTTGTCATCGTAACTGATTTATAAATTGCTCAACTCTGTTTTATTATAATTCCGGTAATTGAATTTTAATTACTACATTTGTATTGAAATAAAATTGATTAGTTTACGCGACGATTCTTATTTGTTAAAGAAAATATTCTTTTACTGCAAAAATTTAATTCTTCTGGCATTTTTGGAATTCGTCTGAATGATGTGCGTGTTAAATGGAATACCGTTTTTGAGTCAGTTGATTGATACCGATAGAATTGGGATTAATATGTTCGAAAATTTCTTACTAAATGAACTTATTTTCAGATTGACCGAATTAAGCGATCAAAATACTCGGCTGAAAGGAGAAAACGCTGAATTAACCGAAAAGTTAAGACATTCGTTAGAGTTAAAGGAGAAAACTGAGATAAATTTAAGAAATCAACTGAACGATACGGAAAAATTGTATTCGGCTTCAGTGAAGAAAATAAGCGACTTACAAAATCAGCTGGAGTCTCGTAAACAAGAGTTAGCGGAGGCTCGTGAAAGTCAACAAATAACCGAAAAGAAATACAATGAAGAAATCGTGTTGCACACTGCTGACATTCAGGTAAAAAAACAACTATTACCATCGCGATTCTTCGCTGTTACTTTAAACATTAACTTTTTGTGTCGTTATTTTTATTGTCATTTTCTACTGATATACCGTATTGCGTAGAAAGAAAGGCGCGGAAAAAAAATAATGGTACCGAATGTTACACGTAAATTTTCACAAAACACTACATATGTATTTCTTCGCTAGGCAGGGAGGCATTTTTAATGTAAATTGTAAAAACTTTTTTCATTTAAAAATTACTTAAATCCTTTTAAAGTAATTTAAAATCATTTTTATGTTATCTATTGGAAAAACAAAAAAGTGCTTTTAAAAATAATTTCTATTGTAAATCAAAAATTTTATTGCATCCTGCATATTTGGAATAGAATGATTTAAATCAGTTTAAAACGACGATTCTGATATTCTTTGTGACAGCTCTGCAGTTGAATAATTTAACCAGCAAGTTAAATTTATTATTGCAATCCTTTAAAAAATCAAATTTTTATATTGTATGCATATTATTATTGCACGTTATGTTCATAATAGTGATGTTTATTTTTTAGGGAATATTTTTTTTTTCCAATAATAATTTTAATTTCGTTTTATAAGTTTGCGGTGTTGCAACATGTGCTGTTTACAAGCTTTACCACTTTTCTTCGATATTTCATTATATGCGGTCTCTTTTTTTTCTTTTTTCTGTCTACTTTTTGCCTACTTTCTTCCCTTGTTTCTTTCCTTAAAATCCGTAATACTTCAAAAAATTTGCTTTTCCTTACGTGTCTGTTCGTACTACATTAATTTTTTTTTTATTTGTCCGCCAGTTTCGGTTTGTTTTCAATTTATCGAAATATATATATATCAAAAAAAAAAAAAAAAAAATCAAAAGAGGCTATTCCTTGTTTAATGTACCTATAAAATACTAATCTTTTTCTCATTCTGTTAGACAGTTTTTGTATTATCTTATTAATGTTTTAATAACCAAAATTCTAACATATAAAATTTCTTCTTCTGTACATTCCACGTCAGTTAATACATCACCTCACCATTCTTATTCTTATTTCAAGTTCTCCTTTTAAATATTTTATAACCTGAATACTTGAATTATTTTTATCTAATTGTATTTTTTACTAACGCTTTTAGGTGGTTTTTTTTTTTTTGGTGTTTGTCGAAAATTCTAGTTTTTCCAAATGAAATCTACGCGGCCTTTTTTTTCCCGCTAGTTCTTTACAAAAGTCCATCTTTTACCTCTTTTGCAGCTGAGGATATATTTGCTGATAAAACTCCTGAGTCTTCCGTGAAAGCTAAACAATTGATACTCCAGTCTTACTTATTTATTTATTTCTTCCGTTTGTAGTCGTCCATTTTCTAATGAATTTCTCTAAAACACAATTAAAATTAGAGAAAGTTCACCACCTTATCTTATACTCTTGTTCTAATCTTAAAGGATTATGAGAATATAAGTTTAATTTTAACATTTAATTCCTGATAATGTTTGTTGAATCCATTTTACAAATTTTTCCTTCATACCGACCTCTGCTAATGTTCCTAATAAAAATTTTCTTTGTTCATTGACTTCCATGTTTTTTTTTTTAAGTTTACAAATATCACCGCATGAGGTTTATTTCTTATTATTCCGGCTCATATTAATAGTTTTGAAAAAAATTGTTAGATTTGTGTAATTGTAGAAAATTGAGTTCTGTTGAGCATGCGGTCTGCAGTTGCAGGTTATACAACTATAAAAGAAGCAAATTATATATATGAGCAGTTGTGTAAGATATATGCTTTATTACTTGTGAGTATTGTGCAGATAGTTTGAGACCTAGTAGGCAGCTGGTTTACGTAGATACATAAAAATGAATAAAACAAGGCTCTTAGAGGTAGCAAATCTTAATTTCTGGAAGGTATATTACCGATTACATCTTATTTAATAAGTTCCAACTGATTTATTATATAACAAAAACAAATGGTCTTTGGATTGGGAGTTTTTTTTTTTTTTTTTTTTTTTTTCAAAACCGAGCCAGTCTATTGAAAGTTATTTCTCATCTGTAAATCGTACTTTGCATGGATAACGGGTTAATTATTAAGAATGAGATCGTTGGTCCTCTTTTTTTTGTTGGGAATATGAATAATAATAGATATTTAGAACTGCTACTTCCACCTTTGTTGGAAAACATTTCTCTTGATGTACGTCAACGGTTTTGGTTTCAACGGGACGATTGCCCAGCTCATGAACACCATGACTTGTCCGAACTCAGCTAAATGTAGTGTTTCCTAGGAGATGGAGTGATAAATATGGCCCAGTTCATTATCCACCTCGCTCGCCAAACTTAACTGTTTTCGACTATTATTTGTGGGAAACCGTAAAAAGTGTGGTATATACAGAGAGTCCTACAACAAGAGAAAATATGATATATAGAATTATGCAATCTATTCTGAATTTATCAGCTGAAGAAATTCTTCGAGCCGTTGATTCGTTTCCAACAAGAGTTCGAGCGGAGATTGTAATTATATGTAATACTACTACGTAGTTTACAGCTGATTTTGTACAGTATGTAAACTTTTAGTTTGATTTTTTTAAACGTTCGGTATTTTAAAATAATATAACACACAATTTTCATTTTGAAAAATTCTTTATAAAGTAAAAAGTTGCGTTGTGACGTTACATCACACGAAACAGTTGAACACAGTTACTTGCAGTAGCGAAGCGTTAACAGGAGTCTGGCATCACCGGTTATTTTTAAACATTTTATTTTTTGTTTTATAATTATCCTAAATCGATTACAAAAAATATATTTAAATAATTTTCCATGTTAGATACATAAAATCTGCTTATACCTTGTAAAATAAAATATAAATTTATAATTAAAACCTAAATTTCTAAAAATCATTGCGGGCGAAAATTAAAAACCGTGCAACGAGTAGATTTTTCGTAAACTGTTTTTAAATGTCTAGTCAGGGCATAGATTCACCTAACAATAAATCATGTTTTAAGTGTTGTTTTATTCATTGTTAGTGTAACATCACTCGTATACCGGGTGAAGGAAATCACCAGAAGCCCAAAGTATCTTCGGCTTCAAATTGTATCTTGTGTGTAATAAAATGCCCGCACTCATTGTGTATGCAAGACTAAGGAGATCATTTATTACGCAAACGTTTACGTTGTTCCGTAGAAGCTTAATTTAGCGAAACTAGTCTCAGCATAGGGTTGTTTATCAGTCTCGTCACTTTGCGCAATAACCGACGGGATGTGCAATGATCCTCAATCGCCATATTACTTGTAGAAATTGTTCAGAACTATTTTTAACCACTTTATTTTGCGTTATATAATAATTTTGAAACTTGAGCATTTCGTTAATATTATGCTTTTATTTTTCCAACCGCAATTTATTATTAAAAAAAAAAATAGTTCCTCGATCTGTTAATTAATATCGGCAATAATATTTTTATATTTTTTTGTGTACCACTACTTTCAATTTAAAATTTATCATTAGACATTATCGTTCAGTTACGTAACTTTACTTAATTTTAAAATTTCGGACAAAAAAAACAAAATTATTTTTATTTACATTCCTTATTGTAGATTTACATAATATTCGAAATCTGTTTAATAATTTTTTTTTTTAAATGTCTTAATTAATAATACATATTTAAATTAAACAAATACATTATAATTTAAAATTCTCTTAAATTAAACAAAAAAAAAAAAAAAAAAAAGAATAAAAGAATTTTCATTGTAAACATTGAATCCTGGTTAATTAATTGATTCTTATAAAATTGTTACTATTAGGCCAGATTTTTAGCTAACGGAAAAGGGAAGTAAGAAAATACCAAAATTACTTTTTTGTTTATCTTGTTTGTTAAATAATAAATTAACAGAATTATGATCTAGCAGTAAATGATAAGATACATCGTTCGGATGCTTATGCATGTGTTTTCGAAATTATCCGTCATCAGCTGAATGACGTAACAAACTTCTGAAATCAATTTATTTTGTGCCCACCCCTCTCCCTCCAGTTTGCCTTTTAATATAACAGTAAGGATTGTATAAGTTTAAAATCAGTTCCCGATATTTTTTTTTTCTTGAATAAATAAAACTTCTTTTTTGATTTTAATAAACGTGAAAGGTAAATTTTTATCCTAAATACCTATAAGATTTCTCCCTTTATGTTTAAGCTGCTTGGCACAATCATCTGATTTAACTGTCGGAACTGTTATTTTGTAAAAAATAATTACATTACAAGTATGTTTAATTATATATTTAAATTTTTCTTGTGTAATATAGAAATTGCACGAACTGTCGAATTGCATAATGGAGTTGAGAAGTCAATTATTGTTGTCACACAACGAGAAGGAAAAGGGTAAGGCAACGGAAAAGCCGAATGAAGAACAAGAGGAACAGACTTCGACAGATGTAGATTTCGAACAGTATGTCAATCCACTGAAGGAACTTTCAGCCGAACATAATTTGTTGCTTAAGGAAATACGGGAAACTTTGAAATTACGTGTTAATGAATTAAACGTAAGTTTTTAATTTTTAATTGCGTAGGTAAAGTAGAGAATTGTACTAAAGTATTTGCAGAATTGATTTTAGTGACAAAATTATTTTTTTAAATAATCTAATCTAGTCTGTTTTTTTATATTCCGATATATTTTGCTATCATGAAATTTATACGATTTCCCTATTTATATAGATTGATCAAAAACTACTGAGACTGTTACAATTGTGCAACAATCACATACTCTAATGATGCGAATCAAACACCATCTTGAAGTGCAATTATTTTTCTATAACATACCAAAAAAAAAAAAAAAAAACTAAATCCCTAAGTGCTGTAAAACGTAAACTATTTTAAAATGCTTAAAGCGGACGTTTATTTTGATCTTATGATCTTTTTGCGAGTATCCACGAGTTTCTGTAATCTTCGGACGTTTTCATTGAATGTAACTTTTCGAGTGTTGCAAAACGGTGTACTAGTAGTCCTCACATATGTTTTTGTTTGGAATCATTCATTTTCGCATGCTTCTACACTAACAGTTTGAACACAAACTAAAACTACTGTCCAATTTTAAAGTAGCATTTAAATCTCTTTGCTGGTGTCTTTAGTTGCCACGCAGTTGCAACAGTTATAGTGGTTTTAGGCTAATTAATGTACACTTTGAAAAAAAAAATATATATATATTAGGAGTATAAATAAGTTCGTGCGGTTTTTTTTCGAAAATTGAAGCTAACTTGTGAAAAATTGGTTATGTATTCAATGTTCAAAGTATTGTCCATCGCTAGCCACTACTTTTTCCCATTTTTTTGGCAATTGACGGATCCCATCGCGAAAAAAAGCCTACTCTTTGGCCGCTATCCATACATCGATCCATTTTTTGACTTCATCGTAATTGGAGATGTGCTGGTCAGCCAGGCTATGTTGCATCGATCGGAAGAGATAGTAATCGGAAGGAGCAATGTCTGGGCTATACAGCGGGTGGGGTAAGACTTCCCATTTGAGCGTTTCCAAATAGGTTTTCACAACTTTTGCAACATGGAGCCGAGCGGTCGTCTTTTTGGCAATGCTCGGCTCAAACGCATCAATTGCCATCGGTAGACCTCTCCCGTGATTATTTCGTTCGGTTTCAGCAGCTCATAGTGCGCCACACCCAGCTGGTCCCACCAAATACACAACATGATCTTCTCGCCATGAATATTCGGCTTGGCCGTCGATGATTAGGCATGGCCGGGGTATCTATACATTGCCCGACGTTTCGGATTATCGTAATGGACCCACTTTTCATCGCCAGTCACAATACGATACAAAAAAACCCTTTCTTTTTGACGCTGAAGCAGCTGTTCACAAGTGAAAAAATGGCGTTCGAAGTCCCTCGGCTTAAGTTCATATGGAACCCAATTTCTTACCTTGCGGATCATTCCCATTGCTTTTAAACGATGGAAAATGGCTGGTTGAGTGACTCCAAGTGTTTTTGCGAGTTCCTCTTGCGTTTCTGATGAATCTTCATCGAGTAATGCCTCCAATTCTTCATCTTCAAACTTTGGTGGCGCTCCGGATCGTTCTTCGTGTTCCAATTCAAAATTGCCACTTTTAAACCGTGCAAACCACTTCTGACACGTTCGTTCAGAGAGGGCATGGTCACCATAAACTTGCACTAAAATACGATGACTTTCGGCAGCCTTTTTCTTCATATTGAAGTAATGAAGTAAAACCCCCCGCAAAAACACATTATTCGGTACAAAAGTTTTCATTTTCAGAGCACACAGAAACTATGTTGTTTGCACTTGAGCGAAATGACAGATACTGAAACAGAAAGCATAATGATGACAATTCAAAATGGGGGTGTTCACAGATGAAACAATGAAATAACAAACTAGTAGCGACATCTGTTGTCAAAACCGCACGAACTTATTTATACTCCTAATATATACAAACAAACTGACGCTGCAACATATTTTAATGACAAAAAATATATCGTTAAGGCGTAATTTGCTTTATCAGAAATAAGTTTCGTATATTACATTCGGTTGATTTTTTGCAGGAATCAGCTGAAATCAGTTTTGATAGTTCTCAGATTAATAGTAGTTTTAGTGAAAACTCGGATTTGTTCAACCTTGTTATACGATTGAAGAAAGAATTGAATACTGCACTGATTAAGTTGGAAAATTCTAATGAAGAAAATTTAAGGTAATATTCTTACTGCTATATAATTGCGCTTTAAAGCACGGATGGCTCCTAGCTCTGTACCAACACAATATTTTAAATATGTTTTTATTGCAACTTAAGGTTCCATAATTTTAGAATTTACTTCCTGCGGTGTGCCAAGCTCTTTTAAACGTTATTGTGAAAGTTTAAAAATGATGATTTTCATTCATATAATAATATAGTAGCATAATTATATAAAATGGTATTTTAAAGCATTATTCGAAGTTCAAAATTAATTAAATGACAATGTGGCAAGTTAACAAAAATATTGAAATAAAATGAAGTGAAATCAAAAATTATAAAAACACGAGATTTATGAGATTCCGTTCGGCAAGTTTAATTTTGCTCGTTCAAGGAGGATAAAATTATCAACTCATTTCAAATATAAATTCCAAATTTCGTAAATACACCAAAAAATTAATAATCAATTGGAAATTGCTCGCTTCGGACAAAGCTATTCCAACTCCGCGTAGCATTCTGAACGCGCAAAGCAACAGAACGTCCTTAAGCACCGCGCGCATGCGAGCAGCTAACGCCTTTCGGAGTTGTGGTATATTAAATCACATCGTCGGAGAAGTATCTGACAGTGTCCGAACTCGAATATATTTCCGAGGATATAACTGTATTGGGAGTTGCCCAGGGGACCGCTCTTTCGGGCGCAGCCTCTTTCGGGCGCAGGCGAACTCAGACCTTTTTACAAACCACCTACGGTGATTTTCAGGTATCATCCGTTAAATGTTATCATCTGTGTTAGTGAGAAACACGAGTTACCAAATACTGCAATCAGAAATTCCGTCCAAAAAATACCGTTCTTCGTTAACGATTTAGTTTTTCCGCGCGTACAGCATATTATATATGCATATATAATCACAAAACACATATTTTACATGATTTTATTTGGTTATTCGCTCTTTTTAAATATCTTCTATTTTTTTTTTTTTTTTGAAATAACGACTTCAGCGTGAAATACTGATAAACAGACTATCGCGATGTAAATTTAAGAATTCTGTTAGCAATAGTGATACGAAACGGACGAAAATTATTAATATCAATAATCGGTCAAATGCATTGTCGGTTTTCTTCATTTTTTTTGTTTTTGCTATCGTATAGTCAACAGTATTTAAAAAATTACAAACTATCAACTCTACGCCATTTAAAGTGTAACATAACTGGATTGAATTTTGCTTCTGATACATATTCCTTATATTATCTTTCTCTTTTATTCGTATCTAGCAAATTTATTTGAGGATACGTTTATTAAAGTTTTATTCCTTGACGAATCAACCCTGGTTTCAGAAAAATATCGGAAAAGACAAACAAAGGCGCAAAAATTTTTAAACATGAACACATTTATGTTAATACTGGGAGAGAAATATATACGATATTTCAAATTATAAATTAAATATCTTTGTTTTGAATTTAATATTATGTAAATGTAAATTATGGTAATCTTTAAATTAACTCACAGAATGTTCAGTACATGAAACATCCTACCCGGCTAACCTCTTTTTTTTTCTTTAGAAAAATTTTAAATCTTTAAAACACTGGACTAATATTATTTTCGTAAAAATTTTAATAAAGCCAATAAGGAAGAAGCTTTCAAACCTTGAATTTGTTTAAATATTCCCGATAAATGCACTGCGGGAAATTCTATTTTAAAAATAATGGATAATTTTCTTCTGTATATAAATAGGCAAAGACAAAACAGTTCAGTACCTTCTTCTCCACTTTTTATTAACCGATTTTCTTGCTTTTTTTTCTGTTTTGTAACTATTGATGATATTTAGAGCTATCAGTACACAAAATTTTGGAAACAGTTATCCTTTTTGTGTCGTATTTAAATAAAAAAGTAATACAAAAAATGAAGAAGGAAATCGCTGCAACCAGTAAATCTGTTCTTATTGAAATGTTTTCATTTTTCTTAATAATCATCATTATTGGCTTTTTTAAAGTGTACTAAATCTTAAGGTGTCATTTAATTTTTGTATTGAAAGTACATATAAAAGTATATGTTCTCAGATATATAATGAATGAATGTATAAGAGTGGGAAAAAATTTTGGAAGTATACAAATTCATATATATTTTTCTAAAATTTTTAATGATAATTATGGTCGAATTTGGACCATTGGGGGAACGCTAGTATTTATAAACATGTGACTGAAGTGGCAAACTGTAAATATATGAGATACTTCTACATTGCAAAATGATTTAATTAGCCCAGAATAACACTCCTACTGAATAGCATAGACTCATCAAATTAAATGACGAATTAAAATCACAGTTTTTATAATCTTTTCGTATTTACCTGAAATTGCGTACAAGCAAGAATATATAAATTGACATATTCCCCGTTTTTAGAATTAACTTAAAAATATTAATGTGGTGAACATTAACGTCCCAAGTCCAAGTAAAAGCAGTTAGTGAAAATTTTTATACATATAATAATTGAAAGTTTTTAGAATATTTATTAATTAATAAACTGGCGTACCTTGGCTTATAGTTTTCACAAAATTAAAAATGCAGTATCGTGATTTTTTTGTTTATTTTCCAGCTACTACGTCTTAATTAGTAACCTACATGTTTATGCCGGGTGTAGGAGTAATCACATTTTTTTATAATCTTTTTATACCTACCTGGAGAGTCATTTCGTTTCGGCCGCAACACGATTCGCCTCGTTACATTTCGACCTCGTCTTTTTTCCAAGTAGACCTAGTTTAGCCTTAGTGAGTTTTTAATTTTTTTTTCTTCTATAATTATCATATTTAAGGCGTAATGAATCAAAAAAACACCCGTGAAATTAGTAATTAATTTGTTTAGAAAATAAACCAGCTGTTTTCAATGCTTCTTTTGCGTTCGTATATCGCAAAAAGAATTATTTTCGGTTATAAAAACTTAAAGTTCTGATTATGTATTCGTTTAGCGGGTTATTTCAATAAAAAATTTCAGAAAGAATTAGTAGATCATAGGAATAATTTCTCTCTGTGACAGATTTTCTGCTTTCAAAGGAAATCCATGTTCTTTATAATAAATTTTTACATTCGCAAAAAAATTAAATTAAATTAACTTTAATGATTATGAAAAACTACTAAAAAAAATCATTTATTACTTTTAAGAAATTATTTTTCTATTTTTATGTTTATTTTTAACGGAACCCATTCGTTTGAGCCAAATCGACTGGCCCTGTTTTTAATTTAGTATTATGTAAATTGAAATTACGATAATTCATACTTATCATATTATATCATTGGCGGTTGACACATTATGTTCAACTACTTTGCCGTATTTGCGATAAAATTATATTATATTTTTTATTTATTTATTTATTTATTTTCTCTAAAATCTAATTACCTGCAAAATAAATATTTTAGAGGTAGATATTTAATTCTGCACGTTATGTAACACGGATTAATTACTTGGAATCATTTTTTCTTATTACTGTGAAATATAACCTATATAAACCAGAATTCATTTTTAAACCATGCAAAAACATCAATAAAGCAGCTCATTTAGTAATAAAATTAACATAATTAAGTAACAAAAATTTTCCGATTTTTAAACAACTATTTGACATTCTTAAAAGTATATATTTGTTTTATAACCGTTATATGTAATTATTTTAGAGAACAAGTAAATATTGATCGCCAGTGAGTATTCCAAAAAAATACAACAGCACTAATAACATATATGCGGAAAATAATTTTATGGATATATTGTAAACTGCTCATGTTTCTCAAACGGGCGTCGATTTTTTTTTGTCGGTTCGGTTCTCACCATGAGGGATTTCCTGCGAGTGACTGAAAAGAGGTAATGAATAGGACCTCGAATATTTTACAATATGTGAATCTGTAGGACTAAAAGAAAAAGAAAAAGTGATAAAATCGTCATGGAAAAAATCGTATATATTTCTTGGAATTGACCATAAGTTTATTGTAAAGCAGTTGTTATTATTTCGACGGAAGAAGAATTACTAGAATATTTTTCGAATAGGCTATTCTTAATAATGACTGTAGTATGGAGAATTAACGAATGAAACTGTTTTCTGTAAATAAGTGTAGTGCTTTAGTTTGTTTATTTTACCAAATCCTAAATAGCTTCATAAGAGGTGAAATTTATTTACCTGCTTGTTCATAACTCGTACGATTGGCTATTCAGTTTTTAATTTCTAAGAAAATGGTTAATTTTCCTAACAGAAGAATATAACAAAATGTACAATGAATGCGTGTAAAACTTGCCATTATTGTTATTTTTACTTTTCTGTTCCGAAAAAAAAAGAATGCCGCAAAGGATGTTGACACATGATGGTTTCTGTCTTCGTCTTTGAACGTGATATATTATCAACAAAATAAAGAAAACATAGTCTTATTTATAAAAGTAACCGAGTAAAAAAAAGAAATATGTCGATTGCGACAAACGTTTGTTGAAAGTCGCAACATATTATAATCAGCTTCAGTTTGAAGATTATCTTCGTGGAGTAGCACATAATGTAATTAGTTAACTTTAGTGTTTGCATGTATTATAGGTATTATTATTATTACTTATATGTAATATTTCAAAATCGTTTATTTCTGAATTTTTAATTAATGTTATTATTATTATATTATAATTGCAAACTCTTATTTTGTTGGGAAAACGTGAAAGAGGAAAAACATAATTTCTAATTCGACTAGCTGTATGAACACTGGTTGTACCTTGTATATATATATATATATATATGGTTTGAGAAATTATCATTCCTGCGGAAAGGGGAGATAATTTTTTTGCGACAGTTTTATTGCAATACATACTATAGGTTTCAAATTGTTGGTAACTTAAATATTTTTATGCGTGTTACAGAAAATACCTATTTATTAAATAAAACTGTATCCATTTCATATAAGAAAGATTGATTCCTTATCGAAGAATAATGAGGATATTGTTCCAATTTTTGTGGTTTTTGAAAATTTCAGTTATTACTAAACGACCAAAAATTGTAATTTGTGTAGTATGCTGTAAGCTAATTTAACAGGCTCAGCTTGATGAAAAAAAGAAACAAAAAAAAACGACGGACTAGAATATTATTTTTCTTATAAATATGTTCAAAATTTATCCTCTTCTCTCTTCCATGCCTACTTCATGCGACATTTTATGTTTTCGTTTACTATAAAACATGCAAGGAGCAAGTTCATTTTTTCATAAATATTAAACATTTTTTTCTTTCTGTGCATTTTACTTTTAGGCCAAATGAGGTTAAATCTGAAAAAGCAACCTAAAGGAATTGAACAAAAATAAAAACAAACATACTAAGGCTAACTGACAAATCATTCTGAATAAATTAATGAAATAACTATGTAAAAACAAATAGGCGATTGTGCTCATTTTAACAATTACTCATTTATTGTTTGATCACATTTTGCCTCAACGGGACTTTTCTGTTCGGCAAATACCAAAAGAAAACAAGCAAGCGTTCGGATAATTTAGTATTTGCAACAACATATCATAAGTATCGAAATGCAAACCGAGTAAAGGATCTTGATTGACGTGCCCAAATAAATAAATAAGACTGAGGTCGAAAAGGTAATTCTCATTTAGGTTTTGCAGTCATTACCAATAAGCAGATATAGAGAACTAAATATAGCTTCTTTCATATTATTCACTACCGTCACAAAAGAATTTTTTTTTTTTCGAAATAAAACCAAAAAACCTTTAGTAAAGAAAGCCGATATGATGAGAAACAGAAGACAAAAAAGTTACTATTAAAAATATTTAATGTAAATTGATAGGACGATGATCCGAATAACGAATACCTGCAGATAATTCCTCTTAAAGCTTTGTGTTACTCAAATCCAACCCACCTGAACTGACAATATTTAGAAAGTATTATTGCAATTTAGTGTGATAAGTTAGTAAAAAAAACGAAATTCTAGAAAAAAAAATTCGGTTAAAACGAGTTTTGTAACTAATTACAAAGTGGTTGTAGCCATTGACGGTTCTTTTTCTTTTTTTATTAAACACTATTTCACATTAGAAAATTACTTAATCGCTTCTGTTTCTCAATTTACTTCTTTACTTTTTCTTTTTCCCTACAAAACACGCACCAAGTATTGTCGAGTCGATTTTTCTAATTATTATAATTTTTTTATGAGCCGCTCGCTTCATTATTAAACAAAACAAGAAAAGCTTCTTCCTTATTGGATTTATTAAAATTTTGATGAAAATAATATTAGTCCAGTGTTTTGAAGATTGAAAATTTTTCTAAACGAACTAAAAAAAAAAAAGAGGTTAGTCAGGCAGGATGTTTCATGTACTGAACATTCTGTGAGTTAATTTAAAGATTACCATAATTTACATTTACATAATATTAAATTCAAAACAAAGATATTTAATTTATAATTTGAAATATCGTATATATTTCTCTCCCAGTATTAACATAAATGTGTTCATGTTTAAAAATTTTTGCGCCTTTGTTTGTCTTTTCCGATATTTTTCTGAAACCAGGGTTGATTCGTCAAGGAATAAAACTTTAATAAACGTATCCTCAAATAAATTTGCTAGATACGAATAAAAGAGAAAGATAATATAAGGAATATGTATCAGAAGCAAAATTCAATCCAGTTATGTTACACTTTAAATGGCGTAGAGTTGATAGTTTGTAATTTTTTAAATACTGTTGACTATACGATAGCAAAAACAAAAAAAATGAAGAAAACCGACAATGCATTTGACCGATTATTGATATTAATAATTTTCGTCCGTTTCGTATCACTATTGCTAACAGAATTCTTAAATTTACATCGCGATAGTCTGTTTATCAGTAATTCACTTTCACAAACAAATATATAAATACGCAAAACATCTAATATCGGCATATAAATAGGCAAAGTCCTTCTTTGTTTATTAACCGATTTTCCTTTTCTGTTTTTGTTTAGTAGCTATTAAAAAGCAGTTTTTTTTTCTTATTTAAATATAAAATAAATACAAAAAAATAAAAAATAAACTGTATTTTTGATTTGTTTATGTTTTTTTTTTTTTTTGTTATACATAAATTTTTACTGCATGCGTAGTGCATAATTTTCGAACTGTCATTATGCGAGCGCCCGCTGATCGGCTGAGAGCCAAGACCGATGCCTTTTTTTGCCTATTCGTTCCTCGCCGTTTCCAGGTATCTGGAATTACCTGCTCGCATGTTTTGCCTACCATATGTTTTATTTCTTTGCACCGCCAGTATTGACGCCGCCGACCTGTACACGAAGACACTACCAGAGCTGATAATCGACGACGTTTGAAAATCAAAAAATAAGTCCAAAGGCAGAACAAATTATCTATTTGGTCATCGTTGAAAGATCGCGCCATCAACACTGAAAATATTAGCGTATTCTAGGAGAATTTTGTAATTTCCGTGCAACTTTTTCGAAATTTTTTTTCGTAGGAACCTAATTTGAACCATAGCCAATATTTTAGAAAAAAAAATCAGCAAAATCGGTCGAGCCGTTCTTGAGATACATGTTTTTCGCGAATTATGTAATTTCCGTGCAATTTTTATTATGTAGGTGAATACATCCTGTTTGTTAAAACTGTATAATTGTTCTATATTGTTTGTTATTAAAGTTTGTTTTATTATATAATTTTTATTATCCTTTTTTTTTTTTTTTTTGTAAACCTTCTCCTAAGAACTACGAATACGACAAAAAAAAAATATCCATTTTGGTGCAGTCGTTCGAAAGTTATGCGCGTACATACATTTCGGTTATTCATTTATATATATATATATATATATATATATATATATATATATATAGATTAAGAACTCAGGTTCTGGTTCGAAGTTTACCATTATGTTCTCGTAATTATTTTCGCCCTTATATAATTCTCTATAGTAGTTAGTTATTAATTTATTTATCTCTTTTCTATCATGTATTTTTTGACCTATAGAATTTACAAAGTATAAATTCCACGGGGGGTACCATGTATAATTTACTATGTGTTATTTTTTTGTTAATTGTCTTCGTGCCAGAAAGAAAACTATGATAAAAAATAAATAAATAATTAGTACAGGAAAAATTCTTTCTTGTTCGCTTTAGATTAAAATCAGAATTAGATGAAGCTGGAAAAAAATTGGATGAAACTGCTAAGGTAATAGATTTGAAGAAAACTGAAACAGAAATTTCAAATAAACTGATTTCGCAACAAGCAGCCGTTTTCAATAAGGTAAGGTCGCAAATTGCGCAAAGAATAGTTTACTTTTGAACAGTTTTTCAGCTTGATCATATCCTTTTAACATATTATTGTCAGAGGGGTTAAAATTAACGACATTATTACGCTAAAATTTTTCGTAAATTATAATTGAATCTTTTAAAATCTCGCAAAATTTGCATTTGTGTGTTGCATTACAGATTTCAACGTTAGATGCCGTCTCAGACTGTAACGAAATATTACGGACCCAAAATAATTCGATAAAAACTGAGTTGCTTGGTGTGCAAGAAAAGTTTGAAAAAGCAAAAAAAGTTTCCGATTCATTGGAAGCGGAAAATAGAAGGTTGCTTCACGAGTCAAACGCATACAGAAATGAATGCGATAACTTACGGAACGAATTACGTCAGTATCGAGATCGAACTTCAGAATTAATGGATAAATTAGCTAAAAATAATTTGGACGAATTATTAATTTCACTGACTACGGAAAGGATAAATCATGATAAAACTATGAACCTGTTGGTTGAAATGAGACGAAACAAGTGTGAATTGGAGGATAACGTAAGTATTATTACTTCTTTATCGTACTATAAATATTAATTAAACTTTTCTTAATGAATCTGTAAAAAAATTGTTTACCTGCGTCGAAAATTACTTGTTATAGAATAAAAACTCAAAAGTTCTTTAGAAGAAAAAAAATAACAGCAACAACGAGAAGTTTTCAAAGAATTTACTACATTTAGCATAAGGTTACAGGAAAAACTAATGATTTCACGGAAATACTTCGTCGGAAGCAGTTTAATAATTTTACATTAGAATTAATACTGCTTAAGCTTTTATGCGAAAAACATTTTTCATATGGTTTTTCGAATAAGTATTTCCTTTTCAACTCTTGAAATTCTATTAACCGTTAGATACTCTTTAATACCCATAGCAAAGATTGCGTCGATTTCTTAAATTATGATTAATGATGTTAAAACATTAATTCTTTAAACGAAAATATCTTGTTCTTAAGAAAACGCATTAAAAAATATTTTGATCTCGCGTTTTATTGCGATCTGTTAAATCATATCAGTTTGCACACTGCGCGGCATATTTTACACTTTAGATAATTAAAAAATTTTTTTGTAATATTTTAATTATAAAATTTTTGGCCTTACCCCGCACACCGCGCCAAAAAATAAGTCAGCGAAAACTAAATTACATACGCTGCACGTGGAATGCTTTACATTATGAAAATTTCTGCCGGATAGCTTCAAATGAACAACCGTATGAGCTATTCGCGCAAAGTCGTATTGAAATCCGCCTATGGAATAAAAGGGGCGGGAAATTCGCAGTAACTCGCACGGTAACATTGATGCGGATAAAAGAACGACGTGATTAAAAGGTAGACACTCTGAGCCGATGGAGAAAAAAGAAAATAGTACCTTTTAAAAGTTTTCTGCGTATGTATGTGAGCTGTGTTAACGAAGTGATTTTCGCGTAAGATTTTTGATGCCGGTGTGTTTTTGTGCGAATAGCCGAAGAGACGTATAATCTCCCTTTACGGCAGGAACAACGACCGATTGTTATGAAAACATAATGTTGATGTGTTGACACATCCTCCGTACAGTCCTGTCGTCGTACCCTGTGGTTTTTGGCTCTTTCCAATACTCAAATGAGCCTTACGTGACATACAGTTCGGGACGGTTCGGGAAGCAGTACGCGCTTACGCGGACTTCCTTAAACGCGTTGTTCAGGAAAATCTTAAAGGTGAAATGGGTAGAAAAGTGGGACAAATGTATAAAACATAAGAGACGGTATGTTGAGAAAGATAATTATTTAAACGACAGCTGAAATGTATATTAAAATTTTGTAACATAATTGCACTGTTTTTTTTTTTTTTTAACCTGAAATTCGGTACCACTTTGCGCAGACCGGGTGTCCATTTGAAGCTATCGGGCTGAAATTTTCAGAATTAATGTAAAATATTTCACGCTACAAGCGCGTGTAATTTAATTTTCGCTGACCTATTTTTTCGCGCGGTACCAGAGGTGTGGCCAAAATTTTTGAACCAACCTATATGCATATGAACGAATTAGTCCGCATGAAAAGAAAAAAGTTTTGAACGTATTTTTTGTCGCTGTAGTTTTAGATATTATAAAATTATTCTTTAAAACTATTATTTTTTATCAATGATTTTTTTTTCTTTACGTTAAAAATAAAAACTAATGATCGTATAATGTAAATACGAAATTAACAACAACGAGAAAATATAATAGAAAAGTATCATTAACAGAATGGATAGTAGAAATGAATAAATCATAAATCTGCGTAATGAGATAGTTTAGGCCAACAGAATTAATGATTTCATTGAATTAAATCTAAGAGAAAAGAAAATTATGCCTTTACGTCGGAGAACAGTTGTGGTATTGCGTAAATTTTTATGTTGAAAAGGACCGCTCCTTCATAATCTATAAAAGCTGCATTCAGAGCGAAAACGATCAATGTGAGAAGGATTGCAATTAAAAAGGAAAAGTATCAAGTGATTGTTTAAACAGGAAACAACAAATATAAGTATAGTTTGTCAAGCGAAAAAAGGGTCTCCTAGTTATATTTCTTCGATACAAAATCCCTGTGTTGTCATTTAAATATGGTTTTGTGTGAAAAATTTTAAGTTTTCAAAAGAAGAGCTCTTACTTTAAAATCTGGCTAAGAGAGCTATATATTCACTTTATTTTCATTAAATGCCAAAGCTATACTTAAATTTGAGTGAAAATTACATCGATTAACGCATAATCCGGTTAATGAGTTAGACTGTAAAGGGTCCGCGGAGTTGTAATAGTACAAAACTATTCGGAAAATTGTAATTTTTTCCGACTTGCTACACTTGTTTTATGCTACGCTAATAAAAGTTATAAGAAGGAGCTAAACTGCAAAATAGAAATTTTGAAAAATATATATTAATTTTTTATTTTTTCCTTCAACGTGTAAATGAACGGAGATTTTATTTAAATTGCAAGAAAATAAAGAATAACCGTCTAAGAGGACACTTATTAGCTGAAACCACACTTCCATCATATTTTTGATTTTTCAAATTTCATTACGTACCCGTTGTGACGGTATTTCAGTTTTGAATTTTAATAGCGTAAAATTGCCGTTAACCGTTTTAGTCGTTAAAAACACTTCGTTTCAGGTGTATTTGCATAGTTGACATACTAAGCTTCATTATTACCGCGATTATTCAGGGCGAACGAATGAATACATTTTAAAGAAAATCAGCTGTGACGTAGTTTTATTGTAGTATAAATTCGACTTCCACAAAGTCTGACAAGTAATGAGACTGATTGCAGAAAACACGTATCTTTAAAAATTAAGATACATCAATATGATTCTCTTCAAAATACTCACTTTTTGTAGCTACATCTCAAAATGCGTTTCCCAATTTTCGTAACATTTCTGGGAAACATCAATTTTCACTGCTCTGAATACCTTGTCAGGTACTGTTAGATGTTAGTTACCGACTCAAAATGCGTTCCTTTCTCGACTTATTTAACTCGAGAGAATAGGAAACAGTCGCATCGTGACATATACGAGGAATGCTTGGAACAGAATTAGAATACCCCCTTGTAGGTTAAAAATTGCGTCGAAGGCGCAATGGCATGGCACATTGCCGTGAAGGATCCATGTTTTTGCAATCTCTGTCATGTTATCACACGCGTAGAAAAAAAATCAGTTTCAATACTTACATGTCAGACCTTGTACAATTTTTTGATTTAGCGTAGAGTAGACCTTTTTGATTGACATAATTGAATTAATTTTTATGCACAGTTTAATTGTTGTTGTTTTTTTTTTTGGTTGTTTATCAATTTTAAAGTGTTCAAATATTTATTAAATTTATATTACAAAAAAAAAAGAGAGAGAAAAAAACAAAAAAAAAAAAACACGTTAAATCTATCTAAATTTTTAGAATTAGTTTAAAATTCCTCTTTCGATCGGACACTTTAGTATACTGATTCTGTGAGGGGGAAAATGCATTAACAATTTTAATAAATCTGCAACATGTAGCAAAACTAGGAGGGTATGTATAACGGTAGAAGAAATGTAGATTTCCATTACTTCTTGATCATCTATTTAAATGATATCCTATTTGACTATTATTTACTGCCCAGTTGCGATGCATTTTAGCAGCCTTTGAATTAGCGACAAGCGATATTTCTCATCTAATTATTTTTTCCGATAGATGGTTTTCTATATATATATATATATATATAGTTATATTTTTATATTGTTTTTATTGTTTCCCCAAAAGAAGACATTATATTTTTTTTTAATAATTTTCGAAATTGTGTATATTTCAGTATTAAAAGTCTGTACATTGCATTAATTATTTTATTTATTATTTTTACATACCAGTTAGAAACGCTAAAATCTGAACTTTCAAACTCGCAACGAATGTACATTGACTTAGAAAATAAATTTACGTTGATAAAATCAGATTATGCGAAAGCTGGCGAAGAAATAACTGAATTAAGAGATTCGCAATTGGTTCAAGCAGAATTAGTTAATCAGATGAATCAGGTTTGTCCGATCGTCTTTAATACATTCAAATGTGAATAAATTTTGCATAACAGTTGCGAAATATATTTAATTAGTACTTGTTTCTTCGTGTACAAATCTAATTATACGAATAAACCTATTTTAATCGCGCTAAATTTCATTTGTTTCCATGATAATCACTCCGTGCAGTATTAATCGTCTAAATAATGCGTTAAAACATTTAGACGATTTTTTTTGTAATTCACGCGATTATAAAATTTTTAATATTTAAAATCCGAACACGCTTGACAGTTCGTAATTTTTATAATCGCACGAAATTAAAAAATTTCTGCTTAATTTTTTCATGTTATTTATATACTTAACGCGGAGTAGGGAATTCGCATTTGCTCCTTAGTATGAATTAACTATTATTCGTGGTTACGATTTTATTAAGAATTTCGCAAAAATTTAAACTTGTCTTACAGCGAGGTAAATTTTTTAACGATACTAATAGTGATAAACATTACCAGAGAAAAACGATTTTTATAAATGTTCTTTTATCTTTAAAATTTTTATTATATTTAAATGTATATTACGAATTGTCAATCAGAATAGAACCTGTAGAATAACTATTTTTTTTTGTAGCAGTCAATAAGTTTCGTTTTGTGATATCATTTTTATGAACAGCCCGAAAAGAACGTGATTTAGCTTGCGCATTGAAGTTTTTATCTGAACAAAAATCTTTTACACGAAGGAACTAGCGGCAAATGATTTTTCTCGAAATTATTTCGATTAAAGAATATTTTCGAAGAAAAGGAAAAAAAAGAAGCCTTTGATTAATAACCCATAAGTGATAAGTTATCAGTTTAAAAAAAAAAAAAAAAGAAGGATAATCCTGAAAAAGTTTTTTAATAATGTGCTAAACACGAATTGAAAGAGTGAGAAATTTTTTTATAATCTATTTTCCGGACTTATAATTGAAAAATTACGCACATTTTTTACACTTCTTCAATATGAATTTTATAATATATATCTTCATTCTAGTTGAAAATAATCGCGAAAAAATACAAAAGTCGTTACACGGAATTGATGAAGACAATGCCGAATCGAGATCTGAATGAGCAATCGACGGCGGATATATCGGAAAGTGCCGCTTTGACGGATGTTAATGCCGCCGATGAGGGGAGATTAGTTACAAACGTGCAAGTTGATCCCGCGTTAAAAAATGACAGTATTCAACAGGTAAGTAAATGAATTTTTTAAAAAAGGGAACAAACACTGCCGATTAATAAAATCACCGTACAGCGAATTAATATTATAGCTTTCATTAAACTATAAATTTATTGGATGGGCGGAATTTCACTTCCTCTAAAAACTGGCATGTTAAAAGGTATCGCGGAATTTAAAATTAAATTATTGCGGTATTACAATTAAAAAAATGAATAAAATTTTGCATGATCAATAGTTTTATTTAAAAAGTAGTTCTAATTGTGCCGCAGAATTTAAGTTTGTATAAGATAGTGTCTTATTTTTGTGTAGATTTTAATTCATTGAAAATGATTTTTTCTACATCGAATGGCATTATAATGGAAAATGGGAGATGTTAAAAAAACCTTATGTACAAAATAACGTTTCATTAAAAGCGAAGAAACTGCTAACCTCAAAAAACACATGATCATAGAAACAAGAATACGCTTTATAAAAACCGTATGGAGCGTATTAAGAATGATGAACAGTAAATAAAGCAATGCAACTAATTCAGATGCTTCTGAGAAACGAGTCTGGAGAAAAATTCCGAAGATAACGAGAATAGAAAGGGGAAAAAATGTGGATGCGCTGAATATACAACAACAAACAAATAGTAGTATGTTTTGGAGCCGAAACTATCTACGCTTGATGGTTACTATATTCCCCACGAAACTTATTTGCAGCACGATCAGCGCAAAACGATTTAACAGACATGTAATACAAAAGAAAAAAGTGTGAATTATAATAAATGGGCAGTTTAATTAAAAAATTTCCTGGAGAAAACAACAAAGAGTTTACCAGAGCTACGATTTGGTCAGGCACATTAACTAAAAAAGAAGCATTGCAAGAAATAACGTACTCTGGGGATCGTATTAGATTCAGATTCAAATAAAAGTCAGCTCTCTGCGGGAACTTAGTGTTTATGAGAACTATACATCAGCTCGGGACGAAACTTTTGAAATAATTGTCGGTGCCCATTTATACAAGGAATATACACCTCTGTCTTCTCGATTACAATATTGTTCTTTCTTGTTTCTTTTGTGTGGCAATTCTAGGATTGGTTTGTTTCCACTTTGACTTTCTATCTCCGGTCAGTCGTTTGGAATTTTTCTTTTAGGATATCCGCAAATATGCCTCGGTGTCTTAAAATATAAGCTCATTCTTCTTTTACGTATATTTAATAAAAGTGTTTTGTTTTCTTGTATTCCTTCATAAATTCTTTAATTTGTAACTCTGTCCCCATTTTCAGCAATTTTTTCCAACACCACATTTTAAATGCTTTCAGTTTATTTTCGTCTTTTTGACAGCATGGTCCCCATATAAAACCACCGACCAAACATGTATTTTAAGAATACGTTTACAAAGTTTCAACGGTAAACTTTTTTGGCTTATTACCACTCGTTTCTGCATGAATGAAAGCAATTCTTGTAAAAATTCCTTTGTGGCATGATACATCTTCTGTTATCCATTAACCTAAAAGTATCTCAATATCTTGTACTTATTTAAAACAAAGCGCGTTCCGCAGTAGTGTTTTGAATTTATCTGGATTCTCGTCAGTATACGTTGTTTTGATTTTTTCGATCTCTATGGCGCATTTCTTTATGTTTATCTTCCGTAACATTGTTGATAAGATTCTTGCACTTCCCGCTATGGTCATCCGCAAATTTGATTGTTTTTAGATTTCGTCCTCCGATTGAGATGCCTTCTTTCATTAATTCTAACGTTTATAAAACCTTCTCTGCGCATATATTACACAGTAGGGGAACAGCGAGCGTCCCTAACGAACTCCTTCATTAATTCGTACTGGTGTTTTGAATTGCATTCCATTTTACTACTGCTGTCTGTTTTTATAAAGGTCTTTTATTAGTAATATTAATTTAGAAAGAGCTTGATTAATAACAAACACGCTGTTTTTAGGAAATATTATAATTAAATTTTGCATAAATTACGACATGTTTCGGCAACAAAGTGCCATAATCATGCAATGCAATGTTGGTTAACACTATTAGAAAGAGCTGTTTCCATTCTATCCGATTCATAGCCTCTGAAGCACATGTAAAGTGATCGGTTTAGGGCCACCATTTTCTCTCCTACTATTCGCATGCGCAAAATTTTTTAGTAGTTCTTTACAGAATCTACACTGATCGAAATTTTATGTAATTTTCCATAGGTCGTTTTATTATATAAGCGTAAAGCAGTACTTTTGAAGTATATGTAAACCGATTGATCTTTGGTAGTCTTCAGAAAATATGGTCGTTCTTTCCCTATGGTGTCGGAATTAACGCTGACTAGTAATTTCCCTTCATCGTATAGTGTTTTTATTAGTTTAAAAATTGAATTTCTTACTCGCATTTAACGGTTTATTTTTATCATTGATACAATGACGAGATGTAAATTTTAACAATGATTACCGCGAAGTAATTGTATTGAATTTATGTTAGAGCGAAAGTACTGCAAACGAAGTAGCAAAGTTAAAGAACGAAATTGAAACACTAAAAACTACTATGACGGAAAATGGTAATCGTTACAAAGATGTATTTACGAAAGCTCAGAGTAAAATAGTTAATCTGACAAACGCTTTGAATAAAGCTCAGACTGAACTGAAAAATTTCAAACGAGATACGAAACTGACCGAAACCGGATCTCCATCAAAAGGTAATATATATATATTTGTAAATTTCCTTCTTATTTTATTTTCTGTATGAACACTTTAATGTTGGCAACAGTTAATAAAAATAAGTGTCAGTTCTGCTTAGGCAAAAAAAAAAACCCTTAGAGAGGATTTTTCGTGAACAATTCTTCACTATGTTGGAGATCTCGCTTCTCTCATTTCATAATATTTTGTACTGCCGACTTATATAACAACGCTGAGAGTTTCAAAAACTTAAACATTTGCTTGTCCGAATATTTTTTTTTTTTTTGTTTCACAAATGTTCGCGGCAATTTATTTTATATGCTGCGAAATGAAAAATTGCATACAAAAATAAAATCAAAATACGATTTGATGAGGGAAAATTCGATTTCGATACTTATCTTAAGACACCGACGCATAATCGATCGTTTTAAAATAACTTACCTATCTGTGTTCGTTTAGAAGCTTTGCTACAACTAAAAGCTACCGAATTGATTTAAATTAAATTTTTTATGGTGTTCATTCAAGGAAATTTAACCATACTTTTAATTTAAATATTTCAATGGTTGTAGAATAAAAATCGAAAATGCCAATAAAATTTGGGTATGATAACTGAAAATGTTTAATTCGTTTAGTTTAAAATGTACCGGCTATAAATTATGAGCTGTTCCTGATTTCGTCTTGATTATTTTTTTTAAATGTTTCTCGGTAACATCGGTGAAGTTAATAACACAATTCCCTCAAAGTAGACGAAATAACTGTGAAAACTGAACCGAAAGCATGCGAAAGTACATTTAGAAAAAGATGATTTTTTTTTTATTTACCCGTATGATATGACGAATGAAACCCGGTTCTCTAATTAATTCACTAATGGAAAAGGTAATTCTGTAGTGAACACATTTTCGAGTACTAAGCGTAAATTAGATCGACTGAAATAACTATTTCATTTACAGATGAAATTTCGATTTTGCTTATATAAAAATACTCGTAATATTTGAAAAAAGCTGATAAGTAAAAATATAGCCTAATTAAAAAGTCAATCGAAACATCAGCTTCTTTTAGAATATTTTAAAATTCAGAGTACCATTAAGTAAAAACGAATCACTGTGTTGTGCTGCGTTATTAAAATAAACATTATCGAGTATCGAGATTTTATATAAACATATGACTCTGTTCAGTGTAATTAAAATTAAAGTAAACTATCATTTTTTTATTTTTATTTTTTTTTTTTTGGCTTTCTCCGTTTTAAATTATTAAATTATCTGTTAAATACGTGTAAGTCAAGCGACGCGAGTACAAAGAAAAATTTAAATGTGTATAAATAAATCAGTGACTACTTGAATGCACTTCGAGTTTCGAGTAATTAATCTACATCGTTTAAATGATAAACGTTTAAAGCCGAACAATTTTAAAATATTAGTAAATAGTTGGCATTAAATAAATATTAGAAGATAATAAAAACTAGAGTACATATAAAAAACCCGCCCTAATAAGTCGCATCAAATATGTGCATTGCCGCAAGCATTAATTTGATCGTTTTTCGTGTTTTTATTTAGGCTTCTGGTCAGTCCACGAGACCACTCTCGTTAGTCATATTAATGCATTATTATATCACCAATTCAATTTCGGGCCTAATTATGAACCTCCTGATTCTCGTTCATGTCAATCAGTGTCAGTCCAAGCTCTATTGCCTTTCATTCTTTTCTCGTTCTCATTGCCTTCTGTTCTCTTCATTTTCCTTCTAGATGTTTTTAAATTATATTTATTGTCTTTAAATTCTCATGTTCTTCTAGTTTTTATGCTCTCAGCTTTATTGTACATAGGCTTTCGTTTACTCCCTATCGTTTTTCTTCCTTTAAATAGTACCTTTTCTTTTTATTACTGATATTTCCGTCTGTGTTGCTTTGCTGTAAAGTATGCGCTAAGGATATAAATCTATGATTTCTTTTGAGAATATATTTTTCTTTTTACCCTTTCCATTTGACCCCCCCCCCCCCTTAACATGGCAAACAAGAGGTTACTTTTTTGCACTCC
This sequence comes from Icerya purchasi, assembly GCA_039619475.1. Classification (NCBI taxonomy): domain Eukaryota; kingdom Metazoa; phylum Arthropoda; class Insecta; order Hemiptera; family Monophlebidae; genus Icerya; species Icerya purchasi. The sequence continues at coordinate 31,458,035 of CM077116.1, read as the reverse complement.
GAAAAAGCAGTGAAAATATACAATCGACCTTTAGCGTGTATAATTTTCAATCTACGTAATATTTATTAACATCGCTATTGCAATACATTTTGTTTAAATGAGAAATTCTAACATTAAAAAATGCAGTGCGTACGTAATTTTTAATAAATATTAACCATTAATAAATTTTAAACATCGGAATAATTAAAAATTAATCGAAAATTTCTTTAATCTATTTTTGTTTTTCCAAGATGAATATTCTTTACGGAATTTTCTTCTTCTATCATTATTTTTTGCTGTAATTTTCAACAGACTTCCGAAACGAATGTTCCACGAGTTATCTGCGAAAAATGCCCAATTGAAATTAATCGAATGTTAATATATAATTAATCTACGTATAATGGAGTTTGAAACGCGTAAAAAATTCAGAAACAGAAATTTTAATTGTATAAAAATACATTTAAATACCGACAAGTTACAAAGCCACACACTCCATAATCATGGGGTTTCTGTTTCTATGTTTTTTATGTTACAATAATTTCGTAATATAGAAAATGGATTGTAATCATTTTAATTTTGGCGTAAATAATTATTCTGATACTTTCGTTTAAATGACTCTATAATAATAAATAAATGTGTATACTTGACAATTTTATTTCATTTAGAATATAGTACGGAAATTGTGGAATCGGATGTGGAAAAGTTAAAACTCGTTAAAGAAAATGAAAGCCTTAAACAGCAGCTCGATAAACTGCAACAGCAACTTGCTTCACAACAGGTGACATTATTCACTCTTTTATTCTTGTTTTGTTGTTTTCATTTTTCTCTATATTCAAGTGAATTATGTCCGCTAGATAATACAACTTACATTCAAGTTTTAACCGTATAGGTGAACTTTTCATTGACGCTTCATCAGTTTTCATTGAATTGTACATTTGTTCTATATGGATATTTGCGAAACATCTAAAAAAAGTATTTGTGTCGATAATTCATTGGTCGCGCAATTCACTTTTTTCGCTATTCTCAAGTGCCGCAAACTGGAATTGACGGAAAGTTAATTTAAAAAAACTTTATTCGGCAATAGGTGAAAAATAAAAATTAAATTTTACGGCAACTTAATTGTGTCAAAATATTTTTATTCGCATTTATAAAAAAAGATACCTTTCTTTTTCATATCTGCGTGATGTTTGCAAAAAAATTCATGATGAAATGGCGAGTTTATAAAATGGCTTCAATAAAACATCGAATAAAATAAATGATATTAAAAAAAAAAAAGGAATGAGAAAAAAATCAACATTTATTACTTTAGTATAAGCTCATATAATAAATATTATTTGTAAATATCCGGTAAGTATCCGGTAAATATTGCAACTAAAATGCTGTATAAAATTATCAAAAGGCCTTTATTTCGACGGTAAATTTTAAGATCATTTGTTCCAAAGAAAAAGAAACAAAAAAAACGAATGAAAAAAGTGTATAAAAATAAGTAGGAAGTTTTCGCGGTTTGAACGTTACGATAAAATTGTAGTTCAAATTTTCGGGAAAATTCGGAAGTTCGGTGCTGAAAATGCGTGATCGGATCAAGTGCGATGATAAACTGTGTTTTTTACCGAAAAGAGTAATTATAATTTTAGAAAAGTTTCTTTTCATCATTCTGTTCTTTTATTTAGAACTAGACTGCTGAAATTCGTTTTTTTGGCTTTTTTCGTTTATTTACTTTTTTTGTTTTTTATTTTTGGGCTCGTCCACTTTAAACATTAGTTTAGCGTAAGAGAAATTTGTCCGTATTTTCAGTATGTAGCAGTGAGATTCCAGGTTCTACCTGAACACTAACCGACTGCGCTACCGTAGTCGAGAAGAATAAAAAGAGTAATTTACAACCGCTAAATTATAAATCATCATTTCTAAAACTGACCCGCATTGCACTAGGCTTATAAAAGAACTATAAAAAAAAAAAAAAAAAAAAAAAAATGAACTGTTCGCAATTGAGTTTAAAGTTAAGTTTATTTTCATACGTGTCTTATTTTCAGAATGCAAAAGCGACAAGTACTGGACAAGAAAAAACTGTTGTTACCGAAATTCCTGCAGCTAATACCAGACTGTTGAGCACTTCACCAAATGCAAAATCGCAGTCTGTTGTACGTGCAGTAATTCATGTAATAATTTTTTGTTTTTTTACATTAATTTAATTATTTAACACTATTGTAAGTTTGAACACGTGTTTTTCTTTTATTCGTGCGGATTAGCGAATTCAACATATAAATGTGTATATTTGAGCGACTAGGAAGAAAGGGGGCTCTTTTTTTTTTTTTTTTTTTTATATATCATAGAATTAGCGGCAAAAATTGAAAAACCGGGCACGCTATTATTTACCTAAATTGTCCTTATTGTTAAAATATAACATCGAATGAATTCACTTAATTAATCAAACTTTTATTTATACAATTCGTATTTCAACGTGAACAACATTTTATATTCGTACTTATCTCAATTAAAGCTAAACATATAGGGCAGTGTGAAAGTATGAAAAGTCATATTCGAATTCTTTCTTCATCGCTTCTCTTGCTGCTCACAGTCTTCTTGCTTAACAGCTTCCTCAAATGTACTTGGATTACATATCACCACAAAATTTGTATACAACATGTAATGTGCATATTTACATGGAGTTCTCACAGCTAGTTCTACCATCTTCCTTCTTATCTTTAAATTGTTTTTAGTTTTTCAGTACGACTCTGCGTTTATTGTGGTACCTTTTGGCATGTATTAAATGAGGATAATACCCTTACAATCCTAAAACACAGTAGCCATAATCTTCCCCGCGGACTGCACAATTTTGAATTTTGTAGCCTGCCTGCGCGTTCGCCCCTCTTCAAACTGTTTTACACACTTCCAAATCGCTTCGTAGGAGAATGCTTGGCTTCTATATACTCTCTGAAGTTTCTGGTGTATGAATTTGATAGATTTACCGCACGCGCGAAGGTATCGGATCACTACACGCAACTCTACTTTAACGGACGACGAGGTGAGGGGATTTCAATGGTAACCGGCAAACAACGCAACATAAACTACTCCGATTAGGGTGAAATTTTTACTGGAGACTCGTTATAGTGTAGTTATGTACCGTGCGTAGTTTCGTCGAACCAGTGTTACCAGATAGAAAAATATGAAACCATACAACTTACGTATCTAACGCCCCTCGTAGAAGGGAACATATTGGAGAAAAAAAATATGGAATATAAGAAGCGCAATATGGAATAAAACGATTAAGTATTAGCAAACTGGAATACAAAGTAGAACGGTCAATAGAAAGAGACGAACACTTAATAAACATATGATCAGTATCGCAAACACGATCTTCGTTTGAGTGTAGAGAACAATACGGAAAAGAGACTAACGAAAGATAAAAACGGGAAGAAGGCAGCACAGAAGGTTAAAACACAGACGAATAATGGAGACAGTAACAGAACGACAAAGTGAAGGAAACAAAAAGAACTACGGATTACAGACAGGTTAAAAAAACAATTGTTAGGAAAATAGGAAGCGTACGTATCCAACCGAAATCTAAGGCGAAAATTTTTACACAGCGGAAAGAGATTAGAAGATGAGATTTTTCTTAAGAAAGGATGTGGACAGAAGCAAAAACCTAAGTGCTCAAGAATTAGTCGCTCCGTGTATGCCGAATGGCTAAAAACCCGCAGAAAATCAATTTGAATCGAATGGGGGGGGGAGAAAGGTTCGTACGGAGAATAATAAAATGACAGGAATGATCAGATAAAGGAGAACAGCTGGCCTAGCGATTATGGAGTCAGATAATTTTACACACTGTACGGAATCAGTATTTTAATAACGGGAATATATTTGTTACGAAAAGTTTTATTATTATTATTATTTTCTTTTTTGATAATTATCGTTCGATTACCAAAGTGAAATTTTGATTTGTGTCAGTGCGTAATTCTCTTTTGCGTTATTTATTGAAATTCCTGAAGCGCGAGATCCATATATCTCTGAACAGCTACAATTTTCTTTTTTATTCTCAAAATAATTCACGCGCCTTCTTCGCAACTGTAACAGCTTAAACATTTACTTTTTCTATTCGTATAAGTGCCGCATTTACTCTCATCTTATAGAAACAATTAATAAATAGGTTTTTCATAGTAATTTTCCCAAATTATAAAGGTGAATAATAAAACTTCACTGTTTGTTGCTTAAAGGAAGCACTTTCTAGAAGCAGCAATATCTTTAAAAAATCAGCCAAAAAATTAATCATGGTATTCGACATATTTCTTTCAATTTCATCCGAAATATTATGTAGTTTGCATTTATAGTCTCAGGTGTGCTATAAAAAAAAAAGCGCTGCTGCTGTAAGGGTTAATCATACAATTAATTAGAAATGAACACGGTTATTTTCAAGTAGATAAAAATCGCAAATGGATTAATTACAATTTTAAAAGAATATTAATAATACGGTTATAATAGTGTAAGAAATGTTGGATGGTGAAAAATATTGAACGGAATGTAACATTTACAAAATTTCTAGTGACGCAAATCAAAAATGCACTCTAATCGAGTTTGAATTTCTCAAAAGAATAAACGTTTCGCAATAAGTATGCCCGTTATTGACGACTATGGGATATCTCAACGGCAGCGCTTTATATTATCGAAGCTTACAAAGAAACACGTAAATATGTAGCCAGTAATTCGTTAAAAATTAATAGTACGGACAAAGAAGCACATTATTATTATTATTATTAAAAGGCAAAACGATTCGAAAGAGAATTATAAAATATATATATATATATATTACTACTGGCTGCTGTGACGTATTTATTCGACTTTTCCAAAATAGAAATTCACGATCATTTTTAGTTTGGATTTTTAACGAAAAGTAAATTGTTTTATCTGAGTTCAACTACTGCGATACCATGGAGATCTACTGCAGTCGGTAATGAAACACCTTGTGCTAGTGTACGACACTGAACAATCTCAAGCTGTTGTAATTTTACCTACTACTAGTTAAACTACTCAGAGGTATCGCATCTGTTATTTTTCTTTAGATTTATACAGTTTGAACAGAGTACGGGAAGTTGGAGAAAATACATGATTCCCGTTTTTGTTTAACGTCTTCTTCCTGCATTTTTCTCTCCGATCTGATAATCAACTTTTCATTCTCCAGTACGTCGTTAACACCAAGTGAGCAAAATGTTTCAAGTATTAGTGTACCGTTTTAAAGCTCATCGCAGTACCCTACTACGTCCGCTAGCAGTTCTTCAATCAGTGTTCACTCCTCCGGATTTCTTCAGATAGTAATATCGCCAACTAACCAAGCATCGGAAACTGCCGAATCGGTACATTGCTCTTTGTTATAATACCTCTAACTTCATAGGATAATGTACATCCACTTAGACATCACTTTCGAACCTTTATCCGAAACTAATCGCTGATTAAAGGTCGTTTATAAAACACCTTGAGAAATTAAAATGACCTACAGTGGTTCTTACATACTAAGATACTAACTCTGATTGGCGGTGATTTTTTCGATTTATTTTTGCTAGTAAATAGGCGCGACTTGCAAGCGTATACGTAGTTTATAAGTTATAAACGGAGCGCAGATGGTATTTATTACACCATAAGTCGTGCTTCTCGAAAGTGCAATTTTTATTTTACGTACTGACCGATGATACAATTTATACATCATTTTTCATCATGTTCATTTTCTTTCACATCTTCCTGATCTACATTATTCGAGTGTGCTGATTTTCTTACACCGAACGGTAATCTACGTAGATTGTAAACATCTTTTGCCCTTTGTTTTTGTAGCGGTAAATTTTGTAACGTAATTATAAGTAGATATGCTCGAGTTTGTGTTAATTCCTCCTTTTGTACCTCTTTTATCATTTGGAGTAGGAAATTGTTTTTAATACGTTTGTCGATAGCGTGCGCGAAAACTTATTAGCGATATTCCGAAAAATTTGATTATACTTTTAATAAACGGCTTTGCGATTCAAAAATGTGGTTCAGGTGACGGCAAATATTTCTCATTAAAGTAAATATTGTATATGCAAAATTTCAATTCGACTTGAAATTATGCTCGCAAATAAAGGCCTATCTTGTATTTTAAGGAGTAGCAGGTGAAACAGTTTTTCGCGCGTCTGTTGCAACTGAATATATACCAGAATATGTTTCGTTATTTCATTTTTTTCTTAGCAGTATATCTTTTTAAATGCTAATATATTCAGAAGCCGATGGCACACGCCACTGATAATGTTTAACCGCAGGTAAGGCCGATATGTACGCGGAAGTTCTCTTAGCCGATTAATTTAAAACATGATCCCTCATGTCTATTCGGTGCTCCATTTTAAAGTGATACGGAATACGGTTCCATTAACGCGTGTATAAAGAATAGATTATATGAAAAAGAACTGAATAATCGAGCATATATTCGTAAAAAGTTCCTAGATATCAAAAATAATGCACAGAATAAAAAAAAGTCAAACGTTCGTATAATATTTCTTAATTGTAGACTATATAGTTGATTCATCGTCAACTGACTGTACCATTATGCTTAACAGTGCACGTAAACTTTTACGCCTATTTTCAGCAATATCTGTCTAATTAAAGTTTGCGTAAGAAATTTTGAAAGTGAAGGTAGAATAAATTCCTCAGGATGATAGTTTGGTGACATTGAGAGAAAAATAATAGAGGAGACTTTAAGGAAAATTATATAATGGGAAAATGAACTAAAACGACAAGAAATAAAAGATCAAATAGGAATTTTCCTAGTGTAAAGCGCCAGTTTCTAAAAATGAAAATGTAGAAATCGACAAAAGTAGGTAATGGTAGTGGAAGACAGTTTAAGACGTTTAGCTCGGAAACGACAGCTTAAATAGAATCTGCAAATAGGCAAGGATGGTATATTAAGTAAAAATTTTGGATTATGTCCAATTTGTAGAGACCAAAAACTTGGCGGCACAATTATAAAGAAAAGAACAGTAATCAAATTTGGAACGAACAAAATAGACTTATACAAAAAAATAAAGATATAACATCACCCCATTTAGTTTAGCTTTCAGCAAGTTTAACCGTTTGATTGACAAAGAGGAAAGATATTTATGTTCTTCAAGGACAAACGTCCAGAAAGATAATAACAAAAACATTTAATACGAGAAAAAGACGTACTTTTTTGAAAGAAAGACACAAGCACAGGATTATAAAGTCGCAGAGTGAATACGACATAAGATTTAGTAGGAGAAAAGGTTAATCGAAAAGAGGGAATGTGCCAGTACTGTAAGAGACGAATTAAGTGCGTCACTGGCTGATATAATTATATCATGTGACGAGGAAAAGAGCAGAACATCATCAGCAAAGAACAAACAAAATGAATTTAAAAGAAGCCACACCAATAGTATATGGCTATTTAATACAGTAAGACAGAGAAGTAAGGAAGATCTCGAGAGCCCGTTCTTGGAGTAAGAGAAAAGGAGAAGAGATTTCGATAAACCGATTCATTATTAGATTGGAATTAAATTTGGCATCATAAATTCTGAAAAAATTTACACTTGAGAAAAGAAAAAACATAAATGGGCGCGCAGCAGCCCCTCCCCCATGTGATTAGGGAACTGAAAATTTGGAGAAAGAGTTTTTCATCACGTTCTGTAAAGAGATATTTTTATTGCGACGATTGGCTTAGGAGTACTTTTCCATATACCTTATACAGTTAGCTCCTTTGAGTCGGCCATGTTATCTACAGTATCTAGTAGATTGTTTGCAGTTTTCGGCACGGCCTCGTTCAGTCGGCGTCGTGTAATGCACGATGAAATTTTTTACAGGTAATTGTGAAGATTTCCGATGGGGATGAAAAAAAATCCCTTATACTCTTTCTAAAGTGACCGCATTTTTAAATATCCGTTATGTCCTGCAATGTGGGAAAATCTTTTTCTATATTGAGAAATACACGAGACATAATTTTCAGGTTGAAAATTTAAAAATAGCTCCTTTATTGAATACAGTGTAACAATTTTTAAATTTAGATTTCTAACTCAACGTATTTTTAATTTAGATTTATATTTAATAGAAGAAAATTCAGCGTGTTAAATTTAAGTTGGAAAACGCAAAATTTTATTTCACTTTCTTAATGTACATTATCTGTTATGGAATTTTTCATGCGTATTTTCACGTATATTTAACAACTTTTTAATGTGTATAAATCCGAACTCTAGTGATAACTGATGCATTTCTTTTGAAGACATATTTTATTTCAATTTTTCCCTTTAAATTTGCAGTTTTCCGTTCCCAGTATATTCTCATATTTTCATCAGAAAGTAGATTCGTTATATTCTCATTACGTGTTCTTTTTTTTATTATCTTCCACTGTAGCTGTAAACGTTTTATTTTGTTAACTTAGTAATCGATAACGTATGTCTCGCTAATATGATAGAAGTATGCTGGTATTTACGCGAATTTCTTCTATTTTTTTCGCCCGAGTCGATTTTTAGTTAATATTATAGTTTAAATTAGTTTTTAATGATGTACTTTTTAAAAATGTCAGGGGAACGAGGAGAGATATTTAGCTAGAACAGACACATCTTCCAGCAGCAGCAGACCTGCTACAGATCACTGGGTGGCCACCCAATCGGGAATAAACCGGGAATTTTGTTGTAAAACCGGGAAAAAAGTAAAAATATCCAAAAAGGATAATATTTTTAATAAAAAAAATCATTGGAAGCGAAAAATGAATGCACTTTTTTAATGTCCTTCGCTCGAAATAAATTACAAAGTTCTGTTTTATTCATATAAAATATGTTGTGGCGGACAAATATTATCAATAGTAACAAAAAAAAAAAAAAAAAAAAAAAGAATCCGTTCTTCTTTTTGTACAATTCTAGTAATCACGAAATCAGGAGAATTTGTAGAAGGAAAAATTTAAAAATTATATTTGAGAGGTCAGCATGGGGGTCACTATTTTATATTTTAAGAATCTGTTAATCTGCGCATATAATACAATAAACCGCAGACTGCTTTTACGCGTTTTTTTCTTTATTTTACATTGCGTATTATTTTCAGTGTAAATTGTAATTTATTTAGGCGGAAATTACTCCGATTTTAATATTTACAGTAGTAGTAATATGTACGAGTCGGCGTTTCAGAGTAACTTTTTCGTTCAATACATTTGTAGTACAATACGATTTCTTACATTTTGTACAATTTCTTACGCAGAGTTCCGATAACGAAACATCGCAATCGATTTCATCGGTGCCTGTTATATCGTCGAATTTACCGCAAACTCCTACGGTAACTTTCATTAGTCCTAGAATGGAATCCGGCAATAGTCAAAAAACTTGTACTTCTCCGGTCAGCGCATCGAATCAACCTGTCGACGATAACAACGGTAATTCTAATACGGCTGATCATTCTTCATCTACTAGTGCCAGTACTTCTTTACCTTCACCGTCCGATCCCGATGACGGCGGAATGATCGCATCCAGCAGTAGTAGTAGCGGTAATGGTAGCATGATGACACATAATTCGCTGAAGCGTCAAAATAATTGGTTAGAACTAACCTCGACAGACTCAGCAAATGAGAAAAGTCCAACGGAGTCGCCCGCAGTAATTATTCTTGTTTTAATAATTTGCATGGAAACGAAACCGGTGTTTTAATCTCATCTGTTCTTGAGAAATGTCAAAAATTTCTTTAAAATGAACGTTCTTTTAATCTGGTGAACCACGAAATCTTTATCTCAGATGCATTTCCATGAACTACAGTGTACTTTTGCAAACGTTTTCGATAGAGTTTATACATCGCTTTTTAACACTTTTCCTTTTTTTTTAAATATACAAGGATCTGCTGTCAGTAATTTTTTTCTGAAGCGGGAAGACTGGGGTTTCGTGTATCGGCAGTAATCGTCAATACGAAGATTAAAACTTGTTTTGTTTCGCCTCCAAGTTTTGTACAGTGCGTGACGCGATCGGTATAATTTTGCTTTCTTTTGGGCGAAACCGCTCTGGGAACGGTCAAAATGTTATTAAACCAAGTTTATGGTAATAAATGTATGACCGGCAAAAAACAATTTTCGCTGGTATTCGAGTTTTAAAAACGGGCGACATTTAGCCGAACTGATTCCATTCGGAACAAGACTGTCGACAGTGAATGCAGCCGTTAATCGATACACTGTATGAACTATTGCATAGGAGAACGCGTCAGTTACGGTCGAACAGTTAGCCGATAATATGCAAATTTTTGTAGGAAACGACTGTAAGATTTTATCCAATTAACCAAAAGCTTAACCGAGTATGTTTGAAATGGGTACCCTACATTTTTTTCATCTTCCTTCCACATACACATTACCCTTGTGATTTTGATCATGTTTTATTTAACTGTTTGGTCTTCTCTGCTGAACAATCGTACTTCTACTCTTTTCTACTAAAACTCGACATTCCTACTCCTTATAGTGTTTCTTACATTCTCTCGTTTTTTTCTACTGTTGGTATTCCTGTCCTCGAATCATTTTTATCCTCTATCCTTTAACATTTAAGAATATAACGTTATTTTCTCCTTCTTTCCACTTTTTTGGGTTAATGTCTTCTTGACAAATCTATAAAAAAGAACAAATGTATTTCTGTCTTTTATACTTATCGTTTTTAAGCCCCTTTTCACCGCCACGTTTTTTTTTTTTTTCTTATACTTTTTGTCTTACTGCAAATATGTTCGCTCCATTTCCTTTAATCGTCGTATCCGCGTTTCAGAATTTTAACATTTATGTTAATGTTGGTTGTTTTTTTGTTTTTTTTTTTTGAATAAAGTAATTTGTTACATTGAGATTCAGTAAACATTCTGATCTAACAACATTGTGAATGACAGATTTAGGAGGAATCGGGGAATAAGAACAGTTAATAGGATGAAGAAAAGAGGAAGAATAAAAGGAGAAATATAGGGAGTTTATCGTGAATGTGGATATACGAAGAAAACTGAACAAGACGGGCAGCGATAAGAGACAGAATGAGAATTTTGTTGACAGAAAAACGCCAGACACGTAAGATGGAGGAATAAGAAGAAATAAGAGGGGAAGAGGAAATCGACAACCGTTTGATGAGAAAACGATAACCAAAGAAGGAACATCAAAGAAAAAGAAGAGGAATGTAATTGCGAGGATGTGTAAGTACCGATTACAGTTTACTTCTGAATGCGGATTGGTTAATAAAAAAATACGCTTGTTTACGAGATAAAAGCAACGCTACTTTAACTACTGCCGCGACAAAAAAAAATACATACATGTATTTCGTTTATAGAGTCAACAAATTGAGGGATAAAATATTTGTTTACAATGGTAGAATATTGTGTTAAAAAATGTTGCGTAATTTGTTCTAATCATTAAAAACGATAACCTGGATTTTAAACTGATGCATATCTAGCGACATCTTTACTCGTATACAACTTTCACATAGTACAAAAATATTTTAAATTATTTAAATAAAAAATGCGAACTTTCATTCATCGCCTTCTCCAAAATTGCAATCGCATAATCACGAAGTACTTTACAATTGCGCATAATTTGCCTTTCACTGTTTTACACGTTGCTTCTTTTGTATTAGAAAAAACGCGGTCGAACTGTAACCGAAAGCAATATTTCTGCTGGTAACAACAGTTCAATGACGGAATGCGACAGCGTCGAACCGGGCACTACTAGTTCGCTATTATTTTCAGAATCTGAAAGCAGAATAGATTTTTTAACGGATTTCGAGAATAATGACACATTTAATGAAAACAAGGTATGTTTTAGAGTAGGAATGTCTTAATTCCAACTTGCATATAATAATAAATGTCATATATATATACATACATACATACACATATATATATATATATATATATATATATATATATCATAGTGCCGTACTAGGTGTACAGATATAGACATAGTGTTCTAGGTGATTGTTATATGCAATGCGAATATACACACAAAAGACTACACTTGGAACTGATATTGTGATTGTTTGATTTATCGATATTCAAATGCGGTCCTATTTTATGTCTGCCTACTGCACATCGATTAGCGCGCACAGGTGGTATGCATGTTTGCCATTGCCTTCCGTGTGATTATTAGCGATTAATGTAACTATTTATTTTGCAATAAATTCTGTCGTCACCTGAGATCGGGACTTCTGTAACGAATTCGAGCGCTTTAGCAACCAGATTATCACGGGGCACATAATAAATGTACATGAAAAAATTAGAAATACCCTATTCATGGGATTTTAATTATAAAAAAAGTAAACAAAACGTATGGAACACCGACTGGTTTAGAATTATAAATCCATATTTTATAATGGCGAAGAACGTACAACAATGTAAACTGTAAATTTTTCACATGAATATCCGAAACCAGTCGATGTTTTATGGTTCATTAATTTATTTGGTTATTAAAACACTGCGAATAGTGTGTTTTCATATTTAATTAATTAATATTTATTAAACTGTAAGTTTCTTCATAAATTCTTTAATAATTCGTGTTAAAAACAATTCATGTATTTTATTTCAACAGTTACTCGTAGTTTAATTCATGAAGGTTGGGACTGCGATTTTTGAATCTCTTGTCAAACTTACGATATCTGCACCACATTGTATTATTGTTGTAATTTAATTGTTTCTCTATTTCAGAAGTAATTTTAGTTTTTTCCTCGTACTCGTGAAGATTCGAGATGTAATCAACATTCTCGATATGCAAGCTAAATATTTTGCTATTCTTTTCTTTTATTTTTGCTTATTCAACTTCTATATTATATTCTCCGATATCCTCAATTTCCCTTTTTAAATTTTGTTAACTAAATTTTGCTCATTTATCTTACGAATTTTAGCATTAAAATCTAGACATCTATTTTTTTCCTGTCTGTTAAATGTTAAAATTCTAACCAATTGTTGGATTACTATTTTTGCACTTTGTAAGATTAAGAAATAAAACATGAAAAGAAAGAAAGAAACCTGTTCGTGCTGATTTAACTAATTAAAAAAAAAAAAGGTGAATGGAACGAAAAATTAAAAAGTAATAAGTTTTACATTCGCAATAAATTGTTACCGACAACAAGATTTTACGTTTGCTCTGTAAGATGAAAACAATTTTTAGTCACCCGTGTATTTCGTGGCAAAATCTTTAAAAAATTTACCTCAAAACACACACAAAAAAAAAAAAAGAAAATAAAAAAGACTCGTTAAAAGGTAATAAAATTTCTACATCAAAAAAGGTTGATATTTAAACATAAACAGAATTACTAATTGTGCAGCATGAAACTGCGACTGTGAGTATTATAAACGAAGAGTTAGATGATCGCAGACACGCAAAAGAAAGATACATAAAAATCTAGATAAGACTCGTATCTGGATTGTATTAATTCTATATCTTGCACAATTTAAATCTTATTTAATTTTGTAGTCTTTTTTAAAATTATTTGAAAAGTTTCGGGAGAGTTTAAATCCCCATTCTACACTCTTTCAAGCAGATTTATTCACCCCCTTTCGTTGAAGATAATAATCTCCATATAACTCTCACCCCTCAAAAAAAAAAAAGAAGTGGTGCCTAGAGGGGGACACCTGGTAGGCACGAAGTTCCTTTCACTTTTTGGTAGATATACAAATATGAAGTCATTCATAAAGTATTCAATAAAAAATGACACACAATATATAAATCCCTTATGAATTAAAACAAAAACCATAAATAAATCATCAGACTCGTTGAAGTGTGCTAACGTCGCACAAAAAAACCGCGCCAGTTTTCAAATTCAATAAAATTTACACGTATTTAGAATTAAGCTTATACAGCTGACCGCGTACGATGCTTGCTGTTCGAATCTCGATACGCGCGCGCACACACATACACACACCCGTATATAATAGAAAGAGACAGAGTGAAAAAGAACGAGAGGAGGTCGCCTGCTGGACGACGCATAACGCGATTTTCGTTATCTCGTCTTTTCTAACAATTTACTCCTACCAACAAGCTGCGTAAAAGAACTTTATTCCAAATAAAAAAAAAAAAAAAAACAATTTTAGAACGGAATTACACTGTCAATGATCAATCTTTACATAAGGTTTAGGATTAAGTTTACTTACAAAGTTCCTGTTTTTATCAATAAATATTAAGTTTGTTGAAATATCATTTGAAATATGCAAATACGTGAAAAAGAATGACGACCGTATACTAAAATATAATTATGACACGCAAAACGTATACTTGCTTTTTTTTTTTTTTTAAAAAAAAAAAAAATACAAGTAAATATGAAAACAAGTAACAACTTTTAAATAAATAAAATAACAAACATGAAACATTAAAACATAATATAATTAGTAAATTTATGTAAAAAACACAGACCAGTTTTTGTATATTCTATGTTATTATTAATACTGAAAAAAATGTGCACGTCGAAATGACTTACACAGTATTAAAATGGACATTTTTATAAAATACAAACTTTACGCGTAAAAAGTGTAACATCTGTATAACTTGATGACTGAAGTGTTTTCTTCCTGTGCGTTCGAATTTAAAATAACATTTTTACGCAATATACTTTATAATTTTGTTTTTTCAACTTTTTTTTTTTTCAAAGGCATTTTTCAATATTAAGAATTCATCGACCGAAGCATGCACAGTAACGTTTGGTAATGATCCTGAAAATTTACCAGACGCTGGAAGTGACAGTAATAAAGGTGAATTGGAACAACTAGGTAAGCATTTTGACACTTCAACTGTATTATTAAATATATTTCAGCCTAATCTCTACCTTTCAATTTTTATGATAAAAAATGTAATTTCGAATGATTTTATTTATTCCTTATTAACGAGAATTTTACACTATAAATACTGAGTTATTTTATAAGATATATTCTCTAGCTTATAAGCACGAGAGGTTAAATAGCCTGAAATAAAATAACTTTTACAAAATTTAAAAACAGAAGAAAAAAATCTCTTTCGAGTTATTTCAGTACTATTATTTATTTATTTTTATTTATTTATTTTTTGAAAGATGTATAGAAATTCGTTAATTACATCGTAATAAAAAATGAAATTTTTAGACAACGAAACGTCAGAGGAAGCGGCTAGTTCTGCGGATCAACAACTTTCTTCCTCGAGTGTGGGTTAGTAATACGTCTTTTCATCTTTTATTATTATTAGCAAGAATATTAAATATAATCAGCCGTTTTATTTTTACTCTCTTTTTTTTTTTTTTTGCTGAACTTTTACCCGATTCGAGCTAAAAAATATAAAATGCTAAGAGAATAATACTAAATTCTCCTACGTTAATTAATTTTAAACTTCCTGTGATGTTACCTATCAAATGGCTTTTGTCAATTTTTCTTGATGACTAGCAAATACGTAAAAAATAGAATAGTAAATGTAAAAAAAGTATTACAATGATGAGATTAAAATGATTCCATTTGAATATTAATTCGCAACGTTGTGCGTAATGAAGTGTTTAGCATGAATAAAGGTACTATGTTCTGACTTTTATATTTTTCGTTCTTACAGTTTCAAAAATCAGTGATTTGTTAAAAAAATCAAATTTATCGTATATTCGTGGAATTATCATTTACCTGTGTAACGGTGTGTAATTAGTAGTTGCGACATTGGTGATTGATAGGAGGAAATAAGAAAAGATCACAAAATCATTCCTGGTTATAAAACGGTGGAAACCTTCGTTTACTTAGGATGATTTGTGGAAAGCAATGGAGGGTCTGAAGGTGAAAGTAAAAAGAATAATTCAGATCGAACGGAGTGCAATGGTTAAACTGAACAGAATATGGAAAGATTCGTCTGTCACAAAAAGCGTTAAGGTCCGGTTTGTGCGCACTCTGATTTTTTCAATATTTCTGTACGGCGTGGAAACATAGACGATTAGAAAATCTGAACATAGTCGCATAAATAGTTTCGAAATATGGTGCTGGACGTTCTTAGAGTTTCGCGGATGGAAAAACGTACTAATGCATCTATTTTAAATGAAATTGACGTAACTCGCAGATTATTAACGGAGGTTTTGAAAGGTGTGATGAAATTTTTTGGTCACATAGTACGCAAACATAATGGAATCGAAAGAACGATACTTTTGGGGGAAATAAATGGTGTACGATCAAAGGGCAGAGCGCCAACTTGATGAACAGAAACGGTGATTGTTGCAACACGGAGGCCATTTTCAAGATGCGTCCATTATGCCGAAAATCGCGTGGATATTCTTACGGGGAATAACGACCGAAGAAGAAGAAGAAGACTTTTACGTCAGGCAATTTTTTTAATGGGAAATTTAAATACAAACAATTATATTCGCACTTCGCAAACGAAGTAACCAGTTTTGTAAAAAATCCGGCTTTCCATTGCTTTAAGTCAGAGAAATTATTTCACGGTGTTTACCAGTGTTGTAGAAGTTATCTTCTTAATTTTATGTTTTTGGAACAGGCAATTGAGGCTGACATTAATATATCCGTTAGCGTCATTTTGTAATATGTGTGTATGAATATATATGTAAAATGTTTACTTCGAAATGCAAAATAAGTGTTGCCATTCGCAGAATTAATGCCTGAATCGGAAGCCAGTGGCCAAACATCAACTGTCGAAGATGAAAAAATAATAAAAACTTCGTCAGTAGAGGATGGACAAGTTGCAAAAGGTACGATTGACGGACAAGCTTCGAAAAGTACAGCAGAAGTTGGAGAGAAAAATAAATCGTCTCCCGAAAACGAAGTTGCTGCGACCAAAGGCAGTAAATCGACAAGTGCCGGTAACAGCGCAGTGCCAGCAGCAGCAGTACGTCGCGGTGCAGCTGGTTCGGCGCGTTTCGCTACGCGTTCTTTAAGATCCGCGCACACTCGTCAAAATAATGCTAAATCTTGGCATTCGCAGCAGGATGATGCTCCAAGTATTTATAAATCAGTTTTTATTAAATACTTCGTTATTTACTATATTATGTACTATATAAGTACTTTAGATAACCTTACGTACATTTTTTCTATTAAACGTCGAACAGTTTCAGCTGTGGACACAGTTGTTTGACATTTAACATACGTTTCAGCTATCGTACACTGCTTTAGCTTTATGAGTAAACCCCTGCTTTTGTCTTTTTGTATTATTAGAAGTTCTAAATTTAAAAAATGAACAAACGGAATTAATCGAACATAATGCAAGCCGTTCGGAAACTATCGAAGGTCCCTAAATGTATATTCCGAAATATCTAATGCAAGTATTCGAACAGTGTACATGGCGTATTTTTGTATAGAATTTATGTTATATTGTTCTTTTTTTGCTCGAGTTAAGACGTATAAATCGTAGTGCCCATAAAGAAATGAACTATAAAGACAGCACAAGTTGTCGTCAGGCAACTATTCATCCGGTTCCCCGAATGAAATGCCAAATAAACATACCGTTAACAAATAAAACATTACGAACCGATTAGTTTTGCATATGCAGTACTTGTATACATATGCATATTTAAAGATACATAATTGAAACACTTTATACAAATGTTTCTCTACATTTAAGCTACGATACAAAATACACATTGGTTTTTTTATCAGTTCCTTATATATATATATATATATATATATATATATATATATACACAATTTATGTCTGGTGATATGTATTTATACATAGGCGATAGCCTTTTTATACAGTAGTGTACAAAATAGTGCCCAAGTGTATATTTCTACCCTTAAAAGATAGTTATAATTGAAATATATTCCAAAAAAAAAAAAAAATGATTAAAGAATTTTTCAAATAGAACATACGAAAACATTGTGCATATTCAGCAATAAAAAAGACGGCGATTTAAGCGACAGAATTTGGAAATTTTAAAAACCTTTCTCGCCAGCTGTCGCGCATATTGTTGTGTAAGTTAGAATGAACGAAAAAATAATGCACGCGTAAAAGTTTTCCCTTTTCAAAGTGAAATGTAGTATTCGTTTCCAAGTTCATTGCATTAAGATACTTATCACCTCTCATTTTATTATGTCTTCCCAGTAAAAATTCTTTAAAATATATTAAAAGAGTCTAAGAAATTTTTTATTAAATTCTAAATTAATTCGTGTAAGTTAAGAAATAAATAAAAAAATAGAAGAATGGAATCGATGGGTACAAATTGTACACACGACAAATTTTGCGAGAATATTAATTTTCGATAAAAATATTTAATAAGCGATGTTCATATTTTTTCAAGAATTTTTAATAATAATTGATAAGTTTTAGGATAATGAACTCTGGGGACAATTTAAAAGTTCAATCAACATTACTTTCACTAAATTATATTGTTTTGTTTTCAAAAAAATAAATTGAAAACATGATTGATTATTACAAAAAAATCATGCACCTTTAGTTTTCCCGGCAATATTTTCTGTGTGATATTACATTATAATTTCATTTAAAATATTGAATAATTATACAGCTATTGTTCGATGTGAATGTATGTTATAGAATTGCGGGGGGTGCTTTTAATTAATCGTTTAATTTGTTATTATTTTTCTTCAGAAGAAATACATTTCGCTTGCATTTTTTTTTTTTTCAATTCTTGTCGACGGTGTTAAATTTGGAAATTAATTTTAGTTTATAATTGCGTTTGTTCAAATTTGCATTTTTTTTTTTTTTTTTGTATTTTTTAAATTAGTTTGGATTTTTATTTTAATTCTTTTTTTCATTTATTAACCAACTGTTGCCTGCTGTTACGCTTTACCCATGGAATGTTTTTTTTTTTTTCTTTATGACGATTTATAAATTCGTAATTTTTGCGAAAATGTATCAATATAAAAGAATCCGAACTAAACTGTTTATGTACTTGCCTATGGTAATTAAAATATTTACCGGTGAAACTTCTGTTCGGCGTTTCATTAAAATAACATGTGTATCGTTCATGACAGTTTCTAGTTGTTGCCTAAGTTTTCTATATAGTATAGGTATTTCGTTAAAAACCGGGTAATTTGTTGAAGATAAATACCTAAATAGATATATTAAATCTTCAACTCTCAAATTTAGCAAAAGGTTCGGAGTAAATGAAGTCCCTTTCCTCTGCCTTATTCGAGATTTCAGCTAGTGTTTCCTTTCGTCACTGTTATAAGTGATGGGCGTTAAATCAACAAATTAGTAGTTTTTCTGAAACCTTTTTTTTTTTTTTTTTTTTTTTTTTTTTTTTTTAAAAAAATAACATTGCAGTGCCCAAAAAATTCGCTCGGAAAATAACAAAAATAAACCGAAGAATTGACAAACATGGAAACACCCGAATATTGATTTGACGCCAAACAATCCAAAAGTGTTGAATTTCTCCGCATTTATAAATTCCTAATTTAATGGGCCGGCATTACAACGGTAGTGAGAAAGATAGTTAATACATATTAATCATTACCATCATACGATTATCAGTTGTGTTGTATGATATTTAAACGTTTGCAATGTCATCGGTTATGCAGAAGTAGACAGTGCGAACCAAAGTACGCGCGTATACGATGAAAATCGGTTCAGAATTTTTCTTAAATCTGGAGAAAAAATTTTCTCGGATTTCTTAGCTTTTTCGCGTTACTTTGTTTCTCGTCTGATCATCGTTTTTTGTTTTTTTTTTTAAGTTCCTTAGTTTTACACGATGATAGTTTCCGTTAAAGTAATTGTAAACGGAACTAGTTGTAAACAAAAAATGTACTATCAACGATTGCTAGAACCAATTTTAAGCAAAATCGGTATAACAATCTTAAATGCGCCATCAAATTTTACCGTTATTAATACTGAAAAGAATTAAACTAATTTCTCGCAGATCTTTTGCATTCTTCAAAATTACTTTCTTTTCCGAATTCCCTTTTCTCATATTATTGTCAAATAGAAATTCCATGACATTACCAACCGCTCTTACTATTTCTTTAATTGCGACTATTTTTACCGGCTGTTTGAAAAGGGGGCCCTAAAGCCATTGAAATTTCGCCAATTAGAATCCTTTCAGTTTTCCGATGTCTCCTGAACTGTTTTCAGTTGAATTATTAGCGATCTTTCTCGTTTCCTCTCGTTATCATTCTGATAATTATTATTCCTCTCTTCTCTGGTAAACGCAAAGTGCTCTCTTTGCCACTTTCTTTATATTGCTTCATTTCGTCGTTCTTCAAATCACGTTCTGTTTTTTGCCATAATCCTCTTTCGTTCCACTCTGTTCTTTCGGCTAGTATTTTAACGCTGGAAAAGGTGGAAGCAGATTTTGTATGACCATTAAACTCCGCTCTATGATATTTTACCTGTTGTGCAAAAAAATTCATTTGAAACTAACTTCATCTATCTATATACCCAATTTTGCTTCCTGACTTTCTCTTACTACGTTTTGACGTACTATTAATGTGATAGGGACAAAACGAATTTACGATTTACATATATCGGAATGCAGAAAATATACATATTCCTAAAAGTTTCCGTTTATTTACAAATGTTTATAATCAGTACTATACGAATGTTTGGATAACTGAAAAAGAGAATAGTTTTATTTTGTTCCATCGTGATTTCTGAGATTAAAAAACGAAAAGTATTTGACGTTAGTTGAAGAATTAGACAAGTAAATTTTAAAAAATAGTTCACGTACATGTATTCAATGGCAGTTATATATTTTTTTTTTTTAATCAATAAAATCGAGCGCAAGGTCTATAAAAGATCAATTTATATTTTTGTTTTTGTTTATTGTTTAAAATTAATAGAACTGGATATAAGTTTCTTTTCTGGTTAGCGAGTTGAATCGTACTTATAACATATATTTTATAAAACATTTAACGGCTATAAAGCGGTTTTTTGGGATTTTTTTGCGTGGATGTCTTTTTATTTTCATTTTAGCATGGCGCATGCTTTTGCAATGACTTACTGATCGAAAAGCGAAGAAAAAAAATATACTAAAATAGCGTTACGTGCCTTCTCTGACGAGGTATTGAAGTGAAATGCTAACGCTATTCTTCTGGCGGAGAGAATTGGAACTGTGTGCCAGAATGCAGATAGATAGTGCTTTGATTGCGTGTTTCACGATGAAAAGTCTCTTGCGAGGCGCGTAGTATTGAGATTTTTTTTTTTTTTCAAGTTAAGGAATTTAATTTAAAACAAAAAAAAAAAAAAAAATGATCACTCTACTGTTGTATTGTTATAATTTTTACCGCAATAATGCTTGTCTGAGAAATATGCATAGTAATTAATTATTTTCATTATAGATACGAGAAACCGTGGCGGTGGTGATTCGAATAATCGTCGTTCACGCTATCGTGGGGGCAGACGGAGGACTTGGTATACAAGATATTAACATAATTGATCTTTTTGCTTCCTACTGTAATTAAAATTTCCTTAATCTCGCATAGACTAAATTTGTAATATCGAGTAAGATATAAGCTATTATTTTTTATTTTATTTCGCAGTTAATGAAATTTTTTATGTTAAGTTAAATAAATCTCAACATTTTACCATTTATATGATATATGAATCAGATTTATTTTCAAATATTAATTTATTCCTTTTTTCTTCTGTTATTACTAATTATTATTATTATTATTATTATTATTGTTATTGTTATTTCGAATTTACAAAGTCCCTAAAACTGTCGTATAATTTTACAGAATTAACTATATAGTCGGAATTTCTTTCAGCTCTACAGTAGGTGTATAGAGTAGATTGGAAATATACATAATTTTACGCAAAGACTTTAACATTACCATTTTGCACAGCAGACATAACAGTATAAGAAATGGAAAGTGTACCACGTTTATGTAATACAAAAAAATGACTATAATTAATCTATCAGAAGAGAGGTTGATAAAGTTTTCTTACCTTCCGAAAAATATTAAACCGCAATATTTAATTTTCAAAATTAACGAAGTAATCATTCAATTTTAACTTTAAAGTCTGATATTTAACGAACATAAAGTAAGAAAAATAGAATGGTTAATTTTTAAAAAAATTTTGTTTGGTGAATAAATTGATTGAAGTTATTGGGCAAAATTGTTTAACATTTTTGTACCACGCAGTAACAATATTCAAAACCCACGATTTTACGTTGCCATAAATTTATTAGTTAGGTCAATTCTATAAGAAATACAATTAAGCAGTGTTCCGAATAGTCAGTGCAATTTTTTTTTTTTTTTTTTTAATTGGGCTCGTCAACCAAGGACCTTTCACCTAGAAACAATTAAAGGAAAACGAAAGTTATACAGTGAGACGATCAGGTATCGTTAATAAGAAGGAAACAATGGAGGGGATAATAGGTGTAGAAGGAAAAGACAGGATATAACAAGCACAAAAAGGAGCAGGAAGCCCCAACCCAAGCAAGTGGAAATACAGAGCCGAACGCTCCACCGAAAGAACAGAGCATTCAAAGAACACGTGATCGGCGTCACAAAAAACCGCATCATTTGAATGGAGAGGACAACATGGGAAAGAGGTCAACGAGAGGCGAAAGCGTGAGGAAGGCAGCAAGGAATGGTTAAAGCGCAAACGCACAATGGAGACAACAACAGAACGAGGAAGTGAAGGAAACAGAAGGAACCAAGGATTTGAAAGAAGATTAGGCTGAACGGACAGATAAAAAGAGCGACAATTAGAATAGGAGGAAGGGTACATATTCGACCAAAATCTGAGATGGAAATATTTACACAAAGGCAAGAGATTAGAGGATGGGATTTTTTTGAAGAAGAATGTAGAAGAAGAAGCAGCAGCCGGAGCCAAAGAATCAGCCATCTCATTACCTGAGATGCCAGAATGGCCAGGAACCGACAGCAAGTCAATATGGATCCCATGGAGAGAAGAGAGAGTCCGAATGAGAGAACGTATGCGGAAAATAGTAAAATCACAGGAATGTTTAGGAAGCGGAGAAGATATGGCTTGAAGAGCACTCATGAAGTCAGATATGATCAGAAACTGGGAAGAAAGACGATTGGAGGAGATAAAAATAATGGAACGTAAAATAGTCATTAGCTCGGCTGTAAATATGGAACAGAAAGAAGGAAGACAGAAGGATTCAGAGAAGTTATAATCTGGAAGAATGAACGAAGCACCAACTCCATTAGGCCCCTTAGAACCATCAGTGAAAATGTTTACATGAGAAGGGAAGAGAGAATTGACAATACTATGGAATTCCTGTTTAATTACAACTGGAGGGAGAGATTTTGCAAGTGTAGGCGAAATAAATACTCTAGGAGGATGGCAGAGATCGCTGAAGTTAAAGGAGAAATAAGGCAGACTATTAAAGGAAATTTTATACGGGCAAAATGAACTAAGACGGAGAGAAGTAAGGGACAGGATAGGAATTTTCCTAGGCACAAAGCGCCAATTCTGAGAAATTGAAAGGTAGGAAAATATGAAAGAAGAAGATGAGAGTGAAAGACGTTTAGCAAGGAAGCGATAGCCTAAATAAGATCTGCAACTTGCCAGTGCATTAAATAAGTAATCTCAAAACAATTAAAATTCCATCAACCTGCTGTTTGAATTTCTATTATTCATTGGCGTTCTTTGTATAAAAACAAGGAAATACCTGTATCGACTGCTTTATCATCAGAACATAAGTAATAGTATCGGTGGTGTTGATGAATACGGTAGTAATGAATATAATGGTAGTGAACCAGTTAATAATAATATATAAATAACAAAAAAAAAAAAAAAAAAAAAAAAAAAAAACGTTTCAGGCATGATTAAATTATTATAGTATCCGCAAAAAAGAGCAATTTCCTACGAACGAGGAAGATTCTTCATAATTCTTTTATTCTTCATTAATTTCCCGACAAGTTCCAAAGATTTGTAGCGAAATTTTAAGTTTCTTCAACGATTTTCTTTACTGTTCTCTTTACAGGGCTGATTCGGCAAGAAAGTTTTTCATTTTGCTACCCATTTTTATTTCTTTATTTTATTAATAAAAGAGAATACTTACTAGAACCAGTTTCAGCGGTTATTTTATTAATGCTAACAAATTATACAAAAATGTAGAAAATCGGAAAGTTACAAAGACAGCTCCAAGTTAAGTTCGGAAAAAAAGTAATGTTGATTTTCTTCCCAAATTGGTGGCTTCCAACATTCTCAGTACTTAAATTCTGCCCTTCCAGCTTCAAATGGCATAGCTTATAGATAAAGTGAAAAGTTTTTCGTTTCAAACTTTTTACAAGGACAAAATTCACGATAAAATTAATACATACGTATAAAAACAAACCAAAAAAAAAAAAAAAAAAAAAAGATACCGATGTATAAAGGGTTTATTTGAACATTTAAAATTTCAACTATTATGTCTAAGACAAATAAAATATTAAGTTCCTTATGTTAAATAATATAAAACGAAAATATGGACGGAATAGTTTCGATGTTACCACCATTGTATAACATGTAATAATCGCGCACGCACATACACAACATATAGTTGTATAAAATAAAATTTAAAATAGATAGTGTAAACGGTGATAATACGTAAACTATATGTATATAATAAAATAGTGAGGTACTATTTAATAACAAACTAATACGGTACGTGACAATCTACCATGTACATTGTATAAAAGTGTGTACTACACATTATTTTATGCGTTAATTCATTTATGTATGTTCGATAATTTTTTTTACAAAATATTATGAGACCTATAGTTAGGAAAAATACACATTTCTTTCGATAACCAAGGTTTTGAAATCAAAATTTTTTATTGAGAGAAACAAAAAATCACGTTAAATTATTATTTTCTCGTTAATGAAATATTTTTTAATAAAAGGTAGTTTATTGTTGCACAGGTGAATTTAATAATAATCGTTTAGTATGAAAACAATTCGGCAATAAAAGTATAAACAAAGTTCGCAGCTAATATAATTCGTAAATATATATATATTTTTTTTTTTTTTTTTGATCAACAGCGGTAAGTTATCTATGAATTATAATGATTTTATTATTAAATTATGTAATAGAACGTGTAAAGTCCATAATGGAACATAAAATGTCTGATGTATACTTTATATTTCTTGTCTTCTAATTAACTTTTTTTTTCTTTATTCCATTTTGACCTGTCGAATTTTCCTAGGAGCTTATAAAGATGAACAGCTAATTTATACCAAATTAAAATGTGTGAAAAATTGTAAGATATCAGTATGTTCGATTTATTTCATCGTTGATAGTATTTAAAAAATGAGGGTATTAATATAGATTAAAAAAAAAACAAAAAAAAAAACGGTATTTACCCCATTTTGTATGCAAAAAAAAAAAAAGTGGAACAGATTTAATTAAATTATAATAGACATTCTTATCAGATGTTGTGTCTACAATTAGAACTATTTAAGAGTTTCAAGTTAGAAACATTGTTTCGCTTATGCGTATTTCTAAATGATATTAAATCAAAGCAGTGTAAATAATAATATTTATGATGTAATAGATGTGAGCAGAAAACTGTAAAAATGGTGCATAGAAAAATGATGAATTCTTCCAGAACTACTTACATACATATGTTCGTTTATTGTATTTATGTTGATCGTAACAGTAAAAAATAAAAAAAAAACGTGGGTACTTAAAATTATAAGATATGTCACAAGAAGGCAGTTTAAACATATACACCGTAATTTAATATTGCAAAATAGTCTATTTTTCAATAATATTGAGCTTTTATTAATGTAAATAATAAAAAAATATATATACAACGAATAAAATAAAATTTTTAAAATAGAAATTATTTCTTATGAAAGGCACACATTTTTACTTTATTAGTATTGCGTAATGTTTACTGAAGTTTCATATATATATATATATATATTTCTCCTGGTTAGGATAAATGTTATAAATATTTTATTATTATATACACAAATAAGTCTGACTACCTGAAGAAAACGGATTAGAAAGTAAAGCGACTGAAACAGAATGTTTAACTCAGTGTTAACAAAATTTTCTACACCTATCAAGCTTATTTACATTGTCATTAATTGTTCAATAGATACTTTTTTCTCCTGTTATTTAAAAATTATACAGTTTATTAAAAATTTAAATTTTATTTTATAAATAATACTCGGAAAGTTAATATCTGAAAAGAAAGAAAGAAAAAAACAGCTACTGACAAATTATTTGAATAAATATAAATTTTGTATTTATTAAAATGTGGAGATATTCGGTAAGAAAAAAAAAAAAGAAAAAATAGGAATTGGAAAAAAATGAATAACTGAAGTAAATATAATTAAGCATGTTAAACTTTTGTATCCCCCCCCCCTTAAATTATATAATATAGTGAAATTTGTTTTATTCTCAAAAAAAATTATTAAAGTGTCCCGTAAATAAAAATTGTAAAATTATTCTCGACCACTGATGTATTTATAAAATCGAGAAAGTAATTTACGGTTAATACCAATAGAAGAATACCTATTTTTACCAAACAATAAAAATTGAATAAAAACCGTAAAATTTCGGATAATTCGAATATATATATATGAAAATTCATTATAATAATTAACTATACAGAAAAAAAAAATATTGATAGACTAGAAAAATCAGGCTTTTTACAAACATGGAATATCGATAGATAAGGCACGGTGGTAGTATAATATTGCATTTTATTCATATACATATAATATTTAAAGTAAACTATAAATTTAATAAAAATTTAAAAAAATAAATAAATAACGATTAATTCGACCAAATCTTCTGACTAGTACGTGAGATAAAATGGATCTTCTATTTTAATGATTAGTTGAAAATACGAGTAGAATATAAAAATGTTAATCTTTATATTACGCGTAATGCATTTAACAAGATTCGAACTAGACGTTTAATGGTAAGTGTTTCTATTAAGAATTGAAACGCACGAAGGAAACATTTAAATGAAGTTGAGAAATTTTATTCGATTCTAATTACGATTAAAATAATAATTTCCGGAGAAGTAATATGTACTTTCAAGTTTATACGGTTAATTAAATTTTACTAGATGGATACACGTATATAAAATGTGTGTTTGAAATATGTATGAAAAATGTAGTTTTACACTATTAAAACATCATTAGACGGGGTATTATTTTGAATTGCGAGTAATGCGCTATTTAAATATTTCAGCTATCGACTAGTGCATCAGTGTATAAATATATACAAGTGTTACGGTGTGTAGTTTTTCCGAATTGACTAGAAAAATGAACGAGTCTAAATTACAGCGAGTCCAAAAGGGAATCTAGAAGATCGAATTGACTGTCATCCCAAGCGATGTTAGATAAAATTAGATTTGATATGTCGTCTTCGGGCATTGGGATATTGATTTGAGAAAAGCTACTGTAGGAATTATCGCACGTTATAGCAGTTATATCGCTGTCCAAAATCGGTAAATCATTTATGAGATTAAAATCGTCGGTATTTACCGTCTCTGCGACTTGCACGGTCGATTCGATTGTTTGCACTGGCGCCGGCTCTATATTGTTTGGCTTGCGTTTCGTTCGATTACGTCTGTTCGCTCTGTCCGCGGCACAACCTGCAATAATGTAACCGACGATAATTTAGCATTAACGCTGAAAGAAAATGTCAACGTTTAACCATTTCCAAGTGGTGTATAATCATCGGTCTTTTTTACAAACAGAAAAATCATATTGAAACAGTTACTGGTCGAATTTGTTGATCAAAATTGAACACGTCGATGTGTGTTTTATTCGAAACACGTTGTTCTTCTACATGAATGAGCTGAAAAAAGCTGAGTCACGTTTTAAAGAAATTGCCGGTGAAACAACCGTAAATAATTATTTTCATTTCAAAGATAAATATTACAAAATGGTTATGAAAATCATACCGAGTCTCCGTCGTGAACGCTGCCCTTCTTCCAGTCGGTCTAAATCGAGTTTCCAAAAGCCCCCTTTCCCCGGCTCGTCTTTAGATCGAGGCACTTTTACAAAACATTTGTTCAGGGATAAATTGTGCCGTATAGAATTCTGTAATAAAAATAAATACCGATATCATTCCGGACATTTCGGCTTAGTTAACGTAAAGTAAACATATATATATATATATATATATATTTAATGTAAATTGTTATCAGATAAACTTAATGTGTATTTAAGGTAAAATTTAATTCGATTAGAAACGCTCGTGTGTGGTGAAAATTGGTTAAGTTCTCTGCGTGACGAAAATTATTAAAAATAAGCGAAATCTGTTCTCGTTAAAATTGTTATTATGCAAATACCGTGAATAGGGTAGTTCTAGTTACGAAACATGTTGCTACGTTTTTCTTAATAAATTAATGTATTTCTCTAGTTGCGTCAATTTGTCTACGTGTTATATACATATATACATATATACATATATACATATATATATATATATATATATATATATATATATATATATAAATTCAACTTAACCCATTCGTCATTTCATTTTAATATAGCAAGAAATGGAATTTTAAATCAGCTAAAAAGCCATAGGAAGTTACTTTGATTTTTGATAACCTTCCTTTTTTTTTTTTTTTTTTTTTTTTGTTACAGAATATAAGAAGAAAATAATTTCGTCATGAAGTGTGTGTAGGAGCATTATGATGAGTCGCTTTGAAACACTCGAATTAAGGCGTTTGTAGCTAAATTTTAATTTGCTTTCAGAATGCCGTGTACATATATCGAGACAAGTTCCGTTCAGGTAAGGTGTGACCTCTGTTCGACTTCGCCGGTATAACTAATTTCCTACTGGTCCCCTTGTTCAGGGAAGATGAAATTGATGAAAATTTTTTGAATTTTCACTTCTAATTAATAACCAAGATAGAAATGCACGAAAGAAAATTAAAATTTAATTGCAATTAACGTTCTTAACTCTCGCGGTGACTGACAAAATTAATTTCGTTGCTGCTTGCCACGTTCAACGTGCCCATTACAATTGTTTTTACACGCACTGCTCCAGCTGTATTTTTCTTAATCGCTTCCGAGGCTAGAGTTTACGGATGCTTAGATACGCGCCATTCCCCAATCATTTTTGACTATAGGGATTTTATTCGATTTGAATGGACGACCGGCGGTCGGATTTAAGGAAAATATTCTTTTTCGGCGACCCTCTTTATACTAATAATCTTATATATAAAATTCGTGCGATAGTCGGCATGATCAGTTCTCTCTTAAGCACCGAATACACTACTTCACGTAATAATATAATAAATTATAATTCGTATCATCATAATATTAATGCCTATTCGCCATTCCTATGCCGGAAATAAGAAAATTCGGTAACGTTTTTATACAGAAATCTCGCAACCAGAACGGTTAAACCTAAGTAAAATCGTTAAAAATAAAGCTCTGACTAGACAAAAATGTTGCCAAGTGTCCTTATTTTTATTTCATTTTGCGAAATAAATACCGATAAAGCAGTTGTTAGTTCATATTAATACAGATTTTTAACCGATTTAAAAAATATATAAACATAAATACAAAACTTTTTTAAAAGTCAGCTTTTATTATTGCGTATTTTAATTACATACTCGATAGAATTTTTAATATATACGTGAAAAAATGAAAAAAAGCAATTCAATCTGTTTACACTAATTTATTTATCGTCTTGGTAAACTTCGACTTAATTACTGGGATGAAATACTGGTCTTTCGAACACATCTTCAAAGGACAGTACAGCAATAGATTAAAATGTGATAAACAACTGTGTACTGCCTACTCTTACACATATGGTTATCAGACTTGGATTTTATCAGGTAGCCGTAATTAACAAAATAAAGAAAATGCAAATCGCCCACTGGAAGGATCGTTGTTAGGTGTTAAAAGGATAGAGTAAACTAAAAAGAATATTAGGAATAAGCTGAAATATACATAGTTATATAAGTATATTAGGGTAATAAAAAGATTAAAACGGGATTCGGTGAAACACATAGCTAGAGCCAAAAGTGACAAAATATTTATAATAAAAGAAAACAGGGGAGGCAAAAATTAAGATGGGAGCATGATATCATTAAAATCCTTAAAAATAAACATTGCCATAGAGTAGCTTGGAACCGGTTTGAATGGGCTCGTTTGAGGGAGACCTTTGCCCGTTTCGTTGCTAAATAATAATTATAATTATAAGTAATTTATACCTATATATAACGTGAGATAGATTAAGTATTAGTAATTATTATAAATCTTCGTGGCCAATAATAATAATAATAATAATAAATAATTCAAATCAAAACAAATCAATTTCAATTTACAATTTGAAAATATTAAGACAGGTGTGTATAGTGTACCTTACCTACTATGCGCGATGTTGCGCGAAATCTAGGTTTACAACAAAAATAGACATGGGCAAATATACTGCAGAGTATCCAAAAATCATCACATTTACATCGGCAATTAAAAATTTACCCATGTTTACAAAATTATGCAGTCTTTATCTTTAAAACTAATATTACATCATATGGTAGATTAGATTAGATTAAAGTAAAGAAAGAGTAATAATATAATAGTAGTAAATAAAGTGATAAAAGAATATTAATACTATTAATGATAATATAATATACCTATGTAGGCTTTTAATCAAAACTTTCGTTATAGATTAGGACACTGTGTGTGTATTAATTTAAGAAAATTTTAATGACTATAAAATATTACTTAATTATATGACATAATGAAGAAATACCTAGTGAATATGAATTAACTTATCATACCTACTTAAAAGAAAGATAACTAGTGAATTTCACATTTATGAAGCAAAATTAGGAACAAATAACGCAAATTACATTTAGGGGTGAATGAAAGTCATTTGGTAGGGTGAATGAAAGTTATAAACTTTATTGTAGATTTTAAAATGTAACTGTTATAATACAACGTCTATAAAAGTAAAAACTTTTATTGATATAGACTTGAGGCACATTGAAATGAAACTTAGAAACGAAAATCAAAATAGAACTAACAAATTTTCATTAAATTAAAGTACAAAATTCATAATTCATGGAGATTTCATAGTATTCAAGACATAATAATAATAATAATAATAATAATAATAATAATAATAATAATAATAAATAATAATAAAATCCAAGATCAAGCCATAACAACAAGAAATTATAGAAGAGATATTATTAAAGACCCTAATATCTCGCGGATAAATGCAGGAAATGTGGAAAAGAAAATGAAACAATTAAGCATATTTTAAGCGGATGTGAACAGTTAGTAGCGCGATTTTATATGAAGAGACATAACGATGTAGCTGCTATAGTTGACCAAGAAATCGGAGTTAAATACGGCTTAATTAAATCTAAACAACCATATTACAAATATGTACCGGAAAAAATTTTAGAGAATGACCATCGTAAATTATACTGGGATAGAATTGTGGAATATAATAGGCCGGATATTATAGTAATGGATAAAAAGAAGAAATCAAGCGTGTTAATCGCTGTCCCGGATAGCAGAAATATAAGTAAAGTATTCGAGGACAAAGTCAATCAATATGAAAAACTTTGGGAACAACAAATGAAGCATATGCTGAAGATCGATACAATTAAAATAATACCGCTAGTTATTGGACATAATGGCATAACACACCGAATAGCTTAGTTAAGAACATAAGTAAGTTATAATTGGCGCCATATATACATAGTCGATCTGATAGAAAAATCAATTTTATTAGACGCCGCTACAAATGTAAGGACATTCCTTAACCATCAAGATGGAGAAAATTTATAGTACTTGCTAGACACATTAGCCGTATTATAAAGCTAACCAGCTGAGCTGTGATTCTTTGAACAATAATAATAATAAACTTTGTCTAGGTCATTCGAATGTGAATGTGGATCTTTACTTTCAATTGGAAATTTCTTTTCTACTTTTTAATGATCGAACTAATCGAATTTTCCTAATGAAAAATAATCTATTTTTTTACATTTTCGCAAATCATACGACCACAATAAACGTAATTTTCACTGTATTCAACTACTTTCAGAAGTTACTGTGTTGTTATAGAGCCTTTTTTTTTTTTAAACTTTTTTATCTATTGTGTGCCTATCCGATTCGCTGTGTACGGAACATATATAATTTTATAATTTCATATTTAAATTTTTTTCTTTTTTTTTCAACTTGTAGAATCTTAATTGTTTCAAAACCATTCTTAATGAGCGCATATATGAAAAATAACTTAGACGACGTAGTTTTTTGATTTTTCAAGGTTTACCACTTGAAAATTCGCAATTGTTTTAAATGTTCTTCTAATGAATATATAAAATTAAAAAATTGGCCCATGTCACAGATTTCACGTTTTCAGCTACGAGAATAATTCGTTAATTTTCAAATAGTTTTAACTGCTAGAAACATAAATATTTTTAGATTTTTAATTGTTCTTACAGCGGAGTAGGAAAATACTCGTAATTTAAATTATAATTTTTCTGAAAATGTGTTATTTTTTGTTTTTAATTTCTAAATCTCACAATTTTTTGTTTGCTTTCATAATACCGGCGTAAGCAGTAAAATGTGTCTAATAAATTAATTAGTAGGTCCAACAGTTCCGTTTTTTTTTTTTTTTAGTCCGACGAAGATACAGTCATTTTTCTAATAGTCCCTAAATACTCTGCGGTACGTCAGTACACTAAAGAAATATTTTACATGTCGTAGTGGAAAAACCTCGATGAAAAACCAAAAAAGAATTTAAAAAAAGGTGTAATCGAATATTAGTTAAAACTGTATAAATATATACCGTAAGGGGCGAAAAATTATAATGAATTAATAGACTATAAGAAAAAAACAAAAAAAACTCTATTGTCTGTTCGGCATATGAAATATTTACGTATATTTGCTTGCGCCGCATTACAGTGAAGAAAATCAATTCGGCAAAAAACTTCAGGACAGTTTCATCTTCTTCGTAATAATGTTTCAACCAGTAAGACGCAGAAAAAACCTCTTTCTAGCAAGTCCGCTCTACCTTCTCAGAAGTAATGTAAATATTTCTGCGTAAATTTTCGCGATATAAAATCTATAAACTTTGCAGCGGTGGCATTGCTGCGAAAAAGGTGCTTTGTTTTGATCAGTGATTTGCGGCAATAGTTTAATACGTAGAATATCAGCTGAAGTTTTTTATCGCACTTTCCGGTACGAATGAAACTGTTGATGATGTACGCCTTGTAGAGTTTTTCGTCAATGAATGAGGGAATTCCTCGCTTTTTTATTATTAAGTACGCGATAACCGAGCTTTGCTCGGATTTATTTCGAACTTGCAGATCAAAGTATTCATAAATTTTAAAAATACAACAACAAAAAATACCGAAGTTACAATTACGTAACTTTCTATCTTTCAATGTTTTAATTTAAAAAATATATTTTAGTTTGCGGAATACCTAACATCGCCGTACAAAATATCGCGAACTAATTTATTACACCACAAAATTTCTATTTTAAAATGCGGGATATAAGCGTGGGTTGTGAAATTCACTTTTTATTAAAAATACAGTTTGATAACTAAAACGAACACTATTTGCCTGGCTGCGTGTTTTCTAGAACAGTCGATTTTGAGACCTTAAAATGCCCTACTACTAATTTTCGAATTTCAGCAAAATTATTAGAACCATTTCGAGAACGAATTGTATATGTATATATGTACAAGAATGCTCGTTTTGATAATATACGTATTAACCGAACTTTGATCGGATGAACTTGCAAAGTAAGTAATGGATTAATGTTTGACAGTCAAACATTTAGCAATGATAAGGAAAGGTACATTTTTTTTTGTATACATCATATTATTTTAGGTTTTATGTTGAAGTATTCTCGACTTAAAAACAATAAAAACAAGTA
This sequence comes from Icerya purchasi, assembly GCA_039619475.1. NCBI lineage: Eukaryota > Metazoa > Arthropoda > Insecta > Hemiptera > Monophlebidae > Icerya > Icerya purchasi. The sequence continues at coordinate 31,424,361 of CM077116.1, read as the reverse complement.
ATTAAATGCTGGAAATCTTACTACGTATTATTATTATCTGTATAAAGTTCTATGACGATTTCCTTTACATTTAAATTTGCCTCATCAAATCCGTCGTGTAAAGCATAAATATAAATATATCTATTTCATTGCAAAAGAAAAATATTATACGCCTTTATCTGTTTTCAGTTATCTCTCATGGTAAATAAATTTTGTTATTTCTTTATACGATGGTGTAAGCGAATTATTTACTTTTTAATAAACCCTAAAAATACGATGATCACTTAAATATTGGTCGCCTCCTTTTCAAAAATTATTCGTAGAATATTCTCGATGATATTGACCAATCGATTTATCTAGACCCCTACAATCCCTTGAATTTCATCAAAATCGTGTTAAAGTAATTTCCCAGAGCCACGGTTATATATATATATATATATATATACATATATGTATATATAAACACGGCCCCTTTGCGTCCCGCAAGGAGCTCCGCCACTTAACCCCGCCTGGGGACCTAGGGTTCTATCACTTTTGTATTTGTATAGAATGAGGAAAACTGGCAACGTCATTCTTTTCGAATGCGCGACAAAAAAACGTAAATCTTTATTTAATGCCACATTTTGGAATAAATTTTTGTGACAGAATAACTAATAATTGGGGTCGAGCTAAGAATGACGTTGTCATTAATACAATTTTTACTCATAATATAAAATGAAAAAATGTTTCACACTCACTTGCCAACTCGGATCGGCATTTTTGTAAAATAAAAAATTCTCCTTTATCCAATTGTAAATGGCGTTTAAAGTCATCTTATTGTTATTCGCTCGCATTGCCATGCAGATCAGCGTTGAATACGAAAACGGGGGTTTACGATCGCCATTTGTCTTATAGTCTTCCGCAGCTGCTGGAGCTAATAATAATAATAATAATAATATAATTTCTAAATTAATGCCTGGAAAACTAAAAATTTTTATTTTCACACGCAGAATTTCAGTCCTAAAAGCTGATATAGAAAATAAATAAATTTACTTTTTCGTGAAAATTCCCTACACGCATTTCAAAATTTTTTCTTCTACAACCAACTTCAAATTTTATCCATTTTTCTCTAGTTTCGAATTGTGGTTGCTAATTGCACTTTCTAGGTATTCTAAAAATGCACGACATTGTAAGGTAGTATCGAAAAAAGTAATTAAGTACAGTATCGTTTTTTAACGTATCAGGGAGCTGCCATCTCTTACTTGTAGACGTTAAAAACATGCCGGTGTTAAAATCTAGACTATAAACACATCCATAAGGGAAGTAAATTAACTTTTTTTTTACATATTTAACCTTTTTTTTTTAGTTTAAACTTTGTTCTATAGAAAAATTACACTCAACGAATAAAATACAATAATATATATATATATATAAATCTAAATATGTGAAATATTTCTTTTTTGGCAAGGAGGGTGAGGTGAAGCCACCACCGTGTGCATACACTAGGTAGTTTTTTGTAAAAGTGAAACTGAATCAAAAGGAAATTAAAATTAGAAAAAAATAAAAAATAATCTACGAAGAAAAGATACATTCATACAGATGTTTTATCGTAATCGAAGTTTTAGTGGCATTAACTGATAATAGAGCGAAACATGAAAGAACCGCTTTAGCCTTTACTTACGGGTGCAGCATTTATATGTATTGTAATAATTTTGTAATACGTTAAATGATGGCGTGAGCACAACAGAACGAATGAATCCGATAAATGAGGAAGCTCGCGGTCGTTCTTAGATATATGCGAACGGCAAATTACGTATAAGAAGAACGTGCAACGATTCTTACATAGCTGGAACCTTAACATCGGTAAGGTCTTTTTGATGGACCGATTGCTGGGTGCATTCTGCGTGTTGTTACTCCTGGGTGAATTCGGTGGCGTAGGTAAGGAAGGTACGCTCATGATATTCAAGTTATGCAGCCAACTGAGGCTGGTTAAATCTACGTCCACCTGAGGCGACGATTCCATCTTAGAATACGGTTTTGTAGTTTCTAACATGGCAGAATTATAATAATATAAGGCACTTCATATCACAATCTAAAAAACAGAAACATACATCTCATAAATTATTTGGCTAAATTTGCATTTTATAATTATTAATTTAAAATTAAACACCCTTTTTTGAAAAAAAAAAAAAAAAAAGAAGTAAAAATAATACAACTCTGAAAACGGTTATGCAGTTTTTTTCTTCCTATAACATAAAAATACGTTTAAAAATTGAAATTTGTCAGCCTGGTTTTTTCGAAAAAAACAATTTTTGTATTCCACGGATTTTTTTCCTGAACTAAGTCGCTATCGGCATTTTCAATTCTAAAATAAATATTAAAGAAGAATCTTTAATTTCCTGTTTTTTTTTTCAAATAAACGCAGAAAAGTCATTTTGTAATGGTCCACTAAATTAAAAGGTGTTCGGAATATTTTCGCGAAAGCGTCGGCAGGAAATTTTTGCCTAGGCCAAATAAGCAGCTGCTTAGGAAAAACGATTATGAAGGGTCACAGCGTACGGAAAATAATGTCAACATTTTCGAATGAAGTAGGAAATAATTGAACGCGGTTGATTCTTTTTGACAGTTTAACTATGATACACACAGAAATAATGTAGTCTATGAATCATAACGAGGTCGCACATATTCCTTAACAGAGAAGTTGGCCTCAAATCTTGTAGTTTTAAACGTGAAAATGATGTAAAAAAATGCCGTTTCTGAGTTTGTCCATCTATTCTCGAAATTCAGTAAATAAAAGTAGTTTACTCTTTGATTAACCGCCTAGTAGAGGGGGCTTGTTAGGAGTGCTAATCTACATATATATATATATATATATATATATATAAAAGTAATTTGTCTCGTTTATAAAATTTTGTTTATTATACAGTTTGTGTTAATGAAATTTAGCAGTACGCAAAATAAAGGAAAGTATTTAATTTTTTTTTTCTTGCGTTAGTACTCGAATTTATTACATATAATTTTTATTCAGGTATAAAAATACTTCGAAATAGTATACTATTTAGGCGGAGATATAAGCAAAAGTAACTAAAAATACGGATGTGATTTTATAAAGAAAAGTGTGAATAATTCGGGAGAATTTATTTAAAAAGTTCTAAAAATAAAGCGGTTATTTTGTAAAAAAGTGTTTATTGAAATAATTCGAAAATAAAATGAACGTAGGATATATTGTAAATTAATATTATTTTTCGAAAAATAACGTTTCAAACGCGCAGTACGTTTCTGTCGTTGTTTTTAACATTAAACACGCGTTTCTCTGTCCTTATATTGCCGGAGCGATCGATTTATTATTTTCCACTACCTATGTGATATTCGTTATTTTTGAATTCTGACGTCCGTTCGTTTGCCATCGTACTTCACCTTAATGTTATATTCATTGCGGTACGGCAAAATTCACTCGACTTCTCATTAATTTTCCATCATCCGTAAGAAGGCAGCACTAGTGAGATTTTTCTTGATCTTTCAGCTAAAAAACTCTGGCTCTATTATTATTTTATTTTTTACGAAAACTCGTTTTAGATCGTTACTTTACGGTTTTTGACTGTACATGTCCGCCCTTAAATTATATTCCTCAGTTTTTTTGTCGCATCTTCCTGCGTTCTCCTTATTCGCAACAAGTGAAAAGCGAAAAGAACTTTAACCTCAACGAATCTGTCAGCAGCAAAAAAATCATTAAATCGCCACTAAATAAATGTTTACCAAAAAAACATCCCCCTAATAACATCAATATGTCCAAAAGCCAATCGATTTAGTCTCTGCTGTAAGTTCACCAACGAAGCAAATTAACCGTCACCAACACACATCACATATACAAGCTGCTTACAAGAGAGACGTTCATTACTAACCATTTTACAAGAAATTTTGCATAATTCATTAATCCTCAAAGCGGACTATGTGCCCGAGCAAAAGGTCTCACATTTCTTCAGAACAAATTGTACATCAAAGTCAACATTTTCTAATTAATTACACTTACAAAATTATATGTAATCTATTGTCAATCAGAGTTGAATGTAGGTAATTTATTCGCAAAAATCGTAAATCAATTGTATTTTACTAAGCAAATTAATAATAATTACAACGCATAATTCTAAAGTAATCGGATTTGCAAAAGGAATTAAATAATCATTCATCCAGATTCCAGGCAATCAGTATGTACGACCACATGAATTTTACTATCCGAGTGATAATAGTTTAAATTATTCATTCGTGGATTAAAAATTCGTTGAATAAGCTTAATAGTGATGCTCCTTATTTTATATATAAAAAGTGAGTCTCATACCCTTGATAAGGTATCATGAATTGTGAAATTAAGGTTTTCATAACGGACTAAGCTTAACGGCACTAATGAGAGTAGGAGGGCCAGTAGTTCCTTTCTCTCGGCCCCCTTTACTTTTCCACATATCTCTGGTACCCAATTATTTCAGGCTAAGTAAACCTGGGAGCGATTCAGATATGGATCGAGACAAGTGTAACCTATGACACCTCTGGTTTAGTAGCCAAGCACCTTAACCACCAGGTTACCGCGCTACCGTTTCATATATATATATATATTAATTACAACGTAATTCTTAGGCTACTCCCTATTAGACAAAATGTCCCAATTTTATGTAACGTTTGTTATATTTTATAAGATTTTTATTATTGTTATTTAAAAAATGTCAGAATTTTCTGTAACGAAATATGTAACGAAAGTGTAACGAAAAAATGTCTTAATTTTATATAATGAAAGTTAAATGTTAGGATAAGATTTTTGTGATTATGTTATTTTTTTTGCGTTGATGCCAGTAAGAATTACGTTGTGATCATTTTATACAAAGTATAGAAGAGAAAGAGACAGAAATGAAAGCAAGAGGAGTCAAGGGGCACAGCCCCTTGCGAAGCCAAAATGTCCATTTTATATATATATATATATATATTATATACGTGTGTGTGTATGCACGTACGTATAATGACTGGGCGATTAAAGTTATTTTAAAACTGCTGTTTTTTTCTTCATCGCAACACCACAATTTTTTTCAAATTAATAAACAACATATTTTGATTAGATTGAGTCAAGCTTATCTGTTGAAACGATTAAAAAGACCATCGACAGTAAGATCAAATGCGCCAACATTGTTAAAATCATCAGGTTTACATTAGTTTATTCGGCTATTTTCAGCTAATCGGAATACGCAGAATCGAGAAATTTTGTTTCTTGTTTAGAATAAATGACTGTGGCCAAAATTTAATATTTAAAAAGTAGAAAACATTTATCCACATAAAACCTTAGAAGTTTTTTTACAAATGTTCTCGATGCCATATCCTACATTTGAATTTTTTCAGTTCATTATTTTTTTTGTGTGCGCGTTAATGATAAATTACTTATATTTTCATTTCAATTTAAAAGGCAACCCGAAAATGAAAAAAAATTTAACAATTTAATGACAAATGGTATTTTTATTTTTTTCGTTCAATTTCTAACAGGTTTTTTAAATAGTTAACTACTTAATTCAAATGTTTTTTTTTTGTTTTTCTGTACCTTCTTAAAGTAAAAAAATAGTTCTTGAAGCATGTGAATCCGAAACAGAAATTTAAAACAAACCTTTTTTTCTTTTTTTAATTTCTGGGGTATTTATTAGCGCAATTATATTTATAAAAAAAACATTAGTTACATAACGCATTAATACTGGTAAAACGAAATAAGTCGGCGAATTTTCTTGAAAAGTAACTGAAAACTCAATGTTATTCTTCAGTGGACTGATCGAAAAAACCAAAGTCTCAACGCCGTTAAATCTTGTTTCTGTATACAAAATTCGAGTTTCGGGTTGATTTTCGTTCTAAAAAATTGCCTTTGCACAGATTTTTTCCTAACACTGAAGTTAACGATCGTAAAAGCAATATACCTACGGTCAATTTGGCAGTAAGCTTTTTTCTCGACAAAATTAAGCCAAAAGATCTAGAAAAAAAATCATCATTCCTTCGTCATAAGATTGCACACTAGCCATTATTGCTGTTGTGACGATTCTCAGACAATGACAACTTGACTATTTCTAGATGCACTCATTCAACTCACTATAAACAGCAGTATGTGTATAGTTTTCGTTGCAAACGAAATCACCTCAGTGGTCTTTTTTAGCACAGAAATCTGTAAAAACCGATTTAACAAAAATGTATAACCAAACGATGCGCAACGGCGTCTTTGTTGATTTATCTAGCTGTGAGGGAAGTAAAAGTATGGTTATAAAAAAGTTTCCCTACGAGTTATAGTCCTTTATATTTAAACCCTTTTACGTCTGTTTGTCCAGTATCACTATTTTGCGAAAGTAGTTTGTGTTTGTATAATCGATTCTCTTTCATTTCGTCTTTATAGCAAATCCACGATGTTAACAAAAATTCGACCAAAGAATTTTCCAATCGGAACAAAAAAAAATTCTTTATTGGCTAATAATTCATTTTAGAAAGTTTACTGGTTTAAATGGAAAAAAAATAATACGGATATATTTCACAATAGCGAATTACGAAAAATTATTTCTTTTCAAGTATTTTTACACGGAAATTCATATTTTTCCAAATGCAGTTCAGAGATTTTCCGTAGATGTTTTTCTTTAGAATATAGCTCTACCTTCACCAAAAAAAATTACTTTGTTATCCGAACTTAATGAAAAATAAAAATAGTATAATACCTATGATTATTTCAATTCATGAACCTTGAATATTTAGATTAAAATGTAGATACAAAGTGTCTGATATCCTCGCTGCGGATATATACAGTAAAAAAAAAGGTTCCCATCCGAATTTTCCTAGTAGTTTCACTTTTGATGGATCTGTATAAATTATTATTAGCAATAAAAAAAAATTGAACTCGTTACCGATTAATTCAAATTTAGTTTAAATATTTCTTTTATTCAACCATCGGTAAGATTTATTTGTTTAATATTTATAGAGATAACGTGGAAGCATTTAAGGGGCAGCAGAGTCAGTTAGACTGCACGATTGCTGTACAGCACTGGACGCTGAAATATATGCGATGGTCTTTTGCACCCAACACTACACCGATAGCAACCCCCAGTCCCAAAAGGCCCTACTCACAACTGGCTCTCTAAACTTCCTTCAACTCATTTCACAGATTAAACCCAACAACCCTTTGATAAGGAAGGCCCATTACCTATTATACAGGTTATCACATTTAAACTCTGAAATGTCTTTCCTATGGGTGCCGATTCATGTTGAGATTCCAGGCAATGAGTATGTCAATCGGGCAGCTCAGGCGACATTGTTCTCTCCAATGCCATATAACACCCCTCTTCACCATTCATTGGCTCATTTGTTTATGTAGCAAACTGGAAAAGAATGGCAACAGGAATGGAGATCTTCAAGTACGTTTCTCCGAAGCATAAAAACAACCACGGAGCCTTGATGGCCCACAGCCGGAGTTTCCCGCAGAGATTTTTCTGTCCTGAATCGTCTCCGAATAGGACATACAAACCTCTCGCACAGCTACATATTCACGAGCAGGTACCCCCAAATGTCTGCCTCTTTTATAGTCAATCGAGCGCCCCATCCACCTATCACCTACTTCTCAAATGTTCCTCATTTGCAGTGCCACGATCCATTCACTTTACCACTTCCTCTAGTTCTAAGATACTGTCAAATGCTCCGTCCGCGGTCGCAGCTGTATTAGCTTTCATACGGAGCAGCGATCTGTACTATCGTGCTTAATCCCCTTAAGTAGGCTCCATGTGCTGTAATAGCCCCAATAGTTAAATACGTCACATGGAAACCCTCATACGCACCTTTAAAAAAAAAGTAAATAAATAAAAAATTTTTTTAAAATTTGAAACGCATTTATTACATATTTTACAGATTACACAGGTGCGAAATTTGTTCCTCACAGTGGTACTTTTTGTTTATGCTTTTAAAACAAAAAATAATAATAATAATAATAAAAAGTGTTTAGTATTTGCTTAGCAATACAACTACGCTGCAGTGAAAAGAAAGTTATGAAAGTCATTCCATACTGGAGAAAACCGATTGGGACAAAAAAAAAAAAAAAACGTTGAGATTCCCGAAGTAATACGAATCACAAAACTAATTATCAACGAGTTGCAAACATTCGTACGAAATAAATGTAGCAAATTGAAATGGAATTAATTTATATATAATTGTTTCAGAAATATCATACTTTTGCGCAAGCTGTGATAAGATATACGAAATGAAAGTACGTTGAGCTTTTGGACAGACTTATTATATAATTATTCTTATTAGCAGGTATTCGATGAAAACCCTTTGATTTATAAAGAATTCAGATACATTCAAGATATCGGTGGATTATATAAATAACCGTATCGGCATCTGTATTTGCAGATTTTATTTCATTACGGATAATTTTATTGCGACGATTTTGATTTTTGATTTTTAACAATCGGAATTATTTATACCGTCGAGTAATTATCAGCATAATTAAGAGGAAAAACAAATATTCAGGAAGTTTAAACATTATGAGCGGAATCATCATCATCATTATGTTGCTTCTTCTGTTGTAGAAGACTGCGTGCAATAACTACTGGTTTGCACTAAACGGCTTCTTGCTAAATCGATCACCTGTTGCAGCTTCCGATATATCTGTGCACCTGTTGTCATCCATTTCAGTTTCCTGCGACCTCTTATCGGCTTTTTGTTGATTTTTCCTTGAATAGCCACCATCAGCAATCCATTTTAGCGAATTTTTTAGGTTATCGATGTCTTCTATTAGTCGTGTTTTTGATTTATTCAACCTTTTTAGCACCTCCGCGTTACTGATGTGATCTCTCCAGGATATGTTCAGAAGTCTGCGATAGCCCCACATCTCAAAACTTTCTATTCTTTTCTTGCATTCTGCGCTTATTGTCCACGTTTCGGAGCAATATTTCAGCATAGTCCATACATATAGTTCTGATTCGTGCCTTTATATTCATATAGCACCTTACGTAAATTGTTGAAAGCTATTTTTGCCATGCCGATTCTTGTTTTTATTTTTTTAGTATCCCTTCCATCGTTAGTGGTCAGCGCTCCTAGATATCTAAATTCTTTCACATTCTCTGTCTTTCCCCCATAAATTTTTATGTGAGCTTCCTTATAATCACTTCTTGTAAATTTAATAGTCTTTGTTTTTCCGATGTTAATTTTCATTCCGTATTTACGACCTATTTCATTCATCTTGTCTATCATCTTCTACATTTGAGTCTCTGATTCAGCAATGATCACCTTATCATCAACGTAGTTTATTTCATTGAATCTATGGCCGTTTATTTTTATACCCATTTTCTCGATTTTCACTTCCTTTATGATTTCATCTTAATGAAACCGGAATACCGATAACAATTATTAACGCAAAAAAACCAATATCCATTTTAAAACCTTCTTTTGACAAGTTGAAATTTTTAAATTTCCTCTAGTCGGATTACCACCGCTGAAAGAATGGGCAATAAACGTAAAAGCTACAAAAAAAAAAAAAATAGAAGCTTTTGAAATGTTTTACTGGCGCCGCATGCTAAGGATCCCGTGACAGAAAAACACACAAACTCGTCTCTATTGAGCAATTTAGAAAGCATAAAAGACATTGTGGAATACCGTATTTTAAGGTTCTTCGGACACATTATGCATCGCGGACCAGCCCACCCCCCTTCCCTACCGAAGAAGAGATTGTGGTGACCGACTTCCAAATACTCGTACATATATCGATCGAATCCGGGAAATTACAGAAAAAAAAAAACTCGAAGAATGCTTACCAGCAACGGCAGACCAAGGCAAATGGCATGACTGCATTCGAATGGTTCACGACACTCAGAATCGAGCAACGCGAACGAAGACATCGCCGTATGTAGATTTCATTTAAAAAAAAAAAAAGGTGCCAAATGGACCGCTTTTATACTGAAAACTTCATGTAGCGCACAAATAGAAAGAAAAAATCCAAAATTTTGTACATGCTTAATAATAACTATTGGGCATCTGCGTAATCATTCTATCGAGGAATGTCTTCAAAACTATTTACAATAGCATCAAATAATTCCGAGAACGTTTTAATAGAATCGTAGAGTTGCACCCACTTTAGTGAACATGAAGTAGATTTAAGTTTCATAACTTCCCAGAATTTCAATACATTTAATCTTTTTAGTGCTTTAAAAATGAATAAATACTCCTTTTAATTCCTAAATAGTTTCTAATTGACTGAACACGCACGATGAGAACATGCTGGAATGCATGCACAAAGCCAGTGGCTATATTTCCGTTATAATCGCTTGATACCATTAAATTTTCCACTCATTGCACTAGCATGTCCTCACTGTATCAGATAATTTAAGTTTAAATTAATCATTTACTCTTCCAGTTGCATTTGCGATTAGCAAAAACTGAAGGACATTATTAATTTCTTATCGCTCGCGGTCAATACGACGAACACAAAAGTAACATTTGTTAAATTCCAAAAATGACGCTTATTTTGTCGACCGATACCTGTTTTGCTCTGTGTACAATGTTTTTGACAGTGGAATCATTGCATACACGAAAGATCTCGTTTTGAAGGCCGGATGTGTCTTGAAATGGGCTTTTAAATTTTCGTCTCTACTTCTTGCTCGGAAACGAAGTGAAATTACTATCATTATCAATGGGTTTTTCATTATTCAATAGGATTGGTCCATGAACACGATGTCCCTCGCTTTAAGAGATATACCTTGTTAATCACAAAACATTACCGTTTTTATTAAATTTGTTTTCTGTTATAATTTATTTCTTTTTTAAAATTTTTGTCAACTCCCGTGATAAGTGGGCCTTATGTGCAAATATTAATATTGTAAAAATTTATTTATTTCAAGCTCTACAAACCGCTTGCGTTGTTATAAAATTACACGGCTACTTTTTTAAATGATGTATATTTTTTCAAAGGAGGTGGGATGGTATTCGTTACTCAGCAGATTATCAGAATAACTGAATTTATAACTATAGAGAACAATCTCCCTGCCGTATGCCCATATGCACTTGATTTTTAACAATGTAAAAAGTTAATCAAAAGTCTCCTATATGTATTACGTGCTTTTATTCAACAGTCTGGTCTTCATATAGACGAAAACAACTGATTTTCTGAGCCATATTCGCGAAAAACCGGTAGACAGCGTATGTCCAATAAAAGTCTGAGAAATATGAAAACCGACTTGTAAAGAACCAAATTTCAAAATTTTAATTTTGAACATTTGAAAAAGCTAAAACTCGACGGCAACTTATATTATGACGATTATCGCTAATTTAGAAATATTGAGGTTCAATATAGAACAAAAATTTATAGGAAATCCTTAAAAATATAACATTTTGAAAAGCGAAAATCGGAATAACGATGACTTTTCTGCAATTAAAAATGCAATCATATATACATGTGTATAGTAAAAAAAATAGTCTTTTTCGCGTTATTATTCAAAATGCATCGCCACGTTATTAACTAAAATATAATAATATTTAATAAGAATTATTGCAGGTATTATTAAAATTTAGAATTATTATAGATAAAATATTTATAATAATTTCACTGCCGAGTACACCCTAAAATGATTTTCTGCTGGAAACTTACATAATTTTCTACGGTATAATGTGATCTTCAAACGATTACATATCCTATTACATAGACAAAGCAACCTCTTGCCACTTTTTTATTTTTTCATTATATTTTGTTCGTGCTTTGAAGAATAGTTTTCATCGTGATGACAAAAATGGCTTGAGAATACAGTTCAGAGAATTGTCAAAAAATAGTAAAATTTCATATCCACAAGCATTTCGACATTTAAAAAATCGTCCATATCCCACAGCGGAGTTGACGATGCAACTCTGACTACAGTTCCCCCGCGACATAAACTCCATAACGGTGTAAGTACTAAATCGATGAATGTTGTATACAGATGTTCACACACGGTTCCGCTATGCGAGCTGAAGTATAGATCTTGAATGCAGAAGAATAGACCCCGTCTGTTGCTTTTTTCATACGGAGAATGAATATCTGAGCAGAAATGTGCCAGATCAGATAGAAAAGTGAAAAATGATAACACGTTCGGATAATCAAAAAAAAAACTTTATCTTCTGTAAACACAACTTTTTGTACAATTGTGCTCTTGTATCAGCTATTTTGTAATTTCCTCTTTCGTAATCCGAACACCGGTAAAACAGTACACACCGCGTCGACAATCAGTGCAAAGTATTTCTTCCAATTTTTAAACGTATTGTGCAGGTGGATCCCGTATATGTCCGATATTCTCAAACCTGCGATTCAGTTCCGGGTCTGTATCCGAAGAAACAACGAACTTACTCATCACTGCTTGACAGTGTCGACGAATAATGTGTTACTCTATTCTGATAGTAAAAAAACAACTACTATCGCATGATTCAGAGTTCATTATCCTTTCGTATTTTGTATTGCGATTCCTTTTTCGAACTTGTAAAGAATGTTTTACACAGAAGACACAGAAAGAAAGTGAACTTTTGAACGCGACATGTTAGCAAGATTATCATTATAATTAGGGCCAGATTTAAGGGGGGCCCTGCCTTCACTGAAAAGGGGCTACTCGCTAATCACTCAAAAACTGAAAATTATAAGTATGAAAAGTACATGCGCTCAGATGGTGAAATGATATTATATCATTCTGATTTTCTAGGTCATGTTGAGTTCCGAATGCGACATACTTCGTGAATTAAATTTTGATGATCTAATTGAAACTTTCGCTATTAAAAAATCTCGACGCGCGTCTCTCGTTTAGAATTAATTACTAAGGATCGATTTTATTAATTTACTAAATAAATAAAATAAAAAATGTGTACTTCAATTATTGGGGGGCGGGAATTAAGGGGGCCTTCAGCAATTATTTGGCCCCAGGGTATTTTTTCCCTTAATCCGGCCCGGATTATAATATTCTATTACAGATCAGCTTCTCGACAAATTTTTTGCCCTCGAGGGATAATCTCTCGCGTTGAATTTAATAATATATATGCTGTCGCTTTTATTTTTGTCTTTGATACATGACGTTTAGAATTTCCACGAACGCGAAAAATAACAATAAAAAAAACGACGATGAAAAATCAAAACTCAGCAATCCGAAATATAAAAAAAAAACGTGTGTAAACAGAATGACGTCACTGAAACTACCACTTCCGCCTCCGTGGTGCCAACTCTTGCTGGAAAATTCCCATAAACGTAGTGCCGAAGACAATCGCGCGTAGAAAACATTCAATTTCGAAACTAAATAAGGTGCAAAATTCTATTCCGTAATTAAAAGAGAAAAGCGCTCTGTAATTTATGTTGAGCTTTAATCCTGGCTAAACTTACGGCATCTCAATGTATCTTAAGCAGAAAAATCGATGCCGTACGGTGAAAATTCAAAATCTGACTCGGCAGTAAAATGTAAAAACAAATGCAGACAGCCATTAGAACAACGTGCTGCTTTGGATTTAATTCGCCCGTAGTTGTTAGATCATCAGTAGCCCGTTCACTTATGACAGAGTTTTGACATCTATAGGTTTCTTCCATTTATTTTGTGCCGTTGGTGTATTCTTTTCTTTCGATTCGTTCGCCTGTAGGACAACCTTTTTTTTTTTCCCCGGAGAATCAAATCTCCGCATAATAATATGATCTAAGGAACTTGGGTACACACGCGTGACCACTTTGTCGTGTGCTTCAAGCTAAAAGCTATGTGTTGCTGGTACGCAAAAGATAGATCATCTATTCGAACAGATCCTAATAACACTGAAAGAAGAGCCAAAGTGTTTTGCCGGATTCTTATCTCCTCGAGAAATTTTGGGTGTCTTTAAAAAAAAAAAAAAAAAAAAAAGGGAAAGAAAAGGCATTAAATATACTTGATAAACTTGTTGTTCTCAGGGTCAACTTCTATTATCGTTTAAGTGTGCTGCGATCGCGAGAAAGAAAAGAGGAACTGTCCCTGACTTTCTACTACGTCTTCGTAAGACAAGTCGAAAAGCGCGCGGGCTGGTAAATCCTGTTCGCAAACCGCGTGAGATTCTTTATGTAGACGCATTTACAGTTCGTTAATTTCAAACTTTCGGCTACTTTAAAATAAAGTCCATGGTATGTCCGTCGATTGTTTTCTTACTCAGCCCACAAGACTAATTTGATTTCTCAGCGCGAAACCTAAAATAGATACAAGCACCCTCGATAAATGGAGCAGTCTGTGTGAAACACAATGATAAAGAGCAAAAGCCTATATTCGGTTTTTCTTTTTCTTTAAAGCTATTCATGCGAACAAACATTATCCTATAAGAATGAGGGAAAAAAATTAAATTAATAAAATTGACCGACATTTAAGTAAAATTACTCGTTGGCCTAGTAGATAGATAGTTGAAGAAAAGTTTAATAATTTTCAGGCTACTTTGTTTCATTTCGTAAATACTAGCTGCTGAGATGCCATATTTTGAATTTTTTCATGCAAACTATCGCGAAAATTTATGTTTTGGGTCTCTGAAAAATCGATGATTCTCTAGTGTCCTCGTTGGAAAGTGCATGCCAATCTGCTGCCTTAGATTGAGCGATGAAGAACAGTGTTAAAACTAAGACAGCAAATAGAAGTGGAAATACTATTCGGTTGTCCATTCCAACCACCGAACGAAATATAAAGTAACTGAAACGAGTAATTCGAGGGGAAAATCGAACGGAGAACAAATATCACGAACGTTCTAACACATATTTTTGTAAGTTCATACCGAACTCGCTTCATACTCTATTAATATTCATTTTAGATACGAAGACGCACGACTTTTAACGAAGCAAACAATTCTTTGCTATACTAACGATTGATTGAAGACAACCTTTTCCAGAAACATAGATTGGCGAAAAATTTTTTACTCATTCGAAATAAAGTGAAATAACTTTTCTCTATGTTTAATGCATTGCCAAGCTTGTATTTAACACTCGGCCATCTCTCTCCCTCATTCATAGACGACTGATATTTCTTCATCGCGATTACCATTCAAATTATACACACTATCGAAGATTCGTTGTTTAATCGCTGCATATATGAATTATTTTGCTAATTTATCTACAGAAATCAATCAATTCTACTCCTAATTTTATTTATTTATTTATTTTTTATTTTTTTAAATAAATCGGGAAGATTCTCTCACTGTATGCACTTACACGTACATGCTTGCATATACAAGTATGAAAAAAATCAAATTTTATTATTATTTCAATGGATATGTTTCTGGCAGTTCATTGGAAAAAAAAAACGATCGAAACTCGATACTTAAATTTCAGACTTTGAAGGAAATTTTCATTATGCAGTTTGAAATACAGTATCTATATAATGAACGTGATTACACTGTATATTCATTTAAGACTTTAAAGTTTTTCTTATAAATTATGACTGATGAATTAGCATGAGATCTCGGTAATCGACGTAGATGGTGAAATGCATATTTAGAAAAGATTTACGCGAGAGTTTAATGAATTTGTAATAATGATGTTAATAAGTAAAGCAATGGTTAATAATATTAATAACAGAATAAATGAAAAAGCAATTCTTAAAAGCGAACTGGAAAGCATACACAACGATATATTGCAAAAATATACAAGTCTGAGTGGAAATCTATTACAAATACGCAGCTGTCACGCTTGAACCTGTTAGAAAACAGTTATTGGTTATTCGGGAAGCACTAAAAAAATTTAAAAGGATGAAAAAGGATTCCAATTCAATAATCGACACAGCAATAGTAAAACGACAAAAAACTTTCTACTAATCGAAGAAGAGGTGATGATGAGCCTGAAGTTGAGAAAGGAGAAAGCCATGAGAATAATGATATAACAAACTCGGATATAAGCCGATTAATATATGCGGAATAGATTCATATCAAATAGCCAACGATGAAACTGAACCAAATGATCAAGTATATGGAATACGATTATCGATGCTAACACACTGACGAATATATATGATTGGTTCAATACCAATTTCTTGGAATCGTAAATGCAGCGAAATTTATTTAGGAAAAGGAAGTACACAAATACAATTTCCATACACATTCGGACCGGTTCATTTACTAATGGAAACAAACGTTGATGAGAATTATACGAATAATGATTTAGCTCTATATAATAAAATACTCGAATATACCGGAATTTACGTGTTACTGGTATACTAAACGGTAATCCACTTACTAAATATAGAAAAATAATACGAGCGCTGTTTCGATCTAACGTACAACGTGTAAAAGTTTGTCCGGGTGAAACAAAAAAGAAACATGCATAAAGAATGAACTATGTGTCTTGAAAATCCTAATAGCAATTATTCTGGCGATCCTAATAAATTGGTGGAACGATTAGCGACACTGCACATGTCTAAATGATCAGGTAATACTGATGTAGATACTGAAATTTGGACAATAGAAGAAAAGTCGGCGGAAGAAGGATACATTCAATTAGATTAGCAGATTTTATACTGTATATTATTAATAGCTGATGTTTATGATATATTAAAATTTAACAATGAAGCGGTGTTTATTTTTATCAACTATGATGAATTTAATAAAAATTATCGAATAAAATTGTAAATATTATTAAATTAGTTCTTACATTAATTCTATGCCCATTTCGAAAACACAGAATGTACCTAAAAGGATGATGAAACACTGTATTCTAATGTATAATGTATGAGATAGATGAAATAAATTTCTATAGATGAGCTTGGTAATCTGTATGGAAAAATAAAGAAATGATTTAAAGAAGTGAATGCTCTAACCTATGCTGAGAAATCTAAAAAAAAGATTTAATGACCTGAATTCGAAGAAATAAATAAATTAATTAAAAGAAATAGCAGCGCAATGTGTGCTAGAGAAACTAATCGATAATCTGTAATAACGTTTAATCTTAAAAATCACGTTAAATTAGAAAAATAATATTTAAACTTAAATGAAAAGCCGCCTATGCGTCTGATTCTACTATAGATTAAACAGAACGAGACAAATTAATAAGAAACATTTTATATGTGTCTAATGTATTATTGTGCTAACATAGTGCGGTATATGCTATAGGGAAAAAAAATGTTTTGACATTATCCTATTTTTATAATTATGTATATTTGGTTTTTTGAATTAATCACTGTAAAAGATTGGAATATATACATATATATATATATATGTATTCGTACGTTATGAAATTAAAATTTGAAGAGGTTTTGCACATTAATAATAATATAATCAAATTAATGATGTTTTGACTGGAGTTTTTTTTCCCTTCGGGATCCGTTATTAGATATTGTGAAGAATTTTTTTTTTGCAGAAGTTACATGTTACTGTAAAGAGTGGATGAAGTATTGTAATGTTAGTATAATAGAGAAACAAAATAAAACAGAATAATTATGTGAGAGAAATTTAAAAAAAGAAAATGTAAAAATAAAACATCTTAGAAAGAAACATAGTATAAAAATCCCCATCTACATTGATATTCCAAATAATAAGACTAGTACGTTTTCATCGGTCACCGGGTGTTTCATCCATTCCTCACATGAAACATCGAGTTTTTTACTGCCTCTCAAGCATATAACAGTCTATTCAACGATATGATCTAGAAAGAAAGTGTAAAAAACAGAGTTTGGTATGAAAATTTCCTTCAAAGTTTTAAATTTAAGTAACGAGTTTCGAGCGTTTCTTTCAATAAACTGCTAGAAACATATCCGTTGAAATAATAATTTTGCGGTAGACGACGGTTTGATGGAGTCGTAAAAATAAGTAAAATACATCGTGAAAAGATCTGGAAAAAATTTTTGGAGTTTGAAAAATAAAACAAACTTAAGCTAATTCTATAGTACCTAGACTCGGAAAAAATGATTATGAATTATGGGGAAACTAGCGGTAGTGAATGTGAGCGCGGGAATGGTTAGTACGCTTTCACGGTAGCTGCGAGTAGAAGTACTCGTGAAAATAATACGAAGGAGTGGTAATTATCGCAGAGCAGGTAGAGGGGGGAAGAGGGAATTTTCGAAACAGACTAAAGTACAAAAAATAGTCGAATTAATTTTTTGAATCCTTACGCTCGAGAAAAACTTTTAGAGACGAAAAAAAAATATACTTTGACTCATTCTATATTACTTAGGCTTGAAAAAAAGCACTACGATCGATGATGAAATTTTTCTATGCGTCTTATAATGTACAAATTAAAATTTCTTTTAAAAAAAAACGGGACGACAACGGAACGCGACTCGGAAATTTCCTTCAAAATTTGAGTTCTAAGTGTCGAGTTTCGAACGAGTTTAGCGCTCCGCCAAAATTTCAGCCCTCCCATCCCCGAAAAATTAAAATTAAAAATTACGTCATGTCTATTAGATGAGTCGATATGTATAATAAGCCTGTGTGACGAAAGTATGCAGCGTGTGTGAGAACATGTGTGCGTGGGAGCTGCGCGATGGAATTTTTTAAAACCCTGTCAGAATACTTAAGTCCGGAATTTTGAAAAATCGCGGTAGCGTTCGATGGGTGCGCTCCAACAAGAGTGGTTGGAAAGCTTACGAAGACATCTTATTTTCTATACGTCTTCTAATGTAAAAATTAAAATTTTTGAAAAATAATAATGCCGAAATGGAACGCGACTCGAAAAATTCCTTTAAAATTTTGAGTTTTAAGTGTCGAGTTTCGAACATTTTTAGTACTTCCGGAAAATACGGCACCTAAAAATTAAAATTAAAAATTACGCCATAGCTATCACATGCAGAGACTAGTATAATACATACGCACAATGATAGAAGGCGGCGCGCGTAGGAACACGAGTGCATGGGGCTGCAGGATGGAATTTTTTGAAACCCTGATATAATAATACTTACGCCCGGAATTTTGAAAAAACGCGGTAGCGCCAAGGGACAGCGCGCGCGCCGGCTCCGCTGAACGACGGTAAATTCCACAGTCTGCACGCAGTCTAGCCTGTGACGTCAGACCTGACAGCTTCGGCGAAAGCAGACGATCAAATACTCGCTCCTGATTGGCTAATTAGCGGCGGCAATATCGGATGAAGATAATATATTACCTACTGATATGTACATTGTCGAAAACTGCGGTAACGTAGATAAAGGCCGCCAGAGTAAATTCCTTTCTGATGAAGGATTTGTAAATATCTGAAACCAAAAGGCTAACACAATTTTCCATATTGCGTTCAACGGAAACGACCTTTTACTGCCCTTATTTAATATCAATTTTTCGCTTTTCATTAACCTATTCCCCACGCTGTCCTCTCCATTCTGACGATGAATGCGACGCTGATCACATGTTCTTTCAGCGTTCATTTCTTTCGCTGGAGCGTTCGACTCTATTACATACAGCTATTTGTTTGGACTTGGGCTTCCTACTGCTTATTGTGCCCGTTATCTTTTCCTTCTACGCACATTATTCCTGCTATTGTCTCCTTCTTCCTGGCGATTTCTGATCAGCTCATCATATAACTCTTTCTTTTAATTCCTGACTGTTCCTAAGTGAAGGTCCTTCGTTGACGAGCCTAAGAAAAAAAAATTATACATATATATTTATTTTTTATCGCGGCGGAGCGTAATTTTTTTTTTTTTTTTTACTACAAATAAAATAACCTCTTCTTCGCATTTTTTACAGATTCAGCAGTGATCAGAGTTCTCCTATCCACTCTAGATACGCAGTTGCCGAGCCCACGTTTACTGCGAATGATTTTTTTTTGTTTTTTTTTTTTTCGGCACGCTAGCCAAGGACCTACACCCGGAAACAACAAGAAAGGAAAGAGCCGTCAGTTGAATTTTGATTCGATCAAATACAAACAATATAGAGGAACTAAAATGGATGAAATAATAGACGACGGCGAGAGGAGGCACAATAAGGAGTAGGTTGAATTTCAACAGGGAAGAATATTTAAATTTCAACGTTCGACAGAAAGGAATGGATATTCAAAACAGATGTAATTCGTGTCGCAAACCACCGCTTCATTGAGGCGATGAAGAGGAAAATTTGGAAAGGAAAGTGCCAACGAAAATTGTGATCACTGGGAAATTCGTAACAAATAAGAAGAAGAGGTTATTCTGGATGAAACAAAATTATGCTCTGCCACGGTACAAACCCGGCGGTGATTACTTTTCAGACCGTTATTGTAGAAAAAAGTAGAAACAATGGAATTCCGAAACAATCGCCCCACTTTTTCGTACCGGGGGGCATAGAAAAATTCTTAATTCTGCAGAAAGATTTTCAGCGATGTCACCTGTTCTCAGAAACAGTTAAATTTTATCGTATTCCATTCACGAGCGATACTACCGAAAAAAAGACTAGACTTATCAAGTAACTGTTTAAAATAGTAG
This sequence comes from Icerya purchasi, assembly GCA_039619475.1. Lineage (NCBI taxonomy): Eukaryota > Metazoa > Arthropoda > Insecta > Hemiptera > Monophlebidae > Icerya > Icerya purchasi. Next base: position 31,404,046 of record CM077116.1, on the reverse strand, counting down.
ACGGTAATTTAAAACGTCGAGTTACTTTAAAAAAATAGGTGCAATATTTCTAATATATATTTCTTAGCGCGTCACACGTGTCTTAGTGAATTTTGGAACAGCCAGGAGCTAGTCGTCCACAACGTAGCATGGTTTTTCAGCGAAATATGACCATATATTTAAAAGGTACCGTTATTAATTGATATTGAAGTGAAAAAAGTGAAGTAGCTGATGCAGCGGAGTGGTTATTATGAATTTCTTCTTCTTCTTCTTGTTCGGTGCCATGGCCGTTCTCGATCTTAGGCCAATCTATAGGCAGGCTTCATTAATTCTTTATAAACGCATTCCTATCCACTGCACTATGTGAAACAGTTCTACAACGCTGCAACCTATCCATGTCTTTATAGATTCCTGAACATGATAATCTTTTTCGCCGAATTCTCCTTTTCCTTTCTGACTTTCTATATTTCGTAGCAGTATGCATTTCGGCCCACGCATCACGTCACCGAAATATTCCGTTTTCCTTCTTTTGACAGTATCGAGCAGCTCTTCTTTTTCCTTTCTCATCATTTGTAGCGCCTCTCAACGCTTGTCTTACAAAATGCTGTGTATAAATAACATTTTCGCGAACTTTTTTTTTTTCCATTTAAAATCGCACTCAGGCGCTAAGTTGCTGCGTGCAAACCAAAGAACAAAATTCAATATAAAACGATACTCGCCAAATAGTGAAATTGAAAATATCGAGAAATAAAAAAATTCTCTTTCAAAAAAAAAAACGGAAAGATACACAAAGATTCACCCCCAAAACTGAATAAAAATTCGTTAAAAAGTAAAAAATAATTACTCGATAATATACCTTTTAAAGGAGGAAGGGATATTACAACTAATTCTTAAACAACGCTCATACCTGAATTAGTCTCGGTACAACACCAAATTTAAACTGCGACAATTAAAAACCATATTGAATGAATATTTATTTATTTATTTATTTATTTATTTGCAACAATGTACAAACAGCAGTCTTTCGGCCAATTACAATTTACACTTGTAAAGAAAACAATATGAGTAAAAATCGATAACAAGATAGTGCCACTCAAAGAATACGGTTAATACCTAGGCTTGTACCTAGACCAGAAGATAACATGGCGTAAACACATTGACTCAAAAAAGGCTAAACTCAGAATCAAAACTAACAAACTACATTAGCTATTAGGAAAACGGTCCCAACTGTCCTTGGAAAATAAACTGCTATTAAACAACCAACTACTCGCTCCGATATGGAAGTATGAATGTGAATTGTAGGGCTGCAGTGCAAAGAGAAATATTATGAAAATTCAAAGATACAAAATATTACTTCGAGGTCTATCGTTGGCGCTAGATGGTACGTAAGCAACAAAACCATACATGATGACCTTTGCATGGATTATACAGCTGATGTTATTAAGAGAATAACGACAAAACATCAGGAGCGGTTATATAATCACACGAACAGGACTGCAATTGTCCTACTGGATAATTCGTCACCAAAACGCAAGTACGCAGACTAAGAAGAACAAAACCTTTAAACCTGGCTTAGCAAAAAAAAACAAAAACAAAAACAAAAAAAAAGCTTTGTGAGAATTATTCAAACATAAGTTACTAATACAAGGACTAGTCACTGGACTACGAACCCTTCACGTCACAATCATTTGCTCATACCAGCTACTGATCAGCCAATACGCTAGGAAGAAAAAAAGAAAAATACTTTTAATGTGGTTCTTTAACTAATTTGAATATTCCCTAGACTCTAATTAAGGTACGGGTGTTACTTAAGAATCAGTCGTAATATCCCTCCTTCCTTTAAAAGCTACATATTGTTCCGGATTATCTTTTATCGAGTAATTATTTTTTATTTTTTACCGCCATTTTTATTCAGCTGTTAGAGTAAATCCAAAAATATCGTGGTATACGCACATATACATTTTTTTTTTTTTTTTTTTGCTGAACAATTTTATTTTATAATTTTTAGTGTAAACATTCTCGAACGATAATAAGAATAAAAAAATTTAAAAAGCCAGTTTCTGTACTTTATAAAGCTTTGTACTTGTGACGTTCAAAGGTAATATTTTGGTCAGTATGAGCTTGTAAACGATATATGGGGAACGGGTGAAATTCGTTCTATTTTTTCATTCGAATTAATTGATAATATTTTAGGTCATTCGCCTTCATCTCCGTTCAAACTCTTAGAAATTTTCAGCGTTCACATTTTTTCTATATTCCAATAATGAAAAAACGTCGATTAAAAATAGATCAACTAATCAACTCTTCAGCTGCCACAAAAAGGGCTGTAAACTTTTAATTTATTAGTTCCTTTTTTTCCGGTTATACTGAACATTTCTTAAATGACTATTTTAAAAGTGCATGCGAAAAATTCCTCTAAAGAGACCCGCAACGTTCATTTAATGGCTACAGAGTATCTGTTTTAATCGATGATAATATGCTCATCGATTGGACTTATGCGGTAGCACTACTGACACACTTAATAAACAATGAATTATTCGAATAATAATAAGTTTAAATAATCACAATAGGCTATGGTGACTAAAATATGAAATATATATGTTTTTGATATAATTTTATCGATACATTTAGAAAATACTACACCAATGATAGTTCCGTACTTTGTCGTTGATTCATTTGGTTTATTATTAATATTTAATTGAAGTTCGGTTTGAAGAAATTCTATTAAAAGCAAAGAAAATTTGACACGTTGAAGTCCCCAGCTAATATCGTTGGAAGTGGATGTAAATTTTCTTTTAATAACCTTGAACCATCGCGAGTGAAAGTAATCTTCTACGTATAAATTTAATTATATAAGGGACGACCCTTTGATTTGGAGGAATATAAATAGCGATAAATAATTATTTCTTTTCCATCTTCTGTCTTACGTTGAACATGTTTGACCAAAATCTAATTACGTAAAATTGTGTATTGACATATCGATATTAGAAGTAACAATACTATTTGACTTATCGTTTCTATTACGATGATAAACTGTAACCCCTCCTGCTCGAACGTTCTGACGTTTAAATTTCACGATGCAATCGAAATTTAGTACATCGACATTATCGTCGTTATTTATTTACAGTTCCTTTGAGATCATTGGCTCGATTCCTTTCTTTTCCCGATTTTTTATATCCATTTTTTATGTTTGATAAATTTTTAATATTTCGAGTTCTAATTAATTAATTTTCTTTATATATATATATATATATATATATATCTCAGAGTGTTATAAAATACAATAACATGCAACATAAATTTTAATTCGATATATTACTGGCTACGCGTGTCTATTACGATTTTTCAGATGCATTAAAAACTACTAGTTATTCATAACGTACGCTCACTCGTTTTTCGTATTAATTGTCCATAAATTTATTTATATATAAGGCACCCCTAAAGAAGTTTCTTTTCAAAAAACAAAAACATACGCCATCAACGTAATAGTGTTGCTTTTTTCCGAAGTTAGTGAAAATCTTATTTCAGATACCCTCAAACGTTTTGCATTATTTTTTAAAATACAATTTATGGCATTATGTGTTGAATAAAACATCAGTGAAGTACTCTGTTGGACGTAATGAGCCCGAGTGAAGAATATCTCTCGTAGTTAAAATCTTGGGACAAATGTTAATTGTCTAATATTATAAATAACTTAATATAGAATCATTTAACATACTGTTTGTTAAATATAGATCGATATGTAGTAAGTTGGAACAAAATACAAATATAATAAATTGAAATGTATAAACGATATATGTGTGTATATTGCTTTAGAAACATTTTTATCGGACATAGATGATCAGCTAAAAAATAATACAAATAAAAGCATACAAAGTGTGCGATAAGAACAAACTCGGTGTGTTTTTAAAATTTGCTCTGATCACGTACTTTGTCTGGTTTCATTTGTATTATTAATCTTTAGATGATCATCTATGCCCGATAAATGGGTTTCTAAGTAGTATATAATATCGTTTATACATTTAAATTTATGTTTGTATTTTGTTCCAAATGACTATATTATGAACAACTCGTAATTATTATAGCTAAGTATCGACGACAAAATGTATTACCGAAACGCAATTAATAATAATAATAACAATAATAACAATAATAATAAAATAAAACTCCGAGAAAAAAAAATAATATATGTGTGTAGCAAACGGAAATCGGGAATATGAAAAAACGGAAAATCTATTGTTTTAGATGGGGGAGAAATGGGAGAAAAGAAAATATGACGGCCGGAAAAAAACAGTCATGAATTTTTCATGCGACACGGAGTCTAGTCCATCAACTGCTCTTGCGCGTAGCAATACGGCAAACAGCAGCAGAATGGCTATTAATGCGGTGAAGCAACCAAGAGGTGAAAAGCCGTTCAAGATGAAAGCAGCATACGGAGGCGCGTGCGTCTAGTAACCGCGGTAATCAAGTTAAAAACGGGTAACCGCACTGCGGGCGCGGTGAAGGACACCGCTCGTGTCCGAAAGGAGTGAGTGGCGGTTCGGGGAGGATGGCGTGACTGAGTCGAAGTTTGCTCATTTGAAGAGGTTGTTGTTTGCTTCGGAGCCTTTGCACGAATAAATTATTCAAAAGAAAAATGCTGCCACTCGGATTTCTCTCTCGCCACGGCCTGGTCCAACTGGTCGGCCGGCCGGCAACGCTGCGCTAGCGGTCGCTTGCAACCGCACCGCGCCCGTACGCGTTTCCGTCTCCTCATCCGTTTCCATCTGAGCCGCGAACAGCACCAGGTCCGTCATCAATCGATTGTCCGATGTTTATCGCCAGCACCGACAGTCGCCTCGCGGCTATCTCCAGTCCAGCGCCAGACAAGCCTGCCGCCATATCTGTTCCGCCGATAACCGCCGCTAACCGCCGCTCGCGGCTCCAACCGGCGGCAGACGAGCACCGGTGAAATTTATGTCTATGACGTCATCGACGGGCCCTCTCCGATCATAATTGAAATATCGTTTTATAATAACGTCTTTGACAATTTCACCTGACGTGCGAGAGCGTCTTTAGTGTCTTCAACAGCCCTTCTAATTTGAACGTATACGACATATATACACATGCGGATGTTTTTTTTTTGATTTTTTTCTTTTTTCGTTTTCCAGAAAGTAATAGGACAGTCGAGCTAATATATCCGTGTCTGTCGGTACCGGTTTTAGAGACGCTAGTAAAATCACAAGTGGCGAATTCAGCAACTCGAGCCGGATTTTAGAAATTGTCGGATCGCGCGCGTCTGCAAATGCAATTTCTTCCTTAAGTTACGTAATTTTATCGGGGAAAAATTAAGAGATAACTGATCAATGCCTCGTTAGAACTTCGTTAAAATCTCGTTAGAATCTCCCTGGAACACTGTTAACTCTTCGATGGGCGATGGTTAATTTATTAACCACCACATTTGATAAGTAGGACACACTAAAGTTAGCTGCGCTTGTTCTTGTTACTGCATAGTAGATAATAAACAATACCACTTCCATAGTTCACGACAGATCTTGGAAATGACGCAAACATGTCACAAAAAATGTTACGTTTTTCAGCCCATTTGGAATACCAAAAGTATGAAAACAACAGCCCCTCAAGCAGTTAAAGATGCTAAAAACATTCAAGCACATGCGAAAACCATATGCAACGACGATGATAGAAACGCTGACTAATAATGCGGGAAAAATGTATACGTGCCGCCAAATTTATAACGAAAGTCTTACAAAAACTTGTTTTCGGTAAACCGTGTACTGTTTCGAAAGATCCTATACGTGTAAGCTCTTGAAAAATTCCGCCGAAATATATGTATACGCTACACACCGCGTTCGTGATTTTGTGAATGATGCACGCATCTCCGATTGAAAAATGCCAAAATTCTGATAATATACTACTACTACGTCAGGTAATCGTTTACAAAAAGGTGAAAAACCCCTGTCTTAGCAGCGTGTTTTTCCTTTTTATTCATTTTTGTTCGCATTCACTGCTACCTTGTTCAAGTGACTGAATTGCTTCCCTACACGCCGACCCGTTCTAAATACGTTATCCTCTCGCAGATTTACTATCTGCGCAATCTCAATGCGAACAATGCGTAATTATGCACCTCGCTACTCTTCTTAATCAATCCGATATCTTACACGGAATTGACCGAGCTGCTCTGGGGGCTTCTTTACTTTTTCAGCCGTATTCTCACGCTTCTTTTCTACCGACGATGTAAAGAGACATGCTTGAAATTCCGTACAACTGAATCTGGTATCCGAATGTTTCGAATTAAAACCTCCTACCATTTCAAATCTAGTTTCAAACTTCTTTTCAAATTTGAGAATTGTAAATCACTATCTTGCACCGTTTAACACTCCAAGCCCCATGTCTCCATATGTGGAGACAGTGTCTGTTACTAAAATCACCTAATTATTTTTTTACAAAAATAGCAAAAATGACAGTTTGTAAAATTTTTGTCAGAGTTTATATACTAATAAATATATCGTACATAAGCTCTGACAAAAAAATTTACAAATTATCATTTTTTGCTATTTTCGTAAAAAGAATAATTAGATGATTTTAGTGACAAACACGGTCTCCATATATGGAAACGTGGGGCTTAAAGATTTTTAAGTAAATTTTTAGTAGTATTTTGCAAAGCCAGATCTCCAATATCCGTACTTTGCCACGGTATACTAGCCGGCAAAGAGATCTATGCGAATAGTTTGATAAAACTTGTTACGGAATTTGCTATTGTCCCGAGATTAGGACTCCGTGATACTTCGTTTTGCAAGTGCTACCAATTTTTATTGCAATGTTTCTGCCATTCAAAAGATAGGTTATTCCGATTATTTTTCAGTTGTTTCATTATCCGTATGCTTCCGTACATCGAGGACGCCTTCTAAAGATTGAAAAATGTGTCATTAAGAGATGTTCTCGTTTCGCGACAGGTGTTTAAGATGATGTTTTGCAGATGATGATAGACTCACTGAAGAAGCGCGTAGGTGTTTGAAAGAAGATTGAATGTTGAACTATAGTGTGGGTGCGATTGAAACATCCATCACATTCGAAAATGACTTAGCGAAACACACTTTAAAAATAGATCGGTCTGTAACTATCAAAAACGAATTCTCGCCCCCTTATACAATAGCAGTACGTCGCAAAGATAGCAAGCAGTGTCGATTAATTGTTAATCGGTAGTACGAAAATAACTTTACGTGCTTTTTTCAACTACGCTATATTAGACTCTGCGAACTTATCGAATTGGAGCAAAAGAAAAATAACATTTAACGTTCGAAAATGCAATTAAATATTATCATTCACACATTCATTTTCTTCGACGCTATACATATATCGGTGCTCAGAATAAGCCTACAAATTTAGGAATTACGATAGATTCCGAATTATTCAGTTCATGTCCATGAAATTGAAAAGTAATTAAAATTCTCGATTATATTTTGTTCGTCATTGCTCTTCATTTTCCAATAGCAATACCTTATTAATCATCTCCACCGGGTATTACAGTACAGGGAAGTATACTGTCTGGGGGAGTCGTACATACGATGGCGAATATATCTACTTGGAACCCCGGCGGCACGGGTCTACTTGGGTCGTAGTCTATACCGATTATTAAGATTTTCTGAATGAATTTCAGCTATATCCATATTACAACCAAGAAAAGTAGCCTATGTTATAGAATCTATTACGTGCAATAGTAGATGACCCACAATTACCACCGAAAAATAGGTCCCCCCAAGTACCGAGATTAAATAATGGAGACATTTTTGAATGTTTCATATGTGGAATGATATAATTATTTACAAAAATTCGCCTTTCACAAACTAAAGTTAATGTCAAAAAGAAAAATCGATTCATTCTTTACTATATCATTATCCTGTATTAAGCAATAAATGATTTGAAATCGGAGGACGGTTCTGGACTTAACAAATACCGCTAATTTAATTTAATTCCGTCTCAGTTGTACGACATATCACACTACACTTCTCTTTGCAGTACGTACGTGTATATATAATTATGTAAAGGCTGCATAAACGTAAGTGCGCTATTCTGTGTGTATATCTAGTTATTCATTTTTTAATCACCTTGTTAATTTCTATACATTATTTATATTATGTTAACGTAATCTAGGTAAATAAGTAAATGTTGATGTGTTCCTTTACATTTCTAGCTGTAGAGTTCTTGCGTTTTGCCATGCACGTTGTAATCAATTCCAGTAAGCGTACATTTATTATATATTTATTATGTACTTAATATATATTCATGATATATTTATTATGTACTTAATATATATTCATTATATATTTATTATATGTTTTTCGTAGATTTTTCTCAAAAGCGAAAGCGAAATTCTCTGATTTCAGCTGGTACCGCGATTCATATTGACGATGTAATCTATTGCATTAACACCAACGTTACGGCGAACTGCTCGATATTGACCGTTGTTGTAATTTGTAGGTATGAATTACCGACTTAAGCATGCTTGTCTCAATAAACATGATTATAATAACTGACCCCTTCGAAGTACGGCCGCTGTGAATTATTCCATCGATGAGGATAGGCAATTATTGTCCGCTAGATCGTGGCAATGATTACAGTAGTACACACCACCCGCAAGCTATTAACAATCATTGAGATGATCATTTTCGGTGAGGTCGAAGTGAGCTGGATCTTATGTAACATCTAATCGATAATTTTACTTCTTCAATTTGAATATCATATTTTAGCAGCCGTGAAAATCACAAGAGCGAGTATCGTTCTAATAATGTTTAACGAGTTTTCATATAGGTGTTCCTTTTGGCTACCATATATAAATAACATATTTTAATACTCGAACGAAAACGTTACTACTTTGTAGGTCAATTTTTTTCCAGTAACGTAAATTATTTTCTGATTGGCCACCTTCGGGAAGGGCTTTTGTTCTACCTCGAACATCACTCATTAGTAGCGAATAATTAGACAATTTAGAGACATGCTCCGAGAAAAATTTCCTACGGACTGCGCATCGGTTAAAAAAAGTCTCCGTAATAGTGTTTATACCGTTGTACAGAGTTGAAGCCAAAGTTGGAACTGTTTTTTGACATTGCAGTCTGTTCCGGGTTTTGGTAATTCCATCTGCTGTAATGAGTTTCTTATCAAAGCCGAACAAAGCCATCCGCGCGAATTCAATTCCGGTATCCTTTCTTTTTTTATCTTTTTTTATCTTTTTTTATCTTTTTTTTTTTCGCAATTACCAATCCAACGGTTTACAATGATTGTTTTTAGGCTTATCTCGCGTTAATTAATTTACTAAGAGCACGTTCATCATAATCTTCTAATGGCGCGCATGTGTTTGACCGCACACTATTTTTGTTATTTCGGATGATCAATAATGCCAATTAAGTTTTTACTTCCTCTTTTTTTTTTAACCAGGACAGTTGCATTCGCATTTCCGATTTATCAAAAATACTACGGATATTTTGTATTTTTTAACGCGAAGAAAGCTGAAAATAGACTTTTGGTTGGCCTTTCCAGAGCTTTGTTTTTGCCATTTTCCGAAATTTCAGAACGGTCATCATTTTTATTCAGAGATGTAAAACGTCTGTATGCAGAAATATTCATAAAACAGTCGCTATTAGCAGCAACTTTCGTCGTTATTATTTTTATACGTTACTGTACTTTTACTTTTAAACTGTCAGTATGATTTCGGAGACTCTGTGTTCATTTTTATTTATATTTGTTTAGCTTTCTTTCCTAAACATCCGTTCGCATTCTCTAATATAATACACACTAAATTCGCTTTTTTCCGTTTTTTGTTTGCGCCTCTCCTTAGTACCGAACGTGTACGATATTCTCACGGAAAATCATTAATCCATATTCAGTTATTACAATACGTTATACTATCCGGCATGGGTGATACAAATAAAATAATACAAATCACAGGGAAATTTAATCAATTTAAACATTTTAAAAACGGCAACTAGTTTTCGATTAAACAATCCGTTATTGCGTTTATAGTACTTTTTAATTTTTTTCTGTTAATTGTGCAAATTATGACGCTGGTCGACTGAGAATATTCTGTTTAGTTCAGTGCAAACAAGTTAACATAAAGGTGACTGCGAAGTGTGCAAATTAAATAGGTCATGCGAATAAAGTGAAATAATTAGCTAACGCTCTGAGTAAGTAGTGACCGATTATTAAGAATCGGAATATGAGGAAGCGCGACTAATCGATTAGATGGTGAAAGTTAAAATATTAAAACAGCGTCTTTGATCGATGCTGATATGTGTCGCCGAATAAAATGGTAAAGTATTGAATGCGAACTTATCTCGAAAAAACGGGAGTCGAAGGATTTCAGATTCTCTTCTATTTCCAGTTCGAATTTGAATTCCGCTATGAAGTAAAGTTGAACAGGGCAAAACTAAAAAGATGATGATAAGTATGAAGAAGTAACAAGTTCAGTCAAGCATGAGGTTTCATGCGCTCCGGAATCCGTATGTTAGGTTAAAGATAACCATAATTTTCATTTACATAATACTAAATTCAAAACAACAATAATTCCAAAACAGATATTTTTAGTCCAGTTCTTTTTCACACATCACGCAGTGTCATCATATTGTACTGCAAAAAAAAAATAAATTCTAATAAATAAACGCTATTTAGTCTCCTAGATTTTTGGAAGGATTGATTATCAATAAATATTTAAAAATTTGTAATTGTACTTGTTTGTTTTCCGAACTTCTATATAGAGTTATATTTGAATACTATTACTTAAACCACCTCCCCCGTTTGTCACTATTTATTAGATTACTATACTGAGAAGTTAATTTCTCAATTGTTCATCAAATAAAATCAATAATTTTCTTGACGTAATTATTTCACTTCAGTTACGATTTTTAAATAAAATTTATTTAGACATAAACACAAAATTTTAAATAAACTACAGCAAACATGCCGGAATGAGCATATTTTCAACCACATTCGAAATTTATAGCTATAATATTCGCGATGCCAACAGGGGGCTAAATATTACTTCTCGCGCTTTTTGAACTTTTCGGCAAATTTGAAAGTTTGGTTAAGAAAACGAAATACGGTTTCGTTCCCGACAAATAGTAATCTTTCAAACGATATATCACATGCCCGGGAAAAAAAATATTTTTTCCAAAATTTCGAGCTTTCGGTGCCCCGAAGGTACAGTTTTCAAGTTGAAAATTCGGATGATCCAAACTAGAGAAGTATACGAGGATGCGCATTTTTTTAACCTCGTTTAAAATTTTCAGCTTTAATATTCGCATCGCTAAGCGGAGGGACATGTCATTTTTCGTGCTTTTTTGAACTTTACGGCAACTTTGTAAGTTTCGTTAAGGAAATGAAATACTGTTTCGTTCCGGACAAATAGCGGTCTTTCCAACAATATATCACATGCTCGGGAAAAAAAATATTTTTTTCCAAAATTTCGAGGTTTCGGCGTCTCGAGGGTCTCATTCAAAAGCTGGAGAACCGGACGTTTCAATCCAGAGAAATATACGTGTATTCGCATATTTTATATCTTGTTCCAAATGTATAGCTATAACACTCACGTCGCAAAGAGGGGGCTACAAATTAGAGCCCGCACTTTTTTGAACTTTTCAGAAGGCCGGATGTTCCAAACTAGAGAAATATACGGGGATGCGCGTATTTTAAACCGCGTTTAAAATTTTAAGCTGTAATGCTCGCGGCCCTAGGGGGAGGAACAGGTCATTTTTTGCACTTTTTTGAACTTTTCGGCAACTTTACATAACTTTTGTAGCATAATTTTTTTGATTTTATGAAAGGACTCCTGCATTTTAGTTTATATTTTGAATTTCAGCTTTATAGGTTTATCGGGTGATGAGTTATGATTTTTTAAGTGATTTTTGAGATCGTTTTATGTACCATATTATATATTCTTGACGGTTTTTTGGGTTTTTTGCCGCCCAGGGTAATCGGTAATCTTTAAGTTATTATTTTAAAGAGAATTTTAATTGGGATTTATGTTCCAAATTTGAAGTTTATAAGTCAAGCTGTTCGTGAGTTATTGATTTTTATTTGATATTGTTGTCATTTGTGTACCATCTTATTAGGATTCTGTAAGTTATTACGGAATCCTAAAAATAAGTCGGACAGAAGACGCGAAAAACTTGTATTGGCAACGGCCGCTGAAAAGAAAACCAGCTGAGTCACTCTCTCTGTACAACATTCAATTCTAAGTTCTTCACCTGTGTATATTCCAGCAATACTTGAACGTGTCCAATGAAAAGCTTAATAACCCAGTAAGTACCCCCCCCCTTTATTTCTTCGTTTAAATTGTCCGCGTTATTTTCTCCTATAATTCGTTTTTAATCGATCTATTATCCGTACAAAATTGTACTTCTGCAGTAGCGGTAATTTCTGGTAACTTGAAATTTTTCTTAATGGGGTTGCCTTTCCGAAACATGTATTGTAACTATTCGCATGTTTCCGCATTTGTCAAAGATATTAACATTTAAATTCCATTCGTCAACCAAACGGGAGAAGAAGATATTCTTATCGTAGCTCCTTTGCTTTTTCTTTTTCTTTTTTTGTTTTTTTATTAGGTGTGCCAACGAAAAGGGCATTGATTGAACAACGAGAGAAGCCGCATTGTTATTCGATTAGAAATAGAGGAGATAAAGAAATTTAATAATACCGATGAAGGCGAGAAAAAAAGAATGTACGAGGAGTAGGAGGACACAAAGCTAGAATCGACAATAAAGGAGAACACACGTTTAGCTGAAAGAGCCGTGCATTCAAAGAGAACATGATTAAAATCACCGATCACAGTTATGCAAAAATTTTGGGGGAAATAAGGACAGAGAAAAGCGAAAGAAGGAAAGAGTGGTTAATTCCTAGTTGCGCGCTATGAAAAAGTAACATTAAAATGTCAAAACAGAAGGAAATACTCGAGGCTCAGAATGTGAACACTAGAGGAAAAGGTTAGATTAAAAGGTAATGCGAAACGGGATTAATACGGGTATCAAACCGCAATCTGGAACGGCGCAAGGGTTAAAGAGAAGAGAGTTGAAGGCCCCGGGAAAATTATCTAGAAACGAATGCGCCTTTGTAATTGACTATTGTTCCTTTTTACAGTACATTTCAGTGTCTCGCCTCATAAAACTCGATTGAGAATTCTCTGTTTTGGAACATTACAACATATTGCAACCTTTTGCAGTCTGCACTGAAGCCGACACATTCTCCTCGTCTTTGTAAATTCGTAGATTCCATTTTAATTATCGATTCGTAGTAGAAAGGTATTTCAGTTTTCTTATCGGAATTCATGAATCCCGTACATTTTTACATTTCACAGCATTTTCTCGCAGAAAGATTCGAATTCTGGTTGGCGCAAATTTTTGTCGAGGAACTGACTTGTGCGTGTCATTTTGTCTTTCTATTTTTCTCTCGGTTTCTATAATCTTTGTCGGTCATTTAATCTGACTTCTCTTCCGTTGCACGTTAAATTGCTATCAGCAAGTTCCATGCTTAAATGTTTCAGCAATTAAAAATATTTAGGTTTTTTTTTTTTTTGTTTTTTTGAGTCCGCATAAAAACCCCGTTTGACTATTAAGAGGATAGTTGCGCATAGGATCATAAAATCGGTTAGAGTAAAACCGAACGGTCCGAAATTCCGGAAACAATAGTAATAGTAATAATAATACAAAAATATAAACAATTAATACGTTCGAAAGTTTCTTGCAAATAAAATTTATGGCCAAAATCGAAAATCGACTAGATAAATTTCTCAATCGAATGACAGTATGCTTGACTTGTTATTTAGTAAATTTTTTTTTTATTTTATCAGCATCGGAGTTTAACTCGCCTGCAGAGCATTGTTTCGGAACATATTTTAAATAAACGTCACGAATCGTTCTAATCGGACTTGGAATGTTGAATTACCAGTAGTATAAAGTCGTCCGTAAAATTACAGTTGCATCTTTCGGATTTTTTGCTATCTACGAGAGAAGGACTTTATGGAAAAATCTAACCAAATCGAAATATCCTAACAATTGGCAGCCGCCCTCGAAATACATGTGCACGCATACACACACACACACACACACACACACACACACACACACACACACACATTTATAAATACAACGAACTTGCCACCTGGACCCCCGAAGTCAATTTCAGTTGACAAGATCATTATTCCCCGCAAAAAATAATGTTTTCCCCTCTCGGGGTAATTGAAAAAGAAAAGTGCTCGAAACCGAGATTAATTTATTTAACTGCGCGGGAATTTCTGTTCTTCTAATTTCCGTAACACATCTTTGTAACAAAAAAGCCATGATCCCTAAACGAAAAACGTAACAGAATTTTCGTATATATTAGTCCCATCGCAAAAATGATAGTCACCGATACACACCTATATATATACACATGGGAAGAAAAAGACAGGATGCGAGTGTGGCGCGTCTAGCGCAAACAAGAAAAAGAAAAGTCGATCGTTCGACAGTTAGTCGGAATAAAATCTATTTCAATATTTCCTGGAAAATCGCAACACGGTACAAGCGTCAAACTGTAAATAAGATAAATTAATGACGCGCGACACTCGCTATAGGAATGAAAAGAGCGGAGACTTGGAACTGGCAGTGGAGTGCTGGATTGGTGGTGCGGTGTACCGGTGAAATTCTTTGAATACGGACGACTGCGGCAGACAGGTGCTAAAAAGCTGAACAAGTCGGGAAGCAGGGCGGCACTGTGAGCCGGGCAGGTGGGGAGCCACTAGCAGTGCCGCTTCTGAGGACATGATAGATTTGCCGAGGACGAGTTGATGGTTTTTCACTTTGTTCAATTATTTCTTTAATAAATGAGTTTTCTTCCCTCGTGAAATTTGCGATATGTGCACGGCCGTCCCGCGAACAGGAAGAAAAACAGAAAAAGTATAATAAGGTCGGCGGAGTCTATCTATCAAAAGCGGCCGCGTCAATCTCGCGTACCGAGAAGCGCCGATTAAAGGCCTCGTCTTTTTTTCCTTTTATTCCGTCTATTTTCTGTTTTGTATTCGTTCCCGGAATTTTTTTCCTTCATTTTCGAACAAATTCAATTTCACTTATAGCCGGCCTTATCGTCGACCAGCGCGCAGTAAAGGAAACAGGCTGATGCATATTTTATTAATGCGCTCTTCAATATCCCGTGCTGCTCATCTTCCCCGCCCGCGCCCACTTCAAAGTCGCATCTAGCCGTCGCAGTCGCCACATCGGCTTTTGCGCTCTGTCGCACACGGTCGCTCTCAGCTGCTGCATCGCGATTTTATCGATTTTACACGCATACGTACATACGCGCGCCTCTCTTTCCACATTATTCTTTCTAGTAGAAAAATTTCTTCTCAGTAACGCCGTTTCACTTCTATACCACCGAGCCTAGACTCGACTCCTTTTTAATATTCCACTCTCTCGCCTTCTCCGGCTCTCATATTCGTTTGCTTTCTCAACTTTTTTCATAAATTTTCATAGCCGGCCGAAATTAAATTTTTCCAACAACTGTGCTTCCCTTTGTATACTTATTTTTCCAGAAGAAATTCTCAGTTCCGTTACAAGTTTTCTAATATGTGCGATATTATAATAATTTACTAGCATTTTTTTAAAAAAAATATACAGGTAGCGCGGCTCTAGTATTAAAGAGGCTTGGCTACGAATGCGAAGCTATCATGGCTTTTCGAAAGCTGTCTCGTTTCGCATCCAACAGTTGTTCCCAGCTATATACCTAATCTTAAATCGAATATTGCTTATCCAAAAAAAAAAAAAAAGAAAAGTGTAAAGACGGCCGAGAAAAAAAAGCTAGACACGCAGTATTCTGTTCAGATCCACCAGACCCTTAAGTACATTGTGTGTAACTTCATAATTATTGCCAACCAAAAGGACATTCGAACTTACTTTACTTTAAAATTAAAAATATGGCCATTAGTGAGAAACTTACGATCTAAAAAAAATTCTTGCACTAAATATTTACAAAAAATGTTGTTTTCGGACAAACTTGTTTTCAAAAAAAAAAAAAAAATGAAAAAAATCCTCCGTTGTATAATATTTGTTAGGATGTAGCCAATCTATATACGAACTGGGTAGGACATGTCGCAAGACTGGCAGACCGAAGGTAGACACTAGAAGTACTGAACTGGCCACTATACGCCGGAGAACGGAAACAAGAAAGACCCCCGAGAAGACGGTCATCAGATGGTATAATAAAACAGGCCAGTCATACATGCATAAAGCACAAGATAGACAACAATTTGGGAAAGGCCTACGTTAAATATTGTTTTATAGGACTTTTGTGATTATGTGATTATATTCGTATGAACCGATTTAGAATTACGTTGGAAATTTTGATCATTTTATACAAACTATAGAAGAGAAAAAGACAGAAATACATATAAACAAGAGGGCTCAAGGGGCCCAAAATGGCCGAGTTTATATATGTATATATATATGTATATGTATATTAATTACAACGCAATTCTTAGACTCCCATTAGAAAAAATATTCCAAAAAAATGTTCCAATTTTATGTAACGTTTGTTATATTTTATAGGATTTTTGTTATTGCTAGTTAAAAAATGTCACAATTTTATGTAATGAAATATGTAATGAAATATGTAACGAAAAATGTAACGAAAAAATTTCTTAATTTTATATAATGAAAGTTAAATATTAGGAGAGGATTTTTGTGGTTATGTTATTTTTTTTGCATTGATGCCAGTAAGAATTACGTTGTGATCATTTTATACAAAGTATAGAAAAGAGACAGAAATGAAAGCAAGCGAGGCCAAAATGGCCGAGTTTATATATATATATATATTTATATATATATATATATTTATATATATATTTATATATATTTATATATGTGTATATATATATATATATATATATACAAGTGTGACAGGGCCTCAGTCTCCCCAATCACGAACGTAATATTTAATTTCATTAATTAAACTGGTAAATATATTAATTACCTCAACTTCAGTCAATAAGATAAATTTTTTAAGTTAAATTTAAGTATGTATTTGAATTAAAATTGTGCAATAAAAATAATGAACCTTAGAAAATCTAAAAATGGTTAATTAAAACGGTAAAATTCTTTACTCTCTTTCCAAAGTTCTACTGATCTTAATGATGCATTTTTTACTGAAAGATCATTTATGCATTTTAAGAACTTTCGAAATTTGAGATTTATAACGATAAAAAAGGTATTTAAACGCAGATTAATTTTAATAAATGTTCAATAAAAATTTATTGGACAAAATCTTTGGTAAAATATGAATTATTAATTGCCAAAGTTTTTTTCTTTTAATAAATTTAAAATTAGAGTTTTATTTACAGAACCTTTTGTTTCTTCGAATTGTGTACCCTTTTTCTCCTGCTATAGTTGTCACGCGTAAAAATCCGATCTGCCCCCGCTCTAAGAAGCAAAATACGAACTGGACATGTAGACACAGGTATATATACATATACATATATATACAGATTTATAGGATAACAGCTATTAAAAAATCTTACGGCAGGAATTTTTTTATTCTAGCTACTGGAAATATTTTTTATATTCAAATCTTAAATTCTCGCTGACCATGTGCTGCCACAGGCTCTATTTGAAATTTTGTTTTAATTATTATATCGCTGAGATGCCCGAAATAAAGGAAAACTGAATATAATAGGGAATAAATTTGTTAGTGAAAATGTACACTTCGTTCTATAGAAAGGAAAAAAAATTTAAGCAGGCATTAATATGCAGATGAAACCACCGATATATATATACAGTGAGCAAAATAAATATTCGGACTAGCAAAAACAAAAATAAAAACGCATCGTAAGAGAGGTTAAAAAAAATTTTTTTTTTCAATTTTTTTTATAGTAACATAAAACATACTGCAATGAACACATTGTGTGAAAAAAAAAAAAAAATTCATAAAAATGAGAAAAATAACGAAAAAATGCATCTGTCGAAGCAAAACATAATATTCGAACTCGCAAAATTAATATTCGGACTTGAAATAAATTTCGTATTTATAGCGCTGAAAACATGAAATTTTCGTGTTTAATATTTGGTGTGCATCCCTTTAGCTTTATAGACAGCATGCCATCTGCGTGGCACCGAAGAAACCAGTTTTTCAAGATAAGTTGCAGGGATCTTGTGCCACTCTTCTTGCAGTATTTCTTTAAGCTCTGCCTTGCTCGATATCGTGTGTTGATGGACTTTGGAGTCGAGGTATTCCCACAAATTTTCAATTGGGTTACAATCCGGAGATTGAGGGGGAGTATCCAAAACCTTTGGGCAATTATATAGCAACCAGACCTTCGTTTTGTATGCTTTATGTTTTGGATCATTATCCTGGTAAAAAACGAAGGTCTGACGAATGCCTAATTTTTCTGCACTGCTATGAAGGTGATCTCTCAAAATTTCAATATACGCATCGGCGTTCATGACCCCATCAATAAACACTAAACTGCCCACTCCGCTGGCCGAAAAACACCCCCAAACCATAACTGAACCGCCTCCATATTTTACCGTCGGTTTGATATTTTTTTGTTCAAGTGCAGTGTTAGGCTTTCTCCAAACCCGAACTTTCCCGTCGCTGCTGAACACATTAAATTTCGATTCATCGGTGAAAATTACATTTTTCCAAAACCCCTCATCTTTTATTCGGTATTCCCTTGCGAAATTGAATCGCTTTCGTTGGTTAACTGTACTAAGGAGCGGTTTCAGTCGCGCAGTGCGTGACTTATACCCCATACTTCTAAACGTATTACGTATCGTTTGAGATGTAACTTCCTTACCAGTTCTTTCCAACAATGCTGTCGCAAGTTTTGAGGCGCTCATTTTAGGATTTTTTTCAATCTCTCGTCGAATAAATCGTTTTTCTACGTCCGTAAGTTTCTCTGGTCGACCCTTTTGCTTATGCGATTCAATTCGATCCTCCCTCTGAAACCTGTTTACAATGTCATAAACGGTGCTTCGAGGTAAATTTAATAACCGCGATATCTCGTTACCCGATTTTCCTTTTACCCGATTAAAAATCACCATTTGACGCACTTCACAAGAAGTATTTTTACTTTTTCGCAACATCATTTTTTCACGTAACGCATTAAAACTTGATTTACGCATATGAGTCGATCAATAATGCTCAAAATGCTTCAAGTGATGATTAGTAGTGCTTACTGATGAGTAATACAACGTTCGCTTGCGTTGCATACGCTCGGGAAAAACCCCAAGGGCGTGTTGTCTACAGATTATTGAAAAGTCCGAATATTAATTTTGCGCATCCGAATATTATGTTTGCTTTGACAGATGCATTTTTTTGTTGTTTTTCTCGGTTTTTGAAGTTTTTTTTTTTTGTTTTCTCACACAATGTGTTCATTGCAGTATGTTTTATGTGACCATAAAAAAAAAACATTCAAAAAACCTTTTTTAACCTCTCTTGCGATGCGTTTTTGATTTCGTTTTTGCTAGTCCGAATATTTATTTTGCACACTGTATATACATATACAGTGAGCAACATAAACATTGAGACAAAAGTTTAAAAAAATGAAAAGGGCGATATACGGGGGAGAAAACCTGGTATAATATCGAATTTATTGAAAAACGAACAAATGAACACTAGTGATCATAAATATGACAAAAATATAATGAAAAAACAAACGTAAAGCAAAAAAAATTACGGCCGATACGAAAAAAGTACGTAACGAGACAGCAACAAAAACATTGAGACAGCGTGACTCATTCTATTACCGACGACTCTGGGTTTTTCCTGATTCACTGCAAACGCTAATAATGCATGCATGCGCGTGAGCAATACTCTTTGGGTTGTTTAACAATTATTTTATAGTACGCAGCTATACGTATAAATTTAAAATTTTTGCGCGTTCGAAATAGAAATATCAAAAAAGTCAAACACTTTGATAAGAGTCAACTAGTGCTGTTCCATCATGCGAAAGGAAAACCGGTTCAAGAGATTACTTCTCTATTAAAAATGTCGCGAGCTGCTGTTTACAGAATTATTAACAGGTTCAATAAAGAAAGCAGAATCAATTTTATGAAGCCATCCGGACCACTGCGAAGCTATCGGCTCAAGATGAGCGTTTTATAGTGCGTTGTGTTGCAAAAAATTCAAAAATAAGTGCCCCTAAAAAAGTTGCCAGCCATTTATGCGCAAGAAGTAGTAGTACAATTTCAGGGCAAACGATACGCCGAGTTCTTAAAAAGACGGGTTATAATTCGCGCACCGCTAGATTCAAACCTTTTATTAGTACGATGAATCAGAAGAAACGCCTAGGATTCGCATTAAAGTATAGTGATGTTACTGAAAATTTCTGGAATAATGTACTCTTTTATGATGAGTCGAAATTCAATATTTTTGGGAGCGATGGAAATGGAAAAGTGTGGAGAAAGCCGAATACCGAATTAGAAAAAAAGAATCTCTCAATATAACGGTTAAACACGGTGGTGGAAATGTCATGGTTTGGGGGTGTTTTGCAGCTTCCGGTGTCGGCTTGCTGGTATTTATTGATGATAAAACGAATGCCGATATGTATATTGATATATTGCGGCACAATTTACATGCGTCTGCCGGAAAATTGGGCATCAGGAAAGCGTTTAACTTTTATCAGGATAACGATCCTAAACACAAGGCGCATAAAACGCGCCTATAGCTGTTATATAAATGCCCGCGTGTACTCGAGATGCCACCTCAATCACCTGATTGTAATCATTGTAATCCAATCGAACATACATATATGGGATTATTTAGATCGAGAGGTTCGGAAAACTCCCATTACTAGTGCTACCCATCTTAAACAGCGTTTGCAAGAAGATAGGGCTCAAAGTCCAGTATTGTATTTTGAAAAACTGGTTTCGTCGATGCCGCAACGCTTGAGTGCTGTAATTCAAGCAAAAGGTTCGAATACAAAATATTAGGAAGCCGTTATTTTAGAATTTTTCGTGTAAAATTTTAGTTCTCAATGTGTATGTTGCTGTCTCAATATTTATGTCGCCTATTTTTTTCGTATCGGCTGTAATTTTTTTGTTTTACGTTTATTTTTTCTTTTTCTTTTTACCATATTTATGATCAGCGGTGTTCATTTGTTTATTTTTCAATAAATTAAATATTTATACCCGCATTTTTTCTCCGTATATCGCCTGTTTCAATTTTTTTTAACCTTTGTCTCAATGTTTATGTTGCTTACTGTATACTGAAAAGAAAAAAAAGGACACAGTGAAAGAATGAAAGCAGTATGGAAAGGGAGGAAGAAGAATGGCAGAACCAGTTGACAACGTAATCCTTCAGTGGCTAATTCGAAATAATAAAAAATATATACTGAAACGAATTTCAAGCAATTTTCCTTGAATACCGGCGCCAATGAAACGTATTGTAAAGGAAAAGAAATTCTTCCCCTTAAGGCGACGAAGTGCTGTCTTTTTCTTTACTCCCGCGATCTTTCAGGCCTCAGTCGGGGCGTTTCCACCCTGCTTTAGGTTCCTAATCTGGGTTTCGCTAAATTGGGAGTCCCTGATTTTTCGATTAACCTAAAACAGGCCGAATTGTTTGTGTATTAGGCTTTTCCATTTTATTATTTGAAGTTTTTTTTTTATATATTCTATATATGTAAAAAGCACAACCCGCAATCGGGCCGTGGACGCGCGACTCCTTCCGGAGGAGTGTCACCAAAACACGGGCAGAGTGTTTACCGTAACGAAAATTAACAAAACTAAAGATAGTATAACAGCGATACTTTTAAAACTTGTTCATTCTTCCGTTTTACGAATCAGCGGAAAATCTGTTCACATTTAAGTCAACAACAAACACAAAAAATATGAAATTCCGGAAAAACGGCCCATAGATTAGCAAAATCACAGATATACCGACACGCGGCGTTGCGTGGACTAACTAAAACCGGTCACCTAACGACGATTCATTTATTTAACACGATCGGCAAGATGCCAGAAGCGAAACCGTATAATTAACGGTAAATTTCAATTAAGATGATAAACTGGGTGCCTATCCCGATCAACTGATCATACACACATGCTACACTGACCGATTATTCTTCTCTCACGGCTGACGCTTCCGGCAGGGGCTACCCTGTTGGCGTCAGACACACACACACACATACACATACACCAGAACGCTTACACAGGTCCCCCAATTCCACACATGCCGAAATTTCGACCGAAAAACGAAATTTACATACTCGGCCGTGCAAGCACCCCGGCCGTATTCTCCGCTGACAATGAACAATACGATGATGTCGAGAGTTCGGAAATTAATGATTTTGACCGGAAAAGAATTTCTAGCTCGACATCATCGCTAGATAGGGCTGTAAATACCGAATCTGTATCAATATACATATATATATATATATATATATGCGTGTTTATGTATGTATGTATGTATGCATGTATGTATGTATGCATGTATGTATGTATGTATGCATGTATGTATGTATGCATGTATGTATGTATGCATGTATGTATGTATGTATGTATGTATGTATGTATGTATGTATGTATGTATGTATGTATGTATGTATGTATGTATGTACGTAAAACTCGATCCTTCAGACCCCATCACAGTAACATTCCATGAACTCCCAGATAATAAATTATTCTACATTTATAGAACAGTAAATTTTAGCTGACTGCGTCATTCTTTAAAACAGATAAATTAATTTAGAGTTTCTGTAGCATATTTAAGAAATAAATAAATTTATTAGCCTCGTTTCTGAATAGTTGACAGTAAATCTAACATTTGCATATCATCTGCGTTCATTCTATTTTGTTATGGTAAGAGATTTCGATGAAAAAGAAACAGAATACAGATTAAAAATTATTATGGAAATGCAACCGAAATTTTCGTTTCCTTTAATTTTTGACCTTAAAACGATAGCCAATAAAATTCTATTATCTACATATTTCACGGTTACCGTGGAATGTATTTTAAAAAGTAAAACACGAAATTAAATTAGAAAAATCACACATACACACACAAAATACGGAAAATAATTTTTGAGCGTCCACTCTTTTTTATCAAGAGTTATTTATCGGACATGACTCCTTTTACTAGGCTCCATTTACATAGTGCAATATGTTGTAGCTCGCAGCGATAACGAAATCGGCACCCTTTTTAATATCATTGCTAAATCTCCATTCGTGAATGGATAGAATGACGTAATAAAAGCCTTCTGTTTTATTTTCAGCTCCGCGAAATGAAATCAAATTCGGCACAAACAGATTAGTTTTACAGAGAATAACTAAATTTCCGTGAATTTGTGATTTATTCCACAAGAATCTTAATGATACGAGAAGCGGTGTTTACTTTTTCCTTTGTAAATCTATTTGTGTGACATATCAAGCGAGATTATCGGGCAAAGATGTAAATGGTGTAATTAGTTTCGATGAATTTTACACATTCGAAAAAAGCTACCTGCATAGACATTTAAACTATTAAAGGGAAACATTTTTTAATTAAAAAATATACACGTTGAATATATTATACATGCATGTGTGCATGCGCGTGTGATTACGTCATTTTTATGTTAAGGGTAATGTGAAAAATCATATAACGTTTTTATAACAATTGTATGTAACGTTTAAGATGACTTAGTCAATTAAAACTAACTTCTATACGAATTATAAAACACTATCATCTAGGAGTAGACAGTATTCTCATGGCGGGGTCTAAAAGATCGAGGTTACACTCTTATATATCTATCTATCTATCTATCTATCTATCTATCTATCTATCTATCTATCTATCTATCTATCTATATATATATATATATATATATGTATGTATGTATATATATATAAATATAGATAGACAGATAGATATATATATCGAGCTTTAACTTTATCGATTAATTCGAATGCGCCAGCGCAATCCTCTTTTGTTAAGCGCAAAATTGATTAAAAACCGACTCCATCTCGTAGTAATTCGTGTACAATCGAACCTAGCAGCCATGCGATTCCATTCTCGTACACATTTACGTTCTCGCGTTTTGTGGCCCGCAACTTTAATTATTAACCGAAAAAATAGTGCATCTTTATTGAATTATACATTTTTCTACCTCTTATCATATTTGCAAGACCAAAATTTTCCAATAATATCCAACATGTTTACACAACATCAACTTTGCACCACGCAAGGCTAATTTTTCTTTTTTTATTTAGCATCAAGCATCATTCACATTGCGCTACACATTTACTTGTTTTAATGTTTAGGGCTGAAAATTTTCTAAATTGTATTCCAAATTGGAAATATTAAACCTCAAACCCGATGGATTATTGTTACATTTAAAAAAATATTTATTTTTCAGTTTCAAAACAAAAGAATCGGTCCGTAATCTTAAGAAAGGAAACTCGTATACTGTACTTCATCAGTTTCATTTTTTCAAGCGAGTCTCATAAAACTAACTTTTTTTAAAAAAAAAAAAATTAAAATCAAAAATTGACGACCTATTTTTTTTTTTTTTTTTTTTCTAATAAAATTTTATACGGAAATATTTATTTGATCCACTATTGATGCGTTAAAATAAATTCCTCACGCAAGATTAAAAACATTTAGTGTTTTCATTCGGTAATGAATTTTGATTTCTATATGTATAAAAGCAAACGTATTACATATATAAAATTCAGATCTTCCTAATTCATTCACTGTGAGCAGTTTTGAAAAATATCGTTCTAGAATCCGAAAATTTCACTTCAAGTTCCGCAACGCAGTATTCACCTGTAGATTGACGCAAATGATCACTAAGATGATTTTGAAACCGTTTAAATTTTAAGGTAGCGAAAGGAAATAATAACATTTCATTCAATAACTATACGGGGTACATGTTAAATGTTTAAAACTTGCACTATGATTACTGCTCATCTTAAATTATTTTCGAAATCAACTGTGTTTAAAAACATGTATTTGTTTTTGAAGTTTCAAAAAGATCACACCGACCATCATCAGAAAAGCAAAAAAAAATATATATATATATATATATATATTTAACACAACTGATTCCGAAAATTATTTCAGATGAACGAAAATCTTTAAAAAAAATAAAATAAATATCCTTCAGAATCATATACTTGTACATATGAATATATATATATATATATATATATATATATATATATATTAATTACAACGTAATTCTTAGGCTACCCCCCATTAGAAAAAATGTCCCAATTTTATGTAATGTTTGTTATATTTTATAAGATTTTTGTGATTATGTTATTATATTCATATGGGCCGATTTAGAATTACGTTGTAAATTTTGATCATTTTACAAAAAGTATAGAAAAGAAAGAGATAGAAATGTAAGCAAGAGGGGTCAAGAGGCATAGCCCCTTGCGATGCCAAAATGACTGAGTTTATATATATACGAGTATATGATTTTGAAGAATTTTTATTTTACTTTTTTAAAAGAATTCCGTTCACCTGAAATAATTTTCGTAATCAACATTTCTCTCTTAAAATTTTGGTATTTGAAAAAAATTTTGCACACATTTAGTACACTATATGAGGCGTCGTCATGCGGAATTACAATTTGACAAACCCAATTGTACCAAAAATATTAGTTTGCGTGTTTTTTGGAAAACAGTTTTTAACCCCTTTTCATTCCTTAAAGTTCGGATTTTCAAAAAAACGTTCTTATTTGACATCTTCAGTACCATAAATAATATTCATGTAAAATTTCAATTATCTGGTGTAAATGGTTTCGGCTGTTGCGTGATTATTAGTTTTTTAAAAAGCGATTTTTTGACTTTTGCCCCTTTTTTCACCTTAAAAAATTTGAATTTTTAAATACATTTTTAGATGGCGTCAGTATATAGTATCATTGTATTAGGTACCAATTAATTTTTAGTTTCATAGACCTAGTAGTTGCAACGATATGTTAATAATTGCTGTGCCTTTCAAATATTTCCAGATTTTCGCTTTTATATACATATATAGATATATATATATATATATATATATATATATATATATATATATATACATATATTAGAGGGCTTGACTTCCTGCTCGTCTTCCTCATCAACCAGCAAAAAGGTTTCTCTCTTCGCTCACTTTGATTGCACTTCGCAATATTCTTAATTGTTAATCTGCTCCTGTCCACTGTGAAGGAATACTCCCGCAAATTTTAGTAATTTATGATAGAGAATCGTTCAGATAATCTTACACAATTATTTCTCTTTAAAAAGCAAAATTTCTAAAACTTTCAGATTATAAATTTTCAATCAATTTGTTGACCCATAGTAGCGTAAATTATTGCACAATTACCATCGTGTATAATTATTAACCGACATCACTAAGAAGGCGCGACGCGAAAGAAGGAAACAGGGATTTTTTACTTCAGCGTTCTCAGTTTCGAATTATTTCCAGGACTATCCGATGAATAGTGAAATATAATTTTCATATTTTTAAATAAAATGCGAAAAAGAAAAAGTTGAAAACATCCGATTTTCAATTAACAGAGAAAGCAATAGAAGGACAGAGAGCGAAAGGGAATTACAGGTACATAGTTTATTAAAATGACAATATATACTCAAAACTGAACAATATAATCAAAAGTCGCTGTGAACAAAGCAGTCTGCAAGAAAACGTCTTTTTAAAAAATGATAGCAACTTGTGAATTTTCTTTACCGTACTTTTTTAATAATAGAAAATTATAATAATGAAATTACAATTATCTTAATGAAACTAAACTTGCTAAAAAATGTATTTCTTATATAAATGAGATCACCTTAAACATTTTAATTTATATATAAAAAAAAATAAAAAACACTTCTTTTCAATTACAATTGAATACTTAATAGCGCGGAATAATACGAAAACTGGCCGGTGACATTAATAACAACGACTATATAAAGCCTCCGCAAAACATTTATTCGTATACGTACTGTTGACGATATTTACGTTTAAAAGAACAATATTATACTTCGAAAATGATGTGTTTATCTTTCTAAAACTTTGAAAACATTTAAATCTTTCAGTTAATAATTTTTTTAAATAACGAGAGAAAATATAACCTATTAGGCAGAAATAAGGTAGAGATTGATTTTCATGTTACCGAAATTATATCAATCAATGATCGAACTAAACCGTTGCCTAAGGCTAATAAAATAAAAAAGAAAAAAAAAAAACAAAAAAAAACGTATTTGCAAAATTATCTATAGTTTTGTAAAATATAATGCGTGCGTGTGCGTATTAAATATAACCAAAAATGATAAAAACGATAAAGGAAAAATACGAAAACCGGCTTACCTGATTAGTTGGAATTAAAAAAAAAATAATATATATATATATACATATATATATACATATATGTATGTGTATATATGTATATACATGTATGTATATATATATATATATATATATATGTATAAATCCAGGAACAGTTGTCCCGAAAAAGGGCACACTTATAAAATAAAAACTTAAGGCACTGGAGAAAGTTAACTCATGGTGATGCTTAAGGTAAAAGTGAGATTCGGTGACTGCGAGTTTATGAGTTAAAGGGAGGCAGTTCGCGTTACTAATAGCGAGTAGTCGTCATCGGCAAAGACTGTGCACAGCGCGGACGAAAAGTCGACGAGAAAAGGAAGATACGAGAGCAGGGGATGATACGTAGGATGAAGAGAGAGGAAATGGAAAAAAAGATGAAATGGAATACACTAAAGCCAGCTCGAGCGCAAGATCGATCGATTTACGCCGGCACACCCAACAGCTACCGAGGAGGGAGTGCGTTTCGCTCAGTAGCCCTAACGCCCCACCGCCGCTAGTCTAGAGCTGGGTAGTTCACCGAAGTTTATAATTGTCATTACTACCATTACATCGAAGTCTACTCGGATGTGAAAGTAGAGCGAGTGAGAGATCGGCTGGCCACGGAGTTTTTACAGGTATCGTCGGAGAGTGTGAAAAACGCAGTTGACAGGTGAAAAAATAAGAGTCGGCCGCCAGCATCTCGGATAAGCTGAGCAGAGCATTGGCCAGGTAGCTGGAATAATAGTAATAATAATAATAATAATAATAATTATAGTAGTAGTAATAATGATAATAATAGTAATGAAAATAATAAAAATAAAGTTAGGGTAAAAAGCCAGGTGATGTACTAAACTGACCGCTGCGTAGGGTGCTACGGCAAGTTCAAATTACCCCCTTTCCCGACTCACTCGGTGAAATAGCTTATCGATTACAACGAAAAATCCCTAATGTTACCAAATTTATCTGATTGACGCCAGCAGCCCCCGGTGCAGCATGCTTTCTTTTTTCCCCCCCTCTTACATATGCAGATAAATAAGTAAATAAATAAATAAATTAATTAATTAATTAAATAATTAATAAATATACGCACTTGTCAAAATAATTATATATGTATACTCGCGTGCGGGTGCACTACATTTATGCGGTGGAAAAATTATTCCGTGTCTCACCGATATTTCATTCCCCTGCACCACTTCAAAATTAATCAGGCTTATTAATATTTTCTACTTCTATTCGTTAACAAAATTCAACTGGCACAGTGAAAAAAGGAAAATCTATCATTATTTCATAAATAACATCATTACCTCCGGGGAATAGTGCAGATTCATTCGTTTGTTCTTAAATTTTTGAGAAATTTACTTTAAGTTGAAAATCTGCTATCAGTGTACTTTAGAGGAGATTTTTGGTAGCGAAATAGTTTCTGTATCGGCTGTTCCAGAATTCTCTGCAAACAATGCATATTACAATTCAACCGTATGTTTGAAAATATAAACGAATAGTAGAGAGGTTTGGCCTCCTCGCTTTTTTTTTTTAATTTTTCGAATTTTAGTATGATCGATTCTTCGCAGGAAGTAAAAATTTGTTTGTAAAACTTTCAACGATTTTGTCCGTTGACTGCTACAAGCGATGTAAATTTGTAGCTGAGTAAACTTGTTACTACTTAAAAGGTCCGCTTAAATTTTTACCTTACAAAAAAATATCTAACAAAATGTTTTATTTTCATTAAAATTCTACTGCAAAATCGATTTCATTACCTTTAAAGGTCACACCAGTTGAACTTGTCGCGATCACTTATATATATCCGCTCAAAAAGTACCGTGTCCACCACCGGATGTATAACGTATAAATAAAAGTTTCTAAAAATTATTTTTTCGGGAGAATAAAAACAAAGCTAAACTGTAAAATAACTTGATTTCTTCCAGTATCCATGGGTTTTCTGCTTTTCCTTTAATAATTTTTGCTAAAAAATATTAAAGGAAAAGCAGAAAGCTAAACTGTATTTTACTCCACTTTCTTTTTTTTCGCAATTACACCGCGTACACTCTACATCTGGATACGCGTTTCTAAACAAACTATACGCACAATTTCACACTTTTATTATCTAATATTATTAATAAAAATTCCCAAACTTCTCCACGAATTCGTTTATCCAACTCGTATTTGTACAATATTATTTCATATTGATAGACGCGAGTTTCTAAACCATTGAATTCGTTGTCACACTAATCGTCCAATCCGGGGCTACAGTATTTCCGCCACTCATTTCTTTTTATCTCTTTCGAGGCTTTTTCTGTTTGTGCCTGTTATTTCTTATACTCGATATAGTCTTGCGCAGAAGGTGCTCTGTTGAAAATACGCAGATAGGACCTTCTAAATGCGACTAACCTACTGTATTCTGTATTCCACTAAGTCTTAGTATATCCTTGGTTAGTACTTGTATGTTCTTTTAAGTTAGTAATTTTACTATTGCTGAAAGCGTCCTAAATTGCCAAGCCTAACGGACATTATATTTCCGTAGAGAAGACACGGGGCCGCCACAAACTCATCTTCGTCTACCTGACACTAATGTTAAAATCCCAGTCTATTTTTGAGTTATTAGATGTCTAGTGGACACCACTCTTCTCTCGTTTCTTCTATTTTCCTCATCGTTACTTTTTATTTGACGCCACATTCTATCTGCAGATACTACCATAAGTTATTACTTCTTCGCCCGATGGCAACTATATGCGTAGCGTTCAGTGTTTACTACACATAGTTGTAAGTTATTTAACGTGCTCTCTAAATAAAATTCATCTTCAATATTAATCTCCGCTGCTCGCCACAAAATGTACATCGAAGTCTCCCATAATAACGAAGGTTTTTTTTTTGAATCTGTCATTACTTCTTCCCGTTATGTCCCGGAAGCGCATATAATTAGCATAATATCCAGGCAGAGATATTTACACTTAATTGGTTACAAGATATTGCACAATGTTAAATGATTGCGTAGGATTGTGTTTTTGGGTTTTACTTTAAATTGTACAGATTAGCGAATTAACAAAACTATTCTCCCGCCTCTTCCGGCGCTTGTCTATCGAATCGTACGATATTGTATGATTTTACGTGTAGATTTTGATTCAACCACGACTTACATAATCGGCAGACTTTAAGATCGTGTTTTTTCAGTGGTTGTCTTAATTATTTTTGACTCGAATGTAAGGCCTCCGCAGTAGCACTCCATTATATTAAATTCATTATCCGTATTACCCTTAAATCTTATTTTATTTTTAATTTAATCTGACAAGGTTTTATTTTTTGTTCTCAGCTGTTATTTTTATAGTACTTTCTTTCGGTGCCTTTATTTTTTGTAATGTTTTTTTTTTTTTTTTTTTTTTTTTTTTGTATTTATTAACACCTCATTCAATTTTAGCTGGCCTCGAATCACTCGCACTTTTTGAGTTTTTGTGGAAATTTTGATAGGCGTATCATTTGTCTGAGCACTGACTTATTTTGTGTTGTAATAGGCGAAATGAAAATAAAGAGATCAGTGTACTCTCTCTTTTCTACTTAGATAAGTACAGCGAGAGCTTTAAGGAGATTTTTCGTGAGATCTTTCATTACTTTTAAACGTGATCCTGCAATATTTTTCTCGGTAACGACTCATTTTAATTTGTTTCGTCGAACGGTAACCACTCTTTGAACTTAGATGATATTCATGTTCTGGAATACCGGTTGAATTGTTTTGAACCCTAGTAGTCCCCTCTGTCCCGGGACGCCGGGATGGTAGGAAAATTCTTCATTTTGTATGAGGCTAAACCGATTGGCTTGATTTCATTTCCGCATTGAATTGTACTCGTAATAGGAAAACGGAGTGTCGTCTGTTTGCGTATGAAGTATTTTCGTTTACGATTGGAATTTCCGCCGAAGTTTCCGAAAAGCTCAAATTCTTACGGGTCATTAACGATTTGATATCTCGCTGCCTCTCCTCCGTTCCACACAGTTTCGAGACGTCGGGACGTGGTTTTTACAATTCATGCGATACTCCCCTCTTTACACTACTCCACTTTATGATTTTTATTCGAGGAACAACTGATGATACATCTGCTCTTATTGGAGTTACAGGTTTTCGACGAGTGTGAGCAAACATAGATAACACTAACGTGTACCGACGAAGTTTTCTACCTGCAAAGCGCATACCCTATTAATAAAACACCGTAATTAAGGGACTACTTGCCCGTAGAAGAAAATTTATACGGACTTCGATAGAACATAACAATCATATTACTAACATCATCCTAATAAGGCTTTTAATTTAGTCGAATAATTTCATGCATCGAAAAGAGACCGCAATCTAAATCCTCTAATATTTCCTGCTCTGAGAAATCGAGGTCTACATCTTTGATAACTACGGGAACACCTAGTTAAATAAAAAAAGTTGAATATACCCGGCTTCAAATCGTAATTTAATATTCTATCGTCTAAAACCGTGGTATTATTAGCCGTAAACCTGTTTTTACATTTAACGATCACTTTAGAATCTTTTAATTGTCTAATACACTATCGATATAGTCTAAATGTTTTAACGTTCACGAGAAATATTATTATTCAATTGAAAAATTACTTTATACGCCGCGTAATCTAGCTCTTCCTCATTTAACAACGTTGGTAGTATCGACATCGCTGCGTTCATTCAGTTGCTAATGTTTGTCGTTATTATATATTTTATCATTTACCTCCGAGTATATCGTGATTATTACTTGCGCGGAAGTTCGAAGAAAGGGGAACAATTCCTTCCTCTTCGACCGCTACTTCCGTTCTGCTAGTGTCTTCCCGACGACACCGCTAACCGTTGATTGTGTTACACCACGGAAGAACTATCTAACGTGTTGACTCGAGATAGTACAAAACACATTTCCTTTCACGGGATCGATTAAGAAGCCAGTTAGACGGGGCGGCACAAACAAACGCCGCAATCGTTAAAGATCTGCGATCCTCGCAATCCGCGAATAGTTTTGAATAGCGAAACACGCTCATTTCATCAATGAAATGTTTTACTATACGCCGAACTGCAACCAGTTTTCAAAAAGTGCATTTAAGTACTTTTGTTTTCGGTTTTTGGTAAAATTTTTTATCACTTCTCACCTGTTTGTCTTAATTTCTTTGCACCCGGTATGTCTCGATATAATGCAACCTTGGATTATACTTTTACTACGAAACATAGTTGAAAACGAATTATTCGCTCATAATCTCCTGCTCTTTTTATAAGCGTCAAGATTTCGTTACAGGATTACTCTTCATATTAGCACGCTGAATTACGGTAAAAATTAACTATCAACTAAAACACTCAAACGTAAAAAGTTATTGAACAACGTACAAATATAAAATAAAATACACATTGTACGGGGACCGCGCAATATTCGAGATTACTCAAAAATATGTCGATTTATTGTTCATTCTTTTATAAAATCTAATCGAACTACTACAATTCCGCAAAAGGCCATTAACCTTTTTTTTTCTTTGTATATGAAAGTGCCTGCAGTTATAGGTCAAAAATTCAGAGTTTATTAGAGGCAAACGCTTAAAAATAGTCGAACCGAACATATTTTAAACAAATATAAAAACAAAAAGTTATTTATTCTATACTAATCGTTTTTAACCTCGAATAGAGAAGTAAAAAAAAAAATAAATAAATAAAGAAAATAAAATTTTCGAGATTTCTCTTAATTTTTTATATGTACATAAAAAAAAAATATACTAGACAATCGGGTAGGCTGCAGAGCGGTAACAGATGAGATTAGCTTTTTTTCTAAACCGTCATCCCCGTTTTGAACGGTTTCATTTAAGACGTGGAATTATTAAAATACCACAATACGGCAAGTGTACATTTTTTTAAAACCGGTCGATTTATTTTGTCAATGATAAAAATAAACGAAACAAATTATATATAAATATTTAAAGCTTTCACAGTGATTATACTGATAATAAATAAATTTTCGGAAACAACTGTGTATTAAAAGATATTTATTCGCTTAACGTTTCGACCACAGTTTACACTGGCCATATAAAATTATATATATTTTTTTTTCTTTCAGCGCGTCAACAAAGGGCCCTCCACATCTTAGATAGAGATTCTGTCAGAGATTGATGGTAACATAAACATAAACAACCGTATATTTGTACACTTCTGTATAGAAATAACACATTTAGACTTTGTTTTATCCATACCGAAACTGTATAGAGAAGTATCAAAAAAAAAAAAAAAAAGGGAAGAAAATCTGAAAAAGACATTAACTATTTAGTAGTTTAGTATACTTAACATTACACTAACTTTTAGAAAAAAAATTATTTTATTTTCTGTCTGGCCAATGATTATATTAGTACAGACTTGGAATTTCTTATTTACCTCCAAAAGAAATCCGCCGCCCATACATTAGATTTGATCACGTGCATTTTTCGTTAAATACTCTATAGGAAATGTTATTAAAAATAGAAAAAAAAAAAAAGCCGCATAAAAAGTACCATTTAAAATATTAATTTTTTCGATTTTTTGAAAATTTTCCATCTTAAATTGGTTCATTTTGCTCATTTTATCTATCGAATTATCCTAATCGGTCAAACTGTCGTGATAAAATTCTTTTGCTTTTTAATTTAATCGTAAAAAAGTAGCCGTTAAAGCATCGAGAATTACGTAAATCTGCGTTGACGT
This sequence comes from Icerya purchasi, assembly GCA_039619475.1. Classification (NCBI taxonomy): domain Eukaryota; kingdom Metazoa; phylum Arthropoda; class Insecta; order Hemiptera; family Monophlebidae; genus Icerya; species Icerya purchasi. Next base: position 31,370,103 of record CM077116.1, on the reverse strand, counting down.
TGAAAGATGTTTTCCTAGTTCACCAGAAGGTGTTTCAACTAATCGTAGGTTTAATTTTAAAATTAAAAATGAACATATTATTACGATGTACTAATTTTAATAGCGATTTTATCGGTGAAAATTTATTTTTATTAAAAATACGTTGATGAACATAATCGGAAAAGTAACTGGCAAAATTTTGCCAAATTCATGGTAGCCACTGAAACATATAATTTTTAAAGTCCCGATTTATTCCCGGTTCAAATCCTCCCGATTTCCTGATTACTAGAATCGTACAAAAAGAAAAGTGGATTTTTTTTTTTTTTTTTTTTTTTTTTTTTGGTGTATGACCGCCGCAGCATATTCTATATACGAATAAAACAGAACTTCGTAATTTATTCTTGAGTGTGAAGTACATTCGAAAATGCATTCTCATTTTTCCCTTCAAATGATTTTTTCTTATTAAAAATATCCTACTATTTTTACTTTTTTCCCGGTTTTACTACCAAATTCCCGACTTATTCCCGGTTAGGTTGCCAGCCTGAAATTTTCCTTTCATTAATCGAACAATTTGATAATATCAAAGGGAACAATTGTTAAGCACCATCAATTCATCTTTCGTTCGATTTCGGAAGCGTCTACTAAAACTTCTTTCCGCTACCAATTATGCCTGACTTATATCGACGTTTTCGTCATTTTAGGGGGAAAAAAGAAGGGGAGATGCACCCGAAACAATCCGACAAAACCCTATTTATCTTATCCGCGAGGCATTTAAAAAAAATTCTCTCCGCACATCGATAATATATCTCCTTCGAGGCAAATAACGATAGAGAAATATTTACACGTTGGCTTTTGATAACCGGCGACAAATGAATCGGAGGAACTCCGAATATCAAGAATTACACCATTTACTATCGCCAATGAAATATTAAAAGGAATTCTCTTCAGCCGCCGTGAAATTGCACACCCTAAATGAAATTAGAATTATGCTATTTAACTCTCTGAATAAGGCATGAATTTTTTCAAATCGCGCGACTATGTTACATAGCACTCGACCCGAACGAATTTACTGGCGCATTATTTACCGCCAAGTGGCACATCAATTGACCCGAACCGGCAAGTGGTTTTCAACTTTACCGAACGTCTCCCTCCCTTCGCCGCCCACATTTTCTTTTTCCTCTTTCTAAAACTTCTGAATCCGCAGACGCTACTGCCGGAGTTTCCGCGCTTTTTCGTCTTTTTTCGTAGCCTACACCCGCGCTAATCTAACCTTGTCACAATTACCCAAAAACACAACGTTTTTTTTTTCCTTATTTGTGTTTTTTCCCTTTGATCAGTCTTAAAATGTACGTTTTTTTTCTTCTTCTTCTTCTTCTAAGGAATAGGAAAATAATCGGAGCCATTTCTTCATCATACTTTTAATGGTTTCCGTATGGAACTTTACAACTGCTCAACACGCGTATAACGGTTACAGTAGTAAACAACTTTAACGCTGCATCGTTAGTTACCTCTCTTGATAATTTTACAGCATATCGCTCATTAAATACAATAACGTGTCATAACTCAAAAAATAGCGAATTTGAGTTATGCGTATAGTTCGAATGCATTTTATGAGTAGAATTAGAGGGGTTAGAACGCCCCATATTTGTAAATAAGAAACTCGACAAAATAAGCATTGCTCTTGGAATACCGTTCAAATTATAATAAATGTAAATGTTAATTTGCGTTTTCTGCGAAATAGCGTTATTTTTTCAGTTACGACGTTATTGTATATCTAATGAGCGATTTGTAGCAGGTTTTAAACAGCACAATCCCCTGGTATTAGTTTATGTCGCTGTTTCGAAAAAATAAAAATAATCGAATTCCGTATATTCAACTTCGTTCCCGAAAACGATTCTAACGATTTCGGATGAAATTCACAAATTACCGGTTTTAGGATCCAAAAATCGATTGGTCAAGAGTATGTTCGAGAAAATTCTACGAAACGATAAAATGTAAAAGGGAAACGACCAGTGTCGGTTTCAGCGATGATTGTATTTTTAGCGTTTATTAGAAAGGTAAGCATTACGGTTATTTACATCACGGTTAAAACAATCGTTCCATTTATTTACCGTGGTAATTGAAAATAGATAAAGGCATAATATCTTTGTTTCGTGATGATGTATTTACGCTTTGTACAGCGGATTTAAACGGTTTTCGATATACGGAACGTCATTATAACAGACGATAATTTGTAATAACATTTCTCGGACTTATGAATTTACTAGTATTTTTTGTAACACGAGAAAACTTCCACATAAAAACCAAAATGCGCAATGTGTAAAAAAATGTGACTTTCGCGTCCATATTACCGGTAAATGGTTAACTGCTTACGAAATTTATTATAATTCGCGTTGATTAATTTACAAGTTCGAATTGGATCCGAGTAAGGTCACCGAGTATATTACTAAGTGAACAATTTTTCTATATTGCAATTCTACAAATTACTCTAACGATTTTGATAAACTTTCCTATTGCATGCGTGCTATCGTTGTATTTTTAATTTATTCGGCTTCCGATGATTTTCGGAAATTTTCTTGATTTATATAATATATATAATTAATCTTACACCTGCGGGTTATAAGAAATTCTGTAATGTTTTTTTGCGTTACGGAACTGTGTAATAGAAATTAAAATTCCCGCGGGTAATTAGTAAATTAAATCGATTGGTCCTAAATATTACTTGATCATTTTAAGGGAAAAAAGGTTATTACTTTGTAGAGAGTAACATAGATAATTGAAGCCGATTCTTCTAAAAGAATTATAAAAGATTATCAATTGGGGATCCGCAAATGCCCCACGGTAAGGTCCGATCGGTTAAGTTATATATTTAGATAGACAGATATAGATTATAGAGATATGTTTTAATATCGTTTAGAAAAAATACATAAATAGAGAAAACAAAAGTTTCTATAGTTATGGAAAATACAGATTTTATTTAGCAGTACTGAAAATGCTGTTCCATTACACGCTGCACAGAAAGTAAATATACCAAAAAATAAAATAGTAATCTAACGCAACTGCTATTTTTTTCTCCTAACTTTGTATTATATCAACACATCTTTTCACTGAAAAATAAATTTTAGATTCCACGGGGTAAAATGCCTGCTTATGGATATTTCGCCGTGCACAATCGGTTATATCACCACATTCATTTGTACTAAACGTAGCATCGTTTGTTGATGTTTAAAAAAAAAAAACCGCAGAATTTAATTATCATCGAATAATTAAAATATAGTGTCATAATTCTGTCTTAATTTTTTTTGCTGGAAAAATATATTCGAACCTTCAACAGCGAAGATTACAAAACAACCCAATTTAATCCTAGTTGCGCTACCAAATTAGAGCAGAATCTATTTATCCCTGCTTCAATGCCAACATCGTTAAACCTATCTGCAAATCCGCAAGTTTACCCGATTAGTTTCAATTTCTCCGGGCTGCTCTTACCGATTCTGTGTAAGAATTTGTAAGAATGTCGCGCGCACACTACCTTAGTGAAAATAAGTGCAGATCTGCTGCCTACGTAAAGTCTCGGCAAGTCTTTTCGTAATGAAGGACATCTATTTTGTACCGTGTGTCACTGAGAATTTTTAAAAATGAAACATACTTAAAATGAATAATGACATTTTCGGAAGTTATTCTGGTATTAAACCACCACAGAATAAAATAAATCAAAATTCGTATAGGTCATTTAATTTTAAACAATACTGGTTTAGAAATAAAGTAATTTTAATTCATATAATAGCCTAATTTACGCTTTCCCTTTTTATTAATTTTTCGAGCAAATTAAACCTGAAGTACTAGCGATATTCCACATTTTTCACATGTAGTAATTTTATTAATGACAGAAAGTTGTCGATAAAAAATATACGAAGCCTAAATTAAAAATTACCGTAACTATACCGTGAATCTCTAATTAAAACAAAAATTTTCTCCACTTTGTTATATTTTAATATTACCATTATTATTATTATTATTATTATTATTCATGTACTTTTTAAAACTAATATTCAAAAATATAATGGGTGAAACATTTTTATTTATATTTACCATTTCACACAAAAAATGTATGAGGCGATCTTCAGCAGTACTTTGAAAAAGTGTTCTGTAAAAAGCGTTCTAAAAAGCACTACATTAAATTAAAAACTTTATAATAAGCTTTTGATTTTTAACACTGTTAACCCTATCCTGCAATCAGATGTCCTAACTGTTAATTTTTGAACAATCTTCCTTTTCAAAATTTTTAGAATTAGGAAATGACTGATGAGCAGTGACGCCTTCTTTCTTTCAATTTCAACATTCACGTTATAATTCGTTTAAATTTTGAAGTAGCTGATACTGAGAAAAATTATTGAGGAAGTAGCGTCTTATTTTCATTTATTGCTTTCCTTTCATTCAAATAGTAAATTTGACATCAGAATACTTAAAAAAACAGACTCAAACTTCGCAGTTAAATAAAAGATAAACCTTTCTGTTAGCGCCAAAAGTCAATTTTCAATAATTCACTTATAAAGGTAGAAAATTAAATTAAAGAATATTATGTAATAACACTTTTAATAACCTAGCCTGTACGTAATAGAATATGTGAACTAAAATTTTTGCAACTGAAACGAAAAATAATTAAATACAATGCACGGATTAAATATAAGCAATACAATGTTTTTGAAAACAATTCAAAAAAAATTACAAAATCGCTAAGGGATGTTAAATTAATGCTGTGAAACCCGTGTATATATGTACATATATATATATATAGATTTATTTTTAAAACGTAGTTTTATTCTACGAAAAAAACTTAGAAAAACAGTCTAAAAAATGAAATAATTCCAAAACCAACAAAATATTTACAAAAAAAAAAAACAAAGTAATAACAATTGAATTTTTTAAAGAATAATTATATTTTACAAAGGATTACAATAAAATGTGAAAATGAAACAGTCAGTAAACCCGATTCGACAAATTTCTTTTAATTCGGTAAAATTATTATAAATCATTATCAGTGGCAGATTCAGAATACCGATCACAAAACCATTTTTTTTTTTCATTATTTATTTATTTTATGTTTTTCCGAAGACCCCAATTCCAAAATTATGGATGGGAGAAATATATTTATTATAATACGTGTGTGCGAAGTACAAGAAACTAGTGTACGTAAAAAGAATGATGGATGCAAATGAACGTGTAGCTTAAACAAAACGAAATAAACGTAGTGTGTGCGATAGTTCCCTGCAAAATGTACTTTTACATTATAAGGAGACGAGATAAAAGACATAATCCCGTCACCAGCCAAGTTGTATGTGAAGCAGTCTGTAGCAACAGTGAAGAAAGGACAAAAAGATGAGTTTATAAAAGCAGAAATATGTAAACACTATGCTATACAAATATGTTTTTAAATATTACTCGACATTTAATTCATGCGAAATCTAATCAAAACTGGAACAATAACACATTAAGGAGGGATGCTTCTGAGTATATAAATATAAATAGAGTAAAAAGAATACATATAGTGTAAATTAAGGGGATGCCGAAGAGGCCATGCCGCTCAAGAAGATCAACATCATCGGGTTAACGGTTGAATTAGTGTGTCTAGAAAGCTACTGGTTACATAAAGTAAATTTAAGGCGCATAGCTCTTTCAGCATACTCCAGGAAGACCGCGCATGATTACTCTTTTCAAGAGTAGGGGATGTGTGTAGAATGAAGCCATATTATAAGTTTTACGAATGCCGGAGAAGGCAAGACATTCGAACAAAAAATGTTTAACAACATCAGTAACACCCGATGGACACAGAGAGAACAAAATGCGACATCAGCCGCTTAAACCTAAATAAATAGGATTGGAACTTGCTATGCCCAGATAGTACCTGTGAATTTAAAAAATGTATCTTCTAATTTTTAAACGTAATAAAACATCTGGCAGGAACTCGCACGTTTTTCTGCCAGTGCAGTCAGCGTCCTACCGTCTTTACTACTCGGAAGTGATTAGCTCAGCAACGAATTTTTTAAAAAGTTTGTTAGCGATAGGCTGTTGAATTCCTAGAAAATTATTTTCCAGAAACTTCAGTTGTTTCATGGAATTCACCAAGCAGCCTGTGTTCACTAATCGCCGCCCTGTCACGCTCTTTACAACACACTCCTCGGGAATTTGGTTGAATTCTGGCTAACTTATTAAAAACATTTTGCAATAATCATGTTGCAGTGGGGAATGAAGGTGGGATTTTCATCTACAATCACTCCTAAATACTTTAAGTTACAAGTGTGGTTGATAGGTTGTCAGAAATTCCACGATCAACAAACACCGAGAAACTGCATTTGGCAGCAGAGAACTCCAGACCGAAATCACCAACACCTTCCTCCAGATATTTCGAAACGATTTCAATAGATCGTCGGCATAAGAAATGAAGACACACTTGTTATTGAAGGGTTTACCAAAAAAGTGAATCACAAAGTATAGCGAATTCCATAGAGTTGGACCTAAGATAGATCCTTAGGGAATACCACATATGGCTTTCCTAGAGAGGAACGAGGAGCCCAACTCCGACCTGCAACTCTGTCAGTAAAGTAATTAATGATTAGATCGATTATATACGGATTGAAATTGTTTCTTATCATAATGACAACCGCAGATCTGCCGGCATCGGCTGAGGATCTAATTTAAAAAACAAGTTTAAGTACCGTACCTTCCGAAGAAAACCCTGTACGAAAACTGAATTGATTAAAATGAAGTCGGTTTTTGTTGGGCACCACCTCGTTCAAAATAAATCTGTAAACAACCCTCTCAAATACCTTGTCAATTGAATTCAGCAGAGATATCGGGTGATAGCTGCTAACTAAGGAGAGGTATTTTTTCCAGGCTTGAGAAGCAGCTTGATATCAGCCACTTTCCAGCACTGCGGAAAGACCTGTAATTGAATACATCTAAAAAAGAGCGCGAAGAAAAGATTTGGAAATTTCTTATGTATAAATTTTACAAGTTTATTATTTATTTTATCGGAAGTTGCTTTTTTATTTTTTAATACTTTAATTATATCATCCAGCGTGTCTTCGCCGAAGGAAGGCAACACTGAGTTTTTAATAGGCACAAAATCAGACAGCTGGTCAGCTTTGTAAGGGAAAAAATGATCCAGGAAAAGCGCACACTAGTCAATTCCAGAACAGAGCAGTCGCTGATAAGACCTCAAGTCAGCAATAGCCAGTTCTGCCTCGCCTTTAACCAACAGTTTATATGGGCTACTCCAGGCCGGGCTATCACTAACAAAAGTTTTCCAATGCACAAGCTTAGCCCTTGATATCTGTTTCTTACATATTGCATTAAGTTCCCTTAAAACGTTATTAATAAAAAATAATTTAACTATCTTTCCATTTTTTTTTCTTTCTTTCTTTCGAACAATGTTAATTTTGTCTTCAATATGTATTGAAGTTTTTTGTTCCGCCAGTCCGCAATAGGAGCCTTAACTGAGATGTGACTCCTGCGAGCAACTTGGAAGATGTACGAATTAAAATTGTTAATCCTATTAACCAGTTTATTGCTCTGTTGGCTTTGTTTAATGTCATTAATAAAAGTTATGACACAATTATCTTTTAAGTTCGAAGCAAAACTATCAAGACTGAATTTAAGGTGGTGCCTGGGTGGCGTTTAAAACCATTAGAAGACTCCACGTTACACAGTATGGAAAGATTTTGGTTTTAAAAGGAGCTTAGTTATTAAAAAGTAACTTTAAAAGTTAGAATAATGTTGTAACGAAAAGTTCATTAATTTTCAATCCGGCAAACGTTGAATGAACGAAAAGTAAAGTATAATTTGTAAAATTTAGCTTTTTAGACACGGCCACTAACTCGAAAAATTTCGATGTTTTTAGTTAATGTGAAAACTACAATTAGTCGGGTAACTTTAACCGTTAAAGTAAGCGATTTTTTAAATAATAAAAGCAAAAATGCGCTTTTTTGTTGAAATTTATTAAATAAAAAAATACGATTAGGCGACGATAAACAAGTATATATTTAAAAAATCGGAAAAAAAAAAATATCATACAATAAAAAGAAGGAACTGATAGTAGAAAGACACTTTTTTTTTTGTTTTTTTCTTTACTTTAACTTCGCAGTGTTTCTTTTTGTGATGACATGTGCGGTTGCATAATTCGCTCAGTAAACTCGACAAATTGTATGTCTTGAAATAATTTATTTATGCGTTTTAAGTGACGATCAGTGTAAGCTAAAGCGCCCTCTAGCAATTTTTCCGATAAATTAACGCGACCATCTAAAATGTCTCGCTTCATCGTTGAAAAAATAAACTGTAACACACAGACAAATATCAAAGTTCGACGATGAAATATTTTGTTTTCTATTCGTTTTTTTTTTTTTTTAAAGATATACGCAGTTGCAAAAATTATACCATTTTGTTTTTAATCGATAAGATATGAATTTTTACGTGAAAAAACTAAATGTTACGGTTGACTGTAAAAATAAACAATTTCATTTACTATAACGCGAATGAAACATTACATGCGACATTATTACGGAAATTATATCGGTTCATTGAAAATAGTACTCTAAATTTAAACTCAGGCCAGATTTTCATATATATTGGTAAAATACAAATTGTAATAACTACGGATATGACCCGCGTTTTACCTAAATTTATTCCGGAATTTAATTATTACCAACTAATAATTAATACTAAGAAGATTTAAATCACTTCTATTTAAAGTAAAATAAACAATTTTCAAAATTTCTAAACAAAAGAAAAACACGGTTTTGTAAAATGAAAATAATACGGTAATCAAACTAAACGGTAAAAATTAAATAACTCGCAAACGAAGCAAATATTAAAACTAAAGGTATGAAATTAACTTTCACTAGTTTCGGGAATTAGACAGGTTGCAATGTTGAAGAACTGTTCCACATAGCAAAGGATAGGGGCGACTACAAAGAATTAATCAAGCTTGCCATCAGATAAGCCTAAGATCGAGAACGGTCATGGCACCGAAAGAAGAGGAAAAGTTTCGGGAATACATTCATTTTTGACGTAGGCCTCATTTATATCGGTACATTTTTGATCCGCTATCAACGAAAAAAGTCTAACCATTTTTCTTTTGATGCATGACTTCACTGCATTCTTTACAGCGCTCTCAATAATTTGTTTAAAATAAAAAAAAAACGAAAATCACAGGACGCTAAAGCCGGGGAATAATCGACGTTGAATTCAAAACTTCGTAAGAATACCGAGTTGCGAGACTACATCGTCTCAGCCGAGTACTGCTTATCGGCACATTTCTGTAATATTTTGACTGCATTATTGCGAAATGTGGGGTTAATTTTGGATTTTTTGACAGAAACTGTCGTTCAACGCAAAATTCATTCTTTATACTCGTTTTCCTAATATTCCGATACATTTGTTGATAATTATCAGCAGTTTTATAAAAGGTCACTTCTTCTTTTTCTCACGGTGGCACCGTTCGCAGTTCAGCCACGAACGCTCACTGTTTCAAAAGTGCCAGCGTAACCTACACATGCCCAACTTCGTAATAAACGAAATTTAATGAAACTCGTTATACTTTCACGGCAGAGAGATGTGGCAATATTACGGCTACACGCGGCAAACGTTAGATTACCTAATTTGGTATTATAGCCGTCTGTGCATTATTTTCCAGTCGACCACCGTAGAATTAAAAATAAACCAAACAAAAAAACAAAAAACTAATTACTTTGCGTGACCGGTAAGCAGGAAAAATTAAAGTCAATGTGAACATTATACGAAAAATAGTAAATAAATAACAGAACTATAGTATGTGCAATACTTTCAAGGAGCATATCTCATCTATCATTTAAATTTAATCCACTTCTAACGAATATCGGATGTATGTATTTATGGGTGCTTGGGAGCGTAACAGTTCCCTATAATGATATTCTCAGCATTTTCGGTTAACATTTACAACAACGGTAAAGTTTATTCGTAATTCTTTAATGGGCTTTCGAACAAATTGAAGAACCTAGCAGTCGCACTAAATTGACAACCAATTTAACAGTAGTAAGTATCGAGTTCTAAGTACCTGCAAGAACGGTTAAGCTAAATCTAAAATTTAATCAACATCTAATTCTAACCGATATAATGAAAAAAAAATTTAGAGCAATTTTTAAGTACCTAAACACAAGAAAATCGACAATTAATTCGAATTGACAACATATTATTCACACGGAAAACTTCATTTGATATTATAAAATAAAAACTTAACATCGATCAGAATATTTAAGAAAATTTTTATAACGAAATTATTATACGTTCAATTAAAAACACCGTTCGCTATATTCACCGTATCAATGACGATACTAGTTTACAGCACCCATCACCTTTTTTTTTTTATTATTCTAATTATCATTATTATATGAAAAATAAATAAAAACAAAGAAGAAGATTATTGTAATTATCCTTAAAGAATATTCTATATGCATTCTCGTACTAAACGTATTTATTTTTGTCTGTATGCCATATTAGTCCGCATGTGAACTCGGACGGCAAATCTAAAAGTGCACTTTTCGTCTACAAGAACCACCTTAAAGGCTTCCAAGTTGAAATATCTGTATGCGTCTTAGTACGGGATAAATGAAAATAATTCGAGAAATGTAACTGAAGAAGAACAACTGAGCAAGGCATAAAAATGAGGAAAAGGAGTTTGAAAGTCAAAATAGTGCGATTAGCATTGTGTAATGGATCGGAAGAAATACACACATAAATGCGAAATATTGGAACTAACAGGAAATAAAACAAAAGGGAAATGAAAGCGTATTTTAGTGAATAGAATCATCCGCAGCAAATAACCGAAGATGAAATATCCAAAAATTAAAGAAGCTCTACAAGTATATTTAACTTATCCAAGAAAGCGAAAAAATTCAGAAACAATATGAAGAGTAATCTAAAAAATAAGCTCGGTAACATAAGAGAGCGATGATTCTTCGGACAAAAACGATACATTAAAAAACTGTATAATTACAATTATTGAATAATGTGAAGACTAATCAAGATGATGCTGGCGTGTGCAAAAATGTTTCCACTAAAAGAATTACCAAAACCGAAACATTGTAGAAAAAGTCCAAGGGAAAGATTTGCTTTACAGTATTCGTCAAAGGAACTCACGTAAAACACCGGAAAGTAAAAAGCGTGTTTCATTTAATTTTACTCAAAAAAATAAAAAGTACGGTGACGTATGAAGAAGTCGCCTCGCTGATCTGATTTAGAAATATAGATCAACTGTTCAAATTCGGAAGAAGATGTTACAAAAATTAAATTACTACGATGATCACTAAATTTAAGATTGAAATTATGTAATAAGGAAGAGGAAGAACTGTATACAATTTTAAATGTGGCATCATTTCATAATTATTAACTGAACCATTAAAAATAAATTAATTAATTAATGTACACAGTGAACTGAAAGTGCTTTACAATATCATAAATGCAAAAAAATTACCTGAGCCGCGTAACAGTGTTTGCTATTTGTATTCCAGGTGCACGCGTAATTTATTAACGTTTCTTTCTGATTGGTGTCCAATTTTTTAAGCAATTCTTCAAAAATCGTATCGTTTTTCGACAATATAGCTTCAAAAAGAAAAATTCAATATTTTCATATAATTCTTTACAAATATATAAAGATAATATCACCATTCTTGAACAATGTTAATACTTATTATAGTCGATACCAAACTTAAATTACACTTATAATCCGAAACAATTTAATGAGTATAACATAACAATCACTCCTTTTTTATAAGTCAAGTATTGAAAACATTAAAAATATTTAATATGGTTTTTACTTATTAGTGTTGCAATTTGAATTTTATACTAACTCCAAAAAGAGTTGATCTCGTTTAAGAAGAACTATAATATCCTTAAGAATATCACTCTGAATAATCTTTTATCAAATAATAATTTTTACTTTTTAGTGCATTTTTATTAATTCCTAGAGTAAATCTTAAAATCCGGATTACAAAAAAAAAAAAAAAAAAAAAAATGATTCCACAATTTTTAATATAAATATTTTTGAGTTATAATGCGCATAAACCAATGAAAGATGCTGTTAGCTTCTGTACTTTATAAAGCTCAATATATTGATTCAACAGTAATGTTTAAAACAAAAGATCATTCGGATTAGTCCATATGGTTAAAAGTTGTACGCAATAATGTTAAGACGTAATATTTCTGTCAGTGATAAGCTTACAAATTAAGCTAAGGGAGGTTTAAAATTCGTTTTCCATGTTCGAATTTCCATTTCCATGGTACTTAACATTGATAATATTTTGTCACTCACAATTTTGGCGATTTTGTATTTTTTCTACAGTCTAATGACAAAAAAAAAAAATATATATATATATTAAAAAAAAAACAACCACCTACTATGAAAAAGGGTGTAGACTTTTTAAAAATTTTTAGCTAATTTTCATTTTGCTATATAAAAAATTCGTTTTCTTTCCAACCTACATTTCCACGGTAAATAACATTGATAATATTTTCAGTAGATCGCGTTTGATGCATTAAAAATTTCTCTGAAGATTTATTTTTTCACGATGTTCAGTAAATCACCAATACTTATCGGTACCAACCACACTGACCAGTACACTTTTGAATAATCAAAAAATCACTGAAATTTGTCTCCATACAGTCAAAAGTTATACCTGAACAAGCGTCGAAAAAAAGCGGAACGAAATTATCACCTTCTTTGTTGAAGGACCGGTTTCAATTAAACAAACAAGCATTTGTTCGCATTTTAAAAATCTTTAACGAGATATATTTTCTTTTTATTACTAATTATTTTTTTCTAATAGAAAAAAGTCGAAAACCCGATTTCGCGCACATCTGCCAACTGGTTTCTATGGAAATCCCATAAAATTTGGTGTCCATTCAATAACAGTTTTATTCCTGACATTTTTTACATATATTATCGCGGTGAAAAACTTTTATTAACTGACTTTTTAAAAATCGGACTAAAATTTGCTAATTTGACTGGACTATAAGTCAATCGTGTTCGGACTGTGATGATTGTCGTTCATCGACATCTACATGTCAATATACTATGCATTAACGAATCCAGCTCTACCAACTACTCGTTGAGGGATCGTGTATCGATTTGATCTTCGCTCGTCACATCGACAAAATTGATTCTAAAAATGACATAAGTTACTTCAGCTACCATAAACCCATATTGCCCATTACTTCTAAGGATTACGTGACACAAGAATAAAAAAAATTTTAAAAATAATATCGTTAATATTATTATTTTCTTTCGAATTCAAGATGTTCGTTATCGCCTCTTCAATTTTAACATATCGTACAGAAACAGTTGGAAGTATCAGAGATATTAACAGACAGCAAACGGCTAAAGCGTGTTTCAAGTTTTTTTTGAATTTTAGCCGTAGGCTCTACAAAGAGAACTTTGAGGTTGTCCGGGGGTCTAAAACGGAGAGACGCTTGGCGCCGATTTTTTTTTTTTTAATTCTACCTATCGCTTCTTCTGCTTAATGCTTTTCCTTTTTGATAAAAAAGTAAAAGAGGAAAAGAAGTCTTTCATACTTCCGTATTTTGGAAACCTAACAGCTGATATATAAAGGGGCGAATTTATTTTTTTTAAAAATAATTAAATTAAAATTAACTAGACTAAACAAAAAGAAAAAATAAAAGTATGTTTTTTGTAAAGCATAATTAGTAAACCGTTTTCATCTGGTTAAAGTAAATATTTGAAACTATCACATTTCCGACATGGCCAGTTAGAGACAAGTTTGGATGATATAAACGTCCATACCTCGTGATTATCCATGATCCATTTCTTTTTCTTTTTTTTTTTTTGCTATATTTAAAAATTACCCATTTCATTATTTATTAATTCAATTACTTTCAACCTCCTCCCCCGAATACCACAAAATGAATTTAAAAAAAATGAAAACATTTAATTCTATCTCAGTACTTGAGTATAATAACACGTTAATTTATTTAATAAAATATGAATTCATTGCTAAGCGTTGCTTTAAAGATTGCAATTTTAATTCAGAACGAATAGCGTAATTATAAGCAGACAGAAATTAGAACAGGAATTTCGTACATATTCCAGCAACATTATTATATTAATGTATCAAGTAAAAGTAAGTCCCATACATTTGACAGGACGTCGGAGATTGTGAAAGTTCACAATGTACCAAGCCTAATGGATCTGATGAGGATACTGAGGACGGTTCCTTTCTCTGCGTCGCCTCTACTTTCCCAGATTTCCCTGCTATCCAATTATTTCAGGCTGGGTAAACCTGGGAGCGACTTGGATCCGGATCGAGACAAGTCTCGATAACCTATGAAACCTCTGATTTGGCAGCCAAGCACCTTAACCACTAGGCTACCGCGCTGCCTATATTAATGTATGCAAAAAATAATAATTCCGTCGCTTTCCGCGACGATAAAAATATTTCCCAAATTATAAATTACAAACTAATTTCTAACAACGTATAAATTCAAAATACAAAATAATACGCACGTACTTTCAATAATTTTTAGAGCTTGACCAGGCCTATTTAGAGTTAACGTTAATTCTAGCGCCGGTAATAGCTGATCAGCGTGCAATAAATTCGATAAATTTTGTTCTTGTTCTATCAATTGTTTTTTGTTTTCAGTTTCTTTTCTCAATTCTTCTTCGGTATTATCACGCCAAATAATTAAACGCGAATCGCTGCCCCCAGAAATAATTCGGCTCTCATCCGATTTGACTGAAAATTCAATTTATTTACATATTACATATAAATACATAGATATATATTAAATACTACTGCGACGAACGCTTTTCCGTATTTTTTTCGTCCGGTATTCCGTAAATTAATAATATTAGTACAAATTTTTGTCCACCATTTATATTGTAAAATTATTCAAACAATGTCCGTATTCTCCATACGTTCATTTTCGGTATAAATCACAATAAAATTATTCATAGCTGACGTTTGAACGTTTTGAACGAGACTTTACAGACAATTTTTGCAGAAATAACTGACCAAACCAATTCAGCCAGAAACGATCGATTCATCGGTTGACATTAAATAAATATGGTCTATGGTGGAGATTTTTTTTTTTTTTTGGTTTTTTATTTACTTTTTTTTTCTTTGTTATTATTATGAAGCCTTACAGAGCAAGTTTATAAAATTCTGTGTTCATGCGATTATGCCGTGTAGGACAAAACTGATAGAACGATTATGACTGAACTAAAGCTAATTACACGCATCCACATGAGATAAACCCAGCAATAGAGGAATACAGGAAAATAACGACACATTCTATAAAATTCAGCGACGAAAAAATCTGATCAAAATTCGAATAGTACAGCACGAAATTTATCCGAGAAGCCCACTCTAGAGATTGAAAAACGCGAAATTTCAATATCGGCAATAGATAATAATTGAACCAGATTTGGAAGATCGTTAGCGAGTGACAAAAAAAGAAAGGCAATTTCAGTAATAGATAATAATGGGAAAATATTTTAAGGCCGTGCACCACTGTCTACTAATTTTTCAATGCCAATTAAAAATTTAAGTTCTCAGATTTTTGCATCATTCATTGTAATACTTTTGTACGTCGAAATATCACCGATCTTGTTTTAAGTAAAAATATTCATCATTTTACTGACCGCCATCTCATTTCTTAAATCATAATTCAATCATTTTCAAAATTTTATCCTCCCCTAATTCCCTGGTTTAACTTTTATGATTACGGTAAAACAAAATGGAATCAAATTTCCGAAAATATATTCAACTCGGTCCAACTAAATAAATATAACGGTTACAGCACACTTGTCCAACTTGATTTTCAAGTAAACGGTATCTTTCAGGTACCAACTGAAGTCTGTAGTACCTATAACTCAACCAGTCTTGGCATTCCCAATAACCTTGTTTATTAAACCAAAAAACCGTATTGTAATGTAACAATCTGAAACATAACTGGTTAATAACAATAGTATTTTATATGTTCTCTAATTTGCTCAAAATTAAACATTTCTTTAAATAATAAATAAAAGAAAAAGATTACTCTCTTTATAAACTTTTCGAAATAATTATAAAAAAACTCACCGGATCATTCTCTTTATTTTTTTTACTATTGACACCAAAAATGAACAGATCAAAAATATGCAGAACATTTATCAAAATTTTTCATGATTCTTCAAACGGAAAACAACAATCTCTCTACTAATATGTTCAACAAAGAAATCTATACCCGAGTAAAATCATCCTTTGTACTTTAATCAAAAGTATCACGATTTTAATACACTGCATTTCAATCGAAATGAATACAATTATCAAAAAAATTGAATAACTCCTTTAACACAGGTCATGCATTTCAAATATAATTAAAGATGCTTTCCCAATAAGGAGCTAAAATTAATCGAGGTAATTAATTTAATATTTCTGCTCAGATATTCTTCCGGTTCTTAGCAGGAATCTACTGCAATCCGGATCCTCAAACTTAGCAAATGATACTTTAACGAACACAGGAGTCTGTTACCTCTAGGTATTGAAAATGCCATTGATTGCACATGGAATCAAGTTTTATATCTTTCTTTTTTACTTAATTAAATTTACTTCTAGTCACCTAATCAATAGAAGGTTCTCAATAAAAGTCAATAATACTAAGTATTCATCACTAACCACCTAGGCTGGGATGCTTAAGCATTCATTTGGATCTCTCTATTTCTGCTATATGACCGTCCAATATTTAAGTTTAGCAAGCTCGCTTTATACGTCAATGATACAACTACATTCTCTGCTCTTCCTTTAGAATAAATGCGACTACGAAAAAAAAAAAAAAAAAAAATAGAAAATAAATCCGTTTAAAAATAAAAGAAGAATATTAAATAAAACTCACACTATTTTGTTTACTAAAAATAAACCATTTCTTCCGAATAACCATTAATTTACTTAATCAAAATGTGTATTATAAGAACCACATTATATATTTCGATACTATCTTAAATTAAAAATGAATTTTCAATAAACATACAGATCATGCACGCCGAAAAGCGTATTCCAGAACTGTTGGTATTCCATTCGATCTTCATTAAAAAAGACAAATTTATTCACCCCAAAGGTCTCATTGACAACCCATTTTTTGATCTAATCCAATCTGATCGCACAAAAATTTCAGAATATCTGCTATCACATTATTTTAAGCGTCTCAGCACATTTTAAACTTA
This sequence comes from Icerya purchasi, assembly GCA_039619475.1. Classification (NCBI taxonomy): domain Eukaryota; kingdom Metazoa; phylum Arthropoda; class Insecta; order Hemiptera; family Monophlebidae; genus Icerya; species Icerya purchasi. The sequence goes on along the minus strand of CM077116.1, from coordinate 31,352,879 downwards.
ACATTGGTAAACTTACACTCACTAATAACATAAATCAGAAAACATACATTTTACATTCTTTAAAAATTACATCTACAGTTCCCGCCTCATTGTTAAAAACATCGAAGATTACACCGGAATTCCCTTTCAACTGAAGTATAAAAAATAAAACCAAAAGAATTGAACGTATATTACTATAACTTGCAGCTGATACTTCAAGGAACAATAGAAGGCAAACGGAGACGCGGTAGACCAAGGACATCATGGATACAGAATATAAAATGCTGGACAGAAATTAAAGAAATGAGAAAACTAACGGATATGGCTAGAAATCGAGACATGTATAACCGTTTAGTCGCCGATGTCCACTAAGTGGACATGGCAAAGGAAGAAGAATACTTCTTACATAACAAAATCATATGATTTTAAAACACATAAATTTGCTAAAAAAAAGTTTCATCGATATACGAGTAATTATTCAATTTACCTTTTTCACTACTCGTAATTCCTACAAAATTATATATTTGCTTTTTTAATAATTATCTATATAAATAAATCGAGATTATTCTTTTCTTTCATTTAAATTTCTTTTTTCCTTTTTAGTATAGTTTTTATTTACCAATGTTACATACGATAACCGTTTTAGCATCTACTATTATAACAAATGTTTCAATTTTCAAATTCAATTTTTATCGGCAAAAGAGTAATTTGTTCGATACGAGTATTCGTATTCTATTAAATTAATTTTTGTCTACATATTTATATGAAAAATTATTCGATAAACTTTATATAGATTTATTTAAGAAATTTCGAATATAGATTGAAGAGCAACATTGTCGTTTACATTTTCAAAATTAAAGTAAAGATGAGAATATTGCAATTTCGTTTGAAACATTAAATTAAGTAAAAAACATTTTTTTTAGACATGGTTTTAATCGAAATTAGTTGTGAGAATAACTTCGAACAACCATGAGAAACTATTTAAATTTTTTTTTTCAATAATTTTCTCATTTCGGTAAATACTTACTTAAGAAAAAAAAATTTATTTGTATAAAGGAACAGGTATGTATAATATGTGTATGCGTAGTAAGCCGACTGACATTTATTGCAAGTTCATAAAAAATGTATTAACACAGAAAAATTTAGTTGAAAGATAAGTGATATACTTCGTGATTAAAACAACCCTTATCTGCAAAAGCAATAAAACAAAAATCCAGTCAACAATTCTAGGAGAATTACCAATTTGTTATATAACGAAAGTGAACGAATTGATTTGAAGTTAAAAAAAAGCGATGTACACAATTTCGTTGATGAGTGAATAAATATTTGAAAAAAATCTAAGTATAAATTAAATATGATTTATTCCGGGAATTCACATAAAAATGAAATGATTTTTTATACATTTTTTTGTAAATGCTAAGCGGATTAATTTTCTAAATTATTAAATTAAAATTGACCTTTCATTAAGAGGCAGTAGTATCATTACTACGAATATGTTAACTGCCATACATATCTTTAATTATTTTACTTCCTTTGTTCTTTTTTTATGATAAAAAGCGAATTTCAACTAATTAAATGACAACCAGCACAAACAAAAAACACATTATAATTAGTAAATAAATGTACATGTGCGAGACAAAAAAGTGAGAAAAACTTGTTTACAAGAAGAAAAACGTTTATTTTTATTAAAAAAAAAAAAAAATGTATGCAGATAAGGTTTACTGTTTGCTTTACAAGAGAAATAAATCCCTTTGCGTTAATAGGGTTGAGCTTTACAATCTGTCGAAAACAGAACGAAAAATGGTTTCGCAGAATACCTGCCAACGACTGCACGGGTAATTATATACTATTTATTGGTCACAGCGGATTGATATGGAAATATAAAAGTGAATATGTGAAAACAAATTAAACTAAGCAAATAAATAACATTATAAATGTTAAGTAAAAAAATTAATAAACTTCGTATTGATGCACTAAAAGGGAGGGCACAGCTAAATTAAACAACAAAGAACAAAAAAATTTTCGGTTTATTTCAAAAACCACTAGAAAAATAAACACACTTCGAAAGAGCAAAAACGTAAAATAAGTTCGAAATAAATTTTAACAGATGAATAAAAACACATCTCGATTAAAAGTTTGGCAATTCAGAAGAACGAATTTATTACAATATATACAAAAAATTTATCGATCAGTAACTTTAACTTACCAGTTTACATATATTTTCACAGCATGTATTTTAAAAATCAATATTATCATTAGTAGCCAAACTTGCAGTAGATAAAATTCAATATTTTATAAAATATAGCTTACCATTTATTGCCCAAACTTTTCCGGTGTGTTTATCCAAGGTACTTATACATTCTCCAGTTTTAATCAGCCAAACTTTTATTAATCCATCGCTACAACAACTAATAATTTGAATACCTTTATTGATAAATGTAAATTTCAATACAGATGATTCGTGACCCTCAAACGTCTACAAAAAATTTCAAGTTAATTTAAATAACGAAATGTACATTTAAAATAATATCACTAAAAGTGAATTTTTAAATGAATAAAAATAAAACGTTGTACAAATAAATCAGTACGATAAAATGAAAGTGCACCGGGTATTTTTAATTCTGGACTTCAATTTATTAAAAAATTACCAACACCCAAATTTTAAAATTCAAACCGAAAAAAAAAAAAAAAAACAAAAAAAAAACTCACCTTTAAACAAGTACAATCTATAACCGACCACAATCTCAAAGTACCATCCGTAGAGGAAGTTAACAAAACCTGATCAACCGGTGAAAATTTTATGTACCATAAACCTCTTCGATGACCTCTTAAAGTGCCAATTAAAGCGAGCTGATCCGATGACCAAAGCTAAAGTTTAAAAAACGAAAAAAAAAAAAAAATAACAATTACTTAAATATTAAAAATTTTAAATACTAGATATCTACACGCACATGCAGCCAGTTGGTAGAACTGGCTGCTGGCACAGCTGTGTATATATACAAAAATCACCAAAACGCTCAAAAATGGACTTTTTAAAGCCCTGTAAATTTTTCTCTAATGTAGATAAAAACACGAGTTTCAGAATTTATCGTAGAATTTAATATTTCTACAAATTACCAAAATTTCAGCATTCTGCAGTTAATCAAAGCCGAGATCGAATACTTCATTTTAAGCAAAAAAGTGATATCAGCAACATCTACTGGATCTAGAAAGCCGAAATTCGGTATTCAGACAACTTACAACTCGTAATGAACAGAAAAATTATAAAATCGAAAAATTTCCAATCATGAACCCCAAAATGAACGTAAAAAATTTTGAAATGACTCCTTAAAACAGAAATTTACAGCCAATCTTCTATGAAACGTAAAAAGTTCAGATTAGGTATGTGTAACACTCATAGCATGTAAATTGTGAAAAAATTAAAAAAAATTAAAATTCATGAATACACAGACCTTAATGGGACCAAAACCCCAAATTCTGAAAAATTTCTATAAAAATTGAAATACCCAGAAAAATCTACCAGAAACGGAAAGCTGAAATTTGGTATGTTCAAAATTTGTAACTAGTAAATAACAGAAAAATCACGAAACCTGAACAAATATTATAAAGGAAGCCCTAAACAGGCCCAAATTTGAAAATTTTGACGTATTTTCACAAAAATCAAAATTTCCAGCAAAATCAACAAGACGTAGAAAGCTGAAATTTGGTATGTATAACAACACATCTGACATGTAAATAACAGAAAAATTATGAAACCTGATAAATTCTGTACACAAAACCCTAAATGAGCCCATAAGGTTCAATTTTTAAATATACTCTCAACAATATGGTTTTTAATATTACCGAAAGACTTTTAGTGCTAAGAACAGTGAAATGAACGATACGGGATAATAATAATTTTGAAGAATTAGTTAACATGAACAATTGCAAGTGACCGGAGCAGTAATTTAGGCGGAAATTAAACTGAGCAGCAACTTAGTAGCTTTAATAACCGGAATTAGAAACAGATGTTGCGACTTCAACTCAAATCATAAAAAGAAATATAGAGCTTCATAGTATCATTCGTCAGGAACAACTTGTAGGTTATACCCTTCTGCATGTTACGGAAACACAAATGTATCAGTTTTAATTCAGTAAAAGAATTATACATTATTGGAAATTTAAGGAACTTTTATATGACATGAAAACATCGCGATAACTTGGTTGGCTTAATAAAAAAATAATACTGAAAGGATTTTATAGTTTCCAGGAAAAATTAACGTGTGTTTATGAACATGAAAAAAAAAAAATACCAATCTTAAACAACGAAGAATGACTAAATCTGGAATCAATGCAAAAGTCGGCCCAATTAGATCATTCGTTATAAAGTTTTCATAGGAACTAGAAGTTTACGAATTGCAATTTGTAAAATGTAGTCTTCGGTATTTTCAAACATTCTCAATCAACAAATTTAAAAATCGATTCTCGATTGGAAGTGCCATGAAAGAATAATGAAATCATTCTATACTCTATTTGCAATAAATGTTAAAAGTGCTAAACCCAATGTAAACAATCAGAACTAATTATAATACAAGAGTTCTAAAGGAAAAGTTTAAAACAATCCAAATGATTACATTTTCTCAACATAATAGATCACTCAAGAGAGAAGTAGCCCCAATTGTAAGAAGAAAATTTTACAATTATTTGCAAGAACTTTTTTCAATGCAAACAAATCAAAGTGGCGTGACTGACGGAAACTTATGCAACATGTTATACGAGAGTTCATCAGTACAGTTCAGTCGCGGAAACTGCATTAGTCTTGTAGAGGGATGTGCCGTTATTTTATAAGATAGAAAAAAAAAAAAAGATTTCTTAGGTCTACTGTAAATAGAATACGCGCAAAATAGCAGCATGGACTTTTTAAAGTAAAAGAAATAAAAACTGTAATATTTTTTTTTCCGATTTATTCATTAAAAAAAATATTTTCATCAAGATACTGCAAAAAATAAAAATAAAAAAGAAAATTACCAAACATTAATAACCGGTTATTAAGAATATTATGATATTTCCTTATGCTATGGAATTTTTGGCGCTCTCTACATTTTAGACTTGTCGCCTTTTAAGAATCTTTTACATTCCAACAACCGGGGGGTACTGCACCACCACTGTATCAGAATATTTCTTAAAAATATAAAACTAAAAATTCCAAATAATTTGGTATAAGTATAAAAAATAAATTAATCCAAATTTACCTTCGCCGTTTTATCTTGAGATGCGGTAGCGATTAATTTATTGTTAGGAGATATAGCAACGCTGTTAATCGCTTTTTCATGAGCAATTTGCGTTTTAGTTGGAATATACATTTCTTCTGGTTTACCTAAAATATGCACCAGTTATATAGATTCATTATTTATTTTATTTATTTATTTTTTTTTGGATATCGCTAATTTTGAATCAGCAATAAAATCACAATTAAATATTCACTACATTTTTAAATAGCATGCAGATTATAGAGAGGAATTCTTTTAGCATACTAAGCCAGGAAGTATATAAAATATCGGGTATCTGGTTTCTGTTCTCTACAGTATGTCGTAAAAAATGAATTATAAATTACGTAAACTCCGTAAAACAACATATATTTACGGAGGTTATACGTTCACTGATAGCGTAATGGAACAGTATCGACGTTGAACCGATATTGTTAGTTATGAAATTATATATAAACTTTTATAAGACTAGTTTGCTTTTTAATCCGCACCGATATGTCGCCGTAGTATAATCGTTGCATCATAATTAACATTGTGTTAGCGCCGATTTTTTTTAAAAACCCGTTGTCGCAAGTTGACCGCTTAATGTTTTTTCCCCAAAAATAATCTTTTTATTTATTTATTTATTTATTTATTTATTTATTTATTTATTTATTGAAGGTAATTAATACTTAAATAATTCTTTACTTAAAAACGAGTATTTAAACGAGATTATTGCAAAAAAAAAAAGGTTCAAAATTGTATCAACATTTTTCCGCTTATTTTACTAAAAAATTCCATTATATTTTAGAGTTTTTAATTACTTTTTAATATTTATCAGCGAATTTAGGAAAAATGGTACTTTATTTCGGTATTATGTACACCATATGTGTGATAAGCTGATTACCGTAATACGAAACTATGACACAATCTACCAAATTATTTATGCTTGACATGTTGAATAAGCAATGTTGGGTGTAAGCAAACATCACGTGATTACTTGCATATTATCAGTCGAATTGAACTTGAAAGTCTGTCAATTTCTCGCTTATAAGTGATACTTGTTTACAAGAACTTAAGATGGAAATAGTCCCGTCTAAAATTGTTACAGTGCAATTCTGTATAAATGGTAAATTTTATTTATTACATTTACGGGATAGAAACAAGAAAAATTTTTAAAACATTTAAAAAAAATCAAGTAAAATTTGTGTAATATTTAGATGACGAATACACGTAAATAAAACCTAAACAGATGGTATTTTTATTTTTTAGACAAGAGTCCATATTTCCGTATACGTATATGCCAAATTATTCAATACTATCATTTTATTTTTATTCGCGCGAAAATAATCAAAAAAACCTTTAAGAGCAGCACGTTAATCGTTTGAATAAATTACAACAATCGTTTAAGAATACATTTTTTTTCTAACAGAATACACTTAAAATCGCTTATTTCGTGCAGTTTATTATGTCCTTAAACATATAAGAATTCTTTATTTATAGTAGCCAAGATATTGCTATTTAATTATGAAATCTAAAATGCATACGCTCTGTCTGATAATATGAAATTATCGATCCCGAATTACTTGCATAAATAAATGCCAAAGCGGTGAGAAAAAAAATTATCTAATCAATAATACTGATAACGGAGTTTTTTACATTTTAAAGTTTCAAAAAAAAAAAAAAAGAGAAAAAACAACAAATAAATTATGTAAAAAAATTGGAAAAAAAGGATAAAAACATTCCCATGTAGGGATATTTTATACGAAAAAGAACTAAAGTACAAAAGCTACACGGCTTATTACTTTTACATACTTTTTAATAAACCCCAGAATCTATTCAATTCCTTTTTACGAATTATTTTTTTAACATAAACAAGATAAGATCTTGATCAATCGATTTTTAGACCCTAAAAACAGTTCATAACGTAATGTTGATAATACATATAATGATAGTGATAATGAAGTTACAATTTACAGCATTTGCGCTTTCTAACTTCCACGTTAAAAATTATTAAACATGATACAAGAAGTAGGATAAATATAATGTAATAAAAATGAAAGAATACTAACTCGGCTTCGAATCATTAAAATTCCAAAGTTTAACTGTCATGTCTTCACCAGCGGACACTATAAAAATTCGCTCTGATGATAACTTTGAAATATCTACAGCACAAACTGAAGCTGTATGAGTAATTCCAAAACCAACACATCTTACGATATTCTCTTCTAATATCCATATTCGTATTGTATTATCCTGCGTACATCAAAAAAAAAAAAAAAAAAAACCATTAAATTTCATACCAATTAAAATTGTCTATCTTTTCTCAATTAATGCGTAAACTATCAAAGTAATATCACATCGGTAAATCAAATGGAATTCAACCGAAATTCTACATTATAAATAAGATTATTTGATAACCACCTCCAACTATTCCATCCGAACTGTAAGACATGTATTTATTAATATGAACCCCCCTGTTTGTATTTTATTGGTTACGAAATTATTATTTACATTGTCGCACAAATGAAACTATGATAGTTTATCTTTCATTTTTTATTTATTATTGTTTTCTCAATGTCATTGAAAGTTACAATTTTAATTAAAAGTAATAATTACACAATGTGTAATTATGTTGTGGTATACAACAATTTAGCGACGAGGATATTAGTGTTAAATGTAACTATAAACACTCATATTTAGATCGGTATCTAATAATTATCAATTTACCGGTAATAACGACGGAACGGATAACCAAGATTTTAAAGTAACAAAATCAATTTATACAACTTCTACTCAATCAACGAAAACGATCAATTTATCAAAACAATCCACTCTGTTTGATTCCTTCGACCAAAAGACGAATAGTAATTAATTTGACGCACTCTGCCTAGAATTTTTTTTTTTTCTATAAAGAAGTGGTAGGCGACGATGTAAAAGCAAAAATTGATCAGCAGTATTGGTACAAAATCCATCCAGCTGCTGCGTAACAATACTGCAACGGATGATGCGCGAGTAAAGAAGTATCAAAAACTCATCGGTATTTTGGGGATGCAGTTTAAAATCCATATCTTTAGCAAGCATCGCAATTTCTTATCAAGAATTCAGACACAAAGTGAGTCAATTTTATATAATTTCGGCAGCAAAAGATCTTATCTTGTGATTAGACTTGTTCTTAGTCCAATTGTAAAAAACAATTTACTCCGCAATTAATTCGCGAAATATATGATTCAAATATTTACGAACGGTTATTACAGCCGTGTCAAACAAACAAAGCTCTTCATAAACTCATCGAAATTTTACAGTAAATTGAATTATCTAAACGGAAAAATAAATAAATTTATCAAAATATATCAAACATTCAAACGCAAATTAAATTAATAAAGTAAGCGAAAACAAAAATCAAATTTTGAACAGAATCGTCCACACTTCACCCGCAAACAAAAACAATCATTTACAAAAAACATCGTTCACCAAATCGAAATCCATCTTAACTTAAAAGTTAATTTTAAGCACTTATTTACCTAATAACATTGGCTGATTTGAAAAATGACGCAAACGCAAATTACCGAAAATTTCGTTTAACTAAACACTGTATTAACCGGTTAGTCAAACAAGAATTTCTGGGAAAAGTTGACATCTCCGAATAGGGCACATTTTCGTCTTTGTATGAAAACTAGACTGTGTAATCACTATAAGTTCACATTAAATCATCAAATCCGAGATGTTCCCTATATTTAATAAAATGGAAAATGGATTCTCTATTATTGTAAACTCGATCTTTGAGACGCTTATCTACATTTCAAGTAACCTTTGAAACAATCAATATACAAGCTCTTTTAATATTGTAAAACGACTGTACTACAGTAGAAAGGTAGCTCCAAGCATACTTCGTCGATTCGCGTTGATCAAGCTGTTCGTGATTTACCAGTTACGGTTACCTACGCTGATGACACTTAAGCGCCTGGCAACAATACGGAAGGTTGTGATAAGCCTCTCTAGCAACTTCTTTAACGCTTGCTGTGATAAACCTTAAAAAGTGTAGATTCTTCGTCCAGAAAATCGAATATCTAGAACATGCGATTAGCAAAGAGGGACTACAAAAGTCGACAAAGAAAACAGATGCAGTTGGAATGCATCGACTCCTAAGACTGTGGATGACGTCCAACAATTCTTAGGACTTGTGAATTATTATCATAACTCCATTCCATACTCATCAGTGATAGTATAACTACTTCGAAAATTTTGTTCGCCCTACAATATTCGCCGACCCAGAGGTGTCCCAAGTGTTAACCTCTTAAAACAATAAAGAAGTTTCGTGAAACAGGTTTTGCTAATAATCAACTCATCCCTGGCCCCGCGTCTACTGTATCAACATAAAGAAAATGAGCGTCGAGTAAGTGATTCGGCCCTTTCAAAACCACGGCGTTCTTTACGGAAGCACTCGGCTGTTTTGGGTATCTCTAAGTTAACAGTTCATGTTTTTAGCAGGAAAAAAAATGTTTTTTCATCCCTACAAAATCCAGTTGGTGCAAGCTTTGAAAGAAAGTGATTACGTTTTATGGAAATCTTGTGCTGAAAGGATGATGGAAATTTTTTCTACACAGCGCAGACTCAATAACGCTGTTTTCAGTGATGAGGTCTATTTTCACCTAAAAGGTTACGTAAACAAGCAAAACTGCAGATATTGGGCATCAACGAACCCAAGAGAGAATCAATTTTCGAAGGGCAACTGCGTACGAATCACCCTTTAAAATAAGCTTCGATAGCAAAAACACGGTGGGCTCCGGTCCAACGCTTCATCGTAACTGCTAAACCCGCACGACGAACGCGATTGAGACCCCTCCCTACTTCCTCGCGTAAACCATTGCCGCGTTATTCAAATTTGAACTTTCCCACTGGACACCCTATATAATATACGTGTGGAGCGTTCAATAATTAACGTGACACGGCTTATTTCACTCCCGCTGTTTGGTGAAACTGTGTGAAATTTATGTGGGAGACAGAGGGGGAAAATAAGAACAGAATGCCGTTTTCCGCGTTCTGATCTGATCAGTAGAACTTCTGTGGGCACAAGTGAAACATGTCGGTCAATATTTCCAAGCCAGTGAGTTACGAGACGCGCGCGGGTCACCAAATTTTTGATGGTTGAAGAAGTTGAAGGTGCAAAAATTGATCACAGACTATGCATAACATATGACGCAAATAGCATTATGACGCGTAAGTGTATCTGAGAATCAAAGGAAGCGAGTAAAGTGTGAATAATGAAAGGTCAACCAGGTCCGCCAAAAGCTAAAACTGAATGCTCTGCCGGAAGGTCTCGCAACCATCTTCTGGAACCGGTACGGACTCCTACTGTTACTATTTCGTACACAGAAGGATGCGATAACGGAGTACACTTACCGTGACACTCATGTGGCACTTCATCGAGCGATTAATCGGAAGAGATATGGCTGCAGTCTGGAGAGCAGTGCTTTTGCACGAAAATGCGCGACCGCACACGTCTGTTCTCGTTCGTACGTGAATTAAAAATCAAAATTGGGACGAATTTTCATATCCACCCTACTCGCCTGATGTGGCAGCTTTGGATTTTGACGTTTTCCGAAAACGTTTCGTAACAGACGACGAAGTTACGGGGGCAGTAACGGAATTTTTCGCTAAATGCACCGCCCAGTTTTACCATGACGGTATCTATAAACTCGTGGCCCGGTACGATAAATTCCCTAATGTTTTCGAAAATTATGTCAAAAAATAAAATATTTCTTCTCTAGTTTCTTTGGTATTTTTTTCATAATTTTTAGATGGCGGGGAGGTTATTTTCGAAACCACGCCACGTTATTTATTGAACGTCTCATATGTATATATGTATATATATATATATATATATATATATATATATATACATTTTTTATATATAGGGAGAATTATAAAATATGTATTCATTAGTGAAAACCTCCCTGTCTATACTTTATTATTATCGGTTACAAGATTATCATTTATACTGTTACATGCATGGGATCCAGACGGTTTGTTTCCTACTTTTGATTTATTATTGTTTTTTCAATGCTATTATGAGTTAGAATTTTAATTAAAAAGGATAATTACACACTGTGTAATTGTATTGTGACATACAACACGAACCGAAAAAGTTGTATGTTAAGGTAGAACTTTAAAAATGTCATTACTGAACATACTAGTAGATTATCGATTTTATTTTAGTTATTATGAAAAGCATAGAGCAACCTAAAATAATTACAAGCTCCCAATCTACAAGTCCGTAAAGCTCTACAAACAATTACATTACTATATCAACGCAAAAATACATCTAAAATTTAATAAAAATTCTTTACAGAATGGACTGTTCTAAAATTGAATCCTTACAAATGAAGATTCGTTCTTTGTAAAATCAGAAATGACGGAATACGTCTTTACTCATCCGTATGCTTTAAGACTCGTGTTTTCGGTATTCAATATAAATTTGGATATACGTGACTCAACACATTTATTGTCTGTTTTTATTAACTGAAAAATTTAGTTTTTTTCACTAATACAAGCAATTGGTTAGAACTGAATTACCAAAATGGGGGAATCTTGAGTTCGAGATTCAGCGGCAAAAGCAAAAGTTATTAAAAACTAAATATTTTTAATAATCACGCGGAAAACAACAACAAACCGCACGCAAGACAATTTATATGTATACACACTTGGATTGTATTTTTATCGCGATAATAAGCGATTAAAATAAATTTCAAATGTAGCCCATACAGAATTATCATGATCACACTAATCTGTCTATGCACAAAGAATATATACGAATAAATGTACGACCCAAGATGCCAATTTACAAGGCATCTTTGAAAGTTATAATTCCTTATTAAACTGTAACGTTATTTGGGTTAAAATAGGTTGTACGAATCTAATGTAATAGTAACATAAGCTACGAAGTAAGTTTGAAAAAATCATATAATATACTAAAATAATCAGAAGATATGCGTTATAAGGCAAAGTAAATGCTGCGCCATATTCTCGTACCTTGCTTGCAGACACCAGTAAATTTGGATTCACTCGTGACGATGCCAAACTAATTACCAAATCGGTATGGCCCTTAAGCAAAGAGCAATTCATATTTTCATCGTATAAACTGATATTGCAGCTATTCACCGCGACCGCTATGTAACTTTCATCCTTTCCGATACTAACAATGTCAAATATTTCATCGTTACAACCTATAAGCTAAGATTAAAATAAATATAAATTTAATAATGGTGTTTAATACATTGCGTTTAAAATATAAATTACAGCAAGAATGGTACAGTAGTTATCACTGTAAATTTTAATACCATTAACGATTGTACACACACTTTTATAAGTTAAAATGGTTTAGAGGTTAAAACCAAATTGAAAAATTCATCACATTAAAAACGCATCAAAAAAAAAAAAACACGATTAAAATAAAAACAAAATATAATTCCAACGTATTAATAAACAAATACCGAAGTGTAAATTATAAAAATACACCCGTATAAACACCTCTGTAATCTTAATTAAAAAGAAAGCTGGATGGCTTACGCATTTTACTGCAATTTAATTTAAAAGCCATGAAAACGAATCAATATTATAATCAGGTAAAATTTAAACTACTAAATATCTATAACGCTTACTTTTTTTAAATATAATAATTTCGGGTCCTACAAGATATAACTACCCACCTGAATTAGCCGCACTCTATTTTATATTTCTAAATTGTACATTTCATTTACAATCATATATCTCTGTATCTTTTACATACCATTTTGTTTTTTACTAATATTATTACTTGTAGTTATATAAACTTGAATTTCACCCATTAAAATACATACGATTTACGATTTAGCCTTTTCACATATTACATGAAATGCAGTTTAAATAACAACCAAATAACCATTAGTATTATTCGTTAATCCACTTTAATAACCACTTTTCAATTATTGTTTTCAAGTAATTAAGTTTTTTATTTTCGTAATTCCTTCCAGCATATCCGAAAGTGCTTTTATTAAAATAACATTTCATCCAGTACTAAATTTTCGGTTATATCCTTTTAAGTGTATATAATTTAATTTCTTTTTTTTTTTAATTTTTTGATTCGAAATTGCTCTCCGCTACTGGAGGGGGAGGGGGAGATTTGAAATTATATTACAGTCTATTAGACAGTAATATAAATGTTACATTCTTGTTTTTAAATTCTTCATTTCGTTGATTCGAGCTTTTAATTAATACACTTTTAAATAAAATTAATTTTAGGATTTCTTTACACTTTATATATTTCTTTTTTTTTCTGATTTTTTCTCCACTTACTCAATATTCGTACCACATACTAAATTCTGTACTCAATAATCCCGTTGCAGAATAGTATTAATGTTTCACGCACAGTAATACTTGTTTAAGTTGATTGTGACGTGGGTCTTAATTTTTTAGTAAAAATTTTGTACGTGATATTTTTAAGAAATCGAATTGCCAACTCTTATTCCGAGATATTTTTTCCTAAGTAGATAATTTCAATCGTTCACTTAGTTTTATAAGCTGAAAAACTGTTTTAACCTGCGAAATTAATTAACAAATTTTTACGATAAAATTAATTTTGACGCAAACTTAATTAATTTACTGGACAAAAAATTAAGACTGCATGAACCGATTTATAATCTCGGTAATTTTAACTAACAACGGAAATTTGTACGAAAACTATAACCGATATTTTTACATCACAGCTAGCGATAATAACAGAAAATAAACGTTATTTATTTTTCATAATTGAAAACCTGAAAAGTGTTATTCAACGTCGCATCGAATATAAGAGAAAATAGTTGAAGAAACAAGATCAACACAAACCAGAACAATCCTGCAAAAAAATCCATGATAAAGAAATTAAAAGGGAATAATTTGGTTATTGGAAATTATTAAAAGGTTTTTAGCTTAATATGACGACGAAGAGTGAAAAAGTTGTAATGGAATATAAAAATTGATTTAAGTCGGACTAAAATAAGATAATACAAACGCAGATAAAACATTGTGTGTACGGAATATATAAAGAATTATTAAAATTTTGTTACAACTACGATATGTTCTAATGGCATATATATATATATATATATATATATATATATATATATATATATACCGAACGTATTTTTTCTATATACTCTTACGGTTGATGCCGATAAATGTGTTTCTCGCAGAAACAATTTATTGCAGTACTACTACACCTTTTGCGATCTAATGTTTACGTAATAATTAAACAGAATAAAAAAATCGAATAAACAAAAAAGTTTTGTTAAAAACACAAATATTTAATTAAAAAAAGAAAGAAAAAAACGTAAAGGTCGTCGCTATGCAATATAAGTATGTTTTTTTTTTTAAAACATATTCTATTCAATTACTCCACAAGCGCACTTTAATAAGTAATACGACAAATAAATAGTTAATTTCGGGCGCACTGGCATAACCTAAAATTACATTAAAATATTCGACATATTTTTAAGTTTTCGTTAATAATAATAATAATATGCTTTAAAATAATTATTTGGTTTGGTTGAATTTTGAAATATATATATATATATACGTATAAAAGGTCTATCCGATTAAGGGGGGTAAGAGTGCCTTTGAACCAAACTTTATAAAAAAAATATATACATCTAGAGCGTGAAAAAAGTAGTTGATGCTGAAAGTTTAGAGACCGCTAGTCTCACAGGAGGCTGTTGTAGTCACTATTTTGTGATTTTCGAGTTTTTAAAGATATCTCAGCCATTTTTCAATCGATTTTATTAATTCGTTTTGGAGGTTAAAGAAAATGGAAAGTTTTATAACGGTGAATTTTTTCAGATTTTTAAACTGGTGGAATAAGTGGAACAAGTCAAAATATAAATAAAATTACGGGTTTTTTACTGAAAAACCTCTTGAAATTTAACTAACAACAACCAAACAGGTGTATGTTACTACGTCTATTATAATAAAATGTTTTTCTGAATCTTTTCGAATTTATAGAACGGATGAATCAAGTCAAAACGATGAAAATATGCATTTTTGACTGAAAAACCTCTGAAACTTCAACTGAAAGCAAACTATGTAAGTTACATAATTTGTTATTGTGTTACTTAATTTGCTATTATGCGAATTTTAAATTCGTACAGAATCTCTATATTTTTTTTATTTCTTAAAAGCAGTATTATTTTGCAGTTATAATAAATTAGTTTAAATAGATTTGTGTCTTATTTAGAACAAAGAAAAACCATAAGTTTTTTCAACACTCCTTAAATGTGAATAAAATGGAAAAAAAAAAAGTCGGAAGTCACGTTTAGTTATTTTTTAATGATTTATAATAACTTAGCTCAGAGCTAGAGTCCTGTGCAATAAGAATCACAGGAGAAACTCTCATCGATTTTACACGTAAGATTTCAACTACAGACTTTAAAAATACACAAATAACTACATAGATACAAAAATACGTTGGCGCGCCAAATAAAGAGGCATATTATTTCATGTGCGCATGCGGCGCCAGGGTTCATACGGGAGCTCGTGAGGGAGGCGACTCTCTTCACCTCACTTGAGGTCCCCGTATAAACCATGCCACATGCGTTTATAAAATTTCATACTTCCTTATTTCGAGCGCCAACGTAACACAGGACTAGCTCTAAGCCAGCTTAGTTATTACAAATCATTAAAAAATAACTAAACGTGACTTCCGACTTTTTTTTTCCATTTTATTCACATTTAAGGAGTGTTGAAAAAACTTATGGTTTTTCTTTGTTCTAAATAAGACACAAATCTATTTAAACTAATTTATTATAACTGCAAAATAATACTGCTTTAAGAAATAAAAAAAATATAGAGATTCTGTACGAATTTAAAATTCGCATAATAGCAAATTAAGTAACACAATAACAAATTATGTAACTTACATAGTTTGCTTTCAGTTGAAGTTTCAGAGGTTTTTCAGTCAAAAATGCATATTTTCATCGTTTTGACTTGATTCATCCGTTCTATAAATTCGAAAAGATTCAGAAAAACATTTTATTATAATAGACGTAGTAACATACACCTGTTTGGTTGTTGTTAGTTAAATTTCAAGAGGTTTTTCAGTAAAAAACCCGTAATTTTATTTATATTTTGACTTGTTCCACTTATTCCACCAGTTTAAAAATCTGAAAAAATTCACCGTTATAGAACTTTCCATTTTCTTTAACCTCCAAAACGAATTAATAAAATCGATTGAAAAATGTCTGAGATATCGTAAAAAACCCAAAAATCACAAAATAGTGACTACAACAGCCCCCTGTGGGACTAGGGGTCTGAAATTTTCAACATCAACTACTTTTTTCACGCTCTAGATGTATATATTTTTTTTTTTATAAAGTTTGGTTCAAAGGCACTTTTAACCACCTTAACCGGCTAGAACTTTTGTTTGGACGCTGAAAAAATAGTGAACGTATTAAGAAAACCAAACGTGATATTTCTACAAGTTTCTGTTTTCGAGCGTAAAGCCATAAATATTAATCTAAGCGATTAGAATTGTTACCAGACTTTCAATTAGTTATGCGATTGTCGTTAAATTAAAATTTTTGCGAAAATAACGAATTTCACGGAGAAATACTGCCGTTTAAAATTCAGTGCAATCTAATTTTCATTATCTTCCTTGTTTTCTTAAAATGAAGATTAAAAAATAAAATAAAATAAAAAACAAAAAGCAGAGTTTCTTTTATCGTTTGAAAAAATAAATTTAACAGTTTAAACTAATTAGTCAAAGTTCATCATTCGAAATATAAGCTGTCGCGCATGTTAAAAACTTGATTCGGCATTTTGGATAAACGCTCAATGTCAATCTCAAACATAAAATTGCATATAATTCACTAAAAATCGTTACAATTCATTTTTCTACTATTTCTATAATTATATTAAAGTACAATAATAAAGAGCTCCAGAAAATTTCACAAGTTAGCGCTAATTTAGCACTGCTTAGATGAAACCGAAATTTCAGCAGCAGCTGAATCTCAATGTGGCCTTCCGTCATTCGACCAGTGACGTCGAAAGAGTCGAATTTGCAATATTTTTAGTCCGCATAGTTCACACTGTTTATTTTTAAATGTAATCTCATTGGTAGATCGTGAATTTTTTATGATAAATTTCAATGGATTTAATTTATAATAAAAGTTTTCATTTTATTACATATTGCGAATAATAATTTGACTTTATGTCGTAAGCTACTGTGCTAAGTATATAATTAAGGCACTACTTTGAAGAAATTCATTTTCAAGTACATCTAAGCTAGAGTTTTTCAAAAAAAAAAACCTGTATAGTTACACAATATATATACTTGTAGATAATTTCATAGACGTATTTTTCTCGTTGTATCAAAAATTCAAAACAAAATTCTTTGAATAAAAAAGTAAAATCCTACATTTACGGAGTTTATAAAAATTTTTGCAGATATTTCTTTACTTTTCATTCAGAAGTAAATGATAAAAATGTATTTTGCTAAGATCGGCAAACAGTTTGCGTCAAAATAACATTTATAAGGAATTATGTAGTTCGTTTCAAAATTGTTCTTTGCGTTGTTTGCTTTTTTTTTCCATTAAAGATGAGTCTTGATTTTTCAGAATTTTTAAAAATCAATTTTACACATACCATATTTAACTGAAAACTGTTAATTTTCGAATAACATTTCCATTTCACGGCAGTTCTGTAAAGAGTCTCTTAATTTTTAATTATACCGAAAAGTAATTTATGACTATATTTGGAAAACTCGAACCTAGATAAACTTGAAATGTCTTCACGGCATATTTTGTTACACATTTCACAAGTCTAACTCATTATTTATAATATAATATAAAATAAAAATTACGAATATTATAATAAATCAATTCATTTAAACTAACATAAAATTCACACTCAATAGCGCAATGAGAGCGCATTTTAAAATAATGATGAACACTACTGCACACTGAACATGTTATTGTAAACTCGGCTCTTTTGACGTCTCTGGATGAGTGATGCAAGAAGTGAAGCTGAGCCTTGGCCGCCGATAAATTTTGATCGGACTAATTTTATAAAAAAGCTCGCGTAAGTTATCTGTAGGCGAAAAACAAAATTTTTTATGCAAATATCTAATGCGTGTAGTGATGAGACAAACAACTAATGTGTTCAATACTGCTGGTAATCAGATTTATTTTCGAAAAATATCATAGGCTATCTCTATTCGGAAGGTTACAACGAAAGGCTTATGATCCGTCTAATGGCCGTCGATGGATGAAAAAAGAAATCGTGTACACGCTTCTGACTGTACTTAGAACAATGCGCTAATACGTTTTCGCTACTAATATGGAATATTGCGAATTATTCGAAAGATTACGGCATTAATACTACTTTCGACCATGCTTTTGAGAAAAATAATGACGCCGGGAATTATTTTCTCACTGCCGTACATTTTTGGCCATCATCCGAATACAATGATTAGTTTGTTACTAGTAAGTTGGAGAATTGTGAGTTATTAATATGCGATAATTACTGATGAGCACATTTTTACAGCGTCCTTAACGGAAATCAATGATGGTGTTAAAGAATTCGAGGTGTACTGATAGATTTATTAGAGCTTGTGTACCACTAAAATTGTTAGTTTTGTTTAAAGCTGTGTACTCAAACGTGGTGGTGGCCGGTCAAATATAATTTTTAATTTCCTGGTTTATTCGCAGTTTTCCCGGTCCAAATTCTCCCGAAAATTGTACAAAAGTTTACACTAACGTTCTTCCGCTTAATAACAAACACAACAAATTGAAGCGAAGGCAAATAAAATATCAGTAAAAATAGAAAAATTGCAAACTAAATTTTTTAGTTTTTTAGTTTTTTTCGAAATTGTTTTATTTACATTTTAACTATTTTACCATTATAAAATGACCTCTAACTAACTCAAGCACATAATGCTTACACTTTATTATTACAAAAGTTAATAATGAAGTTTATAACAGGTTGATTTATCCCTTTCCCATTTAAATAGTTCTGATTCATAAGATTTATTTGACGTCTAATATTTACATTTATAATCATGTGCGCTAACTTCAAGGGATTTAGCTGAAGACCCTCCTAAAGTTTTACTGCGAGGATTCAGCCCTCACAATAAACTTAAATGAATAATAAAAAAAATTTTATGCGTTTCGTTAAAATTTGAACTAAAATGTACTGGCGATAAATATAAATATTACCCATCATGAAAATTATAGAAAAACTCCTTAACCGAAAAATTAAATGAAATTTTTTTCATTTCTACTGATAATGTTTGACTGCCGCAACATATTTAATAGAAATGAAAACGAACTTCGTAATTTATTATCGAAAAAAGTACATTAAAAAATGCAGTTTTGCCTTCAAGTGATTTTTTTATCAAAACTATCGTTTGGCGGTTTTTCCTTTTTCCACCAGTTCTACAACAAAATTGCCGACCTATTCCCGATTAGGTGGACTACCCTATCAAAATTCAAAAACTGTTACAGTTCTACAGCTTAATTAAAAAACGTAGCATCTTACAAATTACTTAAAACGGCAATATATAAAATTATAAATTTACAATAAATAAAATTTACTTGTTTTCGGACAGAAAATTGCTCGTTTATATCATTTAAAAGAATATTCTGTTCCACATTAACCGAAATTAGACAATTCGACTCTCGTTGGTAAATAAGATGAACCAGAGCATTCTGATCTCTTTTTTTTTCAACTGAACTTCTATATAGTTCGACGCCTTTAATAGCATTCCAAAAACGAACCGATCCTACGCAAACAAATTAACGTCGTATTAAAAAAAAAAAAAAAAAAAAAAGGCACATACATAAAAATGGAAGCTTCTCCAAAAGCGTAACGTATTAAAAGTTATAGTAAGGTAACCGCGAAATTAGGTGAAATTTTAATAAACCGATTTTATCGAATAGATTTGTTACCTAACTCGCCACCAACTGCTATTAATACACCACTATCAGCTTCATTACGTCCCGGTAAGTGAACCGAATCTGGAAGTATAACACCGGCCTCTATACTTTCATACAGAGGTAGCGTTCGGACCTGAGCACCAGTCTTCAGATTCCATATTATCACGACCTTATCACGACCACAGCTGTGTTTTTGGAAAAGTACATAATTTATAACGTATAATTTATTATAAAACATTAAAAAATTATTCGAAATCTACACCAATAATGATATTTCGTTTTACACCGTTTTTTCTGTTTATTTCTGACACACCTAATAACTTAAAAATACTCTTTATCTTCGATTATAATATATACGAAATGAAGTCGATAGCTGATTGGAATACATCCTTAAAGAATAAACGGTTTCCCCCTTACGATTGCGACTAATTGATGCCTACTAATGCACCTGCAGTCTGAAGCCTTAATATTACTTATTTTTAAACATTCCGAAGGAATAATAATTTATACGGATAAACGAATTTTCGAACAACAAAGGTAACTTAGAAATTTTAGAAAAATACCGCGCCCTTCAAGAGATGATTTAACGAGCGGCGATTTTATATTTAGGCATGCTAGGCAAGAGTTTATTGCAAGAATCAAAATTTTCCTATTTCTTTCGCCTCTGTGAAAACGTTACTTCTAATCAACCAAACGAAGAAGTCTTACGTACCCCTATAACTAATGTGCCGACAATAATCGTTTATTTATACTTTATACTATATAGTAGTAACTTTTTCCTACACCCGAATGAAATTTCCATTCGTTTTCTGCCAAACAGCAGAATATCAAATTTAACTGAAAAGACGGTTTATTACTGCTTTCAAACTTAGCCTAGAAAAAGCAAAACCAGCCGTCAATCCGATATACCTTATTAAACGCTAAATTTATCTTCTGTAGCATACCACATTCCATTTTTCTTTTACCTGTACATCGGAAGAGCACGGGGAAAATAATTGAAATTTGTAGAAGCTTAAAAGAAAAATTAAACATTTTGAAAATTCACCTCGCGATGAAAATTTTTCAGCTTTTTCAAAGCCAAACCTAAATTTTTTTCAACTGTTTTTTTTTTTTTTGGCCACAAACCTATATGCAATTAATAACATTAAAAATATAAATATTAATATAACCTGTTACCTACTTTTTCCATCACAAATACATGCACATATATATAAAAAAAAAAAAAAAAAAAAAAAAAAAAATTGAACTACATTATTCACAGTATTATATTGTTGTTATGTGCTAACTTCACCTGATTAAATATAAACCGTCGTTTGAAAACATGACACTAGTAATTATACTGAAATGACCGGATAACTTGAAAATTAACTGCTTATTCATATCGCCATGGAAACTCCAAACAAATATTTTTGCTTCGTTACCAGACGCAAACAACAATTCTTCATTGTTAACCGTATGGTAAGTCAAAATACTGAAACAGCACAATTTAATATTGATTAAGAAAAAAAATAGCACCCGAACCGTATGGAAAGCAGAATTATAAACTTACCCACCAGTTACTACTTCAAAGTAACTACGAATTACGTTTCTACGCGGGAAACATTCGCAACATCCAAAATTAACTAATCACTGCGTACGAAATCGACCCAAGTTCAGTTATTACCTGTTTCTTATACGAAATAACGGTGACAATCACTAGTATAAATCTTTTTCTATTTGAGTGCCGTTCGAGCTAACGACCCGGCTATTTCCCGACATTTTTAACTACACTTTTTCGTATACAAGTTTCGAAAATGTCAAACCTATTTGAAATTATTATTATGCCCATTCAAATAATTGCGCTCCCCGGGCTTTCTTTAAAAGATGTTAACAGGTAAAGGTAAAAAAAATTTCTTTTGACGTGTGTTATAACGAAAGCGTAAAATGGTCGTGATAAAGGTTACACGCGCGAAATATACACATCTACCCATTTGCATTTATAAGAGAAGTTAGATGGCAGAATGTAAAAAAAAAAAAAAAAAACAAAAACTATTTTTGAAGCGCCAAAGTAAAAATTTGCCTAATCAAAGACATTACATAAGAGTCATTTTTATAATTTTCAATGTAACAGCGTAAGGTGTATTATGCATACATATACGTATTTACATTACGTAATACACCACTATACTCGCAAAAAAAAAGATGGGACACTTTAACCGGTATTTGATTAGTAAGCTTATTAGACTACTCACACTCTAGTGATTTTATACTACGAGTGATTCGGTTTAATTTTTATTTTGTATAAACTAGCTCCCGTACCGTTCGGCTTAATATATTGAGAACCATAACTTCACAATCCCCGATGCCTTGTCAAGAGCATGGAACTTACTTTACTTTACTTCTACTCTCTTATTTTTATTGCTATCAATAAATAACTAAATAAAAGTGCACGTGCACATATAAAACTTAATCGTACAAAATTATATATATATATGTTACACAACTTTAATCAACTTTATAAATGTATGTAAAAGAAAACAAAAAATTGCCTGATAAAATTAAGGACAAACGCAGGGCAGTTTTCATTAAGTTTAAAATTTAGATCACCACGCACAATCAAGCTGATGATTGAATACAGACTTTAGTGTTTAATTTATTTTTTGTGAAAGAGAAAATAGTGCATAATGAATAGCATATCAATTCGGAATAAGCGTGCATCAAGAATGGAGTGTCATTATTTTCTACGACAAAGAATCATTTTAAAAACCGTTTCCAACAAATCAACACATAGAATCTAAGTGGGTGTCCGCGGGAGGGGGACTCCCCTCATGAGAATCAAAATAGTTATTAAAAATACACAAAAATCTGAAAAAAAGCAAAAATTTTAGATAAATATTGATGATTTTTTAGGGTGTTTTACTTTAAAAAAAAAAAAGAAAAAATATGCTCCATATTTTTAGATACTTCATTAAATAAATGATAGTCTCAGTACTGAGGGAGATTTCACGACGGGTGTAGGGCAAGGAACAATACTGACAACTTTATTATTTCTGATATATACAAATTCACTCTATAGATATATAAAATACGCGAAAATATTTGCTTTTGCTGATGATATTGCGTTGGTGATGGAAAATTCTGATATACAAAAAGCGGAGGACTTACTGCAAAAAGATTTAAACTCTTTTGTAATTTGGGCGCATAGTCGAGGCTTTTCCATTAATACGGATAAATCCAAAATGATGTACATAAGAACACCGAGCCATTACAGGACTTTCATTCCAAAAGTTCTAATCAAATGTCACAATTGTAGTCGTGCAAATAACTCTAATTATTGTAGTGATGATTGTTTACAAAATGTGCAAAAAATCAAATACTTAGGGGTAACGATTGATAGTACGGTAAGTTGGAAACAGCATATATTGGAACTAATAAAAAAAATCAGGCAATCTTTACCGGCGATTTATAGACTTGGGCCATTGTTACCTTCTAAAATTCTAAGACAATACACTATAATGCTCGATAACATGAAGGATATCTTACGCTATACAAGCATGGAGAGGAGCAAATAAATCTGAACATAAAAAAATAAACGCTATTCATAAAAAAAGCTTAAAATTTATAGTCAAAAAGGATTTATGTCAAAGAAGGGGTAATCTTAATTGGCGGAAGGAAATGGAAGAATTACCGGCTAAACTAAGGTATTATTTATTTATTTTATATAATTATAAGCTGAATCCTCCCGACCTTAAGACTAGGAATATAGTGAAGATAATAAATAGAGCTTCGTCCGAAATTACATATATTAAGCCTAAAGGTGTATAAATAATTATATTGATAAAACAAAGGACGCTGTACTGATTGACTTGTTAGGGAAAATTCCGACGGATATTATAAAAATAAAGAATAAAAAAAATTGCCTCTTAGAAATTAAAAATTGGCTGTTGAACAACTACAATGACTGCAACTGAAAGAAGTGGAAGGAGTATGTGATAAGTGATTTTTTTTTTTTTTTGTTTTCTCTTTATCTTTTTTTAGTTAATTATATATATTTTTTTTATTTTACGTTTTTCTTTTCTCTTTTTTTTATTTTACATTTTTCTTGCATTGGGTTTTTATACGAATTGCTATTATGTTTTTGCCTTGTTTTGTTTAGATTTTGAATTATGCGTTATGCTGATATTTTTATATATTATGTTTGTTTTTACTTTGTTTTGTGACACATTTGTTAGCTAGGCGGTTAATTGTATATGATCAATTGTAACATATATACATAACCGATCAAACCAGGCGACTAATCTATTTCGATAACGGAGAAGTTGTAATAAATTTACGCCTGTCGGCTTTATCGCTTAATGCGTGAACAACCTTTCATTTTTGTTCGTATTATAAAATGCCCGTAATATACGACGAAAGCAATATATATAAGCGAGTCTCGTTGTTACATCGCTCTTCGCAATATTCACGCTCTGAAGAAAAAAGTATAAATAGCGAGCTAAAGAAAAAACTATCGAAGAAAAGTATACGTATTTTAAAATCGTTAGGAAACGAAAGTATTAAACTGATTCGTAACCGAGAATGGAAAATATTCTAAGAATCGATGGAAGTAACGCATACAATTGCCAGAGATAAGAGTATCATTCTCATAAGCCGTATTCCAGTTCGAAATTCGGCTAGAATGACGAAATACGCGTACCGCCGATACAGCAAAAAGACGCGATTACCTTACCGACCGAAAGTTACCTAGCCATTGAAAGTCACGTACCTTGCGCGCTAAAATTTTGTCTAGGCGGTTCGGGTTGTTTTTGCATATTTTTAGAGTTACAATACGAAGTAAGCGGAAATATTACGCGCATCATTAAAACTTCATTAAGTTCGGAAAATATTCGCTCAGATTGTATGTACGGAATAGTAGCGGAATGAATTTGAACGATTTGAAAAGTTCTTCATCAGAGAAATTAGCATAGTCCATTACGTTTCCTGTTCGAATTCATCGAAGATTATATAAAGAGTATATATATATATATAGTGTTCAAGCTACTCAAAAACCGATTTTGATCAGATCTAGCACCGATAAGAACGCTTTTATAACCGCAAAAGATTTAACTCTGCATACAGTCGCTTTTTATTAAGGTTAACAATAGAGCAAAAGTCGCGTTACTGACTCGAATAAACAGGACGAAATACTACGCTCCGATTAAATTAAAAAAGCAGCGAGCAAAACCTTCACATCTAACCGAACTTGGCGTGCTTTTTTCGGCCCTGGTTCTTCTGGCCGCTTCCATTGGGATGATTGAGCTTTGGTTTTGACGTCATAAGCGTATACCCATGTTTCGTCACCAGTTATAACCCTGTTAAGAAAATCTGGACCGTTGTTGATGTCATTCAATAGCTCCTAAGCGATACTCATGCGACGGTTCTTTTGGTTAAAATTTAACAATTTCGAATCAAACTTCGCTGACACCCGTTTCATGTTTAAAACATCCGAAAAAGTTGCACGACATGACCCAACCGCTATGCCGACATCCTCCGGAACTTTTTTAATAACGATTCGACGATTGCCTATAACAATTTTGTTCGCTGCTTCAACGTTTTCTTTCATCGGTTGTTGACGTGCTGGGACATCCAAAGCGAGCATCGTCATCAACATCTTCTCGACCTTCTGTGAAGAACTTGTACCGTATATAAACATTTTTTTTGCTCAAAGTAGACTCGCCAAATGTCACAGTCAACATTTCCAGTGCACTGGAGCACTTAATTTTATTTTTCACGCAAAATTTAATACAGTTGATCCATATTTTACGATATGGAAAAAAATAACACGTCTAACCTTTACAACTGTCAAACACAAACTAAAAATGCAAAACAGCTGGTAGTGCCAACATTATATATATATATATATTGCGGACACGTGTAAGAGCATAACAAAAAAAAAAACTCACGTAGCCCGCGAAATTTGAAAAGCCGCCTTATTTTTTGAATAAACCTCGTATAAATATGCGATAAAATAAATAAGAGAATCATTTTAATAGTTTTTCTATCACATTTTGTAACCTACAATGGATACATTTTTTATAGATTTAATTTGTCAATTTGAGTCTATTTTTATCCTAAAATGGGGGGGACATCTAATCGAAATTACTCGATTTTTCCCATTTTTATAATAGAGAAACACGACCTTATTTTTACACATAACGAAGTGAGTGAGAAAATGCGTACAAAATATAAACCGGTTAGTTAATTAATACCATTTAATAAAACACTATATGCAGTATATACGTATACGATAAAAAAAAACAAAAAAAAAATTAATTTAATCGCACACGTTTTGGAGAAGGGTTGTCGGGGGGTCTAGCACTTCTTAATTATACGTTGCCAATCGCTAAGGTATAGATATTATTAGCTAAAACTGGGCTCTTATCATCTAGTCTGGGTATCGCTAGTTTAGTTTGATTAATAATATATAAATTACGGTGGTATGTGCGAATGGAATATCCAGTTCTATAGTTTGCACTTGTAATTTCATTGTTATTAAAAATGCAGTGCTTGCAATTTTCGAAAGTAATTTCATTTTTAGTGACGTTGCATGGGATTCTCTTACATTTCATTATAATTTTATCGTTATAAATCCCCCCCCCCCCCAATAGTCAAAACTTTGTCACCGAGTGACGGCGATAGGCACATTTTGCTAATACCGCGAACGCGAAACTTTTTACATCCGTGTTGGATCTAACGGATCGTATATGTATACAATAATGCTGTTTAATCGTGGTCGGTAATTCCCTTTGTAGAGGTGATGTAATAATTTCGATATCTTCTTCCTTATTCTCCATATTAGCAGGTTTTTCCTCGTTTTTATCGGCCGCTTTCGTATTTTCTTTTTCTTCGTGGCCGAATAGTTCGCAGTAAAAATTTAATGTAATACTACCGGTCAGTTCCACTTTTTTTATAATGAGAATGCGCGGTAGTAAAACGAAAGTAATCACGAACGTGAAATCAACAGATTTCAGCACGAACACTAGCAGAATGTATAACTTTGTGGAACGTTCCGAATATACTAAAGTTGCGGGTCTTTTTATACAAGTTCTGTACAAAAAGGTCCCGAAGTGGCGCGATTTGTCTGAAATCCACGGTTCTTATACTTCAATGTTGTGAATATTACCGGAGTTCTCCTAGCCCACACTCTTTGGTTCTTCCCAAGAGTGAAATCCATACCGAAAGGAGAACGATTCGACAGCGTGCAGACGATTCAAGAAAGCACCAATAAAAAACCGATGCACCACATCACCATAGCGGAGTTTGCTTAATGCTTTCAAAAATGGTGAACAATGGAGAAAAGCCATTACGACGAAAGGAGAATACTCCGAGGGAGGTAAAAACATTTCACAAAATGTGTTTCACGCAATTTTACAATAAAAAACATATTTCTTTGTTTTTTTGGTTTTTTTTTTTTTTTTTATCAAAAAACTACCTCGAGCTGCCCTGTTATAAAACGGTCCATATTTTAGGAATCACTTCGAGCGGAAATTTGACTTATACTCATTTTAAAGAGGGAGGATAGGACTTCCATATCCTGTAAAAAGAAACCCACTAACAATAAGTATGATAGATTAATAATAATTTCGTCCAAGGACTTTTTGATCAATCCTCGTATTCGAGAATACGGAAAAAATACCGAATAAATATATGTCGTTTACCTTGTGACTCCTTGCAATTCGCCTAATTTGGCTACGGAAGACATACTATCAATTTCCCATACACGAACACTTGAATCCGTTCCACCAGTTGCCAAATATGAATTGTTACGATTGAATGCTAGTTTTGCTATGGGTCCTTTATGAACACTTTTCCACGATTTCAAAATAGTTCCCTCTGCATAAGAGCAAAGAAGACAAAATAAATTCTAACTCGCTAAACTTGCTTAATTCAAAATATTTCCCATAGTTCATTCAATTCCCTATTAATATTAATCTAAAAAAGAAAATTTATTTCAACTATTTACTTAACAAAAACTGCATGTTTTGAAGTTGTTATGTTATCCCCAACTATTTCCGATTAAAACTGCCTTTAGAGAATTCGCTACATCACACGATTTTTAGAAAAGTTGTAACCGAAAACAGTTTATAGGTAAATTTGTTTCTGAATAATAATTCAAATAGAACATTTTTAATAACAAACATCGATCTACAAATAATCATTCATAATGGATTGAAAAAAACAAAACAAAAAACGAACTGTAAAACAAATTTTTGCGCATTTATTTAGACGATAAAATTTTCTCGACAAACACACACTGACTCTCGAAATATTTCTAAACGTTCAAAAAATAAAGGTTAATTTAATTGTTTGTGAAACCGATGAATTGGTAGAATCCCCATCCAGAAACTTCTATTTTTTATTCTACGCGCGCTTATTCATGTTAACGCAGTGTTACATACTTGTATGATTTCGCTGGTTTGAAATTACTGCAAAAATTAAGTTGCATAAATATTTTTATAAGGTTTTAATGAAAAATTAAAATTTCTCAGAAATCGATATTTTTGTCTTCAATTTATTTTTATTAAAAGTAAAATATTCAAGAGTATCTTTATTTTATTAAAATGTGATATATTTACTGAAAAATAATTTAATTAAATGTGTATCGTGTAATATTCCCGGAAGAATTTTAATATTATACAAATTTTATACTCATCAAACGCAAACAGCAGAGCTGGAAGGTGAAATATTTAAAACTCTTGAACAGCATTTACGATTACTTCTTGATTCAAGCGTACGATTTACATGACTGCCAATTTCTAATTATGAAATTTAACCTTTACAAGAGATAATTGCAGTTATCAAGTCCGCTCACGACTAAAATAAATGCACTGTCTGTCAATCTATACAACCTATATAATTATTTGGGGATAAGGGGAACCAAGTATAGCTTAAGATCTTTAATAAATCAGGTAAAAAAATAAGAAATGCTTAAAATGAACACTGTGAAAAGAGTTTTAAATAAAATCCAGGATTACAACTTTTAATACTAGGCAAAATTATTTTAATTACATCCGTGCACGCCACATTTTAAAAGTAAACACGATTTTTAATAACAAACATTTTGAACTCCAAGCAAAAGTGCTTCAAAACATATATGTTACTTAATTTTAATTGAACGTCAAAAAGAAAAAGATAGAATAAATTTACTTTTTTTTTACAAAAAATTTTATCAGAACGTAATTTTTTTAATATCACTTTTTTAACGCATCCCCCTTATACTTTACCGGGCATTATTACATTAAAACAATTTTCTAATCAATTAATTCTACAAAAAAAAAAAAAAAAAAAAAAAAATGAAACGGCAATAATTATACAGCCCCAATGAACAACATTAAACATACATTATTTCATTTAGGAACAAGTTGAGATGTTTATGTTTAAATAACTTGACCATTTTTACTGTATATGATTTTTTATTGCGAATAAATCCAAACCTTTACTCATATTCAGGAATAAGATTTCTAGCATTCGTGAAATATTCACTGAAATTTGAGATATAATTAGGCGCATCTTTCATTCATATCTCTAAGTCGCATATTTAATGTCTAATTTCACCAAAAACTGTTTAAAATACTATTTTCCGTAAGAAGTATTTAAGAAAAAACACACGAATCGCACAAAATGTCTTATTTGTGCCGAAAAATTACTTTTTAAAAATACTCTTACTTTTCTTAGTATTTTCGCAATGCCGTATGCAAAACTATAAAAACCTGAAATCCAATAACATTTACTCTAAAATTACTATTACCGGTGCAATTTAACGCATAAACTTTTGGCTGAAAAAAAAAAAATTATGTGAAATTAAAAATAGCCGTTTTTAGGATTTTTTTTAAAAATTTAAACAAAACGTTTAGATAATCGTAGGCTTAATTTTATAAAGAATAATTTTGAAATCATACTGCATTATGTTTCAGTAACAATTGTATTCTATAATAAAATAAACTTTAATAACAAACAATATAGATCAATAAATTAGATAAATACCTATTTAGAAACGTTTTCGGGCATAACCCATCATCAGCTAACACTAACTTAAAGGAAACTTAAAACATACTGAAGTGAATATAGGGAATATATGTGTATATATAGTAGATGTAAAGAGGAATAAACATGGCAGGTATAAAAATCTATAGGTTGAAAATGCTAATAATTAATATAAAATATAAAATAAAACAAGAAGACAAAAAGTTAAATTTTTATATTAAACAGTGGATTATTATTATTAGGTGTTTGGTCATTTAAAATATTATTTTTATATTTATTTATATAATAATTTTCTGCAATGTTCATATTATTACCTTTGTGATAAGTGGCCAGGATGGTTACAGTATTTTCTATTGAATTGGGTTTATGTTTATTTTTAATTAGATGTTCTGCATAGGTTGATTTTTCTATTTCATTATTATTAAATGCTTTTATATGTTCTTTATATCTGCAATTGATTTTTCGCCCTGTTTGATCAATGTATGATTTCTCACGATCAGTACAATTTATTTTATATATACCGCTATTTTCGTAAATATTATTATTTTTTAAATTTAAGGTGTTTATTTTATATTTTAAATTATTTTTAGTTTTGAATGCTACATTTAAACCTTGTTTTTTGAATAAATTGGTTAATTTGTATATGTTATTGTTTATAAATGTGAATGTTATCCATCCTTTATTGTTAGTAGCATTATTGACTCTTAATTTTTGTATATATTTTGATTTTGATTTTATTTTGTGAATTAGTTTATCTATTATTTGTTCGTCATAACCATTATTTCTTGCCAAAGTCTTTAATATATTAATTTCTATTTGTTTTTTATTTATATTCATGGGTGTAGTTAATAATCTATTTATTGCAGTCATGAAGTAAGCATATTTATGTTGGTTTGGGTGATTTGATGTTTTATGAATTATATTATCAGTGGTGGTTTGTTTTCTATAAATATTATATGTTAACTTATCCTTTGCTTTTATTATTGTTTATAAACAATAACATATACAAATTAACCAATTTATTCAAAAAACAAGGTTTAAATGTAGCATTCAAAACTAAAAATAATTTAAAATATAAAATAAACACCTTAAATTTAAAAAATAATAATATTTACGAAAATAGCGATATATATAAAATAAATTGTACTGATCGTGAGAAATCATACATTGGTCAAACAGGGCGAAAAATCAATTGCAGATATAAAGAACATATAAAAGCATTTAATAATAATGAAATAGAAAAATCAACCTATGCAGAACATCTAATTAAAAATAAACATAAACCCAATTCAATAGAAAATACTGTAACCATCCTGGCCACTTATCACAAAGGTAATAATATGAACATTGCAGAAAATTATTATATAAATAAATATAAAAATAATATTTTAAATGACCAAACACCTAATAATAATAATCCACTGTTTAATATAAAAATTTAACTTTTTGTCTTCTTGTTTTATTTTATATTTTATATTAATTATTAGCATTTTCAACCTATAGATTTTTATACCTGCCATGTTTATTCCTCTTTACATCTACTATATATACACATATATTCCCTATATTCACTTCAGTATGTTTTAAGTTTCCTTTAAGTTAGTGTTAGCTGATGATGGGTTATGCCCGAAAACGTTTCTAAATAGGTATTTATCTAATTTATTGATCTATATTGTTTGTTATTAAAGTTTATTTTATTATACCATTTTAACAAACAGGATGTATTCACCTACATTTAACAATTATATTCACTAATCAATTCTTCAAAATGCTTTTCTTGTTCCCTTTTGGCTTAACTTAAACATAAGCAGTAATTAGCAAAGTTTTTGCGAATTTTAAAAGGTATTTCACAAATTATGTATAAAAAAATAAAATAAAAAAAATAAATTAAGCGGTGAAAAGTAACCATTAAATATCATAATAGTCAAAATATCTGTAAAAACAGACATGAAGAGACCAACAGTATTTTTCAACGGAATTTTCACTCTAACATTACTAAACAACACTACACACTGTTACACAAAAATTATCGAACGGAAGTGTGTATCGTGATTATTTATATACTTAGAAGATTATTGTTAAATATTTATCTGATGATGGTTGGCATAATTCTGCTGAAACTTCAAAAATAAATAAATATATTTTAGACGCGGTAATGTCAAAGATGTGGAAAGATAAAGCACTGTCATTAAACACAAAGATAAATTTACTTAATAGTCTAGTTTTTCCTATCGCCACTTATACCTGCGAAACATGGTCCCTCGCTGCTAAATGCATCAGCAGAATTGACGGGTTCAAAACCTGGGCATAAAGCAGATTATTAAGAATATCGTGGTGGTTAGACCGAAAAACGAATATGTCTTCAATAAATTGAATGTACAAATGCGTCTATCCAGCAGGATCAGGAAAAGATTTCTGGGCTTTTTTGAACATGTGGTGCGAGATACCAATTCATTACAACGTATGGTAATAACCGGAAAAGTAAATGGTAAAAATAAAAAAGGAAGACCCACAACGCGATGGGCTGATCAACTAAAATCGTTAATCGGCTTAAGCCTGTACGAGGCGTTGATGACTGCTTAAGATAGGTCAGCATGGAGGATGGTGACGAACGCGGCTGTTTCATAACAGCAGATGGTTTAAGGAAGAAGAAGAAGAAGTGTCCGAAAATTATTTAAGATGAGTAGGAAATTATTGTTTTTCTTTATTACAAACGTCAACAATTTCCTTTCTCAGACTATTCTTTATTAATTAATTTTCTATAAGTTACTACTACAGCGTTCTTTTAGCTTCGCAATTTTGCAATTATCTTCATTATTACACTATTACGACTCTTCCTATTTAACAAAAATTCAAAAAGACATTTCCGTTCATTTCATTATCAACATTCCCTGGTCATCAATTAAATTTTCTAGAAAATAACGAATATATTTTGTTCGCAGACATTAAATTTGCTTATAAAGGGACTCAGCACGTTTTTGATTTTGTATCGTCAAAAAAAAAAATGTATAAATTAATTTAACTGCGCACTAAATTTGTATTTACGATATTCGCATAAGCAGCTCCCGCCGTAAATGAAATATAACTGAAAGAACAAATTCTAAACTAACAATCGGTATATTTAATTTTAAACGTTTTTTTTTTTTTTTTTTTGTCTTTTTCCATACGATCTGTCTGAACGGATAATAAATAGAAAATAAATATGGATAACTACCCACTGGTGATTAATCCTAACGAGATGTCCAATTTATTAGTCAGTAATAGTTATGATCTATGTTGTATCTGCATTTGGTTAAATCTTTAAAGGCGTTTAAAGCGAATGCAGTTTAGAGTGTTTACCTATTAGCCAATTCATGCTTTAAAGTTTTAGATCAAGTTGTATACGTTTTATGATGATGTAGTCCTTCCACTGCCGCAAAATTACTCGAAGAGCACGAAAGTAATGACAATCGATGTAGAAGGAAGTTTAAAGATCTATGTGTCTCACTAACCCATAAGAATCACGTTTACACTCGGCGGAAGTAGAACAAAACAGCAGGTAGTCTAAAAAGGTATTTGAAATGTTCGTCTTTAGCGTATGGCGATGTAATCGGCCGGCGATTCGATCCTGGCGATATGATCTTCTTCTTCTCGTGCCACCCGATTCGGGTATTTCTTAATCATCATGTATGGATTGGATTATCTGCTGAAATTGATTACGATCTTTTGCTATTCTAACTAGATCTTCTGTTCTCTTAATTCCGGTCCATTTTTTTATATTATCTATCCAAGCGGTCTTTCTTCTTCCCGGATTTCTTCTTCCTTCTATCATGCCCATTATTATTGTCTGTAGTAACTTGTATTTTTTACCTCTCATAAAATGTCCAAAAAATGTTATCTTCCTTCTTTTTATTATTGCCATTAATATTCGGTCAGTTCCCATTAGTTCCAGTACTTTCTCATTTTTTAACTTTTTCGTCCACGGTATTTTCCACATTCTTCTGTAGCACACATCTCGAATGATGATATACGCTTCCTCATATTTTCATTTATGGTCCATGTCTCGCTTCCATACAGTAGCACTGACCACACGTAACATTGCAATATGTTGTTCTTGATTCTTAGGCTTAACTTCCTACTGCAAAGGGTGTTTTTTAATTTCATAAATGTGTTTCTGGCCACCTCTATACGAGTACGTATTTCCATATCAGAATCATTACTTTGTATTATCCAGCTACCTAAATATTTATTTTTTCCGTTCGTTCAATTTCTTCGCTATCCAAAAATAATTTTTTATTTAGATTAGGCTGCCTTGCAACTACCATGAATTTTGTTTTTTTGGTATTTATACTGACTCCTTTTTTCTTGCTTTTTACTGCAACTATATCTAGTAGTCTTTGTAGGTCTGTTACATTTTCCGCCAGTAGTGCAGTATCTTCAGCAAAGCGAATCACTGAAATTCCTTCACTTGCAATTTTTATCCGTTCACTACGTCCATCTAAAGCTTGGGAGAAAATTGCCTCAGAATACAGATTAAATAGTACCGGAGACAATACGCAACCTTGCCTAACTCCTCGTTTTATTGGTATTTGCTCTGTTAATTGTTCATCTATTAATATTCTTGCATGTTGTTTTTCATAAAGCGTTTGTATAATCTTAATATCCGACTGGTAGATACCTACATCTTTTAATGTTTTTATTAATTCTGTGTGCCGTACTTTGTCGAAAGCTTTGTAATAGTCTATAAAACAAATGTATACTGATTTTCCGAACTCCAGTTGTCTTTGGATTAATGTTTTCATACAAAATAACGCTTCTTTTGTACCCATTCCGTTATGGAAACCGAACTGGTTCCATTTCATTGTTTCTTCACATATTTTAATTATGCGTCGATGAATTACACGCAGAAATATTTTTAGAACGTGGCTCATTAGACTAATTAATCTATATTCATCACATCTATATGCATTTGTTGTTTTTGGTATGGTAATGAACCTTGATTCTAGCCAGATACCGACCCGATTTAATATATACGTTATTAAAGTTACAGCTTTCTTCGATAAATTTTTTAAAATATTCGCAGTTATGAGACCATAACCCGGTGCTACAAGTAAATTTATATTGGTTTAATTTTCTAGGCGAAGGATTTCTACATAGAATTCTAAATGTAATACAGAAATTGTGCACGATAAAACTGATTATAATTTGCTGATCATAAAGCAGCTACGAGTTTAAAAATAATAAATATACATGGTAATTACATATAAATCATTATTCAAAACATACCCGAAGACGTATTGTTTGTTTAAGCAATCAAAAATTCTTATAATTATAATTAATTGAATTCTGGTCAAGATATCTTTACTCTAATATCTCTAATGTAAGTGCAACATCAGCAGTTGGCGATTACTAAATCATTGATAAAATTACATGGTATACCTACTCATAATTCTTTAAAATTATTTATTTTGAATTCGGTGAGTTATGTTCGTGATTAGTAATTTAAACGCGAAAGTTACCGATTAATAGGACCTGATGTATTGTTATTGATAAATTTATATGAACATACTGAATTTTATACGCTATAAAAAATGCATAGTGGCACGTGTTATTAAAAGGAAAAAATTGCGAAGAGAATGTTTTTTATTCACATCTATTTATTCTAAATACCTAATGAAAATAAAGCGAAATTCGCCACACTCTTTTCTGATAAAATTCGCAATTATAAAATTTAATAAAAGAGATTTTATTACATTATCTTCATAAAAATTCTATAAAAAACTGAAAAAGACTTTTTTTCAATATTTAACCGCATTAGAAAAAATCCGTAATTTATAAAAATGTCAACATAAAAATCGCTGAAAATAATTAAACAATTTCATCGAGAATAAATAACTCCTACCGAAATTAAGTTATAATCCTAGAAAGAAAATTTTTAATGCGATGAAAATTTACCTCGCCAATTCCATAATTTAATCAATCCACTCTTATGAACGGTTGAAAGTAAATCCGAAGTATTGGACGCAGTAAACGTTAATACATCGTCGGTAAAATTATCATCGTCTTCACATAATTCATCCGATTTAGGCGGAATGGTCTGAATAGTTGTCCCCGAATTAATATTGACGACGGTAATATAATTACGGCATTGACACAAAAGCAATAACCCATCTTCAGATAACTAAGTAAAAACAAAATTACTGAGTATATAAACAATTACATTCTTATAAACATTTCAGTTTTAAATTTAGACATCTCATCTTTCCCAAATCGTACGTACTATTCATATCATAACTTTTTCACTCCATCACATTCAGATTAGTGAACGTATTTATAGTGTTCAATAAAAAAAATATACACATACACAAGCGCAACATTTAGGTAAAGAGGAGCAATTGTTACTACTATCACTTTGAATTCATTAAAAACAAATACATGTTTTAGATGTATTGTAAGTGACAAGTACAGTTAAAAGCTAATAGAAACAATAAAATTATAAATACAATAATAAACATAAAATAAACATAAATGAATATTCTAGAAATGCTTTTAGGAATATTCCATTATCAACTAGAAAAGTGAGAAAAAAAATATCTCTACGTGTTAAAAAAATTTCAGTCAAATTTTTATTTTGCGCTACGATTAGTTTAAAAATTTGAAAATTATTTCAATATTATTCGGATAGTCAAAAATAATTAAAAATTAAGAAACATTCGCAATTTCCAGTGGCGTTT
The DNA here is from genome assembly GCA_039619475.1 of Icerya purchasi. Classification (NCBI taxonomy): domain Eukaryota; kingdom Metazoa; phylum Arthropoda; class Insecta; order Hemiptera; family Monophlebidae; genus Icerya; species Icerya purchasi. Next base: position 31,316,015 of record CM077116.1, on the reverse strand, counting down.
GCTGTTTTTTATGGCGATAAATAAGTCACAGGGGCAAAGTTTTGATAAAGTCGGGTTAACTGCAAAGTACTATGATACAATATGTTTGCATGGTCAACTTTACATAACGGAAAAGAGAAGTTGGACCAATGAATAGAAAAACATACGGAACATTATATTTTTTACAAACGACTTGGTTAATCTGAGAAATTTCAAAATCTTTTTGTTCAAAACGTTTATGTTCTTTATATTCTCACTGCTTTTGAGCAGCGGATTTAATATTCAATGACTCCAATAGCAGCGATTCGACGACAAAATTAGATGATGGCACTTGTTTCAATACGACACAGCGCTTTGTTACTACGTTTCAGATAATGGTTCTTGTTTATTTCTTTTTTCTTTGCTTTTGCTTCATTCCCTTTGACCATTTTCTTCAAATGCAAAAAAGGTTCATGCTTTTGATCGTGAATGGTGATTGGACAAAATGAAGCACCGAAAGGGAAAATCTCGAAATCCCTGTTCAAAACGTTTACAATCTCTGTATTGTTATTATTTTTGGGCAAAAGATTTAATATTTGAGTAAACCATTTTATTATGGATATTCAAAGTAGTTACAAGCAAATAATTAGAAAATTTTCAAACCAAAAAGTATTAAACAATCTATCTATGTATACGTATATAACTCAGCCATTTTGGCCTCGCAACCGGCTGTGCCCCTTGACCCCTCTTGCTTTCATTTCTGTCTCTTTCTCTTCTATACTTTGTATAAAATTATCAAAATTTACAACATAATTCTTACTGGCATCAACACACACAAAAAATAACATAACCACAAAAATCCTATTCTAACATTTAACTTCCGTTATATAAAATTAAGACATTTTTTCGTTACATTTTTCGTTACATATTTCATTACATAAAATTGTGACATTTTTTAAATAACAATAACAAAAATCCTACAAAATATAACAAACGTTGCATAAAATTGGGACATTTTTTTGGGACATTTAGCGTTACATAAAATTGGGACATTTTTTTGAATGGGGGGTAGCCTAAGAATTACGTTGTAATTAATATATATGTGTATGTGTATCTATATATATATATGTGTGTGTATATATATATATATATATATATATATATATATATATATATATATATATTGATAAGGATTCGGTATTTATGGCGCTATCTAGCTATGATGTTGAGCTAGAAATTATTCTCTGGTTAAAATCATTAATTTTCGATCTCTCGGCATCATCGCATTTGTTCGTTGTCGGCGGAGAATACAGCCGGGATGTTTACACCACAGACTTTGTAATTTCTGATTTCGGTCGAATTTTCGGCACGTGTAGTGTTAAGGTAATGTTAGGGTTGTGTGAAAGCCTTGGTGTGTGCGGCCTGCGACAGCAGGGTAACGTCTGTCGGCAGCGTGAGCCGCGAGAGAAGAAGAATTAGGCATTATAGCATATATGTGATGATAATAGCCTTATCAATTAAGTTAACCGTTAATTATATAGCGATATCTTCTCGTATCATACCGATCGTGTTGAATTAATATTCTCCGATCGTAGTCGTTTGGTTACCGTTCTTGTTAGGCTAATTAACGCAACGCCGTGTGTCGCGATTTGATATATTCTAGTCCGCATCGCCGTATTGCCGTGTATCACGCAATTTCGGAGCCATACCGTTTGGCTAACCGTTCTTTTGTTTTTTTGATTTTATAGCAAAAAAATAAATAAAAAAAAAAAGAATTCAAAACAAATTTAGCCGGGATCTATGTTTTGTTCATGTTATTTCTTCCGTACAAATTTACAATAATATATGCGTTTATGTATTTCATCGTTTTTTTTTTATACGAGTATATATATGAACACGTGGTGATACACCGTGAAATCTTCCATGCGGAGAGGTACTGCGGCACAGGCGAATATTTGTTTTTTGTTCTGAAATCATCGTGTTTTCTTCGACCAATATACCAAAAAAAAAATAGTTTATTTTCCAAGAAAAAAGCCTAACCTCGACCGAGAGCGGTTCACATTGTGACATATTGTGTCACTGGCGCCCGCGGATTATAGTCTTTCGAAAGAGAAAATATCTAGCCATCTTCGCAAAGGTTTTTTTTGTTTTTCCCTTTCGAAAAAAAAAAAATTTTCCCTCGAGTTTTCAAATTTTTCTGCGAGGGGCTGAATTTGTAAGACGTAGAAAACTAACGACTGGAGCCGCAAAACAGTAATTGATAGCGGAAAGTCAATTTAAAACAATATATATATATATATATATATATGACCTGGTCTATTAAAAGGGACCTATCGTCCGAAAAGAAGTCTTCGAAAAAACAGCTGTTAAACAAAACAACCTCATATTGGCTAACTACGCGCTGTTGTGACCTTCGGTAGCGGTCCACTCGCACGTTGTCACGACGGCCACTCTTCCACTTACTCTTTCCTATCCATCATCTCAATTCTGTTTTTACAGATAAAAATAATACTGTTCCTGGATACTTAATGTGACGAGTAGCCAAAAGACTACAAAAAACAATATCATTAAATTTCCCCCTTAGGGGTCATACCAAATTCTCACCTGACAGGTACTTTGACATATTCAAGTCAAAATATACCGTAAGTAACATCGACTTTCACGAATATGTAGTGAAATGTGTTACTATCTCATCTTCTTCGGATCATAATAAACCTATCTCTGTTGAAAATGCAGTTTAGTACAACTGGGCTAGCTATATGAAACAATTTTACAAACTATTAGTTAAAATAACGAGCTTTCATCGTTTCATAATTTCCTAAGATTCTGTGGGAGCGAAGCAGTTCGTAGACAACGACGAAACGACCAAATTTCAACTCTTATTACAATCTGTAGATCTCCTCACTCCAAAAATTATAACTCTAAAAGGTTTATTTATTGAAAGGCAGTAGTATTTGTTTAATGACATTCGAGATTTAGTTTCAGACGTCACAAAAGCCGACGATATAGCTCCACTACCTAAAAACAAATCAGTTTCAATGCGAAAAAAAGCAAAATTTTGATGAATCGGGATCGGAAAACAAAACAAAAGCCACATTATCCGAAAAAAATGAAAAAAAAACCACAAAAAATACTAAATCACGCTTAAAAAAGACCAAAAGAAGACTTCATTAACTAATAAGCTGGTAAAAAAAAAAAGGAAAATGTGAGAATGGTACACAAAACTCTTAGAGTTACAATCCAAATAAAAAGCGCCATAAGAAAAGGAATTTATTGCAAAAAATAACACTTTACACTATTTTATTGTTTTTTCAATCATGTTCTTTTTTAAAATTAATTTGAAAATTAAATATTAAACGTAGAAACCTAGGAGTTATTTTATTGAAAAGAGCGTATTTTTTTCTATAAGAATCGCCAAAAAAGTGAAGATCGATTTTTCGGACGAAAGGTCTCATTTTAATGGATCCAGTCACACACACGCAAATATATCACGTTATGCCTATATCAATCCACTGCTACTAGGCAAGTTCCAGACTTTTCCAATGATTCCTATTTTGCGCAACTCGGATCCACTTGATTCCTGCAATTTGCACAATATTCTACCTCTTTTTCTTTTAGAATTTAATGGGTACTACTGCAGATGTTTTATCCGCCTGATATCATCTCTACGTACAACACATTCACGCCCATTTTAACTTTGCTATTTGTTCCACTGCATCCATCAATTTTGTCTGCTCTCTGATCCAACTAATTATATTATCTTTTAGTCCAATTTTAAGTATAATTCTTTCATGTGCTGTTTGCGTTTTCCTGATCTTCCGGATTATATGCTTTGTAAGGCTCTATGCTTTGGCTTCGTATGTTAATACTAGCAAGACATTGGTTATAAAGTTTACACTTCAAGTTGTTCAGTATCTCATTATTCCGGAATACGTTAGATAACTTCCCGAACGCCACCCATGCTAGAGATATTCTCTACGTACCTCCCCTTGTATGATTTCCTTCTGCCTGTAGTTATTTCCCGTTCTAGATAAATGTACCGATTTACTTGGTCGATGTTCTCCCCATTTAACGTTATTGATATATCGTTCGTGTTGTTTGCCATTACTTTTGTTTCCCGTATATTTATTTTTAAACCTATTTTATCAGACTCAATTTTACGGTCATTCAACATAGTTGGTAACTCTCTTGGATCGCTGTTCAGTATGACGGTGTCATCTGCGAATCTTAGATGATTAAGTTTTTCTCCGTTTCGTGAATACCAGTTTAGTTTTCTGAACACGCCTTCCAAGGCTGCTGCAAATAACTTTGGCGAAGTAGTATTGCCTTGATGCCTACCTCTTTTTAGAGGTATTTCCGCAGTTCGCTTCAATAGTTTAACTTTCATGTAAGCAGATTCATACATTGTTCTGATAATTTTAATGATATGACACTACTTTGATTCAAAAATTATATATTTACTTCAGCGCAACCCATATTTCTACCGAGCATAATCCATAAATGCTATACAGAGTCGAATGTTGTACTCCTCACAGGTTTACAACAGAGTTCTATTGGTTTGCAGATGATCCACTGTGCAGTAACCGAATTTAAGTTGGAGTAAAGCTTTAGTATTATCACTTAGTTTCTTTGATATATATATATTTTTAAAAAAAGACTATAGGTAATTGGTAAAAGAGTACACATAAAAACCGCTCTCTACAGTGGCGCCCACACAAGTGTACCCCAAAGATTTATTTAATGTTGTTAAAGGTTGTGTACGTAAAATAGCAGTTGGTTTGGCTGACTGATTTCATTAAATTTTCCACGACGAAAAGGTATTATGTATACCGTCCATAACGGTACGTGAAGAGGATATAGACTATTACAACGATATAAATATTAAATGATCCTGTAAAATGTAAATTATATTTCACGCGCTTTAATATTGATGTTGTTTTAACAGCTCGTTACTTTACAAACCATTTATTAATTTAAATCAATATTTTTCTTTCAAGTTTAATTGTGTAATACAAAATACTTAAAAAATATCTCCTTTCTCTTAAATATAACCTGAAATGAGGCTATTACATGCGCATAATTTAAATTACGCTTAAAAAAGAATTTAAACACAAAAAAAAAACAATATTTGACATGATTCATTTTCACATTATGCAAGAACTGAATTATAAGAATTAATAAACATTTCGAAAATAGATCTCTTAAGCTAAAATTTAAATTATAAAAGTATACCTGCACATTACCGCCAGTATAGAATTCTTTATGAATAGTTTCGTTAACGAACCTAAAAAATTATCAAGTCTGAATAATTTTTACAAAACTAAATAACTTAAATAAAACAGCACATTTCAATAATACACACAGTATTGTTATGTGTTAACCAATTTCAAAAGATCTATTAAACATATCATAGAGTAACCAATCGTATTCAAAAAAATTTTTGTTAAATGTTACTGTGATAAAGTTTTAACGCGTTTACTGTAAAAACGCATATTTTAAAAACCTTACATATTAACATTATACGTAACTTACGAGCTTTTAATTTTTATACGATGATCCATTTTTATAAAATTTTACTAGTTATTTTAAAACCATTAATAAGTATCAAATTTCATAGATCATAAGAATTTTTCATTTCACATACCGGAACTTTTTATTTGGATTTTTAGAATGGCAAGTTTTACAAGTTACCTAACAAGATTTTATGTTCAAACATGCGATTATATCGCACGATAATATCGCAATAATTTGATGTGTTCGAGGCATATTTTATCTTTACATACAGTCATTATATTGTTTACGATTGTTGCAACTAAATTCAGACTTTATTTTCTTATGTATTTTTAAAACTGGTTTATAACTGGGTTTGTGTAATTTGTAGATTTTTACAAATACTGCTTGTATATTCGTATTTGTTATAAACCATCTTAAAAAAAAAGGAAAGGAACGAAAAAATATAATCAATAACTGATTCCATTTAAACATTAATCTTCGACAAAAAGAAAATGAATTATAAGCGCTTTAATGAAATATTAAAAATTTAGCCTTTATGAAAACTGTTTTTTACAGTATTTCTCTGAGTCCTTTTAATAATATAATTTTCAATTTCAATCACAATATTACTTACGGTCAAGGCTTGAAAGCCAGCCGAAAGCCAATCATTTTTAGATGTCATAAGCTTAATCCAAAAGCCATATTTTAATTTCCATAAGCTAAAAACCTGAAACTTAAGCTATATTCAAAATTTAAACAGCCGAAAGACGAAAGCTTAAGCTGTATTTTTATAAAAACTAAATTAAGCTTTATATTCGGCTTAAGCTTTTTTTTTAAATACATCACTATCTCTACAAATAAAATTAATTGAAGAATCAAAATATTTTTGATATCAGTGTTTTACAAATTTAAAATTTCTTGATTTTGAATTTTTGACATAATTATTTGCATAAGAAATTGTTTTTAAAAACTTTTATTTTGGTGCATAAAGAAAAAAGCTGAAGTTTCAATAGTAACTCTTAAATCTTAATAGTTTGATGCATAGTAATTAGTAAACGATTTTAATTAACTTCTATTGAAATTAATTTTGTAAACCGAAAGCTGAAAGGTTAAGCCGTATTTTTTAAGCACATAAGCCGTTTTATTATTCGGCTTTCAAGCCCTGTTGGTCTCATATGATAACATTTCAGAGATTGCCTTAGTTATAATATTGAAATTTATTTGTAGATTATATTTTATTAAAGTTGACAATGATTTTGGAAGCAATATTTACAGTGAAGATCTTATAAAAATAACAATATAAATCAAAATTTGGCATGTAAAATTAACAAAATTATATACATTGAACATATAAAGTAGAATAGAGAAATCATTTATATTTTTTTTTAAATTGTTTATATACATATTTCATTAATTTTACTTTAATATTTTACTATCCGTTTTTTTTTTCAGTACAACTAATGTGATAATTTAAATCAATTTCTACACAGAAGTGAGTTATAATAATGTTTGAGTAACTATTTTAATTTGGTTTTAACGATTGAAATTCTTCAAAATGCATTTAGTTTGTTTGTAATTAGAGTAAAATATCTTCATTGTACACAAGCACTACAATTAATGAAATATATATGTATTTTTTATTGATAATTAACTTTATAGAGTAAGTTAATATTTATGCTAAAAGGAGTCGCCAAATGCTTAAAAGTAGTTAGTAAAAGTTAAGCATACTACTTTTTGGAATTCTCTTGATTTTTTTATGATTTGATTTACAATAAATAAGTGATCTGTGATAAAGAAACCTTTCCTAAAACACACCTGTTGAATTGATATTGTTAGTTTAAACTATTTTTAATTCTCTTTTTATTATCTTGGAAAAAATTGTTGATATCATAGGGATTTACTTTTTTGTGTAGTTTCATTTGAAAGAGATTTTTTGTTCCTCCAGAATTTTGTTTAATGATATAACTAAACTTTTTATCAAATAGTTCTCCACAAACTCAAATTGTTCATTTCTTATTTTATCAGCTCCTAGTGCTTTATTTATTTTTAACTTAGTCACCACGTTTTCTACATCTGATACTAGTAATGGGTTCCTAATTTATTACTACATTTTCTGTCACAAATATATTCAAATCCTTTTTGTTGTATAGTTCTGTGCAAAATAAGGGATTAAGTGTGTGATAAGCTCGGGGCTATGGAAATATTAGTGATCCGTTTAAAAATTGAAATTATATTATTTTGAATTCCCAAATTAACATATAATTATTAATGTAAACAAAACTAAATATCATACAGACAATGGGTAGAATTTTCGATGCCAAAAAAAAAAATATGTATAATTTTAAACAATGAATTTTTGAGTAAATTTTAACTAAAGGTTTGCATAAAAGGATAGTGTGTTTGCGTGTGTTTGCACGTGTACATACGCACACACATTCATAGAGACATTTCCTAAAAACGTAGATTCCGATTCGTTATACCTTAAAACAAATTTCTAGTAGGTTTTTACGAAACTCGAAATTTTACTATTACGAAGTTTCCTCCTCTAGGAGGAAATACAAATGGATACAAAATTATTAACAAATAAATGTATTAAAAAATGCTTATGCTCCTGTAAAGTTAATTCTATTTATTTTGAAAGAAGTTGATGTATATGACAAATGATAGATTATTTTTTTATTGCATGTCGAAAGTGGGTGTTTCTTGGAGGCCCTTTTATAAGGCGGGACCCGGGTCTGCAGGCCCTCCTAGACCCCCCCTAAATCCAGGCCTGAATTATGTATTTTAGTATGTAATCAGTTTGATTTTTATAATTTTGATTTGGAGAGATCCATGTTCATCTTCTTTCATTCTTTTTCTTAAATAAAGTATTTATTATTTTTAGTTTTTGTTCCATACAAAAATTTACAAGTTTCCACCTTTCATTTCTTACACTGTAGTTCTATGGCCCTCGTTCCGTGTCCCTTTTTATTTCTTTGCCCAATCTGACTGTTGAAGTTCCCCTTCAAATTAGTTTTACGATTTCTTAAAATATTCACAATTTGATTATAAAAATTTTCACTTTCTTCACTATCTGTAGTTGTTGCAAGCAATAAAGCTTAAATTATGGTTAAAGGTTATTTCTATTCGCTGTATTTATACAAATTTTTGATATGGCTATTCTACCCGAAACTCCCTTAAATTCTAATAATTTATTTTTTCAGTATCGATTTATAATAAAACCTACACCTTTGCGTTCTTTATTATTGCCTACATAACGTTCATAGTACAATAAATTATCTTTTTTAGTCACTATCATATTAATCCTGTTCTTTTCCCTCCGACAGACTTATTATATCAGTTTTTAATTTTTTAAGTGTGTTCATCAATTTCATTAAATTCTCATTACTCTTTTTTAATGATCTAACATTTAAACTGACAATATTTAGTACTTTTTTGTTAACTTTTATTTTTCTTTTATAAATTTCTTACAATTTTGTAAATTTTTTAGTTTTATTTTTTGCTTCGCTACTATTAATATTATTACTGGTCCTTCTGGTGCATTCAAATTTAATTTTATTAATCGATTTTTAATGAGTAATAAGAGGGATAGTAGCACGGTAGCCTAGTGGTTAAGGCGCTTGGCTACCAAACCAGAGGTTACGGGTTCTAAACTTGTTTTGTTCCGAATTGAAGTCGTTCCCAAGTTTACCCAGCCTGAAATAATTGGGTATCAAAGAAATCTTTATTATATCATCAAAATTTTAATTCTTTACTAACTGTTTTTCAATAAATAACATAGATAAATCATTTAACTTTTGGTGAGATATTGTTGATCTGAACAAATTTTTAATTCTTTTCATTGCAGGAAAGGAGCGTTCTGCTCAGCAGTTTGTTTAACATAATGAAAGATAAATTCTCTAAACGCCACAATGTCTAAATTAGGAAATACATTATGCAAATGTTTACTTTGTATTAAATTTGCCATTTGAATAATAATAATATTTTCATCTAGAGTAAAATAGTATGTTAATAAAATAAAAATAAGCAAAATTATGAAAATAGATAAAAAATAAGAATGGAAAACAAAGAAATAAAAATAATAAGAATAGAAATTAATAACGAAAAAATATTGAATTGAAATACAAATAAAGAAATTAACCCGTCATAAAATATTACACTGTGACGGTTTTTTTTTTTTTATGGGTTCGTTCACATGGACATTGGCTCAAGAACAAACAAAAAAGGAAACAAAATGGTAAGTATCACTATTGTTGGCAGCGAATCTGATGGCGGCAGAATACAGTCCAGGACCTCGGTGGCGAAAAGGAAACTTTTTATGTTGTAATTTTAAATTCCGCAACCAACGCGAATGATACTTTAACGACTATGGATTTTGATTAACCGTGCTTTAAAAACACCTTTTATACCCGACAATAACTTCCGAAAAACGTTAACTTACACTGATGAGAACAATTGCCGAAGCAAAACAAAAACAAGCGATTTGTTACGAACGGAAAAAATACCTCTTCTATTGATGACAGAAACTGATTTAAAATCAGAAATTTCTCGGCCGAAGTTAAAACACGACTAAAGAGGAATAATTATTTAAACCAAGGGTAAAACGCGACTAACTGTCAACTAAAAAATCTTCCTTCGATCTCTGGTCATTTTCTTTTTACTTCCCGCCCTGTGACCGCTGGCCTTTATCAAGTCAAGTACACGCTTTTTCTTGCGCTGATTGATGATTGGTTAGCCCCGACCGACAACAATATCTCGCACTACTTTTTCGATAATTTGTATTTATATTTATTTTATTACTTTTGTATTTCGTTATTTTATTATTTTTGAATTTTACCTTTAAACCATATAATGGACACATTACACCATAATAAGCTTTTTGCCAAAAAATTCAGTTAAACAATAATCGGATATTTTATCGAAAAGTTAATAAACGAATACAGGATGATTTCAGGATTTTTTTTCAAATACATTAAAACAGAGAACCTTTGCCCAGAAACAAAATGAAGGAAAGTGAATCAACTGGGTTTCGATCAGAGATTAGTTTAATTAAGAAATTAAGAAGAAAACAATTCCATTTATTTTCATACTATTAATTACTTATATTTTGCTTACTTATATCCAAATTTTATATTTCTTTTCCATACTTTTAACGTGAATATATATTTGTGCTAAGGATATTCTAAATTTTGCGGAAGACTAAATATTTCATTACGAAATAAGAAGCGCCATCTATCGGCAAGCAATTCTAACTACTGGACAGAAATTCAGCTAGGATATCTCATTTGTGGATCAAACGATATTTTATTAAAAAATCGATATAAAAAAAATGTTAAATCAATAATACAAGTACACTTTAATGATATCTTAGTTGATTTTTTTCCCGATAATTAGCATTTCTTGCCGTTAGATAATCAATTTTTTTTTGATCTGTTACGAGAGATTTAACCCTCAGCCGTAGGATTTGACCCTACATCTAATTAATGATTATTAAATTTGTAGAAATCTAATAAAGTTGTTGATTTTTAATATTCCAAGGAAGTTTTTCGTTGAAAAAAAACACAAAAAACCGAAAAGTAGGTCCAATTAAAATTAATGTTGTTCACACAGAACTTTGGCCCGCCATCAGGCTTATTATTTAAATATGCATTATTGCAGATATGATAATCAAACCAGTGTTGGGCATTATTCGAATAATAATTTATTGAAATAATAATCAGAATAACAAAATTATTTGTTATTCGTTAATCATTAATCGCAAAATATAAAATTATTCGTTAATCATTATTTACAAAATGCATGAATATTATTCGTTAATTATTATTCACACTTATGAATAATGATTAAATTGTTCGTTATTCGTTATTCGTCAGTCATACGGTAATCATTATTCGTTATTCATCAATCATGCGCTAATCATTATTTCAAATATCAGTTAATGTTAATGCACATAAAATGTTTTTTTAATAATTTAATATTAACGACCCCCTTTTATTTATTTTTTTTTTTTATATGTACTTAATTGGATAGTAAAAATTGTAAATTAAACAAATAAACAGCCCTACCCAAAGTTATTGAGAATAGGAAAAACAAAACCAAAAAAAAAACCTTTTTATTTTAGTTTTAACTGTATATTTCACTAAATATACTTTTCACTGTTATTAGTGATCTGTAAAAAATTAAATTTGTTATATGTGAAAAGTATATTTCGTATATACATATTTTAATTTTTATTTGAAAAAGACAGATCTACACCATGGTCATATTAATACCCACCAACCATAAGGTTGAGGAGAGAAAGAAGAAGATGCTTAAATACTATTTCATGATACCAACATTTGTAAAATAATATTGTGAATTTATAAATTTTAAAAATTATTTTCCTGTTGATAGTTTAAATTTATCATTTAATTAATTTATTCGTTATTCGGTTATTCGAATAACAAATGCCCAACTCCGAATCAAACTTTAACTATAAAAGTATTTGTATTACTTATTTAACATCGCTTTTGCATTGATTTGTCATAAAATGTCGTTCGCTGTTAAATTGTTGTCTAGTAGTTAACATCGTTCCTTCATTTTTATTCTGCGATAGAACATTCAGCCATCCACCAAATTTTGCAAGGCTATTTTTACACAGACGTGATTGTTTTTCGAGATACCAAAGTAATACATTTGTCTACTGTAGTACATAGAAAATTGAAATTAGATGAAGGTAATATATTTTTATTTCGTGGTGAAATATATTCACTTACAAATATTTACACGACGATTTCGTGTATTACGCGAAGGGTTACACACCTATTTAAATGCTCGAAAAATAGAAACTTCCGAATTTTCTTTTTGGTAATGCAATAAAACAGTCAAAATGAAATTTTGACAATCTATTCTACATATAGTGGTGTAGAATAGAATTTTTTTAATTCATTTTTTCTTCAAAATGGTGGCAGCACAGACGTTTGAAACAACATGTATTTTTTTTCAGGAGGTCTTCGGTATGTAGAATAACTTTTATTCAAGCACAAAAAATTGTTTTTTTTCGTAATGTACACTAAATTTGTCAGAGAAGTTACACGATTATTTTAAAAAAATCGGTTTTCAAAAATTCACATGAATTTGAACTTTTTTTTTTTTAAACAAAAAATTGACGTTTAAATGTTTATAAAAAACGTAATTGTTAATCAAACATTAAAATCGTGTGTACTTCTCTTTAAAATATATGTAAGAGGCTGCAGTTCAATTTTCAAATCGATCGGATGAAAAATGCAAAAGTTATTTTGCATGCCGATTTCAAAAACATGGTTTCGAGAAAAATGTGTTCAAAGTTTTGAAATCGATTTACTACGTGAAAAATTTTAAATAGAAACTTGTTGATTTTTTAATTCTGCTATCCCAGGACCATAAAGCTACTCTTTCAAGTTAATATTTTCGTTCTCGGCTTCTTTCCATGAGGACTTTATGTCCCGCCTAACGTCTCTCTCGTTTTCGATGATGAGCGGTTCGTGGCTTTCACGTGGTACTCGTCGATTTCCGAGCAATAATTGTATAGTTCATTACCGATTACTAAATGTAACACTTTCATAATTTGGAGTAATCCTTGAAAACTATCGTTGTATAAAATTGTAGCTATGTCGTATTATCTAAGATACGTTTACCATTAGATATTGTTTTAAGCGCTATGGTCTAAACGACTGAGTTGAAAGACTCATTGCTAATTTTGCGTGCACGCTTTACCGTGAAAGTAATTCTTCGACACTTAAATTACTATAAATTTTCTTCATAGCTTTAAAATCTTCAATTGGTAAAGCTGGTTTCTGCGAGTATTCTGTAAGACTGTTGTTGGCGCGAGCTCTCTGCCAAGAGCACTAAGAATATTCTCCAATGAGACATTTTTCATGCTGCGGATTTTGATCCGTAGAAATTTTATTCCACACGTTCTCAACTGAGTTTGGATGTCTGCGAATAGCCGGCCCATAGTAAAATGACAGCTCGTCAATCAATTTCGCAGTCACAGCTTACCTCGTCCGTCGATTTTTTTATTTTCCTTCTTTAAATTTCTTAATCGAAAACCGATTCTTCTTTTTTGGACGTGCCCAACACATTCTTTTTTTAAGATTGTTACATCATTACATGGCTTAACATCAACGATATCTCTCTATAAGTTTTAGAACCTTCGTCGCCGATATAATTTATTTAGCGAGTATTGTACAAAAAGATTCCGAGCGCTTAAACATTTCCAATACTGCATCAACTTCTATCGTGCCAGATGAGCAATTACGCTCGGCACACGTCTTAATGTAAACTTAACCATTCTTTATATTCAGCTGAATCGGTGTTTTTCTCCTAGTGCTCGTATAATTTACAATATTTTGATTTTACGATGACATCAAAGCCTATTATACTAGCGAAACCGAAAAGAGACGAGAAGCCTCGGTTTCTTCATGATCCATCGTCCGATACAGTTAGTCCTATCGTTTATCCACTACATGCATTAAAATTTTTTTCAGTTTCAACTGCTTGTTTTGTTGATTGACTTCGTACAGCTTTTGTACTTGTGGACACTATTTTAACAACTGCATCATAAGTTGCCTGCCACACAGACTTTCCAAGATTCATAAACGCGCAAAATTTTAAAATGCCGTAATGTCCGATTTCCAGCAAACGCACTGTAAATATTAGACGTCTATTTATGTCATCAGTGTGCGAATCAGTAATCATGGGACGCAGTTGTTAACCGTTTTATTTTCATAATTTTCACATGAAACATTTATTTTGAAGCCGAGACCACGCTTATTTGACTTTTGAATTTCATCTCACTACCAGATATTTTTACACGCAAGAATCTGGGACGGAATAGTAAAAACAGTAGTGAAATTGATGAAAGTATAACCAAAAGTAAGATCAACTTCTGTATCATCTGTAGGCGATGATTGGTTCATTTTTTTACGAGTGTTGATGTTGCCGCGCCTTCTTTTTCGAAGTCATGGCCTCTGAGAACGGCTTTCGTTGATTAATTGTCCTTCTACACTTACTATATATAGTAGGATGCTACTACTTTTCTTGTGTACACTACTTTATAGTAAAATGCTCTTTTGTACACTACAAAAACAAACCGTACGTAATAAACAAGTGCTGTCGGGAAGTGTTGTAGTATACTTGTTTCTGCTGACTATATATCTGTAGATAGGCAACTCGATTAAATTTTAGCATAGCTGCACTAGCGCTATCAATACGTTGTATGAGTAATTTGTCTAAAAGGCAGACTGAGCTAAACCAGTAGAAGAGTTGTTAAGGAGTCAAGCGTTCAAAGACATTTCGCAGCATCTGAAATTGATTCAGAAATTTAGTTCTGAGAGTCATTTAAAAAATTTTCTGGACTATAATTGCTATTGGATATAATTTTTGGAATGTTTTTACATCATTTAAGTCAATGAAAAAAATAAATAAAAAATACTTTTCCAATAGGTGTAACCCCTCAAAATGCTACTATACGGATAAACTAGCTTTCTCGACTTTTCAAAATTACATTCATAAATTATCGTTTTTTCGTATAGCGGAGAAAGTAAGTCTTTTATATGATCTTTCTCTCTCGCTCTCTCCTTTTTTTTATTAGTATTAAAAGGTAGTGCGGTAGCCCAGAAGTTAAGTTACTTGGCTACCAAACTAGGATTCGAGATAGTTGCTCTCAAATTTGATCAGCCTGAAATAATTGGATACCAGAGAAATGCGGGAAAGTAAAGGCGGATCCCAAGGGAAAAGGAATTGATGCCAAATATTCTCTTTTGATCCATTAGACTTAATACGTGAAGAGCTCGATTTGATAATCATTGACATTCCGCGGAGGAAATGGGACTCTTTTTTTTTTCCGAAATGGGACTCACTTTAGTTTACTTTATTATTTATCAGCAAAAGAAAATGAAAGATTTAAAAGATGAAAATTTGCAACAAAATAAACGGAGTTTAAAATTATTTACAATTTGATACACGTGCTTATTGATGATATAAAGGGGACAAGAATGGGAATAACGGAGAAAGGAGGAAAGGAAAATATGAAGTACAATAAAGAGAGAGTAAATTAATTTTCTTCATTTATTAAACAGGGTACCCTCTTTTTTTTTTTTTTTTGTTTCAAAGGTCTATTTTATGCTATTATTTTTTGACTAAACGATCCCGTTGGTTCCTGCAAACATAACAACACTTGCGATAATCATTCTCCGGACATCGCTAAAGCATATTGAATAGTACATGAATACGTAATTTTATTTATATTGCACTTTTGTACTACATACTTTTGGTACTTCCAGTATCAAGTTTCTCCTATATATAGATTGTAGCCTAATTAATCGGTATTTATAATAAATTGTTCGTCAAGATTTTTCTTAATTGTTTTAACTTCGCGGCAATACTTATACTGCCTTTACAACTTAACGGTATTTATTGGTGTAGGAACACCTTCGGCGCGTGAACCTTCCTCCGTTTTTCTATCAGCTGAAGATTGTGAGGTCCGGTTTAGCTATCCTACTCAGCGCTAAGCCCGCCGAAGATCAAAGGAACCACCCTGCACGACGTGAACGTACGGAACTCACATGGTTGTTGTTTCGTTTCTCCGCCAGTGGGACTAGCACCATATGACGGTAAAGTGACTACTTACTAGAGAAAGTGTCTCTAGTTACAACAACCCGTGCCCCGTAGGACATTAGCATTCATATACTTCTAAAAAATCCCGTCCTTATACAAAATTTTACTTGTAAATATTTGGATCGAATTTTTATAGAATGATCATATGCCTATGAATTAACTATATTATATCTATCTATTGTTATACCTCCACTAATTAGATCATTTTTCCACCGTTTCCTGCGATCCATTCTTTTCAAATTACACGATTTTTTTTTTTTTAAAGTGTTTCCAATTTCCAACGAGAATGTTCTTCTGCTAATTCTAATACTTTCATTTTGGTTTCTAATGGAATATGTATATTTTATTGGGATTACTTTTCCCCCTCTGGTTCTTAGGATATACTTCAATTGTCTAAAATTCTTTTTATTTTGAATGTGTAAAACTTTAAAAAAGTGCAATCCAAATTTGCAAAATTTTAGTGTTTTTGTATTACCAAACTACACTCCACATTTATGGACACTCTAATAATTGGTGTACAACTTTAAACAGTAACGTAGCAAAAACGAAATTTTCGAACTATATTTTGAATATCTAGCTCCTAAAATTAATTTTTAAAATACTCAAACTTAATTCTCAACGCGCGTTTATTTCTAGTTCCGTAAGTACAATTAGACAAATACGACTCTCAATTGAATTCTAATGATGCAGGCACTCCATCTGAAATTTTTGTATCATCTGACAGATACTCGTTTTTCTTCAAACACTATAAGAGAAGGCTTATTAAATCAAGGGTTTAATGTATTAAAAATCAACAATATATGAAAAACAGTAAGTGATGCTGAAACAAGGATAAAAACTAGAGTACCAACACCGATGTTTTTAATTGATTTTGATGCCAAGTGTGACGTTGAAAAAATTAAAAATATAAAAAAAATATGCCATATTCTTGTTCAAAATGAACCATGGAGAAATCCCAAAGGCATGCCACAATGTAAGAGATGTCAGGCCTATGGCCATGTAAAAAATAGATGTTGTTGTAAGCCTAGATGCGTCAAATGTGTAGGCTCCCATTCAACAGGAGAATGTACAAAAAAGTCAGGAGAAGAGTGCAAATGTGCATTGTGTGGGAAACAACATCCTGCTAGTTATAGAGGATGCGAAGTAGCAGTTGCTCTCCAAAAGAGAAATAAACTGCCCGTTGTTAATAAAGAACAAAATACATTACCACAAAGAAATAAGGTAAATGATCAAAAAAATAGTGATGTGATTAGAGATCGTTCTAATAAAGACAATCAAAAAGAGCACAAGAATCATCAGGTAATTAACGCTGATGATAATGATGAAAATGAAAAATCGTCAGAAAACCTTATTAAAAAATTAGAAATGATCTTAGAAAAACAAGAAAAGAGAATAAATAGAATTTTCGATAGATTAAATTCAATAGAAAGGAAGTTAAATAAATCTAACAATAAATGAACTTGATAAAGATAGCAACATTTAATGTAAATGGGCTCAAACATAGACGTCAGGAAGTTGAAATATTTTTATTAAAAGAAAAAATCGATGTATTATTAATATCCAAACCGAATATTGCGGAAAATACTTTTATCAAATTTAATGGCTATTGTTTGTATAATACTATGCATCCTGATGGAGGTGGGCGCAGAGGTGCAGCAATACTAATTAAGAATAGCATAAAGCACCATGTACTAGGAGAAATAAACACAAAACAAATTCAAGCTACAAATGTTTAAATATATACTAAGAATGGAAGTTTAGTATTATCAGCGGTTTACTGCCCTCCTGGTAACCAGATAAAATTTGACGTATGGGCTGATTATTTTAACATGCTTGGCCCTCGATTTATCATAGGAGGTGATTTTAATTCAAAGCACACATATTGCGGTTCAAGAGTTACCACAAGAAGAGGAAAACAGTTGCTACAGGCAATAAATAAGTTGGGGTGCAAATGATATTCAACAGGGAAACCAACTTATTGACCGACTGATCAGAAAAAGTTACCTGATTTGCTAGACTTCTTTATTGTTAAGGGAATTACTGACGGAAACATAGATATCGACGACAATGATGATTTTGTGTCTGATCATTCTCCAGTGATCATGGCTGTAAGTAAATCGATAATCCTAAAGCAACCATATGCTACACTTACCAATAATAAAACCGATTGGGATCTGCTCAGGAAGCAGTTGGACAAAAACATTGATTTAAAATTATCGCTGAAATCTAAGGACGGGATTGATATAGCTGTCATGCAACTTAATGATGCAATACAGCAGGCTGCATGGAATTCTACACCCTTAAAAAATTACAGTAGTAAAAAACAAAATTTACCGTTTTATATTTTAGAAAAAATCAAGGGAAGGAGGAAGTTTAGAAAAACTTTTCATAGAACTCAGGAGAGAACAGATAAAGCCAAGCTGAACAAACTAAGTCAGGAAATTAAAAGATTGCTAATTAAATTCAAACAAAACACGTTTAAAATCTATATTATAGAGGAATATCTCCTCTACACCAGAGACGAACTATTCTTTATGGAAAGCTACAAAATGCATTAAGGGGGGGGGGTAAAGTTTTTAAACTTTTTTTTTTGCATTTTTTTTTATTTGCTTATATGAATGTACAACATTTCAAGATTATTGTGTAAAAATTTGAAATCGATCGCAACAAAACTAACGGACCTATAGAGTTTTGAGTGAGCGGTGCTCCGCTCCGAGTTTGAACACCTACTGGGCAGCTACGTAACGCGGCTACCTAGAAGCTGTTTCGTGCTCTTTTGAACTTCGTATTTTCTGGTTTCGCTGTGATTGTGTATTTATTATTAGTAAAATGCCGAAGAAAATTAGCAGAGAAGATCGCAAGAGTACCAGTTCCAGATTAGATCAATCAAAAAAAGTAATACCTCCACAGAAACGAAAGACAGACGATGCCGAAGCAAAAGGTACATCGTCCAAAAAAAAAAAAAAACTGAATACTTTTGAGCCATTTGGGCTACTTACTACCATTATTGTTCGATGGACGAGAAACCGCAGCACGACAAATGCCCGAGCGGCCAAGACTCGTGGTATGAATGGCAGAAAGCTGCAGCTGAAAATGCCCTGAAGTAATTCAAACACAGTTACACTGCACTTCCAAGTGACGTTTTTGAAGAAATTAAACCGATATATGAAGACTTGAGTAAGGGAAAATTACCCCAAAATCACTGAGTGGTACCTCAACTGTTGTTGAAATCACAGCTCATGTGGCTTCGTGTATGTTCAATGAGGGCTGTTTTGCTTTGCTCTCATTTATGCAAGAGATAAACATCAGTACAGGGTCAAGTTCTCATGAATGGACAGGCATGGTAGATTGAACGAGCATAAACAGAGTGGAGCAACAAGCTGCACTTGAAAGTAAAGAAGGCAGAATTCGACGTTGACAAGAGCAAAAAGCTGCCTTAGATTTTCCTCAAGAAAATGATTAACTATCAGTAGCATTTTGATTTTTTTGATTTCAGATAACCAGTGGTGAGATATAGTGTCCACCGCAAAACAACTTTTTTTTGAGGCTTCTTCGAAGATTTGCTGCTAACGGCTTATTTTTTAATATTTCTTATTTAAAATTTCAGAAAATATTGTTCAAATGTTACTTTATTGTATTACACTTAATAAAATATATTTGCATTCACTGGAGCATAAAGAAAAATTATTGAAAATGAGCCTTTTTTTACCGAAATTAACTTTACCCCCCCCCCCCCCTTAATAGACCACAACAGCAAAATTTCCCTATTAAAAGAGGCAATAACGAATGGATAAGAAGTGACAGAGACAAAGCTAATGAATTTGCGAATTATTTAAAACAAGTATTTACACTTGATACAACAGATGATAAAAACATTGTGTATCAGCAAGGGAAAGATGGATCTCTGAGACATTTTAAACCTAGAGAAATATATAATGAAATAAAAATAAATATATGTGTAAAGAAATCTCCCAGTTTTGATTTAATTTCGGTAAAAATACTAAAGGAATTTTCAAAAAGAGGCATAATGGCATTAACCCAAATATTTAATGCTGTAATAAGAATTGAATATTTCCCCAACTTTGGAAAGTAGCTCAAATAATTACGCTAACTAAACCCGGGAAATTACAGACAGATATTAAATCATATAGACCAAGTAGCTTGCTACCCGTTATTTCTAAGTTGTTTGAAAAATTATTATTGAAACGATTGAACCCAATAATAGAGAACTATATACCCAATCATCAGTTCGGATTTCGAAAAGCACAATCTACAATAGATCAGATCCATAGAATAACAAAAATAATTGAAAAAAGTCTTGAAGAAAAGAAGATCTGTACAGCGGTGTTCCTTGACGTGGAGCGAGCGTTTGATAAGATGTGGCACAAGAGATTGATAATTAAACTTAAGAAAATATTACCAATTAAAATTTGCAGAATTATTGAATCGTACCTAACTGACATATATTTTAGAATAAAACATAATGATGAATACTCTGAATTGCAAAACATACAAAGCAGGAGTACCGCAAGGAAGCGTCCTCGTACCAATTTTATATTTATTATATACCGCTGATATTCCTGTTAACGAGCATGTCACGACGACCATGTTGCAGATGACACAGCTGTGATGGCTATGGGAAATAATATAGAAGAATCAACAATGAACGTGCAGTCTCACATCAAAAATATTTGGAAGTGGACAAGAAAATGGAAAATAAGCCTTAATGAAGAAAAATCTGTACATATTAATTTTACGAATCGAAGAATCCAGTACTGTCCGATTGAAATCAATTCAAGAATTGTACCCAATATAATAAAGTGCGTGAAATATTTAGGTATGCATTTGGATTCGGGATTGAACTGGTCTATGCATATTAATAAAAAAATAGAACAATTAAAGTTGAAAATGCTGCAGATGAAATGGCTTATTGAAAGACAAAGTATCCTGTCGCTGAGCAATAAATTGTCCGACACCAGGGTTAGTGTAACTTACGCCGGAAAAAATGTTACCACTACTTTGTGATGATTCAGCTAAAAATTTGATAAAATTCGGTATTTCGTAACACATACGAAACTGATTTCGGTTGGTAAAATTTTCGTGATATATACATAAAACAAATGGAAACGAAACTACTTACTTTACCAGCACGGAAAACATGATTCGCTGTATGGTTACCATTCATGTAAGCATGTCAACATGTCAGCTGAACTATTTTTATGTTGAATTTTAAAACTTACAGGAAGGTAGAAGGATAGTGAGCAATTCAGGTGAAGAACTGTGAAGGATTTTACAAAAAAACTGAACATTTATCGATCAAAATGGCTTGCGCTATACTTTTATGATTGTATTGATTGCTGAAAATTAATAATGGAATATACATAAGTAACTCTAAAAAAAGTTATTTCGAAAAATGAAGAACTAAAAATTTATTAAAAAGAATAAGATAATAATAAAGAAAATGAGGAACTGATAATAAACGAAAAAAGATAAAATAGATGAAATATGACTTTTTCTGGTACCCGACTTTCTCTCGTTCCGATTAACTCGGTATCCATTATCTTTAACCTCCGACAATAATTTTCAAAATTGATCGAAAAATGGCTGAGTAGCCCCCTGTAGGACTAGGGGTTTGAAACTTTCAGCATCAAATACTTTTTTCATGCCCTAGATGTATATATTTTTTTTATAAAGTATGGTTCAAAGGCATTTTAGCCCCCTCTAACCGGCTAGTAGACTTTTTCAAAGGTAATTAAGGAAAACAAAACCAGGTAACTTTTTTGTAACTTACATTGCCGAAGATCCGGGTGTGAATTGATAAAAACGTGATCACTTGACCGGTAATAAGTTAAGTTCCACATTAAAATAAGCTTTTCGCCATAAAATTTTATAGTGTAACGTCACATATATTTATGTTTTTCGCTATATTTTGTTGCCAAGCAACATTTTATCTAAGTTATTTTGTAATTTCTCAGAGTCCTCAATTGATCTTACCGATGCATATATTTTTAAATCATCAACTAACATAAAAATTTTCGAACGTACTTTATTTGTGACATTTTTAAGTTTAAAGGTATCATATATATTGGCGGTGTGCACGTACATAAATGTATATAAACAATCATATAAAAATTACGGAAAACTTGATCGAGCAATACACATACACCCACACGCATAAAGTTTAAATTTGCTGCTAAGTACCTACACGTTGTTTATTTTATTTACAAAATGTTGCAAAACTAAAAATAAAGAAAAAAACAAAAATGTACACACCATTACAGAACTCGGGTTCCGCGCAGCAGTGAAATTAATTTTTACCGCTTTCGGAATAAAATTATAATTTTGAGATAATTCACAACTGCATTCAATTAATTAAAAACAGTCGAATTATCTTCGATGGTTTTTTCATTATATTTAATCGCCTAATAATAAATTTTAATCGTTGTCACCGTTTTAAATTATGCACTTGTTTTTATGAACTTTTTACATAGATTTAGTTTGAAAGAAACTTCAACAGCGATGTGTTGTTGACAGTTTAATGGTTTTCATGAAATAGGAGTAATTCGTGATTTTTGACGCGGAACCCAGTCTGAAGATTTCTACCAAACTAATTAAGAGTTTTTACCTGTCTGGGATAAAGTTAAATTCACTAGCAACTTTTTCTTTTGCGTACTGAATCAGAGAATTTCATCCATCCTTTTCTAGCAGATTCCGGAAGCTAAGAAACTACGATCAGCTGTTTGAGTTTGTTCACTCGAAGATAACCAATAAAAATGATTTTTGAAGGCTACTGTAAGACATGTAGTTAATATCGCTTAATGACCAATATAGCGCGAACGGAAGCCAAAAGATTAAGAATTGGTTGAAAAAATTGAAATATATCAGACTTAAAATTAACAGCAGATATCCAAAGGAATGTGTCGAATAGTTCAAGATTGTATGATAAATTACAATATATTAAGAAAAGAAATAATTCACTATGGTCAAAATAAGTTTCATTGAATATATTATAAACAGATGGAAATTAAAAATATTCAAAATGCACATCGTGTTAAAACTTTGAATAAACTTTCTAAAAAGCTGGTATAAAAACATTTTTCATCTTTCTCGGTTTGAAACGAAACTGTTAAAACGAATATGCAGTATTTCCAGTTGTGCATTATTCCGTGACCGTCTTCTAGACCAGCAGGTTTTTAAATTAAAAAGCCACAATTGTATCTGTAATTAAAGAAAATAGGCAAAGTTAAAATTTGTGTCACTAAGAATATTACCGAATTACACGAAATAAAAAACAGGTTCTTAACGTTATCTTCGTTACATACTATTTTAAAGATTTTCCATTACTTCAAACGCTGAATAACCATATTTACTGCTTAGGATTAAATAGAACAGCGTTATAAACACTGACGTTACACCGAAGTATTTTCTCAGCAACCGTAATGTAGAGCGGTATTTTAAACTTACGTTGAGCTGTCTTAGTGTAATCATAAGGAATAAAAATGCGGTGTCGCCCTATTCAAAACAATTTTTTTTAAATAAAATTTTATATTACCTGAACTATAGAATACTGTAATGTCAATCATCCCGATCCGTATTTTTTTAAATTTATCTTAATATTAACAAAGTTGGAAAATAATATTCAAACTTCAACTGAACTGTGTATGTCGTTTTTAAAAGATCGTTCATTACATGCCACTCTGCATAATGAAAATGTTTACCTAATTGGTTTGTGATCAAGTGGCTAGCTCGTATTTAAATTTCGAAGGTAATTAAGGAGGATAAAACCAGATATATCTTTTGTGACTTAAAAAAGTAAGACAAATCATTGCCGAAGATGACGCGGCCAGTTCATTTCTTTAATTCAGTGATTCGCAACAGTCTGCTTTATCGTGCTCTGGGTGTGAACCGCTAAAAACTTGATCACTTGACCGGTAATAATTTAACTGTTTGACCAGTGATGAATTCACGAATCTGTTTCTGCGGGGGGGGGGGGGGCTGAGATTTTTTTTATATTTTTACCGAGAAATTTTTTTTGAGATATTCCTGAATAAAACCAGATATGTAAAACATGATTTATTATGTAATTTAAAATAATGAAAAAGCAAGTGTGAACGATAAATTTCAAGTAAAATAACCGATTATAAACAACAATGTTTTCTCAATTAATTTTAAAATGATTAATTCTAATTGTAGCATTAAAGAACATATTGTAAACACATTCCAATGAGTTCATTATCTTTTTCTAATAAACGAATACGCAGTGGTGTTTCGGGTGGACTTTTCTTGCAAATAAAAAAAAAGAAAAAAACAGCAGAGACCGAAATGAAGTTGTCTATAGATCATGTCGCTTAAAAAAAAAAAAAGAGGAATAAATGAAAACCGAAAAGAGAAATCTTTAAAAACAATTTATTGATATTAATGATAAATGGATTAGTTCCCGTTTAAGCTGACAGATAATTTTTTCAGCTCGCGAGTATTTTACATCTTTTGCACATTTGCAATGAAAGCATATCAATTTTTTCATAGAATTATTTTATGAGGTGTAATTTTTTCGTCGAAAATAAATCTCGTAATTTTGAAATTTAAAAATATACGACTAATTGAACCATTTCAAAATGTTTTCGCAGCAACTTTTGACATACGTGTAAACAAAGCCAATAAAAGGACTTTACTTCCCATGAAATTGCCACATTCTTAAATAGCTTGTATTAAGTTCTGAGGGGTGCAATTTTAGAGTTCTGAGGGGTGCAATTTTAAAGTTCTGAGAGGGCACCTCACCCCCAAACACTGGATTCATCCTTGCTGTTTGACGGACCAGTTCCACATTAAAATAAGCTTTTCGACATAAAATTTGATAGTGTAACGTCACATATGTTTTTCGCTATATTTTGTTGCCAAGCAACATTTTATCAAGGTATTTTGTAATTTCTCAGACTTCTCAATTGATCTTATCGATGCATATATTTTTAAATCATCAACAAACATAAGAAATTTTGAACGTACTTTATTTGTGACATTTTTAATTTTAAATATATCATATATATTGGCGGTGTGTACGTACATGAATATATATAAACAACTGTATAAGAAGTACGGAAAAGTTAATCCACCAATACACATACACCCGTCCATGCGTGAAGTTTAATAAATTTTCTGCTGAGTACCCGCACGTTGTTTATTTTATTTACAAAATGTTGTAAAAATAAAGAAAAAACGAAACTGTACACATCATTACAAAACGTCGGGTTCCGCGCTACAGTGAAATTAATTAAAAACAGTCGAATTATCTTCGATGGTTTTTTCATTATATTTAATCGCCTAATAATAAATTTTAATCGTTGTTACCGTTTTAAATTATGCACTTGTTTTTTCATGAACTGTTTACATAGATTTAGTTTGAACCAAACTTCAATAGCGATGTGTTGTTGACAGTTTGATGTTTTTCCTGAAATACAAATAATTCCAGACTTTTGACACGGAGCCCGGTATAACCTGCAAACTCTGAAGATTTCTATCACATTAATTAACAGTTTTTACCTACCTGGGATAAAGTTAAATATCTACGGCTGCATATAACCAGTTCATCGTACACATTAAAGCCAACGTAAAATTTCCTTTGATTCTTCTAACCAATAGTTCTAGATACCATGGGGGTAACTGCATCTGTAATTAAAGAAATTATATGCAGTGTCATGGCAAGTTATTCTACATATTATAATTCGAATTAGAGAGTTTTTCAACATTAACATCATATTGATTCTTTGATTTTTCCGCTGCGTTCAAATTGAATAACAATATTCAGTCAACATAAACCTTCCAGTTATTCAACATGACTGGTTCGATTAAAATACTATTAGTACGACACGAAATAAATCGTATATAACAACTCACACAAAAAATACTGGATGATTTTTTTTTAACGAAAAACTATTTGGAAACCCCGTCGGCCAGTTAAATTATGCGTGTTTTTTGCAACTTTTTTTTGATCTTCAAAAAAATAAGCCTAAAAAGTGTTTTCCTATCGATGTAGTAAGCCATACCTGCGATTTATAGACGGTAAATATGCTCCGTTTTCTCAAAATGTCTACTGAAGGAGCTGACTATCTTTTTTGTCTTCTACATTTTTTAAAAAATACAATTTTCGATAGGCTTTATTTTCTACTCTAGCAAAATCATTTTTTTTAAATTTTCCTCAGCAGTTCTTCACTTATTTTGATCAGTTGATCAGTATAGATCAAAATAACCCAGAGCTCACCACGGGGAGGTGACTGCCTAACGAGCTCTACCCTACACCAACCCAACCACCCAGCCATTGTTGGTGAAGTTTTCCATAACTATACTCTTTTACTGTTTTGTTCTGAATTTTGTTGATTTCTTGTACTCGCGAACCTTAAGATGTATAAAGCTTTTCTCTTCGTGTAAAGCAACAGACCAGCGAAGACCTGTCGCAAGCTTTTTTGTCTTTTCATTGTTTCATTATCTTACGATTTATCATTTTTATAAAATACTTTAGAGCTCATTATCCATCTGTACTTCACCATTGCAAATAGTTTAAATTCCTGGAAAGCGCGCCAGTCTAATATTTATATCTCGTTCTAAACTTTTTAAAAATTTTATTTCCAGTCATGTTTTCTATATCCGAACAAATTATTATTATTGTTATTATTGAATAAATTATCATATTTTTATTTTTGCTTAATTTATCCTTATACACTGTCTGTTGCGTTACCATATTAAATTTATTCCCATTCATCCATTCGTCATTGTTGTATGTTGATTCTTCTTTTCGTACCATAACTGCTGTTGAGTTTCCATTTTGCTCTTTTCCTTATACACCAATTTTCTATTTCATCCAGTTTATTTTTTTCCGTTTATTATCAGTTCCTCAGTTTCTTTATTATCCTATTCTTTTTAATAACTTTATAGTTTTCCACTTTTCGAAGTAACTTTTTTTTGTTACTTATGTATAATCCATTATTCATTTTTATCAATACAATCTTAAAAGTATAGCGCGCAAGCCATTTTGATCGATAAATGTTCAGTTTTTTGTAAAATCCTTCACAGTTCTTCATCTGAATTGCTCGCTATCCATCTGCCATCCTGTAGGTTTTCAAAATTCAACATAAAAAAAGTTCAGCCGACATGCTGACGTGCTCACATGAATGGTAACCAAACAGCGAATCATGTTTTCCGCGCTGGTAAAGTAATTTGGTTTCCATTGGTTTTATCTATAATATATCATGAAAATTCTACCAACCGAAATCAGATTCGTACGTGTTGCGAAATACCAAATTTTATCAAATTTTTAGCCGGATCATCACAAAGTAGTGGTGACATTTTTTCCGGCATAAGTTACATTAACCCTGGTGGCGGTCAAAAAATATGCGGGGGGTGACCTTCGAATAAATATTTCCAAAACCTACACTTAATTATTGTATCAAAATAACTTTGAACGGAACATGGATCCGTTTGATTTAATGATACAATTTGAAAGTTTACTTTGTTGAAATTTATCGAAGGCATTGTTGTTTATAATAAAACTGTTCCAGAGAACAAAATTTCTTTGAACCAGTTGTTGTTCCATATAATTTTCTGAAGGGTTTTCAAATTATTACGCAGGGGCAAGTATCAACTTGTAGCATTTATATTTACAAAGGCGGCAGGTAACTCTGTAAACAGTATTTATTTCGCCCGAAATTTCGATAACCTGAACTAAATAAACCTATTTTAATCTTTCTATATTCAGAAATTCACGCAGTCCCTAAAAAAGAAGATTTCATAGCTCAATTGAAACGAAAATTTTGAATAACAAGATTATCGAATTTAAAAAATGTTCCCTACTGAAGATCACTTTTTGAACTGAAAGTTTTTAAATTGCCCTTTAACCGTTAAAATAAATTTTATATTTAATAAATATTACTTAATTTGGAAATATTCGAGTATTTTCTACTTCATCAGGTTCTGAATAAAAGTGCATACATTGTCGAAAGGGATATCACCAAAAACAAAAATCTTATAATAAAACGAATACACGAAACAGAAATTATAATTCTGTAAGTGTTAGAAATATTAAAAATATTATAAATACCTACATTAATGGTACAACAATTATATAAGTCGGTCTTTATAATGTTTTCAATATTGCAACATTTATAAAGTTGTAATTTCTTTTCGTTATATTACTGCTTATATTTTACATGTTACATGAATTCAGAAATGAACGATATAATTTCTAATCTTAACTTAAAAAATTTCGTATAAAAGTAAACTTTGATGTTTGTATTTCAACGGTTTCTGAAAACAAATTTAAATATAAGTGTTACCTATAATCAAAGAATTATTTTCACCAGATTAGAAGTTTTATATTAAATGTTGATCGAGTACCGTTAAAAAGAAATAAATTCAATACCAGTGTTTCAGGTTAGGTGTTATAGATTATATACATCACCGATTTGGACATCAGCGCTACACTTTACTCTGAATAATAGTGCTTACTTTGAACGAATTGAAGTAGAACCATAACAAAGTCAATGCCGAATTTCGATCGTTGCCACTCTTTAGATGGAAGTTTTTGAATGCTGAAACCGAATCTGTGATGATAAACGATAAGCATACATCGCTGTGTTCAAAATAAGTATTACTCAGTATGAATACCTGAATTGAAAAT
This sequence comes from Icerya purchasi, assembly GCA_039619475.1. NCBI lineage: Eukaryota > Metazoa > Arthropoda > Insecta > Hemiptera > Monophlebidae > Icerya > Icerya purchasi. Next base: position 31,287,259 of record CM077116.1, on the reverse strand, counting down.
TTTCTACATCGGCCACATGTTTGAACATCGCTTTTACCATATGATTTTCTACAACTTCGAACTCTGAGTAACGATAATCACCTTGTTTTCAAACGAAATTACATAACTGTATCTATTCCATTAATCAGCACCCTGCTATATGAAGAAAACATATATCACGTGTCATAATATCCAAAATAAGTTCTATTTAACGTATCGTAAATGCTACCTGAGTTGGAAAATATTTAAACGTAAACCAACTTGCATTTTGACATAAAAGATTTTTCATTACCCGAGACGGCGAATGATAAAAATGTTCAACCTGTTGCACTTCAAATGGAATGAAATGGAAACAAACATATTTGCAAGGCTTTTCAGTAATTATTCTTGGAATTATCTGGAGGCTGTGTTTCATCTGTAACCAAGAAACAGGAGTGTAATATTGGAATGCCAAAGTAAACTTTATCCAGTTAATTTTTGTATAATGTAACGTGAAAAGTTTAATTACCTTTGAACTACTTTCATACACTGCTTCATTGATTCGACCTTTAAATAATAATATGCTAAATTCCATGGACCGGAACAGCATCAGCAAACGTTCTCTGAAGAGAATTCTACAATTTAAACTGCGCACTTGTAATAAAAAATAAGTGCACTACCATTATGTTCAAAATGACTTACATAGAGTATATCTTTATGTTACCTGATTCTGAAGAAATTGGAAAGTTAACCACCGCGTTCTCTCCAGTAAAAAAAAAAACTTACCGGTATCAGCATTTTCTGTGGCTGTTCTAACGTTAATTATCTGTAATCAAAAGAAATGCAGTAAAATAATGTTCGGAAGAAGTTTTATTGAACATTTTCGATCTTGTACCTGAGTGGAAAGTCTTCAAACGTCAACTGCACCATTATTCCGAACCGCATAAAAACTTTGCATTTGTATTTTCTTCAACACCGCTATCTAAAGTAATTTTCTAGAAGCGTTCAACTGTAGCTGTAATAAAAATATTATGTGTGGGGTATGATTATGTCAACATAAGTCGCATATTGAGTATTTGTTTTTCTATTACTTTGTCTAAAAATATTCGAACCGTAATCGCATTCTGTTATATTTCTGTTGATTCGATCTTCACATAACTCTGCTTACCTGTTCAGATCTGAAATTGATCGATATTAAACATAGCATTGATAATTTTTTGCGACTAGTAGAATACGTCCCGCATCTGTAATCAAGAAGCTAAGTGCAGTATAATGATATTTAAAATAAGTTTTATTGAGAATTCTTCTTTGGTAACCTAATGAAAATCTTCTGAACGCCAGCCCCACTCTGGTATTACACGGTAGAGGTTATAATCCGACCAGTGCAAAAGCGTTCTCCAAATGTATATTTTTCAACACCGCTCTCTAAAATAATTTTCTATAATTTACGTTCAAGTGTATCTAGAATGAAAAAAATAAATAAATAAATGTGTTCAAAATAAGTTATATTAAGTATATTCAAATACCTGACTGAAAATCCTCAAACTTGACCACATTCTATTAATTTTCGTTATTTTGAACTTCAGTAAAACCGCTAATACCACTAAGATTTCAAACGGTACAATATTGAAGCTGAAACTACTGGTAATTTTCTGCAATCATTTCCCTGATCAGCTGTTCTAGGTTGGGCACTGTCAGCGGTTCTATAATTTAAAAAAAAATATACAGTCACATTCGATATGAGTTTTATCAGAAATACATGCTTGTTACCTGAATGAAAAGCTTTTGACCGATTGAAGATTTCCAAATTTTTCAAAATGTGAAAATACTTCCTTAAATTTGACATAAAACGATATAAGGAAATTCGCTCGGATTTTCCAATCTTTTCCGCAAAATTTCTCGAAAGCGCAATTTTGTGTTGCACGTTAAAAAACATCTAAGAAGGGAAAAAAATCACGATCACCGTGGAAAAACAAATAATATATATACATTGTAATGATCTATCGCAGAGAAGGATCAGTTGAACGTTATATTCGTTTCATTTGATTGTTTTGAAACTTATCTGCAACATCGAATTCTGAATAGCTCCGTGTTCATCAAACTTAAGCTGAAGCCAAAACATTTTGAAGCCAACTGTAAAACTTCCTAGTTGCATTTTTTTCTGCTAGTCCAGTCTTCTAATCAGCAGTTTAGAAATTGAATCTGTAATCCGGAAAAAAACTACAATATCGGGAACAAGTAAAGCAAATTTTTATTAATAGATATGAATATTACGCGAGCTGAAAAATATCTGAATTCCGATTATTTTCTGTCACATCGATCTTTAAGTAGCTATGACCACGTATTGAAAAACCAGCGCAGATTTTCTAACCACATATCTTCCTGTGATCTTTCTCCGAATCTGAAATTGCATAGAATACATGCTGTAATCGAGCCAATAATCACAAAATAATATCGTTATTTTTGCAATAACTGTTGCTGAATGTAATTTAGATTATCAGAATATTATTCAATCCGCTGTCGGCTCTGCTGCAATTTCAAGTGAAGTTATTTTCTGTAAGATGAAGGTAGTTTCTTCGTCGACCTTTGAAGAAACCAAGTACACATTATCATTGTGAATAAAATTAATGTTGTCGAAAATATTCCAGTATTAACTAAATTCGTAAAAACATATTCCAGCAAAGTTTTGTACACTATATTTTCCTACCTACATTTACAATTACATGTTTCTCTACATGTTGAGCTTTGAAAGTCGTTCTTCGCATTCACAGGATACAACTACGTTATGCAACCATATTGCCCATATAGTTAAACGAAACACACAAAGTGCTACTCTGTTCAAACTAAACCGATTCACATTTTTATTATCGCTTAAAATATATTCAAGATAATTCCAAACAGTGGTCCTTCGCACGTGGTAGACTTCAAAGTTGTCCGTAAATTCACAACATTTTTAAATTATACGTTTCAACGTTTCTTTTTTTCTTTTTCCGCTTTAACATCACCTTTCACCATTTTCAATGTATACTTTCAGGCGTTCACATTTCTCTGGTGCCGAGATAGCAACTGCTGCCGCTTCCTCTGTAATTTTTGAGACAGTCGGACGGTACCTTTAGAATAACCTAATTATTTGGTTAACGTATAGTAATAGAAACTGTTAAGGCTTACTTTAATATGTACACACGATTATTGTTTGATAACCACTGCATTATTATTTCGATTGTAAGCAGGTCATCCTCCATTCGTGCTTCTTTCCATATTTGTCGTCATTACGGATGAATGCGGTTAATGACTGACCACATCCGAGATAGGTTACTAAAGATTGATTTCAAATACACCTGGAACCAGACGAAATAAACGCAGTATCCATGTTCGAAACATTTCGTAAATTATAAGCTGGTGCAATATTTAATGAAATGCGAAAAAAAAACACAAAAACAGGAAGGTTGCATTTAACTTTCTTTGTTAATTCTTTAAGCTTATGAAAAATTATCGGTTATTGAAAACGAAGTTTTTTATAGAAAAGGCACAATTTTCAGACTTTACGATTTTATACGATATCGTAACTTTTATTAATAAACTTAAACTGGAGAAACAGATCACTTTTTTGAACAACAAAATTATTTCGAGTGCAGTTATACTTTTAAAATGCTTCACCTAATCGTGAGAAAAACGCACCAAACATTAAGGACGAATTACTTTTGCGCAAGACTGACGCTAATAATAAAATTTATCCAGCGCTCTATAATCCCTCCAAAAAATAAAGGAAAAAAAGAAGTCATGAAGTAGTTACTTAAAAATGGGCGGCTCATGAACACGAAGCAAATAATATATAACACAAAATCAATACAATTTGCTTACAGGAAAACGAATTAAAATTTAAAAAATCATTTACGATAGCTTCGCTCATCGATAAAAATAAAATAAACAACAAGCAAATTAAAAAATTCTATACATAGTAATAAAATGAATGAGACAGCGGACGTAAAAGCAAGCAATATGTAACAAAAATTGTGATGAAAAATGACGAGCGAAGCATAAAACGTAATGTAAATGTTGGATAAATACAAATTTTTTTTGGAAAAAAAATAAATCCATCTTGAATTAAGTGACGATGATCAAGTCCTACTTCGAGGAACATATTAAGTGACTAATGAAGGAATTGAACTGTCGGTCCTGTCGATCAAAAATTACGAACAACAAAAGTAAGATCAGGAAAATTTGTGATACTCCTTCGAAAAAAAAATTCAATATCTAAAACAAAATACTCAAAGAAGTTAAAACGAAATCGTCGAAAATGTATTCGAAACTGAGTGAAATATAATATTATTGTTAATGAGGGCCCTAATGGAGGCATAGACTGAACATTGAAAACAGTATGTGGTACTATTAAGTGAATTCCAACTATCGTCGATAAGAATTGCGGAAAACGTGAATGCAGCAACACAATATAACTGAAACTCCGAACAGGCCAAAGTGATTTAATTAGAAGTCTAAATTAAATGAAAGTAACCTTCCGATAAAAAAGTAAGGAGACCAAAAAAGAACGTAAGTGAGGATCGTAATCTATGAGATTTCTAGCAAAGTACCAGTTCTTATGATGTGTAAATTCGAAAATAGCAAATTGATGAAAACCGCTGAAGCGTTCATGGAATGACTAATCTCACTAAATGCTTACAAGGTTCTTCGACATACTCTGAAGCCTGTATTAAGACTTTTGTTCTACCCAGATTGCAGGAAGTGTAACGATAAAAACTGAAAACTACTCATCCTTTCGCATAATCCCCCAGAGACTGATTTTCGATTGTATTTGAAGAACTGATTATTTACAGAATGAAGTGCTGAAGTATGGGGTAATCAAGGAGAAGCTGTCTGAAAGGAATTACAGTCATAATTCATCTCTTTTTACGAAAAGAATACTCGACTATAAACAATTGCGAGAACAAAAATTACCACGCTGAAAAAAATTTAAAGCAACAAACAACAAATTTTATATATGTCTGTATGGATAAGCCGCAAAAAATTTATTTTCTGCTACTTGCCTGCATTAAGTGATTCACTTTTACACTGCTTGCATTAAGTGATTCACTTTTACACTGCTTGCATTAAGTGATTCACTTTTACACTGCTTGCATTAAGTGATTCACTTTTACACTGCTTGCATTAAGTGATTCACTTTTACACTGCCTGCATTAAGTGATTCACGTTTACACTGCTTGCATTAAGTGATTCACTTTTACACTGCTTGCATTAAGTGATTCACTTTTACACTGCTTGCATTAAGTGATTCACTTTTACACTGCTTGCATTAAGTGATTCACTTTTACACTGCCTGCAAAAGAATATATTTAACAGTTAACTACAGTTAGAAAATAATCACTACGACGAACAATCGCCTTACTGTGGTATATGTACCCGCAAAAATTTAACTAACAGTAAATAATTTAATGGAAACGATAACTCAAATTTACCCCCCACCCCCTCGCCACATTTCAAATAAGTTCGTAATAAATATAAACGAAACTCCCCCACCCTAACTGAAAACTAATTGAATATTGTTTTCATCCCATTTACGTCCTTAACTACTGTTTATGTACGAATATTCTACGACTTAAAATAAACACGCGTATGAAGTATAGGGAGTACATCTATGAGAAGATACTAATTCTATATCTAATTACGAATTAACATCTTCAGAAGGTTCTGGAACAAGTTGGAGCGTTGAAAGTAGCTGCTCGTTGAGTTGTCGATGAAAAAACTGCAGTTTACGGATGATCTTGAAACGTTGGTGTGATGAGCAGCATCCTACCTGAGACATTGCTAATTTTACCGGAACACCTGAAACAAATTAAAAGAGACGCAAAAAGCCTACTCCTACCTAAGGAATAAAATAGACTAAATAATTTCATACATCATTTATGCCCCTAAACGTTTATTTTTCAGACCCATTTTTTACATATATTACCGGGGATACATGTGCGATTAGATACGAATTCTAGTTATAATTAAGAGTATTATCCGTAGCAATTCGAAGCGTTGAACGGCAATTCGCTGCTGTTGATGATGATCTTGAAGCGTTGGTAAGATGAACTGATTCGTTGTTGAGGCACTGCTAATTTTACCGGAACAGCTGAAACAAATTAAAAGGGACGCAAAAAGCCTACTCCTACCTAAGGAATAAAATAGACTAAATAATTTCATACATCATTTATGCCCCTAAACGTTTATTTTTCAGACCCATTTTTTACACATATTACCGGGGATACATGTGCGATTAGATACGAATTCTAGTTATAATTAAGAGTATTATCCGTAGCAATTCGAAGCGTTGAACGGCTATTCGCTGCTGTTGATGATGATCTTGAAGCGTTGGTAAGATGAACTGATTTGTTGTTGAGGCACTGCTAATTTTACCGGAACACCTGAAACAAATTAAAAGGGACGCAAAAAGCCTACTCCTACCTAAGGAATAAAATAGACTAAATAATTTCATACATCATTTATGCCCCTAAACGTTTATTTTTCAGACCCATTTTTTACATATATTACCGGGGATACATGTGCGATTAGATACGAATTCTAGTTATAATTAAGAGTATTATCCGTAGCAATTCGAAGCGTTGAACGGCTATTCGCTGCTGTTGATGATGATCTTGAAGCGTTGGTAAGATGAACTGATTTGTTGTTGAGGCACTGCTAATTTTACCGGAACACCTGAAACAAATTAAAAGGGACGCAAAAAGCCTACTCCTACCTAAGGAATAAAATAGACTAAATAATTTCATACATCATTTATGCCCCTAAACGTTTATTTTTCAGACCCATTTTTTACATATATTACCGGGGATACATGTGCGATTAGATACGAATTCTAGTTATAATTAAGAGTATTATCCGTAGCAATTCGAAGCGTTGAACGGCTATTCGCTGCTGTTGATGATGATCTTGAAGCGTTGGTAAGATGAACTGATTCGTTGTTGAGGCACTGCTAATTTTACCGGAACAGCTGAAACAAATTAAAAGAGACGCAAAAAGCCTACTCCTACCTAAGGAATAAAATAGACTAAATAATTTCATACATCATTTATGCCCCTAAACGTTTATTTTTCAGACCCATTTTTTACATATATTACCGGGGATACATGTGCGATTAGATACGAATTCCAGTTATAATTAAGAGTATTATCCGTAGCAATTCGAAGTGTTGAACGGCTATTCGCTGCTGTTGATGATGATCTTGAAGCGTTGGTAAGATGAACTGATTCGTTGTTGAGGCACTGCTAATTTTACCGGAACAGCTGAAACAAATTAAAAGGGACGCAAAAAGCCTACTCCTACCTAAGGAATAAAATAGACTAAATAATTTCATACATCATTTATGCCCCTAAACGTTTATTTTTCAGACCCATTTTTTACATATATTACCGGGGATACATGTGCGATTAGATACGAATTCTAGTTATAATTAAGAGTATTATCCGTAGCAATTCGAAGCGTTGAACGGCTATTCGCTGCTGTTGATGATGATCTTGAAGCGTTGGTAAGATGAACTGATTTGTTGTTGAGGCACTGCTAATTTTACCGGAACACCTGAAACAAATTAAAAGGGACGCAAAAAGCCTACTCCTACCTAAGGAATAAAATAGACTAAATAATTTCATACATCATTTATGCCCCTAAACGTTTATTTTTCAGACCCATTTTTTACATATATTACCGGGGATACATGTGCGATTAGATACGAATTCTAGTTATAATTAAGAGTATTATCCGTAGCAATTCGAAGCGTTGAACGGCTATTCGCTGCTGTTGATGATGATCTTGAAGCGTTGGTAAGATGAACTGATTCGTTGTTGAGGCACTGCTAATTTTACCGGAACAGCTGAAACAAATTAAAAGAGACGCAAAAAGCCTACTCCTACCTAAGGAATAAAATAGACTAAATAATTTCATACATCATTTATGCCCCTAAACGTTTATTTTTCAGACCCATTTTTTACACATATTACCGGGGATACATGTGCGATTAGATACGAATTCTAGTTATAATTAAGAGTATTATCCGTAGCAATTCGAAGCGTTGAACGGCTATTCGCTGCTGTTGATGATGATCTTGAAGCGTTGGTAAGATGAACTGATTTGTTGTTGAGGCACTGCTAATTTTACCGGAACACCTGAAACAAATTAAAAGGGACGCAAAAAGCCTACTCCTACCTAAGGAATAAAATAGACTAAATAATTTCATACATCATTTATGCCCCTAAACGTTTATTTTTCAGACCCATTTTTTACATATATTACCGGGGATACATGTGCGATTAGATACGAATTCTAGTTATAATTAAGAGTATTATCCGTAGCAATTCGAAGCGTTGAACGGCTATTCGCTGCTGTTGATGATGATCTTGAAGCGTTGGTAAGATGAACTGATTTGTTGTTGAGGCACTGCTAATTTTACCGGAACACCTGAAACAAATTAAAAGGGACGCAAAAAGCCTACTCCTACCTAAGGAATAAAATAGACTAAATAATTTCATACATCATTTATGCCCCTAAACGTTTATTTTTCAGACCCATTTTTTACATATATTACCGGGGATACATGTGCGATTAGATACGAATTCTAGTTATAATTAAGAGTATTATCCGTAGCAATTCGAAGCGTTGAACGGCTATTCGCTGCTGTTGATGATGATCTTGAAGCGTTGGTAAGATGAACTGATTCGTTGTTGAGGCACTGCTAATTTTACCGGAACAGCTGAAACAAATTAAAAGAGACGCAAAAAGCCTACTCCTACCTAAGGAATAAAATAGACTAAATAATTTCATACATCATTTATGCCCCTAAACGTTTATTTTTCAGACCCATTTTTTACATATATTACCGGGGATACATGTGCGATTAGATACGAATTCCAGTTATAATTAAGAGTATTATCCGTAGCAATTCGAAGTGTTGAACGGCTATTCGCTGCTGTTGATGATGATCTTGAAGCGTTGGTAAGATGAACTGATTCGTTGTTGAGGCACTGCTAATTTTACCGGAACAGCTGAAACAAATTAAAAGGGACGCAAAAAGCCTACTCCTACCTAAGGAATAAAATAGACTAAATAATTTCATACATCATTTATGCCCCTAAACGTTTATTTTTCAGACCCATTTTTTACATATATTACCGGGGATACATGTGCGATTAGATACGAATTCTAGTTATAATTAAGAGTATTATCCGTAGCAATGCGAAGCGTTGAATGGCTATTCGCTGTTGTTGATGATGATCTTGAAGCGTTGGAATGTTGCAAAACTGATCACACGGCAACGCTGATTTGTATTCTTGATACAAATTACAAAACGAAAGTGCTCCACCTTTATCTGCTAGAAATCGACTACGTCGTTTATGCCCCTATCGCGATTTTCTTCAAGGCTGAATTTTCCCGGCTAGTTGAATTTTTATATTCGGTCGGGCACATTTTCACGCTCATGTGCGCTCACAAAATCCCTCCCCATAATATGGCTGAGAAATTACTACCCACCCCGATTTAGTTTACTAAAATTCACTCGCGGAACTGATTTACACTTCCACGGAGCTGTCCATCATCTTTTTAAATTATTTTCCATTCGATATTAATTAAAAGTTTCTACGTACCTTTATCTGATTTTTGCTTTTTCCTGATTTACTGCCGATGGAAGTATTACTTGCGCAACGGAGCTCTTAAAGTGAACTAGAGGCGCTAAAGTATGGGTTAAGAATGGATTTTCATTTTTATTTTGTTGTCTTTTCGAGATCGGTTTTAAAAACCAGTGATGGTCCTTTTAGGTGGTTCGAGATCTCAAAATGGCGCCCCTCCAAATATAAAACTTAGCGTTCTTTCTATGCAATTGCGTATCCGCGATTATGGTCTACATTATTTACGTTCAGACGAAAGGCAATGTAATTTTTTATATATAAACAGTATCAGACCGACCAAACATTTATAGGCATATCTGAATGTCAACTTGTCAAATGACACGTAATAACTAATATTTTGTTTGACAACTTTTATCTAAACTATTATGCTGCAGACCGTAATCAATTTTAAAGTAAAAGAACAGCTAATTTGATAAAAAGAATAGAGATGGTCACAGTTCAAGCTTTTGCGCTTGCAAAGTTTCTTATAAAGTCCGAATAATTTATCTTATAGACAAAAGCATTTTCTATAGACAAAATTACCAGATCTGATAGTCTTTCCGGACTCGTAGTAGATCGTAAGTAAGCTTTTATAAGTTTTAATTTACTGAAACTTCGTTCTCCTTTAGCAACAATTACAGGAACAGTCAGCAAGATACGAAGCACTGTCACATATTCGGGAAAATATCCTGCCAATCTTTTTTGTTTTATAAGTCGAAGAACTTTTAATGGCTCTTTTGATTGAAAATCTTTTAATAATGAGTTCAGGCTCTAAAGTTCCTTCACTAATTCGCAACCAGACATGTCATATTTTTCTTCATCAGTTAATTTACAAATCAGCACAGGATTTTTCGAATATGGATGTTTCAGCAACTATTTTGATGTTGTATAAAAATTAAAAGAATCGATGAGAGAATGGAAAAGAAAGAAAAATAAGATAATGGTAATAAAGAATATCAAATGGAAGATACATACAGAGGAAAACGAAATAAAAAAAGAGCGGATAAAATATATCTGGGAACTGTAAGGGATAACACAAGACCGCATTATAAATCTTCAAATACTTAGGGAGATGGCCCTGATATATTATTACGTGAATTGGAACAAGCGATCGAAGTAAGAAGAGGAAATAAAGCGCCGAGAGAAGGACAAAAAAAACAACAAGGTAGCACTGCTGGAAATTATGAATAAAATATACCAAGAAGGAATAATACCGGAGGATTTATTAAAGTCGATTATTATACCAATTCCTAAAAAGGGGAACGCAACAAAATACACTGATTACAGAACAATAAGCTTAATAAGCCATGCACTAAAACGTCAACTATCGATAATAAACAGGAGAATAGAAAACAAAATAGACAATCATCTAAGTAAAACACAATACGGCTTCATTGAAAAACGCGGAACAAGAGATGCGATTTCGCTACTGCGAATCCTCAGCCAAAGGGCAATAGATGTGAATAGGGATGTATATTCGTGCTTTGTGGAATTTGAAAAATCCTTCGATAGGTTATAACATACACAACTAATAGACATACTTATTAAATACGTATTAGATGAACGAGACGTAAATATAATTAAACATATATACTGTAACCAGAAGGCAACTGTACGAATCGGATAGAAACAGTCCAAAAAATATTTGCCATATAGCAAGGGGTGTACGACAAGGTTGCCCGTTATCACCGAAACTGTTCAACGCATACGCGGAGGAAATAGTCAGAATGGAAAACATTAATAAACTCGGATTTAATATAAACGGAACAAGAATAGCACATATAAGCTACGCTGATGATCAAGTACATATATCTGGCAGAGTCCAGAAGAAATCTACAAAAAATAATGAATATAATATCAGTAGAAGGCAGAAAATTAGGAATGAAAATAAACGTTAAAAAGACAAAGGTTATGAGAATAGCAAAAACATTAAATAGATCTCCAGTGGAAATATATATATATATAGATGGCGAAAAAATTAAACAAGTAACTAAGTACATCTACCTGGGGAGTTTAATTACGGAAAATGGGAAAGACGATGATGAAATGAGAAGAAGAATAGGCTGTGGCCGAACTGCATTTAATAATTTAGAACGAGCACTGAAAGATAGAAAATTGAACACGCAATTAAAAATGAAAATTTTTCACTGCTTCGCATGGTCAACAATGCGATACGCTTCGGAAACCTGGACGATATCGGAGGCTAACAAAAAGAAAATCAATGTCTTCGAGTTGTGGTGCTACAGAAGAATGCACAGAATATCATGGAAGGAAAAAGTAACAAATGTAGTAGTATTGAATGAATGTAAAATTAGTGAGCCAAACGGCTAATAGGATATCATCGAAGAAGCAAAAAAGAAATACTTTGGACATAAAATACGAGAAGAAGATCTATTCACGAATATGATACAAGGGAAAATTCAGGGAAAAAGACCACGAGGAAGGAGACACGGATGGAATACATACATGGAATAGCTGAAATAAATTCACTTTTGGAAGGAATACAAAAGGCCAGGCGGAGACAACTGTAGTAAAACAAGGTGCCGCACTAACCTCCTGGACAGGAGATGGAAATGATGATGATGATAAAAATGGCCGTATATCGTTGAATTTTGACAGTTGTCCACTAAATCGACTGACCAATGCATTCTCAATTGTCTCAATCATCAGGTAAAAAACATTCATTTTAAATAATTCTTCAGTATCGGTTGGTGTCTCATGTACGGCTTCGTATTCAGATAACGTTTTTTTTTTTCAGGATCGGACTGACTTGATTTCCCTAGCTGCTATTAGGGTAGATGAAGAAGTCCGGTACTGTTTCACAAATTCCATGCAGTCTAGTAATTCCATGGTTTCAGTCTGCATAGCCTTACTTACAATGTTTACTTGGAACAGTACACCATATTTACCAAGCTACCATAGTAATCATGAACTCAAATTGCCCCATGTTCTTTACCAGTGTGACAAGGCTTCCGATGCTGCAACTGAATCATTTGTTTCTTCATGAAGATTTAGAAGGGCATCACGAACTGAAGTGTAGTGAAAGCAAACAGCAGCAAGGCTAGAAAACTACTCTCCCAGCGAGTTTCGCGAACTTCTTTCAGGGATAATCCTTCTAAAAAAAACAGTCTTTGGAAATAAAAAAAAAAATTTAACAGATGTTTTGGCGCTATCACCGAATTCAGGCTATGATAGCCACATGGATAAAAAATTGCTCGAGGATATTGATTAAGATTTCTGGTTTGGACATCTTTGTTTACTCCTACTATGTTCGCTCCATTATCGTCTCCTTTATCTCAATAATCGTTCATGTCGAAATCAAACTCTTGTACAATTATATCAAGAAAGAAGCCAATGAGTCCTGCTCCAGAAGAATCACTTACCGACTTGTAAGCAACGAACTACTTTCGTGCTAAGTATTTAGCTGACTTCACTATATTTAAAATATTATTTCGAACTTCACTTCCACTAACTAGTTTTAAATGCGTTGCCAAAATAGTGGGCATCGGTCTCTTTATTTACAGCACGGCGAAGGTGTTCCATCATTATATTATCAAATTTTCATAGTAGTTGCACTAAGCCCAGGAAGTTGCCATTATTAGGAGTGTATAAAGTTTCAAATCGAGAGCCCCCTCTAAATGACAAAATGGTGTGGGCATCATTCGTTCGGGGATAGCACAACCCACCGAGATTTCTCGTCTTCAATTTGTTTTTGAAAGTGCTTGTCTATTCCAATACTGCCTTGGTTAGTTTTCATTGCTTATATCGTTACGTACACCAACTCGAATAATTATTTCATCTCTTGTAGTAGAGTCGATAAGCGACTATTTCGTCATAATTATATTCTCACCAAAATGATGATGATAATGATGCTATAACTGATTCTTCCATAATATTTTCAAATCCGTTGATTTTGGCGCCCCTTCCGTAATGGCGCCCGGTGCGACCACACCCCTCGCAACACCCTAGGACCGCCACTGTTAAAAATTTAAAAACTTACCGCAATATCGAGAAAAAAGAGCAATTTTATTTTATTTCGAAATTACCTTTCACTTTAACGAATTTCCTAAATAATCAACATCGGAAAAACATTCACCGCGTAATTGTTAATGAATTTTGCAAGGAGAGTTAAATTAAATTAAAATTTATTTTATATTTTATTACATTGTTTTAAAGCATTTTTTTGTTTTTTAATTATTCAAAAAACACTTTGGACGGTTTAATTTTAAAATGAAATTTTTTTTTATTCCGAAAATTGGTTTTTATGCAATCGGCGGTAGTGTGGGAGTGTATTTAAGAAAAGTTCTTTTATACGAAACACTTAATTCCTATAGGAAAAGTCTGAGGCTGTGAAATTGTAAGAAGGTTTTAGGTTCGAGCACTCCATATTACGCAAGTAATTCCGCAAACTGAAATCTGAAAACCACCACCAGCTTAAATTATAAAAACGAGCGTCATCTAAGCTCTTTTCAGCTGTAATCAAACTTAATTTGCAATTTGAAAAACAATGTGTACAATTAACTTCATTCCGCACCTATTGTTGCAGCTGTACATTATAAGCTTAAATGACTCTCGTTACACAGTAGAACATCGAAAGGGCGCAAAAAGTGATAGTGTTTGGAGAAATAAAGTTTCAATATGTTAATGGGTAAAATTCTAGCGTCAAGTATGTGACGGTTCATGTTTTTTGTAGCTATAGGCAATAGAACGCAATTTATAAAATGAGAAGATGGTTAAAGGAATCAAAAATTATTCGAAAATACGTAAAAAAATTTTTTATGAACATAAAAATTAAATATTGCTTTTGAACTTAAAAATTTACGCTTTCATAAATAAAGACGTGCCTTTCAAAACTGGTATAAATTTTTAGTTATAAAACCATTATTAGAGAAAGAAATAATTAAAGAAAATTATTTTTTTTGATTCGAAATTTGTTAGCAATTCTCGCAATTTCTAATTTGAGTGCGAATAATTTGAAATAGCACGTCACATTTGATCAATGTATCGGTTATTATTGACAAAGTCGCAAAAAGCGAACAATTGAGGGAAAAGGCGATGTTCTACTGCCCCATACCCGACACCAGTCATGCTAAGTAGTTGTGCAGTCACTTACCGACGACGTCTGCTACATAATTTTACCTGCAACTGCTGCGCGACCAGACGGGAAAACGCACTAATGCCGAGACGATGCGACGCGATGTGAAACGTGGAGCACGATTGTTGCATGATCGGCTGAAAAATAAACTGTTAGTAACTGCAGAGCACGGTCATGTCCGACTATAATCATTCCATTTTAATCTCAAGCTGTCGCATCTTTTGGTCATTAAATTATTGGACTCCTACTATCCCCCTACCCAATAATCCAGTCAAATGCCATAAAATCCTCCCTCCTCTTGATGTATTTAATAAACGGCTACTGAATCTTACGCGATCGCTCTGCAGTGTGTGGTGTGTATTTTATAACGTAAAAGTACATACCTGGAAAGCTGATGACTTACAAAATGCTGCGATGCGATGCGATGCGATGCGATGCGATGCGATGGATTTTCGTCGGACTTCATTTGAAGATTTATAACATTGAAGTGCTCCACGTTTCTCACGAAAAACGAACACGAATACGAACGTCTAATTGTAGCAGATTTTCGAGATCATAAATTGAACGTCAATATTCTTGCTTCCGGCTAAAAAACATCGAAACTGAGATTTACATTTTCGCAAAATTGAACCTTCAGTCAATTCCGGATTTTCGGTTTTTCTTCCACCCATCTGAAGGTAAATTCCAACATCTTTAATAGGCCGTCTGTTCTTAAGAATAAAAAAAATACACATTAAAAGTTTTCAACCTACTAATCAAGAAGAATTGCTCATTACTATTTTATTATATATGTACTTGTTTACTATCGTTCGGGTATAAATCAAGCTGACCCAAACACAAAATCGGTTTGAAATTAACGTTTTATTTAATTTTTCAGCCTAAAAATTTAATTTCAAGCAAAGAATTTCAATTTTTCCTGCTAAGATTTTTGTAAACACGATTCTTCGATAAATTTCATAACGAAATTATTTTGAAATTTGTATAATTTTTCACTACAATATGTATTCGTTAAAAAACATGTTTTTATATCTCAAGATCAAATAAAATTTTTTAATATATCCCCAACAAAATCGATCTAGAATTTTAATAGAAAACTTCACCCAAATTTAATACGGAAAAATGCAAAGTT
The DNA here is from genome assembly GCA_039619475.1 of Icerya purchasi. Classification (NCBI taxonomy): domain Eukaryota; kingdom Metazoa; phylum Arthropoda; class Insecta; order Hemiptera; family Monophlebidae; genus Icerya; species Icerya purchasi. The sequence continues at coordinate 31,271,409 of CM077116.1, read as the reverse complement.
TCGAAAAACAGTATTATCAAAAATAAATAATTATTCTTCGTCACACGACAGTGTAATATATTAAAAACCTATCAAAAAATTTTATTTAACCTGAAAATGTTAAAATGGAAAATTATGAGCCTGGTAAAGAACATTCTTCTTTTACGTTTTCAAATGTCCACCTTGATACTTTATTTTTTCTATAAGTTCATATTGCCAATTTGTAACGATGAACAAAAAAGGTTACAAAAATTAAATGAAATATTTTAATCACTTTCTTCGTTGGTTTTATTGCGAGTGTTTTGGAAAATCATATTTAATCCGAGATGCATAGGAGCATTGAAAGGGTGTAGCCGGGTTTATATGGGAAATCTGCCCTTGCGGCTTTTTCGACTCGCACTTCGGGGATCATTTTGGTGTGGAATAAAAAAAATTTTGCCAAATTTTCTGCTGTTTATCTCAAACGACTTTCGAGTTTTTCAAAAATCCTGTTTTTTCGATTTTATTTTTTTTTTCATTGGAAAATTCAAAATTAATGAATGGTAATTTTTTCCCATATTCTTGGGAATAAAATACATGACAAAATATTATGGTCATAATTTTTAAACGAAAAACCGATTTTTGGCGACGGAAATAAAATGTAAATCTTTTTTTTTTTTTTTTTTTTTTTTATTACATAAATACCATCTATGCGCAAATTAAGCGCGAGTGATGGAATATTATTCTAATATCTGAAAATCAACATGTGCACAACTATTTACAAAAAAAAAAGCACAAACCTTTATAAAATAACAGTATAAACATAATTTCTTATTAACTTGGAGTAACATTTACAGGGTAATTGTAATATATAAGAAAACAGTAAAAAAGCCCTGAATATCATAATTTAAAAAAAATAAAAATAAAATAAAAATGAAATAAGAATTTTATGAAATGTTTAAATGTTTGCTCCATTTATACACAGAAAAGAGACAAAGAAGCACGAAATTATTTACAGTGTAATAAAATTATAAACCAACCCGTGCTAAATTGTACATAAAGACCATTATATAATATTTGCACGCTATTGGGAATAATTTTTCAGTCTCGATCCAATAAAGACAAAAATTTCGATTATTAAAGTTACTTTATGATAATTTAGACACCGTTTAACATAATTAGTTTAAATAACTGACATTAGATATAATAATTTTCAACAATTTATAATGATGTTTTAAGTAAGGTTAGTCTTCGTCAGTAACGACTTTTTCATCAATAAACAGACGACTCAAGGAGTTACTTCAACAACGAGCGGACAGTAGTGCACTAGCCTATATTTTATAAAATTTCTAAATGTCTTCATGCAATCACTTTGCAGTGAAATGTTGAAAAAATTTTTTTAGCAATGTAATTTTTAATTTTCATTCAAAAAAATTATTTTTTATGAATTTTTTAGCAATAAAAAATATTTAAATTTATTTAAACGCAAAATTATGAAAAAAGTTACTTTTTAATTTTTTTCATATTGTTCCACCACTTTAAAAATTTCGAAAAAATTCCTGAGTGTAGAGGAGTATAAAAGACATTTAAACTGGGTTACGTAATCCGAAAATACTACCGCCAATTTTATACGTCCGAAATATATTACAATAACCATTTCGTTTAATTAAAATCAGGGAAACAATACGTCAATAATTTTTAATTCACATGCCCTTGAATAATTTTACGGTATATAAATGTTTGATGTAAACCAATATATATATATATATATATATATATCCGGAAAAATCATTAGGCCTTTACAGATTTACTATCGAAAAAAAAAAAAAAAAGGAAAAAGGACATATCATTTAACTGCGGAAAAAATTATAGATCAAGTTCGAATTGGATTGCATTCGAAGTTTATTTTATCCTTACCTGAATTGGTCAACCCGCTTAGGCTGCGCATTGTACATCGGAAAATTTCAAGAAAACTTCGCTCTCAAAGAAAAATTAATTAATATTTGCCTTTTTTTAGCTTTTAAACATTAATATCCGGAAATGTTTTCGCTAATTATTGAAATGACAAGTATTAGCTCAATTTTAAATCTGCAAATGAAACAAAAATCTCATGTTTCGATCCATAAAATTCTTCAACCCTCGTCAAGTATTAGCCAACGTGTGTTAAAGGAACTACAAAATTCATTTGCAATAGTGTATTTCACTTTTACTTCTGAATATTAAACCAACTTATGTGAACACATTTCACAACAGCATGCAACCGAAAAATTACGTAAAGTCATTTTTGTATGCTTTTAATAATATTTGAAGGACGCTGCCTAAACATTCGTTCAATCATTTCTCGGCATTTTATATTTATGCATCTCCAAATAAAACTTTTTCTAGAATTTAACAAGACTTTACTTCAAAGGAAGAAGTAGGTTATATAGTTAATCGCGTATGTTTTATGATTGTTGGTTCGGATAAAATTGTACCCCCACGTGCACCGATTTTAATGACTCCTTTTTATGCATTGGAATTTAGTCAGCGGTAGTACAATGTGCAACTAATAAAAATTGATGAACAAAAATTGAATATTCAACAAAAAACGTGAAAAAATGTGGACCTTTTAGAAAACTTTTTTTGTATACTAATATAATAACAGAAAACGACTAAAATATCAGTTCACCATAGAAACTGAAGTTTGGAAGTATCATCAATGTTGCTTATAATAGTTGCAAGTATTATTTACCGTGAAATCATTTAGAGGCACGGGGATTAAAAATTATTTACATACTATTTTCTGATTTAAATTAAACATAATGGTCTAACACGATCTTACGAATATATTGTAACACGCGTATATTATTAAATTTGTTCGGAATGATTGAAACAGCAATTAAACGTTCATTAAATTGCTCCCAGATATTGTAATTTGGCTATCATTCTTAAATTTTTGTCCGACTAAAAATCACAATTTCGAATGAACAAAATCATCAGACTCAGTCCACATGCGTACAAATTATGCCCGAACAAACAGAAATAAAACAGCGACCAACGTACAACCTATTTCTTTCTTCGAACAAGTAATAAATTTTATTGCGAGTATAAGAGAGCGTGCCGATAGATAGCGCTTTACGGTAACGTCCGTTCAATTATGTATATTATGAAATATTATACACCTTGGAAATTATTCAAGAGCACGAGAATTAAATATTTAGTTTTCTGATTTAAATTAGATAAAATAGTCCAACTCGATCTTATGAATATATTGTAATTTACGCGATTTTAATTAAACAAATGGTTTAAACATGATTTTAACAACATGTAATATATTTCAGTCATATGTTTATAAATTATACAATTTTCTCTTATACATTATATGATAATGCGTAAGAAAATGAATTCAATAAATTCGTGTAAAATCGAATACCTTTTATTTTTGTTTAAAACTGTAATTTTATTCTATTTTTAAATCAAAATATTGATTTTACGAAATTTTTTAGCATCTTCTGACCGATAGAATGTAAATCGAAGCAAATTTGGTAATTTACGCATGAAACATGCTGAACTAAACTGGTTTATTTTCATTTAAATGAAATTTTGCAAAATTTATCAAAAATTTTATATGAAAATGCAGGAAAAATTATTGGGATGTAAACAGTAAAAAATCAAATCACAAATAATACAATATCACCTTAGGGTGTATATTTCTGAAATATAATTCATATGAGTTAATTTGTCGTTATTTCCACTTTCCTTTATCCTATTTTTAAATTTTTAAGTCAAAATTAAAAATTTTAATGCATTTCCTCTAGACATCGGTCTTTCCGATTATATAAGTTACCCGAAATTTTTAAAATCCAATATTTATTGTTTTAAAAATAGAATAAAATCTCGGTTTTAAATAAAAATAACAATATTAGATTTTACGAATTTCGATTTATTTAACAATATACTTGTATTCGTAAGATCATGTTAGGGTTTATTTAAAATCAAGAAAACGGTTTGTAAATTTAACACATTTGCCTTTATGATATTTCATACACCTTGGAAATTATTCAAGAGCACGGGGATTAAATATTATTTAGTCTTCTGATTTAAATTAGACAAAATTGTTTAACTCGATCTTATGAATATATTGCAATTTTGCAGGCATATATTATAAAATTTGTTAAAACTAAAGAACATAAGTTATGTAATTTTTTTCTTTTACATTATATAATATCGCGTAAGAAAATGAATTTAATAAATTCGTGTAAAATCGAATACCTTTTATTTATATTTAAAACTATATTTTATTCTATTTTTAAATCAAAATAAATAGGTATTACAAATTTCTTTAGTATCTTCCCTGACCGATAGAATGTAAATCGGAACAAATTTGGTAATTTACATATGAAACATCATGCTCGACTAAACTGGTTCATTTTCATTTAAATAAAATTACTGCAAAATTTATTATAAAAATTTACAAAAAAATTAAAAATTATTGGGCTCTACAAACTGGGAAAAATGCACTAAAAGTAAATTATTCAGTAATGGAGTAAAAAGTAAAAATAATATGTCATCTTAGGGTATATATATTTCTGAAATATAATTCTTATGAATTTCTTGGAGTCGGAATTGAAAGTTTTCCACATTCCTTCATAATAAAAATAGCGTACAATGCAGCCGGAGTGTGCTGTGTACCTTGTAAAGATAATATATAATTTTCATACTTCGAATGCGTTTAAATTCGTGATTATTTGTCGTTTCCACTTTCCTTTTTTTTCTCTTTTCGATGGTTAATTGATTCTATTTTTAAATCAAAATAAAAAATATTAAATTTTACGAGTTCTATTAATGTATGTTCTCTGGACATTGGTCAGAAAACATACAGTAGAAAAATTCGTAAAATCTAATATTAATTTGATTTTAAAACTAAAATAAATTTTTTTCTTGGTATTTTCCGATTACACAAATTAACCGAAATTTGTAAAATCAATATTTTCATTTAAAAATAAAGCAATCGGAAAACACTAAGAAGAAACCAAAAATCAAGAAATATTACAATACATCTGAATATAATACTTCATAAGAACGAATACATATATATACAGATAAACTGTGGAAAAATCATCTACCCACGAAAAGAAATATAAAAGGAAAAAAAAACATTTAAATGTGGAAACGTGACGAATTTTTTCCGAATTCGAAGTATAACAATTTTATTTAGGTATAAACAAAATATGAATTTTTCACTACAAAATATCAAAATTTTCAAAAAAAATTTAAGCTCGTGCATTAATAAACATTTTTAACGTCCAGAGATATAGAATTATCTAATATCTATTATGTAAAGTTGTAAGAAAAAAAAAATCGTACAGACCGTTTTATAGTAATTAAGAGTTAATTTCGACGTATTTTTTTCGTCAAATCATGAGAAAATTATAAGACCCTCAAAATTTTAAAATTAAAGGCCCCATATTTTAAAAAATATAAAAATCAAGTTTTAAGAAAAAAATGTAAAAAATTCCGCGGTCAGTGCTATATCGATTTTCCTTTTAACTCGCATAATAAGGTTTCAAGAATACAGGAAAATACAAAATTCAAAAAATGTTAATATTTAGGAACCAAAATTTGGATAAATACACACTTAAGGTGGAAAGACTGGAAAGTAAAAAGAGTCCACTGCTCTTTCCATGGTAAGCTAGATGGTCACTTTTTTTTAAATTATGTATTTCAATCGCTGAGAATATAGGAAAAATACGAGATCCCAAAAATGTTTAAATTAAAGGCCCCAAATTTTGAAAAATAATTTAAGCATATAAATTCTGAAATGATTGAGTGACTTAATATATTGTGGCTCAGATTCTAATAAAAAAAAACAAATTTCATTATTGCATTTAAGAAAATAAATATTGATAATGTCGTATTTTAAAAAGAATTAAAACCAACATATTCCTCTGACATTACCCTGTTAGCGGTTTCAGATATTTTAATCTAAACTTCACTTTTTCGATTGACGTATTCAAAATATATGTGAAAGCTGCAGTCTTTATGAAAATTTACAAAGTAAAATAATTTGAAGTCCGAAGGAATTACGCTTGTGCATTAATAGACAGTTTTAACGTCCGTAGACATAGAATTATCTAACATACTCTTATGAATACAGCGTAATATCTTAAATTTGAAAATGGCAGAAAATCATTTTCATACGAGTACATTATATTGAAGTACCTCCTTTTAATTAAAACATATAGAACAGGTCGATAATATAGCAAGTGTTATAAAGGGATAATTAGCCGAATCAAAAAAGAACAAAAACATCGCAATCGAATTATCGGGGTGAAAAAAACGTAATTTACCTGTCGTATCATCTTGATCATTGAAGTATCTGTATAACGTAAACGATCCACACGAGCATAACACGTATCGGTTGAAGCGGTAATTATAAGAAAAGTCTTAAAACAATCGGCAATCGAATAAAATAATCCCACTTAAATATTCAATTTAAGAAACCTGAATCCTAAACAGAACGAAGTTATGTAAAATCGCAAAAACAAATTAAAATTATCAATCAAGGGGAAAAAAGGTAAAGAGACTTACCTGGCACGGCAGACGACGGAGGACTCGCATCGACACATCTTGAGAATATAGACGCGAACGTAGCACGCATCAGCTGTTCAACGGTTCGAGTTAGAAAACGGAATGGAGCGATGAAAATTTTCGATCACGAAGTTAACGTGACGAACAATGCTTTTCGAGGGGTCGCATTCGGTAGTCGCGGGCTTTCCGATTACGCAGCGCTTTCGAGCGCTATATCGGATGATCGGGCGTTGCCTGCCCATTTTTCTAACCAATAAGAAGGCTCGAAAGGCAGGTAGCGACGACGGCATGCGTAACGAAAAAAGATCGACCTTTTTCGAACGCAGTACTTGGTTTTACCAATCACCGATGCCGTCTAACCGTTGCCTCTTTTTCCTATTCTCTGCTATAAGGCAATAAAAAAGAATCGGACAACTCCCCCTTTCGTTTTCGTCCATCAATTCCTCCGACACAAAAGCGTGTTTAAATTATGGTAACATTTCGTATTTTTCCGTAGAAAATAAGAAAAAAAAGGAATTGCCGACGAATGTTTAATATGACTCATACAACCTTTTATTTTCATTTTATTTTATATTTTACCGTACTTGAAAGATGATAGAAATCAATAAACGAACAAATATTTTTCTTTCTTCTCTAACGATGCTGCTGCCCATGAAGAATTAAAATAGTTTTTATTTAAAAATTTAGAAACGGGCAATGGAATACTTAGAAAAAGCACAGTTCCTCTGAGGCACATTTTGACATTCGGTTGATTCATTTTCCGGCTAAATCACGACGTTACCAATTGAAATAAATTATACCCGGATCATGAAGCTTAGACGGATGATCTGCAGTATTTTAATTTTAAATAAAATTTATTATTTTCTAAGCATATTTCGTTATACCGTATGTATGAATAATGCTGTTAATAAAAATTTCACAGTTGCGAATTATTATCATACGTCTAAGTTACAACTGAATCTTCTACTCAATGACCGTAATTCGGTTTCTTCTTTTCTACTATGTTGAAGTGATGTTAATGTAACATCGGAAGTATGTATGTTTTCGTTTTTTTTTTTAACTGGCTTCACTTTTTGGCCAACTTTAAATTTTCTAATTTAGCAAAAATACGTAGTCCTTAATGAATGCATTTAAAATGTATAAAAGATGTAATTTTCGTTAATAATCCGTCACAAAAGAATCGAAAAGGTTAGAACTGTTTACTGATAGTACGTGCACTTTTCAAATATACACTGCTGCAGATGAATTCGATAAAACGGTTTCTTCGTAGTAATTGAATATTTTAATGACGGTTTGAATTAATATCAAAATAAAACCGCTTTACATACACTTTAATTAATTTTTAAAATCCGACATTTAAAATTGACTACATAGTTGTTTACACAACTGCTTAATTTCTACTGCAAACTGTGGGTGTATAGAACTGGAAACGACGAAAGAGGTTATCGACAGAACATTAACTTGGGACAAGCATGTTATCAATTTATCTAATAAAATTAGTCAAATGCTATCGGCACTTTATAAATTGACTCTTTCAATATCATATTGTAGTTAGCGTGTGTAATATAACGCTATGGAATTGTCAAGAATCATGTATGGGATATCAATTTGGAGTAAAGCAAAAAGGACGATAAAAAGATTTGTAGTCCGCAAATGAGATGCTTAAAGGCAATAATCCCTGATAAAGATCAGGCTAATAGTAATATTAGCCTGTGGCGAGAGAGAAACGAAATGTCTCCAAGGATGTGCTACTTTTATCACCGGTTGCTTGAATATAAGACCACAAGCATATCAATAGCTACGAAGACAAGAAGCAGGACAACGAGGAATAATAGGGAGCTACATTTTATTCGACCGAAAGGAATAAATGGTAACATTAATAATACGGATGAAACAGTTTTAATACTGCTATCAGAAATTCCGTCCAAAAAATACCGTTCTTCGTTAGCGATTTAGTTTATCCGCGCGTATAGCATGTTATATATGCGTATATGTATAATCACAAAACACATATTTTACATGATTTTATTTGGTTATTCGCTTTTTTAAAATATTTTCTATTTTTTTGAAATAACGACTTCAGCGTGAAATAGTAATAAACAGACGTTCGCGATGTAAATTCAAGAGTTCTGTTAGCATAGTGATACGAATCGGACGAAAATTATTAACATAAATAATCGGTCAAATGCATTGTCGGTTTTCTTCATTTTTTTTTTTTTTTGCTATCGTATAGTCAACCGTATTTAAAAAATTATAAACTATCAACTCTACATCATTTAAAGTGTAACATAACTCGATTGAATTATATTCACCTACACTAAACGAACAATAATGATTGATTAACCTAAATAAACGAAATAAATTTTTCGGTGGTAATCCGTGATCCGTGATCCATTGACGGCTTCTGGTAGCTTTAAGGTGGCTGAGGTTTTTGATTGATAAGGTGTGACAAGACTTAATATTTTCCGAAGGATTAACTTCTGCAGAAGATGCGAGAACAATCCTGGCTCAAAGCTGTATAATGTTTGTTTTTATAAAAAAATGTCATTAAATATCAATCGCGCCTTTAGCCTTCTTTAGCGAAAACAAAATTTTATCATTAACTTGGATAACTGTCACTAACTCGTTACGAGGAGACCAGGTTAAACGATTCTTTTCAAACGGTACGACTCACCAAAAACTAGATAATTTTTCTAACAAAAGGTGAGCTACGACTGTCCGGGCGCACCGGTTTTGCGAGCCAAATTCTTTATTTTGACATGATTGATGACTTTAAGTGACGAAAATGATTTTACGAACAAGAAATACATTTTTCTCGGGCAACAACGCATCTTATCGCTACACCGAATTGTAGATCAAATAAGAATCTGACGAGCAATTTTAGGAAATGATTTTTAACAGCATATTGCAAATCGAAAGGAGTTTCGAGTTTTGCCGAACATACCGCATACTATACATAAGCATAACACTTTCGCAATTCCATATTCACTTATCCGACTACTTGGAGTAAAATTATTATTGCTTCGTAAATACGTGTATAATTTTTTTAAATTTACGGCAAAATCTCTCGCGATATCCAGATAAAGACCGCATATACGTTGATAACTTCACCGTGCACTTTTTAAGCCGTTAATGTTATTATTATTATTATATTAGATTAATTAAATAAGTTAAATGGATTTAAATATTATTTTAAGCAGTAGAGAGAATATAAATTTATTACATAGTAATTACAAATGAAAAAATTTTGATAAAACAAATAACGTAGCAGGTAAGTATTTAAGGAATGTACCGCGAGCAATTGTGGTGCGAGCTTGAAAACAAACGTAGAGGCAACCAAAATATTTTTTTGTTTTTGTTATTCATTTCATTTATTTTATTTCCAATATTTGATATGTAGTATATTAGTGCATAGTACTGTTCATTTTGCTCGTTTATTACTAGTTTGTTTTTTGTTAATTTCCATTTTTTAATTATTTCTATTATATAATTTGAGGATTTCGTATGTAAGTTAACGATAACTATAATTTATATTTACATAATACTAAATTCGAAGGAATTTGATTTTTCCGCTGCAAAGAAAAAGAGGAACGTAATTTTTGGCAATTTTTTGAAATTATTGCCATCTCAAAAATTTCGTTAAGAAAATGGAATACGACTTCGTTTCCGATAAATAGTGATCTCTCAATTGATTATCACATGACCGAAAAAAAAAAAAATTTTTCAAAAATTTCGAGTATTATGTGCCCCCAGCCGGGGTATAATTGTGACGTTGGAAACCTGGGTACTCCAAACTAGAAAAATATACAGGAAAGTGTGTACATTTTTATCCTTGTTCAAAATTTTTAACTATAATACTCGCGTCGTCAAGGAAGGGACATATGTCATCTTTCGCGCTTTTTTGAACTTTTCGTCAACTTCAAAAGTTTCGTTAAGGAAATGACTTCTTATGGTTTCGTTCCCGTCAAATAGCGATCTTTCCAACAATGTATCACATGTCCGGAAAAAAAGAAATATTTTTTTCAAAATTTTCAAGCTTCCGGCGCCCCGAGCGCCGAATTTTAAAATTGGAAATTCGGACGTTCTAAACTAGAGAAATATACGTAGAAGTGCATATTTTTTGCCGTGTTCAAAATTTTTAGCTTAATACTCGCAATGCTAACGGGAGTGACACGGCATTTTTCACGCCTTTTTGAACTTTTCGGCAACTTTACATAACTTTTGTAGCTTAATTTTTTGATTTTACGAAAGGACTACTGCATTTTTTTTTATATTTTGAATTTCAGCTTTTTTATCGGGTGATGAGTTATGATTTTTTAAGTAATTTTTTAAGTCGGTTTATAATACTCCACATTATATATGTATATTCTAGACGGTTTTATGGGTTTTTTGCTCCCAGTGTAATCGGTCATCTTGAAGTTATTGATATGGTTTTAAAGTGAATTTTAATTGTAATTTATAATTTGCTGTTTGTAAGGCAAGCTGTTCGTGAGCTATTGTATATTTTAATTGAATATTTTTGTCGTTTGTTGAACCATCTTATTAGGATTCCGTACATTGTGTGTGTACGGAACCCTAAGAAAAGCGACGAACATATTACCTCTGCTTTTTTTTTTTTAGTAAAAAATAATATAAATTTAAATCATGAATTCCATAACGTACAGTTTCATCAACCTTACTTCCTGCACGAACAAACCTCGTTAACGTTTAAACGGTTTAAACTTATATTATATAAATATTATAATAATAAATTTCAAGCGCAGTGAGACGAATATAATGGTAGAGCTAAAAAAAATTTTCCAACCATAGATGATAGACTACATAATAAAGTTTTTACGCCAAATTTTTTTAATGTCCAATTTCTTACTGGACACGGTCTATTTAAAGATTATTTAGATAAACATAAAATTGCACACTCAAATAACTATGTAACGTGTAACTTTCCTGATAATATTAAGCATATCATTTCTGGTTGTAACCATAGTAATACAGATTTTAGCAATATTAGCCCTGATCAATTAGTGACTAAGCTATTTAAAATATTCAATAGTTTTACGATAGCCGAAATAAATCACCGTAAAGTACATGTACACCTGTATTAATATTAAATTTATGTATACTAATTATTAGTAATATTGTAAAACAGTCTGCCAGGGTTCCATAAACTTAAATGGACGAGCTCAGGACAGACCTGTTATTTATATAAATTATTGGTATAAATTTTCTAAATATATTTACCCCATCGTATTACGAATTGGGGACCAAAAAAAAAAAAAAAAAAAAAACATTACCTTTGTTTGGGAAGTCGGTAATAAGAAGCAATATTACATTAAAGTTTCTTTACAAGCTTTAAAAAAATGAATAATTAATAAAGCTAATAATAATATAAATTATAAATAAAAACATAAAAGGAACAGATATTTCATCAGGAATTTACGGCTGCCATTTTTCTGGATAAAATGAACTATATGTTATTGAAAAAGGACTTGTATACATTTTCTCGTTTATCGTAAAAAATATGGAAATAATTCAAATATGGCACACATTTGAGCCTGCAATTTATAATCTACATAAATTTCATTAAAATCTGTTGAGCCTTAATTAAAATCACTTCCGAGAAAAACGGAAATAATATAGAGACTGAAATATTCTTGTGTATATGAGTATTTATGTCTTAAAATTTGTTGCAACAGAAATGTTTGATTAACAGTAACGAAAGAGACAATAAAAAATGCTTATGTACACACACATTTATTCTTTATAAATAAGGCCGAATTGTAAAACGGTGAAAATCATCGCCGAAACGAAATGTCGATCGTTGTGTTCTCGAAAAAACGCGTGAATATTTCATTTTAGTTGGCTCGCAAAACTTTCATCGGCTGTCAAAAACGACTTTGGCTCGCAAAACCGGACCGCCGCTAAAAAACCACCGTCCGATCTTTTTTTTTTCATTTCTTCTTTACCCAATTAGCGTATACCACGCTTCTTATTGCGATCGTTGATGCTTGGTTCTTCACCCCGACCGACAAACAACATATCACATAAAGTAAAGCAGTCCCATACCAGTGCATCGGGTACTCACACTTTTCTCTCTCTCTCTACATTTTATATGATTTATTTATTTGTTTTAGTTTTTTTTACATAGATAATATTTATTTAGTTTTTTTTTATTTTATTTTATTTTAATATGGTAACTGTAAACATATATTAATTACAATTAGAAAAAATGTCCCAATTTTATGTAACGTTTGTTATATTTTATAAGATTTTTGTTATTATTATTTAAAAAATGTCTTAATTTTATATAATGAAAGTTAAATGTTAGGATAGGATTTCTATGTTATTTTTTTTGTATTGATACCAGTAAGAATTACGTTGTAAATTTTGATCATTTTATACAAAGTATAGAAGAGAAAGAGACAGAAATGAAAGTAAGAGGGGTCAAGGGACACAGGCCCTTGCGAGGCCAAAATGGCCAAGTTATATATTTATATATATATATATATATATACATATATATATGTAATTAAATAAAAAGACTATCAGATAATAACGACAGAGATAACTATTAATAGCGTCCTTCTTTAACAAAAAAAAAACTACTAGCTTAACACAAGAAAATATGTTTATAGTGCGGTATTTTGAAACTAATATTTAAATTTAACGATTAAAAATAAAACAAGTTATGAATTTTTTTAAAAAAATGAAAATTTACCTATTCCGTTACATGCTTTTATCCATATTTAATGCAGAGCAGGACAAAAATAAAAATTATATATGTTGCTTGTGTTAACATTATATATTACTAAGGCATTTGATAGCGTTAATTTGAATAAATTCTTGAAATTAATTTAGGATGTAGGATTAGACAATAATTGATTCAATATATTAAACCGGTATTATTACCAGAGATATAATTATATTAAACACGGGAAATTTTTTTAAAATATACTCTATAGTCACAGGAATAGTATAAGGTTCTGTGTGAGACCTCATTTGTGGAATGTAGTTTTTCGAAACATTTATAGCATTATGTTACTTCTACACAAGTGGAAATGATAACGTATATAGTCGATATAGCGATAATAATCGCTGATAAAACATTAAACTTATTAAGGAATAAAGTAAGTCAAGTATATAAAGTAATAGAGAGTTTTTCAATAAATTTAGTCTACATATTAACGTAGAGAAATCTAATTATATAGTATTTAACAAAATAAATATAGATAGCACTTTTAAGTTAAATTAATATATGGACTGAATATTATGTGCGTACACAGATTAAATACTTAGGCGTAATAATAGATGATAAATTAAAGTTCTATAACCAATTTAATTATATTAAAAGTAAGTTAACGAAATTTATATTAACTTTTAATAAACTTTACAATAACAGTAGTACATTTTTTTTTTTTTTTTTTTTTTTTTTTGGCCTGAACAATATAAGTTCATTTGGCCAAAGTACATTAAATTATAAAAAGGGAATTACATTATATACATATCAGTAATATTACCTAACATTTTATATAATGGTACTATTTATATTAACACACCCACGAAGCGTGTTGATGGCATTGTAGGTTAATTTTTACTACGTCGAACGAATAAAATAGTTCCGCTTTTGTCAACGTTACACGATGATAATGCGGCTAACACTTCAAATGGAAAACCGGAGATTATATTAAATTATAATGCGATCAAAGGAGCTGTTGATACCTTCGATCAACTTTGCCGAAGTATCAGTTGTAAACGAGCGACGAGAAGGTGGCCACTAAATTATTTTTATGATATGTTGAATATTACTACTATTAAACGTTATGTCGTATATTTACCTACTTTTTTTCAAGAAAAAGTTCTACTTCAAAGCCGATAAACAGATTTAACTTTATACTCAGCCTTGTTGACCAAATTCTTAACCCATAGTTATAAAAATGATTAAAATTATAAATACCGAATGAATTGAAGGTAATCATTCAAAAATGTTTAAAAATTCCAAAAATAGAAGCTCCGTCGGTGCAGAAAAGTGAATCATCGAGCGGGCAATATTGTACCTATCGTCATTACAGTAAGCAGCGAATATCGAAAATGAAATGTCACAATTGTCAAAAGTCTGTCTGTGGTGATCGCCATGGTGAAGTTTGTGTACAATGTTGTGAAGAAAATTTTTAATGTTATCTAAGAATAATAATAATAATAATAAAACCGCGAATAATAGGATGTGATTACTGGTTTAGGAAGTATTAGAAGAAATGTTATTTTTGCATATAACTACTGTGTTCGTAATACTTACATCTTTGTACTATTCCGTTCGTAGGTATATATATTTATTGCAAAATTACTTTTATTATGGATTTAGAAACATATTTTAAAGGAATTTATTATCTTTTTACGCACATAATCTTTATAAATTAAAAGTTATATGAAAAACTTTCCACTTTTTACCAAGATGCATGTTATTTATGTCTTAGCACGCAAAATATAGAAATTTTTACAATTATTTCGTTAAGTATTTATTTAAAAAATAAAATCTAGATGGCGCTATATAAATTTCAGAACGATAGAATTTATAAAAATACTCTAAGCCGTTAGAATTTAAATTTTAATCGTATGTACGTCTCAGAGGCGTACAGTTAGCAATGACCGATAAAAATCAACGTTGGCAATGCAGGGTTAAAAATAAAATTAACATAACGAGTGTAATATATGAAAAATCATACTTTATTAATGGAAATAAACTATTTAATTTAAAGCAATTTAGATAATAAATGTGAAAAATATATTATTAAGTTTCAGGAAATATGGGAAAATTTTAATGGGGCAACATTTAAGTTTTTCTAAGCACAATTGAAAGAATTAGCAGTAATATTCATGTACCAAATTGTATTAACGTTCAGTTTATGTTATCGGACTATGGAATATTTTTAAGGATTATTTAAAGAGATTTAAAATTTTACGTAGGTGCAATATCAATAACGTAATATTAAATTTAAAAAATTGGCGGAGTTTTGAAAAAAATTCTAAATTTTGCTAAAAAATTTGATGATTTTTGGCATGCCAAAATTGCAATTTTTATGCTATCAAAAAACTGGAGGGTCATTGTATAGAGAATCAAGTACTAAATAAGATAAAATAAGAATTACGTCGATCGGATGATTTGTTATGGAGTTAGAACTGCAGCAAATTTATAAAATGTAGTTTTGAGAAAAACGTCTCTAAGATAGAAGTAGTGATTTCGTTGTTACAAATACCTAGAGCTAATCTGCTGTTCCAGGGCCATATAATGCACTTTCTTCTTTTTCGAGCTGTGCCTGCTGAGCTGTTGAAGCTCTTCTGCGAGCTGAACGACCGTCTTTCGAAGGAGCCAAGTGACGATGATTAGCTATTCGTAACCTCGTTTGGTTTCTTTCAGCGGCATATTCTCATGCGGCAGGGCCAATTATTGCTCCCATTACACTTAATATTTTCAAAA
Source organism: Icerya purchasi (assembly GCA_039619475.1). Classification (NCBI taxonomy): domain Eukaryota; kingdom Metazoa; phylum Arthropoda; class Insecta; order Hemiptera; family Monophlebidae; genus Icerya; species Icerya purchasi. Next base: position 31,255,412 of record CM077116.1, on the reverse strand, counting down.
TTGATGAAAAACCATCATTAAAAATGGCAACAGCTAGGTAGTTAGACAATTCGATGGTTTTAAGGCCATTATGGAGATGTTTCGGAGCAAAATGCCACAACACACCATTATAACTTCCGTTATTATTTTGCGTATTATTTTCTTTACATCTGTCCAGCAACTCACGTCTAGTCAAGTCCTCGTATATTGACTTCAGAGCTTTCTGAACTTTTAGATCAAGTGGCTGATAATCGTGCTTGAACTCTAGTTTTTCTACAGGATCCAATAATCCTTTATATGTAGCACTATCACCATTGCCAATATACCTCATGTATTTCACTTCATAATTATCAATCAAGCGACCAAACATTTCTTTTATATTATCGACTTCCATGTTTGAAGCCGATACAGCGTGATTTACATCACAATCAGCATGCTGTAAGAGCTATTCTTCATAATTTTCAGAGCCGCTAATTTTTTTTTCCTCCGAAATTCACAACTCTGACAGTATATAGATTTCACACACGAATCGAACGACAATCACAAATATCAGACACGAATCGAACGACAATCACAAATATCAGACACGAATAACAAATGCGCTGCCGCTAACATAAGTAAAAATTTATGGTTCTGTGATGAGTGTTCAACATGTTCATAAATGGTGCCGTGAGTTCCGAAGAGGTAGAACGAATGTAGAGGACGAGCAATGGAACAGCGCACCATCCGTAATCTCAGACGAACTGGTGCGAAAAATCGAAGAAACTCTGCGATCCGATCACCGCCAAACCATTTTCGATCTTCTTGACCAGTTTCTGAGTGTGTCATGAAGTACCATGCAAAAAAATTCGAGACCAACGAGGAGTTGGAAAATTTCGTTCTTACCTGGTTACAAAATTTGGCGGCAAGTTTCTACGAGGAAGATATTCTAAGTTAATTTCTCGACTCGACAAATGCTTAAACTGAAACGATGAATATGTGAAAAAGTAAATAAAAATATGCTGAATTCAATGCTGGTGTTGGTTTTTTTCTAGCTTTATTAGTTTCGAAAATAAAAAATAGGGAAGCTTACTTTTTGAACGGTTCTCGTATATACCTGGGTATCTGAGCTACTTTTTAAAAGGCCATAACGCAAAAACTATTTGAAATATATACTTAAAATTTTAGTAAGTTATTTTTAAAAGTAGAAGCTATCGAAAAATGCAAGAAACAAAAAATCGATTTTATGAAAGTTTTACACTAGTGGTTCCCCTTAAACAGTTCAACGAAAAGCTCAATTATTAGTCATCTGATTAATGGAAATTGTTCAGAATTGAAACATATTTAAAGAACTATCAGTACGCGATTATATAAATGAATGTAAATTTGATTAAATTGCTCAAATTTGCATTTCTTCTGTAGACAGTTACCATTACGGTAGTTTTGTAAATTTCATTATTTCTAGCAGGACTACACTTTATAGTTTGAAATGATCAAAAATTGAAAATAAAACACGCTTCAATTCTAACTAGGGATACGATATTGAATTTTACGTAAAACTTTTTTATATTCGGTGAATTTTTAATCTTCAAAAGTTCTTCTTCCTTTTCAGAACGACTGTCTGCCTTCGATTTTTAGCTCCCAAGTTCCCCCTACACAATATACCTGTTACGATTCTGTCACACTTTTTGTTAACTATTAAAAACTATTCTCTGTCACTTAAATTCTGTATTTCCTAACCTGTTAAGATTCATTTCCTTCCCCTACTAATTGTACGCAAGGCAGTACCCTTTACTGACAGACCAAAAAAACAAAACAAAAAAAACTTTTTTTTTAATGTATATATGTATGTGTATGTATGTACATATGTAATTAAAATCATTTTATTTATGGTAAGTGCAACGATTTTTATCGTTATAAGCAAACGGTGCATTTACTTGAAAAAAATGACGATGCTCCCTAGAATGGTTGTAGTTTTACAATTTACATGTGGGGGCGTCTTTTCGGGCATCGATTTTTTTTCTTCTTCTTCTTCTTCTTTGAATATAAACAAAGCACCATCGTCGTATACGATATAGGGATTTTTGAAATAATTACATACATACATACATACATATATACACATATGTACATACATATATTTAGTTCTACTTAGAAGACTCATAATTGCATTCGTTTAATTTTTTTCTCGAATATAAACAGAAGCGTAAAATCCACATGATTTAAAAACACCACTTTGTTTTTCCTTATAATGATCATAAAAATGAACGTAGATTTGTCGAGTTATTTTTTTTTTCGAAATAACACAATTCCAAAAGATATTCGTAATTGGGAAAACCACGGAGTACGATCGAAAATAAACGACGTTTTTCATTACGTACGTTTATATTACTTCTACCTTACCCCCTTTTCTTTTTTTTTTTCAGGGAACAGCGTTGCGTATACGGTGCATTCAATTAGCATTGTGATTGGAAAACCCACGAGTAACAATCGAATAAGCCTTTATGATTTTCGAAAGACAGCCTGTAGGTTTTTTTTTTTACCGTGGGGTCGTGGCTCCACCATGGTGGCGGCAAAACGTGTATGTCGCGGCGAACTGTAATATAGCCCTGCGCGTAATCATTACGGTTTTTACCGACCGTATCTTTTTTAATGAACTGATGGATTTCTTTATTCAATTACTCTTCAAAATATGTAAATTGCAATTATTTTTACATTTCGTCTTCTGTTTTACTCATTTTTCGTACTTGTCCTTATTTTGTTTAATAATGATTGCAGAATCATTCCCTTTTTTTCACTTCCCATATCGATTCCAAATTCAGAAATTGCTGTTTCACTGACACTGCAAAAACTACAAGCTGCTTATTTAGTGTGCACAACATATATAGTATGTATATAAACGTTGGCTGTGTTAGGTTCAACGTGTGTGGGCAAATACAAGAAACAAAACCTAGGCATGAGCGATGTCCTTGACTTAACAAACTAAACGAGCTCTCGGTGCTGGACTATTTTTGCTTATATATACTAGACCAGACAAATGCTAGCATGTAAAAAACCCGTGTGATCTTTAATATGCAAAATAGTTATCATCTCATCTATTTTTAATCTCAGAATGAGTTATCGATACATTATTTAACTCGTCGTTTGTGAACATTACGGATTTTTTTTTTTCTTTTTTTCTTTGTTTTAATGTATTTTATTGAACTACAAAACTAACATTCTCCAAACATTTAGACTGTATTGCAAGTGAAACTCGTTCCTATCTTTTTATCCTTTCACCTATATTCAGAAAAAAAATCAAAACATCCATACACAGTGGTGGTTTCAGGAGGGGCATCCCCCCAAAAAAAACCAAAGCCTCTATGAAAAAATTTATTATAACAGAGAAACTTAATTTATACTATAACAAAATAAACGTTACCAATGAATTTAATTATAACTAATATTTAATACTGTTTTCTAGTAAAACTATTAATGTTACGTTTTTATTTTATTTTAAACCCAACTGTCATCGATCTTTTCTTATTTATTTTTAATTCTTATTTTGTAATTTAAATGAAAATAGTTCAATGAGAAATATATAAATTTAAACTTGCTTACGAACAAAGAATTCGGATAGGATTACTAACAAAAACAAAAAAGAAGTATAGTCTAATAAAAATACTATCTTCCTTAATTATAATTTTTTTTATTTTTCCCTGAAAATAAAACAAAATTTAAATTAAATTATAATAATTATGTATTTTTAAAACATTTTTAAATTTTTAAAGAGGTCGTTATTTGATTTTCTTTATGAAACAACGTATTTCTCAAATCTACTACCGATCGTAGAAGATATTACGTAATAATATAATCCCTCCCCCCAAATGCCTCTCTGGATCCGCTCCTGCTATACCAAATAAACTTATGATATATTGTTGTGTTTCGGTATGTCCGTATGCGTACACTTTCCGTGCCGTGTCTACGAATAATTTCGTGTTGGCAACAGCGCGTCACATTATCGAATTTTAAGCAGACTAAGCGCATCATTTTTTTTTCTATTTGATTCCACTGTGTCAGGGTTTTTTTTTCATTTCGAAATACAACAAAAAGGTTTATATGAAAATCAGAAATGAAAAAATACCGCTAAAAATGTTTGATGTAAATATACGCGAAACGACCATTCCAATTAATATTTGCGAGTTATTTTATTGGATGTCCAGTGCTATATAAATCCCACACGCCTTATCAGTCAGTATATAAAAGCCTTATTGATATTTAGTGTGACATGAACATTAAGGTTCGGAGTTGCAGAAAAAATAATAAAAAAGCTAAATTATAATTAGGTGTAGTTTCGAAGTGGTCGCGTTTATGTAAGAAAAAAGGAATAAAAATCGAATAGAATTAACAATAATGACATGACATCGAATGATTATTATAGCTGTAATTTTATTATTGATTATTAAAATTACAATTATAAGTACATACAAAAAGTAAATGTTAAAATTAGGAAAACAGTTGTTTCTTTTTTTTTAACAAAAGTTCCTGAACCTAATTACATTTTTCTTTAATTCAAAAAAAGTGAATTTACAAATCGAAAGAATTTAAAAATTAAACACTGCTTCGGATTTGAATAAATAATCAACAGTAACGTATACGATTACAAGAGATTTTTCAAAATTTGGGTATTAGGACGAGAAAAATTACTAGATTTACTATTAAACTCTGTGTACAGCAGAAAAAGAGGAGTAAGCAAGGAATAAACAAGGTGAAGACCCTTTTATATGGGAGTAGCTAATAAATGGGCAAGCTAGGCCAGTTTCCCCGATTTCCCCCCAATTTTCCCCGGGGGTAGGTACCCCGAGTGTCCCGGTTTCCCCCGATTTTCCCGAACAGTTGCTGAAATTTCACCCCAAATTCTCATCCGGGTGCTAAAAATTAACCCCAATTTCTCTTTTAGAGCCCAAAGTTACCCCAAGTTTCCCCTGATTTCACGGATTTCCTCCGAGTTTTCCCTGTTTACCCCTGATTCCCCTGGTCAGTTCCGCTAATTCGATCCCTAATTCCCATCAAGGTAGTCAAAATTCACCCCCAATTAGTGTACAGGTGCTGAAAGTTCACCCCAATTTGTATCCATATGGTTAAAATTCACCCAAGTTTCCCCAAAATTTCTTCAAATTTTTACGATTCCCCGTTCATACTGTTATCTGTAAATGCGCTCGCACCGTTTCCACGCATATATTCAACATAGCCTTAGCCGCCATGAAAGTGTACTCGCTTTCCCATACCCGCGCCTTCTATCATCATGTGTATGTATTATACATGACTCTGCGTGTAATATATGTAGCATACTTTTTAATTTTAATTTTTCGAGGTTGGGAGGGGTAAAATTTTGCCGGAGTGATAAAAACGTTTGAATCTCAACACTTAGAACCCAAAATTTAAAGGAATTTTCCGAGTCGTGCTCCGTTCTGGCATTTTTTTTTTTAAAATTTTATTTTTAAAGAAAATATTTGAACGTTCCATCAGTCGAATGAGAGCGGGCGAGTGTGCTGCTACGAGATGTATTATGTAAGCGCGACCGCGGCTGTAATGGAAATATTTAAATGTTCCAGCAACTAGTTGAAACTGTCACCAGGTGAGGTGAATTCCAGTCGTTCGTTTTGAAATTAACTAGCCGATCATCTATGCACACTCTCACACGCCACCGATAGAAACCTGTTCACGATCGCTACACGTTCACACACGCACACATATACACCGCCACCTGATATATATTTTTCGTCTTTTTCCGCTTCCGATCTTATACTTAATCCATTGATTTTTTTATTTTTATTTTTACGTATTCTCCGTTCATTGCAAAAGCACACCGTCCATTCCTGCACACATATCAGGCATTGAGTTAACCTGTACAAAGGTACACTGTACTATTCCATGCACGCTCCGTCGCCACCGAAATAAACACCGCGATATCACACACACACACACACACACACACACACACACATACACACCACCACTTCGTATATATTTTATTTTCGTGTCAAAATATTATAGAATTAGCATACGTATATTTTTCTTTTACGCTTCTGTTTATTTCTTCCGAACGTTCATAATTTTTATATTTTTTTGTTTCTCCGATTCTAAAAATTAATCTGTCAATGTATTAGCCACTCTTTCATTCGCACATAATGTTCCCTCGCACTCATCTGCTACCGGTAGTTCTCTTATCGTTCATAATAACTTTTCAAGTCTAATATTATAGAATCAGCCTAATTACATTTTTTTTCGCTTCCAATCATTTCCTCTGTCCGTTGATAATTTTCTTATTTTATTTTTTTCTCAGGTTCTAAAAATAAATCCATTGATATCTTCACTAGTATGATTGCGTAAACATCTTCTAATGGTATTCCTCATATTGTTCATAATAATTTTTCATGTCTATGTATTATGGAATTAGTCTAAAATATATTTTTTCCCCTCTAAAGTCTTTTTCCAAACGTAAGTATTCAAAAATTAATTCGAGTATATTTTTATTTAACGCTGTTTCATATTTTCCCTCTCCCCTATCCACCCTACACAAATTTCAATTCTTTTCTATTATTTTTCATGAGTACATCCCCCTGAAACTACAGTGAAACCATACCATTCATTCCCACGCACCCATCTGCTAACAATGATTTTCTTATCATTCATAATAATTTTTTTCGAATCTGTTAGTTTAAGATTATTTCATTTTTTTCAAACTCTAAATATTTTTTTTTTTTTTTGTTTTCAATATCTTCCATATTTTCCCCCAATATGTCCGCATACGCTCATAATGCAAAGGTACTCTGCTTATTTCCTTGCATGAATGTTGCTATGCCGTTGATTTCGATCATGTGTCAAGATCATCGAGTCTGCCCGGATCTTCTCCTTCATATCTTTTGTAGAAAAACCGGTTGACATGTACACACCTACACACAAACACCCATAACCCAAAGATCACCTGTAAATTTCGTTCATCTGCGTATGTAACCAGCTTTCACCAAAGGAATGTGGTTTTTCTGGTGCAACCCGCCCTCTTCAAAGACATGCATCGAGCTAGAATCTCGAAAGGATCTGTTCAGGCAGTCAGTATTAGTGTTACATTAAACGTGTAGAATTTGTTGAACGTTAAAAGTAATAATTTTCTACATTCTTAGTAAAAAGTTAAAAATATTATTCAAACATGAATAACAATACCGATTCGATTGATATTAAAGTCGACGAATTTATTCAGAATTCATTTTCGAGTGATAGTGTCCCACATACAACTTCATCACCTCCATCACAGCAATCAGATGATGGTTATACAGCAGAAGGATCAACATCTTCTGTACATAATATCATTGGTCCTGTATTATTATCAGAACAAGCAGATATAGTGGAATATTTTGTAGATATCAGCATCCATATAGATTGTGATTATGGTTTTCGAGTAACTGAACTAGCAATGATTGATATGTCTGGCGGAAAGTGTTTGCATACACTGTATAAGCCAAGCAGAGAATGGCATGCATCAAAAATGCCACATTTACAATGTTCTTCGATGAGTCATTACTTGAAAAATCCTTCATTATTTCTCTATCTCCCCCCCCCCCCCTCTTAACTTAAAGTACTGGTAATGATGAATATTACAAAAATCTGAACCAGTTGTGTAAAGTGTACATAATTATTGTCTAATTTTCGAATATAATCCCACATAAATTGATCATTTTCTTTCTAGATTAAAAAATTTTATTTTTTATTTTTTCTATAACAAACGAGTCTAACTGTTCAACTTTTTCATGTACATCACGTACATCAAGTATTTTCCACAGCTGTGTGAGTTTTCATTAATTTGTAAGTCACAACCTAAGACCTGGAGAGTTCTCTCAAATTTTTTAAAATCTTTCATAATCACATTTTTATAAAAATATGTATTAAGTTCACATGTTATTTAATATTTTTTTATTTCACAAATATTTTGTCTATGAGGTGTGTTGATCAATAGAGCAACAGGTAGAAAACCTACTAGCTTACGAGACACAGCATGTTCAAAGAAAAAAACGAGCTAGCACAAGCAGATCAGAGTTGCAACGTGCGAATGAGAGATATATTCTCGAGAACAACAACTTGATTATAAAAAACGTCGAAGATACATGCATCTATCAGTGAACAATTATCACATCAAACATAAAAAGGTTGACTAAAAGATTATTATTTTCTTTTCTCCTTCATTCTCGCCACTATTACCACTTGCGCCCCACTGTCAAGACCTCTGAACATACATTACTAACCTCGCCGATACTATAATATTTTTTCTCTGTGTTATTAAATTAACTCAAGTATATATTTATTCAATTGTTACACAAACATTTGTTCAAATCTTTTGTAATATGTTGTGCACACATTTATAACCCGCAGACACTACTCGCTTCATTACCACGAATACATCTCTTTCATTGTTACTTATCATAACATAGTTTTTCCTGAAATTGTAGAAAAAGTCTCTTCGCCCCATTCTTCCAGGGTGATTTATTTTCAAATTTCAAATCACGCATAATTATTTTAGAATCAAATTAAGTATATTTTATCATTTCCAAAAAATCAATCATCTCTGTACAAGACATTAACTTATTTTCACATCAAACATATTATTTTTTTTTTTTTCAATCTACCATACATATTATTTTTTATCATTTAAATTTTTTTCTCAATTCACAAATAGCTAACCTATAGAAAACATATTGTTGTAAACATACATGACGAACTCACTCCTCATAATTATATCATGAATTAATTTTTTCTTCATTTTTTTTTTTTTACCATCATGAAATTGTAGTAGTATTTTTAATTTTTTTATTTTCCATACATGACAAAAGTAATAGAATCACGGCATCTATGAATGTATACACCGTACGCTTCCAATAACCTATCATGCATTTTTTTTAAATTAGTCCAAGCATACTACTTTTTTAATAACAAAGCCGATCATACATCATTTTTTCTTCTATATAATCACTAATCTATGAAAACACTTCGTTCGTTTTACTCATACCATAGCAATCACTCCTTTTCCCTCATGCTAACAAGCTTCAAAATTTAATAATATAACACGAAATTATTCTAAATATATGTTCATGCCATTAAAATTAATATATCAATTAATCTTTATATTCCTTTTGTACATTTCTGAAAAAAATCCTACAACATGTTTTAAAATTAATCGAAGTATACTATTTAATTACCTAAAATCAATTATTCTCTCATACAGTTTTTTCCAATCATACATAATTTTTTTTTCTGTATAGTCATTATTATAAAGTCATACAAAACAACATCATATTTCTAATCATAATGAATCCTTCATTCCATTCCGTTCATGCTATATACCATTATCATTCAATTCAATGTTATGAAATTAGTCTAAATGTACATTCATGCTAGCAAAGTTATTATCTCACCCTTTGCATTGTTCCAAGATGATTTATTTTACATTTTTTTTTTAAATTTCCCTCATACTATTATTTTTGAAATGTAAGATGATGCCTATGATTAGAATTCGTGATTATGAAGAGAGAGACGCATGCTGAAATTGTATTGTCATTGTATATGCAGGATGATGTGTGATTGTGGGTGAGTATGCATGCATGTAAAATATATGAGTGTGTTAGTAGAAAACATCCGTTCAAGCATGAACACAGCTACAGATAGAGTTATAGAATGAGAGAGATAAAAATATATATTTTGTTATGTTTGATATGTGTATGATAAAGAGGTTAACAAAGAATAATCACATTACCCTCACAACTTAGACATTGAGTTATACCTTTGCAATATTTTAGATGTGAAAGTAGTGACATTGACATGTAGTAAACGTTTTCATTACTTTTGACTCATTATAACCAATTTTCCAAAATTTTTCGTTTTTTTCCTACATTTTAATACTTTTACACCGTTTTAGTCAATTAATGCCATTTTTCCAGTGTTTTTACCACCTTTCTCACAATTTTCATCATTCTTTCATGATCTTTGTTAGGTTTTTTCTTACAACTCTTTATCATTTCGATTGTCGTTAGTGATATCCATCATTATTTATGCTTTCAATCCTTCCGCTTCATCTATGCACACATACAGCTTAGCAATTGCCGCAGACGTTGATCGTTGTAGGACCCCAATCGTGATTTCCATTTGATTATTGGGATTTAAAAGTCACATCTTTAAACGCTTGATCTAATGCATCAACATGATCTTTGTATTCTCCCACCCGCTGCTGAAGGTTCCACTTAATATCTTCAACAGACTATCATACAGTCGTTTAATAAGAGAATCCGTAAGAGCCGAAACATTTACTTATCGTTTTCCCAACACATTCACAGACCTACCCTGTACACTAAGGGAATCTTTAAACATCTCTGTAACCATTCCTTTTAAGCTGACGGGAGCAAGGAACTCCTATAAACGTTTGTCAATCAGCACTTCATCGTTCATCGCCATGGTTTCACTCGCCATTGCACAGACATGTAATAAACATTTTCTTCTTTTACAATTTTCTTATGCTTTAACACTATTACATCATTTTTCCACATTTCTAACTAATTGTAACCAGTTTTCCACTATTTCTTAACATGTTCTTCTGTTTTAGGACCTTTTAGTGAAATTTTTTCATCAATTTATGTTATTTCACTTCGTTTTTCTGGTGTTTTTAGTGCCTTTCACACAATTTTACTAATTATTTTAGACTATTTCTTAACATGTTCTTCTGTTTTAGGACCTTTTTGCACTATTTTTTCATCAATTTATGTTATTTCACATCGTTTTTCTAGTGTTTTACTATCTTTCACACAATTTTACTCAATTTTTCGCCATCTTTGAAGATTTTTTTTCATTTATCTCATACATTGTATGTCCGAATGTGACGATTAACTATCCTTTTAAGTACATTTTATAATTCGACATAAATAACGAAAGATCTAATTCAATTTTGTTTAAAATTTATTCAATAATTTTTATGACATTCATCATAATCAATAAAAATAATCATTGCTTCAATGCTAAATTATATCAGATCATTAATAACTGTTCATAATATACAGCATAAAAAGATTAATTTAACTGATTATATCCTTCTTCTACCAACTTTTCTTCTATCATACAATTTTCAACATCTACATCAGTATTTTCCAGTTGTTTAGATGTGTGTACTATCAATAATCATTCAACCGCTTCATTAAGTTCGTCAGAATAAATTGATAAAAGGATCTTCAAGATTTACTTTGCGGCATGTGCTATATGTACATTTCTTTTTTGTTTCACCAGGATAAACTTTTATACTATGTATGTTAGATTGAAACGGAGATCGTATTTTTTTTTTTTCTGTATTTAGGAAATGGAGTTCCCTTTAATACACTAGTAACACATACATGAGATCCAGTAAATTCCAATATTTCTTTATATAGAGCTAAATCATTATTTGTATATTTATTCTTATCAACATTCATTTCCATCTGTAAATGAATCAAACCTTGTGTGTAAGGAAATTTGGTTAGGGTTCTTCCTTTTCCTAAATAAATTTCATCACATTCACTATTCCATAGAAAGTGGTGTTGATCCCATCATATACTCATGAGTATTAGCATTATATGATATTCAATATACTTGATCATTTATACAGATTCATTACCAGATATTTGAAATAGATCAATTTCACATATATTAATAGACTTATATACAGACTTATTATCACTATTTTCATAATCTTCTTAATTTTCATCATTATTTTCACAACCATCTTTCGTACTGACACTAGAAAGTTTGTGACGTTTTACCATTGCCATATTACTTATTCCATCAGAATCCTTTTTCAGCCTTTTAGATATTTGTATTGTTTCCCGAATATCCAATATATGTGTTGTAACAGGTTCAAGCACATCAGATGAATTGTTTGTAATAGATTTCCAGAACTGTAATGTGTTATATTTTTTCATTATATCACTATACATTTTTTCCCTTTCACTTTTAAGATATGCTTCATTATTTATTCCATTATTACTAATATTAATCATTACTTTACTCATTGACACCATTATTACAGATAATTTAAAAATTCATCAAAACTCACATGTAAATCTTCTTTTTATACACATCTCAGCATCTATTTTAATCACAGAGATTTCATGATTATTCATCAACAGTAATTTATAGAAAGTTTTTTTAATGTCATAAAGAAATATTCAGTTCAATCATGCTTATTATTTTCATTATGTATTTCAAACTGTTCCCTAAATACACTATTCATGAAACAAACCTTTATAATAGCTACAATAAAATTGATGTGATTTAAGCTGGAAATAGCATATTTTGCAGTAAAATCACTGTTTCGCATCTAAAATGCTAATGTTTTGTCTAAATGTTGATATTTTTAGTCCTAAATGGTGTAATTTCTGAGTGATGAGTCTTTTTAGACTGAGCTACATACTTCTTGATATAGTACTCTATTCATTGTGAAGCTTTGTTTGAACAGATTCAGGTCTGGTTGTGGAAGGTTTACAGAACTTTTCTACTGCATCGATTATAGTAGAATGGTTGTTGTGTGTTAGTTAGATGATGGTGTTTGATTGTGAATAATAAATATGGGTAAGAGGTGGAGTATGTCCCATCAAGCAGGGAGAGTACTGTTTGGTAATTATCTCTATAATTTGTACACATTGCAAGGCAGATATATTATGTTTAGTCAAAATTAGTTGATGAATATCATTCTGTTTTTTCATTAAATGTTCACACTGAGAGATGCGACGGGCCAGACAACATCAAGACACATTCAATCATTACATTATTTTGCACCATTTTCTGATGTTTCCCTCAATTTTTTATAATGATTGAATGTGTCTCCTTTTATCAATTTATTCTGACGAACCTAATGAAGCGGTTGAATGATTATTGATAGTACACACATCTAAACAACTGGAAAATACTGATGTAGATGTTGAAAATTGTATGATAGAAGAAAAGTTGGTAGAAGAAGGATATAATCAGTTAAATTAATCTTTTTATGCTGTATATTATGAACAGTTATTAATGATCTGATATAATTTAGCATTGAAGCAATGATTATTTTTATTGATTATGATGAATGTCATAAAAATTATTGAATAAATTTTAAACAAAATTGAATTAGATCTTTCGTTATTTATGTCGAATTATAAAATGTACTTAAAAGGATAGTTAATCGTCACATTCGGACATACAATGTATGAGATAAATGAAAAAAAATCTTCAAAGATGGCGAAAAATTGAGTAAAATTGTGTGAAAGATAGTAAAACACTAGAAAAACGATGTGAAATAACATAAATTGATGAAAAAATAGTGCAAAAAGGTCCTAAAACAGAAGAACATGTTAAGAAATAGTCTAAAATAATTAGTAAAATTGTGTGAAAGGCACTAAAAACACCAGAAAAACGAAGTGAAATAACATAAATTGATGAAAAAATTTCACTAAAAGGTCCTAAAACAGAAGAACATGTTAAGAAATAGTGGAAAACTGGTTACAATTAGTTAGAAATGTGGAAAAATGATGTAATAGTGTTAAAGCATAAGAAAATTGTAAAAGAAGAAAATGTTTATTACATGTCTGTGCAATGGCGAGTGAAACCATGGCGATGAACGATGAAGTGCTGATTGACAAACGTTTATAAGAGTTCCTTGCTCCCGTCAGCTTAAAAGGAATGGTTACAGAGATGTTTAAAGATTCCCTTAGTGTACAGGGTAGGTCTGTGAATGTGTTGGGAAAACGATAAGTATATGTTTCGGCTCTTACGGATTCTCTTATTAAACGACTGTATGATAGTCTGTTGAAGATATTAAGTGGAACCTTCAGCAGCGGGTGGGAGAATACAAAGATCATGTTGATGCATTAGATCAAGCGTTTAAAGATGTGACTTTTAAATCCCAATAATCAAATGGAAATCACGATTGGGGTCCTACAACGATCAACGTCTGCGGCAATTGCTAAGCTGTATGTGTGCATAGATGAAGCGGAAGGATTGAAAGCATAAATAATGATGGATATCACTAACGACAATCGAAATGATAAAGAGTTGTAAGAAAAAACCTAACAAAGATCATGAAAGAATGATGAAAATTGTGAGAAAGGTGGTAAAAACACTGGAAAAATGGCATTAATTGACTAAAACGGTGTAAAAGTATTAAAATGTAGGAAAAAAACGAAAAATTTTGGAAAATTGGTTATAATGAGTCAAAAGTAATGAAAACGTTTACTACATGTCAATGTCACTACTTTCACATCTAAAATATTGCAAAGGTATAACTCAATGTCTAAGTTGTGAGGGTAATGTGATTATTCTTTGTTAACCTCTTTATCATACACATATCAAACATAACAAAATATATATTTTTATCTCTCTCATTCTATAACTCTATCTGTAGCTGTGTTCATGCTTGAACGGATGTTTTCTACTAACACACTCATATATTTTACATGCATGCATACTCACCCACAATCACACATCATCCTGCATATACAATGACAATACAATTTCAGCATGCGTCTCTCTCTTCATAATCACGAATTCTAATCATAGGCATCATCTTACATTTCAAAAATAATAGTATGAGGGAAATTTAAAAAAAAAATGTAAAATAAATCATCTTGGAACAATGCAAAGGGTGAGATAATAACTTTGCTAGCATGAATGTACATTTAGACTAATTTCATAACATTGAATTGAATGATAATGGTATATAGCATGAACGGAATGGAATGAAGGATTCATTATGATTAGAAATATGATGTTGTTTTGTATGACTTTATAATAATGACTATACAGAAAAAAAAATTATGTATGATTGGAAAAAACTGTATGAGAGAATAATTGATTTTAGGTAATTAAATAGTATACTTCGATTAATTTTAAAACATGTTGTAGGATTTTTTTCAGAAATGTACAAAAGGAATATAAAGATTAATTGATATATTAATTTTAATGGCATGAACATATATTTAGAATAATTTCGTGTTATATTATTAAATTTTGAAGCTTGTTAGCATGAGGGAAAAGGAGTGATTGCTATGGTATGAGTAAAACGAACGAAGTGTTTTCATAGATTAGTGATTATATAGAAGAAAAAATGATGTATGATCGGCTTTGTTATTAAAAAAGTAGTATGCTTGGACTAATTTAAAAAAAATGCATGATAGGTTATTGGAAGCGTACGGTGTATACATTCATAGATGCCGTGATTCTATTACTTTTGTCATGTATGGAAAATAAAAAAATTAAAAATACTACTACAATTTCATGATGGTAAAAAAAAAAAAAATGAAGAAAAAATTAATTCATGATATAATTATGAGGAGTGAGTTCGTCATGTATGTTTACAACAATATGTTTTCTATAGGTTAGCTATTTGTGAATTGAGAAAAAAATTTAAATGATAAAAAATAATATGTATGGTAGATTGAAAAAAAAAATAATAATATGTTTGATGTGAAAATAAGTTAATGTCTTGTACAGAGATGATTGATTTTTTGGAAATGATAAAATATACTTAATTTGATTCTAAAATAATTATGCGTGATTTGAAATTTGAAAATAAATCACCCTGGAAGAATGGGGCGAAGAGACTTTTTCTACAATTTCAGGAAAAACTATGTTATGATAAGTAACAATGAAAGAGATGTATTCGTGGTAATGAAGCGAGTAGTGTCTGCGGGTTATAAATGTGTGCACAACATATTACAAAAGATTTGAACAAATGTTTGTGTAACAATTGAATAAATATATACTTGAGTTAATTTAATAACACAGAGAAAAAATATTATAGTATCGGCGAGGTTAGTAATGTATGTTCAGAGGTCTTGACAGTGGGGCGCAAGTGGTAATAGTGGCGAGAATGAAGGAGAAAAGAAAATAATAATCTTTTAGTCAACCTTTTTATGTTTGATGTGATAATTGTTCACTGATAGATGCATGTATCTTCGACGTTTTTTATAATCAAGTTGTTGTTCTCGAGAATATATCTCTCATTCGCACGTTGCAACTCTGATCTGCTTGTGCTAGCTCGTTTTTTTCTTTGAACATGCTGTGTCTCGTAAGCTAGTAGGTTTTCTACCTGTTGCTCTATTGATCAACACACCTCATAGACAAAATATTTGTGAAATAAAAAAATATTAAATAACATGTGAACTTAATACATATTTTTATAAAAATGTGATTATGAAAGATTTTAAAAAATTTGAGAGAACTCTCCAGGTCTTAGGTTGTGACTTACAAATTAATGAAAACTCACACAGCTGTGGAAAATACTTGATGTACGTGATGTACATGAAAAAGTTGAACAGTTAGACTCGTTTGTTATAGAAAAAATAAAAAATAAAATTTTTTAATCTAGAAAGAAAATGATCAATTTATGTGGGATTATATTCGAAAATTAGACAATAATTATGTACACTTTACACAACTGGTTCAGATTTTTGTAATATTCATCATTACCAGTACTTTAAGTTAAGAGGGGGGGGGGGGAGATAGAGAAATAATGAAGGATTTTTCAAGTAATGACTCATCGAAGAACATTGTAAATGTGGCATTTTTGATGCATGCCATTCTCTGCTTGGCTTATACAGTGTATGCAAACACTTTCCGCCAGACATATCAATCATTGCTAGTTCAGTTACTCGAAAACCATAATCACAATCTATATGGATGCTGATATCTACAAAATATTCCACTATATCTGCTTGTTCTGATAATAATACAGGACCAATGATATTATGTACAGAAGATGTTGATCCTTCTGCTGTATAACCATCATCTGATTGCTGTGATGGAGGTGATGAAGTTGTATGTGGGACACTATCACTCGAAAATGAATTCTGAATAAATTCGTCGACTTTAATATCAATCGAATCGGTATTGTTATTCATGTTTGAATAATATTTTTAACTTTTTACTAAGAATGTAGAAAATTATTACTTTTAACGTTCAACAAATTCTACACGTTTAATGTAACACTAATACTGACTGCCTGAACAGATCCTTTCGAGATTCTAGCTCGATGCATGTCTTTGAAGAGGGCGGGTTGCACCAGAAAAACCACATTCCTTTGGTGAAAGCTGGTTACATACGCAGATGAACGAAATTTACAGGTGATCTTTGGGTTATGGGTGTTTGTGTGTAGGTGTGTACATGTCAACCGGTTTTTCTACAAAAGATATGAAGGAGAAGATCCGGGCAGACTCGATGATCTTGACACATGATCGAAATCAACGGCATAGCAACATTCATGCAAGGAAATAAGCAGAGTACCTTTGCATTATGAGCGTATGCGGACATATTGGGGGAAAATATGGAAGATATTGAAAACAAAAAAAAAAAAAAATATTTAGAGTTTGAAAAAAATGAAATAATCTTAAACTAACAGATTCGAAAAAAATTATTATGAATGATAAGAAAATCATTGTTAGCAGATGGGTGCGTGGGAATGAATGGTATGGTTTCACTGTAGTTTCAGGGGGATGTACTCATGAAAAATAATAGAAAAGAATTGAAATTTGTGTAGGGTGGATAGGGGAGAGGGAAAATATGAAACAGCGTTAAATAAAAATATACTCGAATTAATTTTTGAATACTTACGTTTGGAAAAAGACTTTAGAGGGGAAAAAATATATTTTAGACTAATTCCATAATACATAGACATGAAAAATTATTATGAACAATATGAGGAATACCATTAGAAGATGTTTACGCAATCATACTAGTGAAGATATCAATGGATTTATTTTTAGAACCTGAGAAAAAAATAAAATAAGAAAATTATCAACGGACAGAGGAAATGATTGGAAGCGAAAAAAAATGTAATTAGGCTGATTCTATAATATTAGACTTGAAAAGTTATTATGAACGATAAGAGAACTACCGGTAGCAGATGAGTGCGAGGGAACATTATGTGCGAATGAAAGAGTGGCTAATACATTGACAGATTAATTTTTAGAATCGGAGAAACAAAAAAATATAAAAATTATGAACGTTCGGAAGAAATAAACAGAAGCGTAAAAGAAAAATATACGTATGCTAATTCTATAATATTTTGACACGAAAATAAAATATATACGAAGTGGTGGTGTGTATGTGTGTGTGTGTGTGTGTGTGTGTGTGTGTGTGATATCGCGGTGTTTATTTCGGTGGCGACGGAGCGTGCATGGAATAGTACAGTGTACCTTTGTACAGGTTAACTCAATGCCTGATATGTGTGCAGGAATGGACGGTGTGCTTTTGCAATGAACGGAGAATACGTAAAAATAAAAATAAAAAAATCAATGGATTAAGTATAAGATCGGAAGCGGAAAAAGACGAAAAATATATATCAGGTGGCGGTGTATATGTGTGCGTGTGTGAACGTGTAGCGATCGTGAACAGGTTTCTATCGGTGGCGTGTGAGAGTGTGCATAGATGATCGGCTAGTTAATTTCAAAACGAACGACTGGAATTCACCTCACCTGGTGACAGTTTCAACTAGTTGCTGGAACATTTAAATATTTCCATTACAGCCGCGGTCGCGCTTACATAATACATCTCGTAGCAGCACACTCGCCCGCTCTCATTCGACTGATGGAACGTTCAAATATTTTCTTTAAAAATAAAATTTTAAAAAAAAAAATGCCAGAACGGAGCACGACTCGGAAAATTCCTTTAAATTTTGGGTTCTAAGTGTTGAGATTCAAACGTTTTTATCACTCCGGCAAAATTTTACCCCTCCCAACCTCGAAAAATTAAAATTAAAAAGTATGCTACATATATTACACGCAGAGTCATGTATAATACATACACATGATGATAGAAGGCGCGGGTATGGGAAAGCGAGTACACTTTCATGGCGGCTAAGGCTATGTTGAATATATGCGTGGAAACGGTGCGAGCGCATTTACAGATAACAGTATGAACGGGGAATCGTAAAAATTTGAAGAAATTTTGGGGAAACTTGGGTGAATTTTAACCATATGGATACAAATTGGGGTGAACTTTCAGCACCTGTACACTAATTGGGGGTGAATTTTGACTACCTTGATGGGAATTAGGGATCGAATTAGCGGAACTGACCAGGGGAATCAGGGGTAAACAGGGAAAACTCGGAGGAAATCCGTGAAATCAGGGGAAACTTGGGGTAACTTTGGGCTCTAAAAGAGAAATTGGGGTTAATTTTTAGCACCCGGATGAGAATTTGGGGTGAAATTTCAGCAACTGTTCGGGAAAATCGGGGGAAACCGGGACACTCGGGGTACCTACCCCCGGGGAAAATTGGGGGGAAATCGGGGAAACTGGCCTAGCTTGCCCATTTATTAGCTACTTATGGGGTCAGTTCATGGCTTTTATGGGATTAATAAATGAGCATAGATTTAAAAGCACCATATCAAATAAATGTATATTTTAAATATTATTATATCTATGGAGTATATTTGTTATTCATTATATGTTTTTATTTCTTCCGTAAACCGTAAATATATATATATATATGTTATAAGTATAAATGAAATGTCTATTAAACGGTTACTAGTAACCGTTTAATAGACGTTTCATTTATACTTATAACATATATATATATATATTTGTTATATTTGATAGTCTTTAACAATAGATTTTTAGTTGTAGAAAGCAGTGAAAATAATGACAATTGATTAAAAAATGGCGAAAAATTGGTTGTAATAAGGGGTTATTACATTTTTAGATGTGTCGCACGATATAAAAAAAATTTTAGAAGATACAGTCATGATTTTTTTCCCCATTCTACAAGATGGAACGGTAAAACTTGGCGTATGTTGTTAAAAATACTTCTAAAATCGAATTTTAAGGTGTAAATAACTTCTCCAGAAGCCTAAATGGTTGCTGTTGGACTTTGAAAAATTCCTCTTCAAATTAGTCACGTTTATTATAATGACGATGTTTTTCAAGTAATTTCAATAATTGGAATGAAAAAAATAAATAAAACGCAAAAACTGTTGTTTTTAGAGTTTCTGACAAAGTAAAAAAAAATTTTTTTTTTTCAATTTCTTGGGCACGTCAACAGTGGAACTTACCCAACGCAGAGAACTGTACATTATATAAGGAAAAGATTAAAAATTGAGGAGATAAAGAAAGCTAACAAAGGAACTATATTGAGAGAGGAGAAAGCAAAAATGGCTTTGGCACTGTAAGGAGTGGGGAGGCCAAAGCGCAGAAGATTGGAATAAAGGGGCACTGTCCTCCTTACTCTTGTTTCTTCTATTTCCCCAGTGTCCAATCGAATTAGATTATAATATTTTTCTTCTTTCTTTTATAATCTGTTAAGTCTGCCAGATTTTTTGGCAAATCCAAAAAAAGGCAAAGAAAAAAAAACCTTCTATCTTACTATTTAAAATGCTTCATTCAATAAATTGCCAAAAGATTACGATTTAACATTACAAAAAGAAAAAAGAAAGAGAATATAAAAAGACGCTATTCAATTAACCAAATATTTTTTCATACACTTTTGACGTACAAAATAAAAATTTATAGCAATTAAGCGAAAATAATTTTTTAATGGATGATAATTTTTTTTATTCTCTGTTGTCAAAATCTAATTGAATACCATTTCATTTAAAATGTAATTTGCAATAAATATTTCAATATACAAATATTAGATATATATATATATATACTAGGGGGCTTTCCCCCTGCCCGCTTCGCGGCCCAACCCCCCACCCGGACCCGCCCCCAACCCCCCGTTTTGTGAGAGTTTCGTCGTGACCAAGGCTCAAAATGCATATATTTTTCGATGTTCTCACTCGACTCAAGGCAACATACAATTGCCCATGAGTGAAGACATTATCCCTCAAATCAACAGCGGCGAAATCCAATGTTTCACCCGGAGCTTTATTAATAGTCGTGGCATAGGCTAACTTGATAGGAAACTGCCTTCTTAAAATCTAAATGCCAGTGTCGCCAGCTATAAATTTGAAACTGATCCTAGGAATTAGAAACGTCTTACATTCATTTTCCGGACGAAATACTTCAATTATGAAACCTTTAACAGATTTAATGACGACTTTTCTCCCATTCACCAGACCTTCTTCGAAATTCAAATTTCTGATGAGGATACAAATCGCTCCAATTTTTATAGTAATTTTGTGATTTGGAACTCCTGGGTCTGACATTTTGTTTAAAATTTCAGTACATAAATGTGTGGAATCTCCATTTGTTTCTTTTTCATCAATCAGAGTTGTATCAGCACTATATAAATTTATTTCATCTCCAGAAATTTTTTTCCCTATTATCAATCTGTTGTTTTTATTCGTTGGTGATAAAATACATCTTTTGGACATTTTAGAAAAATTTGATAGGCCATTATCGAGATAAATGTGATCAATCATTTCATCAAGTGAAGTAAACATTTTTAAATCGGGGAAATTTAATAGGATTCCATTTTCTTCGCCATACAAAGTCTCTGGCATTTTTCCTTCACCAATTTCTAATAAAAACTCCTCGAACCCTTTTTATAAAACGATTGCGACCAGTCTCTATATTTCTCTTTCCACTATCACGATACTGTTCGTAGAATTGCAAATACGTTAGTTTGCTCATTTCTTCAGTTTGTGCCGATCACAACTTCAAAATTACAACGTCGTTTTTCAAATTTAAAAATACACCAATAATACACCAATAATACACCATAGAGGAAACAAAAGAAGAATCGTTAACAACAGATGTTTCGTCTTTGTCCACTATGAGTAATACACGATGAACGAAAAGCCAGTAACGGTTGTCGGGTGGGTGGAAGCGCGGTACTCTGTAGGTAAATGCAGTACCGGTTGGGGGGCGGGTGGAAGCGCGGTACTGCGTAGATAAATACAGTAGCACCGCGTTTTCATGCGATTGGTAATGATCTTATTAAATTAGCGCTGATCTATTCCCTTTTTGTTTTGAGCCCCAAGGTATGAAAATTTTGGACATCTTATAATTTTCTTAAAAGCCACTGACCTGGAGCTGTCGATTAAAAAAAAATTAGCTTTCTACGTGCCATAGAACGGTCTCAGGACTTTTTTTTGATTTTTCATCTAATAATACGAAAATTGAAATTATTTTGTTAAAAGTTTGAAATAAAATAGCTCCTCAAAAAGTTCAATCGCTAGAAGGGTAGTGTAAGCGAGGGAAATACTCTAAATTCAATTCTCTTTAAAATGAGACCTAGAGCAGTTCAGTAGAATAATTAGTTTTTGATAAACGATTAAAAAATTGTAAAACGGCAAAAAAATGTGATTTATTGCTTTGATTTATTGCTCGTTTTGAGCCCTAAGGTATGAAAATTTTGAGCGTTTTATATTTTTTCTACATGCTGCTGATGTAGAGCTGTCGATTTCCAAAAAGATAGCTTTCCAAGTGCCATAGAACGGTCTCAGAACCTTTTTTTTAAACTTTTTGTCTATTTTTTGATTTATTGCTCGTTTTGAGCGCTAGTTTATTAAAATTTTGAGCACTTTATATTTTTCCTAAAAGCCACTGAATTGGAGCTGTCGATTAAAAGAAAAATTAGCTTTCTAAGTGGCATAGAACGATCTCAGGACTTTTTTTTGATTTTTCGTCTTTTGTCTTATTTTCGTCTATGGTGGAAGAAAAATTTGATTCATTACTCGTTTTGAGCCCCAAGGTATGAAAATTTTGAACATTTTATAATTTTCCTAAAAGTGACTGACTTGAAGCTGTGGATTAAAAAAAAAATTAGCTTTCTAAGTGCCATAGAACGGGCTAAGGATTTTTTTTTTGTTTTTGGTCTTTTGTCTTATTTTCGTCTATGGTGGAAGAAAAATTTGATTCATTGCTCGTTTTGAGCCCCAAGGTATAAAAATTTTGGACCCTCTATAATTTTCCTAAAAGCCACTGACCTGGAGCTGTCGATTAAAAAAAAATTAGCTTTCTAAGTCCCATAGAACGGTCTCAGGACTTTTTTTTTGATTTTTCGTTTATTTTTTTCCGATTTTTCGTCTATTTATTTCCTTGGCGCTTTATTATAGAGATATATATTATTTACCTGCTCGATTTGTTTTTATAAATGATATATCCATTGCTATATTAGCCTGACTCTAAATTTTTGGTTTATTCACAAGCGAAAATTTAAATATTCAAGATAGAAGAATAGTTTCCTTCAGAACGTTGATACACATAACACTCAACCCAGAACAAATTGTAACCTCATAGCGTAAAACAGTCAGTATGCGGTGATTTTCCGCATATTGAGATGGATTTGGCATTTCTTACGACCTTTGAAAATATTAAGATTTTGGTAACAATCATTCAATTTCTCGGAAGGTCTCGGGTAGCGGGCAAACGCGGAATTGTTTGTCAAAGACGCATTCTCGGTTAAAAAATCGAAGGATCTGACCGCTACGCAGGGGTAGCGAACTAGTTTCGTTGCGCGTGGCCGAGAAGCGGAAATAGAGCACTTCCTGACAGTATAGGCGTTTGAAATGCGTACCGAGCTACGTTGAGCCGGAAGAATTTATTTTGATAAAAAGCCTAGAAAAGGCAAAAAGGCAGGGTGAACTAAATGGAGCTTTATTTATGTTTTCCTAATTTTAACATTTACTTTTTGTATGTACTTATAATTGTAATTTTAATAATCAATAATAAAATTACCGCTGCAATAATCATTCGATGTCATGTCATTATTGTTAATTCTATTCGATTTTTATTCCTTTTTTCTTACATAAACGCGACCACTTCGAAACTACACCTAATTATAATTTAGCTTTTTTATTATTTTTTCTGCAACTCCGAACCTTAATGTTCATGTCACACTAAATATCAATAAGGCTTTTATATACTGACTGATAAGGCGGGTGGGATTTATACAGCACTGGACATCCAATAAAATAACTCGCAAATATTAATTGGAGTGGTCGTTTCGCGTATATTTACATCAAACATTTTTAGCGGTATTTTTTCATTTCTGATTTTCATATAAACCTTTTTGTTGTATTTCGAAAAGAAAAAAAAACCTTAACACAGTGGAATCAAATAGAAAAAAAAATGATGCGTTTAGTCTGCTTAAAATTCGATAATGATGACGCGCTGTTGCCAACACGAAATCATTTGTATGTTTGTCTGGCCTTTTTTTTATTACCTGAGTAACCCGACAATAAATTTAGGCGAAATGGGAATTCACCGTTGCAAATAACTCCGCAGTTCTATAATGAAAAAATTACCTTTCTAAATTGTCCCGATAGCCTAGTTGCTAAAGCGTTTGGCTTCCATTACGGAAGTCTCGGGTTCAATACCGGGCGACGACAGAAATTATTACGAATAATTAAATTAAAATATTTGCTATTTCACGTGGAAGGCAATGGAAAACATTCGTACCATCATATGCGTGTTAGTTGGTACACAGCAGACATACACGGGACTTCATTTGTATCACCATAAATCAAACAATCACAATAATAATACCGAGTGTAGTCTTGCGTGTGTATACTCGCGTTGCATATAACAATCTAGTACACTATGCCTATGTTTGTACAGCTAAAATGTACGAGTCGCCGACGCTCAGGAATCAAGTATGGGACTCTAGGATGATGATATTACGGAATTCGTTTTTCGAATTTTTGATAGCAATCGCGAAAAAAATAAACAAATAAATAAATAAATAGTAAAATAAATTAATAAAAATGCTTTTTTACAAAAAATAAATACCGTCTTCAAGGTTTATTATACAAATGTAAAAATGCACTAAAAAGTAAAAAATAATTACTCCCGATAAAAAATATATATCACTAATTTTTTCTGTAAATTCGGGTGAAAATTTTCACCACTCTTGCTCGATAATTATTTTTAGCTGTATTTTATTTCTAATATTCGTTCCCGAATTTTTCGATCCAAGTGGTCCCACAAATATCCGATGGGATTGATGTTCGGTACAATGGTGGTGTTTCCATGACCTTCGGACAGTTGTACAATAGCCACGACCGCGCTTTGTACGATTTATGTTTAGGGTCATTATCTTGGTAGAACTTGAAATTGTTTTCCAGACTCAATTTTTCGACACTAAATTTCAAAGTTCTTACAATCATTTGATAATTTCGGTTAACTGTTCTTTATGATCAACATGAATTACGTATTATCTGTTTTTGGTATGTTTTATTTTACAGATCACTAATACCGACAGACACTAACAATAAGTCAGCATCATTGCAATGCAACGAATAAGAACAAAAGAAAATCAGCGTGGACTTTTTAAACCATCATATTCGGCTTTGTCGAGTCACCAAATGGTTTTTTAAAACGCTGATACTACGAAAAGTTAAAATTGTTTGAGTTTTTGACGGATCACAAAAATATTAAATTTCAGAAATTGCCCTAACAACGTAATAATAAAAAATGAACATTTTAGTCGGGCGCACCACTTTTGTGAGACAAATTCTGTATTAATCAATTGAGGAGTTCAAAAAAAACGAAAGACATTTAATTTTACGAATAAACGAAGTAAACTGTTCTTCGGGAATAATGCATTATTATTTTATCACTATCGGTTTGTAGAAGAAATAAGAAACAATTTTACGAAATGACTATTCAGCATACGGGAAAGTCGTAGAGGTTACAATAGCACGCCACACGCACAATATAATATTTTCACATACTGATTCATTTAATTCATTCTACTTGGAACAAAATGATAAACGCGTGGAGTCATTTTTTTGAAATTCACGGCTAAACATCTCGCGATATCGACATAAAGATCTAGTAGCATAAAAAAGCGTTATTATATGTAATTATTAATTTAAATAAATTAAAAGCATTTAAATATTATTTTATGCAGTAGGAGTATAAATTTATTACGTTGAAATTACAAATATGAATAAAGTAATTTTAAAACAGAGAAGCAACTGAAATATCAAGTGAAAATAACGAAAATCGCGATCATTTACCGCTGACTGAAATAAATTAGTAATAATTAAGAACAATATGAATAAAAGACTTAATTTGATAAGTAAATTATTATCAGCCGGAGACTAATATTTTCACGTTTTGGTTAAGAAATTTAACGAAGTTATAGAGAGTAGTTTGAGAAGACATATTCAGCTCAAAAAATAAATAAGTAAAAATATGTACATATATTCGGAAGGAGAGTTATAAGATCACTGAAATAACGATGAATCCTTAAACGTGGATCCGAGATGTTTGCAGAGAATTATGGATAAGTAGAATGCGTTGGACGAGAGGATTATCAAGAAAGATGTTTTGATATTTTGAAGAGATGTTAAAAAGTTGAAAGAGCCACGTAGAATGAGAAAATTATTTGCAGGACATATGGGGATAAATATACGGAGTAAACGAAGAGCCGCTGGTTCAGTGTAAATATGTGGTACAGTGGTTATTGTGTATGCGCAAAAAAATTTTCATTTTACATTTCATTTAAAATAGCTCCATGTTCCAGGTAAACACTTTGTCGTCCAAATGATAGTAAAAAATCCGGAAATAAGTGTCCTAAAATGTGCTGCTAAGCCGTACACGTAGGATTCGGAAAAAAATTTTTGGCCAACCAATCGGTGGAATTATTAAAAATAATCGTCATAATCCACATCACTTCATTGAAAAAAAAAAAAAAAAAAGCGTCCCGATTTTACTAAAAAGTATAGTTCGGCGGATGAAACGTTTTGAAGGGACATTATTGACAAATTAAAATTTAATATTTCTGGAAGAAAAAACAAATTTGACGAAAACCAAATACACACTTGGAAATGAGAAATATTTAAAATACAATTGTGAAACATGGTGGTGGAAATTATCGTGTGGAAGTATTTTTCTGTAAATGATATTGATCAGCGTCAGTATTTATAAAGGCCAATAAGACGACAGATATTTATTATACGCAACAATTGTAAAAACATCTTTGTCAAAGCGCTGAAGAATTTGCCATTTTAAGTTCGTTTTAGGTTATATCAAAATAATTACTGACAACACGAAGCGTATAAAACGACGAAGATTGTGTTATATAAAAGTATTGGAAATACCGCCTGAATGGTGGCATTGTTTGTATAGAAAAATTCATCAAAGACCAGTAGTTTTCAACCAATCGCAATGACAACATTGACCTACAAGAAAAATGGAATAAAAAGCCTTTCAGATTACCTGAAAATTTTACATTTTACCAATGACGCGACCATTACTATTATTACAAATAAGCATAATTTCGCTTCATCTCCTCCTATTATCCCGAACTGGTATTTGTAGAGGCTTTTTCTTTTCGTTGTAGTTGCGTAGTTTGTTTTATTATTTTTCATTTTTAAATATGTCCGTTAGAAGATTTACGGTATACATACACATGTGTTTTTTAAAATTTACATTAATAAATGATTACACTGTTTCGTTTAATGATCGTAATTCATCGTATTTACCGATACCCGAATATTAATGTTAGAGTTCAGCGGTATGATGATTTAAAAAGAATTTTTAGTTATATTGCATTTTATTCCGATTTCTGAGACGTCTTTTAATCATGGTGTTGTTAAGCGTATCCAGAACGCTTACTCCGCTGAAATTGAAAATGATCGTAATACGAACGGATGATCAACTGGTGGGGTAAAGGCTGTGTAGACGAGTCTGTGCACGTGACTGGCAATGTAAGTGCTTTGACGTGACCTTCAGCGGGTACGTATCGAATCTAAACGGTTACTTAAGTGCAGCGGCGGTGAGCTGCGGGTAGATCTATGTAAAATCCCGCGTCTTCGGAACAAGACGGACAGCCGTGAATCGGACGAATTCGTCGCTAGTAGACTGTATAGGGTTTGTTACCAGCTTACCCTGTACCATCGTCGAGCCACTTGCTAATTTGCTTACTGTGCAGTACCAGTACCGTATTTCAGTGTGGTGGTCCTATTTAGGTACAGTCTTATTTCTATTCAAAAAGGTACAAAAAAAAGATTGATAAAAACTGCTATTAGGTGAAAAATCGTTTTTTTTTTTATTTGCTCTGCGCTATAATCAGTGTATTATACGGTGTATCATACATACACACGCAAAGAGGATTCACTTCGCTTCTTCGAGGTTCACTTAAAAAAAGTCCCCTGGACCGAGTTTGAAAATTCTTCTGATGTTTCAAAGCTACTCTATATTCTTGAACAACAAAATCATTATCTCTTTCAGCTGTTATTTATTACCGACTTTCCAAAAGATATGCGTTCGTCGCTTATGTTTTTTTTTATGTCTGTTGGCTTATAACACTCATGTGGAACGGTTTTAACGATTCTACCATTTATCGATAGTACCACGTGAATACCGATGAAAATCGATTAGCAAAAATACTCAGTAGTCGTTAAAATAAACGTTAAAAAAAAAAATGCGGTTTCTTCAGATAATTTTTTAATACAACTGATACGATTGAATTAAAATACTATCATCAGTTTACCACAGATAGGTAACCTGAAAAAATTAAGGTATTAACGATGTTAATTACCACGCGAGCGTGTAGTTTTGAATAATGAAAATGAATTTTCATAGAATTATTTGCAAGCTTGTCGGTATTTGAAAAAGTCGATTTTTCGAAAAACAAAAAAGTTCAAGTTGGCACGCTAAAAATTGTGAAATGTAAAAGAAAAAAAAAAATAGCGACATTTAAAGGTTTTCCGGACACTATTTAATAAAAATACATTAAAAAGCGAAAAATAATTATTCGATAGAAAGTAATAAGTTTCATAGTGATGATGATCCCCTTAAGCGGCAAAAATACTTATGTATTAGAGTCGGTACGGAAATCGCAAATTGCAATAACAATTAAAAACTGCATTAAATATTCAATAAATTATTTCTAGCTATTGCAATCTCAATTTGGTGCCCAACCCAAAAAATGAATGCTGTATAAAAATGATGATAATATTACTTTAAGGTATACAATTATTCTGGAACGGAATACTTTTTATCGAATAATTGTTTTTTACTTTTCAGTGTACATTTTTATTAAATTTTTACAGTAAATTTTGAATCGGATTTTTTTTTTTTTTTAACTTTTTATTTTACTTCCTTTTATTTCTTGAATTAATAAAATAATTCTAATTATTATCAATATTATTATATACATAATATATATGTATGTAGTTCTTAATTATTTCTTACTCGAACAAAACCGTGTGTTCCAGCTGGTATATTATAAAATTAATTTCACCATTTTAGTCGAATGTTGCGAATTTTGTGTTCGAACGTTATAAGAAAATGCTATTTTCTATAGTGTTGCAATGCATTTTATGCGCAATATATAGAACTTTTTTTTCCAGATGAACATTACGATTTCAATTTAATTCCTAGAAATAAACTTAGTTTTAAACCATTGAAATATGTACACTTAACAAGTAATAATCTGCGCATAAAACAGAACAGTGAAAATAACTAATCGCAGATTTTACATGATAACGAAAAAGAAAACTGAAGAAATGGCGCGATTGAGTACCGTCGCAAAAAAAAAAAACGTATTGCCGAATGTTTTCTTGCATTCTGTAGTATCTAGAGAGTTAATAGCTTATTTAAACAACGTATTTTCCTCATTGAAATACAGACAATTTACGAAATGTTTGCAAAATTTTAAAATTTAAGGATCCAAATTTTTAAATTAAATGGATGTCGAATGCGAGTGACTTAAATTATTATCAACATTGGTTACCGCTGAAATGTAGTTCTGAAAAAAATAAGTACCATTAACATTCCGTAATATTCTTCTCTCTCGCATAATTTAGCCAGACATTTTAGTTTCTGAGATATTTTAATCCATACTTAACTTATTTAATCGGCATATTCATATTCCTTATTTTTTAAAGAAATAAACGTACTGCGTGGAAAGTACAGTCATTTTATTATAAAAATCCACAAAGAAAAACAATTAGAAATCCAAAGAACTGGCCCGTGGAACCATTAGCGGAACCAATCTTATAGGCGACACTCAAATTTTACCTGGCCAACGGTTAAAAAAGGTTTAGTAATCTAAACACTTGATATGCGCATCGGAAGTTAGCCGATATGAAACATAAAAAAACAAGCGAAAACGTCACAGGAACCATAATCGCTGTTTATTGGACTCGGTAGTTCCAAAACTGATGGACGCTTTATCGTATAAAATTAGAATGTTCTCAATGGCTTTCAACATTTTTACGCATCGTATACTTAAAAAATAGCCTATATTTCTCGCAAACCTGTAAGGGGTTTTTTCCAAGCAACCGAAATGTTATTCCAAATAGCAAACGTTCCATCGATATATGATAAGACATTTTGGAAGTCACTGAAAGAACGACACTTTTACTGATTTTAGTCCTTCGTCGATTTTATAAAATCCGGAGTATTTTTTTTAAAGCGGTGCGCAATTCGAGTTCTCAGCAGGCGGCCTATTTCGGGTCAGTGCGCAATTCGAGTCCGACTTGTCATTGTGTGAAGTGTTGGTGCGCAATTCGGGTGTCCCCATCTTATATACATATGTAATACTTGAAAATATGTGCACAATCTAAGATTATTACGGTACACACGTAGTCGATTTGTATTTTATATTTAAATTATAGATTAGGTTAATTTGGGAAATTGTACGTGTCAGTGTTCTGTTTTCACCGGTGATGCCTGCGAAAACTTCGTTTACAGATGTTAATTTGGGTTCCTTAATTTAATAGAACTTTTTATAAGTATTCAATGTAGGATGTGCATATCTTTTAAGAATGTAAACATATTACGGAAAGGGCGTCGCCAGCGAATGAGCCCGAGGGGGGGGGCAAGATGACGGAAAGAGGATACGAGTTATAGGAAAACTAAAAATTTATAATTTGTAAAGGCTTAATATTTTATTAAACAAGAATAAAAGCTTAATTAAAACATAATTTTCGTGGGTTTCTGGCAAATTGTTCTACTATATACTTTATTATTATAAAAGTCTTCCGAATTGTCCATGATTACGCGCCTATGAATAATTATGGACAGTTGATTAAAAATTTTCGGGTCTTCAGGGGGGGGGGAAACGGCCTCCACCCTGGAGACACCCATGGTAGAATACAAAACTACATTATTGAAAAAAGACAATAGTTCTGAGAACTAAAGTCGTAACTTTATAAAACTGTATACAAATTAATTTTTTTTTAAGTTCGTAAATGGCTGACAGTAGCAAACAATAATATTAGTATCACCAATTGCATCCAGATTTCGAAGAAGTGAAAGAATTTTTCTACAGTAATAGTTCAAACGATCAAAAAAAAAATTAAATTTGCGAAACTTTTTTTCATTTTGTAGCCGAGTGCAATGAAAATTTCTTAAATTTTCTATGTGCGCCGGCAGCAAGGTTTGAACCAGGTTTTATTCAAACAAAATGTCGTGTCGCAATCAACTATACTGCGGCAGTTGGCTTTCTTTAAATTTTTTCTGAACGTACGTTTGAAACTTTTTTTTTTAATACTCATTATTATTCGAGGAAATAAATGAATAACTGTTTGTGAACTATCTGTTGCTAAATATTATTGATCACATTTGTACCTAATTCAAATATTATATTAGTTAGTATAATTTTTCAGTTATAAAAGTATTATTGTGTCTCTAGCCTAAGTTGCTATATATATAACACGTAAAATAAATAAATGAAATAAATAAAGTCTTATTATCAGGTTTTTAATTTACATTTTCTCTTTATTCTGTTTCATAGTTGTAGTTTTTACTAGTTTAAGTTCGTAATTTTTGATTAATATTTATTACTAGCAAGTATATATCGATAGATAAATGTTTGTAAAATATTCAATGGAACTATCTGTTGTTAAATATTACTGATTATTTCTGGGTTCGCTGTTATTATTATTTTCCGCTTCATGCAGTTAAAAATATTCTACGACTACAAAAATCAAGTAGCTTTTAAATGTAAATATCTTCATTTTTAATTGTCCGGGCTTTTTCATTTGCTTTCGTAGTGAGGGTATAAGGTTGAAAATTTATAAAAATCTAGTTCATCAATATTTTAATTTTAATTTAAAATTTCGTGAGGGGACTCTACAAAGAAACAAAAACCGTCCGCCCCTACACGAAACCTCGCTTTTCCGCCTAAGAAAAGCATTATAACCTAAGATAAAACATTCTAAAAAGTTTGCCGCATTATAAAACGAGATATCGATTGCATTGATCCTAAACACTGAGTTGGTGGGATCACCGCACTATGTTGGTCAATTTTTTACCTAAAATAGGTTACAATATTGACAGTTAACCTCAGAAAGCTCAAATATCAGTTACATAAAAAATGCCTAAAATCATACAATGAAATTATAGAGAACGGTTGATATCGATCTGTAAATGTAATTCAACTGCTAGAATGACATAAACATATAGCGATCAGAAAAACTACATTTATCACTGACGTAACCCAGTATTGCTTCATTCTTTTTTGAAATATCTAGTGTAGTTAACGCCATTTTTTCTGTTACGAAAACAACAACTTCGAATACAAGAGGTTTAAACTCGTTCGAGCCTTTGTAATAGCGGCTAACAGAATTGAATTATAAATTATAACATCATTATACAAAACACTAAAAAAAAAAAAAAAAAAAAAAAAAAAGTTCACACCAATCGAGTAAAAATAACTTTATACCATCACACCTTCGCCTCATCAAAACTCTGTGTGGGCTTCGCATCGGGCACACTAAATACTCACATGGTCACATCTTGTCTGGACTCTCAGCGTTTCGCTATGCTTCTCAAGCAACGTCCGTATCACTTAGCTTGGAATCTTACACACAACACATATTAAAGGTGATTTGGCAGATGAAAAATATATGCTTTCATCCTCAAAATCAAAGGTAATATAAATTTTGGGGCCAGACGTTCGAACCTAGCTATGGAACGATACGAACGTTAAAATATTCCTCATCTGTTATTTATTCAGTTAATGTTCTACGTTTACGAAACAGTAAAAAAAAAAAAAAAAAGTCGAAGAGTTCTTTAATTTATTAGTAAAAAAAAAGGAATTTTTCTGATCGCTATAAGTATGTTTATGTCATTCTAGCAGTTGAATTACATTTACGGATTTATATCAACCGTTCTCTATAATTTCATTTCTGGATTGTATTAAATTTAAATTTTGCGTAGTGTAAATCTTATTTAATTTATACTTTGTTATAAAAAATATTTTAGAAATTTAGTAACTTCCTTCTTTAGCTATGGGCTTGAAGGCGGTATGTCAGCCGTTTGGTGTGTTTAAGTATATTGCTAGTTTTCGGCACAGTAGAACAGTGTTTAGTTTCATAACTAAAAATCAGTAAACAATTATCCAATTTCTATTCTCAGTAACTGTATAGCTAGAAGGGTATTATTGATTTAGCCCAGATGAAATAAGAAAAGACAAAAAAAAAGAAAGGGGAGCGACAATAAATAAATATATTTAAAAAAAAACATTTATAAAGAAATATTTTTAATGTTCAAAATTTTATGATGTTAATGTTTTATGTTGATAAACAATAAATTTATACACTACTAGCTGTGCCCGCGGCGTTGCTCGCGTGAATTATGATTCTAAAAAATTACTTTATTTGTTAAATTACACCCGCGCGGAATTCAGTTCATGACTGTGTAAGGGTATCAGTAAAGATTTTTTATTGACCGTGGCGGCACGTGAATATTGGGGAGACTAACTTTTCCAGAAGCACAGCACATACCATTAGGTTCATTGGCCCATTTCTTGGCAGAACACTGGGAGCAGATCTCATTCATGGTTCCGATTTGGACGGAAGACTGTTGAGCATAATCAATCTGCGGATCGTATCTGAAAGCCGATCTGTTACTGTGAGCTAAAACTCGATTACAAACTCTAGTCGTTGACGTCTGTTGTGTTTCTCTCTGATCTCGAAGGCGTTGGGAACGCTCAGAGCTCGATTCCCTAGTGCGAGCTTGTATATTTCTAATATTTGAAGGCTCGATACTCGACTCTCGCGCGCGTACTTGAGAGGTTCTCAAATTTTGTTCAGCAAGCCGCTGCGAACGCTCGATACTCGACTCTCTGGCACGCGATTGCGACGCGTATTCTCTCTGACTTGCAAGACGATTTTCAGTTTCTGATGAAGATTCTCCATTACGACGTATTTTTGATGCCCTCGCCTGGGAACTATTTCTAGAAAGTTGAGATCTTAATTTTTTGGGCATTTTTGTATACCTTTTACAAAAGGTAACGGTAACGCTCGAAAATTTTCATTCCTTACGTTAACACACTATTTCCATTAGTGATGAGCTTGTAAACGATGCTAAGGCGATCTTTATCCGAATTTACATTTCCCCACAGTAATTAACATTGATATTTTAATGTTTTATAAAAAAAGTTTTTGCAGCGCACGCGACGTAAGGAATTGTTTAGCCCATTTTTTTACACCTTGAGTTACATTATTGGAGTTTTAGTAAGGATCGCTAATTTTTTTGAAAATATAATATAGCCTATGTCACCCGGAGATAGTGTAGCTTCCCAACGGTGAAAGAATTTTTCAAATCGGTCCAGTAGTTTCGGAGCCTATTCAATGTAAACAAACAAACAAACAATCAAACAAACAATCAAATCTTTCCTCTTTATAATATTAGTATAGACAATATTATATTTAAAACGAAATTACACTATTTTCTATATAGTCAATAAAGAAGATTCTTCTTCTTCTTCAACCTGTATCAGTCCACTGCCGGACGTAGGCTTTTCCCCATTTTTTCCATTTGTTCCGATTTTGAGCTCGAAACTTAATATTTGTGTTTTATTAAATTTTAAAGAGAAGAAAGAATGCAAATGACGTCTATGCAAAAAAAGTTCTTGAATATTATCGATCAAGCCTCATCAGTGTGTTCTCGTTTAATGCTGGACTTTTTTTCATTCGAATCAGATATTTACAATATATACAGTTTACCACATCATGATCGATATCCGAAATCACAAGCTGTTAGGTATGATGTGTACAAGCTGGTTTATATACAGATACTTTTTTGTGATATCCAAAAAATGCACAGAGCACCAGGGGCAACCTGAAGTCTCTGCCTTATTACGTTAATTTTTAAAAATTTTCTTTAGAAAAAAAAAATAATAGTAGTAATAAAAATGTTATTGTTCTTGTAAGTCAACTAAAACCGCTCTGAAATTGTTAAAACTCCAGATCTCTAGAATAATCAGATTCTTGTATACAAAAATTTGTTCCTGTTTAAAGTAAAATATATAGGTTACTACTGTACGGAAAAATTTTTGTTAAATACATTTCTCAACAACTAAAACTACATTATTACATTTTACCAGTTAATATTAGTTCTACTTTTTCTTTTATATCGCCCAATAGGTTTTTTTTTTTTCAGGAGGGGGGTCCTCCTGAGCCTAATAGTGTCGGAAAATTTAATTAAACCTTCAGTAGGAGCAGCGACCAGATTAACTGACTTGTCGCTGCCTACCTAGATGTGACGGTAATGTTTTAGTTTCATTTTTCGTAATTTTACCTAATTCGGTGAATTATTTCAAAAATTGATGCGACTGTTAATATTTTGCGAGTACGTTACTTTAAACGTCTCCGAATGCGTAGTTAAGTTGCATGCTGTAGTGTAGCAATGGTGTATTATAGTGCAGTGATGAAAAATTTCATTGAGTAAGAATTCCTCAACATTCCATTCCGAGCCCGGATAAATACAAAGGAAACGTTATTGTAAGAAGACTAGGCGATTCTATGGACGACCCTTTTTAATTTTAGCTTATGTTGCATCTTCTATCTTGACTCGGCGTAGCAATCTTGTTCGTCGTTTTTTTTTTTAATTCCGACATACAATTTTCGCCGCTATTGCACTTTTCTTTTTTCATTCCTTTCTACTATCGCACGTTTGCCTGTAATTTTATTGCGCCCCGTTGGAGAAAATGATTTCTGGAGATGTCCATGTAAAAGAGTGTATTTTATAAAATATCGCTTTTAAGAGTTTATGCGGGCCCACCGCCGTTCGCAGACTAATTTTATTCATTCCGAAATGATTTACGAAAAGAAGACGGATACATTTTGCGAATAAGAAATAAATTGTTATTTTCAGGGTAATATTAAAATTATATAACGGTCCCTCTTCCGTATTAATATAAATTATTAAAAAGAATAGAATTAAAATAAAGGAACCTCGTGGAAGACCTTGATAAAATGTCACCTTGACAAAAAAACGGGCATCAAAAATATCATTCGGAAATCATAAAATTCACGCTAGTCAAAGAGCCAAATTGAAATGCATTAATATTTCGAATGTTTTAGCCTCGATAACGGCTCCAAGCGATTAGGCATCATCGACGGAACTACCAAGTTATTGAAGCAGTCTCCGGCGAAATTTTCTTCCGTAAAACGTTCTTTCAACTAATTGTTGTCTGAAATCGGAGTTTCGTGAATTTTTTTTTATCCGAGTAATCCTAAAAGTTCTCAATCGGGCTATAATCAAAAACAGGGTGTTTGATTGTAACCCGATTGAGAACTTTTAGGATTACTTGGATAAAAAAAATTCACGAAACTCCGATTTCAGATAAAAATTAGTTGGTCACCTAACCGGGAATAAGCCGGGAATTTTGTTGTAAAAACGAGAAAAAAGTAAAAATAGCCAAAAACAGCGATATTTTTAATAAGAAAAAATCATTCGAAGCGAAAATTTTTAATGTACTTCATACACTCAAGAGTAAATTACGAAGTTCTCTGTTTTATTCGTATAAAATACGATGTTCCGACGATTGAATATTACTAATAGCAACAAAAAAAAATCCACTCTTCTTTTTGTATAATTCTAGTAATCAGTGGATCGGGAAACCCGGGAATAAACTGAGAATTTAAAAATTATATTCGAGTGACCACCATGTCAAGTGATTGTCCCGATTCTAACGCTTTTGCACAGTTTCAAAGTAAACGTCTTCTGAACTACGGATCATTATCCTCCTAAAATTTAAACAACTTCGATATACCTAATTTAACCACTCTTCGAAAAAGACGCAACACGCTTCCTCTAGTTGTCGCAAAATTTCTTTGATTCTAAGAATTATTCTGTACAAGGTCTGCGCCAAACGTGTCTTCGTTTGCTATCGCTTCCGACAATGTGCAGCTAGATCATCATCGGTAAAGATAACGTATAATGTATTAGCGTACAATTTTTTTTTTATAGATTCTAAGCGTTTATACTTTACTTCCTTTAGAAATGTCTCAAGGTTTATTTCTTATAGAGTTCTTCAATTATACTCGTTCTCTTTCAACATTTTATGAATAGTTTTACGGTGAAACTTTTTTCCCGATTCTCGTATCTATCATGAATCGCCTCTCTAATATAGAAAGTTTCGCTGGTCTTCCTGTTTACGGAGTAGAGTCAATTCTAGCTTACTTTTCGCAACACATCGTCATGCTAGAATTAAATTTTGCCTGAATTTACAATGTGATACGATCGCGCTACCGATTTTTTCGATTTTTTTTGTTACGGTGTGATACGTGCAATTAGTTATTTTAACTGTCTGGCGCCACTCGTATAATTTGTTCACACGTGTGTGTCTAATAGCTTCAAAGTTAAAATTCAGCTGATCCCCAGCAATTGCATTAAAATTATAAAAATCAATGAAAAACAAAAATTGCCACATATCGTCGTTAACGCGCTGGGTTATATAATCTGTAATCACATATGTCAACTTCGCTTCACTACTGAATGTAGGCAACTCGCTGGTGGTATCTAAATTGGCCTAATCCATCGTGCTGGTCCGGCAAATTGGGAGCCGTACTATTTAACTGAAATAGTAATATTTAAACCAACACTTACGTACATTAGATAAAAACACGAAATATACCGCGTCCATAACGACTGTAGGTTTGTTTATTAAAATTTATTTTACCTTATTTGTTTATGATATTTTATAAAAAAAAAAAATAAAAAAAAACGAAAAATCGTTGCGATCGTGTGCCATTGCAAATTTGGACAACCTAAAGCCTGATTCAATTCTAGCCAGTTAGTAATTCTTTTTTCTGTTATCTTTGTCATCGTTTCCCCGTTTCCTTCCATTTTATATCGCATAAGTGTAACAAAGTAAATTGTCGTGTGATTAGTAATTTAAAATGAATATAAGCGCCGCGAGACTTTATTTTTATTACATACCAATGACCATTATTCGAATAATAATAGATATTATTAACTCGTCACTCGTGGCTACAATTTTTTATTTGACATTTATTCGCAAATTTCATTTTTACCCGGCATCTATCTTAAGCTTTTATGATGTACATTTGTACGCTGTGCCTGTATCCCGAAATGTAAACTAATTGTATGCGGTTTCCAGTTCAGATCAAAAAGAGTCCCGTTAAAATTGTAAACAGACTTAACATTTGAAATGGTTTTCTTTCCATTCACAGTGTGTTCATTGCGATCCGCTGAAAATTCGTACCATTTTCTCCGTTTTCGTCTGCCATTTAAACAGTTTTCAGATCAATAGGTTACGAAATTTAATAACCATAATCAAAATAATCACGTGAGCTCTGATATTTACTAAAGTAGATGACAAATGAGGGTCAAGGGAGTATTTCACAGGGCGACCGATCTCCGAAAAACCGGAAAAGTCAAGAAAACGGCGGGGAAATTTTTATTGCGAGTACGCGATTTTATTATAAATAAATTCGCGCAACTGCGAATACAACTACGAACGCAACTAGTGTATTCCTGTTAAATATTCCTGAATATCGTGGCAAAACATATTAAAAAAGGCGATGCAAATATTTTCTTTTCTTTGTTCTGCCATCCGTTCTTATCCATAGCCCCTCCTCTTTTTTTTTTTTTTCAATTACTTTAATAATCAATTTTAAAAACCTCTTCCCAGGTGTGTATACAAAAACCGCTATTATCGATTAATTTTTGACGCTGCGTATAAAAATGATCACGTTCACAACGATTTCGTAAATAACGAGTACATTAATCAGCTGTTGTTTAGTTGCAACAAGTTTGAGAATCATAGGAGACTATATTTTTGAAGAATTAATAGCTAGTAAGCTTTTTCTTTTCACACGCCATGCACCATCTTTCACGTTGCGGAGATTTCATTTTATTTATAGTATTTAAGCTTATTGTAAAAAATAGAGTTTTAGCATAACTCTTTGCAGATCGCTTGTTAGCGGCACTACCAGTTCACGTATTTACTCGCAACTGTTTACTACTATTTTCGGTTAAATAGAAGAAAATAATGAATAAACAAAAATTCCCCGCTTCGTTCTTGTAATAATATTTTTACAAATATTTCTGAGAGCCGTTAACATTTTATTCCAAGTAATATCTAAGCAGTGAATTTTACAAACGTCGGATTTTAAAAATTAATTAAAGTATATGTAAAGCGGTTTTATTTTGATATTAATTCAAACCGTCATTAAAATATTCAATTACTACGAAGAAACCGTTTTATCGAATTCATCTGCAGCAGTGTATATTTGAAAAGTGCACGTACTATCAGTAAACAGTTCTAACCTTTTCGATTCTTTTGTGACGGATTATTAACGAAAATTACATCTTTTATACATTTTAAATGCATTCATTAAGGACTACGTATTTTTGCTAAATTAGAAAATTTAAAGTTGGCCAAAAAGTGAAGCCAGTTAAAAAAAAACACGAAAACATACATACTTCCGATGTTACATTAACATCACTTCAACATAGTAGAAAAGAAGAAACCGAATTACGGTCATTGAGTAGAAGATTCAGTTGTAACTTAGACGTATGATAATAATTCGCAACTGTGAAATTTTTATTAACAGCATTATTCATACATACGGTATAACGAAATATGCTTAGAAAATAATAAATTTTATTTAAAATTAAAATACTGCAGATCATCCGTCTAAGCTTCATGATCCGGGTATAATTTATTTCAGTTGGTAACGTCGTGATTTAGCCGGAAAATGAATCAACCGAATGTCAAAGTGTGCCTCAGAGGAACTGTGCTTTTTCTAAGTATTCCATTGCCCGTTTCTAAATTTTTAAATAAAAACTATTTTAATTCTTCATGGGCAGCAGCATCGTTAGAGAAGAAAGAAAAATGTTTGTTCGTTTATTGATTTCTATCATCTTTCAAGTACGGTAAAATATAAAATAAAATGAAAATAAAAGGTTGTATGAGTCATATTAAACATTCGTCGGCAATAAAGAGAAAATTCTATTCCAAAAAAAAAAAAACGATAAAATGATGTGTTACGCCTTTTTTTTCTTATTTTCTACGGAAAAATACGAAATGTTACCGTAATTTAAACACGCTTTTGTGTCGGAGGAATTGATGGACGAAAACGAAAGGGGGAGTTGTCCGATTCTTTTTTATTGCCTTATAGCAGAGAATAGGAAAAAGAGGCAACGGTTAGACGGCATCGGTGATTGGTAAAACCAAGTACTGCGTTCGAAAAAGGTCGATCTTTTTTCGTTACGCGTGCCGTCGTCGCTACCTGCCTTTCGAGCCTTCTTATTGGTTAGAAAAATGGGCAGGCAACGCCCGATCATCCGATATAGCGCTCGAAAGCGCTGCGTAATCGGAAAGCCCGCGACTACCGAATGCGACCCCTCGAAAAGCATTGTTCGTCACGTTAACTTCGTGATCGAAAATTTTCATCGCTCCATTCCGTTTTCTAACTCGAACCGTTGAACAGCTGATGCGTGCTACGTTCGAGTCTATATTCTCAAGATGTGTCGATGCGAGTCCTCCGTCGTCTGCCGTGCCAGGTAAGTCTCTTTACCTTTTTTCCCCTTGATTGATAATTTTAATTTGTTTTTGCGATTTTACATAACTTCGTTCTGTTTAGGATTCAGGTTTCTTAAATTGAATATTTAAGTGGGATTATTTTATTCGATTGCCGATTGTTTTAAGACTTTTCTTATAATTACCGCTTCAACCGATACGTGTTATGCTCGTGTGGATCGTTTACGTTATACAGATACTTCAATGATCAAGATGATACGACAGGTAAATTACGTTTTTTTCACCCCGATAATTCGATTGCGATGTTTTTGTTCTTTTTTGATTCGGCTAATTATCCCTTTATAACACTCGCTATATTATCGACCTGTTCTATATGTTTTAATTAAAAGGAGGTACTTCAATATAATGTACTCGTATGAAAATGATTTTCTGCCATTTTCAAATTTAATATATTACGCTGTATTCATAAGAGTATGTTAGATAATTCTATGTCTACGGACGTTAAAACTGTCTATTAATGCACAAGCGTAATTCCTTCGGACTTCAAATTATTTTACTTTGTAAATTTTCATAAAGACTGCAGCTTTCACATATATTTTGAATACGTCAATCGAAAAAGTGAAGTTTAGATTAAAATATCTGAAACCGCTAACAGGGTAATGTCAGAGGAATATGTTGGTTTTAATTCTTTCTAAAATACGACATTATCAATATTTATTTTCTTAAATGCAATAATGAAATTTGTTTTTTTTTTATTAGAATCTGAGCCACAATATATTAAGTCACTCAATCATTTCAGAATTTATATGCTTAAATTATTTTTCAAAATTTGGGGCCTTTAATTTAAACATTTTTGGGATCTCGTATTTTTCCTATATTCTCAGCGATTGAAATACATAATTTAAAAAAAAGTGACCATCTAGCTTACCATGGAAAGAGCAGTGGACTCTTTTTACTTTCCAGTCTTTCCACCTTAAGTGTGTATTTATCCAAATTTTGGTTCCTAAATATTAACATTTTTTGAATTTTGTATTTTCCTGTATTCTTGAAACCTTATTATGCGAGTTAAAAGGAAAATCGATATAGCACTGACCGCGGAATTTTTTACATTTTTTTCTTAAAACTTGATTTTTATATTTTTTAAAATATGGGGCCTTTAATTTTAAAATTTTGAGGGTCTTATAATTTTCTCATGATTTGACGAAAAAAATACGTCGAAATTAACTCTTAATTACTATAAAACGGTCTGTACGATTTTTTTTTTCTTACAACTTTACATAATAGATATTAGATAATTCTATATCTCTGGACGTTAAAAATGTTTATTAATGCACGAGCTTAAATTTTTTTTGAAAATTTTGATATTTTGTAGTGAAAAATTCATATTTTGTTTATACCTAAATAAAATTGTTATACTTCGAATTCGGAAAAAATTCGTCACGTTTCCACATTTAAATGTTTTTTTTTCCTTTTATATTTCTTTTCGTGGGTAGATGATTTTTCCACAGTTTATCTGTATATATATGTATTCGTTCTTATGAAGTATTATATTCAGATGTATTGTAATATTTCTTGATTTTTGGTTTCTTCTTAGTGTTTTCCGATTGCTTTATTTTTAAATGAAAATATTGATTTTACAAATTTCGGTTAATTTGTGTAATCGAAAAATACCAAGAAAAAAATTTATTTTAGTTTTAAAATCAAATTAATATTAGATTTTACGAATTTTTCTACTGTATGTTTTCTGACCAATGTCCAGAGAACATACATTAATAGAACTCGTAAAATTTAATATTTTTTATTTTGATTTAAAAATAGAATCAATTAACCATCGAAAAGAGAAAAAAAAGGAAAGTGGAAACGACAAATAATCACGAATTTAAACGCATTCGAAGTATGAAAATTATATATTATCTTTACAAGGTACACAGCACACTCCGGCTGCATTGTACGCTATTTTTATTATGAAGGAATGTGGAAAACTTTCAATTCCGACTCCAAGAAATTCATAAGAATTATATTTCAGAAATATATATACCCTAAGATGACATATTATTTTTACTTTTTACTCCATTACTGAATAATTTACTTTTAGTGCATTTTTCTCAGTTTGTAGAGCCCAATAATTTTTAATTTTTTTGTAAATTTTTATAATAAATTTTGCAGTAATTTTATTTAAATGAAAATGAACCAGTTTAGTCGAGCATGATGTTTCATATGTAAATTACCAAATTTGTTCCGATTTACATTCTATCGGTCAGGGAAGATACTAAAGAAATTTGTAATACCTATTTATTTTGATTTAAAAATAGAATAAAATATAGTTTTAAATATAAATAAAAGGTATTCGATTTTACACGAATTTATTAAATTCATTTTCTTACGCGATATTATATAATGTAAAAGAAAAAAATTGCATAACTTATGTTCTTTAGTTTTAACAAATTTTATAATATATGCCTGCAAAATTGCAATATATTCATAAGATCGAGTTAAACAATTTTGTCTAATTTAAATCAGAAGACTAAATAATATTTAATCCCCGTGCTCTTGAATAATTTCCAAGGTGTATGAAATATCATAAAGGCAAATGTGTTAAATTTACAAACCGTTTTCTTGATTTTAAATAAACCCTAACATGATCTTACGAATACAAGTATATTGTTAAATAAATCGAAATTCGTAAAATCTAATATTGTTATTTTTATTTAAAACCGAGATTTTATTCTATTTTTAAAACAATAAATATTGGATTTTAAAAATTTCGGGTAACTTATATAATCGGAAAGACCGATGTCTAGAGGAAATGCATTAAAATTTTTAATTTTGACTTAAAAATTTAAAAATAGGATAAAGGAAAGTGGGAATAACGACAAATTAACTCATATGAATTATATTTCAGAAATATACACCCTAAGGTGATATTGTATTATTTGTGATTTGATTTTTTACTGTTTACATCCCAATAATTTTTCCTGCATTTTCATATAAAATTTTTGATAAATTTTGCAGTATTTCATTTAAATGAAAATAAACCAGTTTAGTTCAGCATGTTTCATGCGTAAATTACCAAATTTGCTTCGATTTACATTCTATCGGTCAGAAGATGCTAAAAAATTTCGTAA
The DNA here is from genome assembly GCA_039619475.1 of Icerya purchasi. Lineage (NCBI taxonomy): Eukaryota > Metazoa > Arthropoda > Insecta > Hemiptera > Monophlebidae > Icerya > Icerya purchasi. Next base: position 31,211,663 of record CM077116.1, on the reverse strand, counting down.
AATCAATATTTTGATTTAAAAATAGAATAAAAGTACAGTTTTAAACAAAAATAAAAGGTATTCGATTTTACACGAATTTATTGAATTCATTTTCTTACGCATTATCATATAATGTATAAGAGAAAATTGTATAATTTATAAACATATGACTGAAATATATTACATGTTGTTAAAATCATGTTTAAACCATTTGTTTAATTAAAATCGCGTAAATTACAATATATTCATAAGATCGAGTTGGACTATTTTATCTAATTTAAATCAGAAAACTAAATATTTAATTCTCGTGCTCTTGAATAATTTCCAAGGTGTATAATATTTCATAATATACATAATTGAACGGACGTTACCGTAAAGCGCTATCTATCGGCACGCTCTCTTATACTCGCAATAAAATTTATTACTTGTTCGAAGAAAGAAATAGGTTGTACGTTGGTCGCTGTTTTATTTCTGTTTGTTCGGGCATAATTTGTACGCATGTGGACTGAGTCTGATGATTTTGTTCATTCGAAATTGTGATTTTTAGTCGGACAAAAAATTACAATATCTGGGAGCAATTTAATGAACGTTTAATTGCTGTTTCAATCATTCCGAACAAATTTAATAATATACGCGTGTTACAATATATTCGTAAGATCGTGTTAGACCATTATGTTTAATTTAAATCAGAAAATAGTATGTAAATAATTTTTAATCCCCGTGCCTCTAAATGATTTCACGGTAAATAATACTTGCAACTATTATAAGCAACGTTGATGATACTTCCAAACTTCAGTTTCTATGGTGAACTGATATTTTAGTCGTTTTCTGTTATTATATTAGTATACAAAAAAAGTTTTCTAAAAGGTCCACATTTTTTCACGTTTTTTGTTGAATATTCAATTTTTGTTCATCAATTTTTATTAGTTGCACATTGTACTACCGCTGACTAAATTCCAATGCATAAAAAGGAGTCATTAAAATCGGTGCACGTGGGGGTACAATTTTATCCGAACCAACAATCATAAAACATACGCGATTAACTATATAACCTACTTCTTCCTTTGAAGTAAAGTCTTGTTAAATTCTAGAAAAAGTTTTATTTGGAGATGCATAAATATAAAATGCCGAGAAATGATTGAACGAATGTTTAGGCAGCGTCCTTCAAATATTATTAAAAGCATACAAAAATGACTTTACGTAATTTTTCGGTTACATGCTGTTGTGAAATGTGTTCACATAAGTTGGTTTAATATTCAGAAGTAAAAGTGAAATACACTATTGCAAATGAATTTTGTAGTTCCTTTAACACACGTTGGCTAATACTTGACGAGGGTTGAAGAATTTTATGGATCGAAACATGAGATTTTTGTTTCATTTGCAGATTTAAAATTGAGCTAATACTTGTCATTTCAATAATTAGCGAAAACATTTCCGGATATTAATGTTTAAAAGCTAAAAAAAGGCAAATATTAATTAATTTTTCTTTGAGAGCGAAGTTTTCTTGAAATTTTCCGATGTACAATGCGCAGCCTAAGCGGGTTGACCAATTCAGGTAAGGATAAAATAAACTTCGAATGCAATCCAATTCGAACTTGATCTATAATTTTTTCCGCAGTTAAATGATATGTCCTTTTTCCTTTTTTTTTTTTTTTCGATAGTAAATCTGTAAAGGCCTAATGATTTTTCCGGATATATATATATATATATATATATTGGTTTACATCAAACATTTATATACCGTAAAATTATTCAAGGGCATGTGAATTAAAAATTATTGACGTATTGTTTCCCTGATTTTAATTAAACGAAATGGTTATTGTAATATATTTCGGACGTATAAAATTGGCGGTAGTATTTTCGGATTACGTAACCCAGTTTAAATGTCTTTTATACTCCTCTACACTCAGGAATTTTTTCGAAATTTTTAAAGTGGTGGAACAATATGAAAAAAATTAAAAAGTAACTTTTTTCATAATTTTGCGTTTAAATAAATTTAAATATTTTTTATTGCTAAAAAATTCATAAAAAATAATTTTTTTGAATGAAAATTAAAAATTACATTGCTAAAAAAATTTTTTCAACATTTCACTGCAAAGTGATTGCATGAAGACATTTAGAAATTTTATAAAATATAGGCTAGTGCACTACTGTCCGCTCGTTGTTGAAGTAACTCCTTGAGTCGTCTGTTTATTGATGAAAAAGTCGTTACTGACGAAGACTAACCTTACTTAAAACATCATTATAAATTGTTGAAAATTATTATATCTAATGTCAGTTATTTAAACTAATTATGTTAAACGGTGTCTAAATTATCATAAAGTAACTTTAATAATCGAAATTTTTGTCTTTATTGGATCGAGACTGAAAAATTATTCCCAATAGCGTGCAAATATTATATAATGGTCTTTATGTACAATTTAGCACGGGTTGGTTTATAATTTTATTACACTGTAAATAATTTCGTGCTTCTTTGTCTCTTTTCTGTGTATAAATGGAGCAAACATTTAAACATTTCATAAAATTCTTATTTCATTTTTATTTTATTTTTATTTTTTTTAAATTATGATATTCAGGGCTTTTTTACTGTTTTCTTATATATTACAATTACCCTGTAAATGTTACTCGAAGTTAATAAGAAATTATGTTTATACTGTTATTTTATAAAGGGTTGTGCTTTTTTTTTTTGTAAATAGTTGTGCACATGTTGATTTTCAGATATTAGAATAATATTCCATCACTCGCGCTTAATTTGCGCATAGATGGTATTTATGTAATAAAAAAAAAAAAAAAAAAAAAAAAAAAGATTTACATTTTATTTCCGTCGCCAAAAATCGGTTTTTCGTTTAAAAATTATGACCATAATATTTTGTCATGTATTTTATTCCCAAGAATATGGGAAAAAATTACCATTCATTAATTTTGAATTTTCCAATGAAAAAAAAAATAAAATCGAAAAAACAGGATTTTTGAAAAACTCGGAAGTCGTTTGAGATAAACAGCAGAAAATTTGGCAAAATTTTTTTTATTCCACACCAAAATAATCCCTGAAGTGCGAGTCGAAAAAGCCGCAAGGGCAGATTTCCCATATAAACCCGGCTACACCCTTTCAATGCTCCTATGCATCTCGGATTAAATATGATTTTCCAAAACACTCGCAATAAAACCAACGAAGAAAGTGATTAAAATATTTCATTTAATTTTTGTAACCTTTTTTGTTCATCGTTACAAATTGGCAATATGAACTTATAGAAAAAATAAAGTATCAAGGTGGACATTTGAAAACGTAAAAGAAGAATGTTCTTTACCAGGCTCATAATTTTCCATTTTAACATTTTCAGGTTAAATAAAATTTTTTGATAGGTTTTTAATATATTACACTGTCGTGTGACGAAGAATAATTATTTATTTTTGATAATACTGTTTTTCGAAACTTTGCATTTTTCCGTATTAAATTTGGGTGAAGTTTTCTATTAAAATTCTAGATCGATTTTGTTGGGGATATATTAAAAAATTTTATTTGATCTTGAGATATAAAAACATGTTTTTTAACGAATACATATTGTAGTGAAAAATTATACAAATTTCAAAATAATTTCGTTATGAAATTTATCGAAGAATCGTGTTTACAAAAATCTTAGCAGGAAAAATTGAAATTCTTTGCTTGAAATTAAATTTTTAGGCTGAAAAATTAAATAAAACGTTAATTTCAAACCGATTGTGTGTTTGGGTCAGCTTGATTTATACCCGAACGATAGTAAACAAGTACATATATAATAAAATAGTAATGAGCAATTCTTCTTGATTAGGAGGTTGAAAACTTTTAATGTGTATTTTTTTTATTCTTAAGAACAGACGGCCTATTAAAGATGTTGGAATTTACCTTCAGATGGGTGGAAGAAAAACCGAAAATCCGGAATTGACTGAAGGTTCAATTTTGCGAAAATGTAAATCTCAGTTTCGATGTTTTTTTAGCCGGAAGCAAGAATATTGACGTTCAATTTATGATCTCGAAAATCTGCTACAATTAGACGTTCGTATTCGTGTTCGTTTTTCGTGAGAAACGTGGAGCACTTCAATGTTATAAATCTTCAAATGAAGTCCGACGAAAATCCATCGCATCGCATCGCATCGCATCGCATCGCAGCATTTTGTAAGTCATCAGCTTTCCAGGTATGTACTTTTACGTTATAAAATACACACCACACACTGCAGAGCGATCGCGTAAGATTCAGTAGCCGTTTATTAAATACATCAAGAGGAGGGAGGATTTTATGGCATTTGACTGGATTATTGGGTAGGGGGATAGTAGGAGTCCAATAATTTAATGACCAAAAGATGCGACAGCTTGAGATTAAAATGGAATGATTATAGTCGGACATGACCGTGCTCTGCAGTTACTAACAGTTTATTTTTCAGCCGATCATGCAACAATCGTGCTCCACGTTTCACATCGCGTCGCATCGTCTCGGCATTAGTGCGTTTTCCCGTCTGGTCGCGCAGCAGTTGCAGGTAAAATTATGTAGCAGACGTCGTCGGTAAGTGACTGCACAACTACTTAGCATGACTGGTGTCGGGTATGGGGCAGTAGAACATCGCCTTTTCCCTCAATTGTTCGCTTTTTGCGACTTTGTCAATAATAACCGATACATTGATCAAATGTGACGTGCTATTTCAAATTATTCGCACTCAAATTAGAAATTGCGAGAATTGCTAACAAATTTCGAATCAAAAAAAATAATTTTCTTTAATTATTTCTTTCTCTAATAATGGTTTTATAACTAAAAATTTATACCAGTTTTGAAAGGCACGTCTTTATTTATGAAAGCGTAAATTTTTAAGTTCAAAAGCAATATTTAATTTTTATGTTCATAAAAAATTTTTTTACGTATTTTCGAATAATTTTTGATTCCTTTAACCATCTTCTCATTTTATAAATTGCGTTCTATTGCCTATAGCTACAAAAAACATGAACCGTCACATACTTGACGCTAGAATTTTACCCATTAACATATTGAAACTTTATTTCTCCAAACACTATCACTTTTTGCGCCCTTTCGATGTTCTACTGTGTAACGAGAGTCATTTAAGCTTATAATGTACAGCTGCAACAATAGGTGCGGAATGAAGTTAATTGTACACATTGTTTTTCAAATTGCAAATTAAGTTTGATTACAGCTGAAAAGAGCTTAGATGACGCTCGTTTTTATAATTTAAGCTGGTGGTGGTTTTCAGATTTCAGTTTGCGGAATTACTTGCGTAATATGGAGTGCTCGAACCTAAAACCTTCTTACAATTTCACAGCCTCAGACTTTTCCTATAGGAATTAAGTGTTTCGTATAAAAGAACTTTTCTTAAATACACTCCCACACTACCGCCGATTGCATAAAAACCAATTTTCGGAATAAAAAAAAATTTCATTTTAAAATTAAACCGTCCAAAGTGTTTTTTGAATAATTAAAAAACAAAAAAATGCTTTAAAACAATGTAATAAAATATAAAATAAATTTTAATTTAATTTAACTCTCCTTGCAAAATTCATTAACAATTACGCGGTGAATGTTTTTCCGATGTTGATTATTTAGGAAATTCGTTAAAGTGAAAGGTAATTTCGAAATAAAATAAAATTGCTCTTTTTTCTCGATATTGCGGTAAGTTTTTAAATTTTTAACAGTGGCGGTCCTAGGGTGTTGCGAGGGGTGTGGTCGCACCGGGCGCCATTACGGAAGGGGCGCCAAAATCAACGGATTTGAAAATATTATGGAAGAATCAGTTATAGCATCATTATCATCATCATTTTGGTGAGAATATAATTATGACGAAATAGTCGCTTATCGACTCTACTACAAGAGATGAAATAATTATTCGAGTTGGTGTACGTAACGATATAAGCAATGAAAACTAACCAAGGCAGTATTGGAATAGACAAGCACTTTCAAAAACAAATTGAAGACGAGAAATCTCGGTGGGTTGTGCTATCCCCGAACGAATGATGCCCACACCATTTTGTCATTTAGAGGGGGCTCTCGATTTGAAACTTTATACACTCCTAATAATGGCAACTTCCTGGGCTTAGTGCAACTACTATGAAAATTTGATAATATAATGATGGAACACCTTCGCCGTGCTGTAAATAAAGAGACCGACGCTCACTATTTTGGCAACGCATTTAAAACTAGTTAGTGGAAGTGAAGTTCGAAATAATATTTTAAATATAGTGAAGTCAGCTAAATACTTAGCACGAAAGTAGTTCGTTGCTTACAAGTCGGTAAGTGATTCTTCTGGAGCAGGACTCATTGGCTTCTTTCTTGATATAATTGTACAAGAGTTTGATTTCGACATGAACGATTATTGAGATAAAGGAGACGATAATGGAGCGAACATAGTAGGAGTAAACAAAGATGTCCAAACCAGAAATCTTAATCAATATCCTCGAGCAATTTTTTATCCATGTGGCTATCATAGCCTGAATTCGGTGATAGCGCCAAAACATCTGTTAAATTTTTTTTTTTATTTCCAAAGACTGTTTTTTTTAGAAGGATTATCCCTGAAAGAAGTTCGCGAAACTCGCTGGGAGAGTAGTTTTCTAGCCTTGCTGCTGTTTGCTTTCACTACACTTCAGTTCGTGATGCCCTTCTAAATCTTCATGAAGAAACTAATGATTCAGTTGCAGCATCGGAAGCCTTGTCACACTGGTAAAGAACATGGGGCAATTTGAGTTCATGATTACTATGGTAGCTTGGTAAATATGGTGTACTGTTCCAAGTAAACATTGTAAGTAAGGCTATGCAGACTGAAACCATGGAATTACCAGACTGCATGGAATTTGTGAAACAGTACCGGACTTCTTCATCTACCCTAATAGCAGCTAGGGAAATCAAGTCAGTCCGATCCTGAAAAAAAAAAAACGTTATCTGAATACGAAGCCGTACATGAGACACCAACTGATACTGAAGAATTATTTAAAATGAATGTTTTTTACCTGATGATTGAGACAATTGAGAATGCATTGGTCAGTCGATTTAGTGGACAACTGTCAAAATTCAACGATATACGGCCATTTTTATCATCATCATCATTTCCATCTCCTGTCCAGGAGGTTAGTGCGGCACCTTGTTTTACTACAGTTGTCTCCGCCTGGCCTTTTGTATTCCTTCCAAAAGTGAATTTATTTCAGCTATTCCATGTATGTATTCCATCCGTGTCTCCTTCCTCGTGGTCTTTTTCCCTGAATTTTCCCTTGTATCATATTCGTGAATAGATCTTCTTCTCGTATTTTATGTCCAAAGTATTTCTTTTTTGCTTCTTCGATGATATCCTATTAGCCGTTTGGCTCACTAATTTTACATTCATTCAATACTACTACATTTGTTACTTTTTCCTTCCATGATATTCTGTGCATTCTTCTGTAGCACCACAACTCGAAGACATTGATTTTCTTTTTGTTAGCCTCCGATATCGTCCAGGTTTCCGAAGCGTATCGCATTGTTGACCATGCGAAGCAGTGAAAAATTTTCATTTTTAATTGCGTGTTCAATTTTCTATCTTTCAGTGCTCGTTCTAAATTATTAAATGCAGTTCGGCCACAGCCTATTCTTCTTCTCATTTCATCATCGTCTTTCCCATTTTCCGTAATTAAACTCCCCAGGTAGATGTACTTAGTTACTTGTTTAATTTTTTCGCCATCTATATATATATATATTTCCACTGGAGATCTATTTAATGTTTTTGCTATTCTCATAACCTTTGTCTTTTTAACGTTTATTTTCATTCCTAATTTTCTGCCTTCTACTGATATTATATTCATTATTTTTTGTAGATTTCTTCTGGACTCTGCCAGATATATGTACTTGATCATCAGCGTAGCTTATATGTGCTATTCTTGTTCCGTTTATATTAAATCCGAGTTTATTAATGTTTTCCATTCTGACTATTTCCTCCGCGTATGCGTTGAACAGTTTCGGTGATAACGGGCAACCTTGTCGTACACCCCTTGCTATATGGCAAATATTTTTTGGACTGTTTCTATCCGATTCGTACAGTTGCCTTCTGGTTACAGTATATATGTTTAATTATATTTACGTCTCGTTCATCTAATACGTATTTAATAAGTATGTCTATTAGTTGTGTATGTTATAACCTATCGAAGGATTTTTCAAATTCCACAAAGCACGAATATACATCCCTATTCACATCTATTGCCCTTTGGCTGAGGATTCGCAGTAGCGAAATCGCATCTCTTGTTCCGCGTTTTTCAATGAAGCCGTATTGTGTTTTACTTAGATGATTGTCTATTTTGTTTTCTATTCTCCTGTTTATTATCGATAGTTGACGTTTTAGTGCATGGCTTATTAAGCTTATTGTTCTGTAATCAGTGTATTTTGTTGCGTTCCCCTTTTTAGGAATTGGTATAATAATCGACTTTAATAAATCCTCCGGTATTATTCCTTCTTGGTATATTTTATTCATAATTTCCAGCAGTGCTACCTTGTTGTTTTTTTTGTCCTTCTCTCGGCGCTTTATTTCCTCTTCTTACTTCGATCGCTTGTTCCAATTCACGTAATAATATATCAGGGCCATCTCCCCAAGTATTTGAAGATTTATAATGCGGTCTTGTGTTATCCCTTACAGTTCCCAGATATATTTTATCCGCTCTTTTTTTATTTCGTTTTCCTCTGTATGTATCTTCCATTTGATATTCTTTATTACCATTATCTTATTTTTCTTTCTTTTCCATTCTCTCATCGATTCTTTTAATTTTTATACAACATCAAAATAGTTGCTGAAACATCCATATTCGAAAAATCCTGTGCTGATTTGTAAATTAACTGATGAAGAAAAATATGACATGTCTGGTTGCGAATTAGTGAAGGAACTTTAGAGCCTGAACTCATTATTAAAAGATTTTCAATCAAAAGAGCCATTAAAAGTTCTTCGACTTATAAAACAAAAAAGATTGGCAGGATATTTTCCCGAATATGTGACAGTGCTTCGTATCTTGCTGACTGTTCCTGTAATTGTTGCTAAAGGAGAACGAAGTTTCAGTAAATTAAAACTTATAAAAGCTTACTTACGATCTACTACGAGTCCGGAAAGACTATCAGATCTGGTAATTTTGTCTATAGAAAATGCTTTTGTCTATAAGATAAATTATTCGGACTTTATAAGAAACTTTGCAAGCGCAAAAGCTTGAACTGTGACCATCTCTATTCTTTTTATCAAATTAGCTGTTCTTTTACTTTAAAATTGATTACGGTCTGCAGCATAATAGTTTAGATAAAAGTTGTCAAACAAAATATTAGTTATTACGTGTCATTTGACAAGTTGACATTCAGATATGCCTATAAATGTTTGGTCGGTCTGATACTGTTTATATATAAAAAATTACATTGCCTTTCGTCTGAACGTAAATAATGTAGACCATAATCGCGGATACGCAATTGCATAGAAAGAACGCTAAGTTTTATATTTGGAGGGGCGCCATTTTGAGATCTCGCACCACCTAAAAGGACCATCACTGGTTTTTAAAACCGATCTCGAAAAGAAAACAAAACAAAAATGAAAATCCATTCTTAACCCATACTTTAGCGCCTCTAGTTCACTTTAAGAGCTCCGTTGCGCAAGTAATACTTCCATCGGCAGTAAATCAGGAAAAAGCAAAAATCAGATAAAGGTACGTAGAAACTTTTAATTAATATCGAATGGAAAATAATTTAAAAAGATGATGGACAGCTCCGTGGAAGTGTAAATCAGTTCCGCGAGTGAATTTTAGTAAACTAAATCGGGGTGGGTAGTAATTTCTCAGCCATATTATGGGGAGGGATTTTGTGAGCGCACATGAGCGTGAAAATGTGCCCGACCGAATATAAAAATTCAACTAGCCGGGAAAATTCAGCCTTGAAGAAAATCGCGATAGGGGCATAAACGACGTAGTCGATTTCTAGCAGATAAAGGTGGAGCACTTTCGTTTTGTAATTTGTATCAAGAATACAAATCAGCGTTGCCGTGTGATCAGTTTTGCAACATTCCAACGCTTCAAGATCATCATCAACAACAGCGAATAGCCATTCAACGCTTCGCATTGCTACGGATAATACTCTTAATTATAACTAGAATTCGTATCTAATCGCACATGTATCCCCGGTAATATATGTAAAAAATGGGTCTGAAAAATAAACGTTTAGGGGCATAAATGATGTATGAAATTATTTAGTCTATTTTATTCCTTAGGTAGGAGTAGGCTTTTTGCGTCCCTTTTAATTTGTTTCAGCTGTTCCGGTAAAATTAGCAGTGCCTCAACAACGAATCAGTTCATCTTACCAACGCTTCAAGATCATCATCAACAGCAGCGAATAGCCGTTCAACACTTCGAATTGCTACGGATAATACTCTTAATTATAACTGGAATTCGTATCTAATCGCACATGTATCCCCGGTAATATATGTAAAAAATGGGTCTGAAAAATAAACGTTTAGGGGCATAAATGATGTATGAAATTATTTAGTCTATTTTATTCCTTAGGTAGGAGTAGGCTTTTTGCGTCTCTTTTAATTTGTTTCAGCTGTTCCGGTAAAATTAGCAGTGCCTCAACAACGAATCAGTTCATCTTACCAACGCTTCAAGATCATCATCAACAGCAGCGAATAGCCGTTCAACGCTTCGAATTGCTACGGATAATACTCTTAATTATAACTAGAATTCGTATCTAATCGCACATGTATCCCCGGTAATATATGTAAAAAATGGGTCTGAAAAATAAACGTTTAGGGGCATAAATGATGTATGAAATTATTTAGTCTATTTTATTCCTTAGGTAGGAGTAGGCTTTTTGCGTCCCTTTTAATTTGTTTCAGCTGTTCCGGTAAAATTAGCAGTGCCTCAACAACAAATCAGTTCATCTTACCAACGCTTCAAGATCATCATCAACAGCAGCGAATAGCCGTTCAACGCTTCGAATTGCTACGGATAATACTCTTAATTATAACTAGAATTCGTATCTAATCGCACATGTATCCCCGGTAATATGTGTAAAAAATGGGTCTGAAAAATAAACGTTTAGGGGCATAAATGATGTATGAAATTATTTAGTCTATTTTATTCCTTAGGTAGGAGTAGGCTTTTTGCGTCTCTTTTAATTTGTTTCAGCTGTTCCGGTAAAATTAGCAGTGCCTCAACAACGAATCAGTTCATCTTACCAACGCTTCAAGATCATCATCAACAGCAGCGAATAGCCGTTCAACGCTTCGAATTGCTACGGATAATACTCTTAATTATAACTAGAATTCGTATCTAATCGCACATGTATCCCCGGTAATATATGTAAAAAATGGGTCTGAAAAATAAACGTTTAGGGGCATAAATGATGTATGAAATTATTTAGTCTATTTTATTCCTTAGGTAGGAGTAGGCTTTTTGCGTCCCTTTTAATTTGTTTCAGCTGTTCCGGTAAAATTAGCAGTGCCTCAACAACAAATCAGTTCATCTTACCAACGCTTCAAGATCATCATCAACAGCAGCGAATAGCCGTTCAACGCTTCGAATTGCTACGGATAATACTCTTAATTATAACTAGAATTCGTATCTAATCGCACATGTATCCCCGGTAATATATGTAAAAAATGGGTCTGAAAAATAAACGTTTAGGGGCATAAATGATGTATGAAATTATTTAGTCTATTTTATTCCTTAGGTAGGAGTAGGCTTTTTGCGTCCCTTTTAATTTGTTTCAGCTGTTCCGGTAAAATTAGCAGTGCCTCAACAACAAATCAGTTCATCTTACGAACGCTTCAAGATCATCATCAACAGCAGCGAATAGCCGTTCAACGCTTCGAATTGCTACGGATAATACTCTTAATTATAACTAGAATTCGTATCTAATCGCACATGTATCCCCGGTAATATGTGTAAAAAATGGGTCTGAAAAATAAACGTTTAGGGGCATAAATGATGTATGAAATTATTTAGTCTATTTTATTCCTTAGGTAGGAGTAGGCTTTTTGCGTCCCTTTTAATTTGTTTCAGCTGTTCCGGTAAAATTAGCAGTGCCTCAACAACGAATCAGTTCATCTTACCAACGCTTCAAGATCATCATCAACAGCAACGAATAGCCGTTCAACGCTTCGAATTGCTACGGATAATACTCTTAATTATAACTAGAATTCGTATCTAATCGCACATGTATCCCCGGTAATATATGTAAAAAATGGGTCTGAAAAATAAACGTTTAGGGGCATAAATGATGTATGAAATTATTTAGTCTATTTTATTCCTTAGGTAGGAGTAGGCTTTTTGCGTCTCTTTTAATTTGTTTCAGGTGTTCCGGTAAAATTAGCAATGTCTCAGGTAGGATGCTGCTCATCACACCAACGTTTCAAGATCATCCGTAAACTGCAGTTTTTTCATCGACAACTCAACGAGCAGCTACTTTCAACGCTCCAACTTGTTCCAGAACCTTCTGAAGATGTTAATTCGTAATTAGATATAGAATTAGTATCTTCTCATAGATGTACTCCCTATACTTCATACGCGTGTTTATTTTAAGTCGTAGAATATTCGTACATAAACAGTAGTTAAGGACGTAAATGGGATGAAAACAATATTCAATTAGTTTTCAGTTAGGGTGGGGGAGTTTCGTTTATATTTATTACGAACTTATTTGAAATGTGGCGAGGGGGTGGGGGGTAAATTTGAGTTATCGTTTCCATTAAATTATTTACTGTTAGTTAAATTTATGCGGGTACATATACCACAGTAAGGCGATTGTTCGTCGTAGTGATTATTTTCTAACTGTAGTTAACTGTTAAATATATTCTTTTGCAGGCAGTGTAAAAGTGAATCACTTAATGCAAGCAGTGTAAAAGTGAATCACTTAATGCAAGCAGTGTAAAAGTGAATCACTTAATGCAAGCAGTGTAAAAGTGAATCACTTAATGCAAGCAGTGTAAACGTGAATCACTTAATGCAGGCAGTGTAAAAGTGAATCACTTAATGCAAGCAGTGTAAAAGTGAATCACTTAATGCAAGCAGTGTAAAAGTGAATCACTTAATGCAAGCAGTGTAAAAGTGAATCACTTAATGCAAGCAGTGTAAAAGTGAATCACTTAATGCAGGCAAGTAGCAGAAAATAAATTTTTTGCGGCTTATCCATACAGACATATATAAAATTTGTTGTTTGTTGCTTTAAATTTTTTTCAGCGTGGTAATTTTTGTTCTCGCAATTGTTTATAGTCGAGTATTCTTTTCGTAAAAAGAGATGAATTATGACTGTAATTCCTTTCAGACAGCTTCTCCTTGATTACCCCATACTTCAGCACTTCATTCTGTAAATAATCAGTTCTTCAAATACAATCGAAAATCAGTCTCTGGGGGATTATGCGAAAGGATGAGTAGTTTTCAGTTTTTATCGTTACACTTCCTGCAATCTGGGTAGAACAAAAGTCTTAATACAGGCTTCAGAGTATGTCGAAGAACCTTGTAAGCATTTAGTGAGATTAGTCATTCCATGAACGCTTCAGCGGTTTTCATCAATTTGCTATTTTCGAATTTACACATCATAAGAACTGGTACTTTGCTAGAAATCTCATAGATTACGATCCTCACTTACGTTCTTTTTTGGTCTCCTTACTTTTTTATCGGAAGGTTACTTTCATTTAATTTAGACTTCTAATTAAATCACTTTGGCCTGTTCGGAGTTTCAGTTATATTGTGTTGCTGCATTCACGTTTTCCGCAATTCTTATCGACGATAGTTGGAATTCACTTAATAGTACCACATACTGTTTTCAATGTTCAGTCTATGCCTCCATTAGGGCCCTCATTAACAATAATATTATATTTCACTCAGTTTCGAATACATTTTCGACGATTTCGTTTTAACTTCTTTGAGTATTTTGTTTTAGATATTGAATTTTTTTTTCGAAGGAGTATCACAAATTTTCCTGATCTTACTTTTGTTGTTCGTAATTTTTGATCGACAGGACCGACAGTTCAATTCCTTCATTAGTCACTTAATATGTTCCTCGAAGTAGGACTTGATCATCGTCACTTAATTCAAGATGGATTTATTTTTTTTCCAAAAAAAATTTGTATTTATCCAACATTTACATTACGTTTTATGCTTCGCTCGTCATTTTTCATCACAATTTTTGTTACATATTGCTTGCTTTTACGTCCGCTGTCTCATTCATTTTATTACTATGTATAGAATTTTTTAATTTGCTTGTTGTTTATTTTATTTTTATCGATGAGCGAAGCTATCGTAAATGATTTTTTAAATTTTAATTCGTTTTCCTGTAAGCAAATTGTATTGATTTTGTGTTATATATTATTTGCTTCGTGTTCATGAGCCGCCCATTTTTAAGTAACTACTTCATGACTTCTTTTTTTCCTTTATTTTTTGGAGGGATTATAGAGCGCTGGATAAATTTTATTATTAGCGTCAGTCTTGCGCAAAAGTAATTCGTCCTTAATGTTTGGTGCGTTTTTCTCACGATTAGGTGAAGCATTTTAAAAGTATAACTGCACTCGAAATAATTTTGTTGTTCAAAAAAGTGATCTGTTTCTCCAGTTTAAGTTTATTAATAAAAGTTACGATATCGTATAAAATCGTAAAGTCTGAAAATTGTGCCTTTTCTATAAAAAACTTCGTTTTCAATAACCGATAATTTTTCATAAGCTTAAAGAATTAACAAAGAAAGTTAAATGCAACCTTCCTGTTTTTGTGTTTTTTTTTCGCATTTCATTAAATATTGCACCAGCTTATAATTTACGAAATGTTTCGAACATGGATACTGCGTTTATTTCGTCTGGTTCCAGGTGTATTTGAAATCAATCTTTAGTAACCTATCTCGGATGTGGTCAGTCATTAACCGCATTCATCCGTAATGACGACAAATATGGAAAGAAGCACGAATGGAGGATGACCTGCTTACAATCGAAATAATAATGCAGTGGTTATCAAACAATAATCGTGTGTACATATTAAAGTAAGCCTTAACAGTTTCTATTACTATACGTTAACCAAATAATTAGGTTATTCTAAAGGTACCGTCCGACTGTCTCAAAAATTACAGAGGAAGCGGCAGCAGTTGCTATCTCGGCACCAGAGAAATGTGAACGCCTGAAAGTATACATTGAAAATGGTGAAAGGTGATGTTAAAGCGGAAAAAGAAAAAAAGAAACGTTGAAACGTATAATTTAAAAATGTTGTGAATTTACGGACAACTTTGAAGTCTACCACGTGCGAAGGACCACTGTTTGGAATTATCTTGAATATATTTTAAGCGATAATAAAAATGTGAATCGGTTTAGTTTGAACAGAGTAGCACTTTGTGTGTTTCGTTTAACTATATGGGCAATATGGTTGCATAACGTAGTTGTATCCTGTGAATGCGAAGAACGACTTTCAAAGCTCAACATGTAGAGAAACATGTAATTGTAAATGTAGGTAGGAAAATATAGTGTACAAAACTTTGCTGGAATATGTTTTTACGAATTTAGTTAATACTGGAATATTTTCGACAACATTAATTTTATTCACAATGATAATGTGTACTTGGTTTCTTCAAAGGTCGACGAAGAAACTACCTTCATCTTACAGAAAATAACTTCACTTGAAATTGCAGCAGAGCCGACAGCGGATTGAATAATATTCTGATAATCTAAATTACATTCAGCAACAGTTATTGCAAAAATAACGATATTATTTTGTGATTATTGGCTCGATTACAGCATGTATTCTATGCAATTTCAGATTCGGAGAAAGATCACAGGAAGATATGTGGTTAGAAAATCTGCGCTGGTTTTTCAATACGTGGTCATAGCTACTTAAAGATCGATGTGACAGAAAATAATCGGAATTCAGATATTTTTCAGCTCGCGTAATATTCATATCTATTAATAAAAATTTGCTTTACTTGTTCCCGATATTGTAGTTTTTTTCCGGATTACAGATTCAATTTCTAAACTGCTGATTAGAAGACTGGACTAGCAGAAAAAAATGCAACTAGGAAGTTTTACAGTTGGCTTCAAAATGTTTTGGCTTCAGCTTAAGTTTGATGAACACGGAGCTATTCAGAATTCGATGTTGCAGATAAGTTTCAAAACAATCAAATGAAACGAATATAACGTTCAACTGATCCTTCTCTGCGATAGATCATTACAATGTATATATATTATTTGTTTTTCCACGGTGATCGTGATTTTTTTCCCTTCTTAGATGTTTTTTAACGTGCAACACAAAATTGCGCTTTCGAGAAATTTTGCGGAAAAGATTGGAAAATCCGAGCGAATTTCCTTATATCGTTTTATGTCAAATTTAAGGAAGTATTTTCACATTTTGAAAAATTTGGAAATCTTCAATCGGTCAAAAGCTTTTCATTCAGGTAACAAGCATGTATTTCTGATAAAACTCATATCGAATGTGACTGTATATTTTTTTTTAAATTATAGAACCGCTGACAGTGCCCAACCTAGAACAGCTGATCAGGGAAATGATTGCAGAAAATTACCAGTAGTTTCAGCTTCAATATTGTACCGTTTGAAATCTTAGTGGTATTAGCGGTTTTACTGAAGTTCAAAATAACGAAAATTAATAGAATGTGGTCAAGTTTGAGGATTTTCAGTCAGGTATTTGAATATACTTAATATAACTTATTTTGAACACATTTATTTATTTATTTTTTTCATTCTAGATACACTTGAACGTAAATTATAGAAAATTATTTTAGAGAGCGGTGTTGAAAAATATACATTTGGAGAACGCTTTTGCACTGGTCGGATTATAACCTCTACCGTGTAATACCAGAGTGGGGCTGGCGTTCAGAAGATTTTCATTAGGTTACCAAAGAAGAATTCTCAATAAAACTTATTTTAAATATCATTATACTGCACTTAGCTTCTTGATTACAGATGCGGGACGTATTCTACTAGTCGCAAAAAATTATCAATGCTATGTTTAATATCGATCAATTTCAGATCTGAACAGGTAAGCAGAGTTATGTGAAGATCGAATCAACAGAAATATAACAGAATGCGATTACGGTTCGAATATTTTTAGACAAAGTAATAGAAAAACAAATACTCAATATGCGACTTATGTTGACATAATCATACCCCACACATAATATTTTTATTACAGCTACAGTTGAACGCTTCTAGAAAATTACTTTAGATAGCGGTGTTGAAGAAAATACAAATGCAAAGTTTTTATGCGGTTCGGAATAATGGTGCAGTTGACGTTTGAAGACTTTCCACTCAGGTACAAGATCGAAAATGTTCAATAAAACTTCTTCCGAACATTATTTTACTGCATTTCTTTTGATTACAGATAATTAACGTTAGAACAGCCACAGAAAATGCTGATACCGGTAAGTTTTTTTTTTTACTGGAGAGAACGCGGTGGTTAACTTTCCAATTTCTTCAGAATCAGGTAACATAAAGATATACTCTATGTAAGTCATTTTGAACATAATGGTAGTGCACTTATTTTTTATTACAAGTGCGCAGTTTAAATTGTAGAATTCTCTTCAGAGAACGTTTGCTGATGCTGTTCCGGTCCATGGAATTTAGCATATTATTATTTAAAGGTCGAATCAATGAAGCAGTGTATGAAAGTAGTTCAAAGGTAATTAAACTTTTCACGTTACATTATACAAAAATTAACTGGATAAAGTTTACTTTGGCATTCCAATATTACACTCCTGTTTCTTGGTTACAGATGAAACACAGCCTCCAGATAATTCCAAGAATAATTACTGAAAAGCCTTGCAAATATGTTTGTTTCCATTTCATTCCATTTGAAGTGCAACAGGTTGAACATTTTTATCATTCGCCGTCTCGGGTAATGAAAAATCTTTTATGTCAAAATGCAAGTTGGTTTACGTTTAAATATTTTCCAACTCAGGTAGCATTTACGATACGTTAAATAGAACTTATTTTGGATATTATGACACGTGATATATGTTTTCTTCATATAGCAGGGTGCTGATTAATGGAATAGATACAGTTATGTAATTTCGTTTGAAAACAAGGTGATTATCGTTACTCAGAGTTCGAAGTTGTAGAAAATCATATGGTAAAAGCGATGTTCAAACATGTGGCCGATGTAGAAAATTTTCAATTCAGGTATTCATACTGAGTAATACTTATTTTGAACACAGCGATGTATGCTTATCGTTTATCATCACAGATTCGGTTTCAGCATTCAAAAACTTCCATCTAAAGAGTGGCAACGATCGAAATTCGGCATTGACTTTGTTATGGTTCTACTTCAATTCGTTCAAAGTAAGCACTATTATTCAGAGTAAAGTGTAGCGCTGATGTCCAAATCGGTGATGTATATAATCTATAACACCTAACCTGAAACACTGGTATTGAATTTATTTCTTTTTAACGGTACTCGATCAACATTTAATATAAAACTTCTAATCTGGTGAAAATAATTCTTTGATTATAGGTAACACTTATATTTAAATTTGTTTTCAGAAACCGTTGAAATACAAACATCAAAGTTTACTTTTATACGAAATTTTTTAAGTTAAGATTAGAAATTATATCGTTCATTTCTGAATTCATGTAACATGTAAAATATAAGCAGTAATATAACGAAAAGAAATTACAACTTTATAAATGTTGCAATATTGAAAACATTATAAAGACCGACTTATATAATTGTTGTACCATTAATGTAGGTATTTATAATATTTTTAATATTTCTAACACTTACAGAATTATAATTTCTGTTTCGTGTATTCGTTTTATTATAAGATTTTTGTTTTTGGTGATATCCCTTTCGACAATGTATGCACTTTTATTCAGAACCTGATGAAGTAGAAAATACTCGAATATTTCCAAATTAAGTAATATTTATTAAATATAAAATTTATTTTAACGGTTAAAGGGCAATTTAAAAACTTTCAGTTCAAAAAGTGATCTTCAGTAGGGAACATTTTTTAAATTCGATAATCTTGTTATTCAAAATTTTCGTTTCAATTGAGCTATGAAATCTTCTTTTTTAGGGACTGCGTGAATTTCTGAATATAGAAAGATTAAAATAGGTTTATTTAGTTCAGGTTATCGAAATTTCGGGCGAAATAAATACTGTTTACAGAGTTACCTGCCGCCTTTGTAAATATAAATGCTACAAGTTGATACTTGCCCCTGCGTAATAATTTGAAAACCCTTCAGAAAATTATATGGAACAACAACTGGTTCAAAGAAATTTTGTTCTCTGGAACAGTTTTATTATAAACAACAATGCCTTCGATAAATTTCAACAAAGTAAACTTTCAAATTGTATCATTAAATCAAACGGATCCATGTTCCGTTCAAAGTTATTTTGATACAATAATTAAGTGTAGGTTTTGGAAATATTTATTCGAAGGTCACCCCCCGCATATTTTTTGACCGCCACCAGGGTTAATGTAACTTATGCCGGAAAAAATGTCACCACTACTTTGTGATGATCCGGCTAAAAATTTGATAAAATTTGGTATTTCGCAACACGTACGAATCTGATTTCGGTTGGTAGAATTTTCATGATATATTATAGATAAAACCAATGGAAACCAAATTACTTTACCAGCGCGGAAAACATGATTCGCTGTTTGGTTACCATTCATGTGAGCACGTCAGCATGTCGGCTGAACTTTTTTTATGTTGAATTTTGAAAACCTACAGGATGGCAGATGGATAGCGAGCAATTCAGATGAAGAACTGTGAAGGATTTTACAAAAAACTGAACATTTATCGATCAAAATGGCTTGCGCGCTATACTTTTAAGATTGTATTGATAAAAATGAATAATGGATTATACATAAGTAACAAAAAAAAGTTACTTCGAAAAGTGGAAAACTATAAAGTTATTAAAAAGAATAGGATAATAAAGAAACTGAGGAACTGATAATAAACGGAAAAAAATAAACTGGATGAAATAGAAAATTGGTGTATAAGGAAAAGAGCAAAATGGAAACTCAACAGCAGTTATGGTACGAAAAGAAGAATCAACATACAACAATGACGAATGGATGAATGGGAATAAATTTAATATGGTAACGCAACAGACAGTGTATAAGGATAAATTAAGCAAAAATAAAAATATGATAATTTATTCAATAATAACAATAATAATAATTTGTTCGGATATAGAAAACATGACTGGAAATAAAATTTTTAAAAAGTTTAGAACGAGATATAAATATTAGACTGGCGCGCTTTCCAGGAATTTAAACTATTTGCAATGGTGAAGTACAGATGGATAATGAGCTCTAAAGTATTTTATAAAAATGATAAATCGTAAGATAATGAAACAATGAAAAGACAAAAAAGCTTGCGACAGGTCTTCGCTGGTCTGTTGCTTTACACGAAGAGAAAAGCTTTATACATCTTAAGGTTCGCGAGTACAAGAAATCAACAAAATTCAGAACAAAACAGTAAAAGAGTATAGTTATGGAAAACTTCACCAACAATGGCTGGGTGGTTGGGTTGGTGTAGGGTAGAGCTCGTTAGGCAGTCACCTCCCCGTGGTGAGCTCTGGGTTATTTTGATCTATACTGATCAACTGATCAAAATAAGTGAAGAACTGCTGAGGAAAATTTAAAAAAAATGATTTTGCTAGAGTAGAAAATAAAGCCTATCGAAAATTGTATTTTTTAAAAAATGTAGAAGACAAAAAAGATAGTCAGCTCCTTCAGTAGACATTTTGAGAAAACGGAGCATATTTACCGTCTATAAATCGCAGGTATGGCTTACTACATCGATAGGAAAACACTTTTTAGGCTTATTTTTTTGAAGATCAAAAAAAAGTTGCAAAAAACACGCATAATTTAACTGGCCGACGGGGTTTCCAAATAGTTTTTCGTTAAAAAAAAATCATCCAGTATTTTTTGTGTGAGTTGTTATATACGATTTATTTCGTGTCGTACTAATAGTATTTTAATCGAACCAGTCATGTTGAATAACTGGAAGGTTTATGTTGACTGAATATTGTTATTCAATTTGAACGCAGCGGAAAAATCAAAGAATCAATATGATGTTAATGTTGAAAAACTCTCTAATTCGAATTATAATATGTAGAATAACTTGCCATGACACTGCATATAATTTCTTTAATTACAGATGCAGTTACCCCCATGGTATCTAGAACTATTGGTTAGAAGAATCAAAGGAAATTTTACGTTGGCTTTAATGTGTACGATGAACTGGTTATATGCAGCCGTAGATATTTAACTTTATCCCAGGTAGGTAAAAACTGTTAATTAATGTGATAGAAATCTTCAGAGTTTGCAGGTTATACCGGGCTCCGTGTCAAAAGTCTGGAATTATTTGTATTTCAGGAAAAACATCAAACTGTCAACAACACATCGCTATTGAAGTTTGGTTCAAACTAAATCTATGTAAACAGTTCATGAAAAAACAAGTGCATAATTTAAAACGGTAACAACGATTAAAATTTATTATTAGGCGATTAAATATAATGAAAAAACCATCGAAGATAATTCGACTGTTTTTAATTAATTTCACTGTAGCGCGGAACCCGACGTTTTGTAATGATGTGTACAGTTTCGTTTTTTCTTTATTTTTACAACATTTTGTAAATAAAATAAACAACGTGCGGGTACTCAGCAGAAAATTTATTAAACTTCACGCATGGACGGGTGTATGTGTATTGGTGGATTAACTTTTCCGTACTTCTTATACAGTTGTTTATATATATTCATGTACGTACACACCGCCAATATATATGATATATTTAAAATTAAAAATGTCACAAATAAAGTACGTTCAAAATTTCTTATGTTTGTTGATGATTTAAAAATATATGCATCGATAAGATCAATTGAGAAGTCTGAGAAATTACAAAATACCTTGATAAAATGTTGCTTGGCAACAAAATATAGCGAAAAACATATGTGACGTTACACTATCAAATTTTATGTCGAAAAGCTTATTTTAATGTGGAACTGGTCCGTCAAATAGCAAGGATGAATCCAGTGTTTGGGGGTGAGGTGCCCCCTCAGAACTTTAAAATTGCACCCCTCAGAACTCTAAAATTGCACCCCTCAGAACTCTAAAATTGAACCCCTCAAAACTTAATACAAGCTATTTAAGAATGTGGCAATTTCATGGGAAGTAAAGTCCTTTTATTGGCTTTGTTTACACGTATGTCAAAAGTTGCTGCGAAAACATTTTGAAATGGTTCAATTAATCGTATATTTTTAAATTTCAAAATTACGAGATTTATTTTCGACGAAAAAATTACACCTCATAAAATAATTCTATGAAAAAATTGATATGCTTTCATTGCAAATGTGCAAAAGATGTAAAATACTCGCGAGCTGAAAAAATTATCTGTCAGCTTAAACGGGAACTAATCCATTTATCATTAATATCAATAAATTGTTTTTAAAGATTTCTCTTTTCGGTTTTCATTTATTCCTCTTTTTTTTTTTAAAGCGACATGATCTATAGACAACTTCATTTCGGTCTCTACTGTTTTTTTCTTTTTTTTTATTTCCAAGAAAAGTCCACCCGAAACACCACTGCGTATTCGTTTATTAGAAAAAGATAATGAACCCATTGGAATGTTTTTACAATATGTTCTTTAATGCTACAATTAGAATTAATCATTTTAAAATTAATTGAGAAAACATTGTTGTTTATAATCGGTTATTTTACTTGAAATTTATCGTTCACACTTGCTTTTTCATTATTTTAAATTACATAATAAATCATGTTTTACATATCTGGTTTTATTCAGGAATATCTCAAAAAAAATTTCTCGGTAAAAATATAAAAAAAATCTCAGCCCCCCCCCCCCCGCAGAAACAGATTCGTGAATTCATCACTGGTCAAACAGTTAAATTATTACCGGTCAAGTGATCAAGTTTTTAGCGGTTCACACCCAGAGCACGATAAAGCAGACTGTTGCGAATCACTGAATTAAAGAAATGAACTGGCCGCGTCATCTTCGGCAATGATTTGTCTTACTTTTTTAAGTCACAAAAGATATATCTGGTTTTATCCTCCTTAATTACCTTCGAAATTTAAATACGAGCTAGCCACTTGATCACAAACCAATTAGGTAAACATTTTCATTATGCAGAGTGGCATGTAATGAACGATCTTTTAAAAACGACATACACAGTTCAGTTGAAGTTTGAATATTATTTTCCAACTTTGTTAATATTAAGATAAATTTAAAAAAATACGGATCGGGATGATTGACATTACAGTATTCTATAGTTCAGGTAATATAAAATTTTATTTAAAAAAAATTGTTTTGAATAGGGCGACACCGCATTTTTATTCCTTATGATTACACTAAGACAGCTCAACGTAAGTTTAAAATACCGCTCTACATTACGGTTGCTGAGAAAATACTTCGGTGTAACGTCAGTGTTTATAACGCTGTTCTATTTAATCCTAAGCAGTAAATATGGTTATTCAGCGTTTCAAGTAATGGAAAATCTTTAAAATAGTATGTAACGAAGATAACGTTAAGAACCTGTTTTTTATTTCGTGTAATTCGGTAATATTCTTAGTGACACAAATTTTAACTTCGCCTATTTTCTTTAATTACAGATACAATTGTGGCTTTTTAATTAAAACCTGCTGGTCTAGAAGACGGTCACGGAATAATGCACAACTGGAAATACTGCATATTCGTTTTAACAGTTTCGTTTCAAACCGAGAAAGATGAAAAATGTTTTTATACCAGCTTTTTAGAAAATTTATTCAAAATTTTAACACGATGCATTTTGAATATTTTTAATTTCCATCTGTTTATAATATATTCAATGAAACTTATTTTGACCATAGTGAATTATTTCTTTTCTTAATATATTGTAATTTATCATACAATCTTGAACTATTCGATACATTCCTTTGGATATCTGCTGTTAATTTTAAGTCTGATATATTTCAATTTTTTCAACCAATTCTTAATCTTTTGGCTTCCGTTCGCGCTATATTGGTCATTAAGCGATATTAACTACATGTCTTACAGTAGCCTTCAAAAATCATTTTTATTGGTTATCTTCGAGTGAACAAACTCAAACAGCTGATCGTAGTTTCTTAGCTTCCGGAATCTGCTAGAAAAGGATGGATGAAATTCTCTGATTCAGTACGCAAAAGAAAAAGTTGCTAGTGAATAAACTTTGAGAGCAAGTTGGTTGCTACTCTGTCTCATAGGAAAATTTACTTCTTTTTGCTAGAGTTGATCATTTTTCTGGAAATCCTGTTTTAACAATAATTCGATTCAACTTTCACTTTCTAATATCGATATTTCTTCAAAAATTATTAACGATTTTCTAGTTAATAATCTTGTTCACTACGGCAACCAATTAACAGTTTTAGCAGAACGCGTTTCGGCATTATTGGAGTGCCTCACGAAGGTTTTTAATCGTGAGGAATATTGAAAAATGCAGATAATGACAAATGAATTTGCACGTCTTCCTCAAATTTTACCGAATTTTTACACCAATGTTTCTTGTGGGGGGGGGGGGGGGCTATCTGTTTGTATTTCGCCTTGACTACGCTCCGGTTGAGCAAACAATAAAAACAAAAGCAGCCACGTTGCAGAAAAACGAATTTAAGATTTAGAAAATGTATTAAAAATTATCAGACAACTGCGTCTATTATCAATGTTACGGCGTAGGGGACGAATGTGTCATAGTTTTACATCAGCGTTCCACAATAAAATTGCGCTCTTGACCCGCGACCCGCCAAATCGTTATCCAGCGTTGTTTCGTGTTATGGCCGCCTTCGCTCTTCTGTTGTAGGTATTTGTTAACTTACAATTACTTCTGTTGCGTTAAGTAATTTATCAATTTTAATGTGGTTAATTCTAAAATTAAAATATCAGCAGAAACGATGAGAAATCAAATTTGCTAACCGGTGCTGTATACACTCTCACCTTTTTACCCCTACTTCCGAGTTCTCTTGACCCAGACACTTAACAGGCGGGCAACGGAAATATACACTTCAGACTAGGTTGAGAATTTTTCGATCATAGTTTAGTATTTACCTCCTTTTCTGTACGATTTTCGAAAGATAATTGCTGACCTAGGTGCGTTACTTGACGGCAGTCCGGTTTCGCGAGCCAAAGTAAATCTTTGACAGTCGACAAAAGTTTTGCGAGCCAACTAAAATGAAATGTTTACATCGGCAACCGAGCAAGAAGACGCATTTTTTCGAGAACATAACCATCGACATTTCATTTCGGCGACGATTTTCACCGTTTTACCATTCGGTCTCATTTTTTTTTTTTTTTTTTTTTTTTTTTTTTACATCACACCGGTCCTAAGACCATAATTGACGAGATTTTATTTTTATTTTTTTTTTTATTTATTTATTTATTTTTTTTCATGCTCAGTTGCCCAGCGGCAGCATAAGCATTAGTCGATCGGAAAAACTGATTACTATAATTTGGAGTTCATTCCTTTCACGTCCGAGATGTTAGTGGCGGAGTTATCTTCTGCTTCTGATATCTAATACTGTTTACTATAGTGCTGGATTTTGTTCGTTCGACGGCTGAGGTATTAACGACGATGTTATCTATCGCATCTGACACCTAGGGCGTCACCGGCCCATGTTCTTTTGAGCCTCCTTGGCTGATCCCAGCGACTGATGTTCGATACCTCTGGATTTTGATTGAGTTGAAGAGCCTCATAAAAGTGTTTGTATTGTTTTAAGTATAAATCGTTTACGTATGGAACATCTAAGTCTGTATGTAGAGTGTGATTCGATACATAGTACGGTGCGTCTACCAATTGCCTCAACGTTTTCGATTGGAACTGTTGAACCCTATTTAGGTTACTCTTCGCAGTGGCTCCATATACTTCTAATCCGTATCTCCAGACTGGCGCTATGACTGAAAGATAAACTAGCCTCTTGCATTTCAAGCTCACTGGTGACTTTTTGCCTATTATGCTGTTGAGAGCCTTAGTTCTTGAAGCCATTTTTTGCCGGATGAACGATATATGACTTCTCCATGTAAGTCTTCGATCTAATATCATACCTAGGTATTTAATATGATTTTCTTGAATTATGCGCTGATTATTTATTGTATTAGGGGGACAGTTTTGCACGTTTAGAGTGAAAGTTACTTGTCTGGTTTTTTGGTGGTTTAGTTTAATCTTCCACTTAAGCGCCCACTGCTGGATAACGGTTAAATGCTCCTGCGTCAACAAGGATGCGTACACTGGATTTTTGTGCCGAGCAAGAATACAGATATCATCCGCAAAGGTAGCGATTACTGTCGTCCTTAGTACTGGCACATCCGCTGTGTAGATGGAATACAGGAGCGGGCCAAGTACACTACCTTGTGGCACTGATGCCTTTATGTTATTTGACAAAGATAATGATGAGTTTATCTTGACATTGAAACTTCTGTTTGTCAAATATGATACCATAACTGCATATAAGTCATTTGGTAAAATTAGTTTTAGTTTAAATAGTAATCCTTGATGCCAAACGCGATCGAAGGCCTGTTCAATATCCAGGAAAATGGCGTTACAGTATTCTCCTTTTTCTAATGTAGCTGCTATTTTGTCTGTTATCCTATGTACCTGGTGAACAGTTGAGTGTCTTCCGCGGAAACCGAACTGATGATTTGGAATAGTCCTATTTTCTGTTATTATCGAAAGTATTCTATCGTATATTAGCATTTCGAATATTTTAGAAAGCACACTTAAGAGGCTGATCGGCCTATACGATGAAGGATATATTGGATTTTTTCCTGGTTTTAAGATCACCAAAATTATTGATCTTTTCCAAGTTTCAGGGTAATATCTAATTCTTAGTATCGTGTTAAATATATAAGTAATTAAAGTGATCGTTTTCGATGGGAGCATTTTAATTATTTCACCTGTTATTTTATCGAAACCTGGAGCCTTTTTGGCTCGCAGCATCTTAATTTTAGCCTGTACTTCTCTAGGTGATATAAGCTTTGTCGGCAATGTGAGTTGAAAAGGAGCCTCCATATGTCTCTCTATTAGTTTATCATGTGCGGAATCCTGTATATCATTGTGTGGTTTAAATATTTGTACCAAATGCTCAGCAAATGTTTGAGCTTTATCAGCATCAGTTTTGGTCCATTCCCCATTTGCTTTTTTGACCGGGTACTGGTCTCATTTATAAAGAATATACGTGCACATAAGCTTTTTAGGATTCCGTTTACGCATAATGTACGGAATAGTCCTAATAAGATGGTTCAGAAACGACAAAAATATTCAATTAAAAGAACCGATAACTCACAAACGGTTTGACTTATAAACTTCAAATTCGGAACATAAATTACAATTAAAATTCCCTTTAAAACGATCTATAATTTCAAAATGACAAAACCCAAAAAACCGTCAAGAATATGTGTAATATGGTATTTAAAACTACCTCAAAAATCACTTAAAAAATCACAACTCATTACTAGATAAACCAGAGGGTTAATAAACCGTCGTTATAGAGGAAATCGTTTTAATACCTAAATCGATGTTATTGTTTTTCGTTGGCGGATTAAAAATTTATTTTCTAAATACGATGCGTAAAAATGTTCAAAGCCATTGAACGTTCAAATGTT
This sequence comes from Icerya purchasi, assembly GCA_039619475.1. Classification (NCBI taxonomy): domain Eukaryota; kingdom Metazoa; phylum Arthropoda; class Insecta; order Hemiptera; family Monophlebidae; genus Icerya; species Icerya purchasi. Next base: position 31,184,110 of record CM077116.1, on the reverse strand, counting down.
ATACGATAAAGCGGCCATCAGTTTTGGAACCATTGTGTCCAACAAATATCATGGTCCCGGTGCCGCTTTCGTTCGTTTTTTTATATTTCATACCGGCAAACTTCCGGTGTGCAATTCGAGTGTTTAAATTACTAGACCTTTTTTAATCGCTGGCCCAGGTAAACAACGGTGTGCAATTCGAGTGCCGCCTAGGGGAAGAAGTGATAAGAAACGCTTACTGCAGCACAAAGGACCTTACAAATATGTCATGTTATTTTTATCTCTTTTTTTACAAGTATGTCAAAATCAGTATACAATATCATGTTCACTTCCTGTGCTGTGCTGGAATTGTATTGCTCCATAATATATGTTTATCATTAAGATAGTCATCTACATTTTATAGTAAGCTTCGTTAAGCAGAACTTGCTTCACAGCAACTTTAAATTTATTTTCCGGTAGGTCAAGTATATCGATTGGAATTTTATTATAAAAACGCACACAAGTCTTTGAAGTGCGCTAGCTGTTAATAAAAATCGATTACTTGGAAAATATTTCAAATCGTAAAAATTTCACTGTTTTCTGATTTTTTTCCTTTGTATACACACAATTATCTAGCTGGACGCTAAATTTCAACTTTCTAGGTCACCTGAAAGTGGGTTAGGTTTTTGATCTATGAAGGACGTTCATAAAGTAAGGTTTCCTATTTTTTGATTTTTGAAACTAATAAAGCTAGAATAAAAACGGATACCAGCATTGAATTTAACATACTTTTATTTACTTTTCCACATACTCACCTTTTAAATTTAAGCATTTTTCGAGACGAGAAATTAACTTATAAATACCCTCCTCGTAGAAACTTGCCGCCAAATATTGTAACCAGGTAAGAACGAAATTTGTCAACTCCTCATCGGTCTCGAATTTTTTTGCATGGTACCTCGTGGCACACTCGGAAACTGGTCAAGAAGATTAGAAATGGTTTGGCGGCGATCGGGTCGCACAGTTTCTTCAATTTTTCACACTAGTTCGTCTGAGATTATGGATGGTCTGCGTTGCTCGTCCGCTACATTCGTTCTACCTCTTCGGAAGAATTCACGGCATTATTTACGAATAGGTTGAACACTCATCACAGGGGACCATAAACTTCCACTATTTATTGATCGATGAATTTCAATTGGTGCAAATTTTTTAACTTCCAGAATTTCATTCATGAATAATTCAAGTAACTTAAAAACAAAAACTACATACAGTATTATAGTTTAGCCTAGTTTAAACTTGAATGTTGTAGCTAAGATCGCGTTCAATTAATAACAATAAAAAAAAAATTAATAAATATATCATATGAAACAAAACAAGTTCAGTCAAGCATGATGTTTCATGCACTAAGGATTCCGTATGTTAAGTTAAAGATAACTATAATTTACATTTACATAACACTAAATTCAATACAAATTCATGGACTGAATTTTTAGAAAATAAGTCGAACAATTGACGAAACCGGTCGGATTAATTTACTATATTTATTGTTTTTATATGTATTAAGCGTTCATTTTTTAACGTTTTCTATAATCCAGATTATGTTTATATATTCATTTGTGAATTGTTGAATGTCATATGTCATTCGTGTAACATGAGATATAACATCAGTAACCGACAATGTTAATTGGTCATTTTAAAATTGTTTACATTTATAATATAGTACGGTTTACGGCAGAAAAATACTTATAATATATTCGAAAAATTTCCCTAAGGAAATGAAATACGGTTTCGTTTCCGACAAGCAGATTGATCTTTCTAGCAAAATATCACATGTCCGGAAAGAAAAATATTTTTTTCAAAAATTTCGAACTTTCAGAGCCTCCAGAGCCTAGTTTTAAAGTTGGAAACCTGGATGTTCCAAACTAGAGAAATATACGGGGATGTGCTTATTTTTACCTTTGTTTAAAATTTTTAGCTACAATAATCGCGGCACTAGGGGAGGACACGTTATTTTTTGCGCTGTTTTGAACTTTTTGCCAACTTTGAAAGTTTCATTAAGGAAATTAAATACGGTTTCAACCTGGACAAATAGCGATATTTCCATCAATATATTGCATGTCCGGGAAAATAAATATTTTTTTCAAAACTTATAAATATAAAGTTGTGTAAGCTCGGCTATAGTTTCCTATAAAGCGGGCAACTTTATGCATACATTTGAGTTACGTTTTGGTTTCCTCAACTTTTTTAATCAGGCTATTGCTTATATGAACATGATTCTCTTTTTTTTTTTTTTTTGCTGTTTTTGGCTCCTAAGGAGTAGTCTGTATAAATTTTTGATTTTATGAAAGAGCTTCTTCATTTTATTTCATATTTTGAATTTCAATTTTAAAGAGACATCTGGTGATGGGTTATGAATGGTTATGCGATTTTTGAAGTCGTTTCATATTCCGTATTATATATTCTTGACGGTTTTTTGGGGTTTTTTGCCGCCCAGGCTAACCGGTTAGCTTGATGTGTCATAGATATGGGTTTAAAGAAAATTTTAACTGTAATTTGTGATCCAAATTTGAATTTACTAAGTCAAACCATTCGTGAGTTATTGATTTTTATTTGAAATATTTTAGTCGGTTCTGAACCCATTTTATTAGGATTCCGTACATTACATGTGTTACTAAAAAAAGAAATAAAATTCGTATCTTTAAGTGAATACAGCCGTTATCGAGGAACGTTTGATAATGACCACAACTGAACTGACCGCTTTTATCAGTTCGGCTTGGAATTTGGTGCGTATTTACACAGTCCTATTTAAATAACATATTTAACCCTTCTTCTCGTTTTCGATTCGCTTTTTCCCCTTTTTCTTTTTGCTCTCTTCATGCTTCTGAGCCTTCTTGTATTTGTCATTCAAATCATATCCTTTTCGAATATTCTGCACCCTCTAACGAACGTTCCTTTCTTTACGCCCAACTTTTAGCTTTGGGTCTTCCTACTCCCTTTAACGCTACCTATATCCTTTCCTTCCCATTGCCTTCAGTTATTCCGTTGCTGTTGTCCTTTGTTTTTTCCATTTCTGACCACCTGGCTATTTAGTTGTACTTCTTAATTTTTCATGTTGTTAGGTCAATGCCGCTGGCGTGCCAAGGTAGCAAAAAAAACAAACAAAAAATAAACGTATTTAACCGACATGAACCAATAAATAAAAAATTTAAATTGAGAAACTTAATTAAACTGAAATACATATTTCATTTGATTATTGCACATTAACGTCTTTTGAAACATCGTAGTTGAGAGTAACCCATTACTCAGTGATCGCTATTCTACTTTGTAAACTGGAACATTTTAAATTCCGGCTAAATGATACGTACAACGTGAAAAAAAAGAAAACAGAAATGTTAGGAGACAGCTTTTTTGGCATACTGAAATTGCTCGACAAAATCGTTACAAACACAATGGAGCGGTGCGACGACAAAATAAAATACCTATTCGTTGAAAAGCAAACAAGAAAGAAACGGATCCAAACAATTGCTCAGGAAGCGTTTATAAATAACAAACGTACCTTAGAGAATAAGCATAACAAATATTAGCAAGGCCGTTTGTGTGCAACAAGCTTGTTTTAATAGAGAAGCATACAAATACATAGGCGACGACATTTTTGCTGACTTGTAGTTTGCAAAATGAACAAAAACGGCCGATCCGCTTCCGAGAGACGAAACTAATTTTCGACAGCCGACAAAGCGACGCCTTTGAGAAAAAATGAAATGTTCACATCGGCAATCGAGCAAGCCGCATTTTAGGACCACAACGATTGACATTTCTAGCATTTTGCACGTAAGCTTTTTAACAGTTCTTACATTACTGTTGATGTTTTGCAAGCATTTTCGCTGCATCATTTTAAAATGTAAATAATCATTCGCAAAAATTTTTTCGTCTCTATGTTTGCACTTTTTTTGAAAACGATTTTAATTAAGACTCAACGGGTTTTAATGAAATTTACGTAGATTATAAATTGCAGCCCAAAATACATATATCGTATTTGAATTGCTCCACAATATCTTAAAAGATTTTCAGGACAACCGCAAAAATGTATCCAATTTCAATAACATATCGCTCATTTTAGCTAGCAAAAAGACTGACCAATTTTCATTTACAGACAATAATTAGATTCGTTAATTAGCAATTTTTTTTATCATTTCTAATGAAACTTTGGCGCAATACTGTTTCTTATTACCGACCTCACAAATAAACGTTAACATGTTCGTCGCGTTTTTTTTTAATTCATTTATTTCTTTTATGTTTGGTTACGTATCAACCACGCAGACAGATTTTGATGATTTTCTTTGTTCATGCGAACCACGCGTAAAAAAATGATACTGACCTCAAAGTTTGTTGCAAAAGTTAAAAAAGTAATTAGACAAATCGTAATATATTTAAGAATCTTATGATTATTCTTCAACAATATAAACTTCTTTTTGAAATCGGCACCAAATCAAATTCGAATAAATTTTCATTGGCTTATAGAAAATGAATGATTGTTATAGACTTTTTTCTTTTCTTGTTTTTTTCCCTGGGCATGTCAACAACGGGCTATTATTACCTATCGTGTTATACTCATTAATAAGTTTTTAATTATTACCGAAATTTGAATTTCATGCCGGCTGCAAAAAGTTAATGTTTAATAATAATAATAATAATAATAATAATAATAATGATAATGATAATCATCATCATTTTGTTGCGTCTCCATTCAGGAGGTTGCATGTCAAGAACCATTGACCGTCTCATGTCTTCCTACATCTGGTCGTATTTATTATGTCGTATGTTTTGCTAATCCCGATATTCGTCGTTACATACTTCCTCCCCTTTTCCTTCCCGACTATAATTTCTTATCAAATAATTATTTTTTTAGTTTTAGGGTTTGTTTTTTTTTTAAATTTTAGAGCAAACGTTGAAATCGGTATTTTTTAAAACACTTTTATTTTATTTTTTTTTGTACATACTTTTAACGTTGCGATGAGATTGTTCTATATTGTTGTTGTGTTCGGATTGTGTGCGAGAGCCGGTAGCGACAGAGAACGATTCACGTCGTTGGGATAAAAACGGGGGAATCTATTGTCTCGTCAGATAGAGCCCGATGCAATATGTGTAGGGGAGAGATAAAATTAATCGGTGCAGCGAATCTGGTATTCCATTCGTTATTATGTTGTTAAAAGTCGCTTTTAGCCGCATGTTTATTAAATCGGACAGAAGGGGTATATATGTACGCTGTATTATGCACGAAGACAATTTAGGCAATTAAAAAATTAACCACAGTAATTTAACGTTATTTTAAGGAATTATTTAGCCTCTAATTAAATGCATGCAATATTATCGAAAAAATCGCAATCCGAAGAGAGGAAAACCCGGGGGCGACTCATTTGAAGAAGAATAAGAAAAAAGAAATCTAGTCAGTTTTCAGAACAGAACGTTTATTATCTTGTGTGAACCCGCTAAATGATTCTTAGGGTTAGCGGGAATTGGTCGCGGCATATATAATACGTAACGCGTTAAAGAGCATAAACGTCGATGGAGAACCCTGTTGTATGTGTGTAGCCGTTTTTTTTTTCATGTGGTGTTTGCGTACGAGTATTTTCGAAATTGTACACCGCTTACAATTCATTCTTTTTTTCTCACAAAAGTCGATTAAGTAAATAGGAGAACTCATGGAAGAAAACGACATGCTAATTGTGAAATAGAAATCTTTTTGGTAAATTGTAATTAGTATTCAAAATTAACCTGAAAAATAAAGTTAACTTTCGGGTCGAAAACTCTTCAGGACAGTGTGAAGAGAACCGCGAATTTTGGTTATAAATTTAGTTCGGTTACCCAATTCTTAAGATCAGAGAATGTAACAGTGTGTAATCAGAATAAAATTAACTGGCTGTACTCCGACTTATTGTTCAATAGGCGTAAGAAAATATCGTTATTTCTAATCCCACTGAAACTAATTCCTGTACTGATTTTCTCTTAACACTTTTAGAAAGGTAAGTAAAATCATTAATGCTGCTCGACAGATTTCCACAGAATTTTCTTTTCCAGTGAACTTTTTTGACGCTTAACTCCTCCAGTAATAACAATTTACCCCTTTTTCGTTTCTTATAAAGTATTTAAATTCAGAAAAATACACAACTATGCTGACAAATCTAATCCTTTTTTTTTTTTTTCGGTTTTCGTTTTTATATGTCAACTATAAACATCGCGAATTGGTTCTTTGCTTAACTCGGTCATTTACATATTTCAATATAATTCTGGTCGCAGAGATTACTTTTTTGCAAATTTTTCCCTTCTAATAATTTCCTTAAGTGTAAGTACATTTTACTTTCTCTTTTATTTTCTACTGCCTCCCTTGCATACTACCCTGTAGTGGGCTAGTGCATGGCAAAAAGCTGCAGTTCTTCTTAACTATCTCAGCCCATCCTTCCTTTGTAAATTATGGGAAGCGATGGTTTCTATTAGTATTATTTTTCAACGTAACTGTGGCCGAAAGCGGTTCCTCTCTTTTAGGTATTCATAAATTGTTCTTTGTTATTATTTTTTACTATTTTTTATCATATTGTAAGTCACAATGGTTTTTTTTTTTTGATCATTTATAGATCTTTTTTCTCTGCTTATACAGATTATTATCATTCTTTCTTATTTCATACGGAAGAAATTTTTCCTTTTCTTTTTATTTTTTTTTGTTCTTATTTTCCCCTTTTTTATTCTGCCCATCTGTTTCAAAGTTATTAGTGTGGTTTCTATTACTCTATTTACCTCATTGCACTTCTATTTCCTCATATTCGAACATTATGTTCTCGAATCCCTGCCGCAGCTTGAGAGCTAATGAAGGTATATTAGAATATTTACTGCACCACTACCAAATTTGAATCATTCTACCGAATTGATGGTTACGGAGATTTATCAATCTTAATCAGAAATAGTATTCCTGTTCTTCTTCTACAACGTTGCTCTTTCTTTTCCAATTAATCCAACTAGTCCTAATTCTATTCCCGTCACAATTTCCACCTGATTTGCTCACTCCCCTCGTCATCGGTCTTTTGCATTTGTTTATTTTTAATTTTTATTTTTCAATTTTAATTAAAAATAGTTCAATGAGAAATATATATATATTTAAACTTGCTCACGAACAAATAATTCGGATCGGATTACTAACAAAAATAAAAATAAAGTCTAATAAAAATACTATCTTTCTTGCTATTTCTGAACTACCGTATTTAAGGTATTATTTATAATTTCGTTTTATTTTTCACCCCTAAATATAAGACAAAAGTTTTTATTTTTTTTTTTTTTTGTTTTTCTTCCGCGAGTGTGCGACTAGCTTTGTGGGCTATCTAGCACTTGGCGTGTAAGTGGTGATAATTTGTGGAAACTCCTATCCAGCGATATGAGTTTCATCTGGTATCCGGCTTAATATATTTGAATCCTATAGTAAGTCCGTTGGCTTCATCCGCTTCAAGCGTCTGATTTCATTGGAATTATCTAGTAATGCAACGCCAGACTATTTGTGTGGCGTCCTAATTTTCGACCGTACAGTTTTGCAGCTTTTTTGATTTCTTCACTGATTGTACTTATATGCAGATCTGTATGTAATGTATGATTGGTAATGTACCACGGGGCATCTGTAATTTCTCTCAGGATTTTATTTTGGAAACGTTGTATCTGCGCAATGTTACTCGGCTTAGCACATCCCCAGAGTTGACATCCGTATGTCCAGATTGGTTTCAATATTTGTTTATATAGTAGTACTTTGTTTTCCAGGGACAGTTCTGATTTCCTTCGCAAAAGCCACAGTAGGTTTCTATATTTCAAGTTCATTTCATTCCTTTTCTTTTCTATGTGTGTCTTCCAAGTTAATTTTTTATCTAAGTGAATTCCGAGGTATTTTACTGTTTCTTTAATAGGTATAACCTTACTGTTAATATAAATATCCGATATATTACAGTTCTTCTTATTTGTAAACGTTATATGCGCAGATTTATCCTCATTGATCACTATACGCCATCGTTTGAACCATGTTGACAAACTATTGACAGCTGATTGCAGATTATTATTGATAGTTTCTACTGAGGTGCCTGTACATAAAATTGCAGTGTCATCTGCAAAAGTGGCCATTTCTGTTTCAGCTGGAACAGGAATATCGGAAGTGTATATTAAGTATAGTACTGGTCCCAGTATACTGCCCTGCGGCACACCTGCTTGGATCTGGTGGAGCTCCGATTCTGCTTCCCCGTATTTAACAGAAAAATACCTTTCACTTAAGTAGGATTTTAATAATTCAAAGAATTGGTATGGGAGGTTGCAGTGAATTTTATGCAGTAATCCCTCATGCCATACTTTGTCGAACGCTTGTTTAATATCAAGGAATACAGCATCACATACTTTTTTGGTTTCTAAGGATTCTTCTATTATGTTGACTATGCGATGTACTTGCTCTACAGTACCATGTCCCGTTCGAAATCCAAACTGGTGCTCGGGTATCAAATTTCTGTCGTTTAAGAATGGCTTCATTCTTTTTAGTAATAGTTTTTCATATAATTTTGAGAGAACAGGAAGTAGTGCTATTGGACGATACGATGCAAGTTCTTCAGCAGGTTTTTGGGGTTTTTTGATCATAACAACTTGTGAAAATTTAAGCTGAAGAGGAAAATATCTTATACGAATTATAGCATTAAAAATGTAGGTCAACAGAATTAATCCTTTCCGTGGTAACTCTTTTAGTATTTTTGAAGTTATTAAGTCATACCCAGGAGCCTTATTTGGGTTCATAGTTTTGATTATTGATTTGATTTCGCCAGGAGATGTAATTTTAATATTGTTGCTTTGATTTATGTTACACAGGAGTGACGGTAAACAATCTGTTCCAGAGTGAGGTTGAAATACATTAGCTAAGTAGTCACCAAATTCTTCTGCCTTTTCTTGATCACATCGAGCCCATTTTCCATTTGAGTTTCTTATCGGATGTGATATTTCTGTTGGTCTTTTTAATCTTTTTGCTGCTTTCCAGATAGAGTAATTATTTTGTTGAAGAGGTGACAAATTTATCAAATAATCTTTAAATGATTTATTTTTTTAAGTTCTGTAATAAATGCTTAACACGTTTTGTTTGATTATTTAGCCTGGTTTTGTGTATTGGGTTGCGATGTGTTTGCCATATTTTCCTTAGTTTTCGTTTTAAAGCTACTTCTTTCTTAATTTCTGCAGGATAGAATATAACTGGTTGATGTATACTATTATTTGGCGTGGCTGTCCAAGCTGCTTCTTGTACTATTTTTGTGAAGTATTCCACTGCTAGTTCTATATGATCCGTGGTCTTGAGAGGGATTTTTAAATTTATCCTATTTTCTAATATTTCACGAAATTGATCCCAATCTGTTTGTTTATTGTATAATTTCGGTCTGCATGTTTTCCTTATAATTTTTTCGCTTATGGTGAGTACCACTGGTGTGTGGTCGGATGATAGGCTACTATCATTACACGTATCAATGTAGTTTGTTGGCAGTCCTTTAACCACAAAAAAATCTAGTAAGTCCGGAACCTTACACGGATCAGTAGGCCAGTATGTTGGAGACCCCGTGGAGTATACCGTGCACCTGTTTTCATCAAAGGCCAGTTTTAACTGTTTACCTCGGGGGACAGTTAATCTTGATCCAAAATAAATGTTTTTTGCATTAAAGTCTCCTCCAATTATATATGCGTCACCTAGCGTCTTTAAGAATTCATTAAACTGCGCTTTAGTGATAATGTGTCTTGGAGGGCAATAAATCGCTGAGATGGTAATATTACTTTTTTTCTTTCTGTCTATGACTACAGTTGTGGCTTGTAGGTAATTATGCTCATATTTCCTTAGTACATGATGTTTGATACTTTTTTTTATTATAACTCCTGTGCCACCGTGTGCAGTGCCATCAGGGTGGTTAGTGAAATATGAGTCATATCCCAAGAAATTAGCAAATCTAGAGCTTATTAAGTGTGTTTCTGAAATTAATAATATATCTACATTGGATTGCGTAATATACATTTAAATTTCATTTGTATGGTTTAGAATACCATTGGCATTCCATGTAACAATTTTTAAATTTTTCATTTCTGATTAGTTGCTATTGTCATGATGGTTTGGATTACACCATTCAGTAACTGAGATTGCTGATGCATTATGTCTTTAAGTAGATCTTTTATTTCTGTCATGAATGTTTGCAACATATTTGTAATTTGTAAATTAGTATCAAAATCAGATGAGTTTTGAGTGTTCTGCTGTCTTGTTATTTGTGAATATGTTGGTTTTTGCGGTGCTTGGTCTGTGTGCATCCTTTGATTCTGATTGCTTAAATTAGGCCAATATCCAGGGAATATTTGATGATTTGGATTTGAAATATTATTGACTGTTTTTGCTGACTTCTTAAATCGTACTTGTTGAAGTTTCCTGTAGATTAGGCACCCTTTATAATTGGAGGGGTGGTTTCCTTGGCAGTTGGCGCATACTGGTAGTTCATCGCGTTTCTTTTTACAGTGAACAGTATCATGACATCCACCGCATTTAACACATACATGTGCTCTTCCACAATAAGTCTTGGTGTGACCGTATTGCTGACAACGAAAACACTGCGGAATTATATATTTTTTTCTTGGCGCTTCCACTTTAATTTTCATTTGGAGTAATGTTTGTAATTTATATATGTCACTATTATTATCCTGCGGTTCTAGGTCCACAAAAAATAAAGAAAGGGGTAATTTACTCGCTCTATGTCTAACATTACTTATATGTCGCACTTTATGGCCTAGTTCTTCAATAGCCATTTTAATATCGTCGGTATCGATGGAATGGTGTAGGTGACGAATTACTACACGAAAGCTTCTTTCAGATTTCATCTGATAAGTGTGATGTTCTATTCCTTCTTCTCGGAAGTATCTAACTAGTAAACGGTAATTGTCGGAATTGTTTGTTTTAATTTGCACTCGATTATCTGCGAGTGTCTTACAGGTGTAAGAGTTAGGAGGCACAATATTGTTTATATCGGTTAACATTTGAGGGTAGTTAGCCACGCCATACACGGTAATTGTAGGTGGCTTCGGTTCAGTTCCACTATCATTATTTGTCATTTGAACATGTTGATTATCAGTATCATTATCTACTGTGAGAAGTGCAAATCTATTAGCACTTCTGTATTGATTATCAGTAGTATTCTCAGAAGAAGAACTACTTGTTGTGTTTTGTTTTTTTCTTTTCCTTTTATTTTTGACTATGTGCCACGGATGTTTATTTGGCTGAGTATCTAGTGTATCATTTACAACTACAACGTCCATAGACGGAGGTGATAAGATTGGTGTATAAGTGTGTCTATGATTATCTATACTCGATTTTGCTTGAATAGATAAAGATGTGTTATTACCGCAACCGTTATTAGTAATATCGTCATCACTTACAATATTGTTATTGTTAGATAGATAATTAAGATCGTTATCACCTGAGCTGTTTGTAATGCCGGTATGAGATGACTGCAGCAGCGGGAATTTATCATCTGTATTTACGGAGTTTTCTTCTTTGTCCCACCGACGGCTGAGTTTCGGCGAACGAAGCATAAAACTATTCGTTCCCGAATATCGGGAATTACAACACTTAACTAACTTAATATATTTCACGAGAGTGAGATAAATACGAGAAAGCACAAAACCTCAACGCGAGAAATAACAACCAGTTCAACGTAATAAAAACTGTCGACCATAATAAGACAAAAGTTAAATTAAAAATTGTAATAATTATGTATTTTTAAAACATTTTCAAATTTCTAAAGAGGTCATTCTATTTGTGATTTTCTTTATGAAACAAGGTGTATTTCTGAAACCTACTGCCTACCGTAGACGTTTTTACGCAATTATATCTCCCCCCCCCCCCATTGTTCTTCTGGATCCGATATAATCAGAAAACATCATATTAAACCTTACAAATAATTTTTCCGTGTTTTAAAAAAGATTTTATAGTTCAGTTACTTTCAAATTTTACGTCAGCGAAGTCATAAGAAACACTTAAAATGAAACACAAGAAGGGAACAATGTTTATGCTAAAAAAGAAAAAGGAATTAAAACATTTGTCAAAAAGTAATAATAAATAAAAATTAAAATCAAAATTAGTTTTATAATAAATTATTTTTTTCATTATTTTTTACGTTTTGACATAACTTTTATACCGTTGAATTATTTATATTACCACGATTTCTATATTTGTAATTACTATGTACCAAATTTATATTCCTTTTACTGCTTAAAATAATATTTATATCCATTTAATTTATTTAATCTAATATAATGATACCAATATAAAAGCATACAAAGGGACAGTAAAGTTATAAACGCCTAAGTGCAACTAATTGGATTGGATAGATCTTATTTTGATAACGCGAGATTTTTCCCTAAATTTAGAAAAATTATATACATATGTGTTTACGAAGCGATAATCATTTTTCTCCAAATCGGATAAGTAAATATCATTATGTGGAAGTATTATGTTTATGTGTGGTCGGCCATATGTTTAAAGAAACCAGAACTCCTTTCGGTTTGCAATATGCTGAATAATCATTTCCTAAAATTGCTCGCCACTTTCTTATTTCATCTAATAAAATTCGCTATAACGCGATAGGATGCGTTGTTGCTAAAGAAGAATTTACTTCTTGTTCGTAAAATCATTTTCGATCAATCAAGTCAAAATAAAGAATTTGTCTCGCAAAACCCCGAATGCCCCAACAAAAGATATTTACTCATGTTCGACGAAAAACAACGGTCGATTTTTTATTTAAATTCATAAGCGAACAGCAATGGTGACGGTATAGGAATCGAGGAGAGGAACTACAGAGGAGAGGATGCAACATTGTTGAGTTCAAGAAGTTATGAGTAAGAAAGATGGCAGAGCGGAACACATTGGAAGTGGATGTGATCAGAATTACATTCGGAATCACATTCCTGCTTATCACTGGGAAGATGCGGGAGCAATAAGGAGAGGGTCTGTAAATAAAAAACGATAACGAGATGAAGGAAGAGTTATGATTAAAATGTAATCAACGTAAGGAAAGAAAATTATAAAACAAAGAATAAGGTGGAAGAAAGGGTTTAATAGAAAGATAAAAAAAAATCAATTTGAAAAAAGAGGAAGAATATTAGTTCGATCAAAACTTAAAATGGAACTTCTTAAGCATTGACGTAAGTTATTATTGGCAGTATATTTGTTAGTGTAGAGTTCATTAACAGCTGCATCACGAGACAAGCACAGTCAACTCTTTTATTTCACTCTGTACCAACATGGCTTGAAAAGAAAGGGAAATCAATCTGAATGTGATGATTTTGAAAGAGGTTATAGATAACTGAACGAATACAAAAAATGATAGAATTATAGGAAGACAGGGGAAAGTGAAGATGGAATTGTAAACACTTTTAGCATACGAAATGATCAGAAATTTATTATTGTCCCGAACTGGGGATATGAAAAGAATGATTCGTACTCTCGCAACAGATTTCGTCAAAGGAAAATACAAGCTGGAAAAAGTCTAAGAGAGTAGTTGTAAGCATGATATAGAAAAGATAACGCCATGAGGGCTCTCCGGTCCATCAGTAAAATGGAGAAAGTAATAAAGAATCTATAGTATTAAAAAGTTCCGGATTAATAAAACCTTGAGGAGAGCTTTAGAGTGGGGTAACAGCGAAAATAAATTAGGAAGAAGAGGAACGTCTGAAAAATTTGAAGTGAAATAAGGAAGTTTGTTATAAAATATAATTTGTGGAAAAAATTTAGCAATTCGATCAGAAATATGAGCAAGAAGGGGAGAGATTTCGATTAAATCGCCAGTTCTGAAGTATGGACAACTAAGAAGGAATAAATTTTAAAAATGAAATTGGAAGACGTTTTATAAGAAAACGATAACCTAAGTGAACGCTACATATTGAAAAAGAAGAAACGTTGGAGATTCAACGTGAATTGCAGGAGAAGGAGTTGATTTAAGGGGGACACTCGAATTCCGCATAAAGCACTAACACAGTGACAAGTCACACACGAATTCCGCACCAGACCCGAAATAGCCCACCCGCTGACAACTCGAATTTGCGCACCGCCTTTAAAAAAAATACTCTGATTTTATAAAATCGATGAAGGAATAAAATGAGTAAAAGTCGCTCTTTCAGTGACTTCCAAAATGTGTTATCGTAATGAAACGTTTACTATTTGGAATAATAACCGAACTACATTTCAGTCGATTAAAAAAGCCTTTAACGTTTGCGGAAAATAGGATACTATCCTGTTAGCAGTACGATTGTTATTCGAAATATTTTTAACAATCTAGAAACGTACACATTTAAGGAATGTTGCATAAAATAGAATAATTTTTGCACGAATATTATATAAAATAACGTAAATTACGATAATATTTCTAACTGAATATGTAGAATTTTCAGCGCACGGCATATTATGTTTCATGAAGCTTCTATTTCACATTAATACAAAATACTTTCATATCAACTGATTAATGTACATAAAATATAAATGTGACCATGTAAAATTTTCGAGTTTGACAAATTAAATATGTTATTATAATATAGAGTTACTTAGAGTTTGAGGGAACCGAGTTTCGAGAAAGTTTCAGTTCAGATTTTATTTTATCCATTAATCAGTGTTCAATCTCAGTTATAAATTGTTATTTGAATTAAAACCAAATTTGTTAAAAATCGTAATTTTTTCATTTAGTGTACCATCAAACAATACATAATATTCTACTTAAATTTTAAATGACAACGCAAAAATTTACCATTAAAATAAAATCCTATTTAAAACAATTTAATAAGAAAACTTACAATGATAATAATTACGTAAATAAATAGTGTCAGTACTACTACCTTTTTTCTTTAAATGTTAGTTGGATTTAACAAGATAATAATTTTCCTTCGTCAAGTTTTTATAATTTGTAGTTTATTGTAAATTAAATAGTTTCTACTCTAGATAATAGATATTTTTGCGCACATTTGGTTGGTATTAATGTATTTTGTTAGATAAATGATAAAGAAGCAGAAGTCTAAACTCAAATTTGGGTTATTTATGAGAATAAAAAAGTAATTCTTAGAAGCAACACTGAAATATGATTTCATTACTTCCGTGTAATGTTTTCCATTAATACAGAACATGCCCGGGAAAACATTTTTTTTTTGAACTTTTAAGTTTCCAGCACCCTCCGGTAATTTAAATTTAAAGCTAAAATATCGTTATATTTTTCTTTCCAAAGTACCCGTTTATATATTTTCGAAAACTACCTTCCTTTTTCCGTTTTTAGATGCAAATGGGGTTTAAATTAAGTGCTTATTGGAAATGTTTATGTGCGATGCAAAGTTTTTGTTGTTTATTGTATATTTTAAATTTCAGGAATAATATCGGTTGGTGATTTATGCATTTTGAAGTGATTTTTAGATAATTTTAAATTTGTCATATTACATATTTTTAACTCGTTGCGCGACTTTTAGCGCTCAGGGGTTAGAAGAGTTGTTCGAACGTTAGCATTTTCTGAAAGAGCATTTAATACTATTTTTGTATATAGCTTTACATTTTAACGTGTAAGCGTCATAATTTTTCCTCATAAAAAAACATCAAAAATTATCATCCGGCTTATAATAAGTACATAACAGTAATTCGACACTGTTTAAATTACTGCTCTATTTTTAATCATAGAAATAAAATGATGTTTCAAAATTGTTATTTTTTGTAGAATTCAAACTGTTCTAGAAATATTTATCCCTATGATAAAACTGTTAACACTGATAATTTCTTAACATTAATGGTAACACGAAATTAACATTAACGTATATATGAAAGTGAAATATTTTATTAAAAATAATAACTTCCAAATAAGGAAAAATTTTAGCTGCCGCTATGTCAAGAGGTAGTATACACGTGTAATCATAAATATAATTCTTTTGAAACTAGAAAGATAAAAGAACACAAATGTAGACAATTAGGAGTAAGCAAAATTACTGAAAGTTGAGCTAACTGGTAAATTGCAAAAGCCGGAATCAATTTTTAATGATTAAAACATAAATATATCACAGTTATTTATCGGAACTACTTGTTTTAAAAAAAAAAATGGAATTAGAAGTTTAAACAATTACGTATATTTAAAATTAATCTGGCGTATTCTCAAATATTTTTTAATAAACCGTTATACAGGAATGATTTTTAATACATAGACAGGTGTAGAGTATTTTTCATTAGTAGATTAAAAATTAATTGTCAAAAATACAATACGTAAAAATGTTGAAAGTTATCGAACATTAAAAATATAGTACGATCAAGCGCCATCAGTTTTGGAAACCCTTAGTCCAGCGAACAGCGATTATGGTCCGAGCGTCGTTTTCGTTTGTTTTTTTATATTTCATACCTGCAAACTTCCGGTGTGCAATTCGTGTGTGGAGATTAGAGACCTTTTTTTAACCTTCGACTCAGGTAAATAACGGTGCGCAATTCGAGTGTGGCCGATTTAAGGGCTCCGAGACAGAAACGGAAACAGCAATTTTGAGTTCGATCCAGTTTACAAAGGAGAAATTCGAAGAAGTAACCACAAATAAAGGAACAAGAATCCAATTTAGATATATTATAGATTTACGCAAAAGGAAAAGTTTCCAGTGAATGAATTTTGAGGTGTCAAGAATTGGACGATCCTCTTGGTTCATTGGAAAATTTACTTTTTTTCTTAGCTAAAGTTGAGCATCTTTCTGGAAATACTGTTTTAACCATAAGTCAGTGTAACTAACCCTCCTCTTCCAATTTTTTTATATATTTGCTCAGGAACCATTGCAATGGTGTTCTAGTATATACACTTCTTCACGGTGGCAACTAAATTAACAGCTTTTATACATTTCACCGTTGTTGAAGTTCTCCACCAGGATTAATCACGAAGAGAGTGTTAAAAAAATTCAGACAATAAATGATTTTACAGCTCTTCAACTGTTTACCAGACTTTTATACCAGTGTTTCTTGTGTATGTATTTTTGTATTTCGTCTTCGCTCCGATCTAAGTTAAGCGAATAATAAAAACAAAAGTAGCCATGTTGAAGAAAAATGAATATTTTTCCAAATTTAACACATAAATATATTATAAATTATTAGGCTACATCGATTATCACAATTGAAACAGATGTTACTACGGTGTTGGAGTCTAATGCTCGTCACTTTTACAACAGCGTTCAACAATAAAATCGCGTTCTTGTTCCACGGCCAGTCAAGTTGTTACCCAGCATGCGAAGACTGTTTGGATATCGCTATTCCGTTATAAATATTTATTAATAAATTACAGTTATTTCATTAAATAATTTATCAATTCTGACGCGCCTAATTTTATAATTAAAATATCAACAGGAATAAAATCTTTAAACATCCTGTTTGTTAATTGTAGAATATAGTAAGTTATAACAAATACAAATATAACAAATTTAAGAATAAAATGATTGCTTACTTAGAAACGTTTTCGGGTATAACCTATCATCAGCTAAAAACACTGCACTAAATCACACTGAGGTCAAATAGGAAATAAAACAATTTATATAGTTTAAATCAACAATTTAAAGTCGATATATCATAATTGATAGAACGAGATGATGTACATGGACTGAAATATCTAGAAATTATATTAAACATTTAAATAATATAAGTACGAATATAATTTTTAAAAGTTTTAAAGTTTTTTATTAAAAAGTGGCGGAATTATTATTTGGGATTTGGTCGTTTAATATATTAATTTTGTGTTTATTTATATAATAATTTTCAGCTACATATTCATGATGTTACCTTTGTTATATGCGGCTAAGACTGTGACCAATTTTTCTAATGAATTTGGTTTATGTTTATTTCTTATTAAATGTTAAGCATAAGTAGATTTTTCTATTTCATTATTTTTAAATGAT
Organism: Icerya purchasi; assembly: GCA_039619475.1. NCBI lineage: Eukaryota > Metazoa > Arthropoda > Insecta > Hemiptera > Monophlebidae > Icerya > Icerya purchasi. The sequence continues at coordinate 31,166,197 of CM077116.1, read as the reverse complement.
TTAATATGTTCCTGGTATCTACATTTAATTTTTCTACCTGTTTGACCGATGTATGCTTTCTCACAACCATTACAGTTTATTTTATATGTACCTACCACTATTTTCATATATATTATTACTTCCTTTATCTAGGGTGATAATTTTATTTTTTAGATTATTATTGGTTTTAAATGCTATTTTTAATCCTTGTTTTTTAAATAAATTACTTAAATTGTATTTATTGTTATTGTATAAAGGTAAGCGTTATCCATCCTTTTTTGCTACTATTATTATTATTTTTCTGTTTATATCTCAATTTAATTTTTTTTTTTTGCATTAGTTTTTCTATTATAATCATTAAACCCAGGGGCGCTATTACACCCTTAATCTTTTGCCTCTACTCTCATCAAAGACGTGCGGCTTCAAATTTTTTTAACTCGGGCACTTATCAGGTGGACAACAGAAATATATATACTTCGGAATAGGCTGAAAATTCTTTGATCATAAACATTTACCTTCTTGTATTAACACGTTGGTGAATTAGTTAAGTAGGGGGAAACCTCGTTTCGCTGCGACCATTACAATAACCTAACGTTTATTTTTAAATTTCCCTTATTTGTTAGACATGATTACTTTTATCTGTTCATCTGATAATTTTTAATTATATATTGCGACGAATCTTTCTTTCGTCAGCGATCCCTGTTCCGAGGAAGCCAGTTGAGACGAATCAGACGTCTGCTTTTTCCTCCTCTTTATTTCGTCTATCTACCACTCTACGGACGCCAGCAGACAAAATGCTCTACGCAGTTATTAAAACGATTGTAATTTTCCGATCACTTCACCGCGGTATTCTCCTTCTTGAATCTCGTAAAAGCAATGAGAGTTTTTAATAAGTTTTAAACGGAAAGAAAAACAACATTTATTCTTGTAACGAAACTTTGACCAAACGTAATCCAAAAGGTACGATAAATTACTTGTATACCACAAACGTATTTATTCTAACTGTAATATACAACACGGTTTGGCAACAACTATCGCAACAGTTTTATTCGTTTTATCGACAGAACAGAAAAACGTCCAATCGGAACTACGAACGCGACCGCTGTTCAACAGAAGCGCAACAGATAAGAACGATTTCTACCTGCGATAAAATCGATAGTTCGCCATCCATTCATCCGTTATCATTCTCTCATTTAATTGGCCGCGAACGTGTACCGCATTTAGCCCCGCCTATCAGTGTTAACAGATAAATGCGGTATTCGCTCCAGCCCCCAATGTAGAGACGCCTAACTACCGCTTATTCATCATAACCTATAAAAGACGTACGGGCGACTCTACGTAATTAATTTAATTTATCTACGTTAAGCTAGAGGTCGCGCGATCCGTAACAATATATTTATAACGGAATATCTACGTATCAAAAAGAAATTGAAAAAGATTAATATTTGTATACAATGGAAATATCCTCCTAAATAAACAAATTTACAAAAATAGTTTAATTACTTTTTTCGAATATTATGTTTTAGTAGAGTAGTATTTTTCTAAAAATTTCATTTACGGTTGATAAGTTTTATAAATTTGACGGTATTTGAAATTACTGCTGAGTATTGCTTAGATTCAGAAATATACAGTAATGAAGCATATTTTTGGGACGAAGTTCTTTTACGCGGCTTGTCGGTAGGAGTAAACTGGCAGAAATCGCGAGGTCATGAAAAAAGTATTATACGTCGTTTTCCAGGCGACCTTCACTCTCCTTCTATTATACACGGGTGTGAGTATATGTGTGCGTGCGAGAGAGTATTGAGATTCGAGCTACAAGCATCGTACGCGGTCAGCTGTATAAGCTCAATTCTAAGCACGTGTACATTTTATTGAATTTGAAAATTGGCGCGGTTTTTTTGTGCGATGTTACCACACTTCAACGAGGCTGATGATTTATTTATTGTTGTTGTTTTAATTCATACGGGATTTATATATTGTGTGTCATTTTTTATCGTATACTTTATGAATGATTTTATACTTGTATATCTACCAAAAAGTGAAAGGAACTTCGTTCCTACCGGGTGTCCCCCTCTAGACACCACTTCTCTTTTTAATTAAAACTTTCGTTTCATTCAGGGAATTATCAAGCAGTCGTAGCATGATCAGTATACTCATTTATGATAGCATCTCATTACTCAACACTAATGAGACCTAGTTAAGTGAGCTGTACTGAAAAAAGTGTATATAAAAATCATCATGCGGAGGCTGCGCTAGATGCATCTGAACCGATCGCTGGTTAATGATATAGGGGTGTTCGTTTAGTGAAAGATTTATCATCTGCTATTTTTTGGACCTGTGACATCATAAACGAATTGTTTTTATTATATGTCCTGTAAACTGTGCAGTTGTTTTGAAATTATGAATAAACCAAAATCAAAAATTAGATAAAGTATGGTTTGACTAAATCGGTATTGTATAGAGGCAGGTACGGTAAATTAATAGGATTTTTTTTTATTTTATTTCAACTTCGCTGTACCTTGCGGTTTCTCAGCCAAAGTTTCAGTAAAATCCTAGATAAGTCGTTCTAGTTTAGTTCATATTACTACGTACAATGTTGTCGTTGTTTAGTTCAATCGCTGCACAAAGAATTATCGATAAATTTATTTTATATCTTATTGAAAAATGGAAAAATATACAAATTTGTAACTTTTGAATGTTAAAATAGTTCGAATTTAAGGATAAATTTATTTTATATCTTATTAAAAAATTACAACATATACAAAAGTTGTAATTTTTCAGTGAAATTTAATGTAAGTAATTTTTGTAATTAGTGGAATTCGGAAAATCTTAATATATTTGTATTCTTGGAAAATTGTTACAAAATAAGGGGAAAAAAAATAACGATTATATGCATGAAGAAAAGTAATAAAAATGTGCTTTTATTATATGTATTTTTGAAAAATTTTAACAATATAAGAAAAGAAAATTAACGATTATATGCATGAAGAAAGGTCATAAAAATGTGCAACGCTTCATAATTTTACGTATCACCCGTGCGCAGGGGTCAAGTTAATCTTTGTATCGTTTCAATTTTAGTGTATGTACTTGTATTTTCGAAAAATTATTACAAAATAAGGAAAAAAATTAACGATTACATGCATAAAGAAAGGTAATAAAAATATGCAACGCTTCACGATTTCACAAATCATCCTTGTGCGGGAGTTGAGCTTCTCTATATTATTCCAATGTTAATATACATAAGTATTTTTGAAAAATAGTTGTAAAAATTTTAATTTAAATTTAAAATGTTAGATACAATTTTAAAATAATTACTGTAAGTGTTTACTGTTGTTTTTAAAAAAGTTATAAATTTATGGTTCAATTATTTTACATCGAGTGATAAATTTATTTTTTTACTTTAAAAATTTTAGGTTACTAGTTCAAAAACATTTACAAAATTCTTTTCTAACAAAAAATTGTTATTTTAATTTAAATTTTAATTATAAATGTTAAAACTATGTGCTTGAATCTGTTAAAAGATCGTACGTTATGTCTGCAATAGACGGGATTTTTTTTGGCGCCATTTTTTACTATTGGCCCGCCATTTGCATTATAACAGAATACAACTGGTTTCAGCAGCTTCTATCTTGCTTTCGCCTGTTGCCTGTAGCGCAGTTTCCGGATTTTTTTTTATATCTTTTTATTTATTTTCCGGTTTTTCCTGTTTTTATGTTTTTGCCGGGGTTTTTAATTTTCCGCGATTATGTCCGCCGAAATTGAGTTATACGACGCGCGTCGTGTAATCCCACATTTTATCAACCGATTAGATTTACGGAAGAAGAAACTTTTTCAGTTTTATATTCGCTATTGTATTCTTTTGTATTTCTGCTGAATTTCATTTTTGCGAGTTTCTTTCAGCTACATATTCATTTTTCTTCAATTTATTACTCTATTTAAATTTTTTTTTTTTTTTTTTTGATAAAATATAGTTTGTTACTTTGTTACATACTTTCTCAGGAAATTTTATTTCCTACAGCGAATACTAAACACCCGATAAATACATAAATTTTTTAACACCGCCGAAAAAATGTATCTGGTTTACTAAAGTAATAATAATCAAAATAATAACTCTGATTTTAAAAGCATCATAACAGCTTTTCTAGACGATTTCAAGTCAATGTTTAACCAGCTTACGCAGCAAAATTCAGTCATGCTAAACCTGCTTACAGCATTAACAAATAAATTAATTAAATAATTATGGCATTGTTACGCATAGCTACGTAGAATGCCAATGGTGCAGTTCTAAATAAACTAGAAATCGAGATGTTCCTTAAGCTTGAGCAAATCGACATTTTATTGTTGTCGGAAACTCATTTTACGGAGAAAACACAATTTAGAATTAAAAATTATAATGTCTACGTAACTGCAAGACCGGACCATAAGGCACATGGCGGTAGCGCTGTAGTGATTAAAAGTACAATAAAACACTACGAACTTCAAAATATATCTACTAAAGAAATTCAAGCAACAAATATAATGGCGTATACATTGAATGGTAAAATTGTAGTTTCTGCAGTGTATTGCCCTCCAAACCACAGATTTAATGAACGTATGTTAAGCAAATACTTTAGTATTTTGGGTTGTAGGTTCATCTCTGGCGGTGACTGGAACGCCAAAAACATAAGATGGGGCTCACGATTTTCTAACACCAGGGGAAAACTTTTAAACAAAATAATGCTAAATAGAAATTTTGGTTGTGTGGCAACAGGCGTACCGACACATTGGCCTACTGACTTAAACAAACGTCCTGATGTTTTAGATTTTTTTGTTACTAATGGAATTCCAATGTTGAATGTAAAAGCTGATCCAAATTTTGATTTATGCTCAGACCACAGTGCTGTAATATTAACTGTAAGTACAGGATTAATAAACCAAGATAAATCTCCAAAATTACATAATAAATATACAAATTGGGTAGATTTTCGAGCATCTGTAAATTCTACACTAAAATTAAATTTATCATTAAAAACGGAATCAGATGTAGATGCAGCGGTTCAGTACTTTACAGAAGCTGTACAGAGTATTGCATGGAAATGTACTCCAAATATAAACAAAATAAAAGAAACACATAATATACCGCGCCATATACTAGACCTGGTAAAAGAAAAAAGAATCATCCGTAGGAAATGGCAATCTTCTCAAAATCCCTATTATAAAACTCTGTTAAATAAAAAATCGAAAGAGCTAAAAATTTTACTTAGAAATACCAAAAATGAATCCTTCCAACGCTGCCTGCAGGAACTTTCATCCACGGAGGCGACAAATTACAGCCTCTGGAAAGTGATCAAAAGCCGAAATAAACCCACTCAACCCCTTCCCCCAATTCGCAAACCCGATGGTACATGGGCTAGAACTGATGAAGAAAAAGTCGAGGAATTTGCCAAATATTTTTCTGATGTTTTTAAGCCAAATTTACAATTAAACGACGAAACCGATATACATGATTTTTTAAGTGTACCTTTACAGTTAAGCCCTCCTATTGCGCCAACGTCTCCCAGCGAAATCAAATACGCAATTACTAAACTTAATAATAAAAAAAGTCCGGGTTTTGATTTAATTACAGTAGTCATTTATTGAGAGATCTGGGGCGTCCGCTAATCCGAACCCCAATTCCTGTCCCGAAGGCGAAAATTCACCCCAGACCGGTAATCCGAACACTAAATTCACCCAATTCATGTCCAGGTGGCCAAAATTCACCCAAGTTTCCCCGATTCCTCCGAGTTTCCCCTGGACGGTTCCCATACATATCCGCTGATCCGAACGTCCAAACAGTGTCCCGAGATCAATAAACTGTCCAAAGTGTTATTCGGGGGCGCAAGTAACCCCAATTAGTGTCCAGGTGCTGAAAGTTCCCCCAAGTTCCCCAAATTTCTCCGAAATTCCCCCGTACGCGTCCCGCTCGTTTCCGATAAACTGAACCGATTATTAATTAACATAAGTATATTAATTAATGTCCGAAAGTAACCCAAGTCTCCCCTAGCCCCTCCCGTCGCTCCGTTACCGCAATTTTTTTCAAAATTCAGGACCTAAGTATGAAAATTCCAAAATTTAACCCCAATATATTATTTAAAGTGTAAATCTAACCCAACACCCCCCTTTGCCCCTCACACACGTATATTTCGTTCTCGCGCACGCTCCGGTCGCCGTCGCGAAAGCGCACGCGCCGATCCCCCGCATATTCCGATATTCGCCGCGATATCACACACACACACACGAACGCTCCGTCTCCAAAATTCCCTCGTACGCGTCCTGCTCGTTTCTGATAAACCGAACCGATTATTAATTAACATAAGTATATTAATTAATGTCCGAAAGTAACCCAAGTCCCTGCTGGCCCCGCCCACTGCTTTACCACAATTTTTTCAAAATTCAGGACCTAAGTAAGAAAATTCCAAAATTTAACCCCAATATATTATTTAAAGCGTAAATCTAACCTATAACTCCAGTTCACACCTCTCACATGTATATTTCGATCCCGCACACGCTCCGGTCGCCGTCGCGAAAGCGCACGCGCCGATCCCCCGCATATTCCGATATCCGCCGCGATATCACACACACACACACGAACGCTCCCTTTCCGATACCGTGATTATTTCTTTAATATTTCAAAGTCTAAGTATACATAATATAAAATTAGCCGAAGCATATTTTTTATTTTCCTGATTCCCCGATCTTACTACCATATGCTAAAGTGCACGTCCCGATCCCGCGCATATATCTAACATAACGTTCTCCACCGCCAAAGCTCACACGCCGATCCCCCGCACGTGTCGTCCGTTTATGCTGCTCCAATTTTTTTTTTAATTATTATTTTTTTCACATAATAACCCAATCCCTGCTCTGTTGTCTAAACCTAACCGGTTATCCAAAACATTTACAAATTAACAAATCAATTATTTCTATAGTCTAAAATAGCCTTAGTCTCCTTTACCCCTTCCACCCTCTTTTCCGATCGATTCCGTTGTTTTAATATCGAATATATCGCATTCTATTTACTTTTACTACGACCATTAAACATCCAATCGACGCTCCCGACACCTCCGTCATTTCATATTGAGAGGTAATTATTTTTTTATGTGACCGCTATGAATACCCACCGTCCATTCCCGCACACCCATCTGCTGTCGTTAGTTCCCATACCGTTCATAATAACTTTTATTCAACTCCAAGTATTATGGAATTATTCCAATTATATATTTTCTTCACTTCCGATCATTTCTTCTGACCGTTCATAATATTTTTATTTTCCTCCGGTTCTAAAAATAAATCCTACAATGTCTTCAACGCGATGAATGCGCACACATCTTCTGCAGTTAGTTTCCATATCGTTCTTAATAATTTTTCGAGCCTAAATATTATAGAAATAGCCGAAGTATATTTTTTTTCGTTTCTGATCATTTCTTTCGTCCGTTCATAATATTTTTATTTTTCTCCGGTTCTAAAAATAAATCCTACAATGTCTTCACCGCTATGAATGCGCACACATCAGCCGTCGTTAGTTCCCATACCGTTCATAATAACTTTTTTCAACTCCAAGTATTATGGAATTATTCCAATTATATTTTTCACGTTTCCGATCATTTCTCCCGACAGTACATTATTTTTATTTTTCTCATAATCTAAAAATAAATCCTTCGATACCTTTACTGTATGAATGCATACACATCCTCTGCAATTAGTTTCCATATCGTTCATAATAGTTTTTTTTTCAACTCAAAGTATTATGGAATTAACCTAAGTATATTTACTTCACTTACGTTAAATTCTTTCGTCCATTAATAATTTTATATTTTTTTCTCAGATTCTAAAAATAAATTCGTCGATGTCTTCACTGCTATGAATGCGCACACATCTTCTGTCGTTAATTCTCATATCGATCATAATAATTTTTTCATGTCTATGTATTATGGAATTACTCTAAAATATTTTTTTTCTCCCTCCAAAGATTTTTTCCAAAAGTAAGTATTTGTAAATTTATGTCGAGTAGAGTTTTATTTAACAAGATTTCAACCCCCTCCCTCTCCTTTCCGCCCTACACAAATTACAAATCTTTCATATTATTTTTCACGAGGACATCCACCCGAATGTGAATCCGCGCCACCCATTCCTGCACACACATATGCTAGAGATGGTTTCCCAATCATTCATATTAATTTTTTTCCCAAGTCTATTAGTTTAAGAATATTTTATTTATTTCAAACTCCAAATATTTTTCAAGATCTTTTCATATTATATTTTATTTTCTGTTTAAGACCCCATCAAACCCTCGACTGTCGCAAAAGCATCCCGACACTTCTCACACACGTTCTCCATTATACATTATCAAAATGAATCGAAATTTATAATCAACGAAGACAATTTACTGATGGTATATACTTTTTATATTTTTTCCCCGTACTCCTCGACCGCCAGATCCGTCACAAAAGCGTACAAGTCGTTCCCACGCATATATACATTGTCACGACTACACAACACTATATCTGTGCATGTTATACATTCCTATTATGTATTTTCAAAATCGAACCGACTCTCAATATTTTTCACTTTAAACGAATCTAAAAATTTCTTCTTCTCTCCTTTTACTGCCCTGGACTAAATTACCAACCATACATAATGTTATTTTTATTTATTTATTCTCAAATACTTATACACGCATACACATCCGTTAGCACTATTTACCAAATCATTCATATTAATGTATTACAGATTTTTTAGCTTCCAATCATTTCACCGTTCATAAGTTTTTTATTTTTATGCAAATCAGTCGTCGTGAATCTCAAACATCCGTTCTGCACACATGTTTCTACGCATTCGTCACTGTATCCGTCCGTTATTCCACTTTCATTTATTTTATTCATTTGTTATTTTTTCTATCAAAAGCCTGAATCTAACCTTGAACCTCTTTACCGTTCATCATTCTTTGTATGTAATACTTTTCTAAGCTTAGTTACCGTAGAATTTAATTAATCGATATATTTTATTTTTCAATCGTCAAAATTTTTTAAAATCTTTCATAATCATATTTTTATACAAATACAAGTATGGTTTTAATATTTTTTTAAATTTCGTAAATTATTTTTCCACGATATACACGAGTTTGTCTATGAGGTGTTGGTGGTCAATTGTATAGAGCGACAGATAGAAAAAACCTGTTAGTTTACGAACCACAGTATGGTCGAAGAAAAAAAAAAAACACGGTAGCACGACCAGATCAGGGTTGCAATGTGTGAGTGAGAGAGTGTATGTGAGTGAAATAGAAGGTTATATTCTCGAGGGCAACAGCCTGATTGTAAAAATACGTTAAAGATACCTGCATCTATCCCTGAACAGTCATCATATCGAACACAAAAAGGTCACCTAAAAGAATATTGTTTTCTTTTTCAGGTAACGAACAGTAACATTTTTTTCTCTGTGTTATAAAATTAGCCCGAGTATATTTTTTATTCTTTCATTACGCTAAAATTTTTTCAAATCTTTTTTGTAATATGCTGTGCAGACAAATGTACGCCGCAGACACTTCTCGCTTCATTACTACTGATATATCTGTATGTTCATTGACACTATTCTTATCGTAATATAGTTTTTTCAGGAAATCGTAGAAAATGGTTCTTCGCTCCATTCATACTATGTAATCTATTTCCAAAATTCAAATCGTGCATAATTACTTTAAAATCAACTTAAATACATTTCATCATTTCCAAAATTAGCAATCTCCTTACAGATCATTATCTCATTTTCCAATTGTCAATAATATTTTTTTTTTTAATCTATCGTACATATATTATTTTTTTATCGTTTAAATTTTTCTTCAATTCGCAAAGGGCCTAACCTATAGAAAACATATTCTTGTAAACATTCATGACGAATTCACTCTTTCTACTTACATTATGAGTTAATTTTTCTGTAATTATTTTTAACATCTTGAAATTATAGTAGTATTTTTTTAATTTTTTTATTTTCCATACATGACAAAAATATTGAAATCACTACATCTATAAATGCATTCACCGTAAGACTCCACTAAACTATCATGAATTTTTAAAATTAGCCCAAACATACTATTTTTCAATACAAATTACATTCGCCTATAATTTTTTCTATATAATCACTAACCTACGAAAACACTTCGTTCGTTTTACTCATGTCGAAGCAATCACTCCTTTTCCCTCTTGTTATCTATGTTCAAAGTCTAATAATGTAATACGAAATTATTCTAAATAAATGTTCATGCTAGCAAAATTATTACATCACCCCTTTTTCTACACAATTGTATGCATGTTTCCGAAAAATCTCACTATATATTTTCAAAATTAACTCCAGCCCACGTATTATTTTTACATTTCATTCATTTATATTTGTTTAATCATATCTGCTGCAAGACCGTATAAAAGAATACAAGCAGTTCCCGCACACATAATTATTGTTCAGAGGTGTTGTTGGCGTACTTTATCATATACTTTTGTAAGCTCATACAGAACGGCTTCATAACCTTTTATCATTCATTTAGATGCGGAGTCACACAACTTTTAGCGGAGCAATCAATTCTTTGCAAAACTAATGATTGAAAGCATCCCCCCCCCCCAAAAAAAAACGTGGAATAGCGAGGATTTTTTTTTTTTACACACCCAAAATAAATGAGATAATTATTTCTCTATATTTATCACATTACCAAGATTGTATATATCACTCGATCGCCTCTTTCACTCATTCGTCGATTTCAAATGTGAAGGAAATTTTCGTACCATGCTTTATTCATACATTTTATTTCTGAATAGAATGTTATATGGCTGGGATGGCAGTAAAGATTTCAATTTTATATATGAAGAATGGATGAAGCAATCCAGAGACTGTTGTAAATTTATAAGTCTTATTATTTGAAATATAAAATTTGAAGGAAATTTATATATCTTGCTTCGTTTTAAGATGTTTTATTTTTACATTTTTTTTTAATCTCCCTCTTACTATTATTTTTGAAACGGATGTTGATAACTATGAATAGTATTTGTGATTATAGAGAGAGAGGTAAACGTTTTCCTTACTTTTGACTAATTATGTACAATTTTCAATCATTTTTTACAATTTTTCGCACATTTTACTACTTTTACATTGTTTTAAGCAATTTTTGCTATTTCGCATCATTTTCCAGTCTTTTTTTTTTTGTACTTTTTACACAATTTTCATCGATCTTTCAACAACTTTGTAAGGGTTTTTTTTTTTTTTTCTTTCTTACATCTCATTACAATATCGTTAGTCATCAATGATAACAGTACATATTTATGCTTTCACATCACCTTTCGCTTCATCTGTGCACATCTACAACTTAACAAGCGCAGAACCAGTTGAATGTTGTAGGCCCGCAATCACGATCTACATTTGATTATTGGATTTACCAGTCACATCTTTGAACGTTTGATTTAATGAATTGACAGGGACTTTGTATTTTGCTCGCCCGCTCGATATCTTCAACAGACTAGCAGCCATAAAGCTCCAGACGTTTACTGAATGTTTTCTCAACACATTCACAGCCCATAACCCATACACTAAGGAAATCTTTAAACACTTCTATAACCATTCCTTTTAAGCTGGAGGGTGCAAGAGACTCCTATAATCGTTTTGACAATCAACACTTCGTCGTCCATCGCCCTAGCTTTACTTGTCGTTGCACAGACATATAGTAAACGTTTTCTTCTTTTACAATTTTTTTATATTTCAACACTATTAACAAATTTTCCCACCATACTAACTAATTATAAACAGTTTTCCATTATTTCTTATCATGTTCTTATGTTTTAGAGTCTTTTTACGCTATTTTTTTCAACAATTTATGATATTTCTTATCATTTTCTTGCGTTTTAATGTCTTTCATACAATTTTACTCAAATTTTCGTCATATTCGTCAGTTTTTTATTTATCTCTTACATTATATATCTGAATGTGTCGAATATCCAACCTTTTAACTATATTTTATAATTTGATACGATCATAGATAATAACAAAAGATTTAATTCAATATTGTTCACAATTTATTCAATAATTTTTATGACATTCATTATAATCAATAAAAATAATCATTGCTTCATTGTTTCAATGTTAAATTCTAATATATCATTATCAGCCATTAATATTTTACAACATAAAATATCTAATTTAACTGAATATATCCTTCTTCAGCCAACTTTTCTTCAATCATCCGAATTTCAGTATCTAAACCATTATTTCCCGATTGTTTAGATCTGTGTAGTATCAATAATCGCTCAACCAATTCATTAGGATCGTCAGAATAATTGAAATGAGAGTCTTCAAGATTTACTTTGCGAACAGTCCTATATGCACGTTTCTTTTTTGTTTTACCCTGATAAACTTTTACATTCTTTATGGTAGATTGAAATAGAGGACGTATTATTTTTCTGTATTTAGGAAGTGGAGTACCCTTTAATACACCAGTAACACGTACATGAGCTCCAGTAAATTCCAGTATTTGTTTATATAAAGCTAAATCATTATTTGTATATTTATTCTCATCAACATTTGCTTCCATCAGTAAATGAATCAGTCCTGGTGTGTAAGGAAATTTAGTTAGTGTTCTTCCTTTTCCTAAATAAATTTCACCACATTTCCGATTCCATGAAATTGGTGTTGAACCCATCATATACTCATGTGTGTTCGCATTATATTGTATTCCATATACAGGATCATTTGGTAGAGGTTCATCATAATCTATTTGAAATGGAGCCGTTTCATGTATATTAAGGGCATTATTATCACGATTTTCATATTCTTCTTCATTTTCAATAGCAGTCTCATAATCATGTTTCCTACTGTCATTAGAAAGTTTGTGTCGTTTTACCATTGATATATCATCACTTATTCCATCAGAACCATTTTTCATCCTTTTAGGTATTTGTAATGATTCCCGAATATCCAATATCTGTTTTGTAACAGGTTCAAGCATTGCAGCTGAAGTATTTGTAATAGATTTAGTCGCATACTTTAACTCATTATATTTTTTCATTATATCGCTGCGTATCCTTTCCAGTTCGCTTTTAAGAAGTGCTTCTTTATTTATTCCGTTATTACCAACATTAACCATCACTTTACTCGTTGATACCATTATTACAGGTAATTAAAAATTCATCAAAACTTACATGTAAATCTTCTCTATATATACATTTCACAATCTATTTTGAACACAGAGAGTTAATGCTAATTCATCAGCAATAATTTATAGAATGTTTTTAAAGGCTTAAAGGATGCTTATTAAATACATATTGTATTTCAAACTGTTCCCTAAAAACACTATTCATGAAACAAAATCTTTATAAATAAAAATAAACAACAAAATTGGAACAGAAATTTTAATGGAATTTAAGAATCAGTATTTATTTTTCAATATACTAATATCTCAAAATATGTGATAAGTAGTGTCGTTTTGCCAGTCCTGGCACAGTGGGCAGGCGGGGGAGAGGACAATAATGAGGGGTGACAGCTGCTTTCGGACGGTTAGCAGAGGCTGGAGGGGTTCGGGGGGGGGGGGGGGGGGGGGCGAATTGCAGCTGTTTATTCGGTGTTTTTATTGTTAATTAATATTTTAATGGAAATTTTGATCGTTTGAACGATCAAAATAGGGGATCGCATGTGCAGGTGGTAAATTGCAGCTGCTTGTCCGCTATTATTATTATTAATTATTATTCTAAGGGAAATTTTTTAATGCCCCAACGATCGTAAGAGGGCAGCGCAGGATATAGGGGGTTATGCATGCATGGCAGTAGTTTCTGTCAGTTAATACAGGCGTGCGGGGTGTAGGGGGCAAATTGCAGATGTTCGTTCGATGTTTTTATTATTATTATTATTATTTTTATTTTAACGGTTTTTTTTACATGCCAAGAAATGGCGACTTTGTAAAGACGAATGATTGCATCATCCAGATGTGTGTCAGCTCAAGATTCTTCATCTCTGTCTAATAAAATACAAATATACCTATATACAGCTTACCATTATGGCTGCCTATTAGCGCTTGCTTACGTCACACAACGCTTCTCATATGAAGGGATACATACGAGATCGTCGAAGTCGTTAAATAATTTTTAAAAGTGTAATTATTTTCAGCAGTTATAGCGCACGCGTTGAAATTCACGTTTGAGTAAAAATATTCAAACTATTTCATTTTATTTTTTTGTTAGAAAATCGTTTCTTTTTTTTATAATTTAAAACTAGTAATTTTGGAAAAGTTCATAACGAGTAAATATATATATAATTTTTTCTATGATGATGAATGATTGCAATAATATTGTCACAAGTACTAACACTGATACATCATCATCATCATCATCAATGATAGCAGCAGAATTTATTCAAAATTTTTTTAAAGATTCAGATGTAGACACCGTTATTACAAATATATCAGAGCTACCATCGACGCTACCTCCTACACCCCCGCAAGCTTATTTTCAAGTTTCATCGCCAGCATCACTGCCTCTAGCAGAATCGCAACAAGCATTTAATATATTTCAATCACCACCACCACCACCGCCTTATCCGCCATCAACCCCATTAGCATCATCAACTCCTGTTTCATCTCCGCCGCTTACACAGATTCCTCTTTCGCAATTTTCACAACCACCTCCATCACCGCCGCAACAATCACTCGCACAAATTCCTCTTCCTCCAGCATCAACACAACCACCAGTATTGGACTTGCCGAAGGAAATTCGATCTCGCCAAGCAGTGGTTTATGTAAAAGATCCAAAAGATCCGCACAATAGAAGAAGTTTTATGTTCACAGTGCTGGCAAAGTTTGCGCACAAACCGTACAGTATGTGGCAGTTCAACGTGTTGGAACGTATTTATGATTTCTCAGATTTACATACACCAGTAGCCGCACTAGGAGAAATCGAACAGTTCGAAAGACGAAATAGAGTAACTATTAATCTATACAAATTAATCGAGCCCGACAATGTAAACACTACAAACTATACTATTCAAGTGGTTCGCGCATTTCACAAAAATACCGGGATGTTAGATTATCGAGCGCACACAAATATTCTATTTTGGGGACCAAAAGGTAATTACCAGTTTGCTTGGATAAAGAGACAAAGCAAATTAATGCGAATGCAGTTACAGAACGCGAAATATGTTTGTTGGTCATGCTTAAATTCGATGAATACTGATTACGACCATCTCAACAGTATCAAATGTGACAGTGATAGTTGGCGGAATATGAACTGCATGTAAATAAAGACGTATTTTCATATATTCATACATATATATTTTTCTAAATCTTTTTTTTTTTTTTTTTTTTACACTGTTTCATACAAAAAATGCATGTAAACTTTATTACGAGTACAATGTAATAAATATTTTTTTCATATATTCACATTTATTTTTCATAAACTTAAAATTTTGATTTTACTATCGTCGTTAACACGTTCCCAACTCCTTTTTGTACTAATTCCTCTCGTTCCTTATGTTGAATAGTCGAATCAATATTACGTAACTGGTCATTTAAATTATCAGTTTTTGCAACTAGTTGTGTCGTATCTAAAACACGATGTACTTTTTCCTTTTTAATTTCTTCACGAAGATTATCTAGCATCCTATTATAACGTTTTTCTATTTCTTCACGCTGTTTATCCACTATTTCCTTAGTAACATATTTATCCAGCAATACGGTCACTTTTCCGCTTAAATCGTTTATTAAACCTCCAAGTATGCCAATTGTACCTTTCACATCATTTTCATGCTTTGAAAGTTCACTCGAAACCGTATTTAATTTATCCGATAATTTTTGTATCTTCTCGCTACTTTCCAACGATGCGAGAATAGATTTTAATCGCTTATACGAAATCACTTCAGTTTCAATCAGATCTTTATTCATAG
Source organism: Icerya purchasi (assembly GCA_039619475.1). Classification (NCBI taxonomy): domain Eukaryota; kingdom Metazoa; phylum Arthropoda; class Insecta; order Hemiptera; family Monophlebidae; genus Icerya; species Icerya purchasi. The sequence continues at coordinate 31,150,300 of CM077116.1, read as the reverse complement.
TGCTCACATTTAACAATCTTTTTCCTTTAAAATTAAAATTACCGCTCGAATCCAAGTCAATATTGCCAGGCTCAGCAATTCCTCCTTCAGGCATATATTTTCCACTTTTATGCAATGGCATTATCTTATAATTACAATATTTCAAACTCTTTAAATTAAATAAATTGCAAAATCAAATGAAATCTCAAGAATTCTATATTTATAATCAAATCACAGTTTTTTCCACAGATTCTGAACTAGCATGGTGATGTATTTTTGCTTCTAGGGCCTGTAATCGATTGTAGAGATTATCTACAACCAAATCATGCTCTCTAGTAAAACTTTTTCGTAATCTATCGAGTTCTCCTCTATTATTTACAAGTACATCATCAAAACGTTTTATCGATGTTTCCATTCGTTCAACAGTTTCAACAATCCTTTTATCCGCGGCTGCTATTTTATCGCTAAATTGTTGTATATTATTATCAATCTTTGCATTCGCAATTTTTAACACTTCATATAACGTTGTCGTTGTTGTTTTTATATCACTATCGAGTTTTTTAACTGATTCTTTCACGTTGGCTAATTCATTCAATAGAGCCTTCACCTGATTATCTATACTTCCAGATTTGGAAAGATATTCATTTTTACTAGTCTTAATTCGTTTTGCTAAATTATTAATATCTGCTCCGAGTTTATTATGATCATTTTTATTTTTCAAAAATTCTGAATTAGTTTCTTTTGTAATCAGTTGTTTTAAATTATCGATCTTTGTTTGAACTTCACTCATAATTATTTCCTGCATAGACCCTTGAATATCACCCAACTGACCTAAAGTGACTACATCTTTTGCTTCATTGCCCTCGGCTACATTAATTATTCGTCTTCCTAAAATGTTGACATGATCACCGGCTAAATTAATTTTTTCCATGAGCGCATTTATAATGGCTGTTTTAAAAATATTAGAATATAGGAGAAATTTCATTTGTTTGTAAGATATTGCTTCAGACTCTGCAGGATCGTGATGTATCGTACTGATATTTAATAAACGTTTTCCTTTAAAATTATAATTTCCGTTAGAATCTAATTCGACAGTAGCACCCTCAGCAATTCCACCTTCAGGCATATATTTTCCACTCTTGTGAAGCGGCATAACTAGAGTGACTAAATATTTACCAAAACACTATTATCGATCCAGGAATTTTCTGAACTCGGAAATCCAAGCCACTTAACTAATGATTTTCTGCCTTTACGTTGAATAACACGTTCCACCAAGTATACGTCGGGGTAAGATGTTTTTTGTAATTCTTCCGCATAAAAAGTACCAGCCAGTGGTTTCCCGGTTCTGTCTTTTAACGTATACGTCGTAGGAAAAGTAGAATTTATCGTATTTATAGTAAATAATTCACCAGTCCAGTTAGGGGTATATCCTTTCTCTAGTAATGTTTTAACTTTACTAATACGAACAACATCGCCAACTTTAAACTTTTTTGAGTTGCTTGGAGGAGTGAAACGATCGACGGTGCTACTACACGCTTTCGCTATATTTTCTGCAACATTTTTCTCAACAAGTTTATTTACGTCCGCAGGCGCAAATTTTATTGTACGATGTATTTTTGTATTATATTTTTGTGTTAGCTCGGGCAATACGGGCAACCAGCGTTTATTTCGATTAGCAGTGAATTCTTTCCAAAGCCAATTCTTTATCGTTCGATTAAACCGTTCTACAATACTCGCTTTAAGGGGGGAGTAAGTACTGTAAAGATTGATATTATATCGATTTAAAACAGCTCGCACTTGAGGATTATAAAACTCTGTACCTTGATCTGTTTGTAAATGTTTAGGAGGTTCAACGCCTCTTTCAGATAAAATCTTTTCTAGCGCATTCGCAATTATTGGACCGCTTTTTTTCTTTAAAGGAATTGTCCAAACATATTTAGAAAATGCATTTATTACAACTAAAATAAATTTATGTCCTCGATTAAATCGTGCATATTGAGTCATATCAATCAGATCCGCTTGCCATAAATCGTTTACACCTAAAAGTTGCACACATCGCGTTTGATATCGTTTCTTTGCAGGGCGATGAAGCTCATCAGCTATGTCACGTTGTAATGATTTTGATGTAGATGTTTGTTTTGCCAACATCTTCTCTCTCACTCTAATACTAGTACTATTAATCAATAAGGTAACTGAATGTATCCTTCTTCAGCCAACTCTTCTTCAATTGCATGAATCTCGTTATCTACACCGGTATTTCCACTTTGTTTAGATGCGTATAATAATTGTAAACGTTCAACCAATTCATCCGGATCATTCCAATACTCAATCGAGGCTTTTTAAGACTTATTCCTGCAACGCGAGATGTTTTCCGGTTAGTGAGGAAATTTTTGTAATAGCCTTTTCCACTATGCTCGTTAGAACGAAACAACGGACGAATTATATTCGTATATTTAGAATTCCTAAGACCTTTCAATCTACCATCAGCACGTAAATGAGCTCCTGTAAATTCTAGCAATTGTTTATATAGTATTAAATTATCACTCGTATATTCATTCTTATTTACATCCGTCTCCAATAGTAAATGCATTACACCGGAGGTATAAGGGAATGTCACACGATTATTCCCTTTTCCTATATACATTTCTTTTCGACCTTCATTCCACGAAATTGGCGTTGTTCCCATCATATACTCATCAGCAAAAGGATTATACCTTATTCCATAAATTTGATCGTTAGGTATTGGATCATCTCCGTCAATATACCACTTTGATTAAATGAGCTAGAACCTAATTCATCATCATCATCTACATCATCAACTATCTTTTCTGACAGTGCTATGTACTAGTTTTCGTTTCGCAACCGGAGAAGCAGTTATTGTATCAACATCCTTTTTCATTGTTTTAGGTTTTTGTAATGCTTCCCGAATGTCAGATAACGGCTTCGTAACTGGTTCCAGCACAACAGCTGCTGTATTTGTCATAGATTTGGCCTCATTTTTCAACAAATTATATTTAGTCGTAATATCTTTACGTAATTTTTCCAATTCCTCTTTAAGATGTATTTCTTCCTCAATTTTTTTCATAGAATTCACTGGAGCTGACATTTTATTTTTTATCATTAAACTTTTCTTCGTCATCAACAATTATAAATTCATCAAAACCTCGACGAAATCGCCCTTTATATACTTCGCTCTCTTTATCAATCACAAGAAATCCATATTTACTTTCCCAACACTGTCCACAAATTTTTTTAAATTCTAGAAGCGAACAAACACCATTAACATGTTCATCGTATACGTGCCGCATATTTACATCATCCTGCGCGAATACAATAATAAAATTGGCATTATCCCTTAACATGTGTTTCGGTATCTTTACATATGTCTGACAAAGATAGAAACAATCTATATTTTTATGACGGCCCATTGAAAAGTAATCTCGTATAACGGAACGATTACTACATAATGGAATATCATCAAATATAAATATCGAATTTTGATTAATCGAATCGGGTTTAGGTAACTGTCCCTCATCTGAGAATGTATAATAACCAATCTCCGGTATTGACTTGTATATTGTATCTAGTAGTTTATATTTCGGTTGATATAAAGAAGTGCTGTATATGTAAACATTTTCATATCGCAAACCATTCGGATGGGTAAGTAAGGTATATAACGAATTTGTCTTTCCACAACCGCTCGGACCGATAATTAAACACCTTATATTATTTGGAAATAGCGCTCCATGTTTATTGGGAGTCATTTCACCAGTAGATTCCAGCAATGTCAATGCATTACTTGTAGGTAATTGTACATTCTGCGGTATAAATTTCATATTGTATACCGTTTATAAAGTAACAAGAAACATTCACGAATACTATAAATATATAATCATTCATTGGCTAAGACGAGTGTTTAAAAGTATATATATGTATATAGGTTCTGTGCTAAGCAAAATCGCAATGAAGAAAAAAAGTTCACGTAAAATAAAAAAGATTAAAAAACGTGGACGCGGTCTTGGTACTGTATTAAATAGAGTTATAGATAAACTTCCATTTCAACTGCATTATCCGGGATATAACTACTTAGGTCCTGGAACAAAGTTAGATCGACAGTTGAGTAGAGGTGTTACCGGAATAAATCCGTTAGACGAAGCAGCCAAAGAACACGATATAGCATACCGTGACTATTCAGATAATAAAAACCGAGCTGAAGCAGATAGAATCTTAGAAAATAAAGCTTGGGAACGAGTCAAGGCTTCGGACAGTAGTCTCGGAGAAAAAGCAGCTGCCTGGATTACTACAAACGCTATGAAAATAAAACGAAAACTGGGTAGTGGAAGCCGAGGTAAAAAACGCTCACTAAAGAAACTGGGTAGTAGACGCCGAGGTAAAAAACGCACAGGAAAAAAGCTATATTTCAGAGATGTACTAAATGTAGCGCGGAAAGCTGCTCGTAAAGAAAAAACTCTCAGAGGCAGGATGAAAAAAGCGATTAAAGCAGTTAAAAAATTAAAACCATCAATAATCGATAATGATAATGTTAGAATTATTCCAATTAACAAAACTGGAGGAGCTTTTCCTCTTGTCCCCTTATTAGCTGGTATTGCAACGCTAGGTGGAATTTCATCATCAGTATCATCAATAGCAAAAGCGGTCAGAGACGTTAACGATGCTCGAAAGAGTTTTAAATCAGGTAGCGGCACGATTAATAAAAAACTTGGAAAAGGTCTTTATTTACGTCCATATCGAAGCGGACTAGGATTATATTTAGCGCCATATACAGGCGGTGCGAGACGTAAACAGTTTTTTCGGAATTAATTCTATACCAACAAACAGAGCTTTAACTAATTTCGATATTTTATCATACACAAAAAAATTACGAATCCCGAATTTTAGAGGAGTTTTCGATCGAGATGGGTTGCCTGCAAAGCCCAAGACGAATGAATGTGCGATTATTAATTTAGATTCGAGAGAAGGCACAGGAACTCATTGGACCGCATACAGAAAAAACGGAAGGAGAATTGAATATTTCGACAGCTTTGGCATATCTCCACCCAGAGAGTTAATAGACTATTTCTGCAAATCAAGTCCTAATGTAGATGTGTACTACAACAGACGAATATATCAAAAGTACTCTGCAGTAAACTGCGGCGCATTATGTTTAAGATTCCTCACAGATACACTATCTGCACCAATCAAATGATTTTGTTATTTAGTATATAAGCGCAATTAATTTATTTACATTTTGCCAATTGTATTGTTTAATTATTTTCTCTTAGAGCAATAAACATTTCTATTTACCTTTTTTTTTTAAATAATGTCGTACTTATTTCAACTAAGTGATAAATCGGGGAATTTAACTAGTAACGTATTCCCCCCATTATTATTATCTAATAGTCGTCAATGGAGTATTGGATTGGTATCGCTATCAACATATCACTCTATACATAACGTTACATCAAAATGTAATACGTTGTATTACTATGAAAATGATCCAGTGCAGAATAAAACAGAACCAGCAAAGTATATTACACTACCGAATGGCTGTTATGAAATTGAAGATATCGAAGAATATTTACGAGATATTTTTGACGATAGTATTATATTGAAAGCAGACGAAAGAACATTAAAGTGTGTACTTCAAAGCAAATACTATCTACAGTTTTTGGGTCCAAATAGCATTGGCCCTCTGTTAGGTTTTGATGGTGTGTCACATGTGTTGGAAGCGCAGAAACAGCATACAAGTCCTCAGACTGTACAAATAACGCCAATTAATATTTTAAATGTGTACTGCAATTTAGCAACCGGAGGATATATAAACGGTCTCTCATCTCATCTCATTTACAGTTTTCCGTTAAATATAGCACCTGGTTATAAAATTACTGAAAATCCTAAATCCATAATATACTTACCGGTAACATCGGAGTACATAACAGAGATAAATGTATATATAAAGGATCAGAATGGAAATTTAATCGATTTTGGTAATGAGGAATTAATTTTAAATTTACACCTAACTAGTTCGAATTAGTTCTATGCAGTAAAATGCCTATCATATATAATGCTAAAAGTATATATAAGCAGCAATTGCCTTCGTTTCACTCGATAGAAAAACATATAAATACAGGTAAAAGTAAAAAATTGTTGAGTAGAAAAAGTATTAATATATTGAAATTGTTGGGTTACACAGTATTGGTTGAGTAAATAAACACCAGTTCAGTGCAGTGCATAATGGAACACATTTTGGAGATTGAATCAGCTAATTCAGTGGTCGATTCGACTATATCTGCCTACGAAGTACATACGCATAAACCATATGCAAGTTCAAAGTTTGGTCCTAGTGATGAAATAAGAATACCCGTTCAACAAAAAGATGTTATTACTTTACCGTCAGAAAGTTGTCTAGTACTACAAGGCACTGTCTCTCCCTCAGTGGAATTTTCAATGAATGGTCCGCTCTTTTTATTCTCAGAACTACGGTATGAAATTAATGGAACTACAGTGGAGTGTATACGTCATCCTGGGATTACATCTCTCATGCGGCGAATATTATGCTCAGAAAATATTAAATCAGACTATAATTATAGTACCTGCGCTTTAAATCCATCAGATTTACAAATGTTTACACGAGAGACAAAAACTGTTGTTGAGGCAGCGACTTCATCGACAGAAGCTACTGTAGTTACATCCCTAGAATTTCAATTTATTATTCCATTACGGTACATTTTTGGATTTGCAGAAGATTATCGACGTGCGATTATACACGCAACACAAGAGCTTGTGTTATTGAGGGGTAGTAATGACAAGAATGCTTTCTCATCCACTGCTGATAAGGCTATTAATGTATCGTTGAATACAATCGCGTGGCAACTTCCATTTGTCAAGTTGAGCGACAGAGCAAAAATATCGCTACTTACCAGAATAAAAAGGATAAAGCAGGCACCTATTCAGTACAGAGCTTGGTCTCTTTCCGTTTTACCATCACTTTCAAACGTTACCGATCATAGTTGGGTAATAAAATCAACTTCAACTGTAGAGCGACCTCGTTTCATAGTCGTTGGATTCCAGGTCGATAAACAGAATAATCTAGCAAAAAATGCTTCCACTTTTGATCATGTCAATGTAACTGAAATTTGTGCCTACATAAACTCGATACGATATCCGTATGAAACAATGAATTTAGACTTTGATCGAAAAAGGTTTGCCAATCTATACCTAACCTACTGTAATTTTCAAACAATGTATTACGGAAAAGATCCACCACATCCAGCAGTGAGCGTAGAAGATTTTCTCAACAAATATCCGCTCTTTATTATTCCGTGTAATTTTCAAAACGAACTTCTAAATGACGGAAGCCCGCTACAAGTGCGAGTAGATTTTAAGACCAGCAAAAATATCCCTGATAATACGCTAGTTTATGCTCTCATAATACACGATAAATTAACCAGCTATAATGTTTTGGAATTGTAATGAGAGAGAAGAAAAGCAATATAAAAATACATGTATTTAATCGTTTTCATTTAGTATTGTTTTGTATGTGATCGATGAATGTACTTATTTCTGTCTTCTTGGTGTTATTGTTATTTGTTTTAATTAATATAGTTTCCTTTTTAACAAAATTATTTGTATTGATTTATTTTTCTATTATTATTATTATTTATTTGATAATATTAACAATGTCGGCAGAATTCGAGTCCGTACGCGACGTTATAATTGACTTTCAGTGTTTTCAAAATAATGATAATGCTTACATTATTAAAGAGCTTGTGATTTTAACTTTAGATGGAAAAATACAATTTCATCGAGTTTATAAACCACCGATCGATTGGAATATATTAACCAATAGTAAAAGACGTACAAATTTATGGCTCACACGAAATTATCATTCCATCCCGTGGAATGCTGGAGATTCCAATTACAGAAATATATCTATCGATTTGGAAAATGTTTTAATTAGTTTACAACCTTTAAAAATTTACGTCAAAGGGGATGCTAAAATCGAAACAATATGGGAAAAATTGATGATTACATCGCTTACAGATTATGAAATAATTAATTTAGAAACACGTTACGGTATGCCAAATTTGAGAAATTTAAATAATACATACGGTGCTATATCAAAGTCTATTAAATGTGATGCGCACACTGACGGAAAATTAAATATATGCTCATTACGGAATGCACATATAATGATTAAATGGTACGATATGAATGTCAGACCTATTTTATCTACAATAAAGTATCCTATACAGCAAACGTTGCAGAAAGTTACAGTAGAAACACTAATTTCGGAGTGTCCTGATAAAATTTGTGATTTTTACAATAAATTACCCGAATCATTGAGGAAAAACGAAAATATTAAAAAATGTTTTCCATGTTTTAAACATCACAGTTTTGATATACCCGATTCATTGCAGCTTAGCGCAGTTCATCCTACCTTAATTAAAGATTGTAAACAATGCGGACCTAAGAATGTAGCAGATTTTTTGCGGGATATGTGCCCGGAAACTTTAGGAAAAGATTTTAATAAAGGAGATAAAACAATTTTAAAAGAAAATGTAGTTTGCAAATGTAATGATCCTGAACCTACAACAATTCCAATTTCTGCTCGTAATCTTTTTGATTTTTAAATTTTTTTATTTGTAATTTTCATATTTTAGTTGTAAATTTTGAATTTTCAAATCTTTTTGTTTGTAATTTTTAGTATTTTAGTGATAAATTTGAATAAATGTATATAATTCATAAAAATAGAATTTTTCTTCTTCTTATTCTTCTTTATTGCAAGTTCTTCTTTTCTTCTTTAACCTGTATAGTTTATGCTTAATACCGAAACAAATAGATATTATACATGTAAATAATAATAGTAAAATGAAATAAACACAAATAAATGAATACATATATTTACAGGGAAAAAAAAAATATATAATTAATAAATTAACGACGATGATGACGATGATGGCGACGATTACAATTACGATTACGAACATTGCATATAATAAAGGGAAAAGGAAAAACAATAATTTGAAATAATAAAAAAAAATAAATCTATTATAGGCCACATTCCTTATAATAATACAAATGGATAGTGATCCATTTATTTGGATCCGTTTCTAATTTCATTTTTATTATATCTGCAATTTTAATTGCAGGTGGAGGGCACTTACATCTCTTACTTTTATGTGTAAATTGTTTTAATAATTGTTCAAATGTTACGTGTGGTGGTAGATGTTTCCTCCGACTTATGAGAGTAGCAGTCATTGATTTATATTCCATTATATTTATTTTCTGGAACAAACCCTATCAGATATTAAATATATAAATAAGTAAAAATAAAAAGGAAAAATAATAAAGGGAAATATTAATAAACTGTGCATCGTACCATAGAATAAATATAATCTAAACCAAAACGTTTAATTTCAAATTTATTTAAAACTAAAACTTTCGGAGTGCCGAATAATGAAGACGTGACTATATATTTTTTAACATTATTTTGGAAATACGGACTTGTCGGGTCACTTTCCCCTTTATAAATTGCATTTATTATAAATGTTGTTATAAATCTAAATGATTCGGATTTGATATTTTTAAAGAATACGACATCAGTACTCTTTTTTATTTCAATATTGTTAATGAAGGTCTCACGTTTTTCATATCTCCGCTCATCCATCCATTCATTATTTATAAACGTAATCCGTTTTAAAAGTATTCTTTGAAGTTTTTTGTTTATTATTTTACACGTTGTGGAAAGGCGTGCTATATCTTCCGTGTCAACATAATAAACAATCTCTTCCAACATTTCTTCCGGTAATTCAAACAATTTAACTTGAGAATTCATGTTCTATAATTATGGATGAGAAAAATTAAATGTGTAATATTACTTTAACTTTACAACTGGTTCTGATTTGTTAATTTTCAATTTAAGTTATGAGAAGGTGAGAATGACGGAGAAAATAAACTTGTATAGCAGGCACGTGCCTATGAAAAAAAAATATAAGATAACGCCGACGACGATGTCGATAATAGATACTGAATGAAGAACACCGTGAAAGGGTCGGGTATAATAATAATAATAAAATAAAACATCGAAAAAAGGTCGGCATAGCATGTGCCTGACGGTGAACCCGCATAGGTCCAGGTATAACAAATATAAAGGGTCAGAAGTGACAGTGTGAGAAACCGCTTACAGAGGCGCAAGTAAAGAAAGAAAAAAAGAAAAAAAAAAAAGGTCGGTAGTACAAATCGCTACCGGAAAGAATAATATAATGAATTCAGACCTATGTTTCTATATTATACACTCAAATTTAAAATTGTCATGTAGAATTCTGACTGTATTGTCGTCCCATATATTTACAACAGAATTTATAATTATAATGTCGCATATGCGAACATCATTGCCAAAATAAAAAGGAAAATAAAAAAAGTACTTGCGTAATTCGAAAGGATTATTAAAGTTCCCACAATTTGAAAAAATGAATTTTCTTATGCCATGATCGCATGCAATCTTTAAATATTTCATAATATTCTCTAGCGGAAGTTTGTAAAAACATACTGTATCAACGCGAGGAGATAAACAAAAATTAGAAAAATCACACTCATTCCAACTGCAATCATTATTTAATAGTGCCACCCTTTTTGATATTTCTGTACGTAAAGTTTTATGAATATGTTTACTGCATTTTGACAATCGTGTAACATCCAGCACATTCAAATGTTTACTAATTTCAACTAACATTTCGGGAAGCAAATTGGAAAGTTTAACTTCAGAATTCATGTTCTATAAAAAAAGATAGATGAAAATTTTTAAAATCTTTATGTATTATTTAATTTGAAATATTAATATTTGATTCCGTGATGTTTAGTATTATTTATTAAATATTATTAATATTATTGCAGGGACAGATGTAAATTATTATCTAAAAAATAACAGAACCATACATAAACACATTCATGCTCTTTCACATCAACACACACAGACACTCTGCTTAACCTATCAGACGCTTATAATAACAATCCGGTTGCCATAACGAGCTGTGTTTATACGCGGTAAATACAGAGAGTTCGTCTAAAACTAAATTAAAATTATTTTTATAATTTACAATATCTACATGTCCATACGGGAATGTATGAATATTATCGGTCCCTATTAAACGCTTGTCATCTGCCCCTGATAATGCTAATTTAGACTCTTTTATAGTGTACAATATATGACTAAAGCTACGTATATTAAAACTGATATGCCTAGTTTTATACTTTACGGCCTTATTTAATATACAATAACAATAGTGACTAAATGCAAGGTCGTGTTTTACCGTTGACTGGGGCACTCCCTTGCATTTTTTAATAATATTATTATCGCTAAATTTGATAGAATATACTTTTGAACGGAGCCCAATGAATGCGCTTATTGGTATACTATTAGATTCGTCTTTAAATTTCCCCAACCTTTTTTTGTTAATTAAACTATGACACGAGTGGTTTGTAGGATAATCACTCGTGTCGTATAAACTTAAATTATTCCGATTGTCATTGTAGAGGTCTGCAGTTTTTATATTATAAATAAATGAATCTGTGTCCATATAAAGAAGTTGCAACCTTTCAGGTCCGTACATTGGCAACATTACATCATAATGATGTCTATACATAATACATTTACTTATGTCTAACACAGCCATTCCTACAAATAAAGGCTTGTCAAACATTAATTTAGTTCGATGTTGATGTATAGCACATAAGAAAGGCCTCTCTCTGAAAATTGTACGGTCTTTAAATGTTGTTTTACCAACCATTTTTGAAAATTTTATTTTACTACAAGTTACTTTAATATTAGGCCGAGAACGAATATTTTCAAGCAGTTTTCCGTATGCTGCATTCGTCATCAATTTGTAAAAGTTTTTCTCAAACTCATTCTTTGCCTGTTGGCGAAGTTGAGTATTGAGATCGACATATTTTTTAAGCCACGATGTCTGTTCAAATTTAATTGCCCTATGAATTTTGCAAAGACGTAAACCATTTTTGATAGCAAATTTCAAATACGAATAATGAATAATATAATTAGATTTATTTTCTAGTGTTGCCACTAGTTTTTTTACGTTACCTCTACGCGAAACGTTTTTAGACATCGGGCATAATGGTAAATCTGAGTGTAAAAGATGCAACTCCTTTATATACTCGAGATCCACTTCCATTACATAACCAATGGGTGAATCATCCTCAACAGCCATAACGTCAAAGTTAGAAATTTCCTCATCAGTCATCCACTGAAACCCTCTATATGGAAGCGGCGAACACATCGCTATACCATATAGATTGTTACAATCGATGTAGAATATAAAATTGGACTCATCTCCGAGATCACTACAATCAGACGAAGAAACGTATCGGTTGTTTGCAACACAATAACGCTTAGAGCATTGAGTTAATCCTCCACGGATAGCAGATTCAAAAAATAGATACATATCGTAATCCGTGAGGAGTTCTATTTGCATTCCTGTAACTTTCAACATGGCCTGAAAACTAAGTCCAGGAGCACTAAAGAACCAACATGCATCTAAACGGTAAATATTATGGCAAACATCGCGAAAATTTTCAAACACGTCAGCTAATAATAGCACATCTGTTCGCAAATAAATATCGCTATAATCACCTAACGTGCTGATATTCAGCGTGCTCCATACATTTCTCGCATGATTGTAATCTTCGTCGGAGATGTGTGTTTTTGAAAGGGAACTATAAAATTTTTCACGGCTAGGTAATGTTGTTTCTGCCAGTTTAGACCAGTCATCACAATACTCATATGGAAACACACCCTTACGCCTTAGCAATGAGAGCTGTGATTGATTGGGGAGGTTGGCTAAAGTATGCCGAAATAAATCGTCCGGTAAATTTTTCGCCAACTTCTCCAAACTACTAGCCATAAACTGGAAAGAATCAACAAAACGCAGCTGAATATGGTCACTGATTCTCTTTGAAAATCCCTTGTATCGTTCTACCGTGCTTGCTAGCACAAATAAATTTTGTGTGTCATATGCCAGCTCTCTGATTATCAGATGACCGTCATATCCACTCAAATTATGCATTATCACGGGAACAAATGAAGGAAGCTGATATTGAATATTACATTGCGAGTGAGCAGCACCTCTAAATTTCCCAGTTAAATGACAATGATCTGCGACTTTGTCATTTCCTAACAGACCTCCACAAATATGACATTCGGTAGCTGTACTAAATTTACGACGACATTGAGCAGTCCACGAAATACGCACTTTCTTTCTGTAAACTGACTCAATAATTTTTGCTTCCCGCACTAACTCCTGTACAAACTTTTTTGCCGCGTCAGGTCCTCGGTATAATCGAGGCGGTGATATTGTATTATCTAGTCGATTGACTACATAATAGCAATATGACATCGCTTCATGACGTTGAACTTTCACGGTATTATTTCTCTGTGTTCTTCGGACGAAAGTGTTCTGCGCCTCATCACCCAACACCATTTCAGACTCATCAATAATAGAAATGAAAGGATCTTCTTCATTCGTAGAATTAACCCTCTCTGCACTCAGTCTCCTTTCAATCTCCTCCTCTTCTGCTTCCGGAACCGTGTCTTGAATTTTCACTAGCAAACTTTCGAAATCGCCATAGATGCAAAACGGGACGAACTCTTTGTATTTATATTTATCGAATTTTAAATTGTTCTTTTCACTCTTCGGCATAATAGCTGTGACGGGGGGCACTTCTCCGCACAATTTGATGTGATCTAAATGCTTCGCTGCATTATAAGTGTGCGATAAACATCTCCGACAAATAAACATTTGGTGACCATTTGAACTTATCTGCCGACCAACCAATTTGCATAAGTCCCGTATACAACAGAAATGCTGCTTGTCGCCTTCTTTCAAGAGGAGGAGATCATGGTGGACGCCTCTTTCTTCTTTGGTAATTCGAAGAGGAAAAACAATGTTTTTATCATCTACACCATATACATTGACTGAGGCGGAGGGATTATTCTGTTCGAAGATTCTCACATCTGATAATGGTGTTGGGAATAAAATGCTTGTCCAATTATATCTTGCTCTCAACAGTGGATTCGAGAGATATTGACTGACTCGCTGTGGATTTCGTTCTACAAATTTTGCGAGAATCGCATACATAAAACATTTCTCATCGTCAGCATTAAATGGTTTAACATTTACAACTGCTTTCGTGCGTTTTAGAGGGGTGGGTAGATCTATGAAAGAGCCTGCACGCTGAAGAATGTTTCTAATATTAACTCGAACTTCGAGATATTCTATTGATCGAATTGACCAACCCGATCCGGACGAGAGATCCATCTTGTCAACCATCACATTCATCTGCTGTACAGACTCGTCAAACCACCCCTCTAAATCATCACCAAGTAGTAGCAAACGTGCACATATAGGGAAAAACATCGGTGATGTGTTAATTTCACCGTTAGCAACCATTTTCTCGAATACACAGTGTAGAGTCAAGCTAACTTTCACACCCGTCCGGTTAATGTCTTCAATTTTTTCGATAACCGCGTCCTTAATATCTATTAAAAAACGTTCAATATCCAGCTGCGTGTTGTTGGTGTTAACGAATCGGTAGGTTGCCAGTCGAGATCTATATCTAGTGTTAACTTGTTCAACAATATAACTCGCACTAACTGCCATTTCGCACTCGTGAAAATCTAAACCAATCAACAGGACATTCACTTTAATACTGTGAACATCTTACTACTGCATAGTATAATTATACTTCCAAAGAAAGATGTGTGAATTTAAAAGATAATTTAATTTAAATTTCTCAAAATAAAATTTTTTTTAAAAAAAATATTATTTTACATCAAAGTTAATAAAGCCGCTAATTTAACATTAAATCAGAATGAGTGGGTACCTATTTATAGCTTTAAGTAATACGCAAATACAAAAATAAATAAATAAATAAAATTAATATACATGAAGAAATATCGTAAATAATTTTTAAAAAACTACATATCACATTTAGAATCGATAAATGAATGCTGTGGAAACATCTAATGAAAATCTCGATTAAATATTTTTAGCTTTGCTGTGTAAATGAAAAGGTTATTTGAAGTAAAGAATGGAATAGGGGTTAATAATTCTATGTTTAAAATGAAACTTGTTATTAAAACTGTTTAGAAGAAAGGAATGCGAATAATAAAATAAAATAAATACTTTAAGAAAAATTATTAATGAGTGAATAGTATAAGAAAATAAATTTGAAAAACTATGTAATGATATCTATGAACTTGGTAGACATTTATATTTCGCGTGTGATATGTTTTATGTAAATGTTTTAAAGTACATACCAGAGTCGGATATTGGATATTGAAAATTAAATGATGAACGGAAGCGGCTGCTGTCGTTGATGATGTATCGGTGTTAATGCTTGTGGTGTTAATTCTTTCTGGTGTTGTTGTTGTTGTTGTTTACTCCTTTGCTGCCGTCGAATGTTTGAATTTGCTAAAGCAAATTATTTGTATTTATTATATTGCAAATATTAGAGTAAATAAATAAAAAAAAAAAATTGTAACTTTTACATAATTTAAAAAAAATTATTTTTGGCAAAGAAAATGATGAAAAATGTTTATTATTTAGCGACATTATTAATGTTTTCAAAGAAATTAAAATAAAAGTACTACCTTTTAATTAAACTTTCTTCATATTTCTTCACAACTCACAACAACATTTTAAATTAGGAAATGGTAAGGAAGCATAGTCGGCAGTATGAAAGTGGCGATATATTTTTTGTTTATTTTTTATTTATTTTTTTTTTTTAAATATTAAATATTAAAAAAATGCTTCCATTTCTTCCGATACGTTTTGCCACCCTTCCAGTACAGGGAAAATTGTAATTACAACTGCACCATCCGGAGTCTCAAACCGATTCAGAACAAATGGCACCTCCAACACTTCAATGACTTGATTGCAAATCAACTCATTGCAGGTGGCTATTGGTGAATTAAAATTTTGAAACTCCATTACTGCCTCCTCAACATTTTCGGGAAAACCGATAGGAAGTCCGAATTGACTTAATTGATTGATAATTATGTCTACAGGATCTTCAGAGGTACAAAAAAATTGAAGCACTGGTCCTAGTATTTCAATTTCTTCGTCATCGGAATCAGATTGAGAGTCGGGAGATAATGGAAAATGATGTTGTGAGTGTGGTGGCGGAATAGCTTCCTTGGGAGCCATATTCTACATAAAAAAATAAATTAAAAAAAACTTCTAAAGTTATTTTTCAAATAATGTTAAAATGATTTTAATTGTTCAGCAAATAATAATATTTCAAATATGTTTTCTTTCGAAAACTGTGTCAAATCCTATACTTGTAATATAGCTCCAAGGTTAAAAAATCAATGAATAAAAATTAGTAAATTAGGATTATAATCAAAATAGAAAAAAAGAAATTATTAATCTGATAAAAATAAAAAGAAATCCTTTACTTAATGAATGGATTATGATGCGATTATATTTGAAAATAAGGTGTGAATGGGAAATAATGTAAAATACTTTGATGATTATACAGATGACGAAAGAAAATAAAAAAAAATTAAAAAAATAAATAAATAAAAATGTTATAATGCAATTTAATTAAATAAATAAATACATAGCGATTACTTACCAAATTTAGAAGAAAATGTGACGATTGTGGATCAAAAAAATATGTAAACTTTAAAAATTTACATAAAACTTCAAATGATATAAAAACGTAAACGTTGTTGATTCAAATGAAACTTCACAATGAGGAGATCCGATATGTGGAAGTGGTTATATACTTTTCCAACTGATGTAATGAACGCGACTTTTGAAGGAAGAGAAAATAATGCTCGAGTGCATACACCCATTCAATTACATGCATTAGTTTAAGCCAGGTGGAACTTTGTTGTAGATATTTTCGATTCTCGAACGGTTATAATTAATAGGATATTTCTTACGACTCATATACAGCTGAAATGGAAATTTAGCTGTTTTTCTATTAATATTGTTCGTCCCGTCGTTAAAAGCCACCTTTTTTTTTCTTGGGGTGTATAAATACCTGTTTGAAAATAAAAATGTTTAGTGTGTAAACACGATGCGATCGCTAACAGGATTCTATCAATGATGCGTGATGACCTGCTAGATGGTCGGTAGGTAATTTCAAATGAATGTTTAGAATTCACCATCTGCACCCCTCATTCGATCGTTCAAATGATTGGAAATTTTCCATTAAGTAAAATAATAATAACAATAATAAAATATCGAACAGTCACATTTCACTCGATTTTGTAATAATAATTTTCCATTAAAATAAACATCAAATAATTGTGGTTTCTTCGACTGCTGGACCATTCAAAATTTCCGTTAAAAATAAAAATAATAATAAAAACATCGAACGAACATCTGCAATTTACCACCTGCAACTGCGATGCCCTATTTTGATCGGTTAAAAATAATAGTAATAATAAAAAAACATCGAACGAATGCCTGGAATTCACCCCTCGTAGCAGCACACCCGCCTGCCCTCATTCGATCGCTGGAACCATTCAAAATTTCCATTAAAAATAAAAATAATAATAATAATAATAAAAACATCGAACGAACGTCTGCAATTCGCCCCCTACACCCCGCACGCCTGTATTAACTGACAGAAACTACTGCCATGCATGCATAACCCCCTATATCCTGCGCTGCCCTCTTACAATCGTTGGGGCATTAAAAAATTTCCGTTAGAATAATAATTAATAATAATAATAGCGGACAAGCAGCTGCAATTTACCACCTGCACATGCGATCCCCTATTTTGATCGTTCAAACGATCAAAATTTCCGTTAAAATATTAATTAACAATAAAAACACCGAATAAACAGCTGCAATTCGCCCCCCCCCCCGAACCCCTCCAGCCTGCGCTAACCGTCTGAAAGCAGCTGTCACCCCTCATTATTGCCCTCTCCCCCGCCTGCCCACTGTGCCAGGACTGGCAAAACGACACTACTGTGATAACATCTAACCTTTTACTAATGATATTACAAAATCTGGAGCAGTGTAATTCACATGCAGGATATATATATATATATATATATATATACACACATATATCTCTACATATATACACATATATATCTACATATATATACATATACATATATATCTACATATATACATATATATCTACATATATACATATATATCTACATATATACATATATATATCTACATATATATACATATATATCTACATATATATACATATATATCTACATATATTCATATATATCTACATATATACACATATATATCTACATATATATGTGTATATATGTAGATATATATGGGTATATATGTAGATATATATGTGCATATATGTAGATATATATGAATATATGTAGATATATATGTATATATATGTAGATATATATGTATATATATATAGATATATATGTGTATATATGTAGATATATATGTATATATGTAGATATGTATGTGTATATATGTAGAGATATATGTGTGTGTGTATATATATATATATATATATATCCTGCATGTGAATTACACTGCTCCAGATTTTGTAATATCATTAGTAAAAGGTTAGATGTTATCACATATTTTGAGATATTAGTACACCCTGTCAAGAAAGTATCGGGAATTGTCAATTTAAATCTCCCGGGTAATAGCTAGGCAGATAATTTTTTTTTCCAGGTTGGTACAACTGTTTTGTATTATGATGCCTATTTTTAGCGCGATCTGTCAACCAGTGTGTTTACAGCAGCTGTTAAAATCAGTCGACCTTGAAGTGTTTTGTCGAAGTTTTACAATGAGTGAAAATATTGAACAACGTACTTGTGTTAAATTCTGTGTTTCGAACGAAATTTCTTGTGCCGATACACTGAAAATGTTACAGAAGGCTTTTGGTGAATCTGCTTTATCAAAAACGCGGGTTTACGAGTGGTACAGAGCGTTCAAGGATGGTCGGGAGACGGTCGAAGACATGCCTCGCTCTGGACGGCCTTCAACGAGTGTGACCGATGATAACGTCGATAAAATCAAGGAAATCGTTGCTGAAAATTGTCATGTGAGCTTGAGAGAGATGGCTCATGGATTGGGCATGTCACACGAGAGCGTACGTACGATTGTGCACGAAAAATTGGGTATGCAACGCGTTGCGGCTCGGCTTGTTCCGAAAGACCTGAATTTCTTTCAAAAAAAGTACCGAGAACAGGTAGCTGCAGACATGCTGGATCGAGCCAATTTGGATCCTACCTTCTTGGAAAAGATAATTACTGGTGACGAGACATGGGTGTACGAGTACGACACGCTTACGAACCAGCAATCGTCCGAATGGCGGCCAATTGGCGCGCCAAAGCCGAAAAAACCTCGCCAAAGCCGATCGAAAGTGAAGATCATGTTGATTGTTTTCTTCGATATTCGAGGCGTGGTACACTATGAATATGTGCCAGCCGGACAGACAGTCACCAAAGAGTTTTACTTAAGTGTTTTGAGACGTTTGAGAGAGGCTATCCGTCGTAAACGTAACGATTTGTGGGTCGACAATTCTTGGATTCTCTATCACGATAATGCGCCGTCTCACAAAGCCATAATTGTGAATGAGTTTTTGGCCAAACACTCGGTAAATATCATCGAACAACCGCCGTATTCACCAGATTTAGCACCCTGCGACTTCTTCCTATTCTCAAAACTCAAATTTCCGCTACGGGGAATGCGCTTCGAATCGATTGATGACATCAAGACGAATGCGACGCGAGAGCTAAAGGCCATCCCGGAAACCGCCTATCAGAAGTGCTTTGCCGAGTGGAAAAAGCGTTGGCATATGTGCATCGCTTCGAATGGATGTTATTTTGAAGGTGACAAAATAAATTTGGATGAAAATTAAAAATTGTTCGTTTTATTTAACAATTCCCGATACTTTCTTGACAGGGTGTATATTGAAAAATAAATACTGATTCTTAAATTCCATTAAAATTTCTGTTCCAATTTTGTTGTTTATTTTTATTTATAAAGATTTTGTTTCATGAATAGTGTTTTTAGGGAACAGTTTGAAATACAATATGTATTTAATAAGCATCCTTTAAGCCTTTAAAAACATTCTATAAATTATTGCTGATGAATTAGCATTAACCCTCTGTGTTCAAAATAGATTGTGAAATGTATATATAGAGAAGATTTACATGTAAGTTTTGATGAACTTTTAATTACCTGTAATAATGGTATCAACGAGTAAAGTGATGGTTAATGTTGGTAATAACGGAATAAATAAAGAAGCACTTCTTAAAAGCGAACTGGAAAGGATACGCAGCGATATAATGAAAAAACATAATGAGTTAAAGTATGCGACTAAATCTATTACAAATACTTCAGCTGCAATGCTTGAACCTGTTACAAAACAGATATTGGATATTCGGGAATCATTACAAATACCTAAAAGGATGAAAAATGGTTCTGATGGAATAAGTGATGATATATCAATGGTAAAACGACACAAACTTTCTAATGACAGTAGGAAACATGATTATGAGACTGCTATTGAAAATGAAGAAGAATATGAAAATCGTGATAATAGATGAACCTCTACCAAATGATCCTGTATATGGAATACAATATAATGCGAACACACATGAGTATATGATGGGTTCAACACCAATTTCATGGAATCGGAAATGTGGTGAAATTTATTTAGGAAAAGGAAGAACACTAACTAAATTTCCTTACACACCAGGACTGATTCATTTACTGATGGAAGCAAATGTTGATGAGAATAAATATACAAATAATGATTTAGCTTTATATAAACAAATACTGGAATTTACTGGAGCTCATGTACGTGTTACTGGTGTATTAAAGGGTACTCCACTTCCTAAATACAGAAAAATAATACGTCCTCTATTTCAATCTACCATAAAGAATGTAAAAGTTTATCAGGGTAAAACGAAAAAGAAACGTGCATATAGGACTGTTCGCAAAGTAAATCTTGAAGACTCTCATTTCAATTATTCTGACGATCCTAATGAATTGGTTGAGCGATTATTGATACTACACAGATCTAAACAATCGGGAAATAATGGTTTAGATACTGAAATTCGGATGATTGAAGAAAAGTTGGCTGAAGAAGGATATATTCAGTTAAATTAGATATTTTATGTTGTAAAATATTAATGGCTGATAATGATATATTAGAATTTAACATTGAAACAATGAAGCAATGATTATTTTTATTGATTATAATGAATGTCATAAAAATTATTGAATAAATTGTGAACAATATTGAATTAAATCTTTTGTTATTATCTATGATCGTATCAAATTATAAAATATAGTTAAAAGGTTGGATATTCGACACATTCAGATATATAATGTAAGAGATAAATAAAAAACTGACGAATATGACGAAAATTTGAGTAAAATTGTATGAAAGACATTAAAACGCAAGAAAATGATAAGAAATATCATAAATTGTTGAAAAAAATAGCGTAAAAAGACTCTAAAACATAAGAACATGATAAGAAATAATGGAAAACTGTTTATAATTAGTTAGTATGGTGGGAAAATTTGTTAATAGTGTTGAAATATAAAAAAATTGTAAAAGAAGAAAACGTTTACTATATGTCTGTGCAACGACAAGTAAAGCTAGGGCGATGGACGACGAAGTGTTGATTGTCAAAACGATTATAGGAGTCTCTTGCACCCTCCAGCTTAAAAGGAATGGTTATAGAAGTGTTTAAAGATTTCCTTAGTGTATGGGTTATGGGCTGTGAATGTGTTGAGAAAACATTCAGTAAACGTCTGGAGCTTTATGGCTGCTAGTCTGTTGAAGATATCGAGCGGGCGAGCAAAATACAAAGTCCCTGTCAATTCATTAAATCAAACGTTCAAAGATGTGACTGGTAAATCCAATAATCAAATGTAGATCGTGATTGCGGGCCTACAACATTCAACTGGTTCTGCGCTTGTTAAGTTGTAGATGTGCACAGGGAGAACAAAACGCGGAGCTCTTTGGTTTGTCGTGTGTTTCGTGTGTTCTTTTATCGCACATAGTGTAATTACGCCGATAAATAAATTAGTTCGTACTCACGGTCGATTTTATCGCAAGTGATTAAATCAGCCGCGATCGGCTTGCTTATCAGCAAGCCGGTTTCTCTCACTTATCTACTAATACTATCAAAATGTCGGTTCTCCGTTCGCCGATACTTCGCCGCAAATCGCAGACCTCAAATTCCACCGTTAACAGCAATTCTTCGACCGAATTAAATCCGCATTCGACGAAATCGGGCAACAGTCAAAATCAGCTAACATCAACCCATATAGACGCTATATCTGACGAGCAGCAACTAACAAGTAGCTACCAAATGGAGGAGACAACAAGTGAGAATATTCCATTATCTACTAACGCTAATTTTAACGATACGTTATTCGTATTCGTCGAATAGATAATGAAAACAACAACTGGCAGTTGGTACAAAGAAAACGTACAGCACGTTTCTCACCGCCACACGCAAATGTATCCAAACGTCCACAATTCAACAATAAAAATAGATATGCCCCATTCTTATACACAAATTCCGAAGACGAAAACGATGAAAGTATAAATGTGCAAAATGAAAATAACAAGAAAGACACATTTCCCCAAAACAATAACGGAAATAATAATAATAGTAACAAAAATAATAGCAGCAAACAAAAAGTTGCAAACAAACCAGCGTCTATTCCGCCAATCTTAGTTAAGGATATAAAAAACTATTCAAAATTCGTTACGCTTTTAACTCAGGTTAATAACGTTAAATTTACGCTAAAATCGACAAATACCGGTGTAACGGTAAAGCCGAGCTCACCAACTTGTTACCGTACATTAACAAAAATCCTAGCAGAAAACAAATACAAATTTTATACGTTCCAGCTATCGGAAGACAAACCCTTTCGGGTAGTTCTTAAAAATTTACACCACACCACTGACGCCAGCGAAATCTCGCAAGCATTACAGAACTTAGGATTTTCCGTTCGTACAGTAACAAACGTAATAAGTAGAAGGACGAAGTCCCCCTTACCAATGTTTTTTATAGACCTGGAACAGTCTCCTAAAAACTCAGAAATATTTCAACTAAATCATCTCCTCTATATGGCTGTAACGATTGAGGAACCCAGAATAACTAGACAGTTAATCCAGTGTACACGGTGTCAAAATTTTGGTCATACAAAAACTTACTGTAATCTCCCACCTCGTTGTGTTAAATGTGGAGGCAAACACCTAACAGTTAACTGCAATAAAGCACCAGAAGAAAAACCAACTTGTCTATTTTGTCGCGGAGACCATCCGGCGAGCTATAAAGGATGTGAACACTATCAACAAGAATTCAACAAAAAATTCAGGCAAAATGCAAGACCTCAGTCTTTCGATATACACAGCACAAATGATTTTCCAGACACGTTTAAGCAGTCAACATCGCTCTCATACTCGAATGTTGCCAATATTAACTCACCACCTCCTCGGACTCCCCAAACCTCTGAACGACAGAGCAATGTACCACAGATGATTAATCAACAGCAACAAATTAACGACACACTAACATCATTTCTTACTGAGTTCCGCAATTTGTTAACGCCTCTAATATCAATGTTAACCAAGTTAATGGAAAAACTAATATGAATCTGAACAATATAAGCACCAATTCGCTAACAGTAGTGTTATGGAACGCAAACGGAATACAACAAAAGAAACATGAGCTCCTTCATTTTCTACAATCGAAACTTATCGACATCGTCCTACTAACAGAAACTCACATCATTCATCCGGCGAGTTTCAACCTACCTAATTACAAGTGCTACCACGGAACTCATCCCTCTGGCACAGCAATGGGAGGAGTTGCAGTACTTATTAAGCATAATATAGACCATTATTTACACTTCACCCGTCAAACAGACGCTTATCAAGCTGTGGCTGTTAAAATAAAAACCCTAAACGGCAGATTAGTTACAGTTTCAGCAGTCTATTGTCATCCTGGGCACTGCATACCGAACGAAGAGTTTACACAGCTATTTCTTCATCAAGACAGTAAATTCATATGCGGAGGGGATTTTAACGCGAAGCATCCTCACTGGGGTTCAAGGATAGAAAATAAACGAGGGAAGCAACTGTTTAATCTCAATAGGACACTCCGGCTAGAAGTAGTTACGCCAACAACTCCCACATATTGGCCGAAGCATACTAATCGATTACCTGATTTGTTAGACTTTTATTTTACTAAAGGACTTAGTAATATATACAAAACCTGCTCAACTATTACAGATCTCTCCTCCGACCATATACCAGTTCTACAAGTCCTTGATATATCACCAATTTACACAAATATTAACAATCAAAAACGAAATAAAGTTACCAACTGGAACCAATTTGAAGTTACACTGCAAAATCAAATTAACTTAAACATCAAACTAAAGACAGAACAAGACATCGACACCGCTGTAGATTATCTAACCAATACAATCCACGACTCCTATCAGAAGTCGACGAAACAGTTGAATATCCTGGCTAAAAACAACACTATACTTCCTATTGAGATACGCGAATTAATCAACAAAAGAAGAAAAGCACGCAGAAAATGGCAACGTAATAGATATCCGTCCGATTATCAAACGTATAGGCAATCTTGTAGGCTACTAAAACAGTCAATTAAGCAATATAATAACTCACGCTTCAGTCATTATTTGGCAACCCTAAATAAAACGGACTGCTCTATCTGGAGAGCTACAAAAGTTTTTAAAAAGAAGAGCGTTCTTCCATATCATATTAAAAAACCAGATGCTAGTTGGGCAAAGACTGACAAGGAAAAGGCTGAAACTTTCGCAGATCACCTCGAAACAGTGTTCCAACCCCATCAGCCAGAAGATCCACAACTATCTCAGAAAGTCTCAGAGTACAACAACGGAATAATCCACTATTGTTCTAACCGCAGACATATAACACCGAACAAGCTTTATGTGTGTGTTAAGAACTTGGAAAACAATAAGTCCCCTGGTGAAGATGGTATTACAAATTATATGTTGAAACATTTACCAAAAAAGGGATTACTATTGTTATTGTATATATACAACTCCATGCTTAGATTATCCTACTTTCCAGACAGATGGAAAAAGTCCGTAATTATCCTCATTCACAAAAACGGAAAACCAGTTACAGATGTTTCATCATACAGACCAATAAGTATGTTGGATACGTTTGGTAAAATTTTCGAAAAACTCATCAAGCCAGTCCTCTTCACCATGGCAAAGGAAGCGATTCCAAACCATCAATTTGGTTTTCGGCCGAAACACTCAGCTATTCATCAGTGTCACAGAATAGTGGATGCGATCGAATCGGTCTTCCAGCGTGGACTGTACTGCTCAGCTGTGTTTCTTGATGTTGTTAATGCATTCGACCGTGTATGGCACGATGGATTATTGTATAAAACCCGGAACAACTTTCCTATCGAAATTCATAAGCTATTGAGATCATATTTAACTAATAGGTCGTTTCAAGTAAAAATTAACAACTCTATCTCTAGCAAACGACGGATACGAGCCTCAGTACCCCAGGGTAGTGTCCTTGGGCCGCTTCTTTACAACATATACACCGCTGATATGCCCACCACGTTGTACACATTGCAAGCCACATTTGCGGATGACATAGCGATATTAGCCAGCCACAATGACCCACGCGAAGCCTCGAAGTACATTCAACATCATTTATCGATTCTTCAGCAGTGGACACTCAAATGGAGAATCGGAATCAACGAACGTAAATCCTCCCACATCACATTCACAACCAGACGTGAAGCATGTCCGCCAGTCAGGTTTAATAATAGTATTATACCGCAAGTTGATCACGTGAAATACCTTGGACTATATTTTGATAGACGCCTATCATGGAACCTACACGTAATCAACACAAGGAAAAAGTTAAGGTTAATACTTAAGCAGCTGTATCCTATAATAGGAAGAAAATCCAGTCTCAGTCTGTCAAATAAAATGTTATTATACAAAACTACAATAGCACCAGTATGGAAATACGGTTTAGAAATTTATGGTTCAGCCGCCAAAGCTCATATTGACAAAATCCAGTCGTTTCAATCCAAAATGTTGAGAATAATGGCCAACGCACCGTACTATATTCGCAACAGTATTATCTATGACGATCTTAACATTCCTACAATTACGGCAGTATACTTACAACAGTACAATGAATTCCACCGCACATTTAGCCAGCATTCCAATCCGTTAATATCGCGAATGAAAGCAACGGTACTTCCTGACAATCCAGCCAGAAGACTCAAGAAAAAACAATGTCGTGACGCTATCAATTCTAACGTTAACAATTACCTATAGTTAAATTTACAAATAATTTAACAGAACAACGGTGTTTATTGTAACACGTTGTTGCTAAGTTCTGTTTTGTTAGTGTTAGCTATTGCGTTAATGACCTACCGTACAGGTCGGTACGCAAAAAAAAAAAAAAAAAAAAAAAAAGATGTGCACAGATGAAGCGAAAGGTGATGTGAAAGCATAAATATGTACTGTTATCATTGATGACTAACGATATTGTAATGAGATGTAAGAAAGAAAAAAAAAAAAAACCCTTACAAAGTTGTTGAAAGATCGATGAAAATTGTGTAAAAAGTACAAAAAAAAAAAGACTGGAAAATGATGCGAAATAGCAAAAATTGCTTAAAACAATGTAAAAGTAGTAAAATGTGCGAAAAATTGTAAAAAATGATTGAAAATTGTACATAATTAGTCAAAAGTAAGGAAAACGTTTACCTCTCTCTCTATAATCACAAATACTATTCATAGTTATCAACATCCGTTTCAAAAATAATAGTAAGAGGGAGATTAAAAAAAAATGTAAAAATAAAACATCTTAAAACGAAGCAAGATATATAAATTTCCTTCAAATTTTATATTTCAAATAATAAGACTTATAAATTTACAACAGTCTCTGGATTGCTTCATCCATTCTTCATATATAAAATTGAAATCTTTACTGCCATCCCAGCCATATAACATTCTATTCAGAAATAAAATGTATGAATAAAGCATGGTACGAAAATTTCCTTCACATTTGAAATCGACGAATGAGTGAAAGAGGCGATCGAGTGATATATACAATCTTGGTAATGTGATAAATATAGAGAAATAATTATCTCATTTATTTTGGGTGTGTAAAAAAAAAAAATCCTCGCTATTCCACGTTTTTTTTTGGGGGGGGGGGATGCTTTCAATCATTAGTTTTGCAAAGAATTGATTGCTCCGCTAAAAGTTGTGTGACTCCGCATCTAAATGAATGATAAAAGGTTATGAAGCCGTTCTGTATGAGCTTACAAAAGTATATGATAAAGTACGCCAACAACACCTCTGAACAATAATTATGTGTGCGGGAACTGCTTGTATTCTTTTATACGGTCTTGCAGCAGATATGATTAAACAAATATAAATGAATGAAATGTAAAAATAATACGTGGGCTGGAGTTAATTTTGAAAATATATAGTGAGATTTTTCGGAAACATGCATACAATTGTGTAGAAAAAGGGGTGATGTAATAATTTTGCTAGCATGAACATTTATTTAGAATAATTTCGTATTACATTATTAGACTTTGAACATAGATAACAAGAGGGAAAAGGAGTGATTGCTTCGACATGAGTAAAACGAACGAAGTGTTTTCGTAGGTTAGTGATTATATAGAAAAAATTATAGGCGAATGTAATTTGTATTGAAAAATAGTATGTTTGGGCTAATTTTAAAAATTCATGATAGTTTAGTGGAGTCTTACGGTGAATGCATTTATAGATGTAGTGATTTCAATATTTTTGTCATGTATGGAAAATAAAAAAATTAAAAAAATACTACTATAATTTCAAGATGTTAAAAATAATTACAGAAAAATTAACTCATAATGTAAGTAGAAAGAGTGAATTCGTCATGAATGTTTACAAGAATATGTTTTCTATAGGTTAGGCCCTTTGCGAATTGAAGAAAAATTTAAACGATAAAAAAATAATATATGTACGATAGATTAAAAAAAAAAATATTATTGACAATTGGAAAATGAGATAATGATCTGTAAGGAGATTGCTAATTTTGGAAATGATGAAATACATATATTTAAGTTGATTTTAAAGTAATTATGCACGATTTGAATTTTGGAAATAGATTACATAGTATGAATGGAGCGACGAACCATTTTCTACGATTTCCTGAAAAAACTATATTACGATAAGAATAGTGTCAATGAACATACAGATATATCAGTAGTAATGAAGCGAGAAGTGTCTGCGGCGTACATTTGTCTGCACAGCATATTACAAAAAAGATTTGAAAAAATTTTAGCGTAATGAAAGAATAAAAAATATACTCGGGCTAATTTTATAACACAGAGAAAAAAATGTTACTGTTCGTTACCTGAAAAAGAAAACAATATTCTTTTAGGCGACCTTTTTGTGTTCGATATGATGACTGTTCAGGGATAGATGCAGGTATCTTTAACGTATTTTTACAATCAGGCTGTTGCCCTCGAGAATATAACCTTCTATTTCACTCACATACACTCTCTCACTCACACATTGCAACCCTGATCTGGTCGTGCTACCGTGTTTTTTTTTTTTCTTCGAACATGCTGTGGTTCGTAAACTAACAGGTTTTTTCTATCTGTCGCTCTATACAATTGACCACCAACACCTCATAGACAAATTCGTGTATATCGTGGAAAAATAATTTACGAAATTTAAAAAAATATTAAAACCATACTTGTATTTGTATAAAAATATGATTATGAAAGATTTTAAAAAATTTTGACGATTGAAAAATAAAATATATCGATTAATTAAATTCTACGGTAACTAAGCTCAGAAAAGTATTACATACAAAGAATGATGAACGGTAAAGAGGTTCAAGGTTAGATTCAGGCTTTTGATAGAAAAAATAACAAATGAATAAAATAAATGAAAGTGGAATAACGGACGGATACAGTGACGAATGCGTAGAAACATGTGTGCAGAACGGATGTTTGAGATTCACGACGACTGATTTGCATAAAAATAAAAAACTTATGAACGGTGAAATGATTGGAAGCTAAAAAATCTGTAATACATTAATATGAATGATTTGGTAAATAGTGCTAACGGATGTGTATGCGTGTATAAGTATTTGAGAATAAATAAATAAAAATAACATTATGTATGGTTGGTAATTTAGTCCAGGGCAGTAAAAGGAGAGAAGAAGAAATTTTTAGATTCGTTTAAAGTGAAAAATATTGAGAGTCGGTTCGATTTTGAAAATACATAATAGGAATGTATAACATGCACAGATATAGTGTTGTGTAGTCGTGACAATGTATATATGCGTGGGAACGACTTGTACGCTTTTGTGACGGATCTGGCGGTCGAGGAGTACGGGGAAAAAATATAAAAAGTATATACCATCAGTAAATTGTCTTCGTTGATTATAAATTTCGATTCATTTTGATAATGTATAATGGAGAACGTGTGTGAGAAGTGTCGGGATGCTTTTGCGACAGTCGAGGGTTTGATGGGGTCTTAAACAGAAAATAAAATATAATATGAAAAGATCTTGAAAAATATTTGGAGTTTGAAATAAATAAAATATTCTTAAACTAATAGACTTGGGAAAAAAATTAATATGAATGATTGGGAAACCATCTCTAGCATATGTGTGTGCAGGAATGGGTGGCGCGGATTCACATTCGGGTGGATGTCCTCGTGAAAAATAATATGAAAGATTTGTAATTTGTGTAGGGCGGAAAGGAGAGGGAGGGGGTTGAAATCTTGTTAAATAAAACTCTACTCGACATAAATTTACAAATACTTACTTTTGGAAAAAATCTTTGGAGGGAGAAAAAAAATATTTTAGAGTAATTCCATAATACATAGACATGAAAAAATTATTATGATCGATATGAGAATTAACGACAGAAGATGTGTGCGCATTCATAGCAGTGAAGACATCGACGAATTTATTTTTAGAATCTGAGAAAAAAATATAAAATTATTAATGGACGAAAGAATTTAACGTAAGTGAAGTAAATATACTTAGGTTAATTCCATAATACTTTGAGTTGAAAAAAAAACTATTATGAACGATATGGAAACTAATTGCAGAGGATGTGTATGCATTCATACAGTAAAGGTATCGAAGGATTTATTTTTAGATTATGAGAAAAATAAAAATAATGTACTGTCGGGAGAAATGATCGGAAACGTGAAAAATATAATTGGAATAATTCCATAATACTTGGAGTTGAAAAAAGTTATTATGAACGGTATGGGAACTAACGACGGCTGATGTGTGCGCATTCATAGCGGTGAAGACATTGTAGGATTTATTTTTAGAACCGGAGAAAAATAAAAATATTATGAACGGACGAAAGAAATGATCAGAAACGAAAAAAAATATACTTCGGCTATTTCTATAATATTTAGGCTCGAAAAATTATTAAGAACGATATGGAAACTAACTGCAGAAGATGTGTGCGCATTCATCGCGTTGAAGACATTGTAGGATTTATTTTTAGAACCGGAGGAAAATAAAAATATTATGAACGGTCAGAAGAAATGATCGGAAGTGAAGAAAATATATAATTGGAATAATTCCATAATACTTGGAGTTGAATAAAAGTTATTATGAACGGTATGGGAACTAACGACAGCAGATGGGTGTGCGGGAATGGACGGTGGGTATTCATAGCGGTCACATAAAAAAATAATTACCTCTCAATATGAAATGACGGAGGTGTCGGGAGCGTCGATTGGATGTTTAATGGTCGTAGTAAAAGTAAATAGAATGCGATATATTCGATATTAAAACAACGGAATCGATCGGAAAAGAGGGTGGAAGGGGTAAAGGAGACTAAGGCTATTTTAGACTATAGAAATAATTGATTTGTTAATTTGTAAATGTTTTGGATAACCGGTTAGGTTTAGACAACAGAGCAGGGATTGGGTTATTATGTGAAAAAAATAATAATTAAAAAAAAAATTGGAGCAGCATAAACGGACGACACGTGCGGGGGATCGGCGTGTGAGCTTTGGCGGTGGAGAACGTTATGTTAGATATATGCGCGGGATCGGGACGTGCACTTTAGCATATGGTAGTAAGATCGGGGAATCAGGAAAATAAAAAATATGCTTCGGCTAATTTTATATTATGTATACTTAGACTTTGAAATATTAAAGAAATAATCACGGTATCGGAAAGGGAGCGTTCGTGTGTGTGTGTGTGATATCGCGGCGGATATCGGAATATGCGGGGGATCGGCGCGTGCGCTTTCGCGACGGCGACCGGAGCGTGTGCGGGATCGAAATATACATGTGAGAGGTGTGAACTGGAGTTATAGGTTAGATTTACGCTTTAAATAATATATTGGGGTTAAATTTTGGAATTTTCTTACTTAGGTCCTGAATTTTGAAAAAATTGTGGTAAAGCAGTGGGCGGGGCCAGCAGGGACTTGGGTTACTTTCGGACATTAATTAATATACTTATGTTAATTAATAATCGGTTCGGTTTATCAGAAACGAGCAGGACGCGTACGAGGGAATTTTGGAGACGGAGCGTTCGTGTGTGTGTGTGTGATATCGCGGCGAATATCGGAATATGCGGGGGATCGGCGCGTGCGCTTTCGCGACGGCGACCGGAGCGTGCGCGAGAACGAAATATACGTGTGTGAGGGGCAAAGGGGGGTGTTGGGTTAGATTTACACTTTAAATAATATATTGGGGTTAAATTTTGGAATTTTCATACTTAGGTCCTGAATTTTGAAAAAAATTGCGGTAACGGAGCGACGGGAGGGGCTAGGGGAGACTTGGGTTACTTTCGGACATTAATTAATATACTTATGTTAATTAATAATCGGTTCAGTTTATCGGAAACGAGCGGGACGCGTACGGGGGAATTTCGGAGAAATTTGGGGAACTTGGGGGAACTTTCAGCACCTGGACACTAATTGGGGTTACTTGCGCCCCCGAATAACACTTTGGACAGTTTATTGATCTCGGGACACTGTTTGGACGTTCGGATCAGCGGATATGTACGGGAACCGTCCAGGGGAAACTCGGAGGAATCGGGGGAAACTTGGGTGAATTTTGGCCACCTGGACATGAATTGGGGTGAATTTAGTGTTCAGATTACCGGTCTGGGGTGAATTTTCGCCTCCGGGACAGGAATTGGGGTTCGGATTAGCGGACGCCCCAGATCTCTCAATAAATGACTACTAATTACCAATAAATTGTTATCTGAGCTACCAAAAAAAGGTATATTATTGCTCACAAATATTTTTAACGCTGTTCTTCGTCTGCAGTATTTTCCATTATCCTGGAAATTGGCGCAAATAGTAGTTGTACCAAAGCCCGGTAAGGCACCGGATGAAGTTTCATCCTATAGACCTATTTCCTTGCTCCCGATCCTTTCAAAACTCCTTGAAAAAATAATTTTAAAGCGGTTGAATCCTATTTTAAATGCGGAACATATTGTTCCTGAACATCAATTTGGATTCAGAAAAAGACATTCGACCATTGAACAGGTACACCGAATTGTGCATACTATTCAAGAAAGTCTTGAAACTAAGCAAATATGCACGGGTGTGTTCCTAGATGTCAAACAAGCCTTTGATAAGGTATGGCATCATGGTCTGCTTTATAAACTTAAAAAAATAGTGCCGCATCCTTTGTACCTTCTTTTAAAATCCTACGTTGAAGATCGCATATGCCAGGTTAAAAATTCTAAATCAATATTCTGAAATCTATCCTGTATCTGCTGGCGTGCCACAAGGAAGTGTCTTGGGCCCGGTGCTTTACTTAATCTACTCTGCCGATTTTCCAGTTGATAATAGCGTGATAACAGCTACGTTTGCAGACGATACAGCACTATTAGCTACCGGTAAAGACAATAGTGAAACTTCGAATAAATTGAAAAAAACTTTATCGGAAGTGGAAAACTGTCTGAGTCGTTGGCGTATTAGAGTAAACGAAAGTAATTGTACGCAAGTAGATTTCACGTTGCGAAATTTTACGTATCAGCCGTTAGAAATAAATGGGGTGGTTATCAACCAGGATAAAGATGTAAAATACTTAGGCATTCATTTGGACCGCAAATTAACATGGCAAAAGCATATTATACAAAAAAGAAAACATCTAGATATAAGATTGCAAGAATTAAATTGGCTTCTTGTCAGGTACTCTCGTTTATCATTGGAAAATAAACTCTTAGTGTACAAAATAATTATAAAGCCCGTTTGGACATACGGTTTAATGTTGTGGGGTTGTGCAAAGGATACACACATAAACAAGATACAACGGTTCCAGAACAAGGCTATAAGGCTGATAGTCTCACCGCCCTGGTACGTATCTAACCATACTCTACATCAAGACTTAAATATCCCATATGTGAAAGACGAGATCAAGCGAGCTGCTAAGCGATACATAGGCCGCTTGGAGTCTCACACAAACGTTTTGGCGATCAATCTTCTTGATAATAGTCTTGATGTTCGAAGGTTAAAACGTAGTCGACCGTTTGATCTGGCCTAGTTTTATGTTACTAAAATTTCAGTGGAGTCCATCGCTAGATGTTAACCCCTAACAAGTTATTTTCGCGTTACAGTCCAATTGCTGGATGACCTTCTGGCCAGTTGTAATTTGTAAAAAAAAAAGAAAAAAAAAAGAAAAAATTTATTTAATGCGCTGTTTTCTTAAAATTACTACTTATTTTTATCTTATTTTAACATTATTTTCAAATTTCCTCTTCGTTAGTTTACTTTTTTTCGCGCTAACTTTAACATCCTCGTTATTTTTTTTATGTTCACTTTTTTCACGCCAATTTCATTTTTGGTCGAAATTTTGCCTCGTTCATTTTTGCTCTTATTCGTAGTTTCCGTTAGTTCACACAGTATGAATCAGAGTTGGGCATTTGTTATTCGAATAACCAAATAACGAATAACGAATAAATTATTTGAATAACGCACACATAAACAGGTCCGGGGCTACGGAAATATTAGGAGTCCTTTTCAGAAGTGACAAAATTATCAGTTTTATAGAATAACTAAACTTTCTTTAATTGAATTTAATTATATTATTTTGAATTCACGAATTAACATATAATTATTAATGTAAACAAATCTAAATATCATATATAGACAATGGGTAGAATTTTCGACGCCAAATATATATATATAATTTTTAACAGGATAGAGTGTGTGTGTGTGCTGCGCTACACATTCATACAGACATTTCCTAATAGCGTACATTCCGACTACCTATATCAAATCAAATCAAAATACCTTTATTGAGAAAATTATGCATGATTAAGATATTACATAAAATTAGTTATTTATAAGTAAAATTTTCTCGGCCCATGAAGAGCAAAGGTATCCCTTAACCGTTCCCATTCTGATCTATTAACTGCTATTTTTTCAAAGTTATTATTATTTAAAAATTGGTTTATTTCGTCTTTCCATCTACCTTTTTGATGACCTCGTTTTCGTCTATAATGTGAAAGATACCAAAAAGTGGATTTATATGTCCAACGGTCGTCTCTTAATCTTATTACATGGCCAGCCCATTCCCATTTTCTCCTTCTAACATAGTTCACGTCAATATTATTACCTAAACGCCGTTTTATTTCTTTTATTCTTATTCGATCTCTTATTTTTATATTAAGCATTGATCTTTCTAGTGTGTTTTGCGTTACCCTTAGTTTATTTATAATTTTTGTGTTCAATGTCCAAGTTTGGCATCCATAAGTTAAAACAGGTAGTATGCACATGTTAAAAATTTGACTTTTATGATGATTACTGAAAGGTCCTTTGAATATTCTTTTTAGCGACCAATACTTATTCCATGTCTTAGTAATTCTCGTGTTTATTTCTTTTTCCATCTTATTCTCAAATGATAATTGTTGACCTAAGTATGTCGCTTCGCTCACTATTTCTATTAAATTATTATTTATCTGTATTCCTCTCTGGGTTGTAGTCTTAGTTAATATTTTAGTTTTTAGGGTGTTAATAGATAGTCCGACTTTTGATCCTTTCATGTCTAGCTCCAATAGCATTTCCTTCAGTTCTTCTAAGGAAGAGGAAAGAAGAACAATGTCATCTGCAAATCTTAAATTTGATAATTTCTTACCATTTATGTATATTTATTCCCTTATTTTCCCAGTTCATTTCTTTAAAAACTTCTTCTAATGTACAATTAAATAAGATTGGAGAGAGTGGGTCTCCTTGCCTAACCCCTTTATTAATTGAAAAGTATTCCCCTTTAATGTCCGTTATTATTCGCGTTTTGAGTCCTTTGTACATTTCCTGAATTAACCTAATGAAATTTCCTGGGACCCCTTGTTTGTGCATTGCTTTAAGTATATATTCATGTTTTAAGGAGTCGAACGCTTTTTGGTAATCAATTAAGGCTAAATATAAATTTATCTGGTATTCATTACTTTTTTCTATTATTTGGTTTATTGTATGAAGGTGGTCAGTTGTTGAAAATGTCTTCCGGAAGCCGCCTTGTTCCGTTGGTTGCTGGGCTTCTAAAAAATGTTTTAATCTTATTTCTAGTAGTTTTGAGAACAACTTCGAAATACTTAAGCTTAAAGTAATAGGGCGGTAATTTTCGATTTTATGACGATCGCCTTTCTTAAATAGTATTATTATATCTGAATATCTCCATTCTTCGGGTATATTACTTGTTCTTAAGATAATTGAAAAGTGTTGTAAGAAATTTAATTAGATAGTCCCCTCCTGCTTTAATATGTTCGTTAACTATACCATCATGGCCTGGGCTCTGTTAGACTTTAATTTTCCTACTATTATTTTTATTTCGTTAACTAAGAACTCAGGTTCTGGTTCGAAATTTACCATTATGTCCTCATAATTATTTTCGCCTTTATATAATTCCCTATAATAGTTAGTTATTAATTTATTTATCTCTTTTCTATCATATATTTTATGACCTATAGAATTTACGAAGTATAAATTCCACGGGGTACCTACATTTAGTTGTTTGTTCAGTTTCTTGATATTTTTACCTCCCTCTAATGTTTCTTTTATTATTTCATTTTTCCTAAGTTCGTTCTTTTTTCTTATCTCGTTCCTTATCAGTTTGGAAATTAAATTAAATTCGATTTTATCCTTGGGCGTTTTATGTCTTATTTTAATAATTACAGCTCTTTTCTTATATAGATTAGTTAATTCCTGATGTGTTGTTATCCCTTGTTTATTTTTATTGGAGTCATCGGTTGATTGTGATATAGCGGTTTTTATTGTTTTGGATATGTTACTGTATAATCTATTAATGTCATAGTCGTCTGAATAGTTTATTTTCCCAAGTAGTTCATCTAGTTTGTTTTTGTATAGCACAGGATTAATTTTATTATATTTTTCCTTATTACATATCTTATTATTTATTCGTTTGTTGAACCTTATTGTGATAGTGAGTAATCTATGGTCAGTATTAAAATTAAATGAGTCCATGCCGTAAACTTCGTAATCAGTTATTTTATTGTTTTTATTCTCCGGGGCCAGTATATAGTCGATTATTAGTTTATATTCTTGGTTTGGTGATATCCATGTCCAGCGTTTTCCTTTCCTTTTTTTAAAAAAACTATTAATTATTTTGAAATTAAATTGCTGGCAGAACCTTATCAATCTCCACCCTCTTTCGTTTCGTTTACCATAACCGAAATTATCCATTATACTTTTTTCTCCCCTATTCCTTTGCCCAATTTGACTATTCCAATCTCCAATTAATATTAAATTATTATCTTTTTTTCTAAATTCGTTAATTGTTTTCTCTAACATTCCATAGAATTCTTCTATTTCTCCTTCTTCTGCTGAGGAGGTCGGAGCATATACTTTTTTTTTTTTTTTTTTTTTTTATTAAAATTTTCAAACCGTGGTTAGACCCCGGGCCGTGTATAATATCTAGACTATTACGGCCCGAGAGTCTCCGGTTACAGGAATGCCCCTAATCCATTGTCCCTGACGAACTGGAAGACTGCACTTTGGTTCGCTTCTGAGTTTGAGAGAACATGGCTGAGGTTATCAAATCCGTGTCTCGTTCTGGAGGATTGGAATGCAGGGCAGTTTATGAGAATGTGCTCAACCGCCGGTGGCTCTTGTGCGCGACAGAAAGGACACGTGGTTGGAGGGTGAGCGCCTTCCAACAGGTAGTCGTGGGATAGTCGCGTGTGGCCCAGGCGTAAACGGTTGAGCGCGCGATGATAAACTCGTAAGGTCCCCTGGGGGGGCCACCATGGCTCTACGGATTTCTTTATATTCTGGAGGTGGGATGGGGTGGAGATGTGTTCTTGTTTCCACTGTTCCATTATTTGTATTTTAACAGCTTCTGATATTTGAGGGGGCCCAAGTATGCTTTGCGGACTGGGAGCTGTAATGGTTGATTGAGCTGCTGTGTTAACCCTTTCATTTCCTGGGATTCCCGCGTGACTTGGGACCCACAACACTACTAGCTTATATCCCTTCGATTGTAGCCCCATGATGAGTGCCAAGACGTGGTTTATTAACCCCCTCCCCGGGGCTCCCCCTCCTAACATCTTAGCCGCCACTAATGAATCTGTTATCAATAGGATGTCATGGATTGGCTCTGTGGACGCCAGGATCATTTCCAGACATAAGCGTATTGCATATAATTCGGCATCTAGGATTGAGCAGTAATCGTTCAGACGGATGGTTGTCATTGCTCCCTTCACTTCGAAAGCGCACGCAGTTGGTGACATCCCCTCGAAGGGTGCTGCTTTGGCCCCATCTGTATAACATTGGATAGCGTTGCTGTACTGTCTTATTGTTTCGCACGCGTCTTGAGTAAGTTGCTCTGACATGCCGTAGGACTTATACTTTTGCAGAACCGATAGGTTAACTGCTACAGGCTCAAGTTGCCACAGATGTAACGAGCCGGTAGCTGCTGCCTGGCACTCTGTGGAGTCGTTGACATTGACATTCTGAAGTAGCTTGGTGAGAATTGGTAGTGGATCGTTAGTGAACGCTGCGAGTAAGGGGGTTTCGGGATGGATATAAGGCAGCTTTAGGAATGGAATATTGCACCGCAGGGTATGCAGGGAGCGATAGAATTTCAGTGGGGGAGAGCCCGTTAGTGCACAGATACTCCTACACGGTGTTGTATAATGGGCTCCGGTGATGATTCATAGTGCAGAGTGGTGAATTGCGTCCAGTTTTTTCAGGTTACTTAGAGACGCTGAGGAGTACACCTGGCACCCATAATTTATTATACTTAGGATCAAGGCTTTGTAAACATTAGAGATTAATTTGGGATGAATATTGAGTTGGGGATTGGAGAGGTATCGAATTATTGACAGTAACTTTATACATTCGGATTTTAGCTTATTAATGTGTAGGCGCCAAGTTAATCTGCTATCAAACTCCAGGCCTAGGAACCTGGCTGAAATACAGTTCGGAATTATGGTGTTGTTTATTTGGAAAGGAATCCTGTTGGTCACAGGCCGTCCCCTATAGAAATCAACACATACCGTCTTTGCGGAGGA
The DNA here is from genome assembly GCA_039619475.1 of Icerya purchasi. Lineage (NCBI taxonomy): Eukaryota > Metazoa > Arthropoda > Insecta > Hemiptera > Monophlebidae > Icerya > Icerya purchasi. Next base: position 31,111,753 of record CM077116.1, on the reverse strand, counting down.
AAAGTTTAGACCATTGACTTCTGACCATTTTTGGAGTTTGGAGATAGTTTTCTGAAGGATTGTGTGAGATATGTGTGGATCACGAGACGCTAGGGAAATGCTAAGGTCGTCAATGAAGAGCCGGGCCGTTACTGGTGGCTGAACACAATCAGCAATGTCATTGATGTACATTATGAACAAGGTTACGCTAAGCGCAGAGCCTTGAGGTATGCCGTTCTCGATGCTCATTGCATCAGAGACTTGAGAGTCGATTCTGACCCGTATAGTTCGGTCTGACAAGTAGTTTTGAATGAATCTTATCATTCTACCTGTCACCTGCCATCTTCGTAGTTTGTTTATTAGGCCTTGCCGCCATAGGCGGTCATAGGCTTTTTCAATATCGAAGAATATGGTTATCAGGTGCTGTCGACTTTTGAACGCAGATAAAATCTGCCTTTGAAGGCTCACCAGATGATTCGACGTTGATTTAGCCTTACGGCCTCCGGCTTGTATTGTGGAGAGGATATTTTTGGATTCACAAAAGGAGAGGAGACGTCTGTTGACCATTTTATCCAGGGTTTTGGATAAGGTACTCATCAGTGAGATAGGACGGTAGCTACTGGGTAGTGAAGGATCCTTATTCTGTTTTAAAATCGGAATAACGATTGCCTCTTTCCATGAGATCGGAATGTTACCTTGTTCCCAGATCTGGTTATAGATGTTTAGCAGATATAGTCTTGCCGCCGTGGGAAGGAGCTTTAGCATGAAAGGATGGATGGAATCTGCGCCAGGTGCACTTGCCTTCAGCTTATTGTCTAAGACAAAATTTAACTCGGACAAGGAGAACGCTCGATCGTACCGATCCATGCTGTTGGGTGGTAGGAGAGGAATGACATCTTTCTTATTTGCGTGGGACAAAAAGGATGATGAGTAGGAATTGGTTGAGGAAGCATCGGAGAAATGCTTTGCTAGTATGGACGCAACTGATGCCGTATCTGATATGATGTTGTTATTGGACTTGATATAGATTGGGGTTGATGGCCGCTGTCTTCCGTTAAGGGATTTTATTTTCCGCCAGGTAGACGCACTGGTCGACGCGTCATTAATTGACGACATGAAGGAAAGCCAGGCTTCATGTTTTTTCGCCCTGATAATGTGACGGGCTAAAGATCTATGCTTCTTAAATTCTATTAGATCCTGGTCAGCTTTTGTCGATTTATACTTTCTTAAGGCTCGCTTCCTGTTCGTTATTGCCTCTCTCACTTCGTCACACCACCAGGGGACCCTGCGTGGGTGCACAGCCGCGGATGACTTCGGGATTGTTGCTACTGCTGCTCTGAATAGAGCCTGTGTAAATGTCTTTAAGTTCTCTTCAATAGATTGGCCGGGCTCAGAATTTATGACTAGGCTCTCCTTGTAGCCTTTCCAGTCCGCTTTGTGAAACATGTACCTTTGCACGGTCGATTGATTTCGAGGAGCCGACCGACAACTACCTATGTCAGGTGAGATCATAATGGGAAAGTGGTCACTGGAGTGGAGGTCATCCAAGACGCGAGACGAAATTATTGGGTAAAGTGCGGTGGTGCAGAGGGCTAGGTCAATTGTTGAAAACGTCTTCGCCGTGGAGTCGAAATGAGTAGGACCTTTTAACGAAAGGAGAGCATAGTCGTTACTGACGAGAATATCCGTTATGACCGAGCCATGGTGATTTGTTGAAGCTGATCCCCAAATCGGGGAGTGGGCATTAAAATCTCCTAGAATTATTGACGGGGAGGTCAGCTGATTTGTGGTAGCGCATAGCTGTGTGTAGCTGACGTTGCTGCAAGGGGGTAAATAGAAATTGCATATGGATATTGCACTACCAGAAAATCCGGGTATTAAGACAGATATCGCTAGTGCTTGAAGATGCGTCGTTATCGTTATCAAATGAGCTGGGATTGAGACATGCACGAGCGTTGCCACGCCCCCGCAAGCTCGGTCACCCAAAGTGTAGTCTCCCTGGAAGGTGATATAGTTGGGAAAAATAGGGTCTAGGGGGGAAGTGAGATGTGTTTCTTGCAAACAGATAACCGCAGGGTTGTGGGTTGCGATTAGATATTCTAGTTCCGTTTTATTGTTGTGGAGGCCTCTGCAGTTCCATTGGAGTATAGTGCACTTACTTCGCATTCCTGAAGACATCATTTGAATTCTTATCACCCCGTGATCGTGCTTTGTATGCGGATTGCTGAACCTCCCATTAGTTAGTCTGGGAACTGCGATCGTCGTCTGTTGTGTTCTCCGATTCAGAGGGTGTAAGTTTCAAATTCTTTATAATACGCGAGCATCTATTTTTGACGCTCCTACTCCCAAGGAATGGCTTTACTTGGGATAACATGTGCAATAATTCGTCTGTGTCCTGTGTGAATTGTTGGGCGTACTTAAGATAACTGGACGATGTGCTGATACGCTTTATGAACTTTTGGAAGTCGTTGTAATTGAGAATGAAGGGCACTTGGTTTTCTTCGAAAAGATGTTTTGCTCCTGCTACGATTTCCTCAATATCTGCTCTCTTCTTTTGCGCCGTTGGTCTTTCAGCTGTTTCTGTGTGCGCATCAGCGGGTAGGTGTTCCATTGGTACTTCTGCGTTGGCTGTGTCAGCAGTCTGTACTGGGCGTCCCTCAGGGTTGTAATTGTGGTTGTCTAGAATGATTCGTTTTGGAATAGAATGTGTAGAATATGTAGGCTCTTCTGCTCCTGCTTGACATTCAGGAGTTTTGGGATGCGGCCGTTTGAAGAGTGGGTTTGCTCTCTCGCTGTCCTCCTGTTGGCAGTTGGTTTGGTTCGCTGGGGTAATGATTTGGCGATCCGGCCGCTGTCCCGGTGCTTGGTGAGGACCAGTCATGCCTATCTGGCTTGTTATGGGGTCACTTGTTTGTTGTTTTTGGATATCGTGAGGAGGGGGATTCTCTTTTTGTGTATCTTGATGGGGCCTATTTTCGGAGGGATCGATAGGCACCTCCGGAAGAGGGCTTTCTGTTTGAACTACACTAGGGGGGTCTGTGTCCTTATTGCATGCAGGGCACATATGGTTCTCCAAGAGGACGAAAATTCGGTGATCTCTTCCGTTATAGCTTATCAGAAATGACTCCGGTATGTTTGTACAGCTGGTGTGTTCGATGTGAAGCTGTCGTCGCCAGCTTAAGACGTGACCAAATTCAGCATCCATCGGATTTACCCGGAGGATTGCTATCTGTGACAGGGGTTTTATTGCCAGGTTACTGCTCAAGTACTGCAAAAGTTTGTCATTCGGAATGGTGGGGGATACATTTGACAACACCAACTTATTTGATGGGTTCCGTAATCTACGCGCGGCGACTGGTTTCCCTCCGAGATAAATCGTTGCCCCTTTGGCAAACAGCAAGTTAGTTACTTCGGTGGAACTTAAGAACATCATTACCCTGTCTTGGCTGATTCTTGATCCGGCCAGAATATTTCATGCGCTACCTATCTACTCCTTCAGCGCTACTAAATACTCTCTTATGGTGTGTGGAGCGATGTATGGGAATATGATTCCCTGCTCGTCAGTTATTGGTTGAACATTCGTTATTGGGACTATTCTTTTAGCAGCGAGAAATGGTGTCCTGTTTGTCGATTTTAACTTTTCCGAGAAGGATGATAAGAGCGGCTCTGTTTTGCCGGGCTGAGAAATATCACGCGATATGCCGGGTAGTGCTGGGAATTGGTCGTTATCAATTATCGGCGCGTCGCTTTCGGAAAGATCGAGAGATAACGGGCTGTTCGTATTGTTATCAGTAGTAGATGCAGCTGTACCTGAATTCGGGGCTGACTGCGGCAGTGTGTTAGTGGCGGCGGTCGGTTGTACGTGTTGAGTTAAATTAACAACGTTCGTCTTACCTGCATTGCTGATGTTAATGATGTTACGGGTAGTTTTTGTCGCACCGGTCGCATTGTCGAAGCGTCGTAGCGGTGGTGATGACGAGGGGCTGGTTGCGTTGAGGCTGCGCGCTGTGCTGTCTTGCGCGCGTGCGGGGGGAAGTTTCTTAGTCGCCGACATGAATCGGCACAAGAACGATAATTACGATAATATACACACTATAAATTATTTAAACGCGATAAACACAGAACTACTTTACATGAATACGCTTATTATTGAAAAATATACTTGAATAAAGTTAAATTGAGTGTTTTTTATATTGATTTTTAGAACGGCTATCGGGTCATTAATTCCTCTAAATTCTTCTACTTTATTTACATAGTTTGGTTTTATTAAAAAGCCTACCCCTTTTTGCCCCATGTTATTCCCTATGTAACAAAATAAATTTCCTTTTTGCGTAATTATAATTTTTTCGCCTGACCTTCGAATTTCTGACAGATCTAAAATTTCAATGTCTGTTTTTTGGAAAGCTTCTTCAAGTTCTGTCAAGTTTTCTTCTCTTTTAAGTGTTCTGACGTTTATTGTGCCAACTTTTATTATACATTTTTTCTTTTTAGTCGTATTAAATTCGTTATTATTTTTTATTTTTAATTTATTGTTTACGTTATTTGTACTACTGACATTTAGAGGAGCGGTTAAAGGAAAATTGGTGTACTCACCCTCGTTTACCGGACTTTCTGGGTGAGGCCAACTACCTATACCTTAAAACAAATTTCCGGTACGTTTAATGGGTCTCCAAATTTTACTATTATGAAGTTTCCTCCTCCAGGAGGAAATAAAAATGAATACAAAATTATTAATAATGTTCTTGCTCCTGTAAAGTTAATTTTATTTATTTAAAAAAAAGTTGATGTATATGACAAATGATGGATTAATTTTTTATTACATGTCGGAAGTACGTGTCTCTTGGGGGCCCTATTACAAGGCGAGGCCCGGGGCTGCAGCCTCCCCTAGACCCCCCCCCCCCTAAATCCAGGCCTGCAAGTAAATAATGATTAATTTATTCGTTATTCGACATTAATCATTATTCGTCAATCATACATTAACCATTATTCATTATTTAGTAATTATTCAACTCAATTAAAAGCCATGTAATGTAGTACAGTGGTATGTTATTCAAAAAAGTGTTGCAGAAAAACTTGGTTCAAACCCAACCGGTGTATAATTATTTTTGTATTAAACTTTTTTTTATTTTATTTTCTAATTAATATTATTTAATATGATTATATTCTTTTTTGTTATTATATTAATTAAATGATAAATTTAAACTATCAACACGAAAATAATTCTTAAAATTTATAAATTCACAATATTATATGACAAATTTTAATATCATGAAATAGTATTTAAGCATCTTCTTTTTTCTCTCCTCAGCCTTATGGTTGGTGGGTATTAATATGACCATGTTAGATCCGTCTTTGGAAATTTGAATATTTCTATTTAATTAATAAAAACACACAACAATTTAAGTGATTCGAGAAATAAGAGTATATGCTATGCATTATAATTTTAATGAAGGTCGGCTCGATGCCGCTACAAAGTAAACGACTGCTTGCAGTGGTAATTTAAGAGTCAGTATTGTACCAATCATTTTCATTTATTCAGCATATTAATTTTATCAGTGTGTTTAAATTTCAAAATTGCCAGGTTTGTTTTGGACAGAAAGATGAAACATGTTTTCGGTTAAATACTTTATATAATGCTGACAAAAAAATGTGACGTTTTTTTTTTTTTGAAATTTATCTTTGATGTTTATATTATTTTTGCTTTTATAATAAACAATAAATACGAATGTGTTGTAAATGTGTGTAAGTGAATATATATAGCTAATCTTACTCATTACTTTTTTAAAAGGAAAAAATAATACTAAGCACAGGAATTGTTTTCGTGTGATGTACCTTACACAAAGAATTAAATGTATCTCTTCGTTTTAAGGCTTTTTGTCTTTTCTATCTTTATTTTTCAAGAATAAAAGTAACATTGTTTTATTTTGTTTCCATTTCGGCTTAATTCTGTTATTTTATGTGTTTTTTCTATCAATCAGTTTTTACAATCATTTGATAATTTCTGTTAAGTGTTCTTTATGATTAACATGAATTACGTATTATTTGTTTTTGATATGGTTTATTTTACAGATCACTAATAACAGTGAAAAGTATATTTAGTGAAATGTACAGTTAAAACTAACATAAAAGGTTTTTTTTTTTGTTTTTGTTTTCCCTATTCCCAATAACTTCGGGTAGGGCTGTTTATTTGTTTAATCTACAATTTTTACTGTAATTTTCATTACAGGCACCGTCCAATTAAGTACATAAAAAAAATAAAAAAAAAAAATGGTCATCAATATTAAATTATTAAAAAAACATTTTGTATGCATAAATATTAATTGATATTTGAAATAATGATTAACGCATGATTGATGAATAACGAATAATGATTAACGTATGATTGACGAATAACGAATAATGAATAATTTAATCATTACTCATGCGTGTGAATAATGATTAACAAATAATAATCATGCATTTTGTAAATAATGATTAACGAATAATTTTATATTTTATGATTAATAATTAACGAATAACGAATAATTTTCTTATTCTGATTATTATTCAATAAATTATTATTCGAATAGCGCCTAACACTGGTAGGTATATGAATAAGACCAAAAATGAACAAACTGAAATTTCGACCAAAAATGAACTGGAGCGGCTTATCTATATGCGCTTACCCTGATCAAATTGAAAAAGTCTTATTTATGTATTTCGGTTATTAGTTTTTTTATTATCTTCCTTTTTTCTCTTTCGTTTTTATTAAACTTTTTGCATTCGAAAATCGAATGAAAAAGGAATCGTTTAATTTCTCTTCACAGTCTTTTACTGATCTTCAAAATTATTTTATTTCCGCTAAAAATCTAAATTTAAATTTGGTCCCTATTTTAAACAAATCCAAAATAAGTGTAATTTTTGATTTTTGTGTTACAAGGAGTTTGTTACTAAATAGATTTTATTTTGTTTTCATTTTTTTTTTTTTTTTTATCGTAGGGAGCTCGCGTGCAGAGACCTGACATTTAATAATATTACATATTAAAATTTATACAGTACTTTATATTATAACAGTGACAGTAAAAAGGATCAACGCTCTTTAAACGGAAGATACATCTTTAAAACATACCTAAATTTTATTATAATTCTATACATACATTATTCTTTCATGTGTCAATTAAAGTTTACATTTTTTACGACGCAATTTTGAAGATGCAAATTCATCTCTATTATATTATCAAAGTTTAAATTCTTTACTAAGTGTTCTTCAATAAATAAAATAGATAAATCATTTAACTCTTTTGGTGTGAAAAAATGTTTAATTCTTTTCATTGCAGGAAAAGAGCGTTCTACTGAACAGTTTGTTGAAAATAATGAAAGATAAATTCTAAACACAATGTTTAAATTAGCGAATTGTAAATGTTTACTTCGTATTAAATTTTCCATTTGAATAATAATATTTTCTTCATTATGATTATTTCCAGTTTTAGGGTTATTTGAACATGAACACAATTTTTTTTTTGGCTATTTTCGTTTAGGTTTTTCGAATTAAATTTAACTAAATGAAGTTTATCATGTATGCATGAATGAAAATTAATACATTCTGAAGTTAATCGAGATCTGTAGGGTAATTATTTATGAGGTTTTTTGCTGCTTTGAAATTGTTGAGGTTCAAAAATACAGAACCAAATTTTATGTATCGATTAATCGATAAGTGAAAATTTTTATTCAGCGCTAATCTTTCTTTGTGTTTTTTCCCATCCTGTTATCACGTTATTATTACTTATTGTGTTTTTTGTAGTGTTGTTAGAGTTGGTTTTTCTAGTTATATTGAGTTTTTACTTTTGTTCATTAAGTGATTACAAATTAAATAAAGTGTACATTTATTCATAATATATTATTTTTGCCGTTAGCGTGTTTATTCATTAGATTCAGTATTCAGGATAGTTTCAACAGGTTGTGGGACCAGCACGCTTCCACTGCGCCACTCTGGTTTGAGCACCTTTCATCGTTTGGTACGGCAAGAAATAATAAAAATAATTCTTCGAAAAATCTTCTAAATTTTGTCGTACCAATAAGATACCTCTAGTACCTTTGTGAATTTTCAGTTTTTCTTCCAGTCTTGTTTGATCTCTTATCATGCCGACTAGTCATTGTCTCGTGCACAGTTCGAGAATTCCCTTTAAGTGCTAATATTATAACCGTTTTGCCTAGTAATAATGCACGTTCCGGTTTACACTTCGTTAATTTTAAATTTATTTCTTGATTACCTTGCTTACATGTTATTTGTCTATAATCATTTGGAAATTTTACCTAAATCGATATATTCCTATTTTAACTTTTCTGTACATTAATGCAAGTTAAAACATGATTTTATCACATTCCTCTCCTACCATGCTATGACTAAAACGCCATAATATGTAATAATATTTTGGAAATTTTAAATATTTTTCAAAATAAAAAATTTTTCAATCTCATGCAAATTTTCCGCTGTGAGCTATAGCCCATTTAAGTCCGTGATGTAAATCCAAGACTGACAATAACCGTAATTGATCAACTTATTTTCGTAAAAATTATGGTAAAAATTAGAACTAGGTTTTCGAACTCTACGCTTGTTTCAATATTACTGATAAATGCTTTGCCTGAATGTTTATAAAATAAAAATACTCCTGTATATTGAATAATATTTATAAACCGATGACGGTAATGGCGAACTGTAAATTATACACGGCATTTCTGCAATGAAGTAGTAGTTATAGTATGATTTAACTTTTTTTTTTTTGCTGCTACATTTTTTCTTGTTTATTTCCTAATGTTTTGCTGTTCAGTCGTGATCAAGTGCTTGTCGTACTTTGGTCACGATATGGCCAGTATATCCTTCCTTGGTTTCATTCTATTCCTGTCTGTCGTCATTCCACGGGTGTTTCCTTAATTAGACTCAGAATCAATCATTCTTTACTCCTTTATTTTCGCTTTCGATTCGCTTTGTCCCCTTCTCCTTTCTGCTCTCTTCACGCTTCTGATCCTTCTTGTATTTGTGATTCAAATCATATCCTTTTCGAATGTCCTGCATTCTCTAATAAACGTTCCTTTCTTTACGCCCAACTTTTAGCTTTAGGTCTTCCTACTCCCTTTAACGCTACCTATATCCTTTCCTTCCCATTGCCTTCAGTTATTCCGTTGCTGCTGTCCTTTGTTTTTTACTTTTCTGACCGCCTGGCTATTTAGTTCTATCTCTTAATTTTTCATGTTGTTGGGTCAAGGCCGCTGGTGCGCCCAGGTAGGAAAAAAAAAATATATAAATGAAAGGTTTGGTTGATGGCCAAATAGTTTTATGCCGGGCCAGGAAAAAAAAAACATTTCTATTGAATAGCACGAAGTCATCTAAAACAATGAACTGAAATAAATGGCGGTTTTTTGTAATTTTTTTATTTTTCTTTGGACTTACGCACATGAAAAAACATATAAATTGATATATTCTTTGCTTTTAGAATTATTTTTAATTATTTAATAATTATGTGATTTTTCATTCACCTCAGTATAATGGAGGTTGAGGTTCCGATCTCATGTAAAAATAACCGGTGAAAGTTTTTATGCACATAATTGAAAGTTTTAAAGAATATTTATTAACTAATAAATTGGCACATACCTTGGTAGATAAAAAAAAATTCGAAAGAAAATTACAGTTTTCGTTGAATTAGGATTTTACTAAAAGACAATATTCGAGATTTTTATATTATTTTCTGGCTACTAATGTACCTACGTGCTTACATCGAGTGTCGGAGTAAAATCTACGTATTTTTTGAACATACAACCATATTCTAATCCTTTGTGTAATACTGTTGTTGCTGCATTTGATTTGTAGATTAACTTTCTTTTTTTTTCGATTAGTGTTAATTTTTAAATTGCACTATATACCTACATCTATGTTGCAACAAAAAATAATCTAACAAGCAAATTAGGTCTATACGAAATCCCTTTATTTGTACTATTACTGTACCTGTACAATGAAAAATATACAAAGACGAAATAAAAGTTCCGATGGATTGTTTACCTGTAAAATAACAAAATAACGAAAATGAATATTACTGAATATATGCATGTATAATGTATATATATACATATATAAAAGTGTATGTGTGTGTGTGCGTGGGTAGGTGGGTGTGCGCGCGGCTGTATGTATATATATATATATATATATATACACTCTGTCATTTTAGCCGCGCAAGGAGTTGTGCTCCTTGACCCCTCTAGCTTATATTTCTGTCTTTTTCTCTTCTATACTTTGTATAAAATGATCAAAATTTATAACGAATTCTTAGGCCGGCCCCCATTAAGTAATGTGGTCCTTTGGATACTTTTTTTTCTTATTATTTTTTATTAGTGTAACAGGGGCGATTGGCTTAAAATGCTGTCAATTTGCAAAATTACCATGGAAATGTAGCTTTGTTATCGACTTCCAAAAAAAAGAAGGTTACACGTTCGTTTCGTTTTTTTTTTTTTACGTTTGTTCGCGCATAACTTAAATTCATGTCAATCGATTTTACTGATTATTTGTCTATTAGAAAGTGTACCACTCAGACCATGTGAGTTCCGATGAAAACTGGTGAACATAAACTGGGTATTTGTCAAAAAACGTGCAAAAATGTGGACTCTTTAGATAGTTTTTTTTTCTTTATATTTTTTATTAGTATGACAGAGGAGATTGACTTAAAATACTATCAATTTGCCAAATTACCACGGAAATGTAACTTTTGATGTTTTTACTGTGGAAATAAAGTTCAAATGAAAAAAATCGATTTTTTTCCCTTAAGCTTAAAATATGGAGAATAATGTGACAAAATAAGTTGATTTTTAGAGGTTGTAATTTTTTTTTTAATTATATAAAATTGGCACATTTTTTTGTTATGAAACTTAATGGGGGCCGACCTAAGAATTATGTTGTAAATTTTGATCATTTTATACGAAGTATAGAAGAGAAAGAGACAGAAATGTAAGAAAGAAAGAAAGAAAGAAAGAAAGAAAGATTTATTTGCATAAACAATAACATTGCACTCATGATATAGTTATTAATATGTGTACCGACACGAGTCTTACCACATAACGAAATTAATGAATATACATATAAATAACTATATCATGAGTGCAATGTTATTGTTTATGCAAATAAATCTTTCTTTCTTTCTTTCTTTCTTTCTTTCTTACATTTCTGTCTCTTTCTCTTCTATACTTCGTATAAAATGATCAAAATTTACAACATAATTCTAAATCGGTCCATATGAATATACTAACATAATCACAACATCCTATAAAATATAACAAATGTTACATAAAATTGGGACATTTTTTCTAATGGGGGGTGGCCTAAGAATTTCGTTGTAATTAATATGGTAGTAACACATAACATGGATTGTACTCAAGAAATTAACAGCCGCATCGCAATGGGCAAACAAACTTTTAAAGGCGAATATTCGCTGATTACATAGAAAGTGATGTCCTTAACAATACGTAAGAAATTAGTAAAAACTTGTGTGTTCAGTTGTTTTATACGTAGATATATGGTGCAGAAACGTGGACATGAAAAAAAAAGATCAGAAAAAGGTTGAAGCATTTGAAATGTGATATTTGAAGCGACTGCAAAAAATTAGCTGGAAAGACAAACTTAGTAACAACTTGGTGTTGGAGAGGATTGGTGAAAGAAGAAATATACGTCAGATGATTCGCAAGATGGAACTCTAGTCGTTCAGACAATCATTACGACAGGGCTCAAATATTCTGAAGGAAGTTATCGAAGGCAAATTAATGGGGAACGAACTTCGCAGTCAATCACAGAGAACCCTCATTAATATTGTATTAGAAGAAAGCAGATAACTAAGGTATGCAGAACTAAAGGAAAAAGCATTTGACAGACTTTCATGGAAGCGGTTGGTGCATGGGGCGAAGCAGCCTATGGGTTGGAACACTGATGATGTGTATATATATATATATATATATATATATATATAAAACTTCGCCCTTCGTTACTTCGTATAGAATGAGGGAAATTGGCAATGCCATTCTTTCAGACTGCGCGACAAAAAAAAATCTTTATTTAATGTCATATTTTGGGACAAATTTTGGTGATAGCAGAAGTAGTGGGGGTTGGACTAAGAATGACGTTCTCATTAATATATATATATATATATATATATATATATATGTGTGTGTGTGTGTATATAACGATAACTGCTTTATGTGTAAATTACACACTTTCACAAAACACATCAACCCGTATGTATGTCACAAAAATATATAATGGCCGACACCACTTTTCAGCACACATCAAAGTGGGTGGTAGGGAGAAGCATAATATTTTCTTTGAACTTTTTCACGGCTTTGGGTAATGGTGCAAAATTTAAAATCACTGGGAACAAAATGTAAGAAATAATTTGAGTTATTCAACATCGTAATCAGTCTAGGGAGATAGCGTTAAGCTATATGTACTATCCCTTTAAAGTACAAAATGGATATAATTCCTTTGCATCTGAAGTGCGGAATTACTAATTGGTGGTCTGGAATGGTGTATTTTGGGTGCATTATGAATAACTAATTTTTATGTTATAAATTTGTGTGGGTGGCCACCTGACTGACTAGAAGTTAAACTTTCTGTATTTCTTTTAATAATTAACTTGGTTTTCATGGTTCCGTGATTTACCTGGATATTTGCTTTCTAGTAAATCCATTTTTGTGACACTAGGTACATAAACAACGGCTCAGTATCGTTTCGCGGTAAATCAACTCACCATAAGGTGAACTCGTCAGCCGCGTTGAATGGCTGTTTGCCGAAAATGAACATCCCGAAAACCTTTTTAGATCACTGGCTGTTTTCTTCTACCTCCGCTTTGTAAACATGACTTATAAGTGTTAGTGGGACACCTCATTTTCGAACTTGCTTCTACATCGATTAACATTACCTTCGTGCTCTTCTTTCCCATTCCAAACAGTTTTATTTATAACAGACGGATAAAGGAAAAGAATAATTACGCTCTCCTTATTTTTCAAACCTAGGTAAGCGTCGTTAAAATATACGTAAAGGAAAAATGAAAGAAAATAAAAACAAACTGATGATACTTGACAGATAAATAATTCTAAAGAAATGTTTAAGCACTTGCTTGATTACCTATGTTCTTTTTCGTAAATAGAAAAAAAAAAAAAAAAAAAAAAAGTTCTATAAATAAAACAGAAAAAAATGGTTCTTTTAAATTAACTATAGTCAAAGAGTTGACTACATTGAACGTAAAATATTCTTGATTTACATATTTTTTTGCCAAGTATAACTGTCATTTTTTTAATATTAATAATTTTAATTATATATAAAAATATACGGTTTTTTTCAAAAGTAAGTACACTCGCCACCATATTAGCTGTACCGAACAAAGCGAGAATAAAATCTTTTTTTACGATAAGGACGTAAGGTACAAAATTAAAATTTTAAGCGGCACAATCCGATTACAATATACCACAAAATTCCTATTTGCCTATATATTTTTAAAAAGTACTGTTCTAATTTTTTTAGGAATACTCACTAATGATATTTACTTATTTTCTAAAGTAATGACAAACAATGGTTTTTAAACAAATTTATTCTTCCGGGAGGATTGAATAATTATTCGGAAGATTTTTAATTTACACGATTTAAAAGTGAATTCTGGTTTATGTATGCCCCAAAGTAATCAGATTTTCTATCTTTTGAAAGAAAGTTTAAAAATGGTAAACAGTATGATATTATTATTTTTCGAATAACATAACGCATCGTGCAGGATTATATGCTCTTGAATATATTTATTTTTCTAAAAAAGAAAAATAAATAATAAAAGATAATTGTTATCACACGAACAGCGAACTAGCCGAGCGTCAATATTCCGTACGATATGTCTTACGGTAATTTAAATTTATATAAAATTAAATTAGAAATCGATATTTTCTGTTAAATTTTTGAAATTATTTTTTCCAATTTAATGATTTTTTTTAAATCTGCGACGCATTTTATGTTTCATTAAGAGTCCTAAGTATCGAATATTTTCTGCACTAATCTTTTTTTCTTTCTTTTTTAGATTACTAAAGCGACTGATGTAATGAAAGAAAAAAAAGTTTCGCTCTGGGAATAAATTGCAGGTGTGTGTGTATGTAAGCAACAAGTTGTCATGTTCGGCGGAGAAAAAACTATAGCTACCATCTGTCACTGACAGCCGTGATATTCGCAAAATTATCCGTACCAGAATTTCAAAAGAAAGAAATCAAAAAGAAAAAAACGTAAATGATTTGTAAGCGAAGCAATAGGGTCGGTGTCTGACAAAATAAACCAATCGGCTGCAACAGTATTCGACGAAAACTGCCTAGTCTGCGTTTTTGATTCATGCAAAGTATAATGTGTGGTTTCGTGCGGATTAAAAAGTCGATATTCGTTCGATCAATCCACATCATCTCAAGGTTAGTTTTCGTAATTTGCAGCTGAGCAGTTTGCAACCCTAATGTCTTTATAGACACTGTAACAACATTCGTACCGCCACCACCGCATCAACAACATTAACCGATGATCATAGATTCCTGGAACTCCAACGGTCCTTCGACAGTTCTCTTTCGTTGTTTAACTGGTTGTTCACGTTGAGTAGAGTCTTACAATTAGTGAAGCGTGTTTGTTAATCGGCGTTCGATTAAAGTTGTCGTGTGCTTGTATTACAGTATGTAACTGTCTATGTCAGGAACTTTACTGAAAACGGTAAGTTAATTTTCAGATATTTATAATACTTTTGTATTGTATTTCACTCCGAATTTTCGATAATTTTTGTTTTAATTAATTATTTATTTAAGACCGAATTATCCAAGAGAAAAATTGCTAGTTGGGTTTTGCGGGTGTAATACATTTTTTGCGTAGCGATTCTTTTTGGTTGAAAGATTCATTTGATAAACGTGATCTTTATTTTTCAAATTATATGTCTTATTAAATTAAAAGATCAATATTAATAATTTATACGATATTATATATGTATACTAGGGGATTGGTCTCGCTGGCCGCTTTGCGGCTCGTTCCTTCGGACTTTAAAATTGGTTTACTTTGTAAACTTTCGAATTTTTTATTTAGAAATTACATCAAATTGTTCATGTCTATTTAATTTTAAAATTTTGGGGATTCCATATTTTTCCATCACTCTAGCGGTTCTAAAATGCATTATTTAAAAAAGGGAATGACCCTCCACTACCATGCGTGTGTTTTCTCAAATTTTAATCTCTAGATATCAAAATTTTGCGGATTTTATATTTTTCATGTATTCTGGAGACCTTGGTAGGCAGCTTAAAAAGAAAATCAACACTGCAACTCATATAGAACAGGCTATGGAATTTTTTAAATATTTTTTTCTTAAAACTAGATTTTCACATTTATCAAAATTTGACATTTCTTCAACTGGCTGTTCACGTATGTTTGTCAATCGGTGTTCGGTTAGAGTTGTACTTTTTTAACAAAAAATAATAGTTACGGTGAAGGTAAGTGAAAATGGCGTTTTTACCATAAAGTTAATATTTCAGTGAAGTTACTCGATTATTAGGTTAGAAAATGAAATTTTAGCTAATTGCGGATTTACAACATTACAAGAATATTAATAAAAACAAAAAGATGCGTATATTTCGTTTTAACTTTTGCTTAAATAATTATACTTACACGTGTTTATTTTATGGTTATTTTTGTCATTTCCAACTTTGTAGACGTTTTCATGATTTTTCTTATATTAATCCCGAATAGGCCACCTTGTAATAAATAATGTTATTTTGTTGGTTGGTGCGTTTGTATGCACATTAAATTCGCCCACTTCTCGCTATTAATTTTTATTTTTGAAAGTTGTCATTATCAAATGTGTACTTCTAAAATATATTTCAAAATTTTATTTTTTTGGAACACTAATTTAATGCAAACGAAGTGTAATAATACGTTTGCAGAAATAACATTTCTCTGACATATAAAACATGTAACACTCGTTTAAATTTGCCAAACAAACATGCTTTATTACGATTAGCTATTTTATTGTAAGTAATATTTTCTTGTTAATTTTCATTAGAATAGCTACATTTATTATTGATCATACTAGTACTGATATAGTCAGAAATTTATCATTGGAGAGCCAAAGAAACATCGGTTTTTAAATGAATTTTCTGTTTTTACATATGTAAAAGCAGAAAACATAACCGTATTTGATTTTTTAATACATATAGAGCTGGCAGATAAATTTTTCACTTTGAAACTAATTTTATTCTGGCCATATTGCTACATTAAAATATTTATATTTTTATGGCGGAGGGGTCCAGACCTTTTAAGCCGTACTCACGATAAGACTTTACATACTATCGCAAAAGTTCGTATTATGAATATTACGTGTATTTTTCGTTATTTGTTATTAAGTTGGAGATCATTTCAATAACTGCAATTATAATTTCAAAAAATAATTTCCGCAATTGAAGTGGATTAGAATTAAAACAATTAACAGCAAGGCCGTGTCCACGGGAGAGGGGTTAAATTTCCCCCATTAGAACTGAAATAGTTTCTATAAATGCACAAAAATCTGAAAAATTCTAAAATTCAAAATAAATATTGATGATTTTTTAGGGTGTTCTTACATTAAAAAAAAAAAAAAAAAAAATATGCTCCATTTTTTAGATCATTAATATTTTATGCAAAATTTTTTATTACGGGTATAATCAATAATACATGTAATTTTTGTTAATGTTTATACGGTAATTCATTTATGGAAATTATTAATAGTATAAATATTAATGAAAAATGTGTTGTTATTTATAAAATAAATGTCAAGAAAATTTTCAAAACCCACCCTTTTCATAATTCTGGGCACGGCCTTGATTAACGGTAACAGATATATAAAGAGGTAGCAAAAAAAATTGTGAAGCCATGTTATATCTAACTACTTTCTGTTATATATAATGACTCTTCAATTTGCCGCAGAATAACATCTAATTTATGTAGATAAAAATTGTTCAAATTGAAGTTAAAGAATATTTTTTTTTTTTTTTTTCATTAACAATATGAACAAAAATTATAAAGCTGTTTTTCTTCCTTTTTTGATGAGAGAAATTGTTTTTAATGCTATCGAAATTATTTAATTTGTTAATTGATGTTTTATTACTGGTACATGATAGGTAGGGGAAGATTGGGACCCTTCGTACGTGGTGTACAATCGTACAGTAGTTATAAAATACAAACGAAAAGTGGTGTGAACGTGCCTTTGCATGTGCGCGCAAATTAAGTAGTCGTCATAATGTCGATGTAGTTTCGCGCCATTTGTACCAGTGAGAGTGAAGTGACAGGCGACTTCGCATTTTCGCGCTTGGTAAGTAATTTTTTCATCAATATTTTTGATTATATTTACACTAGTTGTGTTAAGTTTTTCTACGTGGTATTTTTTCGGTAACTAGTAAATATCCTTAAGAAATGTTTTTAATAATCAATTTATCCAGTTTTCATATTAATATGAAAAAAAGGTTATATTCAATTTTATTAGGTTAATGGGGTACATTCGGACAGAACCAGGCGAGGGTACATACGTGTATGAAGGTGCCCCAACAGGCACAATAGACGAGCGATGTGTTTGTAAGAGAAAGTGACGACTCAGAATATGAAGAATCGGATATAAGCTTGCAAGAGAGTTCTCAATTTCTATCCTAGATGAAGATGAAACTAATTATGACAATTTTGAAATGGGCATAAGCATTAAAGACGATTCTTCTATTTTGGTTAAGTTTCCGAAGAAAAAATCTGTAATTTACTACGTAGGAAAAGAAATAAGTCACTATTCTCGTACCGAATTCAAAGTTTCTTATCTCAAAAAGAAGCCAGGATCATACATTCGTTTTTCCAAATATTGAAGATATGAATACTTATATATTACTGACATTGAAATGATTCTACCTGACCTAAACGACCATCATTTTGTACTTCTAGAACTTCTAAACTGTTCACTTTCTCCATCGACTTATCTAATTTTAATGTTCAATAATGTTTATATTACCTTGTTGTTAAACGTAAATTTATTTCTAGTGCTTGTCTGCGGTAAAGATTGCAAAAATATGATTGATCTCTTAATTTTAGGTATATTCAGTAGAATTAATAGTTTATGCAGAGACGGATCCAGAGAGACATGGGGGGGAGGTTGATTAAGAACTGTATTTCAATAGTGATTTTTTTTACAATACGAGTTCGCGTATAAAGGCGCCAAGCCAAGTACCACCGTTAGGCTTAATTTTGCCCTAGAACCTTCTTACAAAAAAACTTAGGTAATAAACTTTAATTATTTTTTTATTTTATTTTTTTTATATCGGGGTTTGAGAAACTTAATGCTATATGATCTGGTGGGTTATACACTGTGTACTTATTTAATAGACAATAATTATTTTATTTTTTTTTTCTGAAAGACGCGTGTGATTGATTTCGGTTTGATTTACCATTTAGGCTAGACTGTCTTATCCGGGTATTAATATTGAAAATTATATATGTGTTAATGAGTAGATTTTAAATGTAATGTTTTTTATTTAATTGAGTAGTGTAAATCACTGTAGGTTGTTATTTTTGCTACTAAATTTTGGTTTTAAAACTAAGAACGCGAATTTTTGAAATTTAGTTGCCGAAGTTGAATTGCTCAAATTGAGGTTTTCTATGTTGAAGTATCTGATGTCAAACTTACTGCAGTGAAAGATTACATGATTGACGTTTTCAATTTCTCCACAGTCACATTTGTCATCTTCAGTAATTTTGTATTTTGTTAAGTAGGCTCCGGAGTGTCAGTGGTCAATGAGGAGTTGGGTAGTGTAAAAGTCAGGTGTTAACTGTAAGCCTGTTCTAATATTTGGGATTAGCCTGTGGGATGCCGACGTGCTATATCTCTTTCCCAGGAGTTTTGCTATATGAACATGAAATAGTTTTTAATGTGTCTTTTGAGTTGTTTTAGTGACATTTTTATATGTAAGTCATGGCGGATTATCATGTAGGAACTGTTCTGAAGAGGATTTATTGGAGGTAGAAACTGATATACATGATTGTTAATATATTCAAAATTTTTATGGTAAAAATGATTGATCTATAGTAATTCATAGGTCTAGTGAAAGGACTCCTGTAAGAGCAACAGCGGTGCTGTGAGAAATTTTTCTATAAACTCGACAGGCATTTATTAAGTATTTGCGTGTGTAGAGTAGATTTTTTACTTTAAGGTTTTCTTTTTTAGGTGTTGGAAAAACACAGAGCTACAGTAACACACGGTATTCTCAACAAGTGACTTTTACAGTATAAGTCTGTATTTGTAATGAAAACCCCATGTATTTCTGCACACTTCTAGTAATTGATAGTATTTAGCGCCCAACTTAGATGTGGTGTAGTTTATGTATTGTTTAAAGAAGAGTTTGTCTAATATAACTCCTTCGACTACTTTTAAAGTGATCCCCCTGTAAAGTACTTTAATATTATTCCTTTTTAGTTTCAGGGAGTTTGTGAAAAGGGACACAAAGCATTTTTCAACTGGAAGATTAGGCTTTACTTCATTTAGCCAGGTTCTCAGTAACTCAAGCGTTTTGTTAGCTGTTCTTTCAAAATTTACTTGTATCGTCCGTTATTATGAATAGTAAGTCATCTGCATATGCGCATAGGTAAACGTTCTTCTCGTATGGTAGAGTTTGGTTGAATAATATATTTCAGGAAAGTGGACCTAAAATGCTACCCTGTGGGCAGACTTTATTAGTTTCAGTGTTTGCATTATGATTACCTATTTGAAGAGTTACACGTCTGTTTTTAAGGTAGCAATATATTATACTTAGCAATGGTATGTCTTTGATCAGAATGTATTTTAAAATGTCAAACAAAGCGGGTGCCATCAGTTATGAAAGGTTCCTTTCCACTCCCATAACGAGAACGTTCGACTTTTTCTTAAGGCTGTTGCTAATCTTGTTGATCGCATAATTCACAGCTAGTTCTGTGGACAGACCTTGTGTGAATCCAAATTGTCTTTTATCTAAAAAGTTTATTGAGTTCAGATGGTGAGTTATCTTACTTTTTAATAGTTTTTTGTAAATTTTGCTTACAGTATTTAAAAGACATGTTGGGCGATAGGAGCTTATGAGATTTGCATCTTTGTTTGATTTATGAAGTAGGATTACATTTGCTTCGCGCTAGGGTTTAGTGACATAGTTTAAGGAGAAGATTTTTTTTTTGTACATTAATGGAAGGAGTTTTGAATAGACCTTTTGGATTTATTTTAGTGTCTTATTTGTGATATTGTCAGGTCCAGCAGTTTTGTTGTTTTTTAAATTTTTTATAATGCTTAGTGCGGAAGTATCAAGAGGAGTCTGTTGTGAGTGAGCAACGTTTTCCTGTATGGGAAGTTTAAAGTTTTCTCTTAGTATTTTCTGTGTTGCTGCCTTTGTCAGTGCTGTCTAACGGAAAAAGAGAGGATAGGGAGTAGTTTAGATTCTCTGACATATTGGTGATTTTATCGCCGTTATTTTTTGTGAAAAGTGGAATATTGTTTGGTTTGTTTGATTTCAGACACGTTAATTTGTAGCTTAAGCCCCATGGCTTGACATTTTCATAGCAAATTGGGGGTGGGGGGTGGGGGGGGTTATATAATTACATTAAAGCTCCTATGGTACGCGGTAGATTTGAGAAATACATTGTTTCATAAAGAAAATCAAATAACGGCCTCTTTAGAAATTTAAAAATGTTTTAAGAATACATAATTATTACAATTTAATTTACATTTTATTTAATTTTTAGGTAAAAAATAAAAAAAATTATAAAAGTCTAGCTAAAATGGTAATTTAGAATTTGAATAGTAAGAAAGATAGTATTTTTATTGGACTTTACTTCTTTTTTTATTTTTATTAGTAATCCGATTCCAATTCTTTGTTTGTGGGCAAGTACAAAAAATATATGTATTTATCTTTGATCTATGTTCATTTACATTACAAAATAAAAATTAAAAATAAATAAGAAAGGCAAAAAATCGATGACAGTTGGGTTTAAAATAAAATAAAAATGTAACATTAATAGTTTTACTAGAGAACAGTATTAAATATTAGTTATAATTAAATTCATAAGTAACATTTATACAAATATTTTATAGTATAAATTAAGTTTCTCTGTTATAACAAATTTTTTCACAGGAGCTTTGGTCCTGGGGGGGGGGGTCCCCCTGGATCCGCCATCGGTTTATGAATAAGCACGAATCGTTTATTTTTCTCAAAGAATTTTTAATTTTTGTTGACTAAAAAAGAAGTCATTTAATTTTTGTTATGTTGTGCCCTAGGGACACAAAACATTTCAAAAATATAATTAATCTCATAATTTTAGTTACTTTAAATTAAATAAAATTAATAGTTTATGAATAGGCACAAATCGTTTATTTTTTTAAAAGAAGTTTTAATTTTTGTTGACAAGAAGAGAAGTCATTTAAGTTTTATTAAGTTATGCCGCAAGGGCACAAAAAATTGCAAAAATATAATTTATTTCTTAATTTTAGTTATTTTCTTATTAAGTAAAATCAATAGTTTATGAATAAGCACAAATCGTTTATTTTTCTTAAAGAAGTTTTAATTTTTTTTGACTAAAAAAGAAGTCTTTTAACATTTGTTAATTTTGTATGCTTATTTTTATTGCTAAATAAAAGATTTTTGATTCTATTTGCAGTTTTAATTGCTTGCATGAAACTACCCCACCGCGTCTGTAGGTGCCCCTTATGCTGTATGAAAATACCCCACATGCGGGGAAGATTCGTACGAATTCCAAATTGAACGTAAGTTACTATTATGCAATAAATACAAGATATAATCATTTGACAATTTTTCATATTGATCTCAGATAAATATATTGTTGCTAGATGTAATCAGTTAAATTTCCAATAAATTAGTCGAAACAAAAAAAAATAAATAAAATGTAAAAAGCCTACGAAGGGTCCCGAACTTTCCCTAAGTTTTAAATTTAATTGTGAGATAATTTTTAAATAGTTCTCGGAAAAATAAACATGAAAATTTTATTAGTACTTTTTCCTCTTTTTAAATTCTAAAAAATCCGGACAATATTTATAAAAGTAGTTGTATACACCTCTAAAAAATTTAATTTATGCTTCTGGTGTTTGAAAAAAAAATTCTTCCTTCCAAAATATTCTTATATTTTGAAGCCATCGAGGGCCCTCCACCATCCTCCTAGCCACATTTCTCACAGTTACATTTGTAATTAAGTGCCCATAGCTACAACTGATATCGTAAAATGTTCTTTGTTCATGTTTGGTTTTTATTTGAAACAAATTCACTATAGGATTTCGTACCGAATTGAAAATGATCACAAAATTACAAAAATGCATGCATCAATATTTCAAATGATTTATTGGTGTATCAAGGATAAAGGAAACAACCGTTTAGCACCATAAGTTTGCCGGTAATCATGATCATGGTAATTTGTGTTTACTTCTCCAGTTTATACATTTTTCAAACATTTCTCGCTTTGTTAAAAATGTTGAAGCATATGTAATTACAGCATTTGAGCCGTATGAAATTATTTAAATTAATGTAAATTTTTTCTTTAAGTATATTGAAAAACATTTTAACTATGTATTTCTCTTTATTACGAGAGATCAAGAAAATTTTTACATATAAAGAACCATGTTGTAACGCAAATAACCAAGTTTTCCTTGTTTTCGGGTACACTCTAAAAAAAATATTATGTAATTCATACTCCACGCAAGTGTTCCAACAAATATTTTTGATTTGAATCTTTTGTTGTAAACCACATTTAATTCTTAGTATGAATATGTATATGTATATATAGGTTCTATAGAGTCTATATTAGATAGATAAGGTAAGTTATAATTTAATTTTATATTATTTTGTAAAGAGTATTGTTTAAAGTTTTTAATCATGTACGTGTGTGTATGTATGCGAGTGCGAACGTATATTTTTTATTCTGTACGTATTAAGATTCAATATTTTTGTATAAGTCTTATTAAATTGGTAAAAATTCTCAATGTCTGCGATAAATTTTTATATCCTAATTTTACTGGTGGGAATTTTTTTTTTACAGCAGTTATTATTTTTCTGATACCTAAATTCTGCTTTATAACATCTACTTTAAAGTTATTTTTCTTGTATTTATCGTCAAAGCGGTATTCTTTAATTTAATGTGTATACGTAAAACTTTGAATGTGAAATATTAATAATGCTTTTCTCCAACTTTTTGAAAAAAATTATACATACGTGATAAAATGTAATCGTAGTTGATCGTTTTTCCCTTAAGTCATTTTTATTGCTGCGATGTAAGTTGCGCTTTATACTTTATAAATCTAACTTGTGGTCCTTTAAATTAAAAACATTTTTCTTTTCATGTAAAAGAAGTATACTTTTTTGACTCACGATCAAGGGCGTAGCGTCAATGGAAGAGATGAAAGCGCTGCTTCTTCTAACAAATCAGTATGAAATTGTTTTTTAGTATTTGCGAAAAGAATGCTAGCCTTAAAAAGAAAATGAAGTAACTTGCTGAATTTAAGTGCCAAAATTAAAAATTACTAGAAAAAAAGGAGCGCTAAATGAAAGAGCTTCTACAAGAGCGAGTGACAAAATCAGTCGTACTTACTACTTCGCATTACTACTACCTAGAGTTTGAAAGGAAAAGGTTGCGCACGCATATTCAATTTGGAAGCGCTAGGTTGTGTCGGTGAACAATAAATACACCTACGCTGCAGTACACGAATTCCGTTTGTACCATGATCGTTCGTCATATATTTGAAATTTTAAAAATGTTCAAATGTCTTATTTCCTCTCAATAACTAAACATTTTCACATTTTATATAAGTATACTTTTTTGGCTCACGATGCGAAGGTATTTCTAAAATAATTGGATGTAAGATCGTTTGAAGTAAAATATTTGGTGCTTTAAATCCGGTTAATAATTTATCAGTCAGAAGATTTATGTTCCTTTAATATTAGCTCAATCGTTCGCATACTTTTGTATATCGTTACTGTTTTTTAATTCTACTTCCACTGTAATTATTGCGGACCTTTTTTGGCTTGGAAAACGTAATACTGAACTTATCCCTTCACCCATCATTGTTTTCCTTTATTTACATAAATCTTTTATTTCCTGATATTGACTAAATACAAATTGATATAAATACTTCACTGTCCATTTGTTACTCAAGTTTATTGCAATATCTAATTAATTATGAAAAAATTTCTGGTCATGAGTAACAATGATTAATATAGTTTCATAATATTATTTTCACTTAATGTTTTTATTTTAAATAATTTTCAACATTTATTTTTTAAATTTATTTAAACTTTTATATTAATATTAATCGATGAATAATTCTTGCATACAAATATTTAGATTTATATTTCATTTTTTTAATATTCATGTAATTACTAGTGGCGTAGCAAGATGAAATGTTACGGAGCCGGGTATTCCCACTTATGTTTCAACATTTTATTTTCTTTTGTAATTTTAAATGGACTATAAAAAACGTATTTTAAAAATATTCTAGGCCAGATACATAAAATTTGATGATTGTAGCTTACGAAACAAAAAATATAAAGTTAAAATTAAAAAAATTAATCTTCGGCACAAAAAAAGTCATCACAAATGAAAATCGAAAGCCTAAATAAGATTTCTTGAATTGTAACTGTTACTACACATCTAATGTAAATTATATTTGAAAGGCTTTTATATAAAATTACAACTGAAAGAGCAACATAATGGAAAATTATTTTCCTTTTTTCCCTGTAAATGAAATTAGTTTAATATATATTTTTCTAGAAATATAAACGTTTCGAACAATAAACAGATTACAAAAATACACGTAAAAACAAAATAAAACACAAATAATTGTTTAATGACTAGAAATTTAGACAAAAAGTATAATCTTTTTTTTATTTGAAAAAAAATTTTTTTAACGACTTTATGAAGTTTTCAGATTTTATTTTTTAAGTTATTATTTTCACAAATATCATTGTTAAGGTATTAAATCGATCTTCACTCATTGGATTCGTAAAAATGAATTTACCTTTGAGTGTGAAAACAAATCGTTCTAACTCTGCATTTAACATTAGAGTCACTAGAATAATTTTATTTAATTCATTTTGAAGTATCCAGGAGAACGTATTTAAGGGGTAGTGCCACTCTAGCGACTGAAAAAAAGGCCTATTTTTGATAATTTATTGTGGGAGTATGGGAAGCAGGATGGAATTTCTTTTTAGACAGTACATTTAGCATGTGTTTAAGCGTGAAAAAAAATGATTTTATTATTTTTTTGTTACAAAATGGCGGCGATGGAGTTAATTTTCGAAATCATATTTTTTTGAAAAGCCTTGGCGGGAGAAAGGATTTCTCGCGACCTATGTATGAGACCTGGAACAAAAAACTAAATTTTTTTTCAATTTACATACTATTGCCTGCAAAAATACGTAGGGATTTTTTTTTAAATCAATTTTTGTAAAAATGGTGCACTTTTCAAAAAAAAAAAACTCGATTTTTAGCCAAAAAAAAAAGTCTTAAATTGTTTATAAAAAAAAAAAAAATTACATCAGATCGAAAAACGGCTACGTACTTCCATAGAGAATATAATTCAGAAGTTACTGTAAAAATTTCAAATAAATTTATGCAATAGTATTCGAGTAATCTTTTCTCCCAGTTTGAAAAAAGTGATTTTGAGAAAAACGCTACGCTTTTAAAGTTTTACGAACACTTAAATCCTTGAAATTTTTTTTTACCTTTTAATCTGCGATACCTGCTCCATACATTTGGTCATTTACTTCAATGCTTGCCTCTTCTTCTTCCTTCCTGAGCAATTTTATGGAAAGCCTGGTTTTTTTAGCAGCGTTCGTAAGTGATCTCTCCGAAAATTTTATGCGGCGCTCGTCTAGTTCCACGCAGAAATTATAACAATTCGGCCCGATTGTCATGCCCAAATTCTGCATGATCCTCATAATACTTGATAAGCTGTCGTTATATATGCCTATAGAGATGTATAAAGGCTTGCCATTAGATACCGATTTCGGAGCTATAGACTATACGGTCGAGTTGAAGCTCTCATTGCTATTTTCTGTAAAGCCGTCTAAACAACGAGTAAGCAATTCGTCTCGGCTTAATTCTTCATAAATGGGCAAAATCGCTTTGTAAATTTGTTGCGGGGAGGCTGGCTTATGTTCATAATTTGTATCACCATTGGCCTGTGCCCTTTGCCACGAGCACCATGAGTCTTCTCCGCGCGGTCATTTGTTATGCATAGGATAGTCGTCCGTCGATAATTTATAGTTTAAAGTTGCGTAAATGTCGTTCTGCATTTTTGCCATCGAATCATGATTTCTCTTTTTCTTCTTCATACGCCGTCTCCGCTACGAAGGTTGGCGATCCACATGGCTATTGTAATTTTGGATACAACGGATCGAAACAGCTCGACTGATGATGCGTTGAACCAGCGGCGGAGGTCTTTTAGCCAAGAGTTCCGTCTACGTCCTATTAAACGTTTTCCGACGATTTTTTCTTGTAAAATTAAACTTAGGACCTCATACTTTGGCCCGCGTAGAATATGCCCGAGATATTTCAGCTTTCTTTCCTTAATTGTGTTAAGTCTTTTTGGTTCTTTTTTCAGTCTGCTGAGTACCTCTTTGTTCGTGATCTTCTCGGTCCAGGAGATTCGGAGAATGCGTCGGTACGTGTACAGCTCAAAAGCCTGTATGTTCTTCTCCAGGGCAGCGTCCAGAGTCTAGCTCTCGCAACCGTAATATAAAATCGAGAAAACGTAACATCGGAGTAGCCATGATTTCTACGTATCGCCAAGTCATAATAAATCGATAACTCGTCAATTAGTTTGCCAGTAAGTTTACCTTTTCCGCCAAGGCCTTTTATACTTTTTTTAAAATTACGTAGATCAGAACCCATTCTCTTCTGGACATGATCGATACACTCCTTCTTACACACAGTACAATCTTTGTAAGGCTGTGCATCTATGATACCTTTAAAAGTTTTTGAATCACCGTCTCTACGTAACTGACGTACTTCAAGTTGTGCAACGATTCCGAGCGTTGGAACATTTCAATAACGGCATCCAAGGTGCTACGGCAAAATCAAGAATTAAGCTTTTTAAATTTTTTTTTTTCACTATAATACGAAGTGAATATCATTTTTAAGACCCTAAAGTATTGTTTAAGCCAAAAAAAAAATCGATTTTTTCAAAATTCTAGAGTGGCGTTACCCCTTAAATAAGTAACAATATTTAACAATTTCAAGCCATTTCCAACATCTACTTTTGAATCTGTTATTCAAATATATCCAATGTTAGAAAAATTCAAGTTAAAAATTAACTGGAAGTTATTAGTAAAATTACATGTTTATTAACAAGGCAGGATTGAAGTGAGCCCTACAAAAGAGTTTTTCCTTCATCTGAAATATTACTGCATTACACACTTCTTTAGCGATAGCTGGATTTTTATTTTCTATGTGTTCGTTACTGACTGATTGCATCTTTCCGCACGGAACAGGGACGTTGCGGAAAAACGATGAAAAAGTGGGGACTCGCGAATGAGGCAGTGTGTGACTGCGGCAAAGACGAACAGTCGATGGACCACATCTTGGACAAATGCCAAATGCGGGCCCTGGAGGGCGGTTGGAACGAAATTAAAGAGCTATCAAGCCGCGCAAAGGAATGGCTAGAGAAACTGGATGTCGATGTATAGACAGACACAGCGGATGTAACATACCCTACCTTAATTTTAACTTAATTTTGATTTGAATTTTAATGTAATAATTAACCTAAGTGCTGTTAAAGATACCCGAAGACATACTGATTGCATAGGATGGCTCAGAAACCATAAAAGTATCAAATAAAAATCAATAACTCACGATTGGATTGACTTATAAACTTCAAAATTGGATCATAAATTCAAATTAAAATTCTCTTTAAGACAATAGCTAACCGATCACCCTGGGCTCCAAAAAAAACCCCAAAACCGGCAAGAATATATAATCTTATATTTTACCTTATCTTATTTTGATTTTTATATACATATAAAAATGAAGCGATCATATATATTTTTTTTAATATAATATACTATTACGAGCTGTCCATCAAGGATATTTAGCAATATGTATGAATGAAATTAAACATGAAGGGAAGGGAGGAGTACCCAATGGCACCTACCCGATTAGTTCCTGCGGTTTCTGGCGTTTCAGTCGTTTTATATCATCGGTAACATCCAGCAATCCTCTAGCAAGCAAGAGTGTTCGGATGAGAATCGAGTCTGTCTGCTTGTCTTTTAGCGTGAACTTTGATGATATCAGCCACATAATCTATACACAAATCTCGATGTAAGGTGAGATTAGTAACATACCAGGGTGCCTTGCCGAAGAATCTTATTCTGAGAAGTCTGTATTACCTTCAAGTTTGACGGTTTAGCGCAACCCCAAAGTTGAACCCCGTATGTCCAGGTAGGTTTTAAAATTGTTGTGTATATTAGACGTTTGTTATCCGTTGTCAGTACACTATTTCTCCCTATCGGCCAGTACATTTTTTTAACCGGATATCTAATTCTTTCTTTTTAACCTGTATATGATGTTTCCAAGTCAATCGGCTGTTTAAGTGCAAACCTAAATACCTGACTGTTGCTCGCACAGGAAGATCTGTGTTATTGATCTTAACGGGTGGGACTTCAACTTTTCGGTTAGTAAAATAGATATTCACCGATTTGCTCTCGTTTATCTCGATTTTCCATTTTTTAAACCATGTTTCCGCTTTCGTAAGAGCATTTTGCAGATTATTGCTAGCTATCTTTGGATCTTCATGTGATGACAGCAGTGCCGTGTCGTCCGCAAATGTAGCCACTTGCACATTCTCTGTTGCAGGAAAATCTGCCGTGTATAACAAGTGCAGAGTGGGGCTCAACACAGAACCCTGAGGAACGCCTGCTAAAACCGGATGTATTTCTGAGTAGGTATGTTCGTAACGCACTTGAAAATGTCGATCTTCAATGTATGACTTTAGCAACAGGTAAAGATTACACGGGAACAAACATTTTAATTTGTACAATAAGCCATCGTGCCAGACTTTATCAAAAGCCTGTTGAACGTCGAGAAATGCCGCAATACATCCTTTTTTGTTTCTAAACTATTTTCAATTACATTGACTACCCTATGCAATTGATCAATCGTAGAATGGTGTTTTAAAAAACCGAACTGATGTTGCGGAATTACATTAGTTGACTGCATATTTAAATATTAATTTTTCCATTAGCTTCGATAAAACAGGCAACAAGGAAATCGAATATTAAGACGTTACAGAGTAAGGATCTTTAGCAGGTTTCGAAATCATTACGATTTGCGCAAACTTCCATTGTACCGGGAGGAAATATTGTACGCGAAATACTGCGTTACATATAGAAGTGAGCAATAGCTTTCCGCTCGGAAGTTTATTTAATAATTCAGCGCTTATTAAGTCGAAAGCTGGGCTTTTCTTCTTTTTCAGCGTTTTAAGCAGACGCCTAACCTCGTGAGCAGAGACTGACTTTATTGCTGAAGATGGTCCATATGGACTGGTTATAAATTCATGTATTTCCCTGTCCGTGTTTGCCTGTATGTTCAGCTTAAACACGGTTACCAGGTACTCAGCAAATAAATTCGATTTCTGTTTATGATCTTTCGCCCATGACCCGTTACCATGTTTCACCGGAGGAATATGTTTATTCGGTTGCCTAATATTTTTGGTACTCTTCTACAAGGAATAATCATTAATTTCTAAGGGTGATAGTTTAGATAAATAATTATTGAGCGTTTTATTTTTGATTTCTTCTAAAAGTTTTTTTAATTCTTTTATTTTATTATTAAACAACTTTTTATCTGAACGGATTCCCGTTTGGAACCACCTTCTTCTAAGCTTTCTCTTTTCTAAGACAAGTTTCCGGACTGATATTGGATAATTTTTATTACTTTTATTACATTTAAGAACAGGAGTGCTTAAGGTAGTTGCTGTTTGTATTTCGCTTGTTAGATACCGGTATTCTCGACGTCAATTGGGCTTTTTAAAGGAATTTTTAAGTTTAACTTTGTATCCAAATAATCTCTAAATGATTCCCAGTCTGTTTTGTGGTTATATAAATGTATTTAATGAAGAATCTTTGTTCATACTGTTTGTTAAACATATAAATATAATAAGTTAATAATATGACTGTGAAAAAATATACATCGGCCAAACAGGTAGAAAAATTAAATGTAGATATGATGAACACATAAAATCATTTAGAAACAATGAAATAGAATAAGTTGGTTCCCCCGTTGATATATAGTTGACATTGTGTCTTTCAAGTGCTCGTATGAATATACGTCCCTTTGTTGTAGTTATCCTGGATCCCCACGCTGTATGCTTGGCGTTCCAATCTGTCCCTGACACAAATCTGCTCCCTAAATTTTTTATATATTTACAGATTTCTATCAATGTTATTTTATGTCGTGGCAGACAATAAGCAGCTGATAATACAAGCTGGCCACCCATTGTCTCTATGCTAATGTAGTTCCCTGTGGATACTCCTCCCTAAAATGATTTAGTTCGTGCTGTACAATGTTATTTTTTATTAATATTGCTGAACCACCGTGAGATTTTCCTGAGAGGTGTGTGCAAGAATACGTGTTGGAATTATTTATTTTGAAGCAGTCTTTATCAGTAAGGCGGGTTTCAGAAATTAAAATTACATCTATGGAATTGGAAGTTAAGAACAATTCGACTTCGGCTTTATGATTTTTTAAGCCATTCGCGTTCCACTGAGCTATCCTCAGGTAGCCAGGCATTATTTGGTTAATTTCTGAACTAACATGGTAAGCATGGATAGAACCATGCTGTTTTGCTCGGCTAATTGATGAAACATGGACTTAAATTCATTCAGGAACTTAAACAGGTTCACAGAAGGAATATTCTGTATATCATCCCTTAAATTATTCGGTGATTGGGCGTTAATGGGGATTTGACCGGAATTCCCTATATGAGTCGCATTTGCTGTTATATTGTCCGCTTGACTAGGAGTGTCAGACTTAGTAATTTGTGAATAAGTTACAGTTGGTCGTCGATAGTTTTGTTTAATAGGTTAATTTGCTGCAACTCCCGAATTTGTTTTATTTTGTTCTAACTTTTGATAAATCTCACAATCTCTACAGTTTGCGGGATGAGATCCGCCACACAGTCCGCATGTAGCCGGTAATTTCGGATCCTTTTTGCATTCGTAGGTCTTATGGCCACCTCCACATTTAACACAAACCGGCGTTCTTGTGCAGTAAGCTTTGGTGTGTCCCCCCACTGCTGACAGTTCTGACACTACGGGATTGATGCTTTCTTGTTAGGCGATTCTACTTTAATTATAGTATTACACAATGATTTTAAATTATGTATTTCTCGGCAATTTGCTGTAGGCTCAAGATTCACGAAGAATAATGGCAGCGTTTTTTTTTGTCTGATATTGTCTCACATTATGAACATTACGAACTTCAAACCAGTGTGATTCTAATTCTTCTTTTATAACCAGCGGATCGATTGAAAAGTGTAAATGTCTGATCACCACCTTATAAGCCCTATCCTGTTTCATTTGATATGTGTGAAAAATAATATTTTCCTCCCTAAAAACTCGCGTTAGCTTGCGGTATTGTTCCGGAGAAAGCACGCCGATTTTAACTACACGATCTGTCAATGCTTTCGCGTAGTAATCGGATTTGTTTATAACGAGTTCTATTCTCCTCTGCATTTTTTTGCAATTTTGCACTCCATGTACGAAGATGGGTGGTGGCTTGGGAGCAGATGGTGCGGAATTATTCGTCGAACTTTTTTCGGCTGAACCTACTTAACTTTCTTCATCAGAATCGTTTCCGTCGTCTGTTGAGAGGGCCTCAAATCGATTGCGAGTCATTTTAACCGGTTTCTTTTTATTATGATTACCGTTAACAATAGCAGATTGACCCGCTTTTTTCCTTTTCTCACCTTAACTTGCTGCCAATCATTTTCCTGGCTACTTTCATTGTCACGCATATCGACTTCCTCGCCACTACAACTTTGATTCGTTCGTTGCACGTTGTTTTGCGGTAAGGGAGGAAAGTGCTGATTGTCGATAACATTTTGATTTTGTACGTAATTAATATTTGACTGTAAATATTCGAAGTTTTCGAGAGTCGGCGAGAATACAATTTGTGAACGCAAAGCCCGAAAAGTAATGGTGGATTGACCTGAAATTTTTACACAACGTTGCATTTTTATATAAGAGTGTTTGTATATACTTTTTATTCATAAATTCTTCCGAGGATGGGAAATTTTAAGTGTTTTGAAAAATAATTTATGTGGCGCGATCTACGATTTGTTTTCGGCATTACACAGAGGAATTGCAGAAAAACGTATCGTAACTGTATATGTGGGAGGATTTTTTTTTCTTTTTTTAAATTGCGATCTAGCTAATGTGGCCAATAAGCAATTGGGATTTAGGTTATGACATGATGGGAGATGCCATTCAACAATAACACTTCACGTTGCTTTACCAGTCAATCTGGTGGGGAAGATCTAGGAGACGTATAACGATTTAGTCTATGATTGTCGTTGTCTGAGTTTAATATATCAACTGCCAGCGGGTTTGGGTGGCCTACTAACCTACGCAAGTAACGCTCACAATAATTTTTAATTACTTTACTTACCTCCGGTACATTTAGATCCCGATGTAGGTTATCATTACGCATGTACCAAGGTGCATTAGCTATTATTCTCAGTATTCTTGACTGGCATCGCTGCATAATTTTAATATTAGACGCTGATGTTGTTCCCCAAAGAGATATACCGTAGGTCCACATCGGTTTGATAGCTGCATTATATAACAGCAATTTTCATTTTAGCGATAACACGGAAGTTTTGCTCAGATGCCAGTACATCTCCCTCAGGTCCAAGTATATTTCCTCGGCTTTGATCTTAATATGCTCTTTCCAGGTCAAACGACGATCAAGCCACATGATCTGGCTTTATTTCCCTGTGGAATGGGATCATCAAGATCAGCAGGAGGACATGTACTAAGCCTGGTTGTGAATGTAACATGCACCGACTTGGACGAATTAATCTTAATCCTCCATTGTTGTGCTTATTTCTTCAGGTCATTCAAACCAGCCCGCAAGTTCTCCGACACTGCCACCGGATAGCTGTCCCTCGCAAATAGTCCTGTGTCATCAGCAAATGCTGCGACCTCCACATTGGACGTAACTGGAAGGTCACGTGAGTATATAAAAAAGAAGATTGGTCCTAATACTAAACCTTGGGGAACGCCAGCTTCGACAGGATAAAACTCGGATACA
The DNA here is from genome assembly GCA_039619475.1 of Icerya purchasi. Classification (NCBI taxonomy): domain Eukaryota; kingdom Metazoa; phylum Arthropoda; class Insecta; order Hemiptera; family Monophlebidae; genus Icerya; species Icerya purchasi. The sequence goes on along the minus strand of CM077116.1, from coordinate 31,078,422 downwards.
TCGTCACCAGGCTTTACCTGAAAGTACCGATCTGCCAAGTATGAAGACAGTAGTGGATAATAGGAATGTAGCAGGTTTTTTTTTTATTTTTGAAAGCAATTCCTCATGCCACACGCGGTCGAAGGCCTGATTAACATCCAGGAAAGCGACAGAATAATATTGCTTCCTGTCAAAGCAATTACCAATGTATTTCTGAATTTTATGAACTTATTCCACTGTAGCGTGCCCAGGGCGGAACCCAAACTGGTAGTCTGGAATTATACCCTGTAGCTGTTTTATTAGCCTAGACAATAATACTTTCTCAAATATTTTAGATACTACTGGTAAAAGACCAATAGGTCGATATGACGAGGCTTCACTAGCGGGCTTACCTGGTTTCGGTATCATTATTACCTTTGAGCCATCTTCTACTGTGACGGATAATAACCCAGCCGAATAATAGCGTTAAAAATTGTTGTTAACAAAATTATGGCCTTTCGCGGTAAGAATTTTAGCATCTTTCCAGTGATTAGGTAATATCCAGCGGCTTTATGTGATGCTAAATTGACGATGCTTGGCGAGCTTCTTCTTCCGGCAGGTTCCTTACTAATTTTCCATCCATCAATATTAAGTTTTTGTCCTCTGCAGCGCACTACCAATTATGGTCTAACTCCTACTACTCCTCATTCTCAAACCCGGATTCTTTTTACTTGTCCATCCAGCCTTCTCTTCCTCTCTGCTCCTGGTTTCTTGACTTTCCTTTTATGCGTCGCTCCAGCATCTCGGCAATATGCCGCCTCCGCTTTGGGCACAGCTTGCTTCCCTCGTCGCTTTTCCGATTCTCTCTCGCGGCATCTCCGTATTGTCTTTTACATTCTCCTAACAGCCAACTTGTATGTGATCCTGATCACATAATGTTTGAATGTTCAGCACTTTCATCTGAACAATCTTCCTTTTACTCCTCTCTCTTATCAAGCAATGTTCCTATTCCCTACTGTGCTGCATTTATTCTTTTCCTTCCTTCTCCTTCTGTCGTCCAGGCGCTTGACACATTCTTGTCGAATGTTTCACGCCGCATAAAAATCTGATTTTTTCTTTACTCCTATTTTTTGGGCTAATGTCCTCGATGACGAACCCATAATAAAGAAAAAAAAATAAATATTTTCCATCGTTTTACCTATACATGAAAGTAAGGATATGGGCCTGTATGAATTATAATCACTTTTGTCATAAATATATTTAACAATGAGTTTAAATAATAAATACAGTACTTTTGTTTTTACCGGGTTTCAAGATCGAGTACATGTAAATGTTCTTTCCAGGTATCTGGGCTATATCCTGTGTCTAGTGATTTATTAAAAAACCTTAATAACATATTTTTTGCTTCGACTGGAAGCGTCTGGACCGTTCTATAGGGTATTCCATTGACCGACGTAGAGGAATTTTTCTGATGATCTGGACTTTTGATTAATTCTGACCATGTAATTTCTCTATCTAGCCAGTCCGAAAATTTATCCCACGCCTGTAACAGAGATCTTTGATCTAGAGGTTCGACGGGAGTTTCAAGCTTACGGATAAATTTTCACATTTAGTTACATTATCATTTCTTAAATTTATTATTTTACTGTTGAACATTGAAATGTGTATTCGTACTATGAATACCAAAAATGTTAAAATATTTAATTTATTGGATGTTAAAATTTGGCACATCTTATCTTTTATGTAATTATTAACTCCGTTGAAGTAGAACGAAAAAAACAAGATTATCTATGATATTCAATCATCGTCCTCATAATTATTTTTTATGAAGTATTACTTATTGTTACATTTACGGTAAATGTTTTCTTAAATTAATTTTATAACATCATCTTTTTTTTAAATTTTAATGAATTCTTCTAACCAGTTTTGTTAGTATTTTTTTTTTTTGTTAGTATTAATGTGATTAAAATTATTTGATTCTGCATTCTTAAAAAAACATATTTTAAAAGGAAAAAGTACATGTTTTTTATTATGTTTTTTATAATTTCAATAGCTTAGGTTTAATTATTTAATATCAAGATAAGCATGTCTTAATTTTATTGTTATTTATAATTTGTCACGTTTGATACTTCCTGTCGTCGAGATAGCGTGCAATTCATATGATCCGATTTCTGTCATCTGTCACTGTTTTCTGGAATGTTTTGCTGAGTAGATTCGATGTTATCATTTCCAGTCTTTATCTCCCTCTGCAGGGTTTCTCTTGTATTTTCCCTTGTGCTGTCAGCATGAAGATTCCGTTTTTTCATATCTCATGAGCCATTGATTTCGATTTTCTTTCTTTGAATACTGTCGGCCCATTACGGGTTTTCCTTCGTTTACTATAGTTAGAACAACTTTATAGTGAAATAAATTTACGGACAACTGCGTTAGAAAATGTAATGTATGTATTTAATTCAGTAACCTTCTGATGATGATCAGTATAAGCTGACCGAAACGTTAAGCGCTGTATTATTGAATTAAATACATTACATTTTCTAACGTAGTTGTCCGTAAATTTATCTCACTATGATTAATTACTGCGAATGTTTTAAACCTTTTAGAACAACTTTACTACTGACGAAGTCTGTCCAGGGAATTTTTAACAATTTGCGATAACACCGCATTTCAAAAGAAAATACTTCCTTGAGGAACACCGAAATGTTGCACAATTTCATTACTGAAGGTATTATTTATTCTTGTGATGTATCTCCTGTTGAGCAAGTAAGTTTTCAACCAACTATACATCCTTTCTCTAAATGCTGCAGCGTATAATTTACGTAACAAGATTTTATGGTGAAAGTCTTTTTTTAATATCAAAATAGATGGCAATAACAAATCTACCCTCCTCCAAGTTCTCAGAAATATAAAAAATGTGATTAAAGAAGGCATCATCAGTGCATTAACTGGCCAAAAATCCAAATTGGTTATTACTGAAAAAGTGCTTGCTATTTAAAAAACTCAACATTTTAGTTTAAAACATTTTTCAAATATTTTTTTAATGAGTGTCAGAATACAAATAGGTCTATAGTTTGCAGATAGGGTTTTAGCAGCATTCTTGTATATCGGAGTAATCAATCCTAATTTCAAAACTTCTGGAGATTTACCCATATTGAATGATTCATTGAACAAATAAGTTAACGGATGTGTAAAAATGTTTGAATTATCACGAATAACCCCTATGGATATGTTGTCATCCCCAAACGAGTTTATTTAGGTAATGATTGAATAGCATACTTCACTTCAGCATTAGTAAAGTTATAGAAAGCGAAAGAAGAACAACTGGAATAATAGGACTCACAAAATTCCTCCTCCAAACGAATCATGATTATCCCATGTAATTTCATGTGAATATCATGTATATACTGAAGACGTCAAATAAGAACGCTTTTTTGAAAATTCGAACTTTAAATGGTGAAAAGGGGCTAAAAACTGTTTCCGAAAAATACACAAACAGTTATAGTTTTGGTCAAGAAGGGTTTACGGAATTATAATTCCGCACAAATAAAACCTCATATGATCTACTAAAGGCGTGCAAAATTTTTTGTAAATCCTCAAAATTTTGAGGAGGAAAAAGGGAAAACTCCATTTTTGAGGAAACCAAAAATCATGCTACAGTCCAAACGAATCATGATTATCGCATGTAGTTTTATGTGAATATCATGTATATACTGAAGATGTCAAATAGCTTTTTCATAAATTCAAACTTTAAGGGGTGAAAAGGGCTAAAAACTGTTTCCCACAAAATACACAAACTGTTGTAGTTTTGGTGAAAATGGGTCATCATAATTGTAAATTCGCCTAAAGATACTTAATATGGTGTACTAAAAGTGCGCAAAATCTATTTTCTATCCACAAAATTTCAAGGGAAAAAAAAGGAAGAACCCCGTTTTTGAGAAAACCAAAAATCACGCTACAGTTCAAGCGAATCATGATTATCATGTATAATTTCATGTGAATATAATGTATATACTGAATATGTTGAATAAGACTGTTTTGAAAATTCAGTATTTAAGGTGTGGAAAGGGGTTAAAAGCTGTTTCTAAAAAAATACACAAACTTTTATATGTTTGGTGCAAATTGGTTTACTGAATTTTACTTTTGCATGAAGATATTTCATATGGTGTACTAAAAGTGTGCGAAATTGTTTTCCATCCCAAAAATTTTAAGGGAAAAAGAGAGCAGAATCCCATTTTTGAGAAAACCAAAAATCATGCTGCAATCTAAACGGATCATGATCATCAATGGAAATGCAGTGTATTAAGAACGCTTTTTTGAAAATTTGAACTTGAAAACATGGAAAAGGATAAAAACCCATTTTCTAAAAAATACATAAACCGTCATAGTTCCCGTAGGAATGAGTTATCAAATTCTGGTATTATCTTAATACTCCTTATACAGCATACCAAAAGTGTATACAATTTGTTTTAAGTACCCTTGAGTTTAATTGTATCAAAAGCTTCACCCCGTTTTTGACATAAAATAATGATTACGCCTCAGCTGAAACAATTTGCATTGGTTATCAGAAAGTCCATTTGAAAACAACATAAACCAAAAATATCAAATGAGAAAGATTTTTTGAAAAATTGAACTTTAAGTGGTGAAAAGTGGCTGAAAACTGTTCTCAAAAAATAACTAAAGTGTTATACATTCGTAATAAATATGTTTACCATATTAATATAAATACAAAAACTATTTTTAGGAAAACTTAATATCACACAACATCCAGAAAAAAGTGTGCTCTTTGTATTCAGCTTGGTTTAGAAACTATAATTGTTTAAAATTTAAATAGCATATTTCTAAGAGGAGACAGAAATAGTTCGCTCGAACAGTTTTTATCATATTTCAAAAAAATTAAGAAAATAAAATTCTGTCATAGAGTTAACAGGTTATACTACCCAGGAATATTGAAAAATGAAGTCATTTTTGGGAATTTTTTTCTTAATTACTAAACAATGAATCATAATAAGGTTTTGGGAATTGATTGTATATATATTAGGATGTATAAAAATATTTTTTATTTACACTTAAGATACTAAATAGCGTCGTAGCACTACATAATTGGAACACATGTTTTTTTCGATGAGGGAAACGATATGTAAGGTAGCAGTCTCCATACAAAAACAAGAGGATTTTTTTTTTTTTTGTCCTTAATATAACATTACTTTTTCCTCATAAGTACACAATATTTATACAATTTTTATATATAATTTTTTTGTTTTAATTTGGTGTCAGCAGCCGTAATTGTGATATTTTTTTTAAAAAGGGTGTACATACCAGGTTTTGTTCATTCACCTGTTCTATACATAATGACTTCCTCTACTATTATGTTTAAATAGGTTAACACTAATGAAAATGTTGTTCTGTAACCACGTTCCATTACAAACTGGTGCTTTTCTACTAGAGAGATTTCATTCTAAGATTCACAGGCGACCCCATGTACCAGGAACTAGTCAATGAAGTATATTTATGGAATAGATAAATAGATAATTGACAGGACACATGAAGGAACACTGCGGAACCGAAAATTGGTAGGTTAAAGTTTGTCCTCCATTAATACTATGCTTACTTTTGATCGTTCCCTTTACCTGCTATTTTGTGTTTGTTTAGCTCTTATTGCGTTCAGTGTTTAACCGACATTGCGTTTTGTGTATCCGGCTTTCCAAATTTGTTCCTGCCACTTACAAAACTGATTTAAAGTAATTAATTCCCGCATGCCATAATTTCAATTTTGATTGTTACCAGAACTCTTCTATAAGATATATTATATTGTCATCAATGTTTTTTGTCTATTTGCGACTTCCATTGAATACAATTAAGGAAATTATTGAATCTCTTTCTATTACAAATCCCTGGTGTGTACTATGTTACAGTTTTATTTACAAATTCTGGTTAAATACCGTTTGTTGATTTCCACTTATAGGACCTGAAAACCTATCTTAAATAGTAGAGTTTTTATACAAATTGATGTTCAGGTAAAAATGGTAATGCGTTTTCTTGCACAATTAAGCCATTTTATGACACTGTTGAGCCAATTGTTAATTAATCAGTCGATATGCAACTATTGAATTAAAATTTTCTTGATGTAGTCGATGTTCGCTGTTATGAAGCAAATATCAGGAAGGCCATATAACCAGAAGAAAGTTACTCGGCGAAAGTAAATGGACCGATAAAAGCGGATAACAAAGTTAATGTTGGAAGTTCGGCTTAGTAGCTTCCGGTAGAAAAGGCTGTTAGAACGATTCATTCACTTTAAGACAACTTTGAAGATATCATGAAATAAAATTGGCTACAAGAAATTCTCCATCAGTATACACTGATCATCAGTTACACAGAATGGTAATATAATGCGAATGAAATGGAAGAGATTGAAGAAAGTTTAATAGTGTAGCAGGGGACTTTAAATATACACTTAGAAAAATAGGAAGAAGAAAATGATGAACTTGGCTAAAGAAGACTGCGAGAAGGTCCTTTGGAATCGTTCGTTGTATCATTAAAGAATAATTGGTTAAATTTACAGTTTGTCGTTCTTTGATATTCATAGAATTTTCTAGTTGTTTTGTAAGCTAGTGTTTTCGAATTGTTTCCAGCAGTATTTTATTGAATTCTTACTGATTCGGTATTGCTATATTCTTTACTATTCCACACTCATTGTATTCGGTAGAAATGTGTGCATACTATAATGCTTAGTAGACAGAAAGGAGCTTTCAGAAAACTAATGTCCGATATAATTCTGATTTACATCTATGAGCAAAGGATTTCAGAAAATTAGTTGCGCTTGAAAACCCATTTGAAGTTATTTTGAAACGAAACCTGCTGTGAGGAAACGTCTGTTGCAATACGATGATCATCAGCTAAGAAGAACTACCGAAGAATAGAAATATAATGGAAGAAATCAAGGGTATGGGTGATAAGCAGTCAGCGGACTCTAAATAGGTATACAAAGGAGAAGCTAAAGAAGAAAATGAAGAATTCGGGGAAATCGGACAAAAAGGGGAATTGTTAAAATGGTTCTTGTGGTCGAATTCAGAACTTTCTCTTTCTTTGATACTCAAACATTTCATTAGTTTCCCTGTAAGCTAACGTTTTAGATTCTACTGTTCCAGTGGCTTAGGTGCTGTTTATTGATTCTGCATTCTTATATTCTTTTAAATATCACACACATAGTTTTCAGAGAGATTCCATGCAAATGATGAATATTTGATATTCTTTACATCAGTCCTCGTGACAAGTTTTGCGGCCTACTTTTATATGTTTTGACCCATTTCATGGATGTTTAGTTTTTTGTGCACATTTATTGTTGAAATCGGTGTGACTACTTCCAAATAAAACTTTCTTCTAGTAATATTTATGAATATATTGTAAATGCAATTGCTTCCTCTATAACATGATTTCCTAGCCGGTTACCTTTTGTCCATATGACATTGTGCAAAAGCTTCAGATTTATTGTATTATTAATAAATCTTTACTGTTTCTGTTATTTTCTTGGTCATCTTGCTAGTATTTGATTTATTTTCATTTCGTGCTATTCCTTTCCGAACTCATTTTACAGGCTTTATCTCATTGTTACTTGACAATTTTTTCCCCATTTTGCACGTTCCTTGACGTATGTATGCCCGTTTTCGCGTTTTATGCTATTCTTTTTTTGGTTTTTAATTTTTTATATCGGCGTTGGTGGGTTTAAATTTATTTCGTTCGTCGGTGTCGTTCGATATAACGTTTTTTGTTTCAACTTTTTTTTTCTCGCGCGATTCGTTTAGCCGTTAAAGCGTTTTCACTTTTCACTGCACTTTTCATACAATTTTTTTCATTTGTTTTTCTATTTTTCTGCACTTCTTCATGGGTTGTAATCGTTAATGCGATTTTCACATATATATTTTTTTTAAATTTTATTTTGGTGCTGGGTACTATTTTATTTTAAGCATGTAGAATGTCATTTTAGCCGTTATTGCGATTTTTTTTTTCTAATTTTTAGCGGCGTACACCCCACGTATCGTTCAATCACCTATTTTAGATATAATTTGTTCCATTACTTTGCTGTTTAATTAAGTTCACTCTAATCAAATTGTGGTTTTGTTTTCTATGTTCCATTAATAATTGACGTTGTTCTGCTGGAGCGATTTCACCCTAAGATTCCCAGGCGACCCCCTGTACCAGGAACTAGTCGATGAAGTTTATTCATGGAAAAGATAAACGGACAATTGAAGGGACATATGGAGGAACACTGCCGAACCGAAAAATGATAGGTTAAAGTTTGTCCTCCTTTAATACTGTGTTTACTTTTGATCGTTTCCGTCGCCCCTTTTCATTAGCTGCTATTTTATGTTTTTTTAGCCTTTATTGCGTATGGTGTATAGCTTTTATTGCGTTTGGGTTTATAGCCGTTATTGCGTTCAGTGTTTAGCCGATATTACGTTTTGTGTATCCATTTTTCCAAGTTTCGTTCCCGACTTTTGCAAAACTGATTTAAAGTAATTAAATCTTGTATGCCATAATTTCGATTTTGATTTTTACTGGCATTCTTCTATATGATGTATTCTGGTGATTATTGTTTTTTTGACTATTTGCGATTTTCGTTGAATAAGCTCAAGGATATTATTGAATCTCTTTCTATCACAAATGCCTAGTCTGTACAATGTTACGTTTTTTTTTTAAAATTCTGCTCAATTACCGTTTGTTGATTTCCTCCTAGAAGACCTGGGAACATAGCTTAATCAGTAGAGTTTTTGTCGAAATTGAGGTCAGGTAAAAATGATAATGCCTTTTCTTGGACATTTAAGCCATTTTATGACACTGTTGAGCCAATTTTAAATTAATCAGTCGATATTTAACTATTGAATAGAAATTTTCTTGATGTACTGAAACGCAAACAAAGTAGCCATCTCTGAAGAGCCAATGCCAGAAAAAATTCAAAGTGACACTAATCGTCGTCGCCGGAGTCTTATCCCTTGATTCAAGAGGTTCCGTGCATCTTTATTCTTCATTATCTACTATTTTCTGTTTGTTTAGTCTAGCCTCCGAACCATCTCTTTCAATCCGGAGACAACACATTTCCTTAAGTTCTAGCTTCAAAATGTTGTCAAATCCTACGTTCCATTTTGCCCTCATACATCTGCCCCCTTTACATTTCTTGTCACCAAATTATCTTACTGTTTTTCAATTCATACTTATCAATGAAGTAAAGATACCCCATTTTCCAATAAATCTTAACTCTCCTTGGATAACTTTTAAACCAATAATTAATTTCTTTCCTTCTGAATTCTCGAAATTCTGCACAAATCCTATTTATCATGAAAATTTTCTTGCGCTAATCAGTGACTACCCTGATTTCGAGCATATTTACACCAATGGTATCCAAAAGGGCTTCGGACTGTAAAAATTTAATATTTATTTTTCCAGAATCATTATTAGTTTTTAAATTTTAAATCAATCACCCGATTAGTAACCTTAGACGTCGCTGTTCCGGTCCTAAAAACCAGGTCCCCTTCACGTTGATATATTGTCGAAGTTCTTCTTCGTAAACTTTGGAGTTACACTTCGTGATCACGTTTATCATCATAATTTTTGTAAATTTCGCGTTTCGATCTTTTAAAAATAACATTCTATTTTGTTTGTAAATACGCAGACCTAATCAGAAGAGATTTATGAAAATAGAAACACAAAAAGTATACATTGAGTTTTAAAAATTAAAATCGTTTATAATTTCTACAATAAAGAAAGTGGTATCAAATTTAAAATATACGCCAAAATTTTTTCTTTTATTTCTTTTTGATGTTCAGCAGAATTAGTATCAAAATTAATCATAATAACCCAATTCATTCTGTTGTTTAACGAAACAATCGATGTGATACCATGTGTCTAAACCACCCAACTTACGACCTTTCCCACTTTCATAATCCCTTTTAAAAATTCGAATATCACCCTAAAATAACAAAATTGTTGAATTCTTTATTGAATTATAAACAAAGTTAAGTAAAATACACATTTCATCCTCTTCATCATATTCAGATATTTTTAATCCATTGCTAGCTGTAGCTCTCTTGAAGTTCCTTCCATTTTTTCTTGTCTGCCGCTTTGCTCGTCTAGTCCTTTTGAAACTTATTTGTGTCGTCTAACCAACGTGTTAACGGTCTGCCTCTTTTACATGTTCCGATTGGCACCCACATTGTCACCATATTTCCAAGAAGTTCTGGACGTCTTCGAGATTACCAGCCCCATTTTGATTGTTTCATCACTGTACTACATATTTTATTCCTGTGGTTTCCCTGATCCATTTATTTTCTTTTTTATCCTTTAGAGTTATGCCAATCATTTTTCTTTCAAACCTCCTCTGCGCCGCTCTTGGTCTTTCTTCCATTGCTGCTGTGATGTTTCATGTTTCGCATCCATAAGTCATCACTAAAGATGCAAAATTTCAGTGTATTTGCAATAATCGTAAATTTTACCATACATTCATTCAAAATTAACTTAATGCAGGAAAGAATTAATTTGAATCTTGAGATACAAAAGTTCTGTTAGAAATCCGGAATATTATAAAAAGAATTCTGATGGTAATAAATTTTCCAATATTAAAATACAAATTAAATATAAACTTAGAAGTTCATTAATAAATATTTAAAGTTTTTACAGTGATTCTTCTTCTTTATAGTGCCATACTCCGCTTCTGAGCGTCGGCGACTATCTATTCGTACATCTCAGCTGTACAGATATAGGTAGTGTACTAGGCAATTATTATATGCAGTGCAGGTACATACGCAAGACTACATTCGGCACACTACAAATGCAGTCCCGTGTGTGTCTGCTGTGTACTGACCTAGCGCGGATATGATGTTGAACGTGGTGGTTTGCCATTGCCTTCTACGTGATTATTAGCGATTATTTATTTAATTCTTGTAATAAGTTCTGTCATTGCTTGGGATGGAACCCGTGACCTCCGTAACAGAAGTCAAGCGCTCTAGCAACTGGACTATTGCGACTGTTTACTCACAATAAATAAATTTCGGAAACAACTGTGTTTAAAAATATTTTTTTTAAATACATGCAGGGCTGAAAAAGCCGAAGGAAAATTTGATCTATTTGACAATACTGTACGTTTATTTCTCAAATTCATTGGCTGAAGTGTTTACTTCTACTAGACTATCATTAATGAAATAAACGTACAGCATTGTCAAATAGATCAAATTTTCATTCGACTTTTCAAGCCCTGATATTATCTCTACAAATGAAAATTAATTGAAGAATCAAAATATTTTTAATATCAGTGTTTCATAAATTTAAAATTTCTTGATTTTGTATTTTTGACATAATTATTTGCATAAGAAATTGTTTTTAAAAACTTTTTCTTTTGTGCGTAAAGAAAAAAGCTGAAATTTCAGTAGTAACGTATAATAGTTTGATGTGTAGTAATTAGTAAATGCTTTTTATTAACATCTATTGAAATTCATTTCGTAAACCAAAAGCTGAAAGCTTAATCCCTATTTTAAATTTATATAGCCAAAAGCCGAAAGACCAAGCCATATTTCAAATTTGAATAGCCAAAAGCCGAAAGCTTAAGCTGTATTTTTCGTGGACATAAGCCATATTAAGTTTAAGCCGTATTATTATTCGGCTTTCAAGCCTTGGTAACAATACAACAAAGGTGAGCATGAACTCTGTTCTAAATATATGTCAAGTTGCAACTGACCAGTTATAGAATACAGAAATCAAAATATGGCAAATTTTCAGTTTTTACAAATTGATAAAGTTCTTGCAATTAGTATATTCCGCTTGAAAAATTAAAAATTATATCAAGAAATATAGTTTTTGTCAATTTGGATAACTATATTCAAAATGATCGAATATTTAGTTAGTGTGTGATTTTCCTCGAAAATTCTTGTGTGACGCCATCGGCATGATCGTCATTGTAGTGACGTCAATTTTGAGAGTGGTTTGTCAGACTTTAGCCGCTCGTAAATAGTACTGAAATTGTTTCGAAAGTGACGTCATGCATAGTAATATACTATTTGTGATTTGTACTAGTTCTTGTCATAGCGTATTTGATATATCATGATTGTGGGTTTTCGTTTGTTTCTGAGTAGAACGAAGTTTGATTAAAATTATGCTTGCATATTTAATGTGAGTAAATTAATATGAATAATTATACATTACCCGATGAAGAAATAGTCGATTATAACTGGCAGTTAAAGGTAAATTATCAGTCAAATCTATAACTACAAGTATTTTATGGTTAGTTTACATTATAAATATTTTAAATTTTCTTTTGCAGTACATAATGGGCGGCGGAGTGCTAAATTCTTTACAAGAACAAATAGTCAAAATCAACTTTGTAATAAAACAGAAGAATTCGGATAATAATGGATGTGATAAAATATTTAGTTTAGAACTTAATAAAAGCGAATTGCGTAATCTCATTTCAGCACTAGAATCTGTACGTAATAATGATAATTACTCAAATCTTTAAACTTGCGATTTTAATTTTTTAATTTTATATTATACCTAAGGTTTTAATTTTTAATATATGTTGTATTTTAATTCTGCATTTGATGAAAAATAGTAAACACCGTATTTCGGAATATTACTTGAAATACTTTTTACCAAATACATTATATTTAATAATAACAAATTATATCTATTCTGCTGATTTGCTTACTTGTAGTTTTGTACAGTAGCGTACTTGTAATTAATGATAAAATATGAAGTTTCTTGTGCGGTATTTATACAATATGAAAATTAAATTACGAACACTGCTACAAATGATATAAATATCTATACTAATATAAGTAATATTTTATATTGAAATTTTATTAAAAAAGTTAAAGTCTTTTGAATAATGTTACAAACCTTTTAAAAGAATAATAATAGGAGGTTTCAACCCCCACAACCTCTCTCCTTTACTACGTCATTGGTTTTGTGTATCATTTAATAAAACAAATAGTTATAAAACGAAATAAATTAAGTAATATGTTGAAATTTTTAAAAACTAGCTATATGTCCATATTTCAAAGATTGTGTACGATACAGCGTTTTTTACAAATGTTTACCATATATATTTGCATTATAGATGAATTAGAAATAAGTGAATATATCTAATAATTGAAAATAAAAAGCATTCCTGCAGTAAACAGTCTTCAAGTAATTGTTATTTTTTACTTAATCATTTGGTAAATCTAAATTACATATTCATTAAATTAATAAATTCTCGTGTATTTAATAAAATTTTATGAACAACTTTCTTTTGCTGTGCTTATAAATAAAAATCTTTCTAACAATTACAGTAGATTTCAGTTCTTAATCTTGTTATGGTATTTCGCTTACCAAACGAGAGGTTGCTGGTTTAACGTTCATTTCGTTCCTGACTCAAGTGTCATTTTTAGGCCTAACCAGCCTGAAATAACTGAATACTAGAGAAGTGTTGAAAAATCAAGACGGGTCCTAAGAGAAAGGAACTAGCTTTTCTACTCTCATCAACGTTGTTTAACTTAATACATTGTGAACTTTAACTTCGGAATGCCGAACGCCATGTCAAGGATGTGGGACTTTCTTTACTTTACTTAATCCTGTTGTCCATTTCTATTTTACGATAATAATAAGTTTCATCTAGTTACCTATTAATTTAATATCAATAGCAATTCAACTAATAGATGTATATTGATATTTGTGACTTAATTTTCTATAATGACAGGTTTTCTTGAAGAAGATAGTGTAAAACATCTCAGAGTAAAATGCTTAGAAAATCTAGAAACTTTTCAAAGAAGGCATGAAATAGAACAGTTTATGTTTGCTTTTCAAAAAATTTTTAAAGTCAGAGTGATAAAAACTTGTCTGTTTTAAATAAATTGATGTAAATACATAGGAAAAATAGCAAAAATGTACTACACTTCCATTAACGGTTAATTTTAAGTTTGATTAACATTCATTAATGATCTTCCATTATTATGTGTTAAAACTTCAATGGAAAAATATGAAAGAGAAGAAATAAGATAATCAATATGGTGAATATATTTACATTACAATTACACGAGTTATACACAAACAGTTTGGTAGGATTAGAAACAGCGCATATATTCTATATTTGTTATCTATCTATATATAAATGAAAGTTGAAAAATGTGTCTTCTGGGAAAAAAAGCTTCAATCTCGAACACTACTGGACAGATTTTGGATTATCCTCGGGAAAGGGTTTGGTCTACGATTTATTGCGTAATTATAAAGCGGAAGTGAACAATGTTACTCGTAGTTTTAGCGGTCACTATGTTGTAAAGAAAAACTATTTCTAGAATAAAAAGCAGTCAGGATACGTTTTATTTTCTAATTAATATTTAATAATTAAATTACTGTCATATAAGGAGAGTAAAGACAAATAGTTAACCAACTTTTTTATTTGTAATATTCGAGGAGACTGTAAATTAATGTTTATTAATTTTTGTTTACATAATTCAATCCTACAGTTAACGGTGAAAGGGGGAATTGAGCCACTCTTCTATCCAATTTGTCCTTTGAAAGGGTATAGCCGGGTTTATAATGGAAATTTTCCTCCGTGGGTTTTTCGATTTGCACTTGGCGAATCGTTTTAACATTAAATAAAAATAATTCAGCCAAATTTTCAGCTATTTATCTCTACGGTTTTCGAGTATTTCAACAAGACCACCTCGTTTTTCGATTTTATTATTTTTTTCAATAGTAAAATTCAAAATAAATGAATAGCGATTTTTTTCCTAATTATTAGGAGTAAAAGACATAAAAAAATACAATTACTATGAATCTCAGGAGGAAAACCAATTTTTAAGAACAGAAATAAAATTAAAATAAATTTTTTAACTGCGTTTTTGAAAAGTGTCCACCGCCAAATTTTGTCAGAAAATGTCTTTTTTACTCCTTTACACTGAGGAATTTTTTTAATTTTTTTTTGAAATGGTGGAACATAATGAAAAAAAATTAAAACTAATTTTTTCTTCAAAATATCGTGTTTAAACACACCAAAACTTTTTTACTGGTAGAGAAATATATAGAAAATAACTTTTCAACTGGAAATATACATTTTATTCATAAAAATATTTAGAAAATTAAGAAATTGATGTTACAATTTTTTTTGCACGCAAAAATTTATTGGAATAAAAAAGATATAATTTTTCTGTGATTAGCCATAATAATTTTACATTAATTATTTGATTAGTTATATTATATTTTTTATATTTTTAAAAAAATGTATCATTAATTATTTACAATAAATGAAATGATCTCGCATTAGGTATATATGAAAAAATATTTTAAATAACATCGGTTAGTCTTCGTCACTGGCTTCATTCACTACAGATTAAATTTTTCGTTTATAAACAGCCGACTAAATATTTCGGCGGGTCTTATTATTTTAGCCAAATATCGGAGCCTAAGCAAGATAGTAAATGATAGCTGCAATGCGAGAGCCGCACCTTACAGTACGCCTACCATTAGCATAATCACAACAATATCAACTAATTCCAGAAATCTTATTCGTATTTGGCTGATAATCAACGAAACAACGGTATGTTTTTGAGTTTTGTCCAGAGACCTTACTTGTAGAATGATATTAGGTGTTATTTTCATATACTGAAGTGTGATTGTTCCGTCTTCATTCATTATTTCAGTAAAGTATGACACAGCTTGAAATATCTGATATGATCCCGTAAAAAACATCTTAAGATCTCGTTCCGTTAACTCGGGAAAATTGTCAAATCGTCTGAAGTTATCATTCTAAACGGAACGCTTCGTCCTGTCTAACGATTTGTTTCTACCTTCGACGCCAAAGTATTATCTTGATCTTTTTTTAAATTCATCGCGGCAATAATTTTTTCTGAAAGATCAACATCAGAATCAAGTCTTGCACCAAATTCATTGTGCAAAAAACACGAAACTCGATAAAAATCGTTTAAGCAGTAACCATTATAGAGAAAAAATAGTTCTGAAAGTTGCAGCAGATGGCGCTAGCGAGTTAATCTAACACTGACTTTAATGCATTTCTGAAGACAATAGAACTCAAAATAAGAGATACCATGATTTAAAAAAATTTTTAACGTCAATTCAAAACTTTTTAATGCTTTTAATTATTTGAAGGAGAGCATTTCTTAATTTTCTAAATATTTTTATGAATAAAATGTATATTTCCAGTTGAAAAGTTATTTTCTATATATTTCTCTACCAGTAAAAAAGTTTTGGTGTGTTTAAACACGATATTTTGAAGAAAAAATTAGTTTTAATTTTTTTTCATTATGTTCCACCATTTCAAAAAAAAATTAAAAAAATTCCTCAGTGTAAAGGAGTAAAAAAGACATTTTCTGACAACATTTGGCGGTGGACACTTTTCAAAAACGCAGTCAAAAAATTTATTTTAATTTTATTTCTGTTCTTAAAAATTGGTTTTCCTCCTGAGATTCATAGTAATTGTATTTTTTTATGTCTTTTACTCCTAATAATTAGGAAAAAAATCGCTATTTATTTATTTTGAATTTTACTATTAAAAAAAAAAAAAAATCGAAAAACGAGGTGGTTTTTTTGAAATATGGATGTTATGGGGAAAAAGAAATTAAGATGCAACTGTCTGGTTAGCATTGGATGTTTCTTAAAATTTTAAAAAGAGAAAAATCTTTTAAACCATCTTGGAAAAACCTTCATCACGTGGCGGGAAAATCGCCGGATATCGCGGATAGTCAGTAAACAGAATGTGGCGAAGTCAAGAAGAACCAATTCTATTATTAATGCGGTTTTAATACATTTCTGAAATCATGAAGCAGTGCGGACGGACACAAAAACATTTAAAAAACACGATTTAGTCGAAGCCATCGAAACAGTCAAATTTTCAGGTTGGTACCGAACTGAATCCTACAGTTGTCACATACATCTTGTGACTAAATATAGTTCCGTCAATTTGGCAGGAATACGAATCGTTATAAAATAAACGAAATGATCCTAAATACGCCGAATTATAACTTCACCAGCTCCAATCCATCTCAATCTAAGTGTGTAGTATAAATCCGATTCGCAGTTATCTAATTAGAAAGCCCTTGCCAATCAGTATTCAGTATCACACCGAATAATCCAGAACATGAGCATGTCAATGATAAACTTAAGAAAATCCAAAAAATTCCAATAGTAAGCAAACAGCTGACAATAAACTGGCAGATGTAGACTTCGTATTACTGTCAACATAAGAAAATTAAAAACTGAAATTTCTTGTCTGATTACTCATTTTGTAATTATTTTCTTTTTCTTTATTTATGTATCTGTTGAAGGAAAAATTAATATCAATGGTCGCATTTATATTCTTCTTTTGGGTTATGACGTCAATATTCATACTAAAAACCAAAATCTAGATTGTCGATCTCGAAAGTGCAGAATTTATCAACAGCCGTGTATACTCTAAGGGAATAAGAATAGAAGTTTTTGAACCGGCTTAGTTTAAGAAATCTCCATGGCAAAATTATTCTCGAGAGAAAATGAAACGGACAAAATAAAGTACATGTAGATGAAATAACGATGTAGGAAGGAGACTATGGTTAAAGCGAAGGGGACAAATAACAAAGGTTGTAGCGCGTTTAAGAGAACAGAAGTCAAAGGGCTATGTGCGAGGAGGAAGAAACGGTTAAATAAAGAGGTAAAAGGAGGCAGGATTAGAAAATGAAGAAGAATAAAAGTTGAGCCATAATTTGGAATAAGCGACTGAGGAAAAAAAACAATATTATGGGCTGAAAATGTGTCCAAAAATCTGCCCCTGGAAATGTAAAGACAGCCTAAGGAATCTAACATCTCATTACTTTCAGTACTCAAATGACCAGGAATCCACAGAAAAGCCTCGATTGAATGAAGGATGAAAAGATCATAGATGAGGGAGCATATAAGAAGCATATTACATAATCGGAAAAGGAGATGTGATAGCCTGTAAAGCACTTTTCGAATCTGAGATTATGAGCACTTTATGGAAAATCAGTGATGAGGAAATAAAGAGAATAGCGCGTAGAATAGCAATCGATTTCGCATAGAAAATTGAGCAAAAGGAGGGAAGGTTAAAAAATTCAGAATAATTCAAGACGGGACAAAAAAAAAAGCAGAACCAACTTTGCTTGACTCTATGGAACCGTTAGTATAGATAGTGATGTGTGTAGGAAATAGAGAATCTAGAGCATTGGAAAATTCAATTCTGGCGACGTATTGAGGAACAGATTTAGAACAGAATTTTTTATTAATAAATAACATAAAAACTTCCAATAGAAACATGCTGATACAATTTGGCGACCATGTCTAGGACGAAAACCAAAGCATATTGTCAGGCAACAGATTGCTGTGCTCGAGCTACTAAATGAAACATCTATTAATTAAACTTTCGAAAAGCTTCCTAGCACCGAAGCAAGAAAAATAGAACGAGCGGGAAAAAATAATTTTTGGGGTAGGAACAATAATAAAAGTGTTCCAGAAAGGAAGTAGAACGGGAACTAAAAACGGGGTTAAAAATATTTAAAAGTATCTGAAGGGAAAAATCGGAAAGATTTTTAAGAACAGAAAAAGTGATCCCATCTAAGCCCGGAGAGGAATTGGGAGAATTGCTTAAAGATGAAGTTTTAATAATATAAAAGAAGAGATAAATGTGGAGAACTATGAACAGATGGGGAAGAACATGGTTCCTGGAATCTAGGAACATAGCTCTAGGAGTTATAGAATCAATAAACGGTATTAATTTTTCAGAAGGAAAATTATGATTGGAAGGGCGTTGGTGAGAGAAGATTTAAAGGCCTTAGTCATTTCCCATATATAAAAATTAGGAGTGGATCGAGAAAAAGAGGGGCAAAAGTTTTTCCATAAGTTTTTTTTAGTTG
Source organism: Icerya purchasi (assembly GCA_039619475.1). Taxonomy (NCBI): domain Eukaryota; kingdom Metazoa; phylum Arthropoda; class Insecta; order Hemiptera; family Monophlebidae; genus Icerya; species Icerya purchasi. The sequence goes on along the minus strand of CM077116.1, from coordinate 31,059,586 downwards.
TTTTAAAAATAAATCTAGCTAGATCAGCAGCGAAAAGTTCTATAAGTAGACCTACTTAAAAGCCGCCTTACAGTCTTCATTCCACCATAATGAGGAGGATGTTCTGGTTTTTATGCGAGGAGTTGGTCGGATAAAAGGAGAAGAATAAGTCAAGGCAGAAGAAATAGATTCAATAAAAAAGTCATATTGGGAAGATGGATTTAAATTAAGCGAAATCAAAGAGAGCACAGAGTCAACGAGAGAACGTAAGATGGCCCAGCTTACTTTAGAAAGGATTCACTTATGGAAGTGAAGAGGCTTATACGAATTAGAAGGAAAATCATCAAAAGAAATAATGATAGGAATATGATCGCTTCCAAAGGTACCATTTAGAGCTGACCACGAACGCTGAAGACTAAGATTAGGAAAGGTAAATGGCGGATTGATGCAGCTGAGAGAGGAAGCATTTTTAACAAGAAGGATTAAATAATTTTGTAGGATAATATTTTGTAACACAAAATAGCTGTTGCTATTATAACCATTGTAGCCCTAAAGAGAGTGAGCGTTTCAATTACCGCTCATAATAGAAGAAGGAAGGAAATCGATGAAGGATTGGAAAGAGAAGTTACGTAAATCATAGTTAAGAAGAATGTAAGTTGAAGTGAAGTTAAATGGTTTAGAAGAGTTATTAGGAATGGAGATGTGTACAATATTCGGATTAAACAGATTAGATGAAATAGGAGGATAATACCGTGAGTTAGAAAATGGATATCATTCCTGATTAAAACAGCCGAACTGTTATATTCGTCACTACGATTGGAACTAATTAGAGATGAAGCCGCGCGGGGGGCGGGGGGAGTTGGTGATTTATAAAAATAAAATAATTAGGAAAAAAGTAAATCAAAAACTGCAAAAAGCAAGAGCGAACGCAGAAGGACAGCGCAATTAATCTTAACATTCAAAATAGCGTCACTATCCAATTTCATTAATTACATAATTTGCGCTGTAAATCTTAGCTTTATTTTACTAAGAATAGCAATTTACGTCATACACTCATAGTGCACTAAAATAGCCACTAATTCAAAAATTTACCTTATTTTATTTATGGCATAAATTTGAATAAATTATTCAAAAAAGGAACTCTTCTCGTACAATAGTACCGGATCGAAACTATTTTTCAGAATGAATAAGAATTTCGACCAAATATGATACAAATTTTTATTGATTTAACCGCAACGTCCGCAATCAAAATATATTCGTTCCGTAAAAAAGTATAAATACAAAAAAAGTTTCAATGTTATATATGCGAATATAAAACATACATATGTATACATATATACACAAAAAACTGGATACTTTGGATCCATCAGGAGAAAACTTCGGGACTAGATGGTGGTCTTCTATAATTATGAAAGAGCCGGTTTCCGTTAATGGCGTCATTCTTTGTAAACTGAAATTTTATAACCGTAACGCAAAAACGTTCCAAATTTCATAACAGGATTTTCTTATTACCTCCAGCACAAAAATGACATAGTCATTAATAGTTAAATATAATAGCGGAGTGAGTCCGCTAACCGCTTCGGAGAACAACTTTTCAAAATTTTAAATTATTTTAATTCGTGAATTTTTAAAATAGAAGGATACGACTGTACGCACATAGTGTTTATTTCTTCCAAAAAAAAATGATAAGAATATATCATTTAAAAAAATAAAGTTCGAATTAAACTAAAGCTGTTGGCAGGGTAATATATGCAAGATAAATATTTTAAATTTAATACCTTTTAAGATGGGGTATTAATCATACTTACCGCTTTAAATATACATCACTAATATTGATAATATTTTTTTTTTTTTTCGTATCTTTCCTTAAAATAAAAAGTGATAAACTTAATTACCATTACCACTACCTGCTTTAAATCCGAAGTTGATTATAGGAATGAGGTCATGATTTGGAGGCTCATAATTTTAATGAAAATCTATAATAAACAATACATTTATACGTAACGGACATGGGGCAAAGAGGCAAGCACAAGTTACTACTTCCTCATACTTATACGGATAAATTAATAAAAAGAAATTCAGTAAACAGGGATTTTAAATGATCGAAATCTGCGAACATAACAAATAAATAAACGAAAAGAAGCAAATATGTTGACGTGAAACATTAAAACAACAAATGCAAAAAACGAATTGAGATGAAATTTTTTAAAGTTGGTCTACTAATTAAGAAACGAAAAAATATAAACAGACATGTTACACTTTAGTAAGAAGTATTGATTCACATTACATACTCTTTACGCTATTTGGTTCTTTAAATTAAAACTCTGCAGATTTTGTAGTTTTCTGCATGTTCGTGACGAAAATTCATCGCTTAAAAAGTAAAGGGTTGTGAAATTTTTTCAAATTCTTTGTCTTGCATCGTAATATACACACTTTCTCAAATTTAGGCCTCTGAATTTTAAATGTTTGTAGGTTTCATAGGTTTTCTGTATTGTAATGGCGAAAAAACGTCGATTAAATTAAAAAGAAACTTACAGAACCGGCCGTGGACATTTTCTCCAACTTTTTGTCTTGCCAACTTTATAATATAGATGTGTATATATTTAAAAGAAGTACCAGAATCATCCTTGTAACATGGTACGACGTTTTTTACCATAAAATGTACAAATAAAATAAAATGTATTATGCAAAAAGAAGTTAGTTTCTTCTAAATATTAAAAATTTGATTTATTTCAAAAATATTCAATTTAAATTATACATTTTATCGACTTATAACAATACGTATAACAAATATGTAAACGTATGACTGGTAACATTTTTAAAATCACAAATCAAAAACAATGTTTAAAATTATCAATGTAGTACGATAATTTAAAAAATATTACAACGTAAACATAAAAACAGGTTACTAATTAGAAATATCACAAAGAACCGTGAAACAATAAAAAATTATCCGAAACTTACATATACTAGGAATGAAGCACTTTAGAAGTATGTGTCATTACTGTTAGGCATGGCTGCGTATCGCATTTTAAAAATTAATTTCTGATACATTTTACTAGAAACACTGACCACGTATACACTTTTCCCTCCTAATTGTTATTCTAACTACCTCGGTGGAGGCCCAACCACCGACGGTGATGCAACGACGATAGTCCGGTATATTGTACACGAATCGCTGGGATACGCAACTCTGTGTTCCAGCTGTTGACAATGTTCCTGGAATGTCATTCTGGACGAACATTGGCGGCTAGTGACCAAAATCAATGATCGCGGCTGCCGCTAGAACCACCTTTCTCAGTCAATACCCTAATCGTGGTAGAGGTCTCCCTAAACAGCAATTGAAAACGTCGCAAATGACTCGGCAACATTATATGGTTGTTATAGGCGCGCGCACTGGCTGTTACTAAGGCATCTAATGCGTTGGTGCAGAGTTTTGTTCGCTTCCCTTCTGGAGTGATACATTGTAGTTATCTCCGTCTCCTATATTGTTGGGAATCTGAAGTTATTTAAAGACCATTATTGGTTGCATGCTGAGTGTTGGTGATGGGTAATCCCTGTTCTAGCTCCGAACTTTTAAAGGGGCTATTAAAATTGAAACAGTGATATTTTCTGCAACAGTTGTTTCTTTAGGCCAACGTTACTTATTATTTTAACCTCAAGATTATTTTAAAGCAAAATCATCTTACTAGATTGACATTGTAAGAACATATGTGAAAAATATGGTTCTAAATATGTTCGCCCATATCCGTGCAACCACCATTCTAGCCTAAAATGCACGATTAACTTTTTCGGCAGTTATGAAATTTTCTTCTTTAATAGGGCATACATTTCTTTCCTCTCTAAAATTAAACAATATTTTTATTAACATAGGCGCCTCATGTGTAACTTTATGCTCTTCTTACAAATTTTTTGTTTAAAGAAAGCTCACCCTGCGTAATCCGTATGTAATATGGAATTTAAAAACTAACAGTAATGACAGTAAATGTTAACTGTATTAAAATACCTCAAATTTTGCTGAAATTTTCGTTGAGTTCTACGAACAGTTACAATGATACATTTAAATAAATACTAATTATATAATAAATGCATAATATTTTAATGATACTTTGACCTTTTCCGTTATATGTTACATGATCCGTCGAGAAAGCACAATAAATACATCCATCTTTACTAACATGATCATTACATGACAGGTAGATATCTAAATTTTTTCTTTACTCTATTTAGCTTTCTCTTTATCTCTCTCTCTCTCTATTATATATACAAATAAAATGTAGTACAAACTTTCTCCATCATCAACTTCCATATTCTTAATTTTTTTTTGAAATTTATATTTGCACCATGAACCGTGAAACCACAATCAATAAATATAGAGTATCAAAGTGAATTTAAATAAAGTTTAAATAACGGTTTATGAACATATAATAATAAACATATTTAATTGTCATTAATTGTAATTAAGTATTAGTTTTATATTTGACTTGCACGGTGTAAAGCAATATACGATAAAAAATTTATATAGTAAAATAATAAAGTAGTAAGTATAAACATGATCCTAATATCGAAATAAAAAATAGAATCGAGTTAGAAAAACTGTATTTATTAAGGAAATTTACAATGTATTATTAATTTTTCGGACACCGATTTGAGCACAAAAATGTTATTATTTGGTTGGCCCTAATGACTTGATGTTTAAAGCGAACAAAGTCATTTGATATGTGGTGTTACCGATGAAAATTAAAAGTTCAAAACAAACTGCGGCATTAGAAAAAGCAGTACCTTAATTTTGATTGACGCAAACTTATGCATGCTATACGTTTTTTTTTTTTTTTTTATACATAAATATTTTTTCGTATATTATTTTACACTGTGCAAATATCAAACTAATACGTAATTGCTGTTGGTTAACAACTAAAAATGTTTATTATTATGTTCATATCACACATGATAACCGAAAAGCAGTATCATTTATTTTGATTTTACATATCGACGGTTTTTATTAATAAATATAAAATCATTCATTTTTTAAAAATAAGTATATCATAAAATTTGTTTTTATACAAATAAAAGTTCCCGTTTTTTAACTTGTTGTTCTACTTCTCCGAGAAGTCTGAATTTTTGATAGTGTACGCAATGATGCTTTATCATTAATTTCATTAAACTAGAATCGGAATGAATATTCTAGTATAGAATAATTATTAATACTCGGTTTCAGGTCATTATTGTAAAAGTATCAACAGGAGTATTTTTTTTTTTTTCTTTTTTGGAAGTAGTTATCGATAATATCACAACTGGCAGTCGGCTTTTAGTCAGTGCAGGATACAAAATATCAAACTGACCCAGTAGTTCTTCTTGCTGGAAAAGTAAATCTTTATACAAATTCTAATCCTTCATATTTTTCATCGGCAATTTTTTTTTCTGGTAACAAAATATCGCCATATATTGTAAAACTGGTAATATAAGTGGCAAATGTACCGTTATTTTCTTCAGACTTTAAAGCTACAATTACTTCATCGTTAGTCTTTGGTACAAATTTAAAGCTTGAATATCCTCTTGTTGGAATTACATGTCCGATATGTCGAACCTGAAATATAAATAAACAATTGTGATAGTTTAAAATTTTTCACGGCAATTTAAATACAATTAATAAGAGATCAAATAATTGATAAAAAGTTTTGGATAAAGAATTTTTTTCCTATTATTTGAAACTAATACCTTAACACATCTTATTTGGTGTAAGTTTTAGAAATTTTTAATTCAAACTAAATTAATTTAAAAATGTACAGAAGTAAATATTTTGAACTTCTTAGGCGTATATTGCTTAATTCAACAATTTTCGTATATTTTCGTTCCATCAATTAGCAAACTTAATAATTATATATTTACAGCACACACAATGTCTTTGTAAATGTACATTTAAAATGGTTAGAGAGGTCGGAGAAAACGTTATATTAATTATATAACTTCATATAACTAGGATTGGAAAAGTTATTTTTTACGAGTTTATTTGATGAAATATTGAGATATACTTGTTAAAAAAAAAAAAAAAAAAAAAAGATCTGTCAATTTATTTTTGTTAAAATACATAGATTTATGTTTTGATCGTAAGAGGTAATGTTGCAGATGTTTCTTTTTTTAGTTAAGCTGCGAAGGAACTGGAAAAAATAAATTTACTCTTCATTTACTACCCGTATTCATCATTATTAGGTCTTTATGAATAGAAAGATCGTTTTTCAAATAGAAAATTTATTATTATATTTTTTTTACAAAAATGTAAAACATTTAAAATGGAAGGTTATTTAACATGTCAGTTGCTAGTGTGAATTTACAAGATAGCAACGGTGACGACAAATAAAACTAAATATTACTATCCAAATAATTACACTTCAATATATATAGGACAGATTAAAAAAGCGATTCTGCAGCTTAAAACGTAATAATGTACTGCTGAATTAGGAATTAACAATAGCGGATGCATATTTTGTTTTGGGTTTTTTTTTTTTTTTTTTTTGTAGAAAATAATATTTATATTTCTCCAATTTCTTGTTTTTAAGAAATATACAGCAGTGGCGATTACTTTAAATTAAATTTAATGAATTTTTGTTTAAAAGTACTTAAAAAAACTAACTTTTATTCACTTATTTATCCTCTGCCATAGGTTGTTTACATGGATTTGCATAAATTTAAATATTAATGATCTATATGTAGGACGGCGGTAAAATATAATACTACTTATTATTCAATAGTATACTATATGTTTTGTGACATTAAATTAATTAATTTCTACACCAGGGCTTCTTATTTTCCAAACGTCCTGCTGTAGGACAGTTCTAAAATCGAAACTTAACGACTTTATTATTTCAAAAATAGTTTGTAAATATTTGTTTAGAACTAAACGTAAGCACTGAAATGTTATTTTTATAAAAAACATCGTTAGCATTCGTTTGGGATTATTTATAGGTTAACTGTTAATTAAATGCCACTGCATTATCAGCGGGATTGTGACCGGCATCGAACTTTTGAACTGTATACTACTATTTAAATTAACCTCTCGCATATCTTACGTATCACCGATAAATTTAAAAAGCGTACAGAAAATGGGAAATTCCTGATAGTAACGAACAATAAAAATGATCAAGAATGTTTGCTAAATTCTCGAAAAGCGCACTAGGTAAAAATTGCAAGGTTCAACTTTATATTGCGATTTTCATTACGTAATTAGAAAAAGAGGAAAATATAAATAATAGAATTAGATGTTTTATAGAAACAAGCACCAAAATTAAAAACGAACTTTTATTAAGCATAACTTCTTAAAAACTGTGTACGAATACGTGACAAATCAACTAAAATTTCCCTCGTACATCTTTAATAAATAAAATGTCTAGGAAATATACGGAAATTATTAAATAAACCTGCGATTTTTGACGAAATATTTAAAAAAATAATAATGTTTATACTGTGATCGGTAAAGGCCGCGCGTCTCAATAACTTCCCGATTGTGTAATATTAAAACAATACAGCCGTGATTAAAAAAGATGAACAATCAAAATAATATAAGTAGTATTTTGATAAAAGAAATAATCTTTGTGGAAATTTTTAATAAAGGTAAAAAATTAAAATTATTAAAATTAACAATATCAATTGTAAATTTGAAAGGACTTGAGAAGCTGAATTATTTTATAAAAGCTATGTTCCGATGTTTTTCCCATGTCTGACCGTTCATTCACAGTGCATATTAAAATGCGCTGATTAATAATCGGTTTTTAAAAAACGACTAAAATATTAAATTTTCACTAGTTGCCAGAGCACTCGACTTCTGTTGCAGAAGTCTTGAGTTCGATCCCAGGCGACGACAGATATTACAAAAATAAATTAATTAACCGCTAATAATCACGAGGAAGGCAATGGCAAACATGCACACCACCATATGCGCGCTAATTGATGTGTAGTAGGCAGACACACACGGGACTGCATTAATGTATCGCGATAAATCAATCAATTACAATGTCAGTTTTAAGTGTAGTTTTTTACGTGTATACTCACATTACATATAATAATTGTCTAGTACATTGCCTATATCGCTGTACAGCTAGAGTGTATGAATAGGTAGTCGCTGACGCTCAGAAGCTGAGTTTGACACTATGATGATGATGATACCACATTTGACCACCGAGAAGTCAAAAAATCGTCTCGGATTAGTTATTAGCGATAGGGGTAAGTTTGTTATTTTTTCGGGTACAAATCGGATACTGAAACATGAGTTCCAAAAGTGAATCCCAGATACATATGCATTGAAAGACCCGACGTACATTTAGAATGCGGGTTTTGTTGGATTGTGTCGTGTTAGTTGTTCAAACAGATAGAAGCCTCTGACTAAATCGTTTACGCGGCGGTAAATTAAAGAAATAACAACATTAAAACAAATGTGTAGCGCTTCAATAAAAATAATGAAAGAAAATTATGAGTAAGCAACAAAAGACAATATCTAAATTGTCTCCCGCCGGTTGATATGGTAGAAACAGAAGGAAACTATAAAATAGCTAGTTCATGTATAGTTGCGCGAAGTACTGAGTCTATAGAGAATGATAAAAGGTAAAAGGTTTTTGTGTAATTTTAATTCGATATACTACTAGTTATTCACACAAGCACTCACATTTATTCAATACGATTTATGGGAAAAAAACAGAAAACCGAATAAACTACTCTTCTCAGTCTACGGTAAATATTTAAACTTTTGTTGTAACATTTTTTTACCTCTCTGGATTTATAACCTTATCAAATAATTCTTCGATTCAACCGGTTGACACCAGTGGGTTAAAATTTAAGTATGTATCCGATATGCAGTTGGAGTTATATCACCAACTCTATTGCGTGATGTGGATCTTCGAACATCCCTTCCCGATTTACTCGCACAACCGCACTATGCATAATATACAGCAAGTAAATCGATAGCGAAAGGTAAATATGTATAATTAACCGTAATTATTTCTAACAGAATAAAAGTTCGTACACAATTCGTTCTAATTTAAATGAAATATTTAAAAAAAATTTCTTTATTCTATAATGTTGCGAATCATTTGATGAGGAAAAATTAAACGGGAAAAAAAGCTTTCACTAAAGGTCATCCAAGATATTTCGCATCAAACCAACCGCAAAAACTTACGAAAACCTATACTGAACCACTTTTTTAAAAACGAATTAAAAGTATTACATACAAATTTATTTACAACAAAATTTATTATTTTTATTGATATATGTATATAAATATACTGAGCCCGTTGGTCCCTTTGCAGCCTAACCGTTCAGAATTACACAATAGGAAAAAAAACATTTATATGACTTTAAACTACGGTAACAATAACAAAAGTTTAAAAATCATTAAAAAAAAAACGTTCGACTCGTTAGAGCACAAATATTTAAACAGAGCATTAAAAAATCAGGGAGTGTCCGGAAATTACAAGGAACTTATACGGGATATGTACACGGATATGAAGGCAAGAATAGTAACAGACATAAAAGGCGAATATTTTAATACAGGAAAAGGGGTAAAACAGGGAGACCCATTATCTCCTTTATTATTTAACACTGCTTTAGAGGAAGTTTTTCGAGAGTTGGACTGGGAGGAGAAAAGGTATAAGCATAAATGGGATAAAGTTAAATAATCTTAGATTCGCAGACGATGTAGTGATTATGTCCGACGACATAAACGAACTACAGAACATGCTAAATGATTTAAACAAGGCGGGAAAGAAGGCCGGTTTAATTATAAATTTAGATAAGACAAAAATACTATCTACAGACGAAAATAAAACAAGAATTACAATAGACAACACAGAAATCGAAAAGGCAGAGAGTATAATTTATTTAGGACAACTAATATCTCTAAAAAATAAAACAAAAAAAGAAGTAGAGCGTAGAATCGCATTCACTTGGAAAAAATACTGGTCGTTGAAACATATTTTTAAGGGACCTTACAGAAATGAACTAAAAAGGGAAATTCTAAATGCGTGCGTCCTGCCTACCTTAACATATGGATGTCAGACATGGACAATAACAAATAATATCATGAATAAAATTGAGATATGTCAAAATGCATTGGAAAGATCCATGGTTGGAGTTAAATTAAGAGACAAAATAAACTCAAAAAAAAATCAAAAACAAATTAAAAGTTAAAGACAATTTCACATGGGCAATAAAAAGGAAAATATGGGATTGGGCAGGACATATTGCAAGAATGGATTAAAAAAATAACAGATTGGACAATATAGGCGAAGAGAAAAAGAGGAAGACATTTCGGTCAGTTTTCAAGCTAGGACATTTGTTTTTCCTTCAAATAGTGATGGGTTCCAAGCTCTACAAAATGGTTCTACTCAAAAAAAAAATTGGCGTAAAATTCAAATTTTTATAGCATTTGAAAAATTTTAAAACTCGATTTCTCGAAAACAAAAACATACTCATTTTTAAAAATAAAATATTTTATGCATTTTTTCTCTAAAAATATGTATACATTTTTTCAGATTTTTAAAAATGGTGGAACATACTCAAAAACCCTAAAAACCGCGATTTTCGGTTTTTGACCATATTCAAGCCTCTAAGTTTTTCCTGGTAACCTACTTGATACTCCAAATGCCATTTCTGACTTTATCCTGTACTACCAGGATGGTAAAAATTGTTTCCGTAGGGGCGCTTCATCGTAAAGTATTATGAAACCAATAAAAATCACATCATAATCGAACGATCTCATTAAGAAGTCCTAACGGCTTCGTGTATTAATACCGATTCTCAAGATTGATTATCATATTTCTATACATTTAGTACATGATCGACTACTTTTTATCGTTTATTTGTATGTCAGAAATGAATTTTAATTTCAAACCGCACACTTTCACCTAAAAACATTATTATAAGTCGCCTTTGATATAGCATTTAATGGGATGTTTTTTCCAATCGCACTGGTTCTTTTTGTGGATTTATAAAATTGTTAAAAGATCTTCTTTCTTAACGATTTCCCGGTACGGGGTCCGCTTGATGGCACTTTCTTCTCCATTTTCTACGGTCCTCGGTGTCCTCTATTCCAACACCGACTTCCATCATGTCGTTGTTGATGGAGTCTATCCAACGTCTTCTCGGTTTTCCTCGTGGTCTCTTTCCTCCAGGGTTATAATCCATTAACATCCTCACAGGGCTATTGTCTGTTTTCCTTATGACGTGACCGTACCATCGGAGTCTCGCTTCCCATAATTTCAAACGTACAGGTGCAACTCCTGTACGCTCCCTTATATCCTCATTTTTAATATGGTCGAGGAATGTGTGCCCGAGAGACCAGCGTAACATTTTCAAAAATTGTTTAAAGATATATCTATTAAATATATATATTTTTTTATTTGGGGGAGCTTATATGAAGACAACCCATCGGCCCAAAAACAATTGCCAGCGGAAAAAGCTAACAGGTCCCGCTGTGTCACGATGATTCGATGGATTGTGGAAGCTGTACACGGTGCTGTAGTTCAAAAATATAAGCTTCTCCATCATCAGTTAGATAATCGTTGCCTAGCTGAAGCTGGTCTTTACAGTAAAATTGTTTGCTTCTTAATAAATAAGTTTGGAAAACGACTAGTCTCGAAGCTTGAAAATTGACCGAGATATTGTAAAAAAGCTAAAAACCACAAAATTGGGCCTTATGGGGCCCTTTGAGGGTTTAGAGGTCTAAAAATCTAGTAATCGGTGTTTCCATCCATGCCGAACATAATGACATAATTACTTTTCTAAATGACTTAAAGGCCGATTCGACCATTTTATCCGGCTAGACCCTTTGGATCTCTAATTTTTTCATATTTTGAACGTTTCATAGGTTTTCTATATAGTAATGATGAAAATGAATTGATTAAAACTAGCTACTACAGAACTGGCTATGAACTTTTTTTGCAATTTTTTGTCTTACAGCTTCTTTTATGGGGGGGGGGGGGCAATCAAGAGCAGCGCCCCAAGACAATTGGACTATATTAGAGATTAAATTTTAATCCGATCAGAAATCGATGAAAGAAAAGAGGCAAGACGGCAAAGCTAAGATATAGGAAGCATTATATGGAGTAGGAAAATACAGCTTTAATAGCTGAACGTACAGGATATTACGTTCGGAGGAAAAACTGGAACATTCAAACAGCACGCGATCAGAATCGCAAACGAAAGAACAGTCGCCAGAGTGCAAAGGACAATAAGGGGACGAGAAAAGAGCAAAACGATACCGTGAAGAAGGGAGCAAAGTATGATTGAACCACAGACGACAAATAGCAATAATGAAAAAAAGGTTTAAGAGTAGGAAAATAATAGAACCAAAAATAAAAAGGAGGTCTAGGCTGAATAGAAAGGTAAAATGAATTAGGATTAGAAAAGGAGCGAGGATATTTATTCGACCAAAGTCTGACATGCATTCTTTTGGAGGGGGGAAGTATATTGTGACCAGGAATCTTTTTAACAAAATATGGGGAGTGTAACGCCGAGTGTGCTAAGCAATCCGCCGTCTCGTTACTATCGATACTCGTATGACTTGGAACCCAAAGAAGGTCGATGCAAATGGAATGAGAAAGAGAAAGACTATAGATGAGGGAACGTATACGGAAAACAATAAAGTCGAGAGAATATGAGGGAAAGGGAGAGGATATAGCTTGAAGAACACTTTTGGGGTCTGAAATGATTAGGAATCTATCAGAGGATCGAGTTGAGGAAATAAATATAATGGCTCGAAGAATAGCATAAAGTTCCGCGGAGAAGATTGAGCAAAACGCCGGCAGCCTGAAGGATTGAGCGGAATTACTGACTGGGGAGAAAAAGGAAGCAGCGACTCCCCCTGAACTCTTGGAACCACCAGTAAATATTAAGGAATGAAGAGAAAATGAGGAATTAATAAGAAAATTAAATTCTAGATTGGCAGCTGCAGAGCCAGAAGTTTTAGATGATGATAGGAGTGAAGAAACCGGAAGAAGTTAAACATAAAATAAGGAAATTTACTATGGAAAATAGTATAGGAGGAGAATTTGTCTAAGCGATGAGAAACAAGGGCTAAGATAGATTTATTAGGAAAGAAGCGTCATTTATGAAAGATAGAGAGGTATGAGAGACGGATCTTAGAAAAGGAGATGGAAAGTCTTTTTACAAGGAAACTGTATCCTAAATGTGATCGGCGGATGAACAACGGCTGGACATTAGATTCAGCAAGAATAGCTGGAATAGGAGTGGAATTGAGTGGCCTTAAGAAAAAACGAAAAACCAAATTTTGTGTAGAATCCAATTTGGAGAGGAGAAATTTGGAGGCATTGCCATATATGAAAGAACACTAATGTAGTTTAGATAATATGATTGATTTGTACAGCAGGATTAGGATTTGAGGATCACCGCCCCATCTAGTATGTGGAAGGGCCTTAAACAGATTGAGTCGTTTTCGGCAAGAAATATTAAGGAAATTGATATGCTCAAAGAAAGACAAGCGACTATGTAGAAACACTCCAAGAGTACAGCTTTATAATATAGATATAACTTAATTTTTTAGACCTTATCACAGAAACACCTCCTGGATCCCTCAATGATAGTTCTTGTATAATTACAGAGGGAGAAATTTCAATCGATTACGTTGTTCTTAAAAAAAAAAAGATAATTTAATGTTAGGGTTGCACTTTGTATTATAATTTCAATTACATATTTCGTGACCCCTTTTTTCATATTTCCCATGATGCAAATAAATAATGTATATGTATATGTATATGTATATGTATTTATGTAGGTATGTGTATTACTGTTATAATTATATTTTTGTTATCCGACTAATCCAGGTAAATTTGTACATAAATTTCGTGTAATTTGTCTTTTAATATAAAAATCGATTCCCTAATTATAAACATAAAAAAAATTGAACTATGATATAATAAAGTAATAACGTAACCAATTTCAAGAGATAATTAAGACGGTGGCACAGTTGGACAGTGAAATATTTATTATTACATCTGCAATTACATAAATGCCGCTTTATTCGAAACAAATGGTATAATTAAAAAGTATTTTTATACTAATGGGCTTTTGATGCCGAAAAGGATAGCTATAATTTAATTTATAGGTATTACTGAAAAGCAATTTATACTTTGATGAAAATTAAATCGCAGAAATTATATCAAATAAAAAATTTCTTATATCATACCTTAGACAAGCGGTTCCCAAACTTTTATGATCGCGAAACCCTTATAAAATCAATTTTATTTTATGGAACCCTTAATGCTAAATGGAAACTTGATAAGTAATTGTTGATAGACATATAAACAAAATTTTATTGTTCTTTTTTTACTTACAACTTTTACTACGATCCCACATTCTATTAACTTATAATAAAAGATATCGCAATTTCAAACATGTAAATAAAAGTTATTTAATAAAAATTTTTAAACAAATTAATGTGAAGGATGCAATTGTTTCACTGTTTTGCTAATAATGGTTTTAAAACTTAGTTTAATATCCGACCGGAATAGCATCCAATTCGCTCTTAAATTTAAGTCTCGTTTGGCATCTATACGTAGTTGTAAAAGGTTATATAACCGACGATTATACGATAAGAAGAAGAAGAAATTATAAACGGGAGCAGAGTTAAAATAGCCTTCTTGGCTACTTCAGGGTATTTATTTTTAATACTAACCTAAAACTCGTTGAGTGACACAGATTTAAATGTGTATTTTAAAGCGGTTGAACTCTGAATATCAATGAGTGATTCATATTCTGGCATTGATAAAGTTTCAGATTTATCTTTATTGATAAATAGATTTTGTACCTAGTCGATGTTATTATCGGTATTCCGGAAGTATTGTGACAAATATTTTAACAGGTTCGCCAAATGTCCACTAATGATGATTTGAATTTCTGCCGGTAATTCTATCATGCTTTCTTGTAGAATTTCATTAAAAAATGTAAAACATTCAACATTGTTTTTTTCCATGCATGAAATCCAGAAATTTAGTTTCCTTTCTAGAGCTGTTATTTTGTCTTTCGTAGTGAATGTGGTTGTTGCTTTTCCTTGTAAAGATTTCGGTAAGATGAGCTAATTTCATAAGCCAAAATACATCCGTTGTTATAAAACAAAAAGTTGCTTCAGGCGAAAAAATATACACCAAAACATAAAAAGGGAACGCAGTTTTTTTTGTGACTGCTAATAAGGCTCATCGACAGTGTATTTGATGTAAATAAGGAAGGGCTTCATAATTTATTATTGAGCAAAATATATTAAAATAACAACGCTTTTATTTTTAATTTAAATGTTTTTCTCTTATCGAAAATATCTTTTGGTTATTTCTATTTCGTTCCTGTTTTACGAAAAATTTTGGCTTATAAAATTTTGTTGATGCCTGAAAACGGAATATTTTTGAAAACGAACCGGAGCTTAAAAGTATTTTTATTTTCCTGCTATTTAGTTATTGACATTTTCTTCTACAAAATCTTATTTTCCTTTAAGTAAAAACGAAAACGTCAATACTAGTTTCCGAAAAATTAGGGAGTAAGCGACAAATGTACACATTTTTGTTATTTCTAATTCTTAAATGAACTAAATTTTCTTATAGTTTTATTTTAAGATCCATATTAAAGAAACATGCATTTTAATATAACTAAGAATAAAAATTTAGAACAATTAGGATTTAAAAAATAATGACTAACCATGATGTTATCAAATGTTTCATCCGTTATTAGTAACAAATTTGTACCCTTATGTTCATCCACAACATCGTTATATCTGTCCTTTGAAGCTCTTCTCGGCAAAAAGAACCATCTCTTATGAATCGAACTCCATGCGGCGGCTTCGTGTATCATGTAACCTTTATACGTAAAATGTGATTAATAAAAAAGTTGTTCTGAAAATATGCGTAAACTAACTTTTAAAATGTGTATTCATTTTCACTAGATTAACACACACATGCATGCACATTAGATATATATATATGTGTGTGTGCGCGTGTGTGTGTAAGTGCAAGTTAAAAATTTTACGAAAATAAATTAAATATACGAACGATAATTTTAATAATAGTTTTAGCTGGATTACCTAAATATTGAATCTAGATGATTGCCTGTTATTATGGCATGCCGATTTATTATTATTATTATTATCACGTCCGTGACCAATTAATCCTGATTTATATTCCTTTTTGCGTTTAAAATTTGATAAAGCGAATTCCTTTACTTCTCAAATTATAAGACGCGCCTTTTAATACAAAACTATCGGTTAAAATGTCATCGTATCTTATATTCGAAATGTCGTTCAATGTTGTGTAGCGGAATGGTTGAGATTTGACTACAGCAAACGTATGAAACGACCATCAGTTTTAAAAATATGTATGGATGTAAAGACGCTGCAATAAAAACTAAGACAATAGCATATCTTTTCAAAAAATATAATTTTGGAATAAGTAACAAGCATGATGATGAAGAAGGTGATATTACAATTAAAGAAATAACGATATACACCCTGTCAAGAAAGTATCGGGAATTGTCAATTTAAATCTCCCGGGTAATAGCTAGGCAGATAATTTTTTTTTTCCAGGTTGGTACAACTGTTTTGTAATATGATGCCTATTTTTAGCGCGATCTGTCAACCAGTGTGTTTACAGCAGCTGTTAAAATCAGTCGACCTTGAAGTATTTGTCGAAGTTTTACAATGAGTGAAAATATTGAACAACGTACTTGTGTTAAATTCTGTGTTTCGAACGAAATTTCTTGTGCCGATACACTGAAAATGTTACAGAAGGCTTTTGGTGAATCTGCTTTATCAAAAACGCGGGTTTACGAGTGGTACAGAGCGTTCAAGGATGGTCGGGAGACGGTCGAAGACATGCCTCGCTCTGGACGGCCTTCAACGAGTGTGACCGATGATAACGTCGATAAAATCAAGGAAATCGTTGCTGAAAATTGTCATGTGAGCTTGAGAGAGATGGCTCATGGATTGGGCATGTCACACGAGAGCGTACGTACGATTGTGCACGAAAAATTGGGTATGCAACGCGTTGCGGCTCGGCTTGTTCCGAAAGACCTGAATTTCTTTCAAAAAAAGTACCGAGAACAGGTAGCTGCAGACATGCTGGATCGAGCCAATTTGGATCCTACCTTCTTGGAAAAGATAATTACTGGTGACGAGACATGGGTGTACGAGTACGACACGCTTACGAACCAGCAATCGTCCGAATGGCGGCCAATTGGCGCGCCAAAGCCGAAAAAACCTCGCCAAAGCCGATCGAAAGTGAAGATCATGTTGATTGTTTTCTTCGATATTCGAGGCGTGGTACACTATGAATATGTGCCAGCCGGACAGACAGTCACCAAAGAGTTTTACTTAAGTGTTTTGAGACGTTTGAGAGAGGCTATCCGTCGTAAACATAACGATTTGTGGGTCGACAATTCTTGGATTCTCCATCACGATAATGCGCCGTCTCACAAAGCCATAATTGTGAATGAGTTTTTGGCCAAACACTCGGTAAATATTATCGAACAACCGCCGTATTCACCAGATTTAGCACCCTGCGACTTCTTCCTATTCTCAAAACTCAAATTTCCGCTGCGGGGAATGCGCTTCGAATCGATTGATGACATCAAGACGAATGCAACGCGAGAGCTAAAGGCCATCCCGGAAACCGCCTATCAGAAGTGCTTTGCCGAGTGGAAAAAGCGTTGGCATATGTGCATCGCTTCGAATGGATGTTATTTTGAAGGTGACAAAATAAATTTGGATGAAAATTAAAAATTGTTCGTTTTATTTAACAATTCCCGATACTTTCTTGACAGGGTGTATAGTTGAGAATATTAGGATCTCAAGATCAGTATGCAGAAAAAAACCAATCGTCGCTTTTCTGTTTATTCTCTTTCTCCTATTGTTTTCAATTTATAGATATACTTATTTTAATTAATTTTTTTTATACACCTAAAAACATTGTTTTCTGTATTTTTTTTGTCATTAAAATATGTCATTACTTACTATTAATTACAATTATTATTAAATGTATCGTTATATTATTTTTCTGATTTGCTGTTCTATTACTATTTGAACAATAGTGTTTGTAATGTATTATACTTAGGAAACAAACTTATCAGAGGAAAAGTGCTCTTATTGACATCCAAGTACTTTGGATGATCATGAATTGAAACCTGATACTTTCCGCTGGATTCGTAATTATATTGTTTTGCTTCACGATTTCGCCGATAAAAAAGACACATATACACTGTGACTGTGTTTGGTTTAAGAAGAAGTCCTTGTAATGTGTATTAAGTTCAATTAGCGTATTTATTTATTTATGCCTGTGCCTTCCTTAGAGGAATCATTTCGAGTTACTTAAATAAGGTCATCGACGTATACAAAATGAAGAATTTTACTCTAAACCGATTAGTTGTTCGTCTGTATGGTGATGCCAGAACATCAACCTGATCTGGTACATTATCTTAGCATTACTAAAGCTATCTTTACCATTTAACACGACATTAAAACATCTATCTGTTAAAAAATCGATATAATCTCCATGAGCTTATAACTTTTCATTATCTGCTAAACCTTCTTTTTGAGTATATCAGAAAAAAAAAAAAAATCAACAACTGTCATTAAATCAATCACGGCAGCATCAATTATTTCATGATTTTCAAAATCCTTCTCAAATTTACCGCCCTATTTAAGTTCCTTTTACACAAGTCAATCCAGTTGCGTTCAGTTTCATCAAATTACATCAGTCGGTGTTTTATATTTGACAAGTAGTCTGTATATTTTAATGTTTTATTAAATTGTTCACAAAGATATAGTTGTTTATATAATTGTCCAGCAATTTAAAATTCAATATGAAGATGTAGATAGTTAATTTTATAATTCGTCTACTTCTTCGTAAACAATTAATAAAAAAAGAACGTAGATCTATTTATTTGCAGCTTTATTAACAAACCAAATAAAAAATTTTAACTACTTTTGAATGAATATAAATAAAGTTATAACATTACCAAATACTTTATTTTTTATATCAGAAAAGAACGTCTTGCAATATTTTTAAGTTAAGTTTAAAAAACGGATTAAGGGCTATTGCATAATTAATTATATTTATATTTAAAAACAAGCTGAAAATTTATAGAAAAATTGATTATTGAAGTCTCTAGTTTGTTAACAGTTTTTTTTTTTTTCACAACTCATTTAAGAATACTTGAAGTCATTTATTTCACCATGCTCTTTTTCCTTAGTTTTTTTTTTTTTTTTTGCTAATCTATACCTAGCACTTTGGGCTATCACTAGATTCTGTTACATACTCTAAACACGAACGATCTTCGTACACTGACGTAGGACCCAAACTTAATTTAAGTACTTAAGTCTAATATCTTCTTTCCGTGCAGTCGACGTGTCTCCGTCGGATTATTCAGTAACATTACCACTAGTACGTTCGTATGAGTTTGCTTCCTATGTGCCTCGCGGCTGATTTTGCAATAATCTCCCTTATATAAGGAGTGTTAAGATTTTGGTGGAGAGTTTTATTACTTACGTAACATGGAGCATTAATTATTCTCAACGTCTTATTTTGGTATCGTTGTATTATTATTTGAATCTGTGCTGCAGCCCCAGAGTTCGCCATGGAGCAAGAATGTGCCTGTAAAGTAATATTTTATTACCTACAGAGCTGCGAGTTCCTGCCTAGGACTAATATTTAATTTCTTTTTGTCATGACATGCTTGCGCCATGTCAGTCTGTAATTAAGGTAAATGCCCAGATACGTTACTTCCTGTTTAACGGTATTGTTTTATTGTTCATTTTAATAGGTTGATGATCTGTATGTCTATTAGTGAATATTATGTGGACCAACTTATCTTCGTTGATCTTAATTCTCCATCGCCTACACCATTCGAAGTTTTATCAGTTGAAGCTTGCAGGGCGGCATTAGCTTTATGTGAGCATTTATTACAGCAAAGAACAGCTGTATCATCTGCAAAAGTAGCAGTAAGAGATTCGTTCGAAACAGGAAGATCTTCCTTAAAGATAATATACAGAAGGGAGCCCAACATACTCCCTTGCGGCACCACAGCTCTTGCCGAGTACATATCGGATAACTCCTCCTCTTGCTTGACCTGGAAGTATCTTTCATCTAAATATGATTCCATTATTTTGTAATAATGATAAGGCGGATGCGTTCGTAGTTTATACAAAAACCCACCATGCCAAACCTGGTAAAGGCTTGATTCACGTCTAGGAAAACCGAATCACAAATCCTTTTTTCCTTCAGAACATTTTCAACTATGCACTTGTTGAATGGTTGAGTGTGGCTCTCTAAACCCAAACTGATGTGAAGGAATTAATTGCTGAAATTCCACTATTGGGAGAATTCTTTTTAGTAACAACGTTTCGAACAATTTTGACATAATCGGTAACAACGAAATCGGCCTATACGACGTTAGCATTGATTTCAGAATATTTATTTTAGAACCGAGGAACAAAATAAACCAAATCTACTAATAACAAAAGCCGAAAGTAAAAACTGATATAATTCAATCGACTGAATCAATATCAGTCTTGACTGATACGAAGTAGTATTGAAGAAAACAGAATTAGATTTGGGGCATATAGTGTGAAAGTACTTTTTTCTGTTACTATCGAAAGTATTCTATCGTATATTCGCCTTTCAAATATTTTGAAGAGTACGCTTAAAAGGCTGATCGGCCTATACGAGGAAGGATATATTGGATTTTTTCCCGGTTTTAAGATTACCAAAATTATTGTTCTTTTCCAAGGTAATAACTAATTCTTAGAATCGTGTTAAATATATAAGTAATTAAAGTGGCCATTTTCAATGGCAGCATTTTAATTATTTCACCTGTTATTTTATCGAAACCTAGAGCTTTTTTTGGTTCGCAGCATCTTAATTTTAGCCTGCACTTCTATAGGTGATATAAGCTTTGTTTGCAGTGTGAGTTGAAAAGGAGTTTCCATATGTATCTCTACCAGTTTATCATATGCGGAATCTTGTATTTCATTATGTGGTTTAGATATTTATACCAAATACTCAGCAAAAGTTTGGTCCATTCCCCATTTGCTTTTTTGATTGGGTACTGTTTTGAATGTTGCTTTAGGAAAGATTTTGTTGTTTTCCAAATAGAGCCATCTTTCGAGTTTAACTGAGGAAAGAAGTTTTCACACCTAGTACTCTTGTATATTTATATCTTTTTGCGTAAGTCCCTCTGTAGCGAATTGTATCGTTGTTTACTAGTTAATGTTCTATTACGTTGCCAACTAGTAGTGCTCTTCTTGTCACTTGTATTAGCCTTTTAATTTCTACTGGAAATAGCTTTATGCGCAGGAGTTTTAGTGACTGTTTTACAGACATCATAGATGTTCTTAGTTAATGTAAAAATCGCTCCATCAAAATCCTCTTTCGTTTTTAGTCTAATATGTAAGTCTGTAATCAGATCCATGTGTTTCTTAAATTTCATCCAATCTGTATATTTGTTTGATAATGGTTTAGTTTTTTCATTTATTATTGGCTGTACTGTGAGACACGTTAGTAACGGAGTGTAATCTGAGTTTAGCTGCGGTACTATTTTACAAGTGTTATATACATGATGTAGATAGCAATGAAAAAATCAAGCGTGTGTTGTCCAGTAGGTTGGTTCGTTGAGCCTTAAGACTTGAAGATTGTAATTTAATATTAGATTGTTTATTATTCTACCTTTATGACTTGTTCGATTACAATTCTATCTGGGATGTTTGCCATTAAAGTCGCCATCTAGAATGACTCTAGGCGCCAAGCCACGATTAATTGCAGTAATCTTTCCTTAGGTAAGATAATATTAGGGTGATAATATATACTGGCAATTACTAGGTCAAAATTTGAAGTTCTAATATTTATAGCTAAAATTTGATATGCATAAGTAACTTCAGAATATACTTTAAGGTGATTTAAACCCGATCTTACTGGTATAGTTACGCCACTATGCGCTCTGACATCAGGGTGTGTTGAACCATAACTAGTATCTGATATCTCCTAAAGCTGTGTGAGGATATTAAGTGCGTCTCACAGATGAGGGCAACGTCTATTTTATGTCTATAAAGAAATAATTCTAGCTCTTGTTTTTTCTAAATAAGCCCATTATAGTTCCATAGCATATGTAAAAGTGATTTATTTGTTATCGTTACAGTTCCTTGTATGTTACTTTGTCTCATTATAGTATGGTATATAGTTAATTTAGTTTATCTAACAATTTAATTAGTACGGAGTACATTTGTTGTTTGAGTAGAGCAGTTATTGGTTAGACCGTTTGAACCGTAATGGACTAGTTACGTTGGACTAAGCTAAATGTTATCATCCGTTCCGCGACAATATAATGAATTTATCCGTATTTAATCTTTGTGAAATAATTTTTTGCGGTAAGCATCAAAATATTTTAGTGGTTTACCTAAAATTATTCAACAAGAAAAATTTGTTAATTTAATAATTTATTTAGTGGCTGATTCAAGAATTTTTTTTCAAAATTATTAAAACAGCATCCTTTAAAAATAAATTTATAAATTTCAAGAAAAAACCCATTTATTAGAAGAAGAAATACCGAATAAAAATAAAATCATTCGATCATATATTATTTTGAATATATATATTGTATTCATTTCAAACTGTCTATTGATTTTTGAAACACATATAATAGCGGTTATCGTCGTAAGAAATGTAGTTTTGAAAAACTGTATTTCTACATATTTTGGAAATTAAAACAAGTTTTTCTCAAAACTACTTTTTCGAAAGCGACAACCACTACATTTCAAAAGTCACTCGACTCGTCGAAATTAAATTTACATAGCTTATTCTAAGCATAAAAAAATAGCGGCTGGTCGGAAGAGATTTTTTTATTGATCAGTATTTTTTTTATAAACAATAAAAAAACGATTTTTTCTTTCAAAATCCATAAATTCACTTTCAAAGGTTATCATTTTGTTCATTTTTTGAAAAAAAAACTTTTCGGTCAGGTATTAAAAAATAATTAAACTAACTTATTTTCCCGTTTTATTAATTTTATATAGTCACCACGACACACTGTTTACAATAGAAAGGTCAACAATTCAGAAAAAATATTTCGGCACAAAATTTATACTTTGTTTTGAAATTTTTATAAAGTATACTTTAAATACAGTGTAAATAAAAAATTGTTCTCCATGTATATTTTTGCTCTCTTTGACAATTCTTAAATCCTTAAAAAAACGAAGATCTGCACGAAAACCAAAGACCAGTTGACAATGATAAAGAAAAATACTTAAAGCGTTTAGTTAAGAACGTGGAAGAACACATCTTACATACTTCAGTCGAATAAGTCTTACAAATGAGAGGTTCAGAGGTTCGAACTTTTTCTGGCACACTTAGACAAATATATTGCAATATAATCCCGGTTCTTGTTATTGAAACTGGTAAACTACTGTAATCATTGTATAATGTAACGCGAAAGCAGATTCCGCGAATTATCCGCATCGGTATGTTAATTAAAATTTGTCGCATAATTAAATTATACAAGATTTTATTAGACAAAATTTCAATGCACACATTAAAAAAAAATCAAAGGAAGTTTCAAATTAAATGCTGAAGTTCACATTGTAACAATTATACGTGTGTTTATTCCTTGTAAAAAAATAGTAACTAAATAAATCACAATATAATAATTACTACCCTAGTGTGTACGTTTGCCGACATCTTTAATTTTGATCAGTCCGTTTATAATATTACTTAAATTTAAGGACCATGACCATTCCGCTGTATTGTAGCAGCTGTCTAATTTCAGTTAAAAATGATAAGTAAGGTTCCTCGCTGTCAAACCTCTTAATTTATTTTTTTTTCTTGTCATGAAATTCTTTTTTAGGTACTGATTATGCAATTTTTCACGTAAAGCAACACTACGGGAATTTTTATCAAGAAAATAACGCAAAATATATATTTTTATACCTGGAAATTCGATACCAACAGTTCTTCGTAGTTTTTTATAATTTTCACTCCAGTCAACGTGTGTAATTGCACCATCGGCGGTAATTATTTTTATCCATAAAGGATTATTATTTTCAAATTCACCGACATCCGAAGTCCATTCTTTACCGATACTACCAATATAAAGTTTATTATCCTTTACTGTTGCCCATTCTGCTTTAAATCCTTACAGACAAAAACAAAAAAAAAGTTCTTATTTATTAGATGATACTCTGTGGGAAATATTAATCAATTTTCAAAAAAATTAGTACAATCAATCGCAAGCATCATTGTAAAAGTAAATGATCATTACAAATTGTATTTATGTATTTCTTATTTGTCATCTGCAAATGCGAGCTTCAGAAATCGACATCACCTGCTCACTTCAGATATACTTCAAATTCTAGTTCGGGTGATTTATTTTTATTTTCAACGTAATAATAAAACTATATTTTACAGCGTTCATTGAAAACAAATCAGCTGAGCTTACTCCTTTTGTAAGCAGAAAAACGGATTATAAAAATGAACGTTTAATGATAATATACGTTAAAAAGAAACATTTTTTTTAAAAACTTTTAATCACTTTAATTTATACTGACCGAATGTTTGATCCGTTACAGCTGATATGTTTGGTTATAACCGTGAATTTAAAGTTCAATTAAACTATTATATCATTAAAAATCGCTAGATGGAACACATTATTAATTGCGCAACATTCATTTGAAAATATAAATTGATACTAAACCGTCAGTTGCATTTCTGTTACAAAATTAATAAAAATAAAAATGATAAAATAATATTATTTAAGCTAAATTTCTTTTCTTTTCTGTTACTTGGTACAAAAATATATATGAACAATGACCTGAAAATATTAGAAGTTGAACATATTTGTTCCATATAGACAAAAAGTAAAATTAAATTCTTAAAAAAGTGTATCTGATGATGGGCTATGACCGAAAAAACGTGTTTCTTTAAATTGAAGCATTTATTTTAATTTATTAAAGTAAATTTATACTTATTTTTGTTTGTCAATAAGGGGAATTTATTAATTTTGTTATTTATATTAATAATATTTATATGTTCTATTTGAATTCCGCTTTAATTCAACCAAATATTGGAATCTGTTTATTAATTCTCTTTTTCTGATTTTGTTCTTCATTCACTGTCATCATTGTTTAATTTTAATAATAAAATAATAAAAAACTTAAAAAAAAACAACAAATTAACAGAATTAATATCCAGTTACCGATAATTTATTTCGCATTATTTGACAATAATTTTTAAAGGGTTATGTTACTTGAATTTTCTTTGCCGACAAAGATTTAAATATTTCTAAGGTAAAATCAAGTTATCTTATCTTCATCTGTAGTTATAACACTACAGCCATGACTCAATGTTTTTTTTTGCCTTATATTTACCTTATGTTTATTGTACTGTTTGCAACTGCAAGGTATTGTACGAGGATCAACTTCGACTTGCAGGATGTTTATTAAACAAAATTTCATATACAAAATGTATATAAGCAAATCATGGCGAAACATATTACAATTGCAGTGTTATAATTATACGGCAAAATATAATAAATTGGATTTTCTGTAGGAATATTTTTATTTTTGGCTAATTGTTTTATCATCTATAGCAATTAAATAATCTTCAAGGCGAATAGCGCACGTATTCGATCATCGACGGAAACATATTTACAACTGGACTACACTTTATAAGTTCAAAAACTTGTTTAGTAAAACAACCGTAAGTAACAGAACAATAAATAAACAGGAAAACTTTTTTGCAATATGCTTTCAATCAAATATTTGTTTCACACGAACACTTTCTTGGATTGTTTCTTTGCCACTTTGAAAAACAAAGTTCCCTTTTTTCTTTTTAATTCGGAAATACAATTAAATGTTAACGTTGATGGAGTTAATATGTTAAAATGGGATGACCCCCCCCCCCCCAAATATGACAGCAAGATACAGCACAGCTATTAAATCAATATAACAACTAAAACATTTATTACAATGTTTAAACGATTTTCTTTCTCAAATATCGTAATTTAACTTTGAAAATATTACTCGTTCAAAATCTTATTAAATTACTAAAATATTAATTTTTTTTTCTTTTTCGGAATCATTTAACAGCGTACAAACACCGTGAAAACGAAAAGATTAAAATAAGTAGATCAGCTTAACATTCTACCAATTTTAATGAAACCGTTTACTTAAGAATATAGCTATTAAATAAATGTTTATTTCTAATTTTAATTTCATGTACGTATCTGTTTGGACATTAGTCAATATTAAATAGGTTTTAGTTATCTTTACCTTTGGTTTCCTTTCCGTTTCCTTCCATTACAATGACCCATGGTACAACAGTTTCATTTATTAAAGTGTAGATAATACCTGTTCGATCGTCAAATGTAAGTAATTTACCATTGTAAACTACCAACTCAGAAAGTTCCATTCCTCGACCGGCTAGTGCGTAAGATGATTTTAAAGTTGCCGGTTTACTCCATTCTAATGATATTTGCCTGCTCAGAGAATTCCACGTTAAATATCCTTTTAAATAATAACTGATCCACGAATTTGGCTTAAGTGTGTTCTTCGAATTTTTATCCAAATCTGAAATTATCCCTATTTTGTATTTCACACCTTCCGAAGAATATTGCGGTGGACTTAACGGATATGTATTGTTTACTTTAATCACTTCACACCGTTTTATAGCACTCTTTTCGATTGAATTAGTCAGTTCCGTATTATGCAAAGAAATACCGTACAAAAAAACTAATACCAGAGCCCCTAAAACTGCGATTACAGTAACGAATTTAGCTTGAAAACGAACAGTACTATTACCGATTCGATATGTTGGTGTAGAATTCAAAGCCTGACGCCAATCTCTTAATGCCATTCTATAAAACAAAAATATTCAAGAGAAGTTTTGTAAATTAGCATACTTGAAAGTGAAGTGAAAACAAAAACGTTAAGGATAACTCTTACTTTGTTCGATTTCTAATACCCGTAAAAAACATTATTGGTTCTAATAGACAAAAGTGAAGAGCAAAACAATAACATTACTCTTCAAATTTCTAGTACAACGTCTAGGAAATAAAATATTCTAAAATATGTCGCAGGAAGATACCCCTTGGCGCAACTTTGTTGGATTGCAAGAGATCCAAAACAACTAGATTTATACTATTTTTAATGTAATATTAACTAAATAAGCAAAATAATTCAAAATGCTAAAAAAATTATTAAATAAAATTATTTTATATTTGGAATGAAATAAATAATGCAATTTGAACATAACATCTAATTTCGTAAAAAAAATTAAAAAATTAAAATTGTAAATCACAAAATAAAAAAAGATAAATATTTTCAACATATTAAAACAAGCAAATTTAATTAAAATATTTGAAAATTGTACATTTTATTTCGGAAAATTATGTTTATGAATTTTTATTATCTACTTTCAAAAGTTATTTAAAAAATGATTCTCGAAATAGTACTAAATAAACATAAATTAAAAGGCTATAAGTCCGTTCAACGAAAATGTGCCGATGGAAAAAGTCGATATAAATCGATACTTATGATCCATTTACGGGGCCACCGTTAGTAGATAATAAATATCGATTTATATCGACTTTTTCCATCGGCACATTTTCGTTGAACGGACCATAAGTTAGAAATATACTAAATGATAGAGGTTGAGTATATTGTAAAAGTAATTATTTATTTAAGCGCTATTTTAAAAAATTATAATGATATTAATACAAAATTAAGAAAATAATATAAAAAATAAATAATACGGAGTAATTTGGAATACAATTTGACTCATTTTTTTATTTTATGATACTGAAGAAATATTCTTTTCATCTTCAATTTTGCTTCCTGAATTTTCTGAAAGCAGTTGAAAAAGCTTGTAATTATACATAAACATAAAAGCTTAATTTTTGTATAGCTTATAATACTGTTCGTATAATAATATCTTCAGCCTAATCGTATATAACATAAAATATTTTATAATTGATACATGAAATATAATTATAATTAAAAACTGATTACAATACATAATCCATTCAGAATGTATTGGTCTTAAATGTTTTTATAAATGAATACAAATTAAAGAAAGAAAAATATTATAGGTTGTTAATTACTTATGTTAACTCCTAGATATTATAATATAACATTATTAATAACAATATGTTTTGATACACAGCAACTTCATAAGAATTTTGATTCTTATAATACTAAAATTTTTAATCATGCTTTCAGATGATAAGAATTTAAAAATTAATTAAATTATGAACTCTAATTGTTAAAACATGTTTTCTTTGGTAATAAATGATTTAACCCTTCGTTAAGCGCGTGGACTACCATCGTAGACCGGGTATATTTTAACTAATATAATTTCTGATAAATGGCTCCCGCATTGCCTTCTCAGTAGTTGTTCGAAATATATTGTTTTACGCAACTAGTATCGTTTCGTTTCTCAACGGGTGCGTAGTGGATAATGGGGGAATACCGGTCAGTGAGTAATGCTGGTCATGTAAATGTCACACGTATTTTTTATTAATATAGGACACCCAACAGGTGCTGCTGTTGTACTATTAGTCCAGCAAATAATCCAGGAATTATTATTGATGCGGCAATGTGTTTCTTTAGGCTAATGACAGACGCTGCGGTTTTCCAAGGCGGTTATGTGATCGGTTTCACCATTCTATCGGGCGAATCTGTCAATCTCGTTTAGTGCAAGTTGTCTAAATATATTTTAGTATTGTTTATTTAGTACTTTCGTGCAATGAGTGACGAACAAGCACTTACGGTGTCCTTGCTGTATTACCAATGGAAAAGAAGAAGAAAAAATAGGAGGATGTGGGCATTGGCGCACTGAAGGGGGGTGCCACGAGGCCATTACTCCCCCCAAAAAATCTTCCAAATCTTAATTTCGTTTTGTAATGTTTTGTTTTACGTAATTAAAAAAAAAAAAAAATACATATTTACTTTTTGCTTATATTACAAGTATAATGTTATATGCTTTTAACTAAATTTTTTAAAATAAAATTCGTATGCTTACCTAATTTGTGCTTATTACAAACATAATGTTACGTTTCTGTTATTATTATTATTTTTTTTTAAATAAAATTCGTCAGTTTTGTAATTTTTGTAAAAAGTATATTCGTTAATTTTGTATTTTTTTTTTATATTAATTTACAGACCACGGAAATAGATAGGTACTTAGTGGAGGTACCGAGTTACCACTCCCTAATTTATCTTCTAAATTCTAGCCCCGACCAAAAAAAAATCCTGAGTGCGCCTTTGGATGTGGGTTCACCCGATTATAGAAAGAAGACAGAAAAAAGGACACTTTACTAATTTGTACTTCGAACTGAGGAATCACCCAGATCAGTTTTTCAATTTCACTCGAATGTCAATAAGCTCTTTTGATGAATTGCTTGACATAATCAAAGACCACATCACGAAGAAAAACATTGTGAAGAGAAGTTCGTTAAGGAAATTAAATACGGTTTTGTTCCCGGCAAATATCGACCTTTCCATCGATATATCACATGCCCCGGAAAAAAATAATTTTTTTCAAATATTTTACCTATAAAGCGGTTCTTTATGCATATGTTTGGGATACGTTTTGGTTCCCCAACTTTGTTACTCGGACTATTGCTTACGTGAACATCCTTTTTTTTAGCGTTTTTTGGCCGCGAAGGGGAGTTTCTATAATTTTTTTAATCACAATTATTTGATTTTATGAAAGAATTTCGGCGTTTTGTTTCATATTTTGAATTTCACTTTGGTGGTGAGTTATGAATTTTTTAAGGGTGATTTTTGAGGTCGTTTTATATTCCATATTATATATTCTTGATGGTTTTTTGGGTTTTTTGCCGCCCAGGGTAATCGGTTAGCTTAAAGTTATAAATTGTCTTAAAACGAATTTTAATTGTAATTTCTGATTCAATTTTGGAGTTTATAAGTTAATCCAATCGTGAGTTATTGGACATTTTAATTGAACATTTTTGTCGTTTCTGAACCATCTTATTAGGATTCCGTACATTACAGAATCCTAAAGATCGAACGCCACACCAAAAAACAGTAGACAAACGTAAAATTTAAAATTTCTGAAACTAAATTTATTGCGCTATTTTTATCAAAGGCATTAGTAATGAAGATATTAGAAAATTCAAATAATGCCATCAATTCTGTTGCTCTAGTAAGTTCCACTTGAAGATTTTATGTATTAATTTACACAAAGGGATGAATTCAGGAATTTGTTTCCTGTGTGGAAATTTATGTTCTTGGGGGGGGGGGGCAGAGACTTTTTTTATATTTTTATTGAGAAAACTTTTTTGAGATATTCCTGAATAAAACTAAATATGTAAAAAATGATTTATTATGTAATTTAAAATAATGAAAAAGCAAGTATGAACAATAAATTTCAAGTAAAGTAACCGATTATAAACAAAGTTTTCTCAGTTGGTTTTAAAATTATTAATTCTAATTGTATCCTTATTTTATGAAGTTTCATTTTTCCGTCACAAATAAATTTTGTAATTTTGAAATTTAAAAATATACGATTAATTGAACCATTTCAAAATGTTTTGGCAGCAACCTTTGACATAACTGTAAACAAAGCGAATAAAAAGAATTTTGTTTCCTTTTAAATTACCGCATTCTTAAACAGCTGTATTAAGTTCTGGGGGGTAATTTTAGAGTCCCCCCCCCCAAAAAAAAAAAACTCCACTGAATTCATCCCTGATTTATATGATTGTTTAGCATTCATGAATTAATTTTTCCACATAAATTTTTTCCATTTTGTTAAACAAATAAGAGCGAAAACGCAACACGAAACGCTTTGAAAACCGGTACGTTTGACACGACAGATTCAAATCAATACAACTATACCACGACTGGCGGTTCCAAAACCGCCTTGCGGTACGCGCCGCTCCGTCTTTCATCACCTAGTCATTACAATTGAATGACTCACCGACTCGGTTTTCCTCCCAGTAAACGCTCCGGTCATAACCGCTCCGTGTGTCATAGCCCTTATTGTGTAGTGAGGTAATGTTTGTAACACGTATTTTTTAAGTAATATTATCTGCAACTAAAATAAGCTTCAGATTTTTAACTTTTTTAATCATATTCAAGAGTTGTTTCATTACAGTGAAGTTAACGAGTCTTTAGTTTACATAAATTAATCATTGTATAAATAAAAATTCATAAAACAAAAAATGAGTATATAAAATTAAATTTGAATACGTTGGGGTAATGGTGGTAAAAACGACCGGTATTTCCCAATTATGACTGACATATCCAATTTTTAGGACTTCCGTAATAACTTACGGAATCCTAATAAGATGGTACACAAATGACAACAATATCAAATAAAAATCAATAACTCACGAACAGCTTGACTTATAAACTTCAAATTTGGAACATAAATCCCAATTAAAATTCTCTTTAAAACGATAACTTAAAGATTACCGATTACCCTGGGCGGCAAAAAACCCAAAAAACCGTCAAGAATATATAATATGGTACATAAAACGATCTCAAAAATCACTTAAAAAATCATAACTCATCACCCGATAAACCTATAAAGCTGAAATTCAAAATGTAAACTAAAATGCAGGAGTCCTTTCATAAAATCAAAAAAAATTATGCTACAAAAGTTATGTAAAGTTGCCGAAAAGTTCAAAAAAGTGCAAAAAATGACGTGTCCCCCTCCCCCTTAGCACTGCTAGTATTACAGCTTGAAATTTTAAACGCGGTTTAAAATACGCGCATCCCCGTATATTTCTCTAGTTTCGAACATCCGGATTTCCAACTTTAAAACTGGACCTCCGGGGCACCGAAAGCTCGAAATTTTGGAAAAAAATATTTTTTTTCCCGGGCATGTGATATATCGTTGGAAAGATTACTAGTTGTCGGGAACGAAACCGTATTTCGTTTTCTTAACCAAACTTTCGAATTTGCTGAAAAGTTCCAAAAGCGCGAGAACTAATATGTAGCCCCCTGTTTGCATCGCGAATATTATAGCTATAAATTTCGAATGGGGTTGAAAATATGCTCATTCCGGCATGTTTGCTGTAGTTTATTTAAAATTTTGTTTATATATCTAAATAAATTTTATTTAAAAATCGTAACTGAAGTGAAATAATTACGTCAAGAAAATTATTGATTTTATTTGATGAACAGTTGAGAAATTAACTTCTCAGTATAGTAATCTAATAAATAGTGACAAACGGGGGAGGTGGTTTAAGCAATAGTATTCAAATATAACTCTATATAGAAGTTCGGAAAACAAACAAGTACAATTACAAATTTTTAAATATTTATTTTGGTAATTAATCCTTCCAAAAATCTAGGACACTAAATAGCGTTTATTTATTAGAATTTATTTTTTTTTGCAGTACAATATGATGACACTGCGTGATGTGTGAAAAAGAACTGGACTAAAAATATTTGTTTTGGAATTATTGTTGTTTTGAATTTATTATTATGTAAATGAAAATTTAACTTAACATACGGAATCCTCAGCGCATGAAACCTCATGCTTGACTGCACTTGTTTATTTTAATTATTTTTTCAGACAATTTTTAACATTTATGACAATTTTATACGATACAGTAAATTATGAAACGTTTAAAACTTTCGCAGTAATTAATCATGGATTGAAATAAATGTACGGACAACTGCGTAGAAAATTCAGTGTATTTAATACTCAATAATAGAGCGCTTAACGTTTCGGTCAGCTTATACTGACCATCATCAGAAGCGAATGATGGTCAGCTTATACTGATCGAAACGTTAAGCGCTCTATTATTGAGTATTAAATACACTGAATTTTCTACGCAATTGTCCGTACATTTATTTCACTATGATAAAGTAAATTATTACATATCGGAAAATCATTAGAATAATTTGGTATAATAAATATGTATGAGTTTTGTTGGAATCTGTCTAATATTTCTCTGTCATTAAGATGAAGTGTTTGACTTTAAATAGTAATAGATGCCTAGAAATTATAAAAGGTCAACAGAACAAGCTCAGTGGACTGCAGATGACTTGACAGGTGCTATTAGCGATGTCAAAAATGGGATATCTACAAGGAGAGCTGCCAAGAATCGCAATTTACACCATTCAGCACATTGCAGGAAAGGCTGAAAAATATGAAAATAAGTGCGCCTCGTCTAGAAAGAAATTCCATTTTCACCGAAGAACATAGCTGAGCATTTATATGTGATCTCTATATGAAGTCACATGCAACTGAAAAGATTACGGTATACAAGATAGTTGAATTTTTTAATAAAGCATATATTCAAGTTGCGACTATTGCTAAAGGCCCATAAATAGATTTTCTTCTATAGGAATATATATATCCAATGAATCCAAATATTTTTTCAGATGAAGATTTTCCACTGGAAAGAGAATTATCGTCTGTAAATATACAGTCATCAGAAATACATGAAATTTCATCAACAAAAAAAACAAAACATAAACGAATCGAAAATATCGTAACAAACAGTTCATTTTTTATTTTTTTGTGTATTAATTTTATATTTAAATAAGAAAAAAGAACTGCTTTTTAATAGCTACTAAACAAAAAAAGAAAAAAAAAAATCGGTTAATAAACAAAGGAGGACTTTACCTCTTTATATGCAGAAATTAAATGTTTTGCGTATTTATATATTTGTTTGTGAAAGTGAATTACTGAGAATATGTTGTGCACATTTTAGAAACCCCCTTATGTGCAGTATACCCTTATTACATTTTGCAGTGATTTAGTCGGAAATTTTTTCAAATTGGTTGGAAAACAGCTGATCACAGGTAAAATTACAAGACGATTTTTATTTGTTTTTATAACGAATAAACTTCGATAGAGATAAAGCCGATGACCCTATATATACCTAAATTTTAAGTTTTCTAATAAAAAAAGCGTATGGAAATAGATTCATAACAATCAACGTGTGCAGTCATTGAAAACATTTTCGAACCATCCAGAAAGCGAATTCGAACGACCTCTATATTTCTGTTGCGTTCAGTATTGAAAAGCAAAGTCGTATGGGAAGAGGCTTTACATTCATAAATGTGAACTCATAAATTAGTTCCGTAAATATTTAATGTTTTGTGAATATGTACATATAAGATTAAAAGAAAGTTAAGAAGTATGTGATTCGTATCTAAGTATATTTTCCGAAAAAACATGATTTTACAAAAAAAAATACCGAGCAAAGCTCGGTCGCCCAGGTACTAGTATTTTAAGTTTTCAACGTTTGAGAGTGTTAAATTTTTTTTTTCTGATTTCAAAAGAAAGCATGTCGCAGTCAAAAGGTCGCTCTATTGAAGAGTGAAGAAATCCGAAAGATTGGATGAAAGTGTTTGAAAAATTGCACTCTGAAAATGACATGGAAGAAAGTGGAGCCGAATTAGAAGAAGATCCACTGGAAATTGAAGAAAATGTAGTAAATAAAAGTGGCGAAGAAGAAACATCGGAAACAGAAATATTAGAACCGGAAATAAACGATATGCATGTTGAGAGCATACGCAGTAAGTACCGCATCGGAAGGGATACAGTGACGAAGTGGAGCGAAATTAAGCCAAATGTGCTAGTTCGCACAAGAAACAGCAATATTATTACACATTTACCCGGACCTAGAGGAAATGCCCTTCAAACAAAATCAGAAATCGAATGTATTCGGTTATTCGTAACAGATCCTACGGTAAGAATGATAACAGAATCAACTAATAGATACATATAAAGTAATCAGCACCTATTTGATAGAATTAGAGGTGCTGGATTTATAGATGAAAGAGAAATAAGTGCTTTAATTGGAATATTGTTTCTGATAGGAACTTTACGAAGCTCAAGAAAAAATGCTACTCAGCTTTGGAATAACTCAAATGGCAGCGGTATTGAGGCTTGTTACCTTTTAATGAGTGAAAAGAGGTTTCGCTTTTTACTAACACGTCTGAGATTTGACGATATAACAGACCGTATTGCGAGCAAGGAAATCGGTCAATTTGCAGAATTAAGGGAAATTTTTCAGCCTTTTCTGACAAATTTTCAAAACAAATTTATCGCGAGCGAATATCTTACAATCGATGAACAACTTTTAGCATTTAGAGAACGCTGCTCATTCAGACAATATCTACGCAGCAAACCAGCTAAGTACGGACTAAAAATTTTCGTGATGGTTGATGCAAAGACTGCATATACGTACAATCTTGAACCATACGTAGAAAACCAACCCAAAGAGCCGTACAATTTCAAGAATACTGCCCAAGATATTGTTCTCCGACTAGTCTAGCCAGTTGAAGGCACCAACCGGAATATCACATCCGATAGCTGGTTTACAAGTTATTCACTGATAGAAACTTTTCAAAAGGAAAAAAAATTGACACTGCTAGGTATCTTGAAGAAGAACAAGCGGGAGATACCTCCTGAATTTTTACCAAAGAAAACAAGGAAAGAGAACAGTTCTCTTTCTGGTTTTCAACACAAATGCACTTTGGTGTCTTACTGCCCAAAGAAAAATATAGCTGTATTAATTGCATCGAGTATGCACCGTGACGATGTTGTTGATCCAGAAACGAATGAAAAATAGTAAAACTAGAAATGATAACCTTCTACAATAGAACAAAAACAGGCGTAGATTTAGTAGATCAGATATGCCAAAGCTATAATGTGTTGCAACGAATCTTGCACGATGGCCGATGGTAATTTTCTACGACATATTGAACGTCTCTGCAATAAACGCATTTTACAAGGTAAATAACTCTGAGAAAACAACTAAAAGGCGAAAATTTATTGAAGCTTTTGCAAGGGAATTATTAATATGATCACAAATAGAATTTAAAAGAATTACCTGACAACTTAAAAGACGTGCAAGTATTCTCTTAATCTTCGAAAAGTTCAGCAGCCTACGGAAATGTCGGACGTTGTAGCATATGCCCAAGATGTCTAAATAAATCTTCCAGACAGGATTGCTGCAAATGCCACCAGTTTGCATGTAAAGAATACATGGCTGACATCTGCGTATTGTCTTTGAATAACTGAAATTCCAAAACCGTGTGCAATTAACTTTTAAACCATGAAATAATATTGGAAAAATCATTAAGTTTAAAAGTATTATTTAATTACAATGTTTGCATTGATTCATAATTAACTTTTTTACTTAATATTGTTTAGAAATATTTCTGATACTGTGTCTTAGCAGTTTATAATGAAACATAATGAAAGTAATATATAAGTTATAAAAGTTGTATTTTTCCGGTTTCATTAGTTTGTTCGACAGTAATTGTGAAATATTGGTTCTAGCAGCACCTTAAATTGATACAAATTTACTGTCTGTACATTATAATCTTGGTATGATTTTCTATTAAAATTATTATTTATGTAAGAAATCAGACCGCTTTTTTACGTTTCAATTCTGTGCAGTACAGTTATACCTCTTCACCACCATTCTTTTCAACGAGGCTTTAAATTTACGTTAATTTGTTAATAAGAAAAGTTTCTAGGTATCATTATAATTTTTTCATTAAGCTCTTGTGTACCTCTGACCTCGGTGCAGTGATCGTTATTTTCATAAAATTACCTATTCATTATATTTAGTAAATCACGAAAATTTTTAAACCTAATCTCACTCATTAATTGCGATTATTCCATAATCCGTATAAAAAAAAAAAAAAATGGAGAAATGTGAGGTAATAATATAAAATCAAATGAACAACGAAACATGTACAAAAGGAATAGTACAGGAATAACAAAAAAGACAATAGAAGCACGAATATGTTGAGTATCGTAACGAAAACTTCGCTGGAGAGCATAGAACAATTTAAATGGAAGAGTGCAATAAGAGGCAGAGTGACTCGCAGAAAAGAAGAAAAATAAGAGTGATAAGGATTTTAGAAGAAGATGAAACGATTGAAAAAGTTGCTAAAAAAATAAAAATTCGACGAGAATTGCTTGAGAAAAACAGAAGAATAATCATCGAAGCCACTTATAATTATTTTAGCTAAATTCCTTTTATATTTTTAACAATATATGCAATAAATTTCACAAAAACGCGATTAAGGTAAATTAAAAATGAAAATAAAAGCCTTTAGTCAGTAAAATAAATTATTATGCCTGGTAAGGTAGCAAAGTACAAGGATTTTTGTTTGATAACGTTTTCGGTTACGTCGTGTGTTATCACGTTTAATTATCTCAGCGAAGCAGCTGAGGTGAAATTATTCCAATTATTTTCGGTTAGTGTTTGTCTAATCGCCTAATTATTTAATATGTTTTAGTTTGTAATAGTAAATTACGATAACTTTGTTTCATTAATTTCTGTCATCGGCGTTTTAATTCTTATTTATATGTATTTTCTAATTACCTTTTCATACGTCTTTGCAAGCTTTTTTTTTACGTGTTTATATATATATATATATAATTTAATTTTTATTTCTTTTAATAACATTAAAAACACCGGTGCAAGGAATCATCATCGAAGCGATGATATTCACCACTCGCCGCCAGTCGGGTGGAATACTCCCTCCCACCACGCCGGATATTTCCCTTCACACTTCTGATCCATCAATGGTGTCTATACCGTGAATAGATCAACAGATTCCACCCCTTAGAACCAAGAGATAATGTACATCATAAATAATAATATCCATTACTTTCTCTTCAGTCGCCATCGAACGTGCTATATTCAAAAGAAAACAATCTTCGTATTTAAATATTCCAATTAAATAAAAAGTAGAAATCTCTTTCATTTTCCCCGCATAACCATCTAGGTCCGCATAATATATCTTTCTAGAAAGTGAGTCTAATGATAAAAATTTTGGAAATATGCATTCCTTAACAACTGCAAAGTGTTTGTATAAAATATCCTCCAAATATTCCCAAATTCGATCTCAGGGGAAAAACCGTGTTTTCCTTTCCGAATATATTCGATGCAAACTCCTTTTTAGCGAATAATAAATTTCCTAAAATCAATAAGCTGAAAACAGTTATCACAACGAATCTTTTATATTGCCTTGGTATAATTTCCAAAGTCTATTCTTCTATAACTGAGAAAGAAATCATGGAAGGTTTGAAATTGTTCATTCCGGTAGCTTCTATTGTACGTATTTATAGAATAAAGAATAAAATTAAAATTCCCACGAAAATAGTGGAAATAAAGTTTGAAGGGAATCAGCTTACGGACTCTATTTCTATCTTTAGGTTAATTTTTTGACGTTGTTCCAAGCGTCAAACTGCTTATTCAACGTTCGCATTGTTTCCTGTTTGGTCGTATATCTAGATAATGCCGCAGTGCATTGGTTTGCCTGATCCATATAATGCTTCGTTTATTCATTCACTTCCATCTTCGGTGATCATTCCTATTAAAGCATCTTTCATTTCTTCTATCTCTAGTAGTATTCAGTTCTAATTCGCTTCTCTCTTTCTCTCATTAATATTAAACTGACGATGGGTAATGCCCTCGGCTGGCGAGCCTCCTCCCCAAAAAAGGGCAGCGATAAAAGAAAAAAAATTACAAAAAAGATAAAATAAATAATGTGCTGCTGCAGCAGTAATAATTTTACAAATAGATAAAAACTCTAAAAGTAAAGGAGTGCGCATGTAATAAAAATTCTAATAAATACTACGCAACGTACACATAAACTTTGCAGAAGGTTGATGACCATCGAAATCGTCGTCAGGCGAATCTATTTCAGAACCCATCTATTATCATATCTGAGACAATTGGCGCGCTTTCACCTGCAGGGACGTCAATGCGTTTCCTTCTTATTTTTTTCCCTGGCCCTTTCATCCGAGCATTTTCCGACATAGCCGAAAATGCTTATGTCCACTTGGCGGAGGTATTATCGGGGCTTCTTCGGGTTCTGTTGTACCCGGAATTAAATGAATTATTTTTTCACGGCTAAGCGGACAAATGCTTGCTGATTTAAATCCTGCGCATAAATTTTTTGGGAAATTAGCCCCTATTGATTCTAATGTATTTTTTAAAAGATTTGAAATTCCTCTATTACTCCGTTTTCAGCAACTCCAGATTTTTTCTTCAAGTATTTTTTTTAGTGAACGTAAGAATGCCACATCCAATGGCTGAAGTAGATATGTTGAATTAAGTGGAAGCAGGACAAATCATATGCCATGTTTCTCACACTCGCGAATGACTTCAAGTGATATAGGACCCTAGATAAATTATCACTTATAATAATTTTTTTTTTTTTTAAGCCCCCTTTGGGCATGTCAACAAAGGATCTTCACCTAGAAACGAAAACTTATAATAACTTTTGGCCCGCCAAGTTACGTACAAACGGTACGATAATGTTTAGAAACCAGTTTTCAAATATTGTCATGTCAAACTGGCCGGTTTGGTTTCGGTTATACCTGGCCCCCGGATGTAGCATTTTCAACCCACGTTGCATATAAATGGACTGATTGATACACAACATACAGAGATAGCAGAACATCCATTCGCCATGCTAGCAATCATTACTGATGTGCTCGTTTTTGTGTTTTCCGCGGTCTTCCGCAAGGTTTCCCCCTCAGCCCCCCCTCTAATATATACAAACCATTGTTGTAGCATCTCTTCCTTTAAACTCCCTCTCTTTATTCTTATTCTTTGCGGATGATATTCTTCTTTTTTCCTCTTCCTATGACTTGGTAATCGCCAACGAAACTCTTAATTCGTCTTTGTTTGCATTTGAACAGTCCCTATCTTCTATTCACCTTTCGGTTCTCCTTCTAAATCCTCTTCTATGGTTTTTACTCTCCGCCCCTACAATTCCACATTAGTCAACCTATCCCTGAATCAAGTTTCTCTTCCCCGTGTTATTTGCTTCTGCTATCTCGGTATTTACCTTAATAGTCGTCTGACCTTCTCTGAGCATATTGACCATCTTTCTTGTTCTACCGTTAAAAGACTGAACTTGCTAAAATCCTTGTCTCCAACCAAATGGGGAGGTGATCCTCATCTGCTCATTTCCCTGTATACATCCATTATTCGCTCCAAGTTTGATTACTACTCTTTTATCTATGGTTGTGCCTCCAGATCCCTTCTTTCCAAATTAGATATAATACAAAACTCCTGTCTCCGTCTTTGCCTCGGTGC
The DNA here is from genome assembly GCA_039619475.1 of Icerya purchasi. NCBI lineage: Eukaryota > Metazoa > Arthropoda > Insecta > Hemiptera > Monophlebidae > Icerya > Icerya purchasi. The sequence continues at coordinate 31,019,521 of CM077116.1, read as the reverse complement.
TCTCAAATCCTCTCCCATTTCAGCAATGCTCGCGGAATCTAACATACCTCCCCTCTCAGTTCGAAGGTCTTATTTGGGCTATCGATTCCTTTCCAAACGTTTACCTTTCACTTCGTCTCAACTTATTCCTTCCTACATTTACATAGGCCAAGAACTGGCGTTTTGTTTCTAATAAAATCCCTATCTTAGCCCCTATTTCTCAACGTCTTAGCCATTTCTCCTCCCATATTATATCCAGCAATAATCTTCCGTACTTCTCACTCAATTATTTTGACCTTTTACACCCGCCCAAAGTACATTTTCTCCCTAAATTTTCTAAGTTTATGCCTCAGACCGTCATTAAACAGGAATTTCGCAGTACGGTCAGTTGTCTTTTTCCTTTTCATGCACTTGTTTTTACTGATGGCTCTAGAGGACCCGGTGGGGTCGGATCGTCTTTTATTCTTCCCGACTCCAATTTCTCCGAATCCTTTCGCCTCCCATCTTTCTGTTCTATTTTTACGGCCGAATTGATGGCTATCCTTCGTGCGATCATACATATCTCGTGCAATCGTTCGTCCTCCGACTATCTAATCATTTCTGACTCCATGGGTGCTCTCCAGGCTATCAGTTCACCGCTTCCTCCTCCCTCTTCTGACTTCTTCATTCTTCGTATACCATCTCTCATTTATAATCTTTCTTTCCATCACTCTGTACACATTGATTTACTGTGGGTTCCTGGTCACAGAGGCATCGAGGGTAATGAAATGGCGGATGCTTTGGCTCAGGTTGCTGTTCGTTCTCGCTTCTATTTTAAAAAAATCCCGGCTGTTAATCTATTACCCCTAATTAAGAAGCTTCACTTCAGATTTTGGTCGGATGTGTACCCTTCTTCTTTTACCAACAATCGTTCCTTCTACCTTTCAATCCAACCTACACTTTCTTCTCATCCATGGTTCTCGGAGTTTCCCTCTCTTCCACGATTTATAATTTCCTCTATTGTCCGCCTGCGCTTTAATCACACACTGCTGCCCTCTTCACGCTATCGTTTCTCTTTGCTTCCCTCTCCTCATTGTCCGTTGCATCCAGATGAAGCAGTTGTCTGTGATACTGATCACATTTTCTTCGAGTGCTCTGCTCTTTCTGCGGAGCGTTCTCTTTTCTATCTTCACCTTATAAAGCTGGGGCTTCCCACTCCTTACTGTGCGTCTTACATCTTGTCCCTTCCTTCCCAGTCTGTTGTTCTTGTCCTTGGTTCCTTTATTTCAGCTGTCTCCAATCGAATTAGGTTCTAGTTAGTTGTCTCTTCTTCCCATTGTGTCTGGGCAATGGTCCATAGTTGATGCGCCCAAAAAAAAAATAAAAAAAAAATGTGCTCGTTTTTTATGTATCTTTTATAATTTTCGACCGCTTTACTCTTCGGTGCACGCCAAGTTTACTTTTTCCAGGATCATCAGTAAAATTTGTTTTATCGTAATTTATTATTTTTCTCCAAATCTTATCGTTAAATTCGGATGCCGCTGGAGAAATCTCTAGAACCAATATTTCCTTGGCAAGTTGTCCTTAAACATTTTTACGTATTTGCCACTACGATTAAGGAAGTCTTGTATTAATAGACGTATATCTATTATCCTTAACGGAAAACCCCATCCCGCGTACTTCGATATTCCTTCAGTCAAATATTTTTCATCCTCTATTGAGAAAACTGTTTTTGTCCTCTAACACTTCTTACTCCTGTTTTCAAATTCAGTCGGTCAGAAATTGTGCTTCGAGGCACACAAAATTTTTCAGAGGCCTACTGCACAAAAATAGCTTTTTCTAACAGTTCCTCTGTATATCATTGATATGGTCGACCTGTAACCTTTTTCCTATAAACACGCGACATGTTCCCTACAAAATTGATAAAACTTGTTTTAAGGCTTCGTAAATTTGGAAAAAGTGTAATAATAATTTCCAAAAAATAATATTAAAATGTTCTGTAGGATACAGTTAATAAAATTTTAATACAGGTGCAAAATACACTCGTCGATACACTAGTTTTAAGTAGAAGAATGAAAATTTGAGTTTCATTTAACACAAGTAAAATACAAAGATAACAACCAACAAATTACGATAAAACACTTCTACTGCACATTATATGCAAATTGAGAAATCACTGCTAGTAAATGATTTTGAAAGAACAGCCAGAAACTGCATTCCGCGCTCACCACGTGCTATCCAGCAACATTGTGATACACTGTCCGAATTCACCCGCTGTGTCTGAAGACGCCCCTTTTTACGGTACTCATTTAGAATGAAAATGTTTGGAAATGTAAATATCGCGTAATTTCACAAACGACAAAATTGTTTTAATAAGTGTAATAATAAATAAACCAAATTTCATCCGGATTTATAATAAGCAATAAAAATGCTTTAACGTCTGCGGTAAAACGAAAAGAATATAAAATGAAACAAAAAAAAAAACAAACAATTTTTCGATTTAGGAAGTGCACTTTCTCGAACAAAATAAAAATGAAACGGAACTAATTTAATCCAATTTTCAACTGTAATAGTAAAACAAAACATTAAGGATTTACGAGACCCGGAACTAATCTTGAATGAGGGCGCTCCCCCTCCTAAAAAAAAAAATGGTGAAAAAATTCATTACCATACGTGTGCAAACAAGTAAAAAGAAAAAACCTACTGCACATGTATGAATGATTAATAAAATTAAAATTATGTTTTCTTTTTCTTACTCTAACAAACTGAGTACTACATAAATTGTGAACGTCAAATAAGGAATTTTATGTACACATATTGAGACGGATTCGGTACCTACAGTGCGATCTTTTGACGGTGTTCGAATTATGAAAATATTCTCTCAATAATTCGTGGTCTATCGAACAACAACGGGTTTTTATTCGGCGTAATTGCGGCTTGTAGGTATCGAGAATACTTATCGGCTAAAACCAAAATTCCCGTACGCAGTCGAATGGACAGCCGAAAAAATATATACATCCCCCCTAGGGGGCATTTTTGTACCCTTCTGGGATCCGGAGTTCTAACTGAAATCGGAGGCATCCGCAGGTGGTGGATAGTGGAATGGCCGGTAGATATAGTGGTTAGCTGCGAGTATTAAATAAGCAGGCGCAAACCAAGAGTGGCTACTGGTGGAAAGCCTTTGGCAGGCGATCCAGTAGTGATAGGGCAGTGCGACAAGAGGACGCAGATGTACAGCTTGAGGAGCTGTCTACTAAAAGTCTGCAAACGTTCTACGACTGTCTCATCCTCAGTGAGTTTTGGTCGCTGTCAAAGCCTTACACCGCTACCTCCTCAGTAGCATCCCGCTGCCTTTTATCCAAAGTCTAGAATGTCACCACCCAGAAATAACGGCAGTCCCTCCCCTCTCCTTTATCATCCTATCCTTTTCCTTCATATCCTATACCATCTGCCTACTCTACTTTTAGCAGCCCACGAGTCATCGTGTTAGTCCAGGTTTGGCCAGTCGTCTCGATTTGCCTTGCCACTGGAGTACCTACTTGGATTGAATGGGCAGCATAAGAGATTGAATATTTTGGAATACTTAAATTTAGCACGTGGAAAATTAAATCTGTTCAAGAGCGCGGGGCGCAGCAGGATGGAGCCCGGGGCTACAGCTCTCCTTAGATCCGGCCCTGCTTACCAATATATACATTTAACAATTCATGGATGATTTACGTTTATTGAACGTTGATAGAACGCCGAACTAAAAGTTTATTAATGTAAAAGGCCAGTAAATAAAAACAACTAAAAATAAACATAGGAATAACTAAAAAATCTCACCGTTATATGTATATATTTATATATATATATATTAATTATAACGTAATTCTTAGGCTACCCACCTTAGAAAAAATGTCCCAATTTTATGTAACGAAAAATGTCTCAATTTTATGTAACGAAAAATGTCCCAATTTTATGTAACGTTGCATAGGATTTTTGTGATTATGTTATTATATTCATATGGACCGATATTTAGAATTACTTTGTAAATTTTGATCATTTTATACAAAGTATAGAAGAGAAAGAGACAGAAATTGTATGCAAAATGTGTGAAGGGGCACAGCCTCTTGCGAGGCCAAAATAACCGAGTTTTATATATATATGTGCCAAAGGAAATTTAGCGAATTTAGCAACAGGAAGCTTGGGCAAAAATGTGTAATAAATTTATATTTTTTAAATTAACACATTTTTCCCTCATTTACATGTATGCAGGAAAAAAGTATTTACATAGTAAAAAAAGCGGAATAAAACGAGGGAAAATAATAAGTAATAATACAGTGACAGTTAAATATAATCATTAATATCGCTTTCTTTCGTAGTTTTTAAAACGTTCGTTGTTGGTTCATCTGAAAAAAAAAAAAAACGGCGAAAATACGTTTAGCGTTTAAAAAAACGCACAAAATTTGTTTGTACGAAATACTTTTTGTAAATATTTTCGCTCACGCTTCACGTTATGGAAAAAGAAATAGAATAAAAATAGAAAAATAATCAATCATCGAAGGGTTACTAAATGCGTTTGCTACTACGAAAGAAAGTAATATTCTATTCTAGTAACACTGGTTTTGTCCTAACTGGCTTTACGGAGGATCTCGAAAAATCAATTAACATTAATTTAATTAAAATACGTAATAACAGATTTCGGATTTACCTTGGAAGTGTAAAATTTATAATAGTCCTCGCATGAATAATCATCTATAATATTTAACGAAATACATAAGAGAATGTGTAATAAAAAATGGTTGTTACATATTTCGTAGAACAACGGACGTGTGTCGGTAATTCCGTTTTACTTGCATTTTTACTTATTATAACGTTTATTTGTAACTTTTTACGCGTCAACAAATTAATGAGTCTATTCGGAACGCATATATCATATCTAATGCACAACGATGGAAACGTTTTTTTTTTTCTTTTCATTTTGTTTTATTTATTTATTTTTGTAATTTACAACTTAATGAAAGTTATAATAAAATCGATAAGTATTACAATAATTTCAATTCATTTAAATAATACTATTCGGAACATTATAATAAATAAAATTATAACGAGGATGGTTTTTATCTTACTATATTTTTACACTTACATATTTTTTTCTGTATCATAATCTGCATTGATTGAAAATGGAATCGAAAAGGAAAAGAAATTGATAACGAGAATCGGAACGCATTATTGTATATTACCGACGAGAAAAAATAAAACATTTTGACCCCCCCTTTTTTTTTTCTTTTTTTTTTTGGAAATTCATATTAAACCAATGTGTGGTAAATCCAGCCAAAGAGGTTACTCTTTAACACCGTTGTTACAGCCCGATAAACGATCCTTCTTCGTTCATATCTTCGATGCTTGCTTCCGCTGCAGCCATCGAGTCTGTGCCACTTTCCGGATGATGCTTCTTATCGTTGTTTCTCGAATCGGCTCTCGATTGTGCAGGCTGGCCGTCTAGCGGTTGCGAATATTTCCGGTTCGTCTGGATAGTCCTGATTCGTGAGATGAATTTTCCACCATTGTTACGTTTCGCCAGACAAACCAGTATTATCAGAATAATCACCGAAAATACGATCGCTAAAACCACACCGACAGACCAGTCAGCCGTCGGTCATATATTTACGATTTCCACTTCCTGAACTTCCGATTCGGTCGCATAACTGCCGTCCACCGAGACCGCTACGAATTCGTACGTTTTGTCAGGCTTCAGGTCGCGCACTAACACGAAATGTTCATCGGGGTCGCCGTTTATCGTTTCGAACATCGTGTCACCTTTAATGCGATACTTGATGTAAAAATGCGAGCCGGCATTCTGCTCGTCCGGTATCCAGTCGATTCGAACGGTCGGCAATATGTCGTCCGAAGAGACACGTGACCATTCGAACGTAGGCGGTTTCGGCGGTCCGATTACGGGGGATCCGGTGTACTGCTCGATCCAGTAGCTAGCTCCTTCGCCGGCTCGCGTGGTAGCGTTAATACAGATGCGATATTTCGTTTCCGATTGCAAATTGCTCAGTTTCGCTTTCGTTTGATGCGGATCGGTTATCTGCGGTTTTCGTTCCAGCAGCGGTCCCCATTCGCGTCTCATCAGCGGCCGATAGTAGATGCGATAGCCGGTTAACTCTCCGTTTGGCTGTAGCGGCGGTTTCCAGGACAGGTAAAAGCCGGAATTGCCCAGCGGTGTAGCTGTCAACGATTGCACAGCATCCGGCAACCCCTCCGGCGTTTCGATCGTTACGTATTCACTGGTCGGACCGCTGTAGCCATCGTTGAACGCTAAAACACGAACGTAATTCTTCGAATACGGTCTCAATATGTTAATGTCCGCTTCGGTCACGTTACCGGCATTCGTCACGCGTATTATTTTTTCCGCGTCCGATTCGGACCATGCTTGAATTTTGTAGCCTCTGAAGTGGCCGCGAATCGAATCGGCACGCACTGGGAACCAGCCAATGCGAGCGCTAGTAGCGGATAAAACCTTTAACAAGGTTAGATTAGTCGGTGATTCGGTCGGCGCATCTTCGCCGGAGTAGCCGCGAATTTCTTCGGCCGTTCGCGTAGCTTCACCGAGTTCGTTAACGGCGGTCACTTTGACGATGTACGGTTGAAAAGTCGGTTGGTTCGATACTTCTGCACGACTTGTTCGCCAGTCCGAGATGTTCTCGGACAGCCAATTACTGCCAGGAATATCGCGTTTCCACGACACTCGATAGTGAAATCGCGGAGCGTTATGTTCGATTTCCGGCATCGGGGTCCACGTGATGACTAAGTTGTCAGGTCGTGTGCCGCGCGCTTCCACGTTTTCCGGATTTTTGAACGGGAAATCCGGTTCGGTTTTACAAACGTTCGAATGAGCGGATGGTAACGAGGGTCCGATTTTGTTCACGGCCACCACCCGGAATGTGTAGTTGGTCCACGGCGACATTGGAACGTTGTAAGACGTCTCGGCAGCCGGAACCCCGTCGAACGCGTTAGTCCAAATGTCTCCGGTAAAACCGGTATTGTACTGAATCGTGTAAGTCAGTATCGGAGCTCGGTTGTCGCCCATCGGTTGCCAGTTGACCGACGCGTCTTTCCGGTTACAAATTACCTGTACCAGTTTCGGAGCATTTGGCACGTCCTGTACGATCAGGGTAGCTTGGGCGGTGGCCTCGTCCAATCGGGTGGATGCCACGCACGTATATATGCCGGAGTCGAGTTTGATCGTCTTCGTTATCGTCAGCGAATAATCGTTCAACATGACGAATCTCGACTCCGATTCGAAATCGATCGGCTGGCCGTTTCGTAGCCAACTAATGGATAAATCGAGCGAATAGTCTTTCTGCGCGGAACAGTGAAACGTGGCTGGCGACCCCGATTTAACTTCTTGATCGGCCGAACCTAGGTTCGATTTAATTTCCGTACGATGCCGGACCGTTAGATCACCGGACGCAGATCGTTCCCCTCCTTTATTCCGAGCTGTACATGTGTATTGTGCCATGTCGGTAAAGCCGACCTCGTTAATCTGCAAATCACCCTCTTTCTGTATAGTATACCGGGCGCCAGTCAACTCGATTCCGTTTCGTATCCATTTAATTTCCGGCTTCGGAACGCCGCTAACGCGACACCGGAGCGTCACGTTCCCTCCGATCACTGTTTCCTCGTCGCGCGGCGCCTCTATAATTTCCAGCTCAGCCGTTAATACGTTCACGTACACGTCTTTGTAAACGTAACCTAAACTGTTAGTCGCATTACAACCGTAATTGCCGATATCCGATTTTTCCACTTTCTCAATGGTGATCGTATTCGTGGTCACGGTGCGTCTACTGTTTGACGCGGCCGAGGCTACGTGTTTCCCGTTGTAGATCCATTGAATCTGCGGTTCCGGAACTCCGGATGCTTTGCACCGGATCACAGCCGTTTCACCCTCTGTCGCGTTCACGAAATCCGGCATTTCCACAAAATACGGTACCGACACGACCGTCAAATTGATCGAATGCGATTTAGCATCGCCCACACCGTTGCTCACTTCGCACGTATAATTCCCTTCGTCTTCGTACGTCGCCTGCTTGATCAATAAACTCTTCGCGAAATTAGCCGGCTGCTGAATTCGGTCGGTAACCTGTAACGGTTTCCCGTTTTTCAACCATACCGTCTGCGGGAGAGGCGTACCGCCGAAAATGCAAAACAGTTGCATATTTTTGTCGCGCAACGCCACCTCCTGTGCACGCGAAACGTACTGCAAGTTTGGCGAACGTTTATTTTGATCCGGCGCTAGATCGGTCGGTTCCACGTGCAACGATATCCTAGGGCCGATTTTGTATTCGTTCCGAAAGCCAGAAACAGCCGCGCAAGCGTATGTGAAATCGTCGCTCGCGTCCTGTCGCGTCACATTCGCGAACCACAAATTACCTTCCGGATCCAGCGTTATACGAGAACTGTTGATGTTGCGAATGGCACCGTTGCTGGTCTGTGTTAACCAGTGGACGCTCGGCTTCGGCCAACCGTCCGGCGCATGACAGGTAAACTTATACGGTTCGCCCTCTTTCACGCTGACCGACAGCAACGGTTCCTCTTTAAACGAATTCAGCTCCGCCTTTCGCACAAATACCGAATTCGACGTGGCTGTACCCCACTTATTTTTCGCGAAACACTGATACTGGCCCACGTCCTCGTCGCGCGGCTTAATGAATACCAAACTTCCGCGATCAGGCTGCTGCGAAATGCGATCGTCGTACGTCTGCCATGAAAAACTTTCCCCATTTTTTATCCACTCGTACACCGGTGGCGGATCTCCTTCCGCTTCGCATTCAATAATGAACGGTTTATCGTTTTCATCCTGCCGCGTGGCCACCTGAAACAGGATTTCATCCGATGGAGCTTGTTTTATTATACGAGGCGGCAACGACCGTTCAGCGGCACACCGATCATAAACAGTTGACGATATCACCGAAATCACACAGAACACGTAAAGTGTGTTTCCCGACGACGCCATCATTCCTGTTCTCTTATATAAAACAGAACTCTGTGTGCCGATATTATATCGATGCTTCGGCCACAGTTTCTTATTACCCCGTCTGTAAGCAAAATTTTTCACCAAGAAAATTACGAATTTTGAATTGCCTTAATGAACATTGTTAAATTTTTAAATCAGTTCCGAAAAAAGGGAAACATATATATAATATGTCGGCTAGAGTTCATCATAATATAAAATACCGATACTAAATAATAAATTATCGAAAAACTTTTTGGTGTTTTAATGAGAAAATTAAGACAAATCTATCACACATCCAGCCGTAATAGCTAGTCACGTGATGAATAAATCAATAAATTTAATAAAAAATGTATTTATTTTCCTCTTTTTTTTATTTTGTTTGATCAATTTCTCGAAAGGTTTTATTCTTTTACCATTATTATTATTATTTACTTTACCTTTTTCTCTTTTCCTTCTCCACTAATTTTGGTTATATATAGTACATCCGTATTTTCTGATTCAATTGTAAAGCCTTAATGCTGCACACTCATTCCACACACAACAATAAGTCTCTTTGTTACCAAATTTTAATATGATTCGTTTTTTTTTGTTTTTTTTTTTTTCGTATTCGCATTACTTTGAGCATTGGCGTAACTAGGTGTATTTTATGGCGGGGGGGGGGGGGCTGGTCTCTAACCAACATTTTATTAGGGAGACCGGAAAATCATTCATCTGTCATTATCAGCTGATTGTCTGCTTGTCTACCGTACTCACCCGTTATTGCGCCATCAGATTTTCATTTATTCCGATCGCTGCAACATTTTCTACGTAGCAAAAAATTTGAAAGCGTGGGGGGTATCGAAAATACTCTCTTCACCTAATTCGCCGAAGAACAAAGTGATTTATACTGATCCGGCATTGAAAATTTGTACACTAGGTGACAAAAGGTGATCGATAACCGATGGCGATTACATCATTGAATATAAATAAATACTTTGTGTTAAGTCTTTGAATTTAGAGTAAAAAAAAAACGACATTACTTTCCTTCGTTCTGTGTGAAAGTCTTACACAATAGAATTTGTGTAAATATCAAACAAATCGACAGACGGTTCGATAAATATAACATTGTTATCCATTTTAATAGATTATTTATTGAAAAATATTAAATATCTAAAAATTATATTAATTTAAGTTTTCTATTTTTTCAAAAAAAAATGCTTCACAACCACATCAGCAGTAATATTTTTTTTTTACATAATCGTTTTCAATGGGAAGCACGCAAGTATTTGAGAACCTCTCTTGCGTCATTGTGTTTCCGAGCGACGTTTTTGCTCTCCTCATGGCTGAAAAGCTTCTTTCGCATCCCGCTGAGCTGACTGGAAGCACGATTGCAACTTGTAACAGTTTGTAAAGATTAGGGCAAAGGTCTTTCTTAACACAACGGTCTCTAATGTGATGTCAACCCCTTTGCTTACCATCATATTTCGTATTATCATTTGCTCAGCATGTAAGAAAGTAAGATCAATGCCGAGGACATCTTGGTAATTTTCAATAAAAGAATTGCCATTTTCGAGGTCTAATTTTGTAAATGCATCAGCTGATTGTGCTTTGGCCAGATTAACATACCTGTTTTCTATATTCATTATTACATTATCCGTTATTTGCAAATAAATATTAATCTTCCAATATTGGTCGCTACAGCTTGTGTGTCAGATAATAGATCATTCCAACTTCCTTTTCCAAGTGTAGACTCAATTAAAAAGTCATTATTTCTATCATTCTGCTGAGAGCGTTTTCTTTTGCTTACTTTTGTGGGTTCTGAAGATATTTCCTGATTTTTATCAAATTCTTCAATCTGCTTTCACATTGTGTCAAATTGATTTCGTATTTCTTCAAAACTCTTAATGATGACCTCAATCATATCCTTGCCCAAGTGTTGCACTTTTGTTTTGGAAATATTTTTGCTCAGTACATTGACCACTGAGAGTACTGAGTGAAACACACGTAAACAGATTACAAAAATTCTGGTTTCGTAATGCAAGTCAGCAAACCAACGGCTTCTACTGCATGTTTGTCCTGTTTCTTGTTGATCTCATGCTCTAAAGCTCTTTTAAGTACACCGTAGTTAGTTATCACTGATTTACAGTTTTCATATCGACAACTCCATCTTGTATTGTTCAGGCTCCTTATTTCACAAAGGAATTTTATGCCAAGAACATCATGAAAATGGGCTTTATTTTGAAGTACCAATCATTTTCATATTGGTCAACATTTTCATTATTTACAAATGTGTGTGTGTGTGTATTTATATTTTCTCATATATATATATATATATATATATATATTTCCGGCAATGTTCATTTTCTGGCGATAGCAGTCCTTTCCACAAATAAATAAAAATGTTCAGAAAATAAATATCTTTGTAGTTGTAAATGCACGTATATTTACTACAAACGTCACCACACAGGAAAAAAAATTAATGATTTCCGTCATTCCATGGCTGACATCCGAACTGTACGACACTTTCTTTAAATAACGCTAAGTTTCTATATCACGGTCGGTGTGCATTATAAGCAACATGACTTTTAAATGCTTACACAGCGAAAAAAATACACTTATTATTTTAAATAATAATATCATTTGAATTTTTACACTTTATTTTATATATTAATAAAAAAAGTTACCAGAGTGACGTTCTTTCAAGGCATATTTTACAGCGGAAAAATTTTATCATTTTAGTAAATTGAAATTTATGAAAATGCCAAATAATAAAACCTTTGAGCATGCATAGAAATTCTAAATTTGGATATATTTAAAACAAAATATAATATTATATCGTATCAATTTAATACAGAAGTATTTAAAAAAATGACTTCAAAGTTGATATGCACTATAAGGCATATCTGACGTTTAAGGGATAAAGGGATAGTTATTTTAATATTAAATTATAATAATCGAAATTTTAATTTTTAAGCCAATTTCTAAGTCTGCCGAAGAACGGAAACGCACAAACCAACCGACAGGTAGAAAATGAGTTAAATAACATATCTGCAACGTGCTTCGTCGTCGTCTTCTTCTTGCTTTTATGTTTCGCTCCTTTTTTCAGATTTCACAAAAATTAGAAAATAACGAACAGAGAAAAAGACCGAAAGCAAAAACCAAAATCGAACCAACTCGAACGACACACAAAAGTTGAGCGTGGGAAATAAAATGTGTAATCAAAATGAGAGGGAGGAGAAAAGTTTGCGAAATTTTTTATGCTCTTTTTTTCTCTCTTTGGCCGGTTGCCGGTAATTTTAAATGCGCGTTGAACCTAAAATTTTTGTTGTTTTTGAGTGCAAATTCCGCAAATTCGTTTTGCGTTGCTATGCAAATAAAACAAACAATTATACAAAGTATAGAAGAGAAAGAGACAGAAATGAAAGCAAAGGAGGCCAAAATGGCCGAGTTTATATATATCTATATATATAAAAATCCCGTGTCTTTATGTTTGTGCAGGATAAACTCGGAATTTACTTAACCGATTTTTATAAAATTTTGAAAGTACATGCAATTTAATCCAACTCTTAACAGATAGCATACTTTTTGTTTTAATTATTTACATAAATATTTTTTATATTAAATAATTTAATCAATTAATTAAAAAAAACAAATTTAATTGTTGGCTATTACGTTTTGTTTTAATTATTTACATACATATTTGTTATATTAAATAATTTAATCAATCAATTTAAAAAAACAAATTTGACAATTTTATTATTTTTTAAGCACCAACTACTTTTCGTGGCGACTTTTGTGTATCGTGCGATGTTAATCGAAATGCAACCCTGTTTATCGCTGGCGCATGGCGTTTTTATCGATGAATGATAAAATAAATTTTTCCGCTTCGTTTACAATAAAGTTCGGTGTTATTACGGAATTATGAATGTAGAATTAATATCTGTTGATGATGCAATAGTTCCCCATTATGTAAAATCCATAGATAGGGATAGTGCATCTTTGTTTTCGTCTCTATCTTATTTATTATATAATAATGAATTATTAGGAGTAGAAGAAAATGTACCGTACAATATGTTTGTAAAAACTGGAAGAGATTTAAGCAATATACTATTGGACTTAATGGGTTACATATAAAAATAAAATACGAATATTTAACTGATATGTCAAATATTCGAACTTTTAGGCCAAAACCGCCGTATAAATTTTTTAAATTAACCATTTAACTTTTTTTTAATAATTTGCTACCAGAAATATTAAAATCTTTACTCAACTACTGTTAGTTTGATTTTATGATAATAAATTAATTTTAATAAAACGCTCGAGACAGAGTGGTTGAAATATATGAGTGAAGATGTTCTCTTAACGTGTAATTATGGGAGATCACCGTGTGAATAACTCGGCCTCTTCAAAACGATGGCTGTGTTTGTTGTTTAATTGAGCAAAACTTTTTGTTAGATTACGACGGACAGGTTATAGAAAAATCGACAATCTTCAGCTAAACGTGAAACATGAAGACTATTTTTTGTTAGACGGTGATAAACATGTTTCTCAAAGAAAGAAAGAATCTTTACGTAAATACAATTCCAGATAAAACAAAAATTTTTTAATGAATTTCCAAGTACAGATTTAAACGGGCATTTATACACGGGCGAAGCCGTGGGGCACAGCTAGTATATATATAAATATTAATACTAAAATAGTATGATGGGATGTTTGATTAGAGATGAAGTGTACCTATACTGTATTGTCGGATTTCTGCTGACCAAGAAAATTAAAATACTATTAGTAAAGGTAAACGCAGAGAATACTTGATCCAGAATCTAAAGTAGACCTAAATCACACTTTTTTAGCGACGTATTCACGTAAAGAACCCTGAATCAGAAAGTGAAATTTCGTCCTATAGATGACTTATCAATTGAATACAAAAATAGGTTTTTTTTTTTAAAATAACTTTTTAATTTAAAAAAAAAGAAATTATTTAGGTTTAAAGGATTTTTTTTTTTTTTTTTGTACATAACTATATAAACTAAAAAGTATTTAAAAACTATAAACGAAAAATGAACTGTATTGGTAAATTACAATAAACAAACAATATATTAGTTAGCAACGTTTATATAAAAAATATACGTTTAATTTTTGTAATAGATTAATTATTTATTTCTTTAAGAATTAAATGAATGTTAACAATTACATTTAAGTATATTTTAAATTTTTCCATTCACCGGTGTTACATTCGATAACAACTAAAAAAAGAGGTTAGCACATTCACAAAAGTTCCCGTATCTTATGCACTGCTGAAGGTTTCTAATTATATCAAAAAATTTAATTCCGGTATGTCCATTCGGAACGAGATAATATTCCCAACATATATAATAAATGCTAAAAACTGGGGCTACTTTTCTCAAGCATGGAAAATTGCAAAAGTATTTCCAATACCCAAACCTGGTATAAAGAAGATGCGTCAACCATTGCTAACATTAGACCTATTAGTCTCTCTTGTGTAATATGGGTAAAATTGCTGAAAGAGCATACTGCTCAAGAGACTAACGGAACACTCGAATATTAATAATTTAATCTCAAAAAGTCAATTTGGATTCCAACCTCGCCACTCTACTACTGAGCAAGTTGCCAGAATAACCGAATTCATCGCGGACAATTTTAATCGAAATAAACATTCTGGGTTAGTAGAGTACTCTTTGATGTGGATAATTGCTTTCGATACTTGCTGACACCAAGGACCCGTATACAAACTAATAAATACTAAATTCCATACTTACTTACTTAACTAAAATAAGTATAAACTACCTTAAAAATTTACGTAACTCTTAATAACTATCAATCCACAAGGGAAACCTTGCAGGCGTACTGCATGGTAGTGTCCTCGGGCGGGCCCTTTCTCTTTATATTGTTTCTCAGTGATTTTCTTAAAATTTCTAACGCTGAGGTCGCTTTATATGCTGACGATGTTGCCTTCTATTGTAGAGTTCTTATAGACCTAGTACCATAAGTAACAGGCTTCAGAGAGCCTCGACACGCGTTTTTAATTATAATTTTATGATTAATCCATCAAAGGCCCAAGCTATATTCTTCACCCGTAGGCGATTTCCAAGAAAACTAATCATTTCCGGAACTGACATTGCCCCTGGTCTAATCATATCAAATATCTTGGCTTGATATTGGACAACAAACTAACTTTCAGCAAATATATCGCGCACATCTCAGTTAAAACAAACAGAGCTATCTTGCTCAATCGCAAATCTTATTTAAGCGCAAATAACAAACTTGTCATCTACAAATCACTTATAAGACCTACTTTATCATGTACACTTGTCCAGTGTGGTCTTCTGTTAGTAGGGCGCATTATAACAAACTACAACTAATCCAAAATCGATGCTTAAGATGTATTCTTGGAGCAAATATAGATATGCATAAGAGTAGCACCTATGCATAACATTTTAGAGTTACCGCAAATCAGAGATTATGTTCTAAATGCAACTACTAAGTTTTATTTTTAAATTATTTTATTTCAGATAATCACTCTACTAATATCTACGTAATGTGGCACACTAGTCACTAAGTCCTACCTTCCTGCAGTAGGTTTTTGTTTCTTTTTCCTACTAAATTAATCGTTGCATATCATGTCGTATTTATATTCATTAATTTAGTTAAAGACCCGTGTGTCGGTACATATATTAATAATTATTTCATGCGTATAATGTTATTATTTATGCAAAAATAAATCTCTTTCTTTTAATATTACATTCACAGCACAATAATTTCATTATTTCCAAATGAAAAAAATTCAACTAATAAAATTCAGTATTAAATATGAAAACAAAATATAGTTTGCAAGGGGAAGCACCTTATAAAGTACATCTGCAATAAAATTGGTGAACGTTCATCAGTTCTTGAGTTTACCTTTTAAAGAAATTTACCTTTATAGTGTATATATATATATATTATTGTAATGTCTTTATCGTAGGCCAGCAATTATACGATTCAGATGTCCCTGTCTTTCAACTAACCGAGGTTTATTAATTCGGACGCCAAAGTGGTCAAAACGACTCAAATGGAAAAAACTTCTTCCGTTGATACCGGAGGAGAAAAACAAACCTCACCGCGGCGTAACTCTCAGTGTTCTTTTATGCGACCACCAAACGAGGTGGTCAACCACGACGAAGTATATTAGAATACTTCCAAAAAAAAATGAATCAGTCTTCGTTTCAACTAAGGATAAAAACAAGGCAGTTGCGACAAATTCTTTTCGTTTGTATCATTTATTTTTTTTCTTCATAACAATGACTAATAACGGCAACTTCAAATAAGGTAAACTAAAATAATTGCGCGACCGGCGGATAGTATCCCCTAATAATGTGCAAAATTTGAACTGAACGACGGCGATGAGCTGGACTCAACCGTAAACATACGTTCATGGCAATTAGCAGCGATCGACCGATCGAAAGGAATTAAAAACCACGACTCGACACATTTACCCCGATCGATGCATGTGACATTGCCATTGTTCCAGCCCGAACCTCGTCAGTCTAGCTATTTAATCGCAGATGAACATTCAATAATAATAATAACCGATTTACGTTAACACTTTAATTCACCGTTATCCGAAAGTGTACAAGGCAAAATTTTCGTCTCGGTTGCAGGCAACTAGTACGGAATTTCTTATTTATTTATTCTACATTAACCTATTCCTGTTTCAATGTTCTTTATTTTAAAGTTACGTTACATTCCCGCATGAATACGCTGTTTAGAATTAACTTCTAATTGAAAAGATAACACAGCCTAGCCAGATGTTCGTTACAATATTGATTTCCAAAGCTACATTTATTTCGAATAAAACATAATATTAAAAGAATATTTACTCGAGAAATTCTGATTTTTTTCCGTTAATTGTTTTTTCTTATTAATTTTTAATTGTAATAAATAGTTTCCCTAAATAACTACACCAGTATTCGTGGATCATAACAATATACATATATAAATACATGTGTGTGTGTGAGTATAGGGGGGAGGATATATATATATATATTGTAACGGTATTAGCCGTTCGCTTACGTTCACAGGGATGCCAACCACGAGGTTTTATGCTCGTGGATTTTATTTATTTATATTTTATTAAATTATATAAGAGAATGTTTATTATTATTAAGAGAGGAAGAGATTATTTCGTTGGAATTTGTATAAGACGATGTATTAGAAAAAACTCACACTTATCTTTCGGGACCGGTTGATTGTTGAAAAGACACAATAATTAAGTCGAAAATAACGGTTACAAAGGTATACAAATCAATAAAAAATATAATACAAAACGCATCACTATTGTCGGTGGTTATATCGGTAGGTTGGCGATACGGCGGTCGGTCGGCACGGAGAAATCGGACTCGGCGTTCGTTTTATTTTAATGAACTTTCGATCGTTTTCGATTTTTCTTTTCATGGTCGCGAATATCCGATAATTTATATTTTCTGAACGAAAACCACAACTGTTTTCTTAAGTTGATCGAAACGCGAAACAAAACGAACAACTTCTTAGCGGAGGTAGAAAAGGACTCTTTTACTGATCACAGATAAAACCAAACTCCTCAAAGGTAAAAGGCAACTCTTTAAAGGTAAAAATGCAACTGATTTTCGTAAAAAAATCGTTTCCTGTCCAATCTAAATTTCTCCCGCCTTTCCGCTTATGACCGCTGAGGGACCCAATCGAGTCGATCCTTTTTTCCTTGGTCACTGGTGATTGGCCACCCAACCGACAATAGCCCCAGGTACGCGCACATTCGCACTCGCACTAATTATTCTAAATTTATTATTGTTATTTTATTATTTTATTTTTCTTAGCTTTTGTTCATCCTATGTAATGGACACATTATCATATATATATATATATATATATATATATATATATATATATATATGATTTATTTCAACTTCTTTATTAAAGAAAATTTTTACGAACAATAGGAAAATTAACGAACTCAGATTACGAAAGAAATAAATACCTCGCGAAAAAAAGGAGAAGTAACGTAAAGAGAAAATTTTAAAAATAACGTCAAAATAATATGTGAAATGTAGTAATTTTGGGAAGATGAGTTATTGAATAGACTAAATTGACATACCTTAATAAGCTGGATATATTTCTGCGATCATGTTAAAAAATTCATGGATCAGGTACAACTAGAATGCGAATGAGTGAAATATATTAACAGCTGCGCGACTGTAACGGGACAAGCGGCTCCGAGTACGGTGCCGTGACTATAGCGCTATCAGGTGAGCAAATGTGAAAGTTATTCGATGTTAACATTTTATTTTCTTTTTGCGTTCAAGTTAACTTCTACAAATATAACAGGATTTGGGGTAGAAGTTTATCGAATGCAATTAAGAATAAATATTGTGTCTTAACAAGTGGTATATGGTATTTATCGAAATTTCTAAAAAAAAGTGTTTTGAACTCTACTTTAAAAAATTTATGGATAAATTTTTCGAAAAAATCCTCCATGAAAGGTTAATATTTCTTTATTGTAATTGTGTTGACGTAAATTTTTTTCTCTCACAGAAATTGCAATGTACGATTTGAATTTATGCTGTCGTAACTGTCGTAAGATTAACAAAAGGTTAACGAAGTGGTTAATAGGAAATACGTATGATAATGATGTATTACTTTTTATAGTTTCCGAAAAAATTTTAAAGCGGTGGATACGAAGAAAAACGAACAAAAATTTAATCAAATAGACTTCGTTATCAGTAAAATCAGTTAATGCAGGTAGAACAGTTAAAAAACTATAATTGTAAACGAATTTTTATTAGTAAAAGAATGTTTTATCATAATCATAATTATTAATAATTCTGTAGTAAGGTAATCAGGAGGAACACTTCTTAATTCGATGAAATTTTTATTGACAGATTTTTCCAATAATAAATACTGACGAACGAACGAGGAAGTATACTATTTATAGTTTCTTTATTAGCTACTAAAATATAATCTATCTTTTCGATCTCCATGTCTCATTTTCTTAAAATTACATACTGCTCTTCATTTTCCGGTCTTTTTATCCTCTGTTTTAACTTGCTGGCCCCGATTTATTTCCTCCCCATTTTTAATCCCTCTATCCTAGTTAACCTCTTCCTTGCACCTCTATTTCTACCTACCCTACGTTATTGCCTTCGCATCTTATACTGATTTACCGACACGGCCTATCTTTCTATCCTTTTTTTTCTTCTTCTCCTCCTCACCCTCCAATATTACTCTTCCTCGTTTTAACTTTTTTTAACCTTAAACATGTTGATCGCCTTTAAAATATTACAATGGAAGTGTCGCAACCTCAGAGCCAATAAAAATTCATTAGAGAGTCAATTGGATTTCTATAAAATCAGTGCCGCTCTCATCTCTGCAACTTGGCTCTATGCTGGAATAAATCTCAAGTTCAGAGGTTTTAACTTGGTAAGGTGCGATCGCGAGGATGATGATTATCGCGGAGCTACTACCATCATTAAGAGCGATACTCCCTTTTTTCTCTCACAATGTTCCTTATAGATTTTCTTGTAGTACTAATAAGCCTAATATTGTTCACATTTCTATTCCTGATAATTTTAGCCGATCCCTAAACTTGATCTCCGACCATGTACCCTCTGATTATGGTCTTCGTCACTTTTCACTCTCTTCTTTTTTCGATTCTTTCCCTCAACCTTTTATCATCGGTGGGGACCGGAACGCAGGCTCTCCCTCGTGGAGCTGCTCATCTTATAATTCTAACAATGCTATTCTTAAAAATTTTATTCTTTTTGATAATTCATTTCTCCTTAATGATTCCTCCTTTACCTAAATTAAGAGTCCATCTAACTTTTGTTTCCTCCAATGCTGGCCTCAACTATAACTGGAGGACTTTACGGATACCTTTGGTTGTGATCATTGTTCTCGTTCTACTAACTCCCACTCCTTCTTGTTGCCTGTGGCCCTCCAAACGTGGTACTGCGGCATCTTTACTTTGGTGGAATAAAGAATGCAGTGCCGCTTCTAGACTCACCAATTCTACTACCAAGAATTTCCTTGATTACAAACGAGCTAATGCCAGAACTAAATACATACTTAAAGCCGCGAAAGAATCTTCTTAGGATAATTTCTGTTCTTCCATCTCCAAAACTTCTTCTCTTCCTCATATTTCGAAATTGGTTAAAGCTTTCAAATCTCCATCCGCTAAACTTCCTTCTAGTCTCAACTTTTTCTTTGACAGTCTGTCATCTTTTGTTATTGCTAGTTCCAGCGAAATATACCTTACTGTTTATTACAAAAGTACAAGCTTTTATGAATTGGCTCTTATCTCCTTCTGCTTTTGCAGCATGTTATAGAATGAAACAGATTTTTGTTTCAAAATTTAAGAATTGAAACACATTTACTCGGGATAAAAATTATAATAAAAACTCCTTCATTTTTTATATGACATCCGGAGATCTTTTTTTTAAACGATATACTTCTATTTTATTTTTTTTTTTTTTCATTTCAGTATC
Source organism: Icerya purchasi (assembly GCA_039619475.1). Classification (NCBI taxonomy): domain Eukaryota; kingdom Metazoa; phylum Arthropoda; class Insecta; order Hemiptera; family Monophlebidae; genus Icerya; species Icerya purchasi. Next base: position 30,999,070 of record CM077116.1, on the reverse strand, counting down.
CTGCATTAACGCCATGTTCAATTTAGGTTTATTAACAAAATTAAGGAAAATTTGTTTTGTATAGGATTTCTAGTTTTATAATGTAATTATTTTCGTTGTTATTACCGGGCCGTAATATGTTGATTATAGAATTTCGTAAAGTAGTTATAGATATTTAGTTCCTCCGCCGAAAAAATTTATTTCATAGGCAAGAATTGGCTGATATAGGGCAAAATATAAACGATGGAGGTGTGGAGGCGGAAAATACTGTTGAAAATAATAGAATAAATAACTTAATTTCCCTGGTTTACCAGCGTCAAATATAATGAGTGCTTAGACAAAGTCAACTTGTGATCGAACTGCATTCCTAGATATTTCACTTCATGTACTCTTTCAGTTATAGTATTATGGAATAGTTTTAGGCTTACATTTGGCGGAACAAGGAAGGCGATTAATACGTTCGGCAAAAGGTTAGTCGACTATTAAGGTAAACACCAAGATGGCAGAAGCACTTAACACGAGGAAGAGACATCCGGTTTAAGGATAAATTAACTAAAGTGGGATTATAGGGACAAAGAGTAAAAACCATGCAAAAAGATTTAGAAGGAGGAATAGAAAGATGAACAGAAGACAGAGAAAGCTCTAGCGTAATCAGAAAAGAATTAAGCGCTTCGTTGGCAGCTGGAATGTTGTAAGAAGAAGAAAATGAAAGAATATCATCAGCAAAGAATAAGGAAAGGGAGTTTAAAGGGAGAGGTGCTACAGCAATAGTGTAAATTATATATATATATATATATATATATATATATCTATATATGTTGTCATTAAGTTTCGAATTAGAATTTATTTTTAACGGCGTATTTTATTCCGAGAGTAACGAAAATGATTTGTTGCGCCATCTATAGTGAATGTGAATAAATAAAATTACAGTTTAAATTACATTTTTAGCCTCTAGAGTAACAATGAAAAATCCTTTTCGATAGCTTCTGATTTTTGGATATAACATTCTCTTCGAATAGTAAATTAAAAAATAGTAGCAATCAATGCGGAACTTAAAAAATTAGGCGGCTGCACGTCTAATTTTGAAAATACGAATAGAACACTCATAACGAAAAAAGCTGGAGAGAAATGTTTACAATGGATGAAAAATATTAGATTATAAACATATTTTGAAATTTATTAATGAACTCGAATCTACAAGACATTCCTAATTGCAAAATGGAGAAAAAGAAAATTTTGATCGCGAATTACATATTTCTTAACGCATTATCGTATACAAATGGAAAGAGAAGTCGATGATGCTGATGTATCCGTATAATTATTTTAAAGAAAATAAATTTAGAAAATATCGTATTGCATGGTTTTAAAAAAAGAGAGAAGATTTAATTAGTTCTTAAAGTGTTGTAAATATTTCGAACGAATGATATAATTATGTTTAAAACCCACAGAGAGTAAAAAAAAAAAAAAGAGATTAGATTGCATAGAAATAATACTTTGTAGAGGTTTATACGGGGAAGGATCAGTAAGTTAAGACTCACCCGTAGTTTCTCCATAAATTAACGTACGACCTCCCACTGCGGCTTAAACGAAACTGAGTTTTGTTCTCTATCCTCTCGTGAAAGAATGAAATCGGTATCTTGTTTGGTTCGTTTACAGTATCTGTTTGAAATGGAGCGTCGTGTGAATCGGTCGTCCAACATTGAGAGGCAAAGTGTAGTGCGGTTTTTGTGGGTAAAAAATCACAATCCCACTGGAATTCATTGACAAATATGCGAAGTGTACGGTGATAAAGAAATGTCAAGACCCATGATGTCCAAATGGTGCCGTATGTTCGAGGAAGGAAGAGATTATGTGGAAGATGAAGCGTGCAACGTCGGCAGTCAACTTCGCACACAGATGCAAACGTAAGCGCGTCGAAACTCTCATTCTTTTGGATCTCCCATGTGTTCGGTCCGTTAAAAGCAGCCCTGCCTGGGAGGAGAGCGTTTCGCGAACGAAAAAGAAGTGAAGAATTTCGTCATGAATTGGTTAGCCGAAGTTGGACAGACGTTTTTCAAACTAGGCATCGAAAAATTGGTATCACGTTACGACAAGTGCTTGAGAATATTTCAGGTGAATACGTGTCGTAAAATGGAGAAAAGATTGTAGATTTCAAAAATATATTAACATTTTTTTTACGATTTTTTTTTTTTTTTTTTTTATCGCAAAGTGTAATTTACTTATTGATTGTCTCTTGTGATATGAGAAGTACAAAATATAAGAATTTCGTAAAATGTTTTTTTTTTTTTTGGCTTGTCAACCGGGGGGGACCTTTACCCAGAAACAATTAGAATAGGAAGGAATCACTTATATTTTCATACGGTATCAAATGTTGTTAGGAGAAAGGAACAATCTGTGGAGAGGGAAGAGATAGAACATAAGAGGCGCAATATGGAGTAGGAAGACCAAGTCTCAGCAAACTGAAGTAGAAAGCCGAGCACTCAGCAGAAAGAGATGAACATTTAATAAACACATGGTGCGCATCGCAAACATGCTCTTCGTTCGAGTGGAGAGGATAATATGGAGAGGCAACCAACGAAAAACGAAAACGGGAGGAAGATAATAAAGTATGGCTTAAGAGCGCAAGCGAATAACGGAGACAACAACAGATTCGTAAAATGTTACATTTTATGCATTATGCAGGTTTTCGACTGACTCCTAGCCATAAGGCATACGACATATTTATGTCAAACTGGCAATTTAAGCGGTATATTTAAATTTTAATAACTAGTTTCTTAATAATAGCTTTCGAAAGCTGGTCTTTCTTAATAGTCTTTTTTTGTATATGAATTTAATTTTTAATATTGTAAAACGACGTATTTTGTGTATTGACCAAATATTAGCATAAGCCCGATGGAAAAATAGCTCAGATAGTATTTTTTCAAATTGAATAAAGAAATTTTAAAATTAGTAGATGCGAAAAGTAATCAAAAGGTAGCCGAACTGTTTGCAGTGTGAGTTATTTATGCAAGCTACCAGACCGATTTTCGTTTTAAATGAAAAACCCCCTCTTTTCAAAAATTATACGCTAAACTTCAGGCGTTAAATGGTTCTCAAACTGTGATCAACTAGTGTCCGACTGAACTTTCGGTTTCGGCCAGTTTCGGCCCAAAATATGAGTTTCGATTCATGTTATTAGCCAAACCTTCGGTTTTAACCGAATCTTTGATTGTAATGCTCTATTTTATTCTATTAAGTATGTGCTTTTTAAAGATGAAACATCATTTCATATTTGAATTCATTAGACAATGACTACCCCTTACTTAGGAGACAGATATATTTAAACAAAATAATTTCTTCTTAGTGATATAGAAAAACGATATAACCCGCTCAATTTAGCTTATTTTTTATTCTTTACCATTCGTTTAAATTTCGAAAATTCCTTTCAACAGAAAAATGAAACACGTTTTTCCGGTAAAATAGTGAAAAAAGAATTATTATGATGACCTTCTTAGAATGTTTTTGCTCTTTGATGTGTATGTTATTTCATAAAAAATAATCCGCTTTTATAACAATAGCAGGTATAAATAGAAATTACCGTTGTTTTTGTAAAAGGAAAAAAAAGGAAAAAAAAAAGGAATTATAATATTTCTTAATTGTGATTATTAATTAGGTAAGTTTTTATTTTTTATGAAAAAGATTATTTTTTAACAAGTGTATTTGAATTTTAGTTTAAAAAAAACACTTAAAACCGTAGTTAAAACAATTATAAAAAAAAATTTCGGTTTCGGTTCCGACAGAAACTAGAAAAAAAAACAAATTCGGTTTTGGTTTCGGTTTCGGCTGAAAATTTCGTTTCGGTTAGACACTATGGTCAACTAACTGGAAACATATTGAAGCAGTATTGCGATGCATTTATTCCATTCGAGATCACGATGTATATCTTCGTTCATTGAAACAAACAAGCGTCTGTTATCGCACAAAGAATAATATTTTGTCGATGCTGGGGGTGCATCGAAAATCTCCGGCAGCCAGCATGTGCGCTCTAACCGACTGCCCTCCTCTCTCTTACTACCGAGGTAATGGCTGTCTTGCAAGGAAACGGGACCACCTTCCTAGAGAGGCCAATACCCAGCCCAATGATTATGATTCCCCCCTGGATGTCCAAAAAAACGAACATCGATACATCGTTGAAATCGAACCCAGGTACAAAAAATTTCCAATGTTTGGCAGAAATGGCAGCCAGAGCAATTAGCAAATACGTGGACCAGCTAGTATATTACGCAGATGATGCTAAGGCAAAAGTCGAAGCAGGATCACTACCAGCATCCTGTGTCTTCGTGGGGCAGGGCATTTCACACCAAACTAGACTTAACGATGCCTGTGATGCATTGGATGCAGAACTACATGGAATTTTTTACTGCCTCCAACGCTTAGCCACGGATTACAACAAATCTATAAAAGTTCTAATAGTCACTGATTTCCTACAGGCGTTATGCATGCTAGAAAACCAAAAATGCAGCAACCCGCTAATATTTAAAATACACTACCTTCTAAATCAAACCAAACGAACAGTCGGGTGACGTTCATATTGGTCTCTGGACACATCGGGGTACCTGGTAATGAGAGGGTCAATGTGGAAGCGCGTTCAGCGTTGTCCTCGCCAATGCCAGAGGACTCGGACCTACCATCCTCGATGATGCATATTTTTCTAAAAAAGTGCCAGAACCAATGGAAAACAGAATGGGCAGCTACGACAACGTTTTTAAAAAACATTAAGCTCATAGTCGAACCATGGTGGCCACCGGAGGGATTTAAAAGTCTTAGCCGGCTGAGAATCGGCCGCGTCACTATGTCGCACGGTCATATAATTAGCAAATCTTCGTCCCCCACTATGCGCTTCTTCCGCGGTCAGGCTGGCATACCGACAGTTCTATACATTCTTCTCACGTGCCCAAAGTTCGCCACGTTCAGGACGCAACGTAGCCTACCTAATAGCATACCGGACTGTCTGGCAAATACTACAACTAACGTCACAAGGGTTATAGCCTTCGTTAGAACGAGTGGCTTGACCGAACACATATAAGTCACTTCCATATATGTGCTGTAATGACCTTAGTAGTTCCAAACGGCGCATATAAAAAAGGTGAGAAGGAGAATTAAAAAAAAAAAATTTCAAAGCTATATTTTACTGAATCTAAAATAATAATTAAATTTATATTCTGTGTTGGTTATTTGAAAATATTTATTTGCAATATAATTAACTCTGTATCAGACTATTATGTTAAAGTAATTTTTTAGCATTTTTGGATGTTTGTTTATATTCTGCTCAGTGGTAGATTTAGGTTTAGGCTCGTGAGGCCTGGGCCTAGCGCGGCAACATTTGAGGAGCGCCAAAATGTAAAAGGTTGCTAAAATATAAAAGGAGTCCTCGAGCCCAAGCATTTTTCTGTGGTCGTTTAAAAGGTCGGAAATTGATGAAGTTTTCCGTCAAGTGACAGATTGAATTTTACTACTTTTTTCTCTCGCTGTTAAAGTGCGGAAAAATAACTAATTATAGAAAAATTCGATTAATTGGAGAATTATTTCAGTAAGATTCTGTAATTATGGTACAATATGTTTTCTATTTGTAACACTAAATCATTTTTACCTTTTCGACACAGTAAGAATTTTAAGATAATAGTTACCATCGGATCAATTTATGTTAATTTTCATCATAAGAATTTGTGGAGAAAACTTAACTTGTCTCTAATGACCTTCAATAAAATTCTTACCGTATATTTAAAATAAAAACAAAACGTCAATCTATTATTAAAAAATATTACAGTAAAACCGCGATTATCCGTGTGTGTTTCAACCGATTGGCGGATTGCCGGTGAATCTCTTTAAACTCGCGTGCTTCCTGCAAAAAAGGTTCCAAATTGTGATAGGAAGGAATTTGAACATATCGATGATGAAAATATGAAGGAGTGGATAGATAATTATGAAATTGATCCTACTTAAGCGTATACTTTTACTGATGAAGAAATTTCAAATGAAATCAATAGGGGATTCTGAATCGGGAAATGAAGAGCAAGTCGAAATAGCAGAACAGCGACTAAGCTGTTAAAGTGCGTTGCATTACAGACTGTGATCACGTATTTCGAGCAGCAGACAGATCACAGACATCCTAAAATTAGAACATTTCCAGAGACGAAGATAAAACAGAAAGAGCTATTCCCGACAGACCGAAGAAACTGACTGACTTTTTTAAATTAATATGACCTAGTCTAAGTTATTCTATTTCTTTTTGTAACACTTTTTTTCTGTACCTTACGTTCATTTCATTTTTGTTTCTAGTCTACTTTGTGTCCTTATTTCTTAGTCTTGTCAATATATACGGTATATTTAAAATGAATAAAAACTTTGAGAATTTTATAATTCTTCTGTATATTATACAGTATTTACTTAATTAAATTAGTCTAAATAATCCAGTTTCGTTCTCGCTAAAAGGGGTTTTATATCACCACAGCTATCATTTCATATACAGTACTATTATACATATTTATTATAATACAAAACAATACAGAAAATTATATCATTGCAATCGTAGATAGTCAGCTATCATTTCATAATATCAAATTGGGTTGAAGAGCCTCCCGATCCACATATTACGTGGGTTGCAAGGCTTGGGATATATAAAAACTTGCGAAACGGCCGGCGGCGGGTTAACCGTTCCGTGCATGATGAATCTCCAATTAACACGGATAATCGGGGTTTTACTGTATTTCATTATGTTTACTTGTATCATTGGAGAGTGACCTTAAAAAAACTGATTAATTTTTTTTTGTTTTCATTTTTATTTAAATTTTTCGTTGTTTTACGCAATTCGAGACTTTTTTGAAAGATTCACGTGTGTGAACTGATTTGATAGATTAAGTTTATGTTACATGTAATACGGGTTGAACCCGTAAAATCGTAATTGCTCGTTCGTTCTGATCTTACAGACTATTCCAAAACCGATCGTAAGTCATTCTAATATCGGAACCAACGTCAAGGATGTTTTCGGGGTCGGTGGAAACGATGAATTATTCGTTCTGATGAATGTTTTCGTAATTACAACGAGCAAAATTAAAATAGCTTTTTGTGCAATTCATTTCTTTTTCTCTTTTTCTCTTTTTTTCTAAACCAGCAATTGATCGGCTTTATATGTGTTAGGTATAAATTCCAGGCTATATGTGAATTTGCAAATTCCGCTTTCGAGCGAAAGCATTTATCTGGTTACAACGTGTGAGAATGGTTTGGCAGTACTCTAGATGGCAGAAGAATTTTTATTAGTATCACTGGAAGTCAATTGCTTACTGATTGACCCTTTTGAATCAGTAAAACGAATAAGAAGAAAATTCGCTCAATATGATTGAGTAACGAAAAATGTTTGTAAACAAAATAACCCAGACTCGGTTCAAAAATTATACGTAATTCCTTAGGGGAGGAGGAATTTCCGTACCCGAAACTCAGGAAGTTGTTTGAATCTTATACGCCGTACTACTGCGTACTATAACTATGACTGAGGTATGGAGAAAGTTTATTATAGGAAATAACAGAATACGAAGAAGGGGAAGGTCAATAAGGCTTTTGCTAGTGTTTACAGATTTCAGGAAGGGAAATAGGGATGTCTAGAACGAAACAGAGAAGATCGAAAGAATCGCATTAAAAGAAGCTAGTAAACGGGAAACACGTGGCCATCCGATTTTGCTACAAGAAAAAGGTTGCGAGTCGGATGGGAATAAGCAGCGCAGCCGAATTTATTCGTTTTGAAAGATACCAGTTGCGGTGGATCCGTTTTTCATTCTGGCAGAGCTGCTGATATGTCGGAAAAATTATACAAATCTTTGCAGAAACGTAATATGGATGTACTAAGTATTGGACCTGAGCCCTCAAATCGCTGTTTTTTCGGAAATACGACCCAAAAATTATATATGAACTTGCGAATTACGTTTCCACGTCAAAGTTACCACTTATTCTGAATGGTCTGAATGAAATCTAGTTTGCAAATAAATGATAGAAAAATTGTTTATTTATACAACTGCTGGTAAGATTATACACAATTTGTCGGAAACCGCACCACTGTAGTAGGTTCATATAGTAAACAATACGCACAGTTTCGTTCACATGAATTACCAAGCAACAGCGGCTGTCTTCACTTTTGAACCATCAGTGTAAGTCGTAACTAAAGTAAGGCAAAAAAATAATCTTTCCGAGTACATAGAGTATGATGTAGAGTACGAGCTTGGTTTACGGTTTAGGTGAAATAAAGTACAAAAACAATTGGATTAGACTCCTAAAGAGGAGATAAAAATTTTGGAGATATTATTTTTGGAAGAGAAAAAATTGTAAGATTCTATAGAAGATAGTTGTACTACTTTTTATGAAAGCTATCTTCGGAAAATAGGAGAAAAGTTTAGTTCAATTTTCATTAAGCGTTTATGTATAAATGGACAAAAATCATAATATTCGATTTTTGTGTTGATCATTCCGTGAAAGAGTTGGGAATAATAGAATTCGAGCGAAAAAGGCGCTTACGACTGTGAAGTGCTTTACGATGTTGTTCGCCATTTAAAAGATCTAATAGAGTACGTCTAATCGATGAGTCTGTTGCAAATCCGCTATTAGTGTTCAGCAGATCTACAACAGCGTCGCTTCATCGGTTTCCTGTAAATTGTATGAGATGATTTTTGTAATAGTTTTAGTGTTCTCGTGCGTATGATGGATTTAATTTTAAGCGCGCTTTCTGAATAAATGCCAATGCGTTGGAATGCTGCAGTTTTTTTTCAAGTCACACGAACTTTGCGGTGAAAATTGCAAATGCAACACATGTAAACATCTTTGTACACTAACAGTGTGCCATATGGTTCGGGAGTTAATGCGTCTTTATATTTCATTCGAGAAGTAAAATTTTCCAAGCGCTGTTAAACGTTTCATTTCTGTTTTAGCTTGGCAATTTTCTACGCTAACTTAAAGCGGGATGTTAAATATTAGTGGGATTTGACTCCAGCAACTCTGCACCCGACATAATTATATGATCTCATTCGTTATCTTGTGTGTTTTCTACCGAGTAATATTGACATATATATATATATATTTATTAATTACAACGTAATTCTTAGGTTACCCCCCCATTCGAAAAAATGTCCCAATTTTATGTAACGCTAAATGTCCCAAAAAAATATATTTTTATATATATATATATATATATATATATATATATTGGCCCGGCAAACGTTGTCCAGCCCGAACGTTGGCTGCCTGCTATTAGCGGATCGAGGAAACGTTTTTTCGATATTCTAATTTTCTATTGTTGCCCAAAGCAAAATCCAAAAAATAAGTGCAATTTCTCGTTATCCTGCGCCGTTCAATTCCCGTGTCATAGCCGGACGATATTTAGTGTTTGTCACTGGCGCATTTGACGAAAGAGGCAGGAATTATCCGTTAGATTAGTGATAAGTATAATTATGTGATTTCAAAAATTTTGACGATTTTAATTTTGATTAAATAATAGCAAACAAAGGAAAACTTAAATCATTTCCCATATTTGTATTAATGTAAAAAATAAAAGTATTGAAATAAATGTTGAATTTTAAATAAGGTTTGTTTTTTTTATCTTAACGCGAGTTGATGAACAATGTTTTTCATCAGTCCCTGAGATGCGTAAATAAATAAACTCGATGGTTTGCCAAATATTTGGCCACGTGAGAAGCCATTTTCTATATCCAACCTACAGATGGACATTGTTTGGTCTTATGACACTTATTAATAGTAATCGTGAATGCCACGCGAATTGAAAATTGCAGACGTCCGAATGGAATGGGCGGCTCTGAAGGGATCATTCGGATCCGTAGAAGGAGAACAATTTCACTATGAAACTTGCCGTTCAAAATGGTAGCTTCAAGAACATCGCCCATTATATTTTTTTTATGCATAGCTGTGGTGCATTTAAAATGACCGATGAATCAATTTTTAATCGCAAGTAATGCGGTAGCATTCCCCCGGTAAATCCGTTGAATTCAAGAAGCTTGAATTCAACAGGAAGTTTAACGCTTCCGTAGGATCGACAAGAACAGATTTAAACGACATCTCATTACCGGGCAATAGCTGTTGTATTTTGAAATTAACAGCGTTAACATCGTGTTATTTTTCGCGGCCAAATAGTAGCTCGTTCATGTAGCCCCACCGATGATTAATGTAATTAGCGTGCAAATCTGGATATATACTTTCAATCAAAGCATCTTTCGCGGCTACCATGCCGCAAAAATTGTCTGGCAATTTGATGCACATCGTGTATTTCCGTGCAATAGAATTTGTCCATTGCCAATGTTTAGCAATTGTTCGGAGAATGATAGTATCGTTCTGTAGTCGAACACGCGTATTATGTTAAGACGTAAACGAATGTTATTTGTTGCGCGAACTCTTACATGTTGTTTAATATCGGGGCGAGCCGTTCGAAACACTCGGCTGTTAAATTTTTTTGGCGAAACATAAAAATACCTGAGATAACATTAATTATGCGCCTTCTCATTATGGGCACGCAATAAATTGTACATTGTCTCGCGGTTCACATCAACATAAACCACCTGTATGTTACAACAAAATAATTCACGACGCACGATGATCAGCATACGCACACGTAACAACAACAGCGGTAAACAACCAATCAGATTAAGCGCAAAGTACTTCTGCGCTTTTGCAGCGTGGCCTGCAAAGTTTTTACTACGAGACTGCGACTAGCCTACCGTTTTATAATTAATATGCTCGGTGAAATATTGGCGAAAATTTTTTGACAAACGAAAAGCGGCACCGAAGCGCTAGTGCAGCGAACCAGCGGTTACTACAAGATGCCGGTAATTTAGCGAAATTCATTAATGTGGCAGACGTATTCATTTTATTTTTAAATAATTTAAAATTTTTCTATTTCTATTCTTTTCATTATAAAACGAAAGCGTTTATATATTCCCAATTTATAGTCCTTAAATTATTTATTTAATTATTTATTAATTTTTTGAATAGCATAATGCTTCTTTGATGTTCGCGTAAATTACTTAAAAATTCAACTTTTTATTTTTTGTAATGAAAAAAAGAAAATATGGCTTCTTAATTTGTTTTTGTTTGTGCAGTAGTGCGTGCGATTGTTCACTCCATTTCAACATTTTCCCGTAGTAGAGTTGTACCAGAGAAACAATCAGGATTCGCTACTCTCCACGGAGAAACCCCGTGCACGTGCACGCTTCTATAATTCTTTTAGAAGAGTCGATTTTAATCGGCTGTGTCATCTTTCAGTTTACTGTTTGCTTATCTGTTTCGAACTGCTATCATTTCATTTCTGCTACAACTTGCGTTACGCCCAATTAAGGACAACCAGACCTCATACAAAACATAGCATCTATGTACATACGGATCTTTCGCTTTTATGAAATGTTTCATCATCGCGGTAGTTTTCTGTTCGAGAAGAGACGATTCTTCTTCACGACCGTCGACAGCTTATCGATTTGTTTCGTTTGTTCGATCGCGAATGATGTTCCTCGAGAATTTGAGAGAAAAGAGCGAATAGGATCAGGCCGAAAGTGAAAAGGCTCTGCTCAGATATCGTCGTATGACGAAAAACCGCGTGATTTACATGATTCCCATCAAGTGACGCAATAATGGCAACAATTGTATCGGGGCTAGGTGTTTCGTGCGAATATGCGGTGATAATCGCCGTTCCCAACGCAGCACCACCGGTTGCACTTAATAAATGCGGCACGAAAGTTGAAGTGTTACATCGTCGGTCGACCGCTGCCGTTTTATTTGCATTGTCAATACTCGCAACATTGGTAGTCTCGCGTATGCGGAAAGTGTATGGTACGCGCGCTAATTTATCAGCACGAAAAGCCAAGATAAGCGGCAACTGATAACCAGATTGCCCAGCACGCCCTCTAGCGGATAACTGGTTAAGCCGTCTTGTTCCGTTCCGACTATCACCGCCGGCTGCGTCCATACTGCCATTGCACGTACGCATTCTGTGCAGCACTCGGTATCCGCGCCAGCAGCGACGACCTGTTCCTTCCTATGCAACATTTTTTGTCCCGCGCCGAGAGAATTATTATCTGACTCTTACTTTTTTTTCTTCTTCTTCTTTCTTTCGTCATCCTTTTCATTCTTGTTTTTTTTTCTTCCTCTAAAGCGCAACTGCGAGGGAAGGGAGCGCGATCGCTGCACCCCCCCTCGGGAGGCGGATAGTTTTAGGCCTTAGAGATAATAAACGCGTGACGTGTTCTTCGGTAATCGGATCGTGATCGAATCGGCAGGCCGACCAGTCAGCGTCGCGTTGTGCTAGTTAGTTACCTCTCGATTAATAGTCGCGCTGTGTTCGCATTCGAACGAACTGGTTTGACATTTTAGTTCTACACCGGTGGACGTTTTGTTTTCGTTTTTTTTGCGATTTTTTCGATTTACGAACCCCGTTCTTCTCCGAATTATTATTTCGCTTCGTTTACAATAATACGAATTACGTAATTATTGCGTAACGCTATATATGTATGTTTATTTGTGTGCGCGACAAGCAATACTACCGCGGGTAAGTAATACTTTCGAACAACTTTTTGGCACTTCCTTTTAAGCGAACTTTTGTGAAATGTTTTACCGTAAATGCTTTACTGCATTTTTTCTTTTCGTTTTTTTTTTTGCTTCTGTGAAGTTAAATTCTGTCCGATATAAAATATAGGTACCACCCCGGTAAAACGGTGCGCGTCTGTTTCTTTCGCCGAGAAAAATGAGGTTTTAAATAACCTATATTGAAAGTAACAAAGGACACTTACACAAATTTCGACTGTTCGTATAGTAGAGTTAACCAGAAAGTATGATAGTGTATGATGTGTTGAACCCCACGCGCGCAAGGTAGAAATTACCTGAAAATATTTCATCAAAGAACCGAAATACTGATATTGTTCCGAAACTAATTTTAACGTTGACGACCTCATGTATATTCTCTTAAGGTTCTCCATCTGTCCTTACCGTCCGTACCTTTATCTCGATCCGTTGCTATGCAGGAATCCCATAACACCATTAGTTCTCTTTATTTCTTCCGCATATGAGAATATCTTTACTAATGGCTGAAAGGGTGCTGGTGAAGTTGTATTCTTATTCTCTCGAAAATTAATCACTTTGAATCCTCGAGACTCCTTTCCTTTTGCTCTATATATACAGCCGAACTCGTGGCTATTCTACGTTCTGTTATTTATGTTTTTTCCCACTGTTATTTCACAAACTATTTTATTATCTCGGATTCCATGAATGTGTCTTTCAGGTCATTTTTCCCGTAGCCCCCGTGTGATTTTATCATTCTTTCCAATTCCTTCTTTCTGATCTTTTTTCTCTTCATTCAATCCGTGTTGATTTGTTATATTGATTTGTTATGTTGATTTGTTATATTGATTTGTTATGTTGATTTGTTATATTGATTTGTTATGTTGATTTGTTATATTGATTTGTTATGTTGATTTGTTATATTGATTTGTTATGTTGATTTGTTATGTTGATTTGTTATATTGATTTGTTATGTTGATTTGTTATATTGATTTGTTATGTTGATTTGTTATATTGATTTGTTATGTTGATTTGTTATATTGATTTGTTATGTTGATTTGTTATATTGATTTGTTATGTTGATTTGTTATATTGATTTGTTATGTTGATTTGTTATATTGATTTGTTATATTGATTTGTTATGTTGATTTGTTATATTGATTTGTTATGTTGATTTGTTATATTGATTTGTTATGTTGATTTGTTATATTGATTTGTTATATTGATTTGTTATATTGATTTGTTATGTTGATTTGTTATATTGATTTGTTATGTTGATTTGTTATGAGTTCCTGATCATGCAGGCATAGAAGAATTGACAGATTCTCTGGCTCGAGTTACTGCTTCCTTACCGACCTTCTTCTCTAAAATTCCAGGTTCGAATTTCCTACTTCTTTTCAAAAAACTTCATTCAAAATTCTGCTCTGACATCTAAGCTCTGTCCTTTTCTAATAATCTATCTCACTACCTAACTGTTCAACCTACGTTTCCTTCAACCTGTGGTTCCTTAATTTCCCCTTACTTCTACATTCTATCATCGTTTCCATTATCCGCTTACGTCTTAACCATTCACTGATAGCTCCTTCTCGTTTTCATTTTCCTTTAACATTTTCTCCGTTCTGCCTTCTTCACCGAACAATGAGGTTTCCTGCGATTTCAGTCATATTCTTTTTGAGTGTCGGCCCCTCTTAAATGAACGATCTATTTTTTACTCCTAACACTTGACGTCTTTGCTTCGTATATATTTCGTTATTCCCCCTTTTTTGTCCATCATTCCTCGCTACTTGGTTCCATTATATTATCTATCTCTGACCGAATTGCTATTTACCTGTCGATTCTTTCTCCTCTATAATTGCTTCTGGGCATGGAATCATTGTTGTTATAAAAAAAATAAAGAAAAACGTTGACAATATTCGGCACAAAACCCAGCCTTACTGCTTAGAAAACTTCGGCGACGCCGATGGTTATGAAAGGTATTAATTTTAAAGTCGCCTTTTTTAATATCGTCTAGCCTCGTTGACAAAGCCATTGGGGCGATAAAAAAAAAAAAAAAAAAAAAAAAACATCGTCTACTCTATGACGCTCTTTCATAATAATTAAATAATTAATTTTACTCGAATTTAATTTAATAGGAATGTTGAGCACAATCCCATTGCGTGCGATATGGAAAAAAAAACCGAAGAAAATATAAAAATTATAATATTGCAACCGTTCTTCCCATTACCTCCTTCTATAGCCCCTTCCAAATTCTCAAGCTTGGTTTCAAGCTTTTCATTCTTCTCGTCGTTCTGCTACTGTTTCCTTAATTAGACTGAGACTCGGTTACTCCTTCCTCCCTTCTTCCCAGTTCCGATTTTCTCCTTTCCCCTTTTGTCCTCTACACGTTTCAGATCCCCGCTCTTATTTGCGACTCCAATCACGTCCTATTTGAATGCTGTGTGCTCTTTCTACAAAATACTCTCACCTTTACTCTCAACTCCTGGCGTTGGACCTTCCTGCTTCTTTCAATGCCTCTTTTGTCCTTTCTTTCGCAGCTCCTGCTGTTATTCCCCTGTTACTTTCCTTCGTGCTTTCCATTTCTGATCGCATAGCATTTTAACCTTTTAGGTAGTTGTTCTTGCTTCTTTCCTTTCTGTTTGTTTCCGGATTAAGGTCCTTGGTTGACGAGCCCAATGGGGGGGGGGGGGGAGAAACAACATGATATCGATGACAGATAAATAAGGGAATTAAAATAAACAATGTAAATACAATTCAACTGATCTAGAAAATTTGGTGGCTAATAATAGTCGAATAAGTGTTTACGTCAAGTGGGAAATATTTGATCTTTCACATTTTATATTTAATAAATGTAAAAAATAATTTTATTCAATTCGAACTAGAATTACTGAAAAATTTTAAAACTAATGAATATATTGTACCTTGAGAGGATTATTCATAAATCTAATACTAATATGGCACTAGGAGCATTATTCCGAATGATTCTTGGTTATCTTTTTCGGTTTGTCTGTAATTTATTAATGGATGTAGATCATTAGACAGGAGCAGTACATTTACGCTTGAATGTATGAAATTAGAGGCCAGATGTAATTATTATTAATACTATTGTTATTACCGGCGATTCAGATTACTTTTCGAAATATTTAATTTTATAGTTTACTAATGGAGAAAAAAAACACTTCGCTAGTTGTAATTACCTTTTAATATCTGTAATACAAATATCCTAATCTCATTTAATGGTAAAAGTTTTTTTTTTTTTTTTTTTTAAGGAAATCTTAATATCGAAAATTTCATAACTGTAAATTACAAATCATTGAGAATGCTACTGAAATCTAGGAAAAAATTCATTGTAAAAGGTTAATGGTTGAGTGTAGTCTCTGCTCTTTGTTCCATTTGAAAACCAGAAACCACTTCCATGTGTACATCGCCAGTGTATACTAACTGTTAGACAAATCGCCAACACCCATTATTTTGTGTATCAAGCAGGGCACTCCATCGCGATTTATGCAAGACTATCGCAAATTTCGATATAGCAAATTTTTCAGTAAACTAGAACTGGAAAGTAATATTGCTCGCCAAACCAGCGGATAATTTAATCTGAGTCAGCACAACTCGTTTGAATAATGCGATAAAACATGTGTAAGTTATGAAAGTTGTTTTTTTTTATGTAAAAACATCTTATACGGCGTTTTTCGCTTGCGAAGTGAACATTTTCAAGCGATACCGTTACCTTTTTTTCGGGCGTTTAGCAACATAATAAACGTGATTAACTTAAAATATTCTTAATTAATTTATTAATTAATTTACACCATGGAAACGTAATTTGGAAAACAACTAATTTTTGATAAAACATTAAAATATCAATTTTAATTATCGTGGAAATGTAAATTCGAATAGTGAAAACTAACTTGAAATCGCAATAGTACACACTGTTTACAAGCTTACCTAATGGACCGTTTATAGGATATAAATGAATGATATAATAAAAGTGGATGGGAAACAAATAATTACAATGATAAAGCTTTGAGACCTCCAGAAATGGTATTCGAGTGACAAGACTGGAAACCGTATTTTTAATATTTGCTACCGGCCATGTTATTTATACTCAAATTTGAATTACTCGACTACTGTATAGTTTGCTGTACTTGAAACGTAAAGATCATTTATTTTTTTATTTTTTTAGACGTTGATAAACATATTTCTTAGACAGAGAAAGAATCGTTACATAAATATAATTCTAGATAAAACAACATTTTTTTTATTAATTTCCGAGTACAGATTTAAACGGGCATTAATATGCACGAGTAAAGCCATGAGTTATAATATTATTATAGAACAGAAATATTTTAAATTGAACAATAATATTGAATTAAGTTGCTCGAGTTTATCACCCGTTTCATTTTAAAATCTTGAGTGTTTATACTTTTTTCCCCCTATATTCTAATGAAAATTTTTTGGCCAATGTTTACCTGGCAGTATTAAGTAAATAAAATATGTCTCCTAAGGAGATCTTATTTTCCAACGTTTATTTTAATGAGCATTGAATGTATCAGCGATAAATATAATTTTTTTTTAATTGTGAAAAAGCCGATCCTACAAATAGTATGAAAGCGTGTGTTTTTTTTTTTAAGTTCTGTATAATAAATCTATGTTGCTATATGTATGTTTTCACATCTTACAAGGGTCGTGAGCGACGCTTTATTATTTTTTTACTGCGATTAATGTTTTTCATTTTGTGTAATGTAATTTGATTTTATTAAAATAAAATTATTAGTGTATTAGTTAAAAGTCATGCCTTGTTCTAATAAGAAGAGATGTGAGGAACTATTAACATAAGTCGAGGTTTAGTTAACTAAACTTTAGCGCCAATTGTTGTGGTTTTAGGACCGAAGTAGTGAGCGAAAAAAAAAACAAAAAAAATCGAAATTATCGTTTTTTTGTGTCGTCCTACTAACAGTTTAAAAACGATACTACAGCAGAGTTCCAAAGGAGTATAAATAAATTACACGTACATATGTGTTATTAGAAAAAGAAAAAAAAAGAATTATAAGCAGATCAGAAAACAGTGTACTTCGGAATAATATAAAGGTAACAAGAATTATATTTCACGCACCAGCTGTTTCCACAACGCGAGCGATAAGTAAAAGGCAATTCGTATTGCAAAAAAAAAAAAAAAAAAGGTATAAAACAAAGTCGTAATTTTACAAGTTTAAACGCACGTTTCATGCACGTAGCTTTGAAAAATTGCTTCGAATTATGCAAATTACGTTCTCGTAATATTTACTCTCAGCACCGAGATTTGCGTTTTAATTTACTTCTACCTCGTATGAACATCTGACTTATGGCGTTGTTTTATTAAGAGCTGAAAACTTTCGACAATGGCTCAATTTTAAAGCTATTTCCTCCGACTTTTCAATCGCATAATCGCGAACTTGTCGTGTTATTGTTGACGCACGTGTATATCGCAAAAATATTTCCAGTTCCCTATGAATAAATATGACGATGATTTGCAAAAAAAAGTTAACGACACATGCAACCGACCAATGCACACGTTTTCTACATCGATTAATTTAACTGAGCAGCCATTTTATACAAAATTCTCCACCACATATTGGAATATAAGCTATACGCTACAATTATCCCCTTCACGTATTCATCATCTCGAGTCATATTTCTTCATACTTTTGTTTACATATTACTCATAAATTTTATTCCGGAAAACTAAGTGTGTGTCGTTCTTTTTTTTTTTTTTTTTTTCGCAACTACTTAGGCCGGATACAAGGGATCGAAGAAAATTGGGGTTTCAAAATTCTTTTAGTGATACCAACCACCGGAATGATGTACTCTAAGGTGGTACGCTTTAATTTCACGACATCGGCTGTCCATTCCCCAACAGCGTTTTTATATTATTCTAATCAGGCCGAGGCATTTACATTAGCTGCAGCGATCCATTCGTCGTCGTAGAAGGGATGTCTAATTTAAAACTATCTATCTCTGGTCAAATAACCGCTAATTGCCGTGTTCCCTCCATTTCGTTAAAGCAGTCGATCACCGCGATTTTACAATTCGCTGTAGCGGAGAGAGGATAAAAACACGTTTAGACACTGACAGCTCGCGGGTCGCGAAATCAAAGCATATTCCGAGTGCCGGAAGCTATGTGCGGAAAAAGCGCGAGAACTCTGCAAGGGTTGGAGCTTGCAAGAGGTTCTTCGAGACTATTCTAGACTGATACCCCGAGTTCGTATTATTTTATAAAGACGTAGTTAATATTACACGGTTCCTTAATTTTCTAATCAGAGCCGAAATTTTAAATTTTCAGTTGTCAGTCAATATATCATCATTCATTTATGAGTCGATTGCATAATCGAGCGCAACTAAATCAACTTAATTTCTCGCGAAGTGACCCAGTCGAGCATTAACATAACAGCCGAGTAAATGAAATCCAGAATGCTGTACGTTCTGGAAGATTTCAGCGAATGATTGAATGAAAAAAAATCACAGTTCGCAGAAAATTTGAGTTTACGGATAAATAAAAAGAAAAAATCCAGAAACAAGGAAAATGCTATTCCCTCTAAATAAAAGACTAAGACTGATTATTAATTTGAGTCAAGTCGAATTAAGTCAAGTCATCATCCGCTTCGGATTCTTTCAACATTTGCCCTCCCCATTAAATATTTTAAGAATATGCCGAATATATTTAAGCGTTAATTTGACTTGGAAAAACACTGAAATAGAAATCGCCTGCAATCCGTGTTTTTTCACTATTTTTGCTTTGATAAAAATTGAATTTGCGAGATAAGAAAATACGTTCTGTTCATTCGTAATTTTCTACAAATTATTGCGTTTTCCATTTATTCAGCTTTAGTCAAGCCGCACAATTATCGAAATATATCTGACTTAATAAGTTGATTATGTAATGTGCCCATTACATGGCACGCGACAATTGATTAGGTAAGGAGACGATTGGTTAGGAGACAGTTCCGGAAGAAAAAGATCGATAAATGTCGAAAAAATTAGACGGAAGATTCAATTTGGCCGAGGTGGTAGTTGGTTCTCGAGTTTTCTTTTGTTCGAAAGGAAAAAAAGGGTCAGCGAGACTGCGAATCGAGTCGTTGAAAAGAATAGCGGTCCGAACGAAAAATACGTAAGAATACGATGATCCAGCAAAGCCTGAGAACCAGACTAGCAGTCGTCAAAGTTTGATTCAACGATTACAAAATTCGTTTGGTCTCAACTTAATTTCCTCCTCGTCGTCGTTAAGAAACATCATCGTACGTCAGGAGACCTACCGTCCACGGAACAACCTAGCCAGAGTAATACGTACCATATTTTGTTTAATATCATTTTATTATAATTATAAATATATATATATATGTGTATGTCGCTACTTATCCGTTGTTCTTTTAGCGTCTCGGAAAAATTCCTATAAAAATTGAGCTAAATAAATACTAAAAATCTTTATCAAATCTTTTAAAATAATTTTAATAACAAAATAATCATAATTTTAATTTAAAAATAAAAATTTTAAATTATACTAAAATAAAATTAATTACAAATTTTTAATTCCGCGAAACTAAAACCGCGGTGCAATCCCTGAGGACAAAGTAAAACGTCTTAATCGCATTACAACGTAAAAGCGAGCAACTTTGAAATTATAACGAATTTTAAATAATAAAAAAAAAAAAAGGCAAGCTTTATAACCTCTTTTTTCTTATTTGGCGAATTAAATTTTTTCGAATAAGCCCCTCTATTAGAGCAGAAAT
The DNA here is from genome assembly GCA_039619475.1 of Icerya purchasi. Taxonomy (NCBI): domain Eukaryota; kingdom Metazoa; phylum Arthropoda; class Insecta; order Hemiptera; family Monophlebidae; genus Icerya; species Icerya purchasi. The sequence continues at coordinate 30,978,755 of CM077116.1, read as the reverse complement.
AATGAAGATACGAATTTTTCAAGTCAAATTAACGCTTTCGACGCAATATAACGGCAAAATGGAACAATTTAGAAAACGAAAAATTGTACATCGATTTGCAGGTTTTAATTAGCATTTCAGACTGAATATTTTTATTCAGTGTTGTAATATTTAGATTTTTTTTTTTTTTTCCGGAGAAAATCGGGGGACAATATATGTTTTTAGTAAAATGCGTCGTCGAATTATCGTTTAATTTTCTCGTTTTCACATTGTTATTATGCCCATTTCCATAACTCGCTATTAATACCAATTGTTGACTGAATTTTAATTTGAACTCTTTTCCCCTACTATACGTGTACTGCGTGGTCGTTACAGCATACATATACGGAGTTAATTTAAATATGCTGGCTTAAATCATTCGTTCTTAAGAAGGCTGCACCCCCCGGTGATGGAAGTTGCAACATTTGATAGGATCTTCCCTTGTATAAGTTGTTTTTGTAACGCGGTAAACTTTGGACAAGTGAGGAGTATGTGCGAAACTGTCGGTATACTTGTTTGGCCGCACAAGGGACACGTAGTCGGAGGCAGCGCTTTTTCACATGTTTGTGGAAGATAGCGATGTGGCTGATTCACAGCCGACTTAGGATCTTAAAATCGTAACCGGATATATTCGTTTTAGTGGCCACCATGATCCGACTGTGTGCTTAATGGTTTTTAAGAAATGCCGGAGTAGCTGACCATTCAGTATTAGTTTTCACACAGCTTCTTTAAAAATGCACATATATCATCGATGACGGTAGGGGTCCCCACATCTTCCGGTATTGGCGCGAATGCAACCGAGCATACTAACCCGTCGACCCTTCTATTACACTGATGTATCCAGGAACCCACAGTAGCGACGCACGTTGATAGAAATAATGGTATATTTTGTAAAATTTACGGATTGTTGTAATTTTTGAATCATGTTTAAAAACTGTAGGGAATCTCAATGACTAGGAGGAAAGTATTGGCTTTGTTGCGGCGAGATGAGAGAGGCAGCACCGTGTAATTCAATGCAGTTTTGCATCCAAAGCGGAACAGACATTGTTGAGTCCGACTTTGTGTGCGTGTAACACTTTAACCTTGAAAAGCGCAAGTTTCCAGCAGTCACGATTTGTCTTAGCTCCATCGGTGTAATAAACTAGGCGGTGATCCGAATAAATTGCTCTAGCAGCCACTTCCACTGTACAGAGGGGACTTATTGTGTCTGAATTTTATGCCTGCATATTTATATAGAAATTAATCGGAAGGAATATGATGTCAAATCTATTCGCAGGGTGGCCAGAAATTCTGGTAGCGGGTCGCCTAAGAAGGCTGTAATCCGACTGTGGAGGGAAGTTTTGTGTGAAGATGAGAGAGCTAGAGCGATAAGAATTTTTCTGAAGAAAATTTGGGTTTGCCTTTCTCATACCCGCTTTAACGAGATTTTCAAAAGTTTCCAATCCACGACCTAAGAAATTATAAAATCACTTTTTTATCACTCAGTGAATATTAAAAAGATCTGCAAAATAAATAAATGATAAAAAAAAAAAAAAAATACCGATTGGTAAGATAATCTTTGTTACGATATTTTCGAATAGTTTGTTTTATTTTGTTATAATTTTAATGCATGTGTAGCGCCCGATTTTCGAACCGCCATTTTTTTGTGACTGCCCGTTGATCGGCTAAGACAGCCGATGTCGATATCCTTTGCCTATTCGTTCCGTGCCGTTTTCAGGCATTTGGAAACACGTGTTGTCTGTTTTGCCGACCATATTTTTTATTGTTCTACTCTCGCCTTTCGTTGTATTCGCTCTCCGCTCGTAGTCGTCGTTCGGCCTTTGCTCGTCGCTCGCCTTTGTGCCAATAAGTCGTTCGCTTCGTTAATGTTCGTTCAACATCGAGCTATGAATTAAACGTTTCAAACATCAACTTATTAATTTTTAAATAATTCGTACTTTATTCCTCACCAGTCTTTTTAAATGTGCAAAGTAAACCCGGAAGTATTATTTCATTTTCTTCGTCTAATTTGTAATCTGTTTCAATAACCGGAACAATACCTTGTCAATACAAAAAACAATATATAAAATTTAATACCGATGAGAGGAGATCATTGTTTTCATAGTAATCGAAAAATTCAACAAGTTGAAATTCATAAATCAGATTCATCTGACTTGTAAAGTCCGACTCGGCCGTTTAGCGTAAATGTTATTTACGTGGTACATTTGCAATTGAATCGACTCGACTGACTTGACTTGACTCGTTTAGTGCTACTGCTCTCGTACGAATCTGATTTCGATCAGTTATTAATCAGTAATTAATTATTTTAAACGCCAATTTAAAGCAATTATTTAATTTTTGATCAAATACCCGGACGCGTTTCGAAGACAAAGCTTCATGATCACCACGGCAGTTATTACTATATAAAGGGTAGCTATAAAAAAAAAAGTTGTAGTTCAAATTAAAATATCTGACTTGGTATTTTTAAGAATCGCCGCGTAAGGCGCTTTCCATAGATTAATATTCCAGTCGGCGGTTACAAAAATAAGCCCTACACACCAGTCGGACTAAACTGTGTTGATTCGATAACCCTCTTTTTCGCATGATATATAGTTTTAAATGCAAGCATCACCGATTAGTAAACAGACTAAGTGATTTGTCGGTGATTAATTAAGGTCATTCGAACAAATTATAGAGTCGTTTGATGTGGTTGCAATTATCGATGATACCGGTTTGCGGTCGAGATAATTATCGAAATGGTTCGACGTTAGAACCACTTCTAAAATCGATGGCATTATATCGTAATAACGTTAAATAACTGCAAAAAAAATTAATTAACATAAATGGTCGATGTTCGAATATGTTTTGTTTATAGATGTAGATAAACATATGTGTGTGTGTGTATTTATCGGCTTCCCGAAAGAACAAAACAATGCGGTTTTGCAATGTGTTTATATCATCGTCTGCGACTTTCGCTTTTGTCTTCGCACTTTTACACACTTACGTATTATCATTGCGTAACGGTTTTCTCCCATTCGCTTCTCTTGCCAAAGTTCAGCGAACGATCGTAAATGCAAAGCCTTAGAAAGCTTTAATTGAACTGAATACGATGTCATATTTGTTCATTGCTCCGTTTTTTCGAAATTAAATTCGGCGCGAAGCATTTCGTCTCTTTTATTCTTGCAAACAGCGAAACTGCTTCATACAATGTCCCTGATAATGCCATTGTCGCGTCCGGTACTTCGATTACATTCTTGACTGTTTTATAAACCAAGAACTCTAGTTTGGAGTGCACATTACAGCTTGATCAATTTTTGAAAGTTTCGTACACTGTGTGGTGTAAAATGGAAAAATTTTTAAATGAAACATTCGATCTTTGTTGTTGTTTACACCGGTTTACCCCGGAGTGCGTGTCTTTAATATTCCAAGTTCTGCTGTATGCTACAGCGTTCCTAAACACATCTCTATCAATTACTTTGGACCAGTTAGAAATTCTTTTTAATTCAGTCAGCGTTACCGAGAATTCAGTGAACTGTAGACAAGAATACATTGAAAGCCAAAAAAAAAAAAAAACAAACTATAATACCGGAAGATTGGTTAATCGTTGCTTTAATCGTTAAAATCGAAGTAACGGGAAAGTTGCTATCTAAAAGTTTACACATACGAGTTATTAATTATCGCGGGGACCAGTTGGAAATTCTTCAATTCGGTCAGCGACACATTCATTATACCGCGGTTTTTATGGATAGAAAAAAATATTGAAAGGCGAAAAAGTTTAATACCGTATAGCTGACTAATTATGAATTTAGTCACTAAATCCGAAGTAAATGGAAGATTGATGTAGTTCGTTAGTGCGTTTCTTTCTGTTCAAACTATTGAGTATTTACGATTTTTAATGAAATTTAATAATTATATCTCGTTCATTCGTAGATTGTCGCATAACATTGTTAACCTGGTGTATTAAACGTTTTTGACGTTTAATTTCATTCGAGAATAGAAGGATCTTACATATAAAATATAATCTAACAGGATCGCATCTACACTACAACTTCGTGGGAGGTTACAAAAATATTTTTAGAAACATGTGTGTACATGTATTATTATAAAATTCATTTATTTTATAAATACTAAAGCTTTCAGCAGTTTATACAAAATTTGAACAAACTACAGTGAAAATAAAAAAAAAAACATCGATGTAAATATGTAGAAAAATGCATTTATAAATATTTAAAAATATCCTTTAATTACAACTTGTATTTTAATAATTTATATCAAATTTATTGGATTCAGTGTGGTGCATACAAGAAAATTGTTGACAGGATTTTCTGCGTTCCTTTTTATTATTTATTTATTTTTTATTTTATTTCTTGGATAAATAAACTTAAGTTCCGTGATAGTCCGAACAAACTTGGTCCGAAAAGAATACAGAAAAAACAGGCAAATTACAAAGAAAAATCCTAAGATGAAACGTTTTTATCAACAACCCTGCAGCTACAATTTATTACAACAAAATACTTTCCATTGCAACAGCTACCATAAATATTTCCCAATTTTTAAATTAAAAATTGCGATTGCATAAATGTTTATAGTAATTAAAAAATATGCGTATAAAATGTTTAACAATTTTATGTCTAATATGTAGAAACTGAATAATATATATGTACATTACAAAGGAAATATAACAACACCAAGAAAGTATGGTAGATAATCAATAATATAGTATATAACGAAAACAAAACTTCAATTGATGAGGTTGTAATGAAACACGTTGAGAGTGCATGCGGTGAACAAATTTATTGAACACTTCTCTCGACCAATACAGCATTGTGATCAATTTTGTAACATACAGTTACTGAATAGTGTGAGTGGGATACTATATAGGAACTTCAGATATTAAAAGTAATGCAGCAGTCCTCACACCGATAATAACAAAACTAATAAACAGATAATCCCTAAAGCACTTGAAACCGGCAGTATCAGGCCGAAATATATAAAAGTGGTGAAACGAGCGCGTGCAACAATCATCGACCCAATTACGATTATTTCAGTGTTGGCAGAAATTTTGGAATAATTTCTTGCGTCCCACCTAAGAAATTATCTGGAGGGAAGTAATCTACTGCACAATAACCAATTCGGCTTTAAAGAATCGAAATCAACAGTCTCCTTGTTAAGAGCATTAACAAATAGAATCAATAAAAAACTGATAATTAGAAAACAGTTTCTTGTAATTTTTATAGACTTCAATAGTAAAGCATTTGATACGGTGAATCATAAAATACTGTTGTGGGATATCAAAGGTATTATGGTTTGAAAGTTACGTATATAATAAAGCGAGAGTAGTAAAAATTGTTGAACTAAGTAGAGAGGAAATTGCATTAAGAAGTGTAGGGCAAGGAACTATATTAGCTCCGTTGCTATTTCTCATTTACACCAACCCTCCTTCACAAATATGTTAAAAATTCGACTGTGTACGTCTATGCGGGTGATATGTGGCATACGTAATTGAGTACGATGACACTTATGTGGCTGAAAAACTGTTGCAACAGGATGTTGATACTATGTATAGACGGGCACATGATAAACACCTAAGGCGATTAATATAAAAAAATCGAAAGATTTCATATATATCCAGCAGATATAGAACACACAAATGTAGCTGATTACACAACTGTTTGACTGCTACCTCGAATTGTGGATGTACTCCGCTGGGATCAGTTTAAATAACTTGGTTTAACTTTTGACAGAACATTATCTCTTGGGACAAGCATATTACAAATTTATCAAACAAAATTAATATAGATTAGCTCAATCTATAACTTATGATGGTCTTCCTGTATACTTCAACGCTATAGTACTGTCACGAATCTTATATGGAATATCAATATAGGGAAAAGCAAAGAGTACGATAATTAAAAGGATTAGTAATCAGCAAAAAAGATGCTTAAAGATAATAATCCCCAGAAAAGATCAGGTTAGTAGTAACATTAGCTGGTGGAGAGAGAAAAAAGAAATGTCTCCAAAGATGTTATATTATTATCATCGGCTGCTTGAGTATAAGACTAATAATACTCCATCATCTTCGACGAAAAGAGGTAGAACAATTAGGAATCATAGGGAAGTGTACTAACTCGACCAAAAAGTATAATAAATCGCAAGATCTAACACTGATAAGACAGTATTAATTAAATTTCTGGTACGAATTTCAGAAGATTTAATGAACACAGAGATCGGATTTTGAAAACTAATAATTAAGCAGTGGCTGGTTGATAATATAAATGAGTGACAGTAAGTTAGTTCTTAATTGTATATGAGCAAATGGTGGAGAATTGATCAATTGTATATGATTAAGACGGATGTCAAGTGTAATAATATGATATATATCCTGTGTATAATGTAAATTAAATATTAAGAAGTTTTATAACTGTTGGGCACCCACAGACTGCGCAGTATGCCTTCTAGGACTCGCGACTTATTTAAAAAAGAAAAAAAAAATTAATTGCGAGGTATTTGCAAAACAAAAGAGGTATTGATCGTGAAAATTTATAAAATAATTTAGTCATCAAATATATAGCTTTAAAAAAATAATAATAATAATAATAATAATAATAAAAGCAACTTAATGAGTAAAAAAACATTTTTCATGAATATTTTTACATGCTGTTTTACGGGCATTACATAATAGATCAAACTAATCCCTAAGTCGAATAATCATGTTTCTAATTGCAGTTACAAAAAGTCATAGCTTGTCAAGTTAAAAAAAAATTACAATTCATTTTTCATTTTTAAAATAAAGTCTTAAACCAATTTTAAAGTTATATTTAGAAGTAAACAAGAATGGGGCCCTCAGCTTCGTTTCGCCTGTGCCTAACATTATGTTAAATCGAATTATAAGATCACCACGTAATTTAACTATCCAGTTGCACACATAACTTTATCTCCATTTAAGTTAAATTTTAATTCATTCAAATCATGAATAGAAAATAAAACGAAGCATTAATTTGTTTAAACATTATTAAATAAATATATAATTTTTTTCTTAAGAATGTTCAAAGTGAACAGACCTTTTACTGCAGTAATTATTAACTTCCAAACTTCAAAAGCGTGTGTGTACATTTATAGTTCTTTTCCAAATTCCCGTGGATAGAAATATTGTTTAGTCATCTTTGTGAGTACTTGTGATATAAAACCGTTTTAATTATATCAATTTAGACGTGGCTGCACGGGCAGAAACTTACTGTCCTGTGAGCCCAGATGTCGCCCAACCGGCACATCAATAAAGAGACTACTCCAACATAAGTCTAAGCAGGAATGGAGGTCACACTGGGCTTCTCAAAACACCGTTTTAAGTAATCAATAAAACCATCGACTGAGCCCTGGTGGCACCAGAGGATACGTCCCGGTGCGATTTTATAACAAATAATCGCTTAAGAATTGGGCACATTTCTTTGTCTGACGATTACGTTTTCCGCAAGATTTCGCCTCCCACAACCTGCCCTTTCTGTTCCCGAACATGTTATCCTTCAGTTCTTCATATTCTTTCTACGTGTACTAAATTTGCAACATCCCGCTCGTCATTTAACCTAAATTTTTCTTTACAAAAGATTCTCGCCAATGCTCCTGCAACAATCGCCCAAACCTTGGCATATATTAAAACAAATTAGATCGCTCAAGTCATTTAACCTTTAGTAATTTCTGTATGCCGTAATAACCTATGCAGTTACACACAGCTCATGGTAAGAAAATATAAAAATAAGTTGAAAGTCCCCTACGCTTCTTTTTGCTTTCTGCGTTTGCAAGATTGCTGTAGAGCCGTAACATCGTACCTGGGTCGTAGCTGGAGTTCGGATTAAAAAACATATCGATACTGAATGTAATTAATCATTAATTTTTTTTTCTAATACTAAAATACACCGTAATATTTCGAAATTACTCAATTCCGTATTAATTCGTGGAAAATTCTAGTGGCACACCTCTCATAACTACTGTTCTTTCCTTTCCAGTCTGTTGTTCCTGCCATTCATTCGTGTAAACAATCTCCGATCGAATTAAGATCTAATTAACTGACTTTTTTTTCCATCGTTTTTAAGTGAAGATTCCCTGATTAGCCTACCTAAAAAAAAAAAATAAATAAATAAAACACCTTTTAGACGCTTTCTTTTGTATTAGGAAACAAAGAAGATTTATCATCTTCACATTATTTTACAAACAAAATGTTTCATAGAGAAAATAAATAAATAAAATGTTCACGATTTTATGTGAAATTACGACATCGGTAGATAAATATTAAATCATCGGCAAATTATTGCACTGATACTAATTTTCAGCATCGAACGCAGAGTCAAAATCTCTTACAAAGTTACTGCGATTTAGGTCTGTTTTAAATTCAGGTCACGTATTTTTCGTCTGTCATTACTTTAAATGAAGACGGGTGAATTAGTTTTTCCTGAGAACTCAGCAATATATACTAAATTTATCTTTAACTAATTATTCCTATTAGTTACCTGATATTAATAATCTTTTTACATTCATACATACATACATATATATATATATATATATATATATATATATATATATAAACTTGGCTATTTTGGCCTCGCAAGGAGCTATGCCCCTTGACCTCTCTTACTTATATTTTTGTCTTTTTCTCTTCTATACTTTGTATAAAATGATCAAAATTAACAACGTAAAATTCTTAAGCCGGCCCCAATTAGATTTTATAACGAAAAAATGTCCCAATTTTATATAATAAAAAAAATACAACCAATAATTTATGCCATAAATTTTATTAAACTACCGAAACAACTTAACGTACTACAACACATATAAATAATACTTTTTTGCGTTTCCATGGCATTTTTAAATTAGCAATATCGTCTTTACATGCTTCTCCCCATTAGGGTGGGACTTCTTATTCATCAACCTGCGCAGTAATAAGAAGTGTATTCATTGTGTTTTCAAAAACGAAAATCACTTCCGAACGCAAACGTGAATTGCGGAAACGAAAACGGAATGACGAACTGTGCAATAGCGAAGAATTTGCCACATTTGTACGTGATGATACGACTTTTGGTTCAAAAACGACAGATGTAGAAAAGTTCGAAGCGTTTGACAGCATTTTAAGTCAACCGCCTCTGTTATACTATTAAAAAATAATAAGAAAAAAAAAATTATCCAAAGGGATCACCACATTTTTTTACGTTTTTTGACGAATATTCAATTTATGTTGCCCGATTTTCATCATTACTCACATGATCCACCTAAGCTGAATGGTACTCTTTCTAATGGACAAAGAATCAGTACAATCGGACTTTATAAATATGAGTTATGCGTGAACAAACATAAAAAAAGAATAAGAAAAAAAACATATGCGACAAACGTACACATATAACTTCCTTCTTTTTGGGAGTCGGTAAATTTTTTTTTTCCATTACCATGAGCGGTGTGTAACTGCATAGGTTATTACGGCATACGGCAATTACTAAAGGTTAAATGACTGGAGCTATCTGATTTGTTTTAATATATGCCAAGGTTTGGACGATCATTGCGGGAACATTGGAGAGGATCTTTTGTAAAGAAAAATTTAGATTAAATGACGAGCGGGATGTTGTAAATTTAGTACACGTAGAAAGAATATGAAGAACTGAAGGATAACGTGTACGGGAACAGAAAGGGCAAGTTGTGGGAGGCGAAATCTTGCGGAAAACGTAATCGTCAGACAAAGAAATGTGCCCAATTCTTAAGCGATTATTTGTTATAAAATCGCACCGGGACGTATCCTCTGGTGCCACCAGGGCTCAGTCGATGGTTTTATTGATTACTTAAAACGGTATTTTGAGAAGCCCAGTGTGATCTCCATTCCTGCTTAGACTTATGTTGGAGTAGTCTCTTTATTGATATGCTGGTTGGGCGACATCTGAGCTCACAGGACAGTAAATTGCTGCCCGTGCAACCACGTCTACCCTTTCATTGCCAGGAACCCCAGTTAAAAATTAAAATATAACAAACGTTACATAAAACTGGGACATTTTTTTCTAATGGGGCCGGTCTAACAATTACGCTGCAATTAATATATATATATATATATATATATATATGTAATGCATTTCTATTTTCTACCCCGATGTAAAATCTCTTTCAGATTCGCACTATATGTTTATTTGTTTATTTTCCCGATATATATATTTTTTTTATTCTCCTTCCTAAATGAAAGTTGATGATCTCCTTTTCGGATATTCAGGTAATGTAAATTTATTAGCGTAGTTCCTTCTCTCACTCCTAGTGCTGAAACATTACCCGTACACATATTTCTGTTCAATATTCAATCCTAATATGTTTTTTATTATGTTTAAATGCATACTTGAAATAAAGAGAAATTCGAATTTTCAGTCGGAGTATATAATAGCGCACTCGGACCAGTTTTAATTACAAGTATACGCTTACTCTTATATACGTCTGTGTGATTAAACGAGTTTTCAAAAAGATTATTTCACGTAACTTTTTAAAAATTTGTTCCCGTGAATCACTGCAAAATGTTTGTTTCCAACGGATTACACCTTGTTCCGCCAAATGTATATGATAGCATAACATAGCAACTTGCGGCATTCTAAAGCCTAATATTAAAGTTGCCGAGTAGCCTACTGTTTTTGTCGGGGTCTGTTTTATAAAACTAGTCAATACTCTGTAATCGAAAAATTACTCAGTGACGAGAAATAACGCCCTGGGCGATACAGCATGCTCCCAGGTTTTGTTCGGGTGTTTATTTGATGATATAATGCGGTTATTGACCTATAAAACGTGTGTTTTTGTCACTTCTTGCCGGAGTACAGTACTGACCTCTAACGTGGTGACGGCGTTGATGAAAGTGCAACTGGTTCCTGCCGTGTAAACCGTCGTTTATTTGTAAATTTGTAAATGTAATCATCCCGTTATGAGCTGAGAACGAATTAGCGACGGCCGTGATACGACATGACGTGATTCAACATTTTAAGCGTGACTTTTAATAGCGGTAATTGTTTGTCGCACACTGACGTCGAACCGCAGCTCCATTCGGAGTCGCCGGTTCGCTGCTGTTGCTGTCCTCGTTGCTGCGCTGGTTAATAACTCTAAATTACGAACGCGGTTTCATTGTGACTGCGCCCGCCGGATAGACTCTGCGTAGGTAAATTTTGTTTTCCCAAAAAAAAAAAAAAAAAAAAAAAAAAAAGGACTCCCGATCTACTTTTTCAGCGTATCGCGGTGTTATTTAAAAAAGAAAAAAAAATCCATACAGTTACGACTTCGCGTAAGAATATTTTTATCGTCTGCACTTTAACACGTGTGTGCACACTATAGCCTGCACTTGGACGAACAGGACGGATCGGAATTGTTTGGAAATAATTAGAAATTACGATGGCTGTGGCTCTCCTCATGTAATAATTTTTGATGGTTACATTTTGAATTTCTTCTTTTTTGTTCACTTTCGAAATTTTAAACTACGAAAAATTACGAAATAAGCTAAAGTACTCGGGGAAATTTCCTGTTTCTCGCAGAGTCCTACGTACACAATTCCGCCGTGTTTCCAACTGGTAGAGCCGTTGTTTACAGGGGTACAAAGGCATTTACCCTAAAATTCTCACACGTTTCAAAATTATGTTCGTTAAAGTTCATTTGATTTTATATTCGGTTTTGTATTGTTAGAGATGACGAAAAACAATCAATAGCAGTACGAAATAAGGTTTTCTCTAATTCATTCGATTAATATAAAAATTAATAAAACATTAAATTCCCTAAGAATAACGTGAGATGTATACAATATTTGGAAGCCGGGGGGAGGGGGGTATGATTTGCAAGTTAGGGCGGAAAAACGAGACTTTATCGGGAGACTTTCGAATTTTACCGATTTATTTTATCAATAGCGATCTTTTTAACCTGCAGCAACGTGCTGCTCCATTGAGCGAAGTTCTAAGCATGGCATGGGTGGGGGGGGGGCGTTCATCCGTGACCGAAAATAAATTATCTGGGTTATCCGTACTCAAGGTTCGTCGGGAATTAGGTGTTATGTCAGCTGATGATTATTTAGGAAGTAGCTGACGGCGGGTTTCTTTTAATACTAAAAGGTAGTTTTGTAAACTTAATTATTTTTGTCAATATATTAGTATTTTTTTAAATTTTCATCTATTTTTATCGCAATATATTTTGTTCCAAGTACAACGTTCTATACTTGAATTTTGTCGTAGGATAAAAAAAAAATTGTTCGCATAAAAGTATCTATATAAATAGGAAATTCCAAATTTTACCTATAAAAAAATTATTAACGTAAAAAGAATTAATTAAATTTAAAGAACATCCTTTTTACTTACGCTAGAAATTCGTAAACATTTTTTTTTTTTTTTATATACATATATAGGAGTATATCATTTAGAATTTACTAGGGAACTTTTATTCCTTTACTTTTTTCGTTCGTCCATCCCGAACGAGACTTCTCCTTATGCTGGCGCCCCAATTGCATCCACGTGGCATTGCTATTTATCGAACTATCAAAAATGGTATTCGAGTGTTCGTATATTAATTATTTTTAAAATATTTTACAATTACTATAATAATGATAACAATAATAATAATAATAATAATAATAATAATAGTAATAATTATTATTATTATTTTTTGTTAAGCAAATAAACAACTTAAAAGAGGTAACCGAAAGAATAGGTTTAGAGATATCGTTTGAAAAAACTAAATACATGACCGATCTAGAACATTCCCCGAATTGGATGGAAACAAAGTGTGGAATGATACAAAAAGTACGGAAATTCAAATACTTGGGAGAAATAATACAACCTAATGGCTTAGACAAAGAAGCGAATAAGTTAAGAATGAGAAAGATGGAAACCGCATTCCAACCAACGAGAAATGTGTGCAATAAGAAATCACTGCCCATCAATGCAAAAATCAAACACTATAATTCGGCCATAAAACCGGAAAGTTTATACGCATCTGATGTTTGGCTACAAACACAGCAAAGAAAATGCAAGAAATTGAAATAAAAGAAAGAAAGATTATTAGAAGAATTCTAGGACCGAAACAGAAAAACGGAATGTTAAAATTGAGAAGCAATAAAGAAGTTTATGAAAACATTGAAAAAATAGGTGACACCATGCGGAAAAGAGGAGTGAAACTGTACGGACATTTGAAAAGAATGGTCGGAAAAAGAATGACGAAGAAACTGTTTGACTATTTTGACAAAAACGCGAACACAAAGCTGAACTGGTTTTGGGAGGTGAAAACTTGCAGAAATACGAAGAAGAAATAAAAGATAGAAATAAATTTCGAAAAAAGGTACTGGATTGGGAGGGGTTCATGGTAAAGGAAAAAGGAAGAACGGGATCAGCTTGGACAAGTGAAAGAAAGATCCGGCACGGGAAGCTGATGAAGATGTATTGGAAGGAGCGAAGAAGAAATGGCAGGATGCATTATAATACGCGGTCTAAAGACGATCAAAATCGTTGAAAGAAGAATAATGATAATAATAATAATAATAATAAACAGGAAAAGAAAATAAAACATTGAAAAATGCAAAACTTCATCAGTAAACATTTTTTTTATTCTGTCAAGTACATTTTACCCTTTTCTTTTCTCCACTTTATTGGCAAAAATTTCAAAAAGTGGTCGATTAAATCATACTGAAAACCTATAAATTATGCATTAATACCTTAGTAATGAACAGCGAAACGTAGTCCCCCAGATTAGAACGCACAGATCGACAGACAATTTTATTTTTCATATATATATATACATGTATATCAGGGGCGAATCCAGATAGACATTTGGAAGGGGGATTATATAATTACGTAATAATACTTTATACGGTAGGCAGTAGATTTGAGAAATACCTTGTTTCATAAGGAAAATCAAATGACGACCTCTTTAGAAATTTGCAAATGTTTTAAAAATACATAATTATTACAATTTTTAATTTAACTTTTGTTTTATTCTTAGGAGTGAAAAATAAAACGAAATTATACCTAAAAATTGGTAGTTTAGAATTTGAATAGTATGAAATATTAATAGATGAACAATTCTTGTATATGCGTAAATAATAACTAGGTTCTCGGAGGTGGCTCTAACGATTTTGATGATTTGTGGAAGCGGGAAAAAAGTCTAGAAATAATTCGAAGAAATGTAGGCTATTCGTGATTAAGCTTGTGTTTACGGTTTAATGAAAAGTGAATTTTAACAATTCGCCTATTTTTCACGTGTTAAATATGCGATTTCGAATGTTACGCAAACCGGAGAATAGTCTTTCAAAATTGAAAAATATAGTTAATTTCCGTATTATATGCAAATAATTATTGTTTTATTTTCTCAAACATATATTTTCATTATATCTGCGAGTTCAGAATGGAAATCTGAGTAAAACTCCGTCACCGGTAGTATTTTTCGATGCACTGCGAATTGGAAAGGGTAAAAATTTGACGCGTTATTCGTTTTTTGATTTTAATGTAAAAAATAATTTCGATAATTTACTAATTTTTTTTTCTCTATCGTATTTTTTTGGCGATAAAAGTTACATCAAAACAGAGGATAGCATATAATTCACCGATAAACCCGTTTAATAAGATTTATCGTCGAAACGGAGGAAATCGTGTTTTCGAATTTTAGCTACTTCTAGCATTTCTCAGATACGAACATTTTGTTCCCATTTTCGGTTTGAATAGCGTTTGCGTTAATGATATTTACGACATCCTTTCATTCCTATACAAGTTCCCGATATCGAAACTAATTAACAATCGTTACATTTCGGCGCGTCTTTGGGTTCTTCAATTAATTGTTATTTAACAAAAATATGTAAATGATAATTTTGCGATTTTTTTTTGCTGTTTTTTTTTTTTTTTTTTTTATCTCTCGAAAACAACTGGTAAAAGCTAATTTCGGTATTCATTCGATGAATACACTACTATTTTAGATAAGAAGCCGATGCCTGGATGTCATAATTACGGTACCGAATCAGTCAGCTGGTACGCAGTAACCAGCCGTAGTTGAAAAAAACACACTTGAAACGTGCAAAATTACGTAGACGTTATTGTACTGTTGGGCGTAAACGTAAGCCGCCAGACTGTATACAGCCGCTTAGCGACTTTCTACATGTCGACGAATTAATTGTCGACTGCGGTATTTGCATTTGTTTTTCGCCGAGGTTAGAATCGCTCCGTCTCGTGTTTGTAAATCAAGGTTAAGTACGCTATAAAAGTTACCGCCATGTAAAAATATCGATTTCTTCTTATTCTCGTATGAAAGAAAGAAAATTCGAGAGTGATTTCTCTTCTGGTTTTCAAACTGTCACTCGCAATTAACAACGTGGCCACCTAGACGCTAGGTAAAAAATTTTTATTCGTGACGATTTGAAAATTTTTTCTTCACCGTAACTAACGGTTTATTCGCGAAAACGCTGTATTTATTTAAAAGAAAAATTTAAACGACATACCTTCTGTACAAGATTACACGTTAACATGGATATGTCGCTCGGCTGGTCTGTAAAGTTTTTTTTTTTTTTCTTTTAATATAATATACTATTATGAACAGTCCATCAACGACATTTAGCAATATGTATGAATGAAATTAAACATGAAGGGAGGAGTACCCAACGGCACCTACCCGATTTGCACCGACCTTAAACAAGGTCCTGCGGTTTCTGGCGTTTCAGTCTTCTTCTATCATCGGTGACATCTAGCAATCCTCTAGCAAAAGTGTTCGGATGAGAATTGAGTCTGTCTGCGTGTCTTTTAGCATGAACTTTGATGACATCAGCTACATAATCTATGCACAAATCTCGATGTAATGTTAGATTAGTAACATACCATGGTGCCTTGGTTATCAATCGAAGGATCTTGTTCTGAGAAGTCTGTATTACCTTCAAGTTTGACGGTTGAGCTCAACCCCAAAGTTGAACCCCGTACGTCCAGATAGGTTTTAGAATTGTTGTGTATATTAGACGTTTGTTATCCGTTGTCAGTACACTGTTTCTCCCTATCAGCCAGTACACTTTTTTTAACCCGGACATCTAATTCTTTCTTTTTAACCTGTATATGATGTTTCCACATCAATTGGCTGTCTAAGTGCAAACCTAAATACCTGACTGTTGCTCACACAGGAAGATCTGTGTTATTGGGTCTGTAAAGTGTGATGCGACTATTATCATGTTTTAGTAAAAACACGAATTCAAACAGTTTAGTGGGGGCGTCATGTAACATGTTCGCGTAAGAAGCGCATTTTTCGAGATAGCCGTGTCGAAAAATGTAGCAGTGTAATAGAGCAAGTTACGAAAACTGCTTTTCACCCGCTTGTTATTGCTTGCAGAAACTTCCAACCGGAAGCCGGACACTGACATTGTTTTTTCGTGAGCTGCTAATGCACATATCGAAGCGCCAACACAGTAATAATCTTGAATCTTGATATGCTACTTAGCGCCCGATAGGGATTGTTCCTGACCGGCTTCTTTTGTTTTGTTTTTTTTGCGGTATCCACAGTTACTGCTCCAACTAATATTACCCGATAAGTATTTGGACTCCTCGGTGTAGGCAGATTGCGATTGTAACTGATGATTTTAATAGCTAGAAATAAAAAAGGCCGGTCAGAAACAATCCTTATCGGGCGCTAAATAAACACGTTAGTGCATCAAGGTTATCACCGTCCTCTCGATGGCGCTTCAGTTACATTATTTTTATCCGATTTAATAAAACAGCGCTAAATAGTGAAAACTCTATGGAAGATAAAATGTATACAATCCTTAAATGGGATGTTATAATTATTCCTGAACAAAATTATCGCAATCGACGCCGAATTCAAATTTCAACAATAATTAAAAACCCCCGCTTTAAATATTTTCAATATTTCCTATATTTGCCTTATGGACCAATTTTTTTTTTTTTTTGGGTAGCGCCAACTTAAGGACATCATTATCTAAGAATTACGAACAAGAATAAAAATTTTTAATATATAGAGAAGTAAAGGAAATTAACTCTGCTAAAACTGGAACAACATCTGGTGAAAGGAAAGTATGTTTTTTTTTTTTTTTTTTTTTTTTTTTTAAATAAACCGTATATTAAGAAAATAAGTGTATAAAGGTGCAGAGGACCGTGTGTGTTTTATAACTATGAACTCAAGCTAACAGTCTACGATTAATGAAAGGATGAAAACGAAAAATAAAAATAAAAAAAAAAAAAAAAAAGAGTTGTGTGTGAGAGGTCCTTTGCAAAAGTGTACTTATAGATAAATTGTGGGTATTAGTCAGGATGATAAAGAACATAGTCCCAACTATTACCAAGAAAATTAAAGTATTTAATTGCTATATTACATTCTTAGTTAAATTAACTGTAATAATAAGAAAGGTAAAATACAGTAGCCGTAATGTACGAAAATAAAAGTTGTTGGGATAACGTTTGATTTAGTGCATACGTGAGAATTGTAATTCTATAACTATAATAAGCTACTAATATTTAATCAAAAAGAAATTAACGACTTGAATGAAACAAAACTTAATGGCTATCACTGAATTACAATTTATAAATAAATTAATTAAATTAATTAAATAAAATTACATTAAGTTAAATTAAGTTACATTAAGTTAAATTAAGTTAGGATGAGTTGTGAAGAGAAAGCAGATAATCCTGAATAATAGGGTTTCGTAAATGTTTGGATTTAACAGAAATGATTTAATTACTCAGTTGAAACTTACGCCTCAAAGCCGCCTCAGCAAACTTAAGTAAGGGGTAGTGATTTGTTCTATTAATGGGGATGGGGTTAGTTTTTATAATATTGAACTTGGAACGTAAGTAACTAAACATGGGGCAATCAAAGAGAAAATGATCAACGTCATCAATAATATTAAGAGAACAGCAGGTACAGCCTGGGCTGCTGACAAGTCGGAACCTGTACAGGTAGGCACCAAACTTTCCATGCCCAGAAAGTACCTGAGCGCTATAGAAATTGATATTAATTTTACTCATCCTTAGCCTGTCTAAAATACTAGGGAGAAAATAATAGGTTTTCCTTCCAGTATGATCAGCAACCCATCTCCTCTGCCATTCAGCAATTATAGTCTGTAGAACTTGCTTTTTAAGTAATATAGAGGAGTTGTAATTAACAGTTTCAACCAAATTATTATTTATTAGGTTCAGAGATGTGAGCAATTTAACATCCTTGCGAATCCGATACTCGCTTGTGATAGCCCTGCCTATAATGTATAAATCCATAGGAAATATACCAGTGATAACACAAGCTGCGGATGTAGATGTAGTTCTATAAAGAGATGCAATGTTGAGGAGAAACCTTCTCTGATAGCTATTGACATTTTTCAACATCTTATGATTAACATAAGTAGCAGCTCCATAGCCAAATAAGGATTGAATTAAACCCTTGTATAAAACGATTCGTTCAGAGTAACGTAAACCCCAACAGTTATGTTGCAGTCGACTGATACTGCTAAACAGAGAATCGCATTTGGTTTTGATATATTTAAGGTGGGTCAGAAAAGTAAGTTTACTATCTATGAGAATTCCGAGGTATTTCAATAAATTTGTGTGTTGCAAGCCCTGATCAGAGAGAAGTTTTAGGTCGTGAATTTTCTCTATTACTTCTTTGATGCCAAACACAGAGTATGGACATTTGGAAACAGAGAAGGATAGTCCTAGGCAGTTGACTGTTACATTTAAGTATTCTATAATTAAAGACATTTGCTTATAATCAAAGTGGTTAGTGACCTCAAACACCAGGCAGAGGTCATCAGCGTAAGATATCAGAGAGCAGCTGCTATTAAAGAATTTACAATATGTTTCAATCTTGTGATGCACGGAAGAATATAATATGTTCCATAAGGTGGGACCAAGGACAGAGCCCTGAGGAACACCGCAGCACGCACTCATTGATCTACTATAGTTGTTTATGTTAAGGTGCGCAACCCTATCAGAAAGGTAGCTAATTATCATGTTAACTAGGAATGGGTTGATGTTGTTCTTGTTCATAATGTCAATTATTGCGGACCATTTGCAGTTGTCAAATGCTAATGCTCCAGCAATATCGAAGGAAAACACCACCGCAGTATTTCCAGAGTTTATAAAGTTCCTGATTACTTGAACTAATTTATACACTGCGCCCTCAGCAGACCTTCCAGAACGAAAGCCAAACTGGTTAAAGTGTAACAGGTTTTGCATGTCAATCTCAGCTATAAGTAACTGATTTACAATTTTCTCAAAGACCTTACCTAAAGTGCTAAGTAAAGAGATTGGGCGGTAGGCAGTGATGTCAGATGGTACCTTTCCCGGTTTTGGTAGAAGTTTAATAAAGGCGGCTTTCCAGCATTTGGGAAAAACTTGAAAATATAAACATTTATTGAAGATTAGGAGGAACATTTCTTCAAGTTGTAGGTTAAGTTGTTTTACCAATTTGTTTGTGATTTTGTCAGGTGAAGCCGCTTTTCTATTATTGAGATTTTTAATGATATTGTCTATAGTTATTCGGTTTACTACAGGGCACTGAGCCTCAGAAATTGGGGAAATAACAAGTGGAATATCAGCTTTTTGAGGTAAGAAATGCTTGAGAAAAGCATCACATTTTCCTACATCATTACTGATTACTTGCTGTTGATAAACTATATCAGGAATTGCATTAATTTGTGTTTTTTTTTTGAATATTATTTTATAAGGTTTGCCCCAGGCAGTACTACAAGCAACAAGTTCCTTCCACTGTTGAAGTTTTGTCCTGCATATCTGTCGTTTATACTCTTTATTGAGCTGTTTCAAAGTGCTATCAAGAAAGAATCGCTTAACAGCATCCTTACATTTGTTTTTCCTCTTGCGCACTAGATTAATTTTATTTTTGAAAAATTCCAGCTTGTCAGTCCACCAATCATTTTTAGAGGAGAAAGAAACAACTTGACATTGTTTAGCAATACTACTGATGTAAGAATGTAGACTCGTTATCAGCTTGTCCAAAGACAAACCGCAAGTACAGTCTCTAATATTTTTCTGCAACAAAGCAATATAGTTTTTGTCCAAGGTTTTCATAAACTTACTGATATCAAGTTTGGTGAAGACATTTCTATTTACAGAATCGAAATTGCTGGATATAGAAAAGTGTATACTTTTGTGGAAAGCAATATCAAACTGTTTTAATTCAAAACTTATTGCATGAGCCGCATTGGCCGACACCAATAAATAGTCGATGATACTTTTTCCATTGTAATTTCTGAACGTGGGTATAAGGGTATTTTTGATAATTAAACTGTTACTGTGTATTAAATCATGTAATAAAAAAGAATTGGCATTATCTCTAATATGTGGCTCCATTAGTGAGAGTCTGATATTAAAATCCCCAATAATTATTGATGATAAGTTGGGATACATTTTAATTATATGGTCCAGATTATCTATAGCTGCTTCCCTAGGTCTATTGGGTGAGATATAACATGAGATTAATAAAAATTTGCCTATTTTAAGAGCTAAAATATTATGCTTAGATATTAATAGTTTACGAACGATGTTGTTTTTGCATATAAGAGCTGTCCTACCGTTTACATAAGGTATGTATCCAGTATTGACAGAAATTGTATCATCAACTAGATATGGTTCAGCCAGGACACAAATATCTATGTCGCTAATATAGCAGTCCCTTAAGAACAGTAGTTGTGAAGCGCGGCAATTATCAACATTAAGATATGTACACCTAAGTCGATCCAAAATCAATATTTGTCTTTAAATTTTCGTAGGCTTTCAGGAATATGGGACAGTTTTTGCTATATGAGCGATGATCTGCCTCCTCAGCACATCTCGCCACGAGGCTTTTATCAGCCAACTTATCATCTAGATTGTTTTTGCTAGAGGAAATTCTAATATTATGATACGTACAATTAGAGCATGCACTTAAATCATTACACGTTTCGACAAAATTTAAGTAAACATCTGTAGACTTGCAGTATTTTTCCGGATGACCATATTTGTTACACTTAGTGCACATTCTTGGGTTGATTGCATCAACGAAATTGAGTGACTCCCATTTAATCCGCATTTTTCCCATAGCAGAAAGCGTCTGGTACTAGTCAGGATGAAGCTGTACATAAGTGCGACTGGCCCGCTCCGTAGTAATTTTACTTACCGTAATTGGTTCCCGGTTAGTGATATCTTTAATATACTCCTTGACATCTGCTTCCGAAATGTTTTTAGTACGGAAAACTAAAATTGTTGGATTGAGCAACTTTTGTTCAAAGACTTTACATTCAGGAATTAAGGCGGATATTTCATTGTGCAGCCTCTGGCAGTCATCCTTAGTTGATGAGTTAATCAGGGCAGTATTATTATTAATTTTTTTATAAAAAGTAACGTCTATTTTACTTTTACTAAGCGATACTTTCTCTTTAAGTTTTTTGTCGAATAAATCGATATCTTCACATTTGATTATAAGTTTATTTTTTGGAACAGAAATTTTGTTTACGGCAACATCGAAAGTATGTAGGAAGCACAAAAACGAGTAGGCAGTTTAAAGTGTAAGAACTTAGTGTAGAAAAGGGGAGCGCTCCTGCACCAGAAGAGAACATTCAAAAAGAGAATATGATCCGCATCACAAATGCAATGGTGATCCGAGGGATGAAAAATACAATGTGGGGAAAAAATAATAGCAAAAACGAAAAAGAGACGAAGGAATGGAAATTATGGTTGAAACAAAGACGTGTTATGGAGGAAATAATGGCGCGACTAAGACCAGGAAAATCAGCAAACCAAGACCGTGATGAAGGAAGAGGCTGTATTAGTTTGTAAACGGAATGAGGATTAGAAAAGGAGTGTAGATATCCGACACCATGACTTGACGTGTGCTTGCATAGATGGCAGAAGGATATTGTTAGCAGGAAATTCCTATTGATAAATTTGCCGTTAGAGGAAGCAGAGCAAGCAAATTAACTAGGTTGTTGGCCGCGATACCGCTATGACTGAGAATCCAAAGAAGATCGATTTGAATGGAACGAATTAAGAACAGGTTAGCAATTAAGGAACAAATAGAAAGGATAATGTAGTCGTATTGGAACAACTCATTTAATATGGTCTTTTTAACGTTCTAATGTGGGAATTTTGTGTACTACCTAGGCCCTAATAGTATTAAGAATAATAATAATATTACCACATAAGACATATTGATTTTATCGAGTAATTATTTTTCAATTTTTATCTGTTAAGTTCTTAACAATCTTGAAGTCGGTATTTTGTTTTTTATTTTTTATTATTACTTTTTATCTAATGCGAAATTATTAATGACAAAAAAAAAAATGTCGCCAGCTCCTGGACTGGTACCGTAAAAACTGAAACAAATATAGAAAAATAACGGACGCAATTACTACTGATTGATTACAGCTTGAGATTCTGTAATAAAAAAATTTTAAATGTATATTAAAAGTATAATGGGTAATTGTTCATGTCATTGTCGGAGGAGAAATTCCTGAACGGAGACTGTGTGCTGTTAGCTATGCTACTTGAAACATTTACAAGCGAAAGGATTAGAAGCCTACTGGCTCGCATATAGTGAATTGGATTCCGTGTGACTAATCTCGAAACTCAGTTCGGGCTAAAAATGGAAGTAATTCTGCGTAAAATAAATTGGGAACTTGACAGAAATGAAATTTCGGAAACTTCATCTTACAAAAGGCAAAAGTGAAATAACTGTTATTGGTTCCAAATGTCGAATTATTATTCATTGCGCTGGAAGTTCAAAGAAAACCAATTTTTCTCCCACTCCGAACGCGCACGCTTTCACGAAACCAATTCGCGCATCAAAAATCAGGCAAGACGTACACTGTTTTCGCCACCTTAACGAGAGATGATCGTCTGTAAGACTGATATAGCGCAGATAACTCCGAAACCCGCGCCGTCACAATGAACTGACAATAATTTATCCTCCGTAACAGAGCTTGTTGAAAAAAAGCTGCGCGACAGTCGACTGGATTGTCTGTCGGATTGCAGTTCAAAGTACCTTCTATCGGTGCGCTCCGATAGAAATATTTTTACATATATCAAATTATTGACATAACGTTTCAAGAGAGCGCATGTAATAAGACACAAAGACGGCCGAGCTAACTTGACGTTTCTGATAGTTGCAGAAAAACTTTCAATGTTTACGCGAAATTGCGGAATGTCTGCAGAAGCGTCGCTGCGGCTATCGGGGATATTTGAGAGAAAAACAATAGACATCGATTCACATTAATTTATAGTATTCGGTTTCCTCGTTAGTGCTCAACAGCGCTGTAACACTAACAGTAGCAAAAATTGAAAAACAATGAAACTGGAGACGCCAACTGCGGAAGAAAATATTACCGGGAAGTCGTTGAAGTGATCGAAGTAGAAAAGTTTTAGTCAATCGTGTGCACACTCTGCCCCGAGAATTTTTATAATCCTTAAAAAAACGGGTTCTTGCCGAAGACAACCGTAGTTAGCCGTGTCGTTGCCTTCTGAGACGTCCATAAACTAATGTGTCAACCTTCAAGGGAGAAAATTACAAAAGCAGAACCGATTAGTAGTGACACGGGATAACACTATCCGGGTTCTTTTTTCGTTCTGCGTCATTATTATTGGTTCGATGAGATGGATCACTGCTAATTAAATGTCCGTGGAACAACCGGTCCATAATATCACGGACGTAGTTGCACAGAAAACTTCTAATCGGAGAACATCTATGGGAAACAAGTAGGCGGGTCTCCTGCGCCTTTGTTGCAACTAGAGCAGTTTTGCCTAAAAGAAAATTTCTCCGTTGTAACCTAAAACCACCGTGTGTACAGTATCTTTCCAAGAAAACTGTGAATGTCAGATAACCGTGTAATACGGTGTCTCGTGGTACTATTAGTACTGGGCGTTCTGGCATCTGGGATCAGTTTGTAATATCGGTCATAATGGTAATCGAGGGCTACCTCACGGAACAATCTTGTGAACGGCCAGATGTCTCTCCTTCAAACGGGAAAATTAAATATATATCGGAGAGATGGAATTCGAGCGTTTAAAGGTCGCATTATACCTAATACAGCCGAAATTCATTGCTAGCAGTTACGACGCACACTTCAGAACATAAGACAGACACGTATGTATATATTATCCAAGAAATGACGCAGCAGCATTCGAAACAGCGGTGTCGCCAAATGGATCTCGAATAGGTTAAACGAATATCCATTAAAAAGAGAAAAAATGATATCGGTAAAATTGAAAGTCGAACTTGCATCGATTACTTACGCGGTTCCTTAAGCGTTGCATCAGACAATGAAGTTGAATAAAAAAATAGTAAACAGCCTTACCCAGTCACGGAGATATGAACACGATGAGATAGAAGACTATAATTCGTGATAAAAATGAAGGAAGAAACAGATTGCTACCGATTAGCGTACTGCACTGTCCCCAGTACAATATTCAAACGCCGTAACAATATTTGGATGTTATGAACCAAACTGATTAAAGAAAGATGGAAAACAGCGTGCCAAACATGACCCGAGGAGGACTACACGTTTAAAACTTTAGCCTATCTCTTTCCTCTTAATAATTGTTGAATCCGAATAATCGAGGCAGCTAAACTGATTGCATCTTATTTCTTCGATCTCGTAAGTCTGTATAAACGGGAAATGAAAAATCTCGCTCGCTAAGCCGAAACAAAAGACAGGTTTTTCCTCGCTTTACTTCTTTTGACTCTTCCCGATACTAGTGACCGTTTCAATCGGCAGCGTTGTACTTAAATGTACGATAATCGATTCCCAGAAGCACATTTCACCATTGCTCACTGCAAATTTAAATGCTACTTTCTGCAATTGAAAC
Source organism: Icerya purchasi (assembly GCA_039619475.1). Classification (NCBI taxonomy): domain Eukaryota; kingdom Metazoa; phylum Arthropoda; class Insecta; order Hemiptera; family Monophlebidae; genus Icerya; species Icerya purchasi. The sequence continues at coordinate 30,953,949 of CM077116.1, read as the reverse complement.
TTAATTACGAGTAAAATGTAAAATCTCAGCTCTATCATCGGTTCCTCTAATGGGGTAAACTGAAAACAAGTAATTTGTGAAAATGATATGTTCATGAACATCTATGCTCTTGTAGAATACCAGAGAATGTACGTATGAAAAACTATTCTACTTATTAACGATGATTCACATAGCAAAATACACAACTTGTTTTATGCTTCTAGTTGAAAAAGAAGAACCGTTAGTAAACCCAGGTTAATATATAAAACATAGAAGAGACTAGAATAAGAAAGTAAAAAAAAAAAAAAAAAATACTGTTAATAGCCGGTTATGGCAATATGACTTCAAACAGTGTAATTTAATAACCAGGTCAATTTTCTGATTTGCAGTCAAAAAAAAGCAGTCTCACTGTCAACGTATACATATTGTACATATATCGGAACGTTATTTTTGCTTTTATGTTCCGACCAAACGATTTCCGCAGTAGAATGTAAATACACTTTGTAATTAAATTGTTGTAGATTTTTTAAATACAACGTAATTTGTGTGTACGCCGTCCTTGCGCCCGCATACGTATTATAACTTTTAACCTTTAATTTAGAATAAAAAACCATTAATCATGATTTGTTTAAATTACAAAGGTGGGGCCCACCGGTTAAGGTTTGCAGTTCCTAATGAATTTGTGTACTTTTTTTTTTTTTTTTTTTCTGTTGATCAATGGTAAATTTTCTATTCGTAACAATTTCGGGATAGGCGAATCAATTTACATTAACACTACGATGCGCAGCTCTAGGTTATTAACGAACGTACCGGAAATGATTTTTTGTTAATAAATTACGTGCAAGTACGTGTGTTTAAAAATTAATTAGAACAATTTGTTTCTTCTAAAACTGTAAGCTGTGGACTAGGTGAAATTTATAAGTACGTAAAGTTTTGATGAAACCTTTTGTCTTTCAAATAGTCTGCATGACACTTCCGTAAAACATGCGCGAATTGAACAATCATTATCCTGACAAGAAACTAATTGCAACACTTTTTTTGCGATATTAAATTGGATAATCATACACAATCTTTTAACCTCTGTTTACGGTTAATTTCAAAATACTAAAATTCCGGATGTAAAAATTATATTATTTAAACGGACACTCGATAAAAACTACGTAAGTCTAAGCGGACTTTTACGAAAACAACTACGGAGTCCTGAAAAGGACTGTTTGGTCAACAAAATGGTTACGAAATTCGGATTTCAAAACATTAAAATACACGGGGGATGCACAACGAGGGTGACAACGGGAAAAAACAAGCGACAACACACCTGCAAAACAAAACAACAACAAAGAACGGACTTACTAATAATAACGGATGGACTACAACAACTCAGGTAAAAAAAGGACTCGATCGCGAACGGTTGACGAGCGGCCATATTTAGTCATTTTTTGGCGTAGTGCCGCGGTAAATAAAAATGGTGGTCAGATCTAAATAACCGAAAAACGTGTCTCTGACCAGAAAATAATACTAAAAGTGAAATCGTTAAGCGGACGCGGCGTTTAAAAAATATTAAAAGAAATTAAAATAAATAACGATTAAAATTGCGCAAATCTACTATTAACAACCTCTCTCAGCAATTCTTTATTTCCCCTTCGATCGTTAATTTTTACTGATTCGGAATAGTCTGGCGCTTGTTTTATGTTTCTTAAAATCCACGCTCACTGAATTAAAATTTGATAAATTATTTTAAATTGCGATAAAGTACTTTTTTTACAATCTAACTTACAGACATATATATATATATATATATGTGTATATATTAAGCAAAAGAAAGAAAAGAATTAAAGAAAAAGAAACAGACAGCACTGATTACTTTATAGGTTCTTATTGTCTTTACACCACTCCGAAAAATCAACGTGCCTACAGATTAATGAATTAAAAATTAATTACGAAAATATAATTTAAAAAGTATGAAATTATTTCCACAAGAGTAAGCTGAAGATGTTTCGTTACGAAAAACAAAACACGCACACACATTTATGTGGAAGAAATTGACTCATTTATATCTTTACTTTATTACTACATAGTGGTTCCGTTTGGATAGGCTTGTCAAATAGTCTATATGGCACTTCTGTAAAACATGCGCGAATTGAGCAATCATTATCGGGACAATAAACTGATGGAAACACTTGTTTTGTGATATTAAATTGGATAATTATTGAACCTTTATCAGCAATTCTTTATTTCCCCTCCGATCGGTTATTTTTACTGATTCCGGATAGCCTGGCGCTTCTTTTAAGTTTCTCAAAATCCACGCCCACTGCTCTTATCTAGCTCCTTCAGCTCAGTCAACTATATATCTAATTGTCTCTCACTCTAAAAGTACATTTTAAGTCGTTTTCCCTTTTCCTTTTGCGTCTCTGTAGCTGTATAGAAGATACATTAAGAAACAGCCTGAAACAAATATTTTAATCCGAGTGAGATAATTTCGCGCCTTGTAGTATTTTACCACTTAATTTTCATCCTAGACTTTAGTCGAATATCTAAACCTCTTCTTCAATCCGTTATTTCATCCATCTATTCACTCAGCTCTTCCGACTTAATTCTTGTTTCCTTAAATTCCCCCCGTTTGGACGCTCCAGTGCGTCTATAACTCGCTCCTCCTTCATTTTGATCATTCCTTATGCTTCTTTCCCCACGATTTATTTATTTATTTATTTATTTATTTATTTATTTTGTTTTTTTCTGTAGCTTCGCTCTATACTGCTGCGCCTTCTATATTAGTAATCATCCACTTTCAGTTCAGTGCTGGAAAGACGAAGTCGACTATGTTTCACAACCATTGTTTATGCTGCGCAAAAATTTACATTAAACGAACAACTAAATATTTAATCCTATGAGACTCATTCGAGCTGGTCTGAAATCAAACACTACACATTCAAGGATGAGAACGTAAGAATAATTTGAAACTGCTAGTCAAAAGTAACGACTTTATTATCGGTTCTGAAAATAGGGCTATTCGATCTAAAATCTATAACAAAATGTGATCTTAGTTCTCGATAGAGCCTCTTCCTAACAAATCACACCGATTTACCTGCAATTAAAGTAATATATAGCGAGCTAGAATTTATACAGCAACAATGACAGTTCCATCTGATACCAGCGGATTGTGAAATAATATGACGTCTTTCACTCTTGAACGGCTAAAATATAAAAAATGAAACCACTGACCTAAATCGTGCCCGATAACGTGGTTACGTGCAAGTGAATAGTGAAAAAGGAATGTCGATGTTTCGATTTCTAAGATACTGCACTCTAGATGAAATCGTCAAAATTAACGAGATTATATCTTAACAGTAGACTTTTGTAGGCATTTGTACGACATTTTGGTCGATTAACGGTCTAGAAATTTCGAGGTTGATCTTTTTTTTTCGCTGGCTATCAAAAAAGTACCGATATTAATAACGATTAAAACTTTTGTCTTCTGGGAAAATTATGTCGAGACGAAATAACAAATACGCTTTCGCGAAATTAATTTATTATACTAAACATTAAACTGATTGCTAAGTATATGATGTAATTTTTGCCCCCCCCCACCTAAAAAAACCAACAAAAAAGTAATTTGCCTTGACAAACGCCATGGCAATCATCCGTGTACGGTGATACGATAGTTACGACGATTAAATAATAATGAATACGTGCCTAGAACCGATCCAATGTTCTAGCACACACTCCATTCATTCTTCGCTTAGCTAACGCTGCCGCCTGTAACGACCGATGTGCACAGGTTGTGTTGCGAAGAATTTATCATTGCGTTGTATATTCCCTTGATTATGAAAATTGGTGAGTGTCCAGAAAAAGAATATATGTTTTTACATAGTATTTTTCCTCTATTATTTCGCGGATTACGTGATATGTATTTTTTTTTTATTTTTGTCCCACGGCGGGTAACCAAATATCTTGTCTGTATGGTACTCCCCCGAGGGAAGTCTTTTGAGGTGCGAAAAAATTTGATTGCGTTTTTTTTTTTTTTTTTTATTGTTTTTTTCTCATCCAGGTTGGTTTTGATTAAATAAGAAAGCCTCTGAAAGAAAAGAAAATTTTATTTCTTGGTCATCCCAAAAATCCGGGATTCCAGGTTTTTTCCTTGCTTCGTGTAATTTTAATATTCAATCACGAGCTCCAGACGAAATGAGGCAAAATGCCATGTATCCGTAATAAATTTTTAAGAAACACAAAAAGTACTTTCAAGTTCATCTGGTCGGAGGAGGATGTAGCACGACCCACAGTAGCTATAATTTATTATTTAGCAACATGGCCGTTGCCGGTCCAAAATTATGAGCTGGCTGAAATTCTTAACCGGTTATGCAACACCGATGAGACTGAGGTGGTGATCGAAGAAACGACGAGGATATTAATTTTTTCGATTTTATTTTTACGGGGTATTGAAATAAATAAATTCCTTTCTATATGTTAGACTTCTTACATTTTTACTTGAGAGTCTGTAGTGTATCATTTCGATTTAATTTGACGGGGTTAGGTTGCTAAAACGATCCATAAAAAGGCTCCGTGGAGTCGGTGCTCCTTGTCCATGGCCGTATATTGAATTAGGCAGCATATAAGTAGAATGTAAATGCTGTATCATAAACAGCTTCATTTTCAATAAAATTTTCACCTACGTTTTTGCTAATTTTGACCATGACCCAGCCGAGATTTTTTTTGACTAATATGTACGTTATTTATGGGTCTAATAAAAATATCAGTTTCATTTTTGTGCTCCTGTATTTTCATCGGTAAAAAACATTGGAAAGTGTCATTTGGAAGGTGAAATATGATGGGAGGGGGTTCTTAATTTTTTCTGAGATACGGGCATCTCGTGTGTCTACAACATACTGAAAAGTTATGAAAATCGATCAACTTACACTTGAGAAAATAAATTAACTGTATTTCAGCAAACAGGGGGGGGGGGCTTTTAAAAAACTAGGGGGTGAGGGATCTGAAACTTTTGTCGCAAATGTTCCTTGATGGTGCCCACTTACCACCCAAATGTCAACCTGATAGCTTTCCAGGGCAAATTTACCATTCTTATACAGGAATTTAAATAAATATACTTTAAATAATCCGTCTGGGGATTAAAAAGTTATTCTTTATTCCGATCAAGTTTAGTCGATAGTACTGTTGAGATAAAACTTCTTGTTGCGCTAAGGTTAACAAGAATGGTCCCCGCTATAAAGACCACGCCTGTTCGAAATTCCGGTAATATTATAACACGGATATTGAAGACGAACGCTTCTTTAATAACTGCGCTAATATTTCTTACGTGTCTTGAAAAATATTAATCCGCTTCTTTACATTCGAGCTGTTGATTGATTTTTAGCAGTCCTTCATTTTCCATTTAATATACAAATGCTCCGAAAGAATCCATATAGTCCTCTTTCCATCGAACGTTATACATTTTCACTTGCTAGTACACTGGCTAACTCCTTATTCCCTTTTCTATTCATCAGTTTTATCATATAGGTATTCCATTTTTCGTATATATATTTTCAGTATTCGACGTCGAATAAAGATTTAACTGACCACTCTTTCCATTTTTTTTTTTTTTGTTCCTAGGCAACGCGTTAAAAATAAGTGAAAAAACAAAAAAAAAGCGTTTTGTTTTAAATTCTCTAAATAGAATACGCGGCCCTCACGGTAACAATGAAAATAAAAAGTTCGCTAAACGATATCTGGTTATTTGCAGGCTCGTCGCTTGTTAACAGTCTCGGATAAATGTTTTAAAAAAACCAGACATAGCTAACATTTTTTGTAAGCTGTACGTTGGCAACGGTAATTTACGAGATAAGAACTGTTTTATGATCTTCGTTTTAAGATATCTTACCTCGACAGTCGAACTGGCACAATTACAGAAGAAGCGTCGAAAGGTCGCCATACCATTATTTTATTGCCGCATATTATCACTCATTTCATTACTCCGAACTTTGCAAAGCAGTTATTATAATGTAGCATTCCAAGAATTGCGAACTGTTTCTTGTATTCGCAACCAGTTCGCTGCATATGACAATGATTTCGAGCAAGTTCATTGGCCGCTATATTTTTTATAAATAACGAAATGCTAATGACGCTAAGTACCGAATATAAAATGAATGTATAGAAGTCCTTTACCAAGCCTATGGTAACACGGTTTTAAGCTAACAGTCTATTTTCAAACTTCTTTACATTCTCACCGATGATAATTCGAAAAAAGTACTCTACATTCCTCCACTGAACAGAATACATTTTAATTAACTGATCAAATTTGAAAAAAAAAATGTATCATCATCACCCTAAAATCTGCTGATCCTCGACAGTTCTACTATTTCATTTTTTCACTGATTCAGTCTAATTTTATCTTAGCTACTGTTAATATTTCACGCTTTTTGTATTCAGAGTTTTAGTCATTTAATGTATAGCAGTGCAGACAGAAAATTTCTCAAAAAGAGGAGGTCACAAATCATTCTAGGCATTTACATGTTGCGGGAGACAAAAAATGAATAGCATAACCTCATTAAAAATGAATGTATCACGCATATTATTCTTGTCACACCGCTAGTCACATGCTGCATAGAAACGTTTAAGGAAGACCATAAAAATAATTCAAAGACAGGAATAACAGACGCAGAAGGAAATGAGAGGATGTAAGAAGTACGGTAGGAATACTGAGTTTTAATAGAAAATAATAGAAGGACGATTGCTCAGCAGAGACGACCGCACATTCAAATAAAACATAGTATCAAGGTTACAAGGAAAGTATGTCCGTTTAACGTTTCGATCAGTTTACACTGGCCATCATCAGAACTTCTCATGATGGCCAGTGTAAGCTGGTCGAAACGTTAAGCGAATAAATATCTTTTAAAAACACAGTTGTTTCCGAAAATTATTTATTATGAGTAATCACTGTGAAAGTTTTAAATATTTAATAAGGAAAGTATGGTTAAGGGAAATGAAAAGAGGACAACAAACTGGAGTAGAAGTAGATGAAAACCGTGAAAATGATGTGGGAAGGCGACAAATAGCAGAGATTTTAGAGCGTTTAAGAGGTAGAAAATCAAGGAACCATGGGTGAGGAGGAAGAGATGGCTAAATAAAGAGATAAAAGGAGGCAGGATTAGAAAATGAAGAAGAATAGGAATTAATCCATAGAGGTCTGTTCTAGGCATATTTTAGTTTCGATAAAATTTTTTAATCAACCCGTATTTTCCTATACAAATCCATAATTCGTTATAAACTTGACTATTGCTCCTTCATCTGTGGTTCCGCTTCTAAATCACTTCTTCCCAAACTGGATATTATCCAAAATTTTTTCTGCTTCGGTTCTTTCAAATCATCTCTAACAATAACAGTTCTTGCTGAGTGGAATACGCCTTTACTTTTTATTCGCGAATACTATAAGGGCTATCGTTTCCTTACTAAATATTTATAGCTGACGTTTTCTAGGCTTATTGCCCCTTCTTACCTCTATATTTCACAAAACTGGTGTTTTACTCCTGAGAAAATTACCATTCTTTCGCAGACTTCTCCGCGCTATATTATTTCTTATTATAATATTCACTACTTTTCCTTCAACTCTGCTGGTCTTTCCAAATTTTCCCAACATTTTCTACCTCATACCTTCTTCCAAATCTCTTCACGCTGCATTAGTTATGCAAGATTTTCGCAAAACTATCAGGTTCCTATTTCCCTCACATATGTCCATTTCCGCAGACGGTTCAATGGGGCCTCCTAATGCTGAAGCCTCCTTCATTCTCCCAGACATCTGTTTTTCCAAATCTTTCCATATTCCCTCTTTTTGTATTTTCTTTACTGCTGAACTAATTAAATTTTTTTACCCTCTATTGCGTATATCTTTTAATTTTCCAACTATTTCATTATCTCTTGATTCCTAGAATGCCTCAACCTATTTCCTCCTATATTACCACCCTTTATCATCCTTCGCACACGTTCACTTATCAACAATCATCCTGTACTCTATTCCATCCACGTCGATTTTCTCTCTAGCCATATGCGAGTATAAGAAGCGTAATAAAATGGAGATTCTCTGCTATATATTTCTACTTGTCTAAAATTCCCCCATCTTGCTTCCCTTGCACAAAAAATTCCATATTTTCACGTTATCATTTTTTTCTTGCCACCTTTCCCAAAGTAGCATCTTCACCCTGATCACAAATTTTCCTTAAATCTCTTTTTATTTTGATTAACATGCTACCGCTTTGTATTTTGTTTTGCCTCTTGGACTTCCTAATCGTTATTGCGTCTCTTACATCTTGTTCATTACCGCAGATCTTAGTTCTTTCATTCTGTCAGTTTCTGTCTGCGTCAGCATTTAACAAACTTTTCCCCTTCCAATCATGGCGACATGTTCCGAAAAAAAAACCTTCAAATTTCCACGTTACTCGCAGAAGTATCAGTACATATATATGTCTTCGAGATTTAATATATTCAAAAAGGAAATAGCTACCGTGTAGAATTGTTTTTGTAAGTAAAAAAGAATAAATCTCAAAACGTGTACCGTTAATTTTTAAATTTTATTTTTATTTTGTATTATCTATCATCATTTACAACATTCGAATTAACAGAATTGCAAGTTATAGATTATAATAGACGATGGCTGCTACAGTATGCTATACATTCACGTGTTTCGAGATGATCGATTACAGAATCAATTATTTTTCTGCTTCTTCGTGAAGTAGATATGGCGAGATCGTTGTTTAGTTGTAATCCTAACTCGGTGTGCATAAATCCAATAAATTCCGGTCCGTGCGGTCCTCTTAAATCCAAATTAAAGTCTCCACTAATGAGCATCGGTATATCGTGATAATTATGTTTTTCAGGTACCTTTAATTTAGGACTGTACGCTATAAGATTTAAGACGATGAATTGCTGAATTTTCTCAAACGATGTATTCGATGAGATATAAACTGATGCGAGTATAGTTCTTTTAGCATTGATTGTTGTCTTGACCGAGCAAAAGTCGCCAACACCGTCATGACATGTCGCGAGTTGATCCACGCTCATATTATTTTAATCAAACTTCCGCAAATCATTTTTGATATTGTTAGACTGCAATGCGTTGGAAACAGTTATGTTTTCGCAAATGGCGACACCACCAGAACGAATCGCATTCTTTTTAAATTGAGTGCTAAATCCTAGCATTTCAATAGAACAATCGTTTTCAATCCACGTTTCAGACAAGGCAAGAAATTTACATCGCGGATTAATCGCTAGTTAAATCGAGCAAGTGTACGTTTAGCGATTGAGTGTTGAATGTACACGACGAGAGCGACGTGGAATCCGTCTGCATAGAACGATTCAGAAAATTTCGACACTGATCGCCTACCGTTTGTAAATGATACCGTTCGAGACGAGTAAACTCGTTCCTTTAAGGATCTCGATTCAGCCTCTCCGCGATGGTGATAAAATGTGTGATCACACCATCGTGATTCGTTAGGAATAGTCCAGCAAAGAGACGCGAGAAAAAGCTACATAAACGAGCTGGCTGCTGTCCAGGACACTTACTGTACTTGTAAATGATCAAGTGTAGCGCCTTGTGATTTGTGTATAGTAATTGCACAGGCTTCAACAAGGGAGACTTTTACAAGTAACGATTTTACTGTTTGTTTGCACCATGCAAGTACGTTGAGTTATCGATATCCACGAATGATCGATGTTCAGATTTGCAAGTACGTGCCCCTGAGCTTTTGAGCGCAGTAAACGGCCGATTATTGAATGGTCGAAAGACAGCCAGAATCGTTTTATGGCACTTGTTTCGATGTTGCGTTCGATGTAGCGTAAAGTGCCGATTGCGCCATTGGCGAGACCAACTAGCACGTCAATATTCGCTCTGATCATATACGGTTTACCAATTTGAAGGCGACCGATCTTGCGTTTATGTGATTCCTGCGGCGAATCGGCAATTGATTTTGGTTCTACATTGCAAACTTTTTGTTTTTTATTCATTTGCCGTTGTCGCCACTCACGGCTTCGTTCGGCACCACTCTTCGAAGCTGATTTATTCAAATCGATGAATCGAAAGAAACGCTTCAAATTTCTCATTTTCGGTAGTATTGGAACCGAAAGATGTTAAACGTTCATGAACTGAAGGAATTCATGGCTGTTCTGAAATTCCTCGTCCCTCTTGCGTTCACGTGATTCCTGCGTCGAATCGGCCATTGATTTTGGTTTTCTATTATTATCTTTTATTTTTTACGAGTCACGAAGTTGAATATAATTTACATATAAATTAAATCGAGTGAATAGGCAATTACGTGAAAATTACGTATCGAATTACCTAGCAAAAATTAAATCGCCTCATACCATTCCAAGTGCTGGGTTTTTAATTCTAAATTTCGAGAATTGTCGCGCAAAACCTTCAGACAGCAAGAAAAAAAAGTTATACAAAATTATCTGCGGAATGTTAAAATGTTTTACGAAATTAGAAAGAGAACGTTGCGTTTCGTTGCGTTTTGCGTTGCGTTACACGATTTTAGGTTGACCCCCAGCCTAAAGACATACATATGTATATGTCAAAAAGAAATACAATAGTACGTGTAAATTAGGATGACTGAAATAGAAAATAAATCACGAAATTGCGGAAACCATTGATAAACTGATTTAAAGGTTGAACGAAAAACAGTAAATGCGAAAAGGAATATGGAAAGACTTTATCTATTCATAAAAAAAAGGTTATCCATAGTAAACAGAAAGGAAAGCAATTGTGATAGAATAATGAAATAAATTATAATTAACGAACGGTGGTGGACTGCGACAGAATCGAATTTTTCTAGCTTATACTAAATGCAGAGATATCGTTGACAGAACTACTGTTGAGGTTAAGAGAAATTGTCTGGCTAAGCAGGACCGCAAACGATTTCCGAAATTCACATAAATTAAAAAAAAAGAAATCGATTTACAAAGAAAATTTAACGTAAATATAGCAGGAAAAATACGTGAGTTTTTACGAACGGTGAAACTGCCGCAGTATTTTGACAAAAATTCATTTGCACTTTGCTTTTCTAAGGCATGTTTTTGCTCCTTTAGGAAATAGGTATTTCAGCTTGATGACCAATTCTGTCTCTTTGTATTTTAGAAACAGTAAGTAAAATAAAGTAACACCCATATATCCTTGGTAAGGAGTATCATGGTTTGTGAAGTTAAGCTTTTCATAAGAACTTAATGAATCTGATGAGAATACTGGGGCCAGTTCCTTTCTACTTGGGACCCAGCTTTATTTTTCCCCAGATAGTTCTCTGGTATAACCAATTCAATTCCAGATTGGATATATACCCGGGAGCGACTATGATACCTTCGGTTTGATAGCCAAGCACCTTAACCACTAAGCTACCGTAATTGTCCTAAATCGCTGATCTGAAAATGGCTCCAAGCTTGATTCCTTTAAACCTCTCTGAACCTAACAGTGGATCCTACTATACTTCAGTGTCCTTAATTGCTGCGTCGTTCTTGATCAGTCCTGATAGCGTCTGAATATTGCGATTCACTGTAAGCTCAAAATTTTCGTTTTATCATATTGTGCACAGAAGAAAAAGAATTATCTTACTTGCACACGAATGAGAAGTGTTATAATATAATGAAATTATAAACGCAATAGCAGATATCTTAAGATTGAACATTAACATACTAGACACATATATTTTCGAAGGAATTTCCCATCTTTAGTACTAGAAACAAAAAGAAAACGTATTAGTAAAGTTTAATATTAAATATTCGGAATCTGTAGCAGACATATGTAAATACTAAATTTATGTCTATTTATATCTGTTTTCTTATTATTTTTACTATTAAGGATAAGGAATTCCTCCGAAAGACTTTTCGCTATATACAATTAATATTCAGTCTTAAAATGTCACAGTGTTTATAATTTTATTCTTTTACCAACTATATAGTAAACTGGATATACGAATATACTGCGCATTGGAAATTATTTTTAGCTTTAATAAAATAGCGAAAATTTAAAGAACCAAATAAAAATAAATCCGATAATTAAATAAATTGCGATATTTTTTTTTTCTTCATACGAATAATCCCGCAAGGCACTAAAATCTATCGAATTAAATCGACTTGATCTTTTATCATTTCGTGTAAAACGCAACAATGCGCGGGAGAGATCGAAATCGAAGAAGGTGAACGTAAATTAGTAAGACAAAAAGCGTTCAAAGAAAATATGTATGTTGCCGCTATTATTACTTAAATTCCAAGTTTTAAATTATGGGTTTTTAGCAACAGCTCAACTGAAACCGGGTACATTAAACTACTTGATCATTAATAATGCGCTAAAGTATAGCGCGAGATTCATCAAAGTAGTTAAAACAGGAACGATAGCAAAGAGAACGGATATATGTAAGAAACACTAGGAAAAGAAAAATCAAGTTGTAAAAGTTGATAAGAAAGAGAAGAATATTCGAGGAAGATGTATGATCGGCGTAAAAATTCTCGGTATTATGTGGATTGTGAAAAATAGGCGTGACGGAGTGTCGTTACGTGCAATGCGGAGAACCGGGGGCAATAGGTAAGAAGGTATCGGTTGAAGAAAAGTGTTTCTGGCAGTACGGACGGCGGAGGGAGCTTGTAAATATCAGTTCACAGTTAAGGATTTAAATAAACCCGTTTGTGAGTAGATAACGATGGATAAAAACGGAGCACAAAGCAAGTTCAAATTAGGAATAGAATAGAATAAAAAAAAAAAAAAAAAAAAAAAGAAGCTTTCTCTTGAAAAAAGACTTGATCGGTATCGGTTTCTGCCTATTCTGTGGATTGCGTAAGGATGGACGGAAGCCGTCGAGGAAAAACTACAATCTAAGTCGTGATTACAGGGATAGCCATTGGAGAACGCAGTGAAGGTCATTGTAAAAGTCTCCAAAACATGAAGTTACAATTTTGTCCATGGCACAGTTTCAGGTACAATGAAAAAAAAAATCCGTGGACGAAACCTGTTGCAGATTTTGCAGATTGTACCTGGCTGGAAGTTGTTTTTTATTGCAACCTGTGACTATGAAAGTACGGAACGTACTTAATAATTAAAAACTGCTAGAAACTTACATTCTGTTTTTGCGTCTTTCAGATTTTTGCGTTTCAGCTATAAAGTAATTTATTTTTCAACAGTATCGTTATTTGCCTTTTTTAAACTATTAAAACTAATGCTAGAGGAGAGCATTTTAATTAACGCGAAAATATTAATAAAAAAAATAATAATGACGATAACAATGAAGTACGACACGAATTAAATAATAGAAGCAACGTTCATGAAGAGATTAAATCATTAAATAAATTGCGCTCAGACGAAAAGATGTTTTCGATTCGTCTCCTACACACACACTATCTGCTCGTCTTCTGTAGCGAAATAACCATCTGTCTTCGTATTTTGCCAATTTCACACCAACGCGGTCCCGTTATGTTATTTAAATTATGGCAACGACAAATTTATCTGTTATTCTCAGAGACATATCCGGTATTACAGTGCCCCCGTCACAGGTAAACGTCTGTGCACAGTTTATCTCGCTTTAATTACGTCCTCATTAAAAGTAGCAACAGTAATTACATTTTTAATATTTTTTCGCTTATTCAATGGTCCCTTTTTAAGTTCTCTTTCAATTCACGTCACACAGCTGAAAATCAAGAATGAGACTCTATTAACTTCCGCGATGCAGTTAGCACATCAATGCGATAACAATAACAAGTCCGTTCTTCCTGCTAGCGCGTATAGCTGTGAAACGGGCTTTTGTTCCAGTGCTTTTTAAAATGTCAAACTACTAGAGGCCAATCCTTCTGGAGCACATGGTTGTCTTGAACCATATTCGTAATGTGTCATCTCGAAGACCACACTAGTTTAAATATTATTTATCGTTGAGAATTAATTCAATCGTGCAATTGTTTTTTCGTGTAATTAAGCTATACACATCCATGGTGGTCTTATCTAAATATGTATGTTATGCGCAAAGAATTACTGAACCGGTTTTGCTCCGGTTTTCATTATTGATTCCTGAGGAAGGTTTTAGTGTGTAATTTATATCATTTTTTGGTGCGGTAAAACAAACGACCGGTGCGAATTTTTATCGTTAAAGTGAGGAAAAAATAAATAAAGCTCTAAATACTCTAATGTATATATATATATATATATATATGTAAATTATAGATAAAGCAAAAAAAAATGTATTAATTTCTAGGTACAGATTTAACCGGATATGAATATGCGGGTGAAACCGTGGGTTTCAGTTGATATATATAAATATATAACGTACATACATACATATATAAAATAAATAATTAAATTAAAATGTTTTGGAAAACAAGTTCCGTGAAATGTTCGTGTTTTATCGCAGTGAATACGGAACTTGTTCTGCGATACATACCGGTATGACTTTCACATTACATACAAATTTTTACATTATATACATATATATACATATAAGTATATATATATATATATATACTTATATGTATATATTTTTTTATTCTTGATGTCATTATTAAAATACAAATTGTAATAATGTTGTACGGAATTTTTTTCGCGTTCCGTAATAATCCTTCGACTTTACGAATTACCGTAGTTTTTCAATGAAACATAAAAAACAATGTTTTAAATCATTCCGGAAGACACACCGGCGTTTGGCCTTTGAAGCTGATTCCTTCTCATCATCCCATTATAATTTTTCTTTTGCATCGCCTTCAATTTGGCTTTCTTCGTTGTACATACCTAGTAATCGAATTGCGTTTTCGTAGCACATTGAAAGCCCTAAATTTACGAGCACGGATGTTTCTCGAGGATACTTTACTTTACTTAGTATTGTAAAACCGGAACACTTCAAGAATGAAGGTAATCTTCAGGATTTTACCTTGGGAAATTTGGAGTTGAGAAATCGCTGTACCATTTCGCCCATTTGGTTTGTAAACCGAAGGAATTAAAGTTGACACTTAAAAATTAAAGAAAATATTTTCCAGGGGTGTTCATTGAAATCAATACAGCCTTTATGTAAAAGCTGAAATCATGTACAATTTCAGGAAGAGATCAACACCCTTACTAAAACAAAAATAAGCTTTATTTGTTGTATCGTAAGATTTACTGTTCCCACCTGGTCGTGTTGGCGATGCTCTTAAGATTCATTTACTGTTTCCTCACATGACTTCTATATATTTTAGCCGATCGGTTAAGCGATCTTTTTCATGATCTAATTAATGGATAAACCTTTATATCACCCGCGAAATACTACCATTTCTTAATCTAGTCATGCTAACGGTGTTCAGTTTATTTAAGAAAAACAATATCTGTATCAACTACCGTTAATACTATTGTTGCGATATACATACTGTACCCTTTTTATACTTTAATACGTCTAATACAACTGTTTTTTTCTTCATGGTAGTCAAAAAAATGCTCAAAAGCGAGGAAAAAATAAATATCTTATAAAGGTAACGAAAAAACGCAATAAATTTCAGAACAGGATTTTCTTATTATTTCCAGCGTAAGAATAACGTAATCATTAATTATACGAAAACAGGGTGATTTCATTAAGAATTGAATACATTTACAGATGTCACATTCTGGAGATCACGATAAATTAATCCACCATAATATCTGTCTATGTTATTAATTTTTCACGGTACAGCGCTTTATTTTTTATTGGGGGTGATTATTATTAGTATTTTTTCCTATAATAAATTATGATTTAATTCGTTTATTTTCACACCATTTGACAAAAATAAATTATTTTAAGCGAATATTCTTATATTTTTTCGTAATATATTCAAATGGATTTTGAATTTAATCAAAAAAAAAACAAGAAAATGAGCTGGACTTTCCACTAATTTTCACAATTAATGTATAGCATTAATTCGTTGAGAAGTAAACTGTTCAGTTATGATATTATTTTTTGACATTATTATGAAAGTATTAATATTGCCCTTTTTGTTTAGTATTTTTGAGTATTGTAATGGTTATTTTAAATATAATTCTAAAATGAGGTAATTAATAACTTTACAGGACGAGTACCGTTACATTTTTAAGAAAATAATCTAAGATGTTTCAAAAAATCCTATTTCTCTTAGGAAATTTCTAAACATATTAAACATCCGCACCTCGTTAAAAAGACAAGAAACCAGGTATTTTTTTGAAACTAATTTATCGAATAATAAATTACATTCTGTTTTTTTAGAGTTAAAATTATTTTCAATAATTTTAATTTAGTATTACTCGGAATTTATTTAATATTTTTGTATACTTATGCATTTATTAGTACTTCTTCGCAGTATCCGAGCTACAAAATGAGCTCGAAAAAAGTTCAACAAGATCGATCATTTTTACATCAATTAACAATTATTAAAAAGACAACCATAAAAAAAAAAATAGTAATATTAAGAAATAAAATTTTTGATATTTTGATATTCGCATAAGGTATACAGCGCGTGACTGCGTTTTTAGAATCACATCTGTAACTATACACGTTTTTTACAAAATCATTCACATACAGTATATATATATATATATATATATATATATGTGTGTGTGTGTATTAATGACTCCGTTATGAAATATGTAACGTTTCTCTGTGTTTAATTTTTTTTAAAAATGCTACGCAAACTATAAATCATTATTATTATTTTTCAAGAATGATGTAGTCATGCTCTTTACAATTATTAATGAAAAACTATCATTCCCAAGAGGTGTCTCCATGACGAGGTTAGAAAGATCCAGTTTTTTATATACATATATATATAGTACACTATATATATATACATGTATATATCGTTAGTGAAAATAATCAATGTGTCTCTCTTGTTCCATATTCTTGTCAAAAGCTGTATATTGTTTTTAGGAAACTTTTTTATTTTGTAATAATTTTTTTCACAGCTTTTTTTGGCACACAATAGAGTTGAAATATTTTTACGCAGCAAGCGTACATGTAATAATGAAGGTTACTACTCGAAAATCATGAAGTATCTGTATGTTATAACTCATTTATTTATACGAGTATAACTTTGTCTGTATCTGTTCATCGTTAATAGTTTATTATATAGCAATGCACTTGATAAAAATATTCTTTAGATGCGTTAGAACCCGAGAAACACATTATGCCCGGATGATCGTTTTCTTATTACTTGAATTATTGCGCTGGTAAGGAAGAAGATTATAAATAAAGATACTTAATCATGCAGAAATGTGTAGTTTTTTTTAACAGAAAGCCATTTCTTCTTAACAGAGAAAAACGAATTGAACATAACACAGAATTTCCTGTCATTAGAACTGGCACATATCCATTACCACTACCACATCGTTATTAGTAAAAAAAAAATTTCCATCACGCGTTTAAATATTGTCTAAGCTATTTAATTTTCGAAAAAGTTATAATACAAATACAACATATAATCTTCCCGCTTTTCAATAAGTAGCCCGTCGTGCAGAATATGATTTAATTACGCGAGTTTCCTAAGTGATCCGCTCATATAGGAAATGTTTAAAGATTAAATAGTCCATCAGCTATCTCAGACGTACGATATCGTTGCAGCTTTATGTGAGTAGTAGGATTTACCGTCAAATGAAATCTTAGTAAAGTAGCGGATTGTTATATTAAATAAAGAGAAAACAATCTGAAGCGGTATTCATGTGAAAGAGCTTGAAATTCAAATGAGCCGGGTTTGTAGGCGCGACCACCTTCTCTAGCTTTTTTATTTTTTTCAATGTATTATTGAAGAAAATGTTATGGACTTCGAAGTGAAAGATTTCCTTGCCCCTTTCCCAGTAACCTTTACAGTACGGATACAATGAAGAAGCCAAGCAAAGTCCGCAGAAGGTAAGTAATAATTTCTTTCGCGTTACATGACAATAGGTCCTTTATATTTTTTTCTAACTTCTTACTCTTCGTTACTCTTCTTATTATCTGACGCTTGACCATAATATCTTGTTTTTGAAATTGCAATGTGTACATTATATGGATGTATATATATATATATATATATATGTATATATATATATATATATATATATACATATATATGTATGTGTGTGTATATATATATTTGTATATCTACATATATAAAAGAAAGTAGTGTTAGTTACACCATTTATAACTCAAGAACTGCTGGACCGATTTTCATGATCTTAAATTTGTTGGATTTGTCTCCACCCCGAATAGCAGAATACGTAATTTAAAACTAACTTTATTAAGAAATTTCATTTTTTTTTTGCTGCTTTTGGCCCCAAAGGGAGTTTGCACAATTATTTAACCTTAATTTTTGGATTTTATGAAAAGGCTTCTGTGTTTTGTTCTATATTTCGAATTTCGCTTTTAAAGGGGGTTATCTGGTGGTGAGTTATGAATTTTTTAAAGATGATATTTTAGGTCGTTCTAAATTCCATATTATGTATTCTAGGCAGCTACTTGCCGTCCAGGGTGTAATCGCTCAGCTTAAAGTTGTAAATTGTCACAGATGGAAGTTTAATTGTAATTTATGATCCATTCTGATAAGTCAAACTGTTTCCGAGCTATTGTATAATTGAATAATTTTGTCTTTTGTAAACCATCTTATTGAGTTATACTGATCTTTGTTATTAAGGCGAATAATGCGTTGCTGCCGCGTGAATTACATTCATTTTAATGTAATTAAAATACTTTTCATTTTGATGTTTGTACATTTATTGAACTTAATTTATTTTGAGTATTAATTTTATCTTAATAAAAAAATGAATTTAATTCGGCTAATAAGTTAACACAACATTTACTTTCGAAGGCGGTACGAAGTTCGCCGGGTCAGCTAGTATGTATATATATGTATATATATATATAAATATATATAAAAGTAAAGTGAGTTCCATACCCTTGAGAGGGCGTTGGAATTGTGAAGTTAAGGTTCACAATGTACTAAGCCGAACGGCACTAATGAGAGTAGGGAGGCCAGTTCCTTTCTTTCGGCTGCCTTTACTTTTCCAGATTTCTCTGGTACCCAATTATTTCAGGCTGGGTAAGCTTGGGAGCGACTTGCATCCGGAACGAGACAAGTCCTGAACCCGTGACCTCTGACTTGGTAGCCAAGCACCTTAACCACTAGGCTACCACACTGCCTATATATATATATATATATATATATATATATTTACACAATTATAAGAAGTAAATAAATAAGTGAAAATATTAAACAGAATTAAAGAGTGGTGAGAAAGTAAATGTGCGAATTACACCTGCTTTAAAGAGAAAGGTTAAAGCCTTGACCAATGAATCGCTAGGAAAGGACGGCAATGGAATTTATGAATTATTGATGGAAAATTAGTGTGGTATGAAACAACAATAGGAGTCTCGAGAGGTGAGATAATCACGGATAATGAATAAAGGAGGAATGCCTGCCAAAGCGCAATCGTCCAACGAAGGAGAAGTCCGATGCGCTCCAAATATTTTACACAAATACTCTTAAAGAAGAATACAAGTGGAGCCGACGACAATCTCTTATCAAATGATAAACCCAGAAACTTTGTAGTAAGAAGGAATCGGATAGGTGCATGTTTTAGGTAGAGGGCGATACCCGGATTGTAAATAGGACGACGCTTATTCAGGAGTTTGAAGCATGCAGTTTTCGAGGATGAGAACCCCAAGTCATTCTTTTTTCCACCCAGTTCTGTAATCTACTGATTGTTGACTATAGGATAGACAGCACATTAGCGGGGCAGTTCGAGGAAAGAGATATGTTAAGATCATCAATGAACAAACGGGCTGCAATCGGCGGCCTAAAAAGGTTATCTGGTGATGAGTTTGGAATTTTTTAAGGATGATTTTTGAGCTCGTTTTAAATTTCACATTATATATTTTTGGCGTTTTTTTAGTTTTTGCCGCCCAGGGTAATCGGTTAGCTTGAAGTTTTAGACTGTCATAGATGGAAGTTTAACTGTAATTTACGACACAATTTTGAAGTTCATAAGTTAAACCGTTCGTGAGTCAATACTCCGCGACCATAAAGAAGCTTCAAAACGCGTCGAAATTACGTATAATTTAATATGTTTTATTTTCAATATTATAAATATTGCGAATAAAACGAGTAATCTCAGTGAAAATATGTATTAAGATTGTTTTTGATAATTATCCTCGTGTACATAAGTAGTAGTCGTGGTACATATTGTATCTTTAAAATCAATAGTACACAATCACATACTTTTAGTGTGTAGCACACACTTTTTTATACTGCGTCACATGTCACATTCTTTTTTTATTCTGAGAGAACATCGTCGCGACTAAATGTCAATACCGTATTTATAGGTTAGTGGAAATCATGAAAAAAAAAAAAACTAATTATATCAATACCTAAATATTTGTTACAAGAAAATTGAATACCAGTCCGAAAGTTCAATATTAGGTAAAACGTATGGTTTATATAATACAATTATAAATAGGTAAAATAATAATAATAATAATAATAATAATAAACAAATAAAAAATAAATTAAAAGTAAATAATAGACGTAGCTTAAAGATACTGAGAAAGTATGTGAAAGTACATATAGAACCTGCTGTAGCCCGCGAATAGCGTGGTACGTAAATGGTTGGGATTATGCGCAGCAAAAATGAGACGAAGCGATAATCGTGATGAGAAGTAATCGTGATTACTTCACGGTATGAGCGACAGTCATTAATCATCTGCGAGCAAGTTAGTCACATCTGATCGACATAAAAAAGTAATAAAATCTCTTTCGATTTTTCGTGAAAATAATCGGCTTGAAAGAATTATTGAAAAAATGGAATGCTCAGTTTATGCAAAGGGTTTAAAGTAGCCGATAGAGAATATTTTCCAAGCTAGATATGGAAGCGGATAAACGGTTAGTCGGTGATACGGGGAACGATACTAGTGGTATTTTTTTATATTGTAATTTATATTCGCCGATAGTTGCCGAAAATTTAGTCCGCCACGATTGGCCGATATTGAAACATTTTTATAAAGAATAAGATAAATAAAATGATTCTAAAAAGAGAAAAGAAACATTACGGATTAATAATAATACTATTAATAAACATAAAATAAAACAAAACTTTTTCTCGGAATTACGTTCCACAAGCGTAACTTAGGTGCGCTCTTCCCAAAGCTGAATTAATAATAACCGTTTAAGATTCAGGTTTTTCAGAACTACACGAAAGTAAAACAATGTAAAAAACTTGAACATGTTTCAAAATTTTAAATTACACTATTGATAAGAGTATATTTTTTTATACATCATTTTCTAAAAACAACCAAAAGTAGTGATTTATGAAGTTTACCAGAATTATAGATATGCTAAATAATTTTACAAATAACTTCCAAGAAAACAGTATATTATACATATATATATATATATATATAGTAAAACTTCTGAATAACGGACAGTCGCGGGACCAAAAAAATTGTCCGGTATTAAGAAGTGTCCGCTAATGGGAAATAATAATGTATGTACAATTTTTACTGAAATTTACATTATTGTGTATTGTAACGTATTTAACAAGAATATAAAAAAATATAGTACATATCTACTTAAGACATACATGCGTCTAAAATATAAAAAAAAAAATGTTTTCGTATAATATAAAAATATGTGTGTATGTATAATACTACTACAGTACTTACTTATGTTTTCTATTCCAGGATTAGTTCGTAAAGAAGTTAGATAATGAAGTATAAATCGCTTTTTGTTTTTAGGAACGCGAGATAATCTATAATTTTAATCACTTATGTTCAAAATATATATATTTTTTTTAACACATACTGTAAATCCTAGCGTGCATCGAACATATTTCAGTTTTGTATGAAAAAATCGGTAATTTTACTACTTTGTTTCTTTCTTTCGATTAAAATGCGCGATTCGACATGCACTTGCAGTTCTCGGATATCATTTTTAAATCTTCAGCATCAGCTTTATGAATGAAATACGATTTTTTTAGTTTTCCAATAGCAACTAACGCGAGTCAAAATTATTTAAAGTTTCACAGTCAACTTCAGTAGTTGTGTCTTCTTCGCCATCATAAACATTATTATCGTCATCACAGTCTACTTCATCATGCATGATCGGATGGATTTTGTTCTAGCATGAATTCAGCTGCTAATTCATTTATGTCGGTACCTCGTCTATTAAACAATAATCTGAACCATTAATTGAAAACGTTTTTTTCACAAACTTTGTCAATTTAACACAAAATCGAATTTCCAAAATCATACTTATTAAAGTGTCCGCGTCCGTGATTGACAAGGTCCGTTATTGGGAAATATTTTTTTATTGTGTCTTATGAGAAAATGCCGGGGATTTTAAAATTGTCCGCTATTAGAACATGTCCGCTATTTAGAAGTGTCCGTTAGTAGAAGTTTCACTGTATAAATAACTATGCCGTTTTCGTACCGGGGTTAATGTGAACAATTATGTAACTTTTTGTGCAACGTTTTTCTGTATCAACTGTATTTGAAAAAACGACGACGCCGACAATTGAATCAGTCTCTTCGACTTATTAGAAAATTATTGAAGACCTGAAAGTCTCTAGTAAGATCTGACGAATCGAAGTAATGTATCGCTAAAAAAATGTAAATGTTTTCAAAAAATAAAAAATTTTCGATCAAGTGCAGCAAAATAAACAGGTGTGATTTAGAAACAATAGAAACGGTAATTTTCAATAATTTAAACATCCGTTTGTTTCTTTGTTTATTATCGTATTCGGTGTAAAAACAAGGAACTTCTGTTTACGCAGTACTCTAACCTTGGTGAAGAGGGAGTCAACCGATTCTCGCAAGTGTAAATTCAGTCGACGTCGGCAAAACTGTAGTCGCAAAATTTCTAAATTGAATTTTCCTAAATTCGAAATGTATTTATCGGTAAAAAACAATTTTCATTTCTGTAATTCGCGATGCAAAATTTCCCTCAATTAAAATTGTTTTCATACTGCGTTCGTATTGGCTCTCCTAAAAGTGGCTGTGCATTTCAGCGCTGGTATTGTTCCGCGTCCGCAGCAGATACGTTACGGTGAATATTTGTAAAAACAACTCTAGCCTCGTCATCTGGTGAAAAATAACGTTCAAGGACAAACGGCGAAGTGAACAACAGGTTAGCGCGACAATCGGCTAAAATGCGACGGTTGCGTCCGAGCGACGAAACGCAAAGTATATCAGAAATATTATCGGCTTTACTTTGTCGCTATTCGCACTCAGATGTGTCTCGGTTCTCGCATTACCCCGCCCATGTCCGTTCTTTAAATCGGTTTAAACCGCGCGCTGTACCTGCAAAGAAGTTCTTACGGTCCTGCAGCGAAATTTTCACCGCTCCGAAACACTGATAATGCGCTATCAGTTCGACGTTATCAGCCAACGGTAGACTAGCGCAAACATTGGTCCCCTGAATGCAGACATTTTTATAACTTCCCGAATTCGAGAATAGTTTAGATGATCTAATCGAATCATTTCGATTGCTTCCGATTATTTCCACTTGCACTCGATTCTATCGATGATTTTCATTCGGCTAGCCGGACACGAATTTTTCTCTCGATATCGAAAACACTTTACCATGATAATCTTCTCATGACTCTAGAGCATCGATGTTAACGATCGATGCCGTAATATTTTCCACACATCTGCAACAGTTGAGAGAAAATTTATCGATTGAAAAGTTTAAGTTGAGTCCGAGGCTGATTCTCTGTTTCTTTGTCCGATTACGATTCCCTCGACTATTAAAACATCTCGAAATCACCAAAAACACAAGATTATTCTGCGCCATATTATCATTAGAGTTTTTCATGTTTCCAGATATATTCGGTCAACATCGTATGTGTTTACGATCGGAAGATTAAGTAGGGAGCGTCACAACGACCTTTGATGCAATTGTCATTACTATTTCATTTTTGGAATATTTCTTCATTTTCTTTCTTTTCTTTTTTTCTATTTTTTGTTACTCGACACGGGATCTTGGCTCAGATTATAAAAATGGAAAAGTCCGGCAAATGCTGAGCCAGACAGAAACTGGACAGAATGAAGCAACTAAGGAAGTAAAAACTGCGATAATGGACAGAGAGAGAATAGACAAGATGTGAGAGACGCAATAACGATTAAGAAGTCGAAGGGGCAAAAAACAAAATACAAGCTGGTAGCATGTTACTCAAATGAAAAAGAGATTTAAGGAAAAATAATGTTTAAGATCACAGATTATCATGATTAGGGTGAAGATGCCACTTTGGGAAAGGTGCTAAGAAAAAAAGGATAGCGTGAAGAAAGCAGCAGAATACGATTAAGGAGTAACCGAATGAATGACGTAATGAAGATAAATCATTAAACCGGGTAAGAGCAAGAAGACAGTCGGTCTCATGGATAGGTAAAAATTTCTTTGGAAAAAAAAAGGAACATCCGAATGAATATGGAATTTTTTGCGTAGGGGAAGCAAGATGGGGGAATTTTAGACAAGTAGAAATATATAGCAGAGAATCTCCATTTTATTACGCTTCTTATACCCGCATATGGCTAGAGAGGAAATCGACGTGGATGGAATAGAGTACAGGATGATTGTTGATAAGTGAACGTGTACGAAGGATGATAAAGTGGCAAGAGTAGGTGGGAATATAGGAGGAAATAGGTTGGGGCACTCTAGGAATCGAAATGAAATAGTTGGAAAATTAAAAGACATACACAATAGAGCGTAGAAAATGAATTAGTTCAATAGTAAAGATAGAACAGGGAGAAAGAATACGGAAAGATTTGGAAAAACAGATGTCTGGGAGAATGAAGGAGGCTTCAGCATTAGGAGGCCCCCTGAACTGTCTGCAGAAATGGTCCTATGAGAGGGAAATAGGAACTTGATAGTTTTGCGGAAATCCCGCATGACTAATCTAAAAATTTTGGACAAAACTCGGCAAAGTTCAGAATGAGAAAGATTACAAATATCCCGCTATTTCTGAGAATTTTTAATCGTGTTTCTTCTTTGCTCATTATCAACGTAAATCACATTAATTCGGTTCGAGAGGATTTGCATTTTTTTACTTATCTCGGTACGGTGAATAAGAGAACGATTTAAATGTTCTCCGATTTAGATGCGGTAACAGCGATCCCGATCTACAAATAAAAGCGAAACTGCAAAAACTCAGTTTACAAATTAACATCATATTAAAAGCACTGCACGATGAAAACGTAACATTTTTTGCTGTTGGACTTGATAATCAATACGATCACGCGATATTCGTGTTACATCTCGAACGAGTAGTCTATGACATATGCATCGATTTTCCTCGAAACGTCTGGTAATTTCGCAGAACGTTCTTTCCTTTTTCTCGACTATCAATGAAACTGCATCAGTTCCGTCCGGTGACATTGCTATGCCGTTAAGTGGTGAGCGCGAATTAAGAATAGCGATTTAAAGTCAGCATTAAGAATATCATAAATCGCGGCAAATGTCCAATTCTTAACACAGTAAAGCGGCAGGAGTTGTTAGCGGCGTAAAAAAATGAGCATTTAAAACGAGTTTTTTGACCTTCGTGGTATAATATTGTTTTTTATTTAAATATTGCATGTATTTAATAAAAATTTCAAAAGAAAATGTTAATTCTAGACCGAGTTATTTTATTGATCTCTTAAATCATGTATTGCAGTGACCATCATCTTAGTGGTTTGTGTAAAATCAGCGGAACAAGAAAATTTGTTAGCTTAATCATTTATCAATGACCGTTCCGACAATTAATTTCGAGTGGGGAGATTTGCACCCCGAAATTTCCTTCCTTCTTTTCAATTTAAAGCAAATTATTAACCCAAAATAATTAATCGTGTGATTTTTAATTTTTTATGTTCCGCGTTTAAATAAATGCTATTTATCGATAATTTCACGCTAAATAAATTTCAAACGGGGATCTATCTTTGTATTGGAATTTCGATAAAATCAATGATGCAATAATATTAGTAGAGTAATGTAATAAGAATAAATCGGATAATAAACGTCATCATCATTGTAGTCTAACAGCGTGAACGTTCGATTAGAGCAACGCAATAGTGTTACATTTTTCCGGTACTTTAAGTGAGGGAATAAAACTCTTTTAGTTTCATGCAGTGTATTTTTGCTTTTTCTTTTACAGTTAAATTTAACATTTCAACAAATAACGAAACTATCGGTTTATTTATTTTAACCCTAAACAATTTTAAAAGAGGGGACCTTTATATATATATATATATATATATATATATATATATAGCTGGGTTTGTCAAAAAAGGCATTGGCTTAAGAAGAAGAAAAAGAATGAGAAGCGGAATCAGATGTTTATGCGATCAGATATGGAGGATAAAAAGGAATCAAGTGCCGGAATGACTGAAGGCGATGGCAAGGAGAGAACAAAAGATATACAATACGGAGTTGGAAGACCAATTAACAGAAAAGAAAAAAGTAGATGGAAGAACATTAGGAAGCGATACAGGCGCCTTAAACAAAATGTGATTAGCGTCACCCCTATAAAGTTGTGAGAGTAAGGATAAAGAAGACAGCGAGGAGAGGGGACTTGAGGGAAACGAAGTAAAGAAACAGGAAGAAAACTGTGCCCAAAGCGTAGGCGACAGATTGCAGAGAGAGTTGAACGTCGCATGGAGGGAGAATTGAAAAACCAGGGATAAAACGTTAGATTAGGTTGGATGAAGAGATAAAAGGAATCTGGATTTGAGAATGAGGAGAAATACGAGTTTAAGCATAATTTGGAATGAGCTGAAGAGCTCACGAGACCAGTTCAAAATTAGTTCGGTTGGCGGAGGCTTATGTTCATAATGGGAGCATGTATAAAAGAAAAGGACAAATAAAATTATGACGCAGTTTTTCAGGTAGGTGTGGCTTGCTAACGATACGAACGCAATAGGGTACTTAGTACGCCCTTAAATAGCGTACTTAATTGTTACGCATTTTTCAAAAACATTCATTAACCAGCGAGTTAATATTTTGTAATATGTTTCGAGTATCAATGAAAGCAGAGCATTAAGTGTATTTATTGAGTGGGACTTTTCCGGTTGTTAAAGTAGGAGATAAAATCTATACAATAATAAGTACGCGTTTCTTGAACTTTACTGTACAAGCGAGCACCAAACAACCTTAAATTACAAAAAAAAAAAAAAAAAAATTAAAAAATTATAGAAACTCACACATGTAGTGAAATAACTTTTTTTTTTTTTTTTTTTTTAAGCGGTTTATCAATCAGGACATTAGCCTAAGAAATAGGAAGGAGGAGAAAATAACGTTATACTCTTACACGTTTAAGGATAGAAGATAAAAATAATTCAAGTGCAGGAATAACAGAAGCAGAAGGAAATGACAGAATGTGAGAAGCACTATAAGGAAGAGGAATACCGAGTTTTAGTAGAGAAGAGTAGAAAGACGATTGCCCAGCAGAAAAGACCGCACATTCAAATAAAACTTAATATCAAGGTCATAAGAAATGTACGTGGGAGGGAGATGAAACTAGACGAAACCGTGAAAATGATGCAGGACGAAGGAGACTATGATTAAAGAGAAGGCGACAAATAACCGACATTGTGGAGCGCTTAGAGAGGATGAGTTTAGGAACTACAAGCGAGGGGAAAGAGACTGAATAAGAGAGGTAAAAGGAGGTTGGATTAAAGTAATGTATAAATATGCAGGCTAGCGACTCCCGCTAATCCGAACCCCAAACCTGTGTCCGCAGACCAAAAACTGACCAAAGTATTTTATCGGGGGGTGGGGCAAAAAGTAGTCCAATTTCTTATTTCAGGGGTCAAAATTCATCTAAGTTTCCCCGGTTCCCTCAAATTTCACCTAAATTTTCCAGGGGTTCCCCCGTCTCGTTCCCCCTGTAGTCCCGGTGATCTGAATACGATTTAGTACAACCCCCAACCCTTAGACCACCATACTCCGGCAATCCGAACACCCTGTCCCCCGGAGAGAGACCCCCAATGGGTTCATTTCAACAGCCCCCCCACTTTAATATTTTTTTTTCATATATAGTGCAATCGTTTGTGCATCGTTTGTGCAGAAATGTGCACAAACTTTCATCGTTTGTGCACACCCCCATCCCGCGAATTAAAGAAAAATGGTGGGGAGGCTGTTGAAACGTTGGCCCCCCCACTTTGAAATTTTTTATCAAAATATAGTGCAATTGTTTGTGCAGAAATGTGCACAAATTTTCGTCGTTTGTGCACATCCCTATCCCGCGATATTGGGGGGGGCTGTTAAAACGGTGCCCCCCCCCCCACATTAATATTTTTTTGCAAAATATAGTGCATCCGTTTGTGCTTCGTTTGTGCAGAAATGTGCACAAACTTTCATCGTTTATGCACATCCCTCTCCCCCACAATATGGAAGAAAAATAGTTGGGGAGTTGTTGAAATTTTATCTAACAAAATTAATAAAAAGTGGCTGATGAAGTTGCTGGGGTATTAGTTCATTACAAAATAATCGTTTAATACAAAAATCGAAACAAATATCATTTATAAAGCTGTTGATTATTTACATTTTTATTTATTAGGAAATTAATAGTCTACTTTTTAATGTCTAAAATTAATGTTTAAAATTTATAAGTTGTAGTTTATTAATTTATAGTTTTGTAATACACTATGAATATGGGGCTGTGTTCTCGAAACATGTCGATGATTAATTTTTTATTTATATTTTCCGATAAAGTTTAATTGTATGTTTATTCAAAATAATATTTTCTTTCAATTTATCATAATTTTAGCATCCTTCATTCAATTACATTAACCATTAAAAAAAATAAATACTGAGAATCACAAGTTCTTCCATTAAAAAAATTTGTCTAAATTGGTTTATTTTTCAAAAAATAACAGATATATTAAAATATATAATAAACCTTTTTATAAAATCAGACAAAGAAAAAATATGATACAGGAGGCAGAAAAATAAGTATTAGTGTGTATAAAACATTTACATTTGGTCACTGCAACAGTTATTTATTTTTATACAGATATAAGAAGTATAAAATGTTTCAATTAAAGAAATATTACAAAAAGTTAAATTAAAGGAATAAAAATAGTACACAACCAAATGTAATTGTGACACTGATTATTTAAAAAGCTTAATAAAATATATAATTTAACAATATTATATCAAGAAATAGTTATTAAAAGTAATATTGCATATAAAATGAAAACATATAAAGAGAACGTATAAAATAAATCAAAATAATCAACACGGGTGAAATTGCTCATCATTGTAATAAAAGAGAAAACAAAAAAAATAGAAAATCCGAAGTATAACAAAAATTTGTATGGGCGATATAAAAATTTACTAATCGTATAAAATTATTTTTGAAAGTGTTGTGTGCACTATTTTGAATATACTACAATTTGAATATTAACGCCCTCTGTATTATTTACATTTACCACTGTTTCTTTTGTGTCATGATAGATCTGCCATGCATTTAGTAGCTCCCGATAACTGTGGGCATAGTAGTATATGAAATCGTTGACCTTTGTTTATTAGTTGTTGTACAACCTCTCTTCTTAAATAATAAATATCTAAATTTACAGCTAGAGAGTTAATGACGTTTTACATAATTCTATTTGAAAATCAGCCAAATTGGATAAGTTAATTATATTAAATATTAAATGTACATTATACTCTGTATCGCTTTGATATTTTCTGCATCTGAATGAGAACATATATTACATAACTTGAAATAATTCATTTCTTCATTTAAATATTCTAATAGTTCTTTAGTTTCATCGATACTTGTGTTAATACAAACATCTATAACAATTTTACATTTTTCGCAGTTAATTTGAACTGTAACTGATGGATCATGAAATATTTTTTTACAGAGTGTATCAACAGGCTAGGCTGTTCCACTGAAAACAATGAAATATTATGTGGCATTAATTCTCCATTTCGATATTCAAGTAAAATTTTTGCCCGTTTTCTATAAGTTTGACTTGTGACATCACCGCGTAAAAGTGTGCACACAAGGTCATATAAAGCGTAATTTTCTTTTTTTCTAACCACAGATCTTTCGTATTGTGCGCTACCGCAATAACATACAGCTACAATTTCTTCTTCTTCTTCTTATAGTGCCATAGTTAATTCCTGAGCATCGGCGACTACCTATTCGTACATCTCAGCCGTACAGATATAGGTAGTGTACTAGGCAATTGTTATATATGCAACGCAGATGTACACACGCAAGACTACATTCGGAACTGATCGTAGCCGCTTGTTATCGCGCTACCAGTGCAGTCCCGTGTGTGTCTGCTATGTGCTAACCTAGCGCGCATATGATGTTGTACGTGGTGGTTTGCCATTGCCTTCCACGTGATTATTAGCGATTATTTATTTAATTCTTGTAATAAGTTCTGTCGTCGCCCGGGATCGAACTTGTGACCTCCGTAATGGAAGCCAAGCGCTCTAGCAACTAGGCTATCGCGACGACTTAACTACAATTTGAATAACTGAATCAAATGTGCATGTGTTTGATAACACAAAATTCCCTTCTAGTAACCATATAGATTTAAAAGATGACCTTGATCGATTTTTTATTAATCCTATTGTCTTGGATCAGTTCATGAAAATATATTTCTGTGCAAGATTTTTCTTTTTTTAGTTAAATATTTGGATTTTCTTTTTTTGGGACTTTTTGATTGAATGATTCACCAATTTTCTTCTGTTTTTTTCTCGTCGCTTATTAAAGGCATTTGAAAACAATTAACTTCCTGATTTACATTTTTTGAAGAATGTTCAACATTTGATTTTGAATATGTGCATAAAAGTTCCTTCTTTCTTGGAATAAGTGGCAGTGTTATTTTTTAAGTTTCTGATCGCAAGATATTACTTTTACAATACCCGCACTTAATTTAACATTAAATAATTCCATAGAACCATTTATTGATAAAATATGTAACTTCAAAAAATTATCTAATCTCAATGGTCTATCGGCTTGCATTAGAACTATTACAAGATGTTTTTTCATTAATAACTTTATCCATTTTTTTTTTAAATCTGTAAATTTTCTTTTCTTCGTGGGTTTAAAATTTTTAAAATGTCCTTGATATGTATAACTGAATATAGCTACAGAATTCAATACTGGTTTTGTTGGAAGAATAACTTTTAATTTGCTGTTACATAAAGTACAAACAGCAATTAAAACACAATAATTTAACCGATCCTCATATATTTTTGCTCTTTTATACACTAGGAAACAAGGAAGTCTTGTTTTTTGCCAAAAATATTTATAGAATAAATTAGTCCGTAAATGAGACTTTAAAATATTGTAACGTTTTACCCTAGTGATATCTGTTCTCTTCTCATTGTAAATAATATCACGATATTGTACGCTGCTCCACTATTCAGCAGTTATTAGGAATCACTGTATTTATTGTTCAAACTCATTGTTAAATATATTTACGATAAAAATAAATTTTTAACACTTATATATAATTGTTAATTAAGTGTTAAAAATTTATTTTTGTCGTAGTTATTTGCAATATCAATTTTAATGTATCCATATATTTTTCCTCATTTTCTAAATCATCAGTTGCAGAAGATTCATTATATTTTTCATGTTTCTTGTCGTCTACAGTTACCTCTATCTGTTGCATCCATTTCTATTACATTTACCATAGTATACAGTAATTTTGGTGAAATTTCGTAATTTAATTCTTTATATATGGCGTTCCAAACAAGGTTTGATAGTCCAATGCAGACTTTTTCTTGGTCAAATATATTCTGTAGATGTTTTTTAATTTCATCAGTAATTTTCTTCAGGGATACCTTTAAGTGAAGTGACATAATTACTATGATACTGGAAATATCCTATATTTATAATTTCTTTTGAATTTTGAGATGCAAATAATTTAATAAACTTTTGTATAACATATACTATTTGAACAACTTTACCAAGGATGAATCTATTGAGGGTTATAAAAATCTTTTTGTTTTTAATTCGAGTGGATTTATTAAAAATTTTTTTGTCTTTGAAAGCTGCACCAATGCAGATAGTTAAAGGCTATGTTCCATTTACAAAGATAAAATATTCAGTGAGAAATTATATATTTCAAATATTACTGATTATTTTTGTACTCGATTTTATTATTTTCCGCGTCATAATGTTTAAATTTCATACTTTGTAAAATTCAATTTAATATTTATAATATGTCTTATTAAAATTTTACAAAATCAAAATATTATATGTATTTAAAAAATGTGAATAATCAATAGCTTTTTAAGTGATGTTTGTTTCGAATTTTGTATTAAACGATTATTTTGCAATGAACTAATACTTCAGCAACTTCATCAGCCACTTTTTATTAATTTTGTTAGATAAAATTTCAACAACTCCCCAACTATTTTTCTTCCATATTGTGGGGGAGAGGGATGTGCATAAACGATGAAAGTTTGTGCACATTTCTGCACAAACGAAGCACAAACGGATGCACCATATTTTGCAAAAAAATATAAATGTGGGGGGGGCACCGTTTTAACAGCCCCCCCCCCAATATCGCGGGATAGGGATGTGCACAAACGACGAAAATTTGTGCACATTTCTGCACAAACGGTGCACAAACGATTGCACTATATTTTGATAAAAAATTTCAAAGTGGGGGGGCCAACGTTTCAACAGCCCCCCCGTCATTTTTCTTTAATATCGCGGGATGGGGGTGTGCACAAACGATAGAATTTTGTGCACATTTCTGCACAAACGATTGCACTATATATGAAAAAAAAATATTAAAGTGGGGGGGGGCTGTTGAAATGGACCCACCCCCAATCCCAGTTCCAGAGCTATAAAGTAACCTATTTTTTAAGTTTACTTGTATTTAATTAAATTATAATCCAATTTCCCGTCAGGGGATCCAAATTTCACCCAAATCCTTAGCTTTAGGCTGGGGGCAGTATGGAAATCTGAACACCCGCCCGGTGAAAGGGGGGCCAAACCCCTGAACCCGTTGTATGAACTTATCATATATTCGGAACCATATAAAAATTAACCAATAATTTAAATCTATTACCCGAGTTACCGTTATTCGACTGAAGAATATTTTTTAGAGTCGTCCACATACACACAGGCACACACACGCATGTAAAAATCAACATCATTGTCGGGAAATTTGGATGAATTACGAGCTCCGAAACAAAAAATGGGGTTACTTTTGCTCCCTTGATAAAATACTTGGGTTAGTTTTCGGCCTGCGGACATAGTTTTGGAGTTCGGATTAGCGGAAGTCGCCAGCCTGCACATTTATACAATACTGATTAAAAAATAAAAAAGAATAAGAGTTGAACCATAGTTTGGAATGAGCGACTGTAGGAAGAACAATAGTTTTAGCAGAAAAGGTGCCAAAAAATCTGCCACTGGAAATGGAAAAACGGGCTAAGGAATCCATCACAAATGTTTAAGGAATATTCCGTAAAGGATGAGAATAAAATTTAATATTAACTGAGGTAAAACTAACAAGTTAATAACGATATTATCGCTATTTTCATAGGTAAACGTGAAAATCATTTGGCAATGGAGAACAGAAGAAGAGTGGTGTCCGTATACGACTACCCGGAACATTTAAATCCGTTTTCAGAAAACTACATGTCGCCGTTCGCGCCGAAATATTATAAGAATAAAACTTGGTCGTCGAAGTTGTCGAAAAAACTTAACAGGTCAGTCAGCTGGATTGAAAAATCTCTGTAAGTATTTACAAAATTTCGATTTATATCACTTTTTTTTTTTTTTCGATTTTTGTAGTACAAAGTTATCTAAAAGGAAGGGTTTCACTTAATTTTCATATTTTTACGCATTTAATTGGTACTATATCTTGAATTGAAATACGAGTAATAGGGGGTTTTTAGGAGTTCAGACGAATCGATTGGTAGAGGTGTCTTGTCTTCGAGAAAATTCTAAAAAGGAATCGATCAGTGTTCGTTTTCGTGGTCATTACATTTTAGAATCAATTATATCTCGATGCGATCAGATATAGTTAAGAGAAAAAAAAACAAATAGTTGGAATAGTGTGTGAAGAAGGAAAAGGTAGGATATAAGGGGCAATAAGGAGTAGAAAGATGAAATCGCAGCAACTGGAATACAAGGTAGAACGCTCAACAGACAGAGATGAACATTTAATAAACACATGATTAGCATCACATGCACGCTTTTCGTTTGGGTGGAGAAAACAATATGGAGAGAAAACCAACGAAAACGAGAAGAAGATAATATGGCTTAAGAACGCAGACGAATAGTGGAGACAACAACAGAATGACAAAGTGGAGAAAACAAAGCAACCACGGATTGACAAGAAGACTAGGTTGAACAGACAGATGAAATTAATAATTATTAGAAAAAGAGAAGGCGTAAATACCTTAATCTAGGATGAAAACTTTTACACAACGGAAGGAGATTAGAGGATCAGATTTTTCTTAAGAAAGGAAGCGGAATAAAGCAGCAACCTGGGTGCCAATGAATTTGCCGCTTCATTACCAAAGATGCCCCAACGGCTAGGAACCCGCAGAAAATCAGCGATCAAAGCAGGAAGAGGAAATAAAGCGGCGGGAGAATATAGAATCACCATGGAAAATAAAAATAACAGGGTAGCACTGCTGAAAATTATGAATAAAATATACCAAGAAGGAATAATACCGGAGGATTTATTAAAATCGCTTATTATACCAATTCCTAAAAAGGGGAAGGCAACAAAATGTACTGATTACAGAACAATAAGCTTAATAAGCCATGTACTAAAACTTTTACTATCGATAATAAACAAGAGAATAGAAAACAAAATAGACAATCATCTGAGTAAAACACAATATGGCTTCATTGCAGAACGAGAACAGGAGATGCGATTTCGCTACTACGAATCCTCAGCCAAAGGGCAATAGATGTGAATAGGGACGTATATCTGCACTTTATGGACTTTGAAAAAGCCTTCTATAAGGTACAACATAAACAACTAATAGACATACTTATTAAATACGGACTAAATGAACGAAACATAAATATAATTAAACATATATAGTGGAACCAGAAGGCAACGAATCGGACAGGAACAGTCCAAAAAATATTTCCATATAGCAAGGTGTGTACAACAAGGTTGCCCGTTGTCACCGGAACTGTTCAGCGCATACGCGGAAGAAATAGTCGAAATGAGAAATATTAATAAACTCGGATTTAATATAAACGGAACAAGAATAGCGATATAAGCTACGCTGATGACCAAGTGTATATTTGGCAGAGTCCAGAGGAAATCTACAAAAAATAATAAATATAATATCAGTAGAAGGCAGAAAATTAGGAATGAAAATAAACGTTAAAAAGACAAAAGTTATGAGAATAGCAAAAACATTAAATAGATCTCCAGTGGAAATATATATATATATATATATATAGATGGGGAAAAAATTGAACAAGTAACTAAGTATATCTACCTGGGGAGTTTAATTACAGAAAATGGGAAAGACGATGATGAAATAAGAAGAAGAATAGAAGAATAGGCTGTGGCCGAACTGCATTTAATAATTTAGAACGAGCGCTCAAAGATAGAAAATTGAACATACAATTAAAAATGAGAATTCTTCACTGCTTTGTATGGTCAACAATGCGATACGCTTCGGAAACCTGGACGATATCGGAGGCTAACAAAAAGAAAATCAATGTCTTCGAGTTGTGGTGCTACAGAAGAATGCACAGAATATCATGGAAGGAAAAAGTAACAAATGTAGTAGTATTGAATGAATGTAAAATTAGTGAGCCAAACGGCTAATAGGATATCATCGAAGAAGCAAAAAAGAAATACTTTGGACATAAAATACGAGAAGAAGATCTATTCACGAATATGATACAAGGGAAAATTCAGGGGAAAAAGACCACGAGGAAGGAGACACGGATGGAATACATACATGGAATAGCTGGAATAAATTCACTTTTGGAAGGAATACAAAAGGCCAGGCGGAGGCAACTGTAGTAAAACAAGGTGCCGCACCAACCTCCTGAACAGGAGATGAAAATGATGATGATGATCGTCGCGGACCCGGTTGATAATATCTTGCATACCATTTAGACTGTCTGATATCAATACTGTGTCGTCTGCGTACCGTATGTTAGATACCGGACTATCCCCGATCCTAATACCGTCGTCTGCTTTGATAGCCTTCTTAAAGATGTTTTTCGAATATATATTAAAAATAGTTACAGCGCTTCATGCGAATTTTTCATTATCTAAAACAGTACTCGCAGTCTACGTCCGTAAGCTCCTTCATAACGCGTGCTGATTTTTTTTTTCTTCCGCAGCTTCAGTGGTCTGAAATATTATTCTTTTTAATGCAGATTTGACCTTGAGGAACAGATAAAAGTCACATGGTGCCAGGTAAGGCGATGAAGACGATTGGTCTAACGCTGAGGTCTGATAATCGACTTCCAGTGTTCACTTCTTTCTGTGGAGCGTTCTGCTTTGTATTCCTTTTTGTTGATGCTTAGGCTTCCTACTCCTTATTGTGCTTCCTATATCCTGTCCTTTCCTTCCCCACTAATTATTCCTGCTATTTGTTCCTTTTTAGTAAAGATTTCTGATCGGATTAAAATGTAACCGACTTCTTTCCTTTCCATTTGTTTCTGTGTGAAGGTCCTTGATTGATGAGCCCAAAATAAAAAATAGAAATAAATATAAGGAAGAGAGGTCACGAGCCACTGTTTATGGTTCCTACCGGTACAGTGGGGAAAAAAAAACTATTAAATTATAATATATTAATGATATCATTTCACCGGGAATAATATTAAAAGAACGCTGTGAAATAAGTAACTGAAGTTGTAACTGAAATTGTTCGCAATAATTCGCTCTTTTATAAATATTACAGAACCATCATCTGGGGGTCCAGAACATGTTTCACAAAATGCAAAGGATCGAGTTTCATGTATGTACAGAAAGTGGGTGTCGCTATCACATTGCAGAGAAGAAATATTTCTTCTAGCCAAGCCAATGCGCTCTCAAGAAAAAGATTATCTTCGAGTATTTTTTGGAAGATTTTCCACGCTCAGTTTATAATAATATTTACGGCACTAAGCAAGAGCAAAGATGATATTTTTTCTATCGAGTTGATCATCAAAATACGCTTTTGGTTTTGCAGTTGTATTTTAGGAGAATAAATGAAAGTGAATTATTTACCAGTCATCTGATGTAGCTCGAGGGAAACAAAGTTGGAAACTGCGCACAGGAAGAGGCAATGTAAACGTAATTTCAAGTGTCGAATAAAACGAAAAGAATACATTCGTAGATAACATGCTTCTTATTTAGTTTGAAGTGTAGGTTGATAATTTTTTTATCGCATCTACTGGGAATTGTGATATTCAGTCTTCTGTTCAAATTATCGCTGAAATCGTTTTAATTTTTTTACTTTTATCGCCATTCTCTTATATACACTGAACCTCGGTATTATTATTACTACTGTTAATTGCTATAGTTATCTATAATATTTACTACCGCGTGCATATTTGTTATTACGTACTACTGTTATTAGCATAATCCCCATTTATTTTTAGATGTTTATAATTCAACCTAACGACTCGTCAAAGCTTCCCTTCGATCCTTCGCAAACTGTTAATAAACTATTGCCGTGAAATCGTTAAATAAATCCAATAAATTGTTGCAACATTGTCGTTCCCCGTCCCGCGCTAATGTTGTTGCTGTGAATGACGTCACCGCAGCTGACTTCTTTACAGGAAATACCGGTACAGTTTAGTCACGAAATAGCTGTAACTAACATTCAGAATAATTCGTTAGCACTTCGTCTAAATCGAGTAAATTATAAAATATGTAAATCATATTTTTGAATAATTCTTGTAGGTCAAATCATTGTTTCGGTTGAAAACTTGGAAAATAAAAACACAGGTCAGTCTCACCCGCTATGTTTTTAACCAATATGCGTGCAATTAGCGATATGCTCATAAAAGCCTCAGTCAGGAAAATCTTTATTAAGCTCAATTTTCTTTTATCCAAGCAGGCAATTAATTTTTGATAATATTCATAAAAGCTTTAAAATACACTCTTCTACCGTCTACCCTTATTTCGTTTTGACATCTCAAAACTGATTTGTCCATCGAGAAAGTTTTTGTTTTTTTTTTTTTCTAAATCGGCTACTGTACAACTTAATGTGATCCGTCTGCGTTCACTGTCTGCCAAAAAGCACTCTCCTGTCAAGTATTTAAAGAGCAAGTAAAAGTTACATCTTCTTCTAAGAGCCAGTTCTTTCTCATTATGATGAAATGTAAAGGATGATTTTCGATTTAAGTAGAATTTTCATTCACGTTTTTCTCTTTCCGATTTTCTTCCTCGTAACGTTAAAGCCCGATTTATTTTTAAAACAACAAAGAAAAACGTAGGGGAAAGTTCTTGCTCATTTTTCTTTCGATGTACTGCCATGTGTCATATATATATATATACGGAAAATAGCTTTAAATTTCGATTCTTCCAACGTGCTTCCAATCATAGTTTTTTTTTCTACAGTTAAATTTATTTTTTATCAATCCCTTAGCTCTTCTAGCTCCATTCCTGGCTTCCAAATATCCTTTCTCGCCTCTCTCTAATTCTTCACATTTTCTTAACTCTACTTCTATCGTCTTGGATAATTATTAATCTTAATATTAATAACTTCTCTAACTCCTCTTTCATGGTAGATCGGCTCTTCTTTTCTTTTGCTAAAATTTGTCGCTCTTCTAAGCGAACGAGACTGAACTTGCTCAGCCGCCTAACAACTCATTCGCAATAACTCGTTATTTTCCTGTTTTAATAATACTGCCGAAAACCTCGATAGGAAAAAGGAACAAGAAAAACTCGTTCTATTAATATAGAAAACAGTCATTAGTGTATCTTGAGTATTTCGAAACATTTTACGTTTACATCGAAAAAAGAATTCCTACATAATTTAAACGATTTCAGTTCAAGTTATTCTCTTCAAATGATTCATCACATTTGAAGAAAATCGGAGAGTAACGTTTACTTTCGTAATCAATTTCAAAATCTTCTTTAAAATTTAAACTGTAAAGTTCTGATGCAAAATTCAAAATTTCAGTAAGGTGAAATTTCAGCGTGGTTTATCACACTTCGACAAAGTTAAATGCCGTCTATTCTCTAATCTCTTCCTCCATTCCTTCCTATCTTGCGTGTGCTTGAGCGATTGTTTTTACAGTACTGGCGAATTTTCAAAGCGACAAGTGAATAATTTCAAACAATTTAAATTCCTATTGATTTCTGCGAACCGACAATTAAATAAATAAAGGCCGCCCAAAAAAAAAACAATAAAATTAATTTTTCACACTAGAAAATGTTACAGCTGTCTCTTTGTTTCTTCTCAACTTCCATAATTTATTACTGCAGTCCAAAACTAGTATTTTCTTTCGAATTCTCAGTATTTCTTTAACTTTCATCAATAAAAACTAAAAAAATTTGACAATTTTCCTTTGTCTAACGATAGGTTTACCGGCGATGATAGTTCGACCAATGAACGATGCGGTTCGGATGGTAACAGACTGCCTTCGCATGATAATGTTTCAGTCGACCAGCAGCGACAAACCTATTCGAATTCCGATAAGAAAGTCATAATTTCCAGCACCGTCGATTCACATTCTTTGCACGGTAATAATTTTAACATATTTAAATGTGTACCTATATAGAGACGCAGAGTCCAGTATTCAGAATTAAAATCATTCGAGAACAGTAATACAAATTAAAAATAAATAAATTCTCTTTCATTTAATACGTGAGCATTGCGCATTTTCGTAAACAAAGTAAAGCGAGTTCCACATATATCCGTAACATAAAGTGTACCGCATAGACTATGAAATTAGCCTTCCCACAGTGAGTTGTACTTAAGCGTCTAATATATAGATCTGAAGAAAATATCGGACCCGCTTCCATTGTTATTAGGATCTACCTTTACTTTTACCCGATTACTTCTTTCTGCTGTACCCGATGTTCGTCCTTTGATTAGGTATAAACCTGGGGGCGACACTGACAATTCTCAAAACCTGTGACCGCTTTACTGCTATTCTGTAATCGAGTTCTATCCATATCAAACAGTTCATGTAATGACGGTAGTGTTCGAAGAAAAATAAAACAACCTATATATGGTTTAGTACCATTAGTGAGATGTTGTAAATATATGATTTAGTACCATTAGTGAGATGTCGTAAATATATGATTTAGTACCATTAGTGAGATGTCGTAAAAATGATTTCGAACGCGTTTCAGTTGCATCAAAAATAAAACTGAAATTATTAGCATGCGAGCTCATCTACTCTGCGATGACAATTTGACAATTCACTTTTACAGTAGCTTTAATCCGAGTATTTAGATTTAATGGCATTTATTAAAAGTATCGAAGAAGACGTAATTAAAAAATACGAAGTAAAAAAAAAAATATCACCAATTCGGCCAAAAAACGAGTTTCTTCTAAATCTGAAGCATATGACATAGGCAAACACAACTGTGAATTTAAGACAAGAATTACGAGAAATTTCAAGATACCACATACCGTTATAAAATAATTCGACCGACTATTTTCAAAGAATTAAGCTACTGTGGCAATTTCAAAAAAGAAAAATTGATTTCTAGAAATGCAGTTTTTTCCTCTCAGTTGAACCCGTATTTCCTATCGAATAACTTAATTTTTATTTTCCCTTTAACTATCTGATAAATTGGTGTTTTCTCATTAATTTTAATTCAAATTTTTTAACACGCATGCATTTGTATTTAGCTTTACACTGAAGCGTATAAAATTGTACATAGTGCGAGAAGTAAAATACGGTAAAATATTTTAATTTCATTAATCAGTTTCCTCAAATTTGAACAACTTTTTTCGAAAAAGTTTGCCCCCGGCACGCTATCCAAGCAAAATATGAGAAATGATGCCAACGGGAGAGTACGGAACATTTCTTTAATAAACTGTATAATTTTTATGAAAAAGCTAGTTCATGCGATCGAAATTTTCCTTAAAAATCTGAAGGATTTTAAAATTTTTGAATTCATTTCACCATGTAACTTCGGTGAAAGATTTTTTTTTTTTTTTTTGGACTCGTCAAATTTCACCCAGAAACAATTAGAAAGAGGAATGAATCAGTTATATTTTGATGCGGTGAAACATTGCTAGTAGGAAGAAACAAACAATGGGAACGATCTGTGGAGAAGGGAAGGGGATATATAGGAGACACAATACGGAGCAGGAATACCAATTCGCAGCAAATTGAAATAGAAATCAGAACACGCAATTAAGAGAGATGAACATTTAATAAACACATGGTCAGCATCGCAAACATGCTCTTCGCTTGAGAGGACAATATGGAGAAGGGACCAATGAAAAACGAAAACGAGAGGAAGATAATAGAGTATGGCTTAAAAACACAGACGAATAATCGGGACATCGACAGAACGACAAAGTAAATCAGTGAAAGATAACTGTGTTGTTCATCGAAACAGAAAAATAAAAAATATTCGGATATATAAAACTGATATTGAAAATATTAAAAGACATCACAAGCTTCGACCAACTACCGTCATTATCAAGATAACATGATGATAATGGTGGCAGTTCGTCAAAGCTGGTCGACGTTTCTTAATATTTGTTAATATTATTTGTATGTTTTTTATATCATTTTTTATGATAATTTTATTATTTATGTTCAACATAATTTGTGAATAGATTATTCTGTGAAATATATATATATATATATATCTATAGTATCCACAGTATTGCATTTAACTTTATATATAAAACTGAATCAGCTTATTTTCAAATTTTGTGGGTATATATATATATATACATATATATGTATGTGTATGTATATATATATATATATATATATATATATATATATATATATTTATATATATATATGTATATATCAGGGGCGTAGCGTCAATGGAAGCGCCGCTTCCTCTAACAAATTAGTACGAAATTGTTTTTTACTATTTGCGAAAAGGGGAACGCGAACCTCAGAAAAAAGATGAGGTAACCCGTTGAATTTAAGTGCCAGAATTAAAAATTATTAGAAAAAGAGCAGCGCTAAATGAAAGAGCATCTGCAAGAGCGAGCGACAGAAATAGCCCTACATGCTTACTATTTTACGTTACTACTGCCTATAGTTGTCTCTGAACGATCTGCTGCGTACTGATGGTAGAAAAAGGTTGCGCACGCTTGTTCAATTTGGAAGCGCCAGGTTGTGTTGCTTCAAGATCACATCATTCATGTATCGAGAGCGAAAAAAAAAATGCGCGCGCATCTTCAGTTTGGAAGCGCTGAGTCAAATTGCTTCACGTTTACGTCCACTAATCAACAGTGCTATTTTTATGCACGTTAGTGTGTGTGAGCACGAGCATAGGGTAGTGCGGTATTTGCGGTACATTTTCTTTGGATCGTTTTTTATACGCTGTCGTTTACTAACAACGGAACTGGAAGCGATGATCGGTCGCGCTTTTCAGTCCGCATATCACTACAGAAGAAGCTATACCGACCTGTTTATCTTATTTCCGCAACTGCAAATGTACCAGTCTGTTAAAATGCAAACACTTTTGAAATTGAGGCTACATGCAATTGTATATGTATTATTGAAAAACGTCTACTGATTAGTTTTAGTTCATTAAGTTTTCAAGAAAAAATTAATAGTATTCAAAATGATAAACCAACGCGTAGCTAAGAAAATTCGATTACAAAATCAAAAGATATGTAAAATATTCTCTTTCATGATTTATCAAACTTCTCTATGTATGTAAAATATTTAACCGTCATTTTCGAACAAATTTATGCGCAACAATGTGCCATGGTTATATGCGGTTGTGAGAAGATAAAAAATTATTCTGTTAGACTTGCTTTTTATATAAACAAGAAAAAAAAATCTATGGAATGCAAATGGATTTGACTTGATTCAGTTTTTGGGGAAGACAGAAAGCTGTGATGAAAAAGGATATTTTTAAAAATTATCGATGTTACGCAAACAAATATATGTCTAATAATAGGCTTAATGATATAACAAAATTAAAGTTTTAAATCTCTTAAATACAAACATTTTTTTAAAGACTTTTCAAATTTAAAACAGAATTACAGAAACTTTTTCGATCTTACAAGTTTGAAAAGTGTACTTTCAAGATTCTAACATACACATATAAAGACACCGCAATGCATCTTATATTTAACCGCTTCAGATCTAGCAGATATTTTTCTAGAAATGTGTACAAGCTTTCTTATTTAATAACCACAATTCCGGCAACCAGTTCGTCTGCAGAAAGATCGTTCTCAGCAATGAAATGAATAAAAACGTATTTAAGAAATACACAAGGTCGGGAGTGACTATCTTCATTAGCTTTTTTAGTATTGAAAAAGAATTATTATCAAACATTAAGAAATTACCATCTTTTTGTGATGGTGTAATAGACACTTTCGCAAAACAAGAACCGGAAAATTGAATTAATTTACAAAAGTGAGACATTTCGTTCCTCTTAATTAATTTTTAATTCTGTTCTGTATTTAACCGAATTTTACGCATGCTTATTTTTATGTAAAAAAAATATTTGATCGTGGCGCTTCCCCAGTTCTGAAATTCACGCTACGCCACTGATATATATATATATATATATATACGGTGCGGCAAGAATATTCCCGCACCGTAAAAATTTGAGTAAAAGGCAAAAAAAATACAACAGAAACGTTCCAAAAAGTTCCAAAAATGTATTTAATATGCTGAAAATGTTATACCAGCACAGCCCAAGTGGTATAAGAAACAAAACGTAAATTGTGTGAAATAATGAAAATAATTGATTATAAAGAACACATCTCAAAACACGACAAAAAATTATAAAGAAGTCAAAAAACAATAAAACCGTCCGCAGCGCACCGTGCTGGCATCGATTTAATAATAGTGCGAATAGTGTTTTGCGATCCCACTCCCCTAAAAGAGCATTACTCAGTTGCAACAATGAATTTGGTGGTGGAATATGACTTCGAATACGTCGTCTGAGGATATCCCACAAGTGCTATATCGGATTGAGGTGCGGGCTGCATGTTGGCTATTCCATTGTAGGAATTCCAACTTGCTGCAAAAATGTTTTTATAGCTTTAGCGACGTGAGGGCGGGCGTTGTCCTGCTGTGGGGAGAATTCTCGATCCACAAATAGTGCAAATGGCATGACACAGGTCTGAAGAATGTCAGTAATGTAAAAATGGGCGTTTACTGACGGTCGTTGACAAATATGGAACTGTGTTTTGGCATCATATTGAATTCCGCTCCGCACCATTTTAGAGCCCCCGCAAAAATTAGAGCGTCG
This sequence comes from Icerya purchasi, assembly GCA_039619475.1. Taxonomy (NCBI): domain Eukaryota; kingdom Metazoa; phylum Arthropoda; class Insecta; order Hemiptera; family Monophlebidae; genus Icerya; species Icerya purchasi. The sequence goes on along the minus strand of CM077116.1, from coordinate 30,909,718 downwards.
GACGAAATTTTGTTGACTATATCGTTCTCCTTTGCGTCGTCAGACTCTCTGACGTCCGTCTAGTGCTTGCAAAGTAAAACGTGACTCGGAAGTAAACAATACACGGCTTCAGTAATTCACACTCCAGTGCGCATGGTTACGAGAAAAATTTAAACGGTTGTGTGGATAATACCATAGCTGTTGCCGTCTTCGAACTATGTAAACCATGCTGTCGTAATCGTTGCTGCACTGCATGAGATGAAATTAGTGTGTTCGGAGCCCTGTGGACTAGGCGCCCGATAGTTGATGCAGTTCAGAATAGTGCACACAATGCTGTTCGGGCGGTATTTCGATCTTCCTCCTCAGTTGTGACAAGAGGACGATCTGATCGCGGTCGGTGATTTGCGGGCTCAAGGTATCGTTTATAACACCTGATACTGAATTACAACTGATTGTCGACTTCGACCCTTAGCAGCCACTTCAGGCTGTACAGACATCGTTAAGGTGTTTTTAGAACATTACAGTTATACAAATCTTCTACAAGCACTACTGAAACGATCGATATGCATAAAATCACGTTCGTTGCAACGCGGCAGATACACTTACCAATAGGGAAAAACCAAAATTCTTAACCCCCACCCACTGTTAACCTCTCACTTTCGCTACATTCGTGTCATTCATGGCGGATATGCTTACGAAGCGTCTACAAAATGTTTCCAATGCATTTGATCATTAGTTTTTTTCATTTATGATAGATAGCAGCACATTAACGCATCGCGTTTAGTAATTTTTACAGTGCGGCAAGATTTTTGCCGCATCGTATATATGTATGTAAAGATAAATAAATCATTTTACTTCCTTTACTGATGTGTAACTTTTTATTTTTTTCGAGCAATTTTTACCGATGGGATAGAAAGTTTTTTTAAAAATTTTAAACGGCATTACATTTTTATTAGATTTGTACTCGATAATTCTTTTTTTTTTTTTTTTTTACATTGAATTACCGTTTTTAACTACCAAGGTGTCATCACGGTGAGAGCATGCCAGACTACTTGAAAACCACCGTTACAATCCGTCACCCTGAATGCACTTCTTCAAAGTGTTATGCGATTATTTGTTGTTTAATATTTTTGCTAACGATATGAAAGTGCTCGGGCGAACTGCATTAAAACCACTACGGCATTCAATTAGGATATATTGTACTGGCGGATATTTTAATTCTACGTAGTATGGACACGTGTTAGGGAGAGTTACCCTTTGCAGTATGTGGTCATGACTTTTATATGCCTTATTCTTAAGCGATTAACCGTTGTGTATTCGACAGGCGGGCTATTAATCGGCGGCCACCGTGGTTCGATCATCGGCTTTATTTGGAAAAAGAACGTAGTCTTGGACATCCATTCTTTGCTCCACTGCTCGTTATTATTTCTCTCAGGAACGTGTCAAACGTTGTTGTGGACTTTGGGATTTATGCGAAATCGGGGATAACATAGCAGACCGAGCTTCTAGATTCGCGCGCTCATTCCCTAGTATCTGAGTATGTGCAGGAACCCATAGAAACTGGAACCTGGTAGCGGTTCGGGTCTAGCAATAACAGAGTCCGTTAAATTTTTTGCGCGACTGATTCTTCTGCATTATTATTTTATAGATTTTGTATAGCGGTTAGAGAATCTGTAATAACCAATAACTTTTTTCGCCGAGATTTGAAATTTTTAGTGCTCCTGAAGACAAAACAGAATGGCAAACATTTCTGCATCCAGTGCCGAACAAGCATCATTTAAACGGACTCCCACTAGTACACCACCAGTTTCATAAGTGCACGTTGCCGGGGACAATTTACCTGTACAAGCCTTAGATCCGCCTGTATTTTGTGAAATCTACATATTTATTAACCACTTCACTCGCCTTCTGTTTGAAATCTTCTGGAGGGTTTTTGTGAGTTAATGTACTCTAATAGTGATATATTTATCTTTACTGGGTACTGTTCCCATGGTGGGAACAGTGGTAACCTATTAGCTTCCGTCGATAATTCTAAAATTTTTCTAATCCACTTTATGTAATGTAAATCGTCCGTCAGTCAAGTTCCTTATAAAAAACTTTCCTGACGCTTTCACATAGCAGAGCTCAAAACCAAATGTTTAAAATCCTTGTCTATCCTGAAATATCTATCAAATTACAAGTACAATATAAACCCAAAATTACTCCTTACAATTTACAGATCAATTATCCTTTCGCGAATCAATTACGGGTGCCAGGTGTACTCCTCAGCCGCTAAAAGTGTACTAAGATCCTTAGATCCTATACATTCTGCGACCCTCCGGTCTATCCTTTCTGTTCATCCTTCTTCTCCGGTTGTAAGTTTGTATGCACTGGCAGGTTGTCCTCCGCTGTCCTACTATAGGAAGTACTATAACTTTTTAAAGAAGTGAGCGCCCTCCTTAGTAGTACCAAAACCCCGACACTCGAACTGGCTACCATATCTCCTAATATGAGATTTGGGAATGATCCAGTGCCTGAACTTTTTTCGGTTATAGGTCGTTTCCAAATCTCTTCAATCCCAAGAACTCTGTCAGACTTCGCAGCAACCGCACCACCTTGGAGTCAGTCAATCACAAACATCAACATATCGCTAACAAAATTTAACATAGCACAAATAGCAAAAAATATCATAGCGAGCTACACGGACCATGCGTGCCTCTACACAGATGGAGCGAAGGCAATAAGTTATCAGTCACCGGCGGCATGCTCCTTCGAAGTCTCAGGGACAACAGAGTCAGTTAGACTGCACGATTGCTGTACAGCACTGGACACTGAAATATACGCGATGGTTTTTTGTATCCAATACGATAGCAAACCTCCAGTCCCGAAAGGCCCTACTCATAACCGACTCTCTAAACTCCCTTCAACTTATCTGAGAGATTAAATCCAACAACCCTTTGATAAGGAAGGTCCATTACCTATTATACAGGTTATCACATTTAAACTCTGCAACGTCTTTCCTATGGGTGCCGGCTCATGTTGGGATTCCAGGCAATGAGCGTGTCAAACGAGCAGCTCAGGCGACATTGTTCTCTCCAATGCCATACAATCTCGCTCTTCCCCCTACATTAGCTTATTTGTTTATGCAGCAAACTGGAGAAGAATGGCAACAGGAATGGAGATCTTCAAGTACGTTTCTCGGAAGCATAAAAACAACCACGGAGCCTTGGTGGCCCACAAACGGAGTTTCTCGCAGAGATTTTTCTGTCCTGAATCGCCTCCGAATAGGACATACAAACCTCTCGCACAGCTACATATTCACGAGCCAAGTACCCCCAAATGTCTGCCCCTTTTGTAGTCAATCGAGCGCCCCATCCACCTCTCACCTACTTCTCCAATGTTCCTCATTTGCAGTACCACGATCCATTCACTTTACCACTTCCTCTAGTTCTAAAATACTGTCAAATGTTCCGTCCGCGATCGCAGCTGTATTAGCTATCATGCGGAGCAGTGGTCTCTATACTATCGCGTTTAATCCCCTTAAGTAGACTCCATGTGCTGTAATAGCCCCAGTACTTAAACACGGTACATCGAAACCCTCATACACACCTTAAAAAAAAAAAAAAAAAAAAAAAAAAAAGAATACGCAGTTGATGCACAAGTTACACTAAGGGAGCCATTAAGTATTCCAAAAACGCCTAGGCTTTTTTATTTTTCAGTTTTTCGCTATACGCTGATTTATTTGTTTATGTTTAGGTAATGGTGTAGAAACGCGCGAAGACAAAGAAGAGAAAACAGAAGTGCCTACTGTAAGACGAAGACGGAAAAAAAGAGCTCCTTTACCGCCAAATAGGCTAAACGATTCTGTGTCCTCGGCTACCGATAGCGCTAATGACTCTACTTCACAGGTCGGTATCTAATAATATGTCTAATTTATTCAATTATATTAATTCACTTTTCCGTTATGTTTTTCAAGCGACAGTTTTAGGAAAATTGCAATTTTCCCTTTCTGCTTTAATCACTAGTTTATCATATTTTTCACTATTGAAAAATCTACAATCATCACGAAGATATAAAAACATACAATATATTATTACGATTAAACTGAAAAAACAAATATAAAAAATATAAAACACCGACTAGTTGAGAACTCTATATCGTTATTATGAACGATATAGTTCGTAATTAGTCGTTGTTTTATATTTTTTATATTTGTTTTTTCAGTTTAATCGTAATAATATATTGTATGTTTTTATATCTTTGTTATTAACTGACCGAATATATTATATGTTTGTTGAAATGCTTACCTTTCCTTTTGCAACCGACCGGATTATTTCTTCGCATCACCTCTGTCATCTTCCTTCTCGCGTATCTACCACTTTATTTCCTATTAGGTGCGTACTACTCCTTTCAGTATACGTATTACTCATTTTTTTATCTGTCGCTTTCAGAAATTACATCTTTTTTTTTGGAGGGGGGCTCGTCTACAAGGACACATTGGTCCAAGAACAAAGGAAAAAGGACACAAGAGATTCAAATCTTTACACGATCAGCGATAGCCGACAAAAAAAAAATCAAGAGCTTGGACAATAGAAGGAGAAGGAAAGGAGAGAATGAACGAAGCACTGTATGGAGTGGAAATACTAATTTGTAAAAGGGAGGAGTAGAAAAAAGCTTGATCGGTTACAAGAGACGAACACCCGAACACTATATGATCGGAATCACAAACAAATTGGATATTGGAGGGGTGCAATGAACAATAAGAAGACGACATAAGAGAGTAACGGAAAAGCGGGGAAGGAAGCAAACTGTGCCCAAAGCGAGCCGGCAAATCGCAGAGATGTTGGAGCGACGCATGAAAGGAAAGTCAAGAAACCAGCGGAAGCGAGGAAGGGAACGCTAAATAGACAAGAAAAAGGAATTCGGGTTGGAGAATGAGGAGACGTAAGAATCAAACCATAGTTTGGAATGAGCAGCTGCAGACGACAGAAGGATAATATTGGAAGAAGAGAAAACAGGAAAAAACCTACCGGAAGAGGAAGATGAGTCAACTAACAACAGCTTTCGAACATAAAAGAGGCAAGTATTTTTCTTGTTACGCTGTGTGTTTTTTATCATCATCAATTTCTTCATCATCAATTTGTTCATCAACAATTTCTTCATCACCATAATTTCTTTTTTTTTCTCTCGCTTTAATTGCATTATTTTCCCCTATTATCGTCATATTTTAAATGTCTTCGTCCTCGTTAATAATCTCTTTACCCTACCGTTACTGTTATTATTTTGCTTTAATTAAACTGCCCTAATATTTTCCTTACATTTATGTTTATTCTGCAAAATTTCCCTACCAGTATCTTTTTATCGCTATTAAAACTGATTATTCCGACTTTAATAATTCTGCACTTCGATGCGAAAAATAAAATGCCCAAAAATGCTGCTGGAGCGTAAGAAAAAATCCTGATAATGTATTCTCTTCGTGTTTTATGTGCATATCTGAATAACAATAAAAAAAACATTGATCTTCGAAACTTTTTTTGAATATAAAAATAACATCTTTAATAGACAAAATTTAACTTCGTTTTTTTAAAAATAAATTACGAATTTTCAAATATTTAGAGATTTAACATATTTTCTTTTTTTTTTTTCTCATCTCCTTTATGTTTACAGCAAAACATATCATTTGACACAAGCGAGGACGATAAACGAAGACAAGGTGATAGAAATGAAGCAATCTTTCGGAATCATCATCACTACCATGAGCGTAGTATAAGCGAGAAAATTACCAAAGATAATGAGAAGAATATCGAAAACGACCTCGATGGCGTTTCCAAATTAGACGATAACCGAGATGAATTAAAACCTGAACTTGACGATTTATCGCATCGGAGCGATAACGCGTTGCTAAAAGAAATGGACGAAAACACACTTGGAAAGGTTGGCGATAGGAAAAAAGTAATTAATAATTCGTCCGATAATAACGACGGTAGCAACGAACACGCTGATTCGAAAGATACGACTAAATCGTCCGAATTTAACAATGAAAATAAAATTCCAGAACAACCGACTGATAGTGACGAGACGAAAAATCGAGATTTGAAAATTGAAAAAATTGAGAAAAATTATCAAACTGACGAATGTAAAAAAATCCTAGTTATCGAAGAATCGAAAAGTGGTCTGCACGATAAGAAAATACCCGAAAAATGCAGCTCCGACAAAAATGAACCAAGTGCAAAATCGGAAATGATCGAACGATTGCACGGCGAAAAAGAAAAAGATATAAATGACGAACTAACTAGTAAAATTACGAATGAAACGGATAATGACAAGACTGAACAATCGTTAAATGAACACAGCTACGTAAGGTCGCCGCGGCAAGGCACATCAGAGACTGAATCAACAGAAAATTCTAAACACACTGAAGATAAGAATTTAGCTAACAACAATAGCACTAATAATGGCAACCGTTTACATTCAAACGGAATAGTAATTTCAGTTCAATAGAGATAGCGTTTATTTCGTTCTTTTATTTTTCAAGTATCCACTACAGACAATCTCCTTGCGTTAATCTTTTCAAAAACTTCATTCTGAAAAATGTTTCCACTTTTACTTTCCATAAAACATATTATTTATTTATACGTACTATATATACACAGATGAAATAAATCGTTTTTAATTGTTGTTACTTTTTGAATTATTCTACTATAAAACTACCGCTAAAATAATGAAAGTTTATTAGCCGTGACATATTTTTAGTCCAATCAACTTCACCATATAAAAAAGCTATGTTTCACGATTCAGAGTAAAATTTTTGAATTACAATTTTTCTCCTTTTTTAAACTCTTACGAAAAAGTGGGTTTATTCAAAGTCCAAAGAAAACTTAAAATTATGAAAATATCACTACAAAATAATTATGCTGTTTCGAAAATAATATGATCAAATTTCAACAGAAAAAGACATTTAATACTGGAATTGACACGAGAATCGGACACACAATTTAAAACGCGCGGTGCATTATTTTTAACAAAAAGAGAAATTAAAATTAAAACCAACATTCGAACATTAACGTATTCGAAAAACTAAAAATAATAACGAACCAAAAAGGTTGAAGCGGTAATAGACTGGAACCAATATAATAAATGTCGATCATTTATTAAAACGTTCCGACCTCTATTAATCAAAAAAAATTACAAGCAACAATTTGGACATTAACAAAAATATTTTTTTTTCGACTTTAAAAATAATTTCTTCTCAATTCGGAAACTGTAATTACATTATTCGTATTAATAACAACACCAAGGCGATTTTTAGCAAAAATAGGTAAATTGTAGTCGATTCTATACAACTTGAAGAAGACGACCGTTTATAACATTTTTAATGGGTTCCGATTTTTTCCGAAATTAAGAAAGTTGAAAGGAATGGGAATCATAGGTAGGCAAAATAAATGGTTTGAAACTTCTTTGTATAATAGGAAAAGCGTAGTAAAAATCGATGATAAATTAAGTAGAAAAGAAATTGCATCAACAGGATTCGGACAAGGAACTATTTTGGCTCCGTTGTTATTTTTGACCTATACTAACCCTCTTCATAAATTATTCGTTAAAAACTCGACAGTCTTTGCTTATGCGGATGATGATTATCAAATACCGCGACATCCATGAGGCCGAAAAACTCTTACAAAAGTGTATGTGAATAGTATGTGTAGGCGCGGGCGCATGATAAACGTCTAACTATTAATATAAAAAAATCGAAGGCTTTGTATATAAGAACATCCAGTAGATATAGAAAACATATAAACCATCTATTACAGTGCATATCACTAATTGTTTACATAATTACCTGACTTCTACTTTGAACTGTGGATGTACACAACTGGAAACGACAAAAGAGGTTAAGTATTTAGGATTAATCATTAACAGGACATTATCCTGGGACAAGCATATTATAAATTTATCTAATAAAATCAGGCAAATGATACCGGCACTTTATAAATTGGCTCTTTCAATACCACATTATGGAAGTTTGCGTGTATACTATAACGCTATAGTCTAGAATCTTGTATGGGATATCAATTACGGACGATAATCAAAAAGATCAGCAAAAGAAATGCTTAAAGATAATATTACCTAATAAAGATCAGGTTAACAGTAATATTAGCTGGTGGAGAGAGAAAAATGAAATGTCTCCAAGGATGTACTACTTTTATCACCGATTACTTGAATATAAGACCATAAGTATATCAATTGAGCCACGATGACAAGAAGCAGGACAACGAGGAGTAATAGGGAGGTATATTTTATTCGACCGAAAGACATAAATAGTAAGATTGATAATACTGATGAAATAGTTCTAATTAAGCTTCTAGAACGAATCCCAGAAGATATAATTCAAAAAGAAATAGGAGCTTGGAAATTATTAATTAAGCAATGGTTGGTTGATAACATTGAATGACATTAGGTTAGATAAATTGAGAACTGGCTGTGGTGGAGAATCGACCATTCGTATTAGTCGAACATGTGGTTATGAAATTGTATAATGATAAGTAGTTTTTCTTTGTTTTTATCTTTTTTAGTCTTGTTTTATTATTATTATTTTATTTTTAGTTTATATTTTCTTACTATTTATAAGTATGAAAATTAATAGTATAACTAAAGAATTATTGCAACACATTTTTTCTTGAATAAATGATGATAAGAATAATAAAAAAAAAAAAAGCAAAAAAAAAAACGGATTAATGAAAACTGCAGGAAATGCCCGGTAGATGGTGGCATCTGGATGTTGCAAAAGGGGCAAACGATTGGTGGATCATCCCCAATCAACACGTGATTGTACGACACCCTCATGTGACGTAGGTGCATGCGGCTAAACACACAGTAGTCCGCCCTCGAGGTCCCATCGGGGGGCCAAGATGGCTTGATCGACCTTTTAATGGTTTGAAGAAAAGAGGGAGTGAAAAGATATTCCTGAGTCCATCGATGACTAATAAAAAGGGATATGACATCCGCTATTTTTGACGGGCTAGGAGGACTTTGCAGACTTGGAGCCAGCACGGGCGGAAAAGGCAACCACGTCTACTCTTTCGTTTCCAGGGATCCATGGTTAGATTAACACCCATTCTCTGCAAGTTCATTGTGAGCGATAGGCTTCTGTTTTACCAATGCATGTTTAGAAATCTCATCAGTTAATGTTTGAACAGCCACTAATGAATCAGTAACTAAGAGATTTTCCCAGCCTATTACAGTGATCGACAGGATCGTCTCCGTGTAAAAAAAGGATTGCGTATAGTTCCACATCTAGAATGGTACAGTAATCGCTGAAATGTGAAGATTTTAACATTTGAAACCCGTTTGCAGGACACAGCTTTTGCTCCGTTGGAATACTGCCTAATAACTTCAGATGCTTCCTGTATAAGTTGTTTTGATACTCCTTGAGGCTCATACTTTTGCAGAATAATAAAATCCATATTTACTGGCTTGAGTTGCCACAGGTGGAGTTTACAGCTGGCGACTGACTAAAAATCTTTCGTTTTTTTTCTTCAGTTAATAACAAATTTAAGGTGTAAAATAATCATTGAATCAAAAAAAAAAAAAAAAAACAAACAAAGAAACGCGCGAAATTAGGAATTAATTTGCTTAGAAAAAAAATAACGGTTTTCAATATATTGCTTAAAAAATTATTTCCTCTTACAAAGACTTGAAAAGCTGATTATATATTCATTTAGCGGGTTATTTAAATAAAAAATTTCGGAAAAAATTGATCATTCACGGCAATAATTTCCTACCATGACATATTTTTTTGTTTTCGAGGAAAAACCATGTATTTTATAATAAATTTTTACATGTACAAAAAGTGAAAAATAAATTAACTTTATAATTTGAAAAAAGCAAAATCGATCTGGCATCTGAATTTTATTGAAAAAATTAATTCGTTAATCTTAAGGAATTATTCTTCCCCCATTTTCATATTTGTTTTCAACATATGTATGTGAAGTCGAATATAATTTTCCATTCTAATAAGTTTTAACAGTGATTCTTTATTCTGACCTTCTGAGTCTTTGCCTCCCGCTCTTATTCTTTTTTATTTCTCTTCTTCAATTTTTCCTTCGTTAGCTTCTTTCGTTTTTACTATTTTGAACTTTTCCTTTATATAAGTTCAATCGTTTCTAATTATTGGCTTTGGGTAAACCTTTACTGCTGACACCCCTCCACACAAAAACAATAAAAGTTTCAACATGTAAGATCGGGATTTCCATTATTTTCCAAGAAATAATTATAAGCCATTTACTAATTAGCTTTCATTAAATATTACTTTAAATGCACTGTTTTAAGAAACTTCAATTACTTACGTCTCTTAAAGTATACCGAACCAAAAGTATTGGTACGAAGTTCTCTACTAATTTTTAAAATAGTAGAGAACTCCAGTTATCTGAAATCATCAAAAAATATCTTCCTAAAATAAGTACATACATATTGTTAGGGAAATGGATTACAAACTATTGTAAGTTGCAGTTATGCTTTTTTAAATTTTAAAGTGATATTTGCAACATTATTATACATGTATGTATAAACATTTACGTAATTAAAATTATTATACATGTATATAGTACTTACGTACAATGTACATAATGTACTGTATTTAGATTTTTTTTTGCGTTTTGCGTCCCTCACACCATTTTCGAGCAGCGATATCCCTCCATCTTTTTATTAACAGGATGAAATCTGAGTGCAACCTAAAATACATAACAACTTACGTACTGTACTGACTGACGACATACTGTATGTAGGCATGCAATGCTTGACTTACATACCTCTAAGGCATTGAAACCATCGTTAGCTGTCACTTTTTCTGATCCGTCATTATCACCGTTTTCTGCTTCCATATTTTCTGCAGTGTTATTAGCTGGCTGCAAAACTGCCTCTACAATAGTATCTTGGTCCGTGAGTTCTTCGGAATCATCTACGACGAAGAATACCTATAACATGAGAGAGGGACACAGGAAGTCGCTCACCACCGTGATGAGCCACGTGCCGGTTTCTTGTCATTCTAACTTTGAAAACACGGTACGCGTCATAGTCGGAAACGTTTCGGTTAACCCGAGTTCGGATAATCAGGGTTCTACTGTATTTGTTAGATAAAATTGTCTTTTTGTGGGACCGAATTTTACTAAAAAAATAAAATTTATGGTGAACTACTTTTAAAATTACATTCCTGGCAACGCCCTAAACTTAGTTAAAGAACATTACATTATTATTTAACATCATCTGAAATTGAAAAAATCAGTACCGCATTTAAAATCAAAGCATGTAAATTAATTTTTGTATTATATTTAAAAATTTCTCTTCTTTTTGATTTTTGTATTTTTACCAATTAACATTCAGAATTTCTCATCACACTAGCAAGATTCATTAATTAGTTACACTTTTCTCTTTAACTAGACCGAGGTCTAAAAAAAAAAAGTATATAAATCCCAGAGCATTAATTGCACCTGTTCGGCTACGCGTGAAATAAAATAAAGGGGTTAAAATGATATTTATAATTTATAAAAACTATTTGAGTTATAAATGTTTATGTCCATTTTCTGCGTTAGCACTTTATTAAAAATTTATAAAAACATGTATTACAGAAAATTATACTTTAAAAATATTAAAAAGAGCCGACATGTTTCGGAGTTACGTACTCCATAATCATGGAAACTACTTCGTTCGATTCTAAAATCCATAGATTTTCCATTAAAATACGTTTCTTATGTAATTTGTCAATCGGCAAGTAAAATTTTGATATTATAAACTGATCTATTTTATAATATAAAATTTCTAAATTTTAAAATAAACAATATTTGTACGAAATTTACTCATAAAGTAAGAATTTATTATTATGGAACAGATTTTTTTATTTAAACAGTTGAATGATGTTTCTTTAAATCCATCAAAAACAAACAGTAAAAACTTCTACAAAACATCTTCCACCATTTTTCTTACAATTCAAATATCACGTGCTATTATAATAATTAATGTTTCCGCAAAAAAATTTAAAGGGAAAAGGTATTTTCAACGAACCACCTACGAACAGGATATCCCCTTATGAATGGATTATTTTTAACGGTGAAACTGTTTTTTTAATTTTTTTGATACTTATAGATGTGTGGCAGAAACTATTGTATGTATCAACATCCTTTGCTGGCGTTCTTTTTTTTTTTTTTCTGAATAGAAAAGTAAGAATAATAATAATGACATGTTTTACACCCCTTCATTATATATTTTATTATGTTCTGATGTTAGAAAAATTAACCGATTTCTTAGACATTTGAAACCGAATAGTTAGTTGTACCGATTATGAGAACAATGCAGGCAAATAAACTTCATCTTTTATTTAACCGTTCAGGATTTGGTAAAATGAATAAATTTGCACTTACAACAATCCATGAAAAACAGCTTCATTCCTTATCTTCCTCGGACTACGGTCATTCGAAAAATTATTCCATTTGCAATACACATATCTTTGGTTTGCTTGCTAGTAATTATTTTTCCGTCGAAATATTAACAACTGTTTTACAATAAAACTATAAAGAGTCAATTTCAAGAAAAACAAGAAAAATAGACGGTTTGTTCCATGACAATTTTACCACTTTTGCTTCTTTTTTTTTATCTCTGTAGACTCCTCACATATTATCAAATTTTCAACATCCTATTCATCACCTCTTTTCGATCAATTCCAGCGAATCTAAAGTAAACTGGTTAAATGCTGAGAGCCGGACCAAAAAAATAATTGATACACGTTTAAAAACACTGAAATAAAAACTGGTTTATACTCTTGTGGCAAACAGTTTCATTTTCAACAAAAGATAAAAAAAATTAATAATTAGGTTTGATAAGTGTAAAAAAGTAGCTCGTGAATAGAGTCCGCCTCGAGTTCGGTCTGATCAGTTTTTTCTCCTAATTATTCTATACTGGCAGTTTGCTTGACATTTTTTACTTTGGAAGGAGTAATATTAATTTTAATTGAATAACTTGGATAGAAGATCCTGTAGCCATGCGTGTTCACTTATACTATCCCCGTAATAATAAGAGTAAACAATCTTGTTTAGTTTTGTGTTTATATTAACTTAATAATGGCCAGATAGTTTAAAAAAAAAAAAAAAATTGAAAAAGTGCTTATTTTATGAAATTCGGGTACACGTATTTTCGGTGCACACGAAGAAAATGAAATAAAATAGAAACAAACATGATGACACTTAACCGACAAACAATTCTGAAGAAATATTTAATTATTTGTTGAACTGACTAATTCGTGTTAAAAATTAACGCATAATAAAAGAAAGGATATTTTGGGAAGCAGAGGAGTAAAGCCATAATTTACTTTACTTCGAATTAAAGTTTTATACACATTGGAAAGTAGCTTAGGGTAGATGTTAAGGCGGAGGTTAGATAGATATTGTATGATTGAAAATGACTGTACGGAATACGATTTTAATTAGGAAATATGTTAGTGCCAAGTTAATCTACTATCAAACGGCAGACCTAGAAATTTGGCAGAGGAATGATTCGGAATGATAGCATTATTCAAGTTGAGTGGTATTCTATTGCCGCAGATCGTCCTCTGTAGAAATCAGCACATACTGTCTTAGAGAAGAAAAATTTAGTCCATTTACCTCTGACCATTTTTAGAGTTCAGTGATTGTTTTCTGGAAAATTGACCTAGATATTTGGGGTACATTGGAGGTTAAAAAAATACTAAGATCATCAATGAACATCTAAGTAGTCACTGGTGGCTGAATGCATTCAGCAATATCATTGATATATATATATATATATAATGAACAAGGATATGCTCGGCGCAGAGCCTTGTGATATGCCATTCTGAATCTCAATGGCTTCAGAGAACTGCGACTCAATTCTGATCCTTATTGTTTGGTCAGATAAAAAATTTCGTATGAATCTTATCATTCTGCCAGCCAACCCCATTAATCAGGCCTTGGACGGTCAAAAGCTTTTTCTATATCGAAGAAAATGATTATTAGGTGCTTGTGGCTCTTGAAAGCCGATAGAATCTGCTTTTGAAGGCCTACCTGAGGTCTACTGAGCCTTACGGAGTCCGGCTTGTATTGAAGAAAGGATATGATCGGACTCACAAAAAGAGAGGAAACGTCTGTTAACCATTTTTCCAAGATTTTAGTTAAAAGCTTAAAATCGATGTAGGACGGGGATTTTTGTGCTGTTTCAAGATAGGAACGGCTGTCGCTTCCCTCCATAAGGCAGATACACGCACTTTCCCAAATTTGATTGTAAATGTGTAGTAGATGTAACTCGGCGTCCGTGGGAAGGAATTTAAGCATAAACGGGTGGATGGAATCTAAAGCAGGTGCTGCACTCGACTTCGGCTTATATATAATTTAAAGCGAAATCTAATTCGGATATAGAGAACGGCAGATGGTAGTGATCTATGGTATTGATCGCTATGGACGACACTTAGCCCGCTGTATCCTTGCGACGTAGAAAAGCCGCCGAATAGGACTCTGTCGAAGGTACTTCAGCGAAGTGATTTGCAAATGGCGTAGTGCTTAAAGCCGTCTTAGTTATGACGTTTTTATTAACACTAATGGCGGACAGGGGATTACACCAAATCTCATTTTAACCCATACAAAAAAAAACAACAACAACAACATAATCCATTAATATGTTACGATAATGCAAAGACCGTTGAGTTCACTTTACGTTTATCATCTTTCAAGTTACGACAGACCGATCAGGAAACCATGTTTAAAGCATGAATGTCAAGAACAGTGTGCTGATACAGATTTTATTATATTACCAGTTACATATCAAGTACTGAACTTTTTTTTTTTTTTAAATTAAATTTGTTTCATACTGGGTGAGATGAGACTTGATTTTAAAATTTCTCTTTTAATTTTTATAGAGAAAATTTCGATAAATCTATTTGTGTGTAAAATTTTACTGCAAACGAATAAAATTAAGATTCTCAATTTCTTGAATGTGGGTTATCATATAGTAACGTTAAGTACACTATACATTAAAGTGAACGACATTTTTTCTTTAGAGGAAGCAATGAATATATTCAAGAGAATAGTGATTAAATGCACCGCGTGAATCATATATTTAACAAACTTTTATTCATTCAGGCATTGATCAAGATTCAGCCGCTGAGGATGAAAGTTTGATAATCTAAACAAGTTGCAGAGATGAACTGTGATATACAACCTGCTAAGCAATGATTGAGTGTGTGTATTTTAAAAAGATACCATATTATATTAGATCTATCTGCCTTCATAAAATCATCAGTTTCACACATTTCATCATAAACAGTACTAGACTATTGAAAAATTATTTCCATACCGGAACCGATTGTATCTCCATTTAAATCACTAGCTACCAAAAATTTTGTTACTTAAAGATCGACAATTAAACAAAAAAAGTTACATGGCTTGGAAATGTTGATTTTAACAGAATGCAAATTAATTTTCTGTTGCAACATTTTTCAAAATATCGGAAATTATCTTATGTGTAGAACTATTTGAGATTTCTTTTGCCGAAATTATTTTTGAATTTTTAGAGTGAAATAAAAAAACATGTAATTTTTAAAGGTGATACGCATTTCTCTGTTATTGTAGATAAACTGAAATGTTCTATCCGTATACTTCTTGCTAGTAGTTACAACGGGGTCCGCCTTCAATCGAAAAACGATGTTCATAATGATTTAAGTTTTTACAACGGAATGTGAGGAGATTGATTTTGAAATATTTATCATTACATATATTTTGATGGTAATACAAAACTTAAAGAAACTAATGAAATTCCTTTTATGGAACTTGAATATTTTGTACCATGTGAAAATCTTTGCTACGGTGAAAATATTATTAAATACTTTTAATTTGACAGCCGCAAAACAATACATAGGATCTAAATTTATTCATTTTAGATAAGATGAGATGGGTACTTGGTAAATTTCGATATGTTTTCTGAGAAAGAATGTAAGGGTATATAAAGTTTGTGACGTGACATTCTTATTTTTCATGGCTGCCTTCTTAGGCTCCAGAAAGATTTTCAGAAGAAAAAAAAAACAAAAAACCAGCTTTGAAGCATTACCTGGAAGGATGTAATAGCATGTTCTTAATACAATGGCAGGGGGTAATTCGTTTATTAATGTTGATATACGGACCGTGGATAAAGAAAAAAGATTTTAACAGAAGAAGAAAAAAAGAAAGAAATATGCAATGAGAACGACTGAAAGCGTTTGCCGGGCGCAATAAAAATATCGGTAAAAAGTCAAATAGGCATTTTGTTTCCAATTATAGAATTGGAGGATCGTGAACGTTGTTGGGCTACTGGCTTAATCGTAATCATTGCGCATAAATAAGTATTCTGTCTTTTAAAATCCTGCATATTCCAAAAATTGCCAAACAGGACTTGCTTCTCATATACAGTTAACAAAGTTTGGCATTCGACATGACGACACTTACAATCAAAATTTGCATCAAATAATTTTGCTGCTGCTACGAGTTTTTTATTCGCTGTGGTTTTATACACTTTCTACCGGAATTGCGTTGCAATTTTCGCATAGCCTGCTACGAAGAATTGCGCGAGCTCTTTTCCGCGGTCGCGATGGCATTTCAGCTGCCCGCGGTGTTTTTGCCATTTCTCGTAGCTGAATCTAAATTACAGAGATTAGTTTCATTTTAAGATCATTTAATTTTAAGATAATTTCATTTTCGTTCAAGGCTACTGCTGTAAGGTTAACTTACCCGCAATGCTGGTATCACTATTTAAAGAGGTAGTTTCACTGTCTGACATTTTCATGCGCAATAGAAAGGATGAAATGTTCATATTAAACTATCACTCACGTGCAATTCACTTGTATACTATGCAATTGACTGTTTCCAATGTTACGCGCGTAGTCTGTATTATAATATTTAGAGCGAGCATGATTAAAAGTGATTAGACTTACACCAATGCCATTCTTACTAGCACCGGAAATATGCTAACTAACGAAACTTCAGCTGGCGCTCTCTTATGAACATAACATACTCTACTTTCTAAATTGCTCATTCCCGTTATACAGAAACATGCCCTAGAGGTATTTCCGATTTTCTAAAAATTTGACTTACGTCACTTTCATTCTCATCGGCTCATATATATTATATTATATATATGTATATTATATGTACATACAATTCTTGGCTCGTATAATAATAGTAGGATATATGTCTTTTCAGATTTTTTACTGATGTAATTTTTTTCATTACAATTCTATAATTTTAGAATGGACTTTTTTCTTCGTTTTCTTATTTTCGATCTCTGCACATTCTGTATAAAATGGTCCCCAAAACACTGTTCCGATTAAGGGCAAGGAAATAATAGAAATTTTCCAATTTGGTTGGCTTTTACTCAGTTCGTTTAAAACCCCCCGTTTATTTAGTTGACTTGTTCACACGTTCGGGTACAATCAATGGTCGGTTCACAAATACATTAGAAGCTGGAAGTATACTATAACTGAAAGGTGAATTATGAAGGATGACTAACGTCGGGAAACAGACTGAACCGCGATTGTATAAAAGGGAGAAAAAGTAGGGATTAGAAAAGACGGAAGGATAGAAATTGGCACAGAAATCACGATGAGAACGATAGGAGATTCAGTGAAGACTTTAAATAGATTTCCTACTCAAGTCTTTACTGGCACTCTTATCATTTCTATCATGATTTCTGGCCCGGTTTCTATCCTTCCGTCTTTTCTTATCTCCGCTCTTTCTATTTTGCTGAACAATACTCTTCTCCCATTTTCTCTGGTTCAATCTCTTCCCTAACTTTAGCCGTTCTATTATTTTCACATAGTTCGCCTTCAGTTCACTACTTCCAGCTTCTCTTTTCCGTTTTCTCTGATTCAGTCGCCTTTGGATGCTTTTCAGAGCTTACTTGTGATACGAATTACGTCTTGTTCGAATGTCTCTTTATTTCCAAGAACGTATGACTGTTTATTCCAGTCGCTGAGCCTTGGTCTCTGTACCCCTTACAGTGCCCACACACCATCTGTATCTTCCCCCTCTTCCATTATAGTTATTGTGTTAACCTTCTTTATGTCTTCAATTTCTAATCTTTTCCTAACATAAATTACGCCTTTTCGAAATGAGGTAAGCTCCACTGTAGACGTGTCCAAAAAAAAAAAAAAAAAGGAAAAAACATTTCGCGTTTTTCTGCTAATTAAATAAATTACATACAAACTTTCGATATATTATATACAATTCAGAAAAAATTAAAACAAAATAAAATACTGACTAGTTTCGAACAGTCTTGTTCATGAATCATAACACTGTGATCATTAACAAAACTGCTATTCGAAACTATTAAATGTTTTGAATATTTTTTTTCGAATTTTTTATACTATATCGAATGTTTGTATTTCGTAAACATGTACTATATGTATCTACAAATAATTATTGTTAATTTCAGCTAACTGAAATTCTAAATTTTGCACATCGAATATTTACATCTTTCTTTTACAATTGTAACTTCCTCCACATACTTATGAAGCCTACGGTTTTCTGCACTACCGTTGACATTTGCGTGGTGGACATTCACAATATGACGAAAACAAAATAACAAAATACGACTTACATGTCGACAGCACAAATGTTAGTGATAATAACATAGAGAAAAGTAAAATCATAAGAGGAAGGCGAGACTCAGAGGCAGGTAGAAAACTCTAAAACAAACGCATGTAAAAAAAAAAGGCAAAAACAGTAAGAAAATAGTAGAGAATAATTAAAACGTAAGCTAATAACGGGGAAGGTTTTAAAATAGAAGTAGATAAACCCATTTCAGCTAGAATTTTACTTTACGTTTGCACGCAAAAAAGAGGAGCGAAGGAGTTCACGCCTCAGATGGAAACCGGAAGAGAGAAAGAATAAACAATTGTGAGATAATTGTTTATTTTCGATTAATTTCAGCTTATCTCAAAATAAAATTGGGACGAATCTGATAAAGATGATCTAGACATTCTCGTACTTGCTTATCGAAGTGCATTAATTATAAACAATTTACGGAACAAGATTCGTCTGCTGGAGTTGATGCTAAAACGGTGTAACATTAAAGATTCCGTTCTACAAAATTTTCATGCGATATATCACAGTGTAATTTAGGTTTAGTGTAACTGTTTATCACGCGGGCGTGACTAATAAATCTCTTCAGAGTAATCATTACTGACATTAGGTGTTACAGAAAGTTGCGATAATTTCTCATCACGTTTGCGAGAATGTCTGTCTAATGTTATTAGTTTTTACATTTCCTTTCAATTAAAAATAAGGAATTATTAAAATTGAATGATTAAAAAAAAATGTTATAATAAACAACGTAAAAAATGGTATATTTCTTAATACATATAAGCTGACATGATCATATATTTACTCTTTACATATAGGTTTTCGTAATACCTTTGGAGAAAAAATTTCCCTAGTAATTACTTGATCATTTTAGGAGCTTTTTTCCCCTTCTTATTATTCCGTTTTCCGTTTGCAATAAACTTTTCACGTTTACTTCCTGTAGAACAAAATTTTCAAATAAATTAAATTAAATTTAAAAAAAAAAAAAAAGACAAGTGAAAAAAATGCATATAAAAAAAACTTTTTTGAATTGTGTTAAACTGTTTGAATTTTAAATAAGAAAATTTTCAAAATTCCATTTTTAGCTTCCGGGATAGATTCGACCCCTTCATTTTGCATCCGATGTACTCTGCATGCTTGAAGAAAAATGTTAATTTTTTTTTCAATTATTATAACGAAGGTAAATGAAACTAACAGCAATTCGCTTCATTTACAGCGCTATTGTATGATAACGTGTATGAAATAAAATAGAAAAATTAAATAAGCCCGTCACAAAATGGATTACTTCCTTTCATTTAATTGTATGTCTTTCTTCGTTTTCACCTATCATCATTTATTCACTCTATATGTTGGTAGGCAAGTAGATGGAAGGTGGCCAAAGGAACTGATCCAATGGAGACCGTATACGAGAAAAAACGCACAAGGAAGACCACTCATAAGGTGGACGGATGATATTGCGGCAACAGCAAGGAAACAATGGCTTCGTGAAGCGCAAGATAGGCATCGATGGAGTAAATTAAGGGAGGCCTACATCGAATCAATGATGTAACGCAAGAAAAAGAAGAAGAAGAAGAAGATGCGAGTAAGGAGTACTTTCCACAAGGAGAAGAGTTGATGGAAGGAAGGAAAATGGGACGGGACAACCGCGCAAGTTGAAACATAGAAGAACTGATGCGTCGCAGCTCGTATGCTGCCTATACAGCTGTAACGAGTGATCCAGTGGAAAGGTTAAAGACAACCGGGCACGTTATAAATAACTAATGCATATGCAGGCTGGGATCGATGTGCAAGAAGAAGAAAAAAAAAGAGTTAGGATAACATGGTAATTGTTATATGCAACACTAGTGTAGACATAAGACTACACTTGGAACTGATATTGTAATCGTTTGATTTATCACGGTACGCAAATGCAGTCCGCGTGTGTGTTTGCCTACTAATCAACTATCGCGCATATGGTGGCATGCATATTTGTCATCGTCTTTCATATAATTCTGTTAGCGATTAATTTAACTTCTGTAATCATTTCTGTCGTCAGCTGGAATCCAACTGAAGATTTCCGTAACAGACGTCAAGTGCTCTTGCAACTACGCTAACGCGACGACATAATTGATGAAAGAAATTTCGATATTTAACTTTTGAAAATTTAACAGTAATTTCGCTAAGACAAAACAATCTGCTTTTTAGTGTTTAAAAAAATCACGTATAATTCTCTAACATCGAAGAAAAGGAAGCTCAAAAGTCTGAAAATTTTACGTACAATCCGTTTAAGTTCAAAGAAAATAATTATTTTCAAAGTAAAAACTAACTAATTGAAAAAATAATAATTTAGTAAAAGGTCGGACAGAAGTTCAAGTGAGACTGCTCCCCTCACGTGTGACTATTCTTCGATCATTTCTTTGCTCCCAATTCCACCAACGATCACAACCATTTTCAAAAACGACGTGCGTAATTCGCTCACAGTTGACGCAGTACATATGACGTGGTCTCAAAAAACACGCAAATTTTCTCTCATCACGTGCGCAATTCTTCGTTAATTATAAAAATCAAATGATTATTATTTCATTATTTATTTTTGTTTTAGCTTACAATGTTATAATGGACAAATTACAAAATAAATTACTACTAATTCAGCGATATCAACAGTCAGCAAATTGATAAATTTATTATAGGTATTTTATCAAACATATAAACATATACACGCTCAATATATTAACACAGAATTGAAATATAAAATTTAAAAAATACAGGACTACTTTCCAACATTTATTTTTATTATCGCGGTGTATTTACTCATATTATTATACGCTGAGATAATGAATGTCCGAAATTAGCCGTTTATTATTCAAATTTTATATTTCAATTTTATAATTGAGTATTTTTAAGTTTATTTGGTCGTAATAAATTTATATTATATGTTTGTATAATAAATGTTTGTTATTTTCACTACATCTACGATTTTATTTCTAATATATATATATATACATATATATATATATATATATATATATATATATATAAAAAAAAAAACTTACATGTTAATAATATCTCGAACATTTAGTGCCTGCCTAAATGAAATGACAATGAAATTTACAATTTCATGTGTAATCCGAAATAATCGAATTGTTGCTTTCTCTTTTTCCTTTATTTCGATCTAAATCATTACGGGAAAAAAACGTATTTTTTGGAAGTAAAGCAATTAGAAGTGTATGGAAAAATAAAAATTCTGGCCTAGAAGTAAATTTTTTTTTAAAAACACTGAACATAGAAGTCACCGATACGCGCACATGGTAAACAAATGTAAAAAATTTCGACAGCATATGCCTATCGTCTGTTATTTACGTTTAAAATTAGAAAAATTCGGCGGAGTTGTCAATTTTAAGGATTGACTGAAATCAGGAGGGTAAGTAACAGAGTTACTTATCAATACGCAAAATACTTTAGGGCACATTTAAAAGATAGTCATGTAAGTTAATTACTAAATAAATTACGTATAATTTTTCTTTATACCTGGATTTTTATTCTGACCGTTACTTTTTGGCTTGCTTTTCAGTAAAGACTTCAACGTCTCTTTCAAATATATCGTATTTTCATTTTTAAATTCTTCAAATACTTTAACCGCGTCTGAAACGTAAAATAAACAACTGCAACAATAAGAATAAAATCTCATACGCGATTTTTCAATTACATTTTCATTCGACACTTTTACTTTTTCGATTCACTGCAATGTCTTGTCTAGTCTTTACCTATCGTTAATATTAATTCTAATAGTAGGCGGCAAAAAAAAAACTAAGCACGTGACCTATAATTCAAATTATACGAATGTTTATAGATTGCTAGCAATTCTAATTTTTAAAAATAAATCTTCAGAGGACGCGCAAGAGTTCTCATTCGTAAAGATTAAAATTTGTTCGACATTTTTAAGTTCTAGAATAATCACACGGAATCGATATAGAAACAGAGATGAGTATGGATAGCAAGATGGACAAATATTTATTAGAGCAAAAACAAAAAACCGTAGAATTAAAAGAAACGTATTGGTCAATTTTTAAAGTAACGTTAGAAATACGAAATCTACCAAGATATATTACGCAATATCTGCTCGTTTGTTAAAAACGCCAATGGTTAGAAATGATTTAACAGCATATGAAACATTTAAAAAAGAAAATTTATCTTAAACATTCCAGTTTCTACTTTTGATAGGACCATATATATTAATCGCTGTAATCGATCTGCTTGATATGTCCCTCTTCAATTTTTTTCCCTGTTTGTTTTTCTTCCGAAATGAAATCGATTTTCCCGAAGTACTTCTAATAACCCGACGTAATTATTGGTAAAAACGTGGGACTTAACGGAAGAATAAATGAGATTGAAACGCATTATTGAAAATTTCTTAAACGGATTGAATCCGGACAAATTGCGCGCGCGAGACAAGAAAAACATTATTTATATTAGTAGTAGATACCGAAGGCGAAAAATAAAAAAGTTCACTGTACATAAACTAACAAATGCGTTTTCCAACTGATGTTTACATTGAATCTACAAAAAATTAAAAACAAAGAAAATCCGAGAACGGCTATGTAGGCAATCCTCGGTACGATGTGTTGTTGGTGATAACGGTTTGCAACATAAAGATTAACGAATTACATAACATATAAGGTACATACAACGGTACATTGGTTAGCGTATTTGTAGCTTCTGCATAGAACTAATCCAAATGATACATATTTTTACAATCGATATACTATGTGAAATGTCTCTGTTACTTAACACTTTGCGTTCTTTTTATTGGAAGCCGGCAGCCGGCTGCTTTACGTGTAAAGCAAATAAAGTGTAAAAAGTTGTTGCGAAATTACAGGACTCACTGAAAATAATTGAAAGCTTTCGTGGTTTTTTATATTCACCATCTGTCTACTTTTTAGACATAAACCGAGTCACAATTATCTGATGAGCAATATAGAGTATTGCTATTTGAAATGTAAGCTCACTGGTAAAATCTACAGATCATGTTGACACGCGTGTTTTTAACCTAACAGTTTCAAAGTTAGCAGCTATTAAAGAAAAAAAAAAGAAAAAAGTAAAGTATTTAACTTTATTTTTTCATTTAAATGGTAGTCAACACTTTACGATGTCAAATATTTTTAAAATCAGAAAACTTAAATGTTTCTTTTATTCTTTTAATGATAAAACTTTTCTTTTTTTTTTTTTTTTAAACGAGACCTTTTACTATTGAGATTATATTTATATTTGAAGTAAAACTGATTATATGTATTTCAATGAACCGAACGAGACGAGATCGTAATTCACTTAAAAGATTTTTTAGGTACATGATAGCGCACTGGCAACTGATAATTGTTTTTTCTGAAGTAATAACTCGAGAAACTACTACAATTAAATTACTGCTATATTTACTATAATATAAATTAATTTCGTATACCGTCTTCGGGTCGTTCTAAATTGATCCTATTCCCGGTTGTTTTTTAATCGAAACTTTTGTTTAGTAGCATCTAATACCGTACAGTATGTATCGGACAGATCGGATTAATCGGAACTGATTGAGCTGCAATTAGTAAAAATAACCCAAAACAGTATGCGTGGCCCAGGTCATCGTACCAAATAGTGTCGCGTTTGATTTAACACAGCCATTTGACCACAATTATCCTCTTCTTTAATTTTGTGTTTTTAACACCGTAATACACACACTTACATTTCCTAATTATTATAATTACTGAATATTGGTAAACTTTTGGTTGTTAATTACTTAATAATTGTTCCGAAAATTTCCTTTATGTAATTTTCACGAAAAAAAGAAAAAAACACAAAATTAACGCATAACACACACAAAAAAAAGGTTGAATACCTTCTAATCTTTCGTCATCATCTAAAAAAAAAAACTTCTCCGTCCAAGTCGTAAACGGTTCCTGCTGGTTCATCAAATTAGTGCGATCATCGCCAGGTGATCCCATTTCGTCGCTGTTACTCTCGTCATCTGTATCATCTGTATCATCCGTATTAGTGAATTTTCTTAAAATTTCCCGTTCAACTAACGAACTGTTCGGATCATTGTTCTTAATTACTGGTGGTAACTTTGGTTTCTTTAAATTCGTACTTGAATCCTCCTGTGTAGCATTCTCGTTACGTTCAAGATGACATTCTAAAAACAAAATTAGAGCGATGTTCATTAACAATGTATCGTAGAATAATTTCTGTATATATTTACGTATTCGTCATTGCAGGATATTCTATTACTAAGAATAATGGTTTTATCCGGAAAGGCTTTTATATAATATAATTTTATTAATAATACTAGATGCCATTATCATTATAAGTATTTCGCTTAGAAACCGATCTTTTTTTTCCGAATTCTTTTTCATTTTTCTTTTTTTTTCCATTCTCTTTTATTCATTTATTTTTTAAAATATTTCACTCTTCACTGGATGTTTTAACCCGGATCTTTTTTTTTTTTACAGCAGTCTTCTATTCTTGTCCTGGTTCGTACTTTCGGTAATTCCGATTAAAATAATTTCTCTTCTCGTTACATTCTCTATTCGAATTTTTTCCCTAATCACATTAAAAAGTTTCCAAGTCAGATTGCTAAATTTTAAAACAAGTGTCTATCGTAAATTTTATTTCTAACACCATTCGCATGGAAGTTTTAAATATTTAAGTTGTCATAATGTCGTATCGGCGATTAATGTAAATTAATGTAACGAAAAGCATAAATTTGAAAATTGTATAAATTTTTATAAACCAAAAATTAATAAAGATTCCAATTTCTTTAAAAACATTAAATTGTTTCAAAAAAATTAAATACCAATAGTTATCCCATAAATACA
Organism: Icerya purchasi; assembly: GCA_039619475.1. Lineage (NCBI taxonomy): Eukaryota > Metazoa > Arthropoda > Insecta > Hemiptera > Monophlebidae > Icerya > Icerya purchasi. The sequence continues at coordinate 30,884,322 of CM077116.1, read as the reverse complement.
ATATCATACGGAAGATTGAAGTACATAGAAGGAAACACGGGAATCAAGGTAGCGTTATATTTAATATATTTGTTAATCCTTTTAATAAAAAAAGACATCGTTTTTATTGACAAATTTCCATTTTTGTGCAGAATGTTGGTTTGGGTGATTTGATGTTTTATGAATTATATTATCAGTGGTGGTTTGTTTTCTATAAATATTATGTGTTAACTTATCATTTGATTTTATTATTGTTATATCTAAGAAATTTATTTTGTTATTTTCTTCTTTTTCCGTAGTATAATGAATATTTTTGTGAATTTTATTTAAATCATTTAGAATGTCATTTTCAGTATTACTACTATTTTCATCAAAAATCAAACCAACATAAATATGCTTACTTCATGACTGCAATAAATAGATTATTAACTACACCCATGAATATAAATAAAAAACAAATAGAAATTAATATATTAAAGACTTTGGCAAGAAATAATGGTTATGACGAACAAATAATAGATAAACTAATTCACAAAATAAAATCAAAATATATACAAAAATTAAGAGTCAATAATGCTACCAACAATAAAGGATGGATAACATTCACATTTATAAACGATAACATATACAAATTAACCAATTTATTCAAAAAACAAGGTTTAAATGTAGCATTCAAAACTAAAAATAATTTAAAATATAAAATAAACACCTTAAATTTAAAAAATAATAATATTTACGAAAATAGCGGTATATATAAAATAAATTGTACTGATTGTGAGAAATCATACATTGGTCAAATAGGGCGAAAAATCAATTGCAGATATAAAGAACATATAAAAGCATTTAATAATAATGAAATAGAAAAATCAACCTATGCAGAACATCTAATTAAAAATAAACATAAACCTAATTCAATAGAAAATACTGTAACCATCCTGGCCACTTATCACAAAGGTAATAATATGAACATTGCAGAAAATTATTATATAAATAAATATAAAAATAATATTTTAAATGACCAAACACCTAATAATAATAATCCACTGTTTAATATAAAAATTTAACTTTTTGTCTTCTTGTTTTATTTTATATTTTATATTAATTATTAGCATTTTCAACCTATAGATTTTTATACCTGCCATGTTTATTCCTCTTTACATCTACTATATATACACATGTATTCCCTATATTCACTTCAGTATGTTTTAAGTTTCCTTTAAGTTAGTGTTAGCTGATGATGGGTTATGCCCGAAAACGTTTCTAAATAGGTATTTATCTAATTTATTGATCTATATTGTTTGTTATTAAAGTTTATTTTATTATACCATTTTAACAAACAGGATGTATTCACCTACATTTAAGTTGGTAGTATGTTCTGGGGAGTTCTAGAGAAGCCTCCTGAAAACTAATATTATGAGAGGCCATCGGTTTATTAGAATTCTATATTTTCCTTTCGAGCCAAGTGACGTCGGTTGCGTTGTGAATTCCTCTGCAAAACACACATGACGCGTTTTGACTGGAACATTGATTGTCTTCATCTGCTCCACATCGATTACATCGAGGCTTACCTTTACAATGAACAGCCACATGACCATAATGCAAACATCTGTAACATCGCCTAATCCGTTTAACAAACGGTTCGCATAAAAATCAAACTCTCCAAAGAAAAACATAAGGGAGAGATTCTGAACCCTCAAATGCCACAAAGACAGAGCTGCTTGAAACACACTTTACTTCATCGTTAACATTAAATTCCCTATTTAATCTTTTAACAGATTTTATTACAAACGGGCTGCAATCGATCCTGTCGAATAATTGCTCATCAGAGTATTCAATATCAACATTCTTAATAACACCCAGCCTTGATACTAAATAGAAAAAGATGTATATTTTATATCCAGCCACTATAAAACACGGATTATCAACCGCCTCATTAGCCGAATGGGGTAAAGAAAACTGAATAATGACTCTATTTCGACTCGCTTTTTTAATCTCGATCGCGTTATTAGCTAAAGAATTTTTCCGTAAAATTTCTGCGATTTTGAGAGCACTGACAGATAATCATAATTGATGAGAAATAATTTTTTCTACAAAGACTTTAGAACAATTTGAACTATTGTCAGTATTAATAGAAGAATATTTATTTTAGTTTTATTTGAAGATGATACCGGAATTATCAGTTTCGCAATCATAACCGTTACTGTCTTTATCATTAATATTACTATTATTCCCGCTAATATATATTTCATTGTCTAAATTAGAAATAGCTGGCAGAGCATTCCCACTGCTGGTCGTTTCGAATAAGATAGAACTAATAATTTGGCTGTCAACTGAGGTAATCGGAATCGTGTAGAAGAATTATCAGGAAAGGAGGGACTACCCTCCATACAAAGGTCGAACATTCAGAAACAGTTATCTGTCAAAGATCAATAGTTATAAATACTTAAAGAAGGATGGCGTATACCAAGCGCCGAAGTGTAAAATATCGATATGTTATGCGTGTGTAAATGCGAGTTAAGTGAATGTGTAATATTAAGAGTGAAGAAGAAACAGTTTACCGCTATCGGGACAATACAATTCCGCGATAAAACTCGAACACAGAATACACAACGAACAAATGAACACTAATAGTTAATAATCGAAAATTAAAACCACGATCACAGACAAAAGTAAAAAACCGAGTACCGGAAAAGCATTAATGATACAGATGTAGTTAATAAACTAATGCACCTAGGAGCATCTGTTGTTGATAACAAAAACTGCTTTCCAGAAATAAAACAGACAACTGCCACGGTCATGGTAAAACACTCGTAGAAAAAATAATGAAAATAACTTCACAATCCCCGACACCCTTTCAAGGGTATGGGACTTACTTTACTTTACTTTACGGGAAACCCAAGTCATAAATAGGGCAATTAAAAGTGTAATTGTAAGTATTCAAATATTTTCCATAGTACGACTCAGAATCATGGGTTCCTAATAGGCTTAATCAATCTCCACCACCTGAATCATACTCAGGATAAATCAAAAAAACGCTTAAATACGAACATAGCTTACAGTCCTATTAAAATGGCGCGGAATTACTAATTGCGCAGTAATCTAATCGTCAGTCACGATACTCGGAATCAAGCTACACAAAAAAAAAAAAGAAAAAAGGATTTATTTTCTTTTTTCTAATTATATCTTACTCCATATTAGAGATTACGAAAAATTTCAAGTAATCGAAAAAAACTAATAACGCCAATTTTATAAGACGAGTCGAGTAATTAAATATTATTAAAACTTACGATCTTGAACGGCAGTTCTGTTACGTTCCAATATACTTTTTAAACAGAATGATTCACTCTTTTCTTTGCTGCTATGACTAAAATCTACCGCTTCATTTACAGAATAGTACCTCGTTTGCGGCACTATGACTGGAAGTTCCGCAGCTTTAGGTTCACTTTCTGTCGCTAGATCTGGTTTCTTCTTTGTAGGTTTACGTTCTTTTTTCTTCTTAATATTCTGTTTCGGTTGAATATTACTCTGTTCTCCCTCACCCGAAATCGGATCATACCGTTTCATTTGAAATCCTGCTACTTTACTACTGTAATGAAAAAAATTTTATAACAATATTAATCCAGCTGCCGGAAATCGTCGTTTACCGTGCTTTTAAAAGTAACCGCAGTTTCAAACGTGAATGTAAATATATATATATATATACACATATGGAAATCTATTAACGTACACTTTAGCTGGTGACAGCTCGTTTTGACACTTCATTGGTCCGGTAATTTGTTCCAAAATATTTAATTGTTTCTTTTTTTCTACATTATCGTGATCGTTATTATCGTCTTCATTTGTATCAAGAAATCGTTTATCTAATTTAAACCGCTGGTCCCCAGCCAAGTTAGCCTTAATCTTCACAATCTATAAATATCGCAAATAGTTATCGATAGGAAAAAGTTGAAATTACGTTTTACAAGAATGTAAATTAAATATGTTTAATATTTTTTTACAATTTAAAATCATTCGAAATATTTTGCATCATTCATTTTATATTGTAAATTAATGTTTAATAACTTCAAAGTAACAAATAATTGAATAAAGCTTACAGTTAAAATTATATTAGCCATAAAACTTAAGCGCTGTTCTTTCGGGAAATATTAGACGATAATGTATATTCATTACTATCAAAACAAGCAGCAATCAAGAATTTTTTATAATTACTTAAAAAACATCACTGAATATTTTCTAACTTTCGAAAAAATTTTAAATAAACGATACCCCTTATAAATTACTCACACTATTTAATTACAATACATAATCAATTAAATCGCCGGGACAATGGACTTCAGAGTTTCCCACATGAAAAATCATATCAACGACAACCAATGATCGAAAATCGTTGGAGACAGTGATAGAAAATGTGACACAGTTTGGTGTGTTGGCACAATGAAACTGACACACACTGTTCAGTATTGACACACTGTGTCAACACAGTGACGCAGTGAGAAAGCAAATGATACTTCTTATTCTTACATTTTTCGTTATATGATACTGTGTAAGACGTACTTAAATTTACGGACAAATGATTTAAAAGAAACAAATGTAGAAAATCAAGTTTTAAATGGCTATTTACAATTTTAATCATAAAGTTTATAATTCGTACAATCAGTGTGTCAATATAAGGACGCAGTGACACAGTAAATGATTCTTCTTATATTTTTCATTATATCATAATAGTGTGCAAAAAGATTTTTAATTGTATTTAAGTTTACGGACAAAGTATTCAAAATAAATAAACTTTTATTAAAATCAGGTTTTAAATAGCCGCTTACAATTTTAATGATAAAGTTAATAATTTGTATAAACACTATATCAATATAATGACGCAGTGAGATAGCAAATGACACTTATTACAACATCTTTATTTACATAGTATTACGCAGAACGTTTCTAATGTTACTTAAGTAATTGCGGATGAGTTTTTCAAAATAAATAAACTTTTAAAATCAGATTTTAAATGGCTGTTTAGGATTTTATAAATAATTCATGCAAAAATATTGTATAATGACACAGTTAGACACAATACTGCTAAAAGTGATTAAAATATAATATTTCAAATATATCACAATAAACCGCCCCTAAAAATAAAAATGAAACACTCAAACTTCTTGTTCGAAAACAAAACAATTGAAACAGACGAGATAAATGTTTTAAACGTCTCCTCACTGTTTCACTGTTTCACTTGTTTCGATTAATAACATATTGACACAGTCGGGTAATGAACTGTGTTGACACACTATATCAAAACAGTGATACACTAGCCATCACTAGATGGCAAAAAAACTTGTAAAAAATTTTAATATTAGTTACTTGACATTGAAAAAGAAAAAAAATTATTACGGTGTTCACGATCGACTAGAAACTTTTACAGAAACGCTTTTTTTTGTTAAATTCAACGGACAAATGCGATTCTCGGAAAAAGTGGCAACGATCTCGGTCGACTGTGACAAATTGTTGTATGTAATTGTAAATGGTATTTTTTCTGTAAATTTTCTACTATAATACAACCTCTATTTCCTATATATACCCCCCCCCCACCTTCCTTACATCTTTAATACGGTTCAATTCATTTTATCTCACTTATCTGTAACTGTAAAAACACAAAAACAAAAATAACTCGCAGCCGCGTACAATTTTGGAAGTAATAATTTGAAAAAAAAAAAAATGAATAATGAGACACCATAAAAATTAAAGTCAAATGAAAACATTCTGTCTCCTTTTTCCCCAAGTATTCTGCAATTGTAACTATATACAAATTTATATTAATCAGATCGAAGTTTAATCCTGTATGCCGCAATACTACACTATATCAAACTCAAATTAAACTTAATCGACCATCTTTATTCTAGAATTTCATTAGTTTTTCCCAAATAGATTCTAATGATGTAAACTGCAATGGATAACCACGCCAACTGAAATTTTAGGGCGAATACAAATCATTTACTATTGAAACATGTTAATGCAACTGGTAATCATTTATTATTATAGTGCAACTGTTACTTACTTTGTTGGGTAAGCGGGTTTCGATTATAAGTTTTTAGATTAATTAATAAAAATAAGAATTTTTAACTCAATGAAATTAAGCGGCTCGCTCTTTTTTTTGTTTTTTTATTGTATTTCGATTAATAAATTAATTTTACCATTAATAGCCAAATAAAGTTTTACAGTTTGAACTGAAAAAAAAATAATAAAAAACAGAAAAATTTTGTAATATTGTAATTATTCACACAATAAAGGCGATCATTATTTATTGAGATCCTATTGGAAAACCTTCAGATTGATAAAAATTGAAAATAATAACTTACATCCAAAATCGTACTATTTTTTTTAAAATGGATTTTTATTTTAATATAATTATTAACATGAATACCTTCATTAAAATTTTTTACTACTTATTTGAAAAAAACATACTTTTTAATCTATCTTCAATTGATTATAAAGTAGTAACATACAATTTTTCAAATGATGTATTTTTTATTATTTACGAAAAATTTTCTGAGATAGATGCAGCGATCAGTATTTCAATAATGAACAAAATTAACTAAAAAAATGTCGAAAATACAACACACTTGACTAGAATGTTGATTATCATTTTCATTTAAATGAAAATCAATTTCATTGGAACTTTCATCAGAAGAATCGTCATCGTCGAACAATTTCTTTTTTTCTTGATCTTTCTCCTCCCTTTTTTCAGCTTCAATAAGATCATTGTCATCATCATCGTCATCAAAGCGGATTTTTTTATTTAGTTTAATATTTTGATCCTGTAAATAAATCAGAAATAAAATAAATTATAATAAATGCACTTTTACACGACAAAATATTAAACAATAGTATTTTTAGGCAACAGCTCATATGCACTATATAAAAAAAACAGCGTTGTGTATAATAGAAAACATTTTACTTTAATAATATACTATAAAAATCAGCGAAATACAGAACAAAATAGGCAGAAAATATGAATGCATGTGTAAAATGTGTAATAGTAACCAATATTGTTACTATTATTACCTAATCCACATTACATTGCATTTTATTCACAAATTAACTTTTAATATTTTTTTTTTTTCATTTTTGCACACAAACACACTGGGGAGAACTCTTTTAATTTCGCCAATATGAATTAATTATTAACCCCGAAGAAAAAGATATTTCTCATTTTTTTGTCGACCAATTATCATCTGCATTCTCAAAATAAAGTACACGAATTAACCGAAAATAATACTAGCGATTTGCTATCCCATTTCTGTGAAAGTGAAATAATGTGTTTTTAACTACTTGAGTTTTTTTCTTTTTTTTTTTAGCTCGTCTGTATTTCAAACACCAGCTAACAAATTTATATCAGATATTTATAGATAATATTTAAAAAAAAAAAAAAAAAACTTCGATTATAAATAATTTTATCAAAATAATAATAAAGAACTGTATATTTTTAATAAAATGCAGTGTATAATTTACAAATAACATGTATCATAAAAATCTGTTGGGTCTCCTTGCAGGGATAAAAATACCCAAATTATATATTTTTGCATAAAAACCTAATAGCTCCATTCTCCGGTAAAATTAAATGAACTATTAGAAAATTTCTCACAAGAGTAAATAAATTGTTTTATTCTTTTCGACGATAAACAAGCATCGTAATATCTGACCAATTTCATCATATAATATTTACTTCGATTATTTCTACTAGGAAAGATGAAAAAAAAAAAAAAAAAAGTGGTAATATTCGTAACCAGGTATTACAAATTTAAACTAAATAATTTGTATTTATTGAGTACTAACTAAAAGTGTAGTATATGTTGTCTTCTAAAAAATAGTGAAAACGTTTATTAAAGATTCACTTCGTCCTTTTCCGTATAACATTATAATGTTATAGTCAACGTTTAATTACAATATGTTATTTTGAAAAAATTACAAATGATAAACAAACAATAATTAACTGAGATACGAAATCAAAAACTTACTAATGTTTTTAGAAATTTATATTTGACAGAAAATTATCTCTTTCAAACTAATTGTTTAACTTTTCGAAAATTTCCGTTGATAATAACTTAATAATTTGATGTATTCTTTTTACTTTTTCTTTTTTTTCACTCGATTTACAAACTATCTGGAAATGTTCGAAAAGAAAAAAAGAACTATATTTTATATGTTACTTTGGAAAGTCGAGAGAAACAGCATATCGATTAATAGAGTTAACTTAGCAATAAAAATAATAGACTAATTAAAAAACTTACATTTTGATTTAACGAAACGCTAATCTGTTTACGTTTTAAATTAATTAAACGATTTTTCTCTCCGATAGCCTTACATCGTTTCATATCCGACAACTGCCTCTTATCCATCTGATTTCCATTGTCCGTTATCTGCTGTTCAACTTTATCATTTGCAGAACTTAACTCGTGTACATCATTACGCACATCGTCCAATTCGTCATCGAAGTGCTTAGATTTTGTAGCAGCGTCAATTTCATTATCGGAAGTATTCAAAGCGTTCATAATGTTGTTATTGTTAATTAAATGGACGTTCTTTTTCTCATTACCCATTTCTCGCTCTCTTTTCAATCTATCTAAGAAATTCTCCTTCGCGAATTCTATTTTCAATTTACTGCCGTTCCATTCTTGATTATTCAATTTCCGGACGACTATAACAAAAATTTGAATCCTATTTTAATGTAAGACCGATCGATTATCATTAGTGTGAATTTTTTAAACTCTATAATACTTATCGTAAAATATTATTTTCAGTAACGAGACAAAAATTCAATTTACTTACTCGTTTTTCATATATTTACAGCTATTAATTATGAAATCGAATTTTTATAAAATAGTAATACGTAAAAAAGGTATATTATTACCATCGAATATGCACGTTCTCATAATCAGTACCTCCAACAGAGCAAGGCATAAAAAGGAATTGCATAGAAGTCTAGGTACAAAAGAGTCCGACACAAAAGTTTCTTAGCAACCTATTGAAAAGTAATTAAAAATCCTAACTTTTGTTCCGAGGAAAATTCTGGAACGAAAAATATTTGAATATATCGGAACGTATGAAACACAGAATCCCGGAAATTTTCTCGTAAGGCCTTTGAAAAATTCAATAAAATTTCAAAACTATCGTCGTTGCTCTACACCAACAGATGAAATTATTAAGACAACTATCTAAATGGCTGCCCAAATAATACACGAAATCCCGGTTTTAGAATGTTTCAATTCTACCGCAATGTCTCCTTCAATATCCATTACATTAATAAAGTTGAAATCAAAACTGTTCGTTTCACGGATGTTAAATTAATAAATTTTGAAACAATGAATGTGTCAATCTTTTGAATTTATAAACATATTAATGTTTCCTTCGAACAACCGTTATTCCTGACACGCTTAAGCTACTAACTTCGTAACACAATAATTTTACACACGAATTTGAATGAATTTTCATTGTAGTTCAAAGAATGACAAATGACGAATCTGTCAGTTTGTGTTACATTTACTTACAATTATTCTTCTAGTAGCACCATCGCACGCACAAACATACGCATCATTCAGGATTGCAGTTTACAGGGTTCACTAAGCCCGATGATACTGTAGATAATACTGGTAGTGTTTTTTGCTACCCAATTTGATTTCAATTTTTTCAGTTTAGCTCGTAATTACCGGGGGGTTATCAGATTTTTATTATTTTTAAGTTTTAAAATACATAGTTGACAGTAAAACAATTAAACAATGCAATCGGATATGTAAAATTCGAAGAATGTGAACTAATTTGCGAAAAACTTCACTTTAATTTTGCATCTATTTCCTTCCCTTCAAACATTTGTTAAAATCTCCACATACCTGATTATTAAAAATGATTCTCTACAGTTGAATGCCAAAAGGAAATATTTTTTTCTCTTCAGCTTTTTTTTTGAAACATTTCCTGGAATTTCTCTTAATAAATCAATTAACAAAGTCGCAATTTCAATATTTTAATGGTCTTACTCTAAATAACCGGTTATAATTTGGAACACTGAAAGTCAGATTATTATTTTTCAATACCATATTTTTAATTTGTTATCAAACTACCGATCAAATGTTATAAAAATTTTCCTATAAACTTGCAATTTATTTTTGCTTATAATTTGAAATCCAATATGATTGTCTGAATTTATCAATGTTGTAGAGGAAATTTGTTTGAATGCGGTCGGAAAATTAACCATTGTAATAGCTTATGGAATTCTAAACGACGAATAATACCACTTTCAATTCCCGCATTGAAAACTGTTCTATCAGATCCGATAGCAGGAATATTAGGTTTCACTGATCCATTATTTTAATGTCTCTTCATAGTATTAATATTTGTTAAGAAAATATATATGTGTACAATTACAGATTAAAATTTAACTTATAACAATCTAAATAAACAAAATACACCAGCATCCAAAATATTTTTTCACATCAACAAAACATTCTTTAAAAGTTTAAAATAGTTTTTCTTTTCCGATAAAATGAGCGGTTTTACATTACAAGTTTATTTTTATCAATGCATGTGAGCAAATTGCTAAATAAACATTACTTAATTAAAAAATACAATACATACACTTATTCGCGCATTTTTTTGGAACATTTACAAAAGCAAATGTGGTTTTCGTATTTCCAGTGAAGCGCTGCTTTATATCCACCGAAGATATTTTAAAAGACGATAAATGTTCCAAAAGTTGTTCATTATTCACATCCTCTGGTAAATTTCCGACATACACTCTCTGCTCAAGTGAAGTCATAACTGAAGTGGTTCACGATTAAAGTAATACACCGATTCCTAATATACAGTTACTAATACGGCTTATCAATGATATGAAATGTCCAGCTTTATTCCAAAAACACCGCGAAATAAACCGCCATAATTACAATTTTTTGTTTTTATCAATACAGCATTGAACAACAAACTTCTCGAAAACGAGCGATGAACGATAGCGAGAGATTTTAATCGAATGTTTCGATTGTCGAAATTTTTCGAACATCTTATTGGCTTAACCGAATGTAGCCCGATTTTTAATATAAAGTTACAGCATTGGTAAACAAACGCAATTTGACTACACATAACACAGCACACGTAAAGAAATTTTCCATTTCTCAAAACTTTTATTCAAGCAAAACACCATTATACAATCAAGTTTTTCAGCTCTAATTTAAAACCACTGTGACATATCAAATGTCACTCAATTTTTCTACTATTTTCGTGTGCGAGGAACTGTATTTTTTGGCTTAAAATACTTTGAGGAATTAAATTTTAAAACAAATTATTTTTAAATATAATAATATAATAAATAAATAAATAAATAAAAATACATCTCCATCGAACAATAGTTTTAACAGAAATTTTTTTTCTGTTGCAGATAGCTTTGTATTTCAGTAATGGTGGGCATTTTTATTTTAAGCTATTATAATAAATACAGGAATCAAATGTAATATTTTTAGAACATTTCTTTTCATAATATGAATTTTTTATCGCCAAAATAAAGAATCATTGAATTGCCGACTGACGGCGCTGTAATTGCACAATCGAAAATTTTCCATTCGATTATCAATGCTGTAAACTTATACTCAAAATCGGGCTATATTCAATTAAGCCCCATCTCTTTAGATAAGCCCGAAACGTTAAATTTCTAAAAAACGTAGTGTGCTCCAGATATCAGGAGTCGAAAAATCCCGATAATAATAATAAGAAGAATGAATAATATGGCAACGAAAAATCAATTTTGAAACCTTCTTACACAAGGTGTTCACAAATATACTTGTTACTTGTTTATAGCCACAAGTATTTATTTTTAAGAAAATTTTAGTAATATACATATTGTGTACCATCAAAATATCAAACTTGCTCGCATTACGTAACCACCCTCGCCACCAAAAGAAAAAAAAAAACATACAAAAAAGTATAACTCCTTACAAAAAAAAATTAACGCATAATATATTCGATAGATATCAAGTTTTAATAAATCTTACATGTCCCAAAATTTAAGAATAACCCAAAATTAAACTAGAAATTTAATAAAATTCATTAAAATCAAAAAAGTCATAATATAATGGATTATTATACTCATATTTCTAGATTTGAAATACAAGTAGGACATATGAATGTTCCATATTCTCCACATATCGATCTGTTGCAATAATGGCACGATTTATTTACGGTCTTTCGCTTTACTACAAAAATCACATCTTCGGTTCGTTTCTTTGATATGGACGGTGTTTCTTACTGAACGGAAGACGTGGTTTCTAAAAACTGATTTATACAAAAATCCGAAGCTCTGTAGGTTAGCACCAGTTTTGAGCCTTTTGTCTCGTATGAGGTTTTACCAAAGTTTTCGCAAGAATTTTTAGAAATGAAGTTCTCGCGACTAATTGACCATTTTCTTTTGTTGAATGAACTGGTAAATTTTGTAAACGTTGATCCCAGAAGAATCTAATACATCATAAAAAAATCGAAGTGGTCAACGTCTTGTTTGTCGTCTGGTCGATTTTTCATGACAAAGTTGATCAAAGGAAATTACACCACCTTTCGTGGAGTTATAAAACAATATTAAATCTGGCTTTTGAGTTGCGCAATCAATGTCCGCAGTGAAGTGCTTGACAGTAGAATAACCTTATTTTTTCTTGAAGTGAATGAAACCATAGTTTTATCTGAAGACGCATCTTATTCAAAGTATGATTCTTCTAAATCGGATTCAGTATGCTGTCGGTCATTTCCTTCAGAATATTTTCCGATGTATGTAGATAATTTAAATTCATAACGAGACCGACTTACAAAGGATTTTACGAACATAAGAAACAGCTGAAGTCTCTGTGAAATAAAACTGAACGTTTGAAAAATATTATATCATTATCCACAACGTGGGGGTATTTTTTATCCGATTGCTAGACACTACTACAAACAAATAGGATTTTTTTGTAAACAAAGCGATTTTTTCCGGATGTGAGGTGATTAATATCAATATAAAGAATGTCACGAAAGACTCCTAAACGGCCAAGGCCAAATTCTAGCGCAATGCCGCGTAATAATAATGCGAACATTGATCGGATCATTTTTATCCGGACCTTCTGTAAGAAGGGTTAATAACATATTTTTCTATATAGTGAAATATAAAGATGCGCAAATCGACTTCGTTAAGGCAGTTGCATCTTGGAATGAAAGTGTCTTTCCTGACTGCAGATATATGTACATCTGCATATCAGCTTCAACTTCTCCGACAGGTTATCTTATAAATCCTAATCTTAGACTAGGTATATATTTAACTTTAACTTCTCACGAAATTCTGAACATAAGATAACAAAACGTCCATGGCGATAGTTAAAAACATTTTTCAAAGTTCAAACATATCAAACCTCACTGCTTTAGATAAATCTGACTGCGTCTGGAATAACAAAGTTTATTCATAATGTGACGACGTCTTTCAAAGATGAAATATACTAAATCATATCGATGAAAATTTATTCGTTTGTACTTAAACTATAGAGGTATATAAATAGAGCACGGATGTACATATAGCTTTTCAGAGGGAGGGGGGGGGGGGGCAAATATGAAATTTTTATATATATTTTTTAAGCAAAATAAAACAATTGGTCGCTCTATGTTATTATATATATTATTATTTATTATATTAAATAATGCAATCTTATTTCAACCCTTGTTTATATTTTTATACAATAATATTAATAATAATTATTAAAAATGTAATGTAAAATTTAAAGTTAAGCCGTTTACGTCTTATTGTCAACTTATTTACAATTTCTGTGGCTAATACGATAAGAAGTGTTTTTATCAAAGGAAAAAAACTCTTCATTGTAATGATTAACAGCTACTATAGCAGTGACAGGTTTTTGTGTTGCAAATTTCCGGTGATTGTGCCATATCTCATGTTCACTCAGAAATATCGTGCCTTCATTTTCACCAAGACACGTCTGGGCTATCTCTCTCAATTTTTCTTGTGTGCTAGAGTAAATTTCGTCTTCTCGGCCAGAAGCATTTCACGCGGTTTAAAGTGAACATCAAGTTTTGTAATATAACATGGTCAACAAACGGGTAAAATACATTTCAGCGATAATATATTTCAGCAGTTTCTTTTGGTACATTATTACTCTAAGTTTGCTTTCCGTTCGTTCTTGGAACAACTATGCCATTTCAACTCATCTGCTTTGTTTGCTTGAAAAGGACTGAGAATTGACTTTCGATACGAATATTTTGTAAAGTGTTTTTCTGTATAACTGCAAGTGTTGGTTAAATCGATATTGACGTTTTGCATTGCTTTGTTTAGGTCTGCTGTGAATGAGAACATTTTTCTCAGTATAACTAATGATACAACAAATTAGCTATTTTCTATGGCGGTTTGCAGTTTGTATGCTTGATTGGCAACATCCCTACTAACAGCTTCTTGGAGTACCTCATGTGTTGCGCATATTACAGGAAACATTTGTGCAAACCGTTCTGCAGCCGCGTACTTTTCGATCGACCGCGTCTCAGAAAGAGCGATAAGCGTTGAATGAGATGAGTTATCTGATCAGCAATTTTCTTCAAAAGGCTGTCTCGAAGTGGAGATTGTCGAAAAAAGTTTATTACGCTTCTTGTGGTCCCAATACAGTTCCAAATCATAGGCATCTCGCATGAGTACGCTAGAACTAAATTGAGAACACGAGATTTTTATAAAATAATAAATTTTGTAAGCTTCTTCATGAAAAATAAAACAAAAATTTAACATATAACGTGAAAATGTATCGACCATTATTACGTATATAATATGAAAATATTTCAACCGTAATTAAATAAAACACAGGAAGATGAGAAAACTCAGCTAAAAAATCATAATTGATATAGCGAGTTCTCTCGTCTCTTTTTCTTTTTGTTAAATATGTGTATGTATATATATAAATTTAAAAAACCAAAAAAAAAAAAAAATAATAAAAACGTGAGCCACACAGTGCACGAACTGCGCTCTGGTGTATTTTCCTGCAATTATTGTTCTCACGCCTCGTAATCGTGCAGCGCCATCAAAGTCTTATCCAATGAATTTATCCATATCCAACTAATAGAATAAGAGATGCGTTATAATTTTCATTAATGCTTAAGCTGAAACATCTTCTATGTAGATAAATTCAAGAAAATACTCCCGGATAATTAATTTTTCAGATGAGCAGTTTACATATTGTAAACATAACGCTAGTTGTTCTCGCCAAGGAATGTCTTGAGTTTCGTTTGCCAATACAGTAAAGAAACCTGCCTCTTTGACCAATACCAACAACTCCAGTATGTATTAAATAATCCTCTAGTACATTCCCACAATAGAGACAAATCAATATTACATAGCTGTATATTATGTTCATATATATCATATTCGACCCAAAAGCAAAAATTTATTTTTATTAATGTTTTTTCGAAGGTAAGGGGCTGCATCAACTATAGACTTTTTAGAAACGTCAATGTGCAGTAGTGGGATCGGAGTCAGGTCCGATCCGAATGAAATACTACTGCTTAACCAACTACGTCGCGGTAGCTTGCTAATGAAGAATTTTTTTTGTCTATTAGTGAAATTAAAATTGAAATTCTAATGATTTGTGTGTAAAAAATAGCACAAAAATTATTACCATTCGCACACAGAATTATTTATTTCTGGATCTAACGTTATATTTTCAAAGTATTAACATTTCAATTTTTGTTATTTCATTTATTATATTTTTATTATGTCCGCTTACTCGATGATTTATTTTATTTTTGGAAGAAGAAAAAAAATGGAATCGGAACCATCAAATAATAACTTTATTTTCAATTTTATCGGGTTATTATATTTTCTTAAATATTTTCATTATATTAACCCTGTTGTCGGTCGAAATTTTAAAATAACTTATTTATAATTTACAAAAAAAGACACGAAAGATGATCAGCAAAAAAAAACGAATGAGTCTATTAGTTTTATTAATATATCCGAACTATTAAGAAAAAAAAACATATATAAAACGAATAAAAGTTTCAACGGATAATTTTTCTTACGAGTTAGTATTTTTTTTTTATTTTATTTCTTTTTCTTACCATGAGCCGTGTATAACTGCATAGGTCATTACGGCATACGGTAATTACTATAGTTGAAATTAATTGAGCGATCTGATTTGTTTTAATATTTTTGTCGTGTTTAGTTTATTGGTTGTTGGAAGTCGTCTTCTGATGTGTATTCACCTTCTGGTGCTAACGTGCTTATTTTTTTGATAATTCGCGAACAGCGGTTTTTAATCTTTTGACCTGTTAGGAAAGGAATATTACCGAATATCAAAACAGATATAAAACGATAGGCACGCTTTATATATATTTTATACACTTTTAACCGAACACGTTTCTCAATCGCAAAAAAACACACAATGACCCACGCAAATCCGACACACGCAACGTTTCTCAACTGCCTGATGCAGACCACGACAGCCAGCATTGTCCTTAAATAAAAACCGAAGCTATCCTTAAAATATGGCGGCTTTTTAAATTTAGGCGCTAGCATACAATTAACAAAATAAAAATATACAAATATTACGGGCGGAGCATATTTATTTTATAAATAACAATACATTTTTCACCAATATCCATACTATTAGTAATTTCCATAATTTTGATTTATATATTAATAATTTACGTAAATGAATTACCGGATAAACATTAATAAAAATACATATGTTATCGATTATACTCGTAATAAAAAATTTTGTATAAAATCTTAATGAAGTACCTAAAAATATGGAGCATATTTTTTCTTTTTTTTTTAAGGTAAAAACACCCTCAAAAATTATCAATATTTATTTTAAATTTTTGATTTTTTTCAGATTTTTGTGTATTTGTAATAACTATTTCAGTTCTAATGGATATATATGTATATAAACTCGGCCATTTTGGCTTCGCAAGGGACTGTGCCCCTTGACCTCTCTTGCTTACATTTCTGTCTCTTTCTCTTCTATACTTTGTATAAAATTATCAAACTGTACAACGTAATTCTAAATCGGTGAATATGAATATAATAACATAATCACAAAAATCCTATAAAATATAACAAACGTTACATAAAATTGAGACATTTTTTCTCATGGGGGTAGCCTAAGAATCACGTTGTAATTAATATATGCATTGTAATGTAAAATAATTATGTAATTTAGTAATTTGAATACATTTTTTAACTCATTCATTTTTTGTACGTTTAACAAAATAACGAAATATTGCCACGTAACCAAACGTTTTCAGGATGATGTTTTAACGATTGTCAATCTACAAGAAGCATAATGTAATATCCATTGCACGAATTACTTACAATGATTTATGTATCGTTTTTAGCTGCATATTTAATACAGTCGACAATTTATTTACAAAAACGTTATGAATTTTTATCTTGCGTATACAAATAAAATATATCAATATTTTTACAGTCCATTAACACGTTACGCTTACAAGCCACAACCTAAAAATTTTAAGTAATAGTTCTTATGAGCGATATACATTTATTTGAAATTTATGATATATATTTTGTTAGCATTAATAGCAAGCGGAAAATACAAAAGTTGAAAAATTTTATATAAAAAAAAAATGAAAATTAACCATAATGTGTAAGTTGTAAATTTACAACTTCCGTAATTACAATATTCATGCAAAGTTGAACCATCTTCATTACACGAGCTTTAAGAAAAATATTGCACGAAAAATCATCAACATTTCTAGGTCTACATTATTGACGATCTTTAATTAGGCGGGATAAGCACTGCACTAGGCGGTAGAGAATCAGGTATTATATAGCATGGCAAGTATTATTTAATATTTTCATTTTTTTTCAAAGAGAGGTTATAAATTTGATTTAAAAAAAAAACGAATAAATGAAGAAAAAGGAACAAATGGTTTAATTTGTGACTAATATTCATTAGAAATACTAATATGAAAAATTTTTTGGAAGTACGATACCTTATTCAGCCCTAATCTCTAATACCATTGTTTAATTAAAATAAAGATTTATCATTACAACAATATAGTATATAATATATGGCCGAAAAATTGAATTTTAACTATTCAAACGATCTCCAATTGTTTATTTAACTTTCATGGATTTTTATTAAATAATTGTTATATTTATTAATATAACATATATGTTTCTTAAGAGGCCCCTGTTGCTCTTCCCTTTCCCATACTTGACACGCCGTTGTAACAAATAAATAAAAAAAACTACAATGTAAACACGGTGGTTTTTGTAACAAACATCAGACAGCATTGTAGGGGAGACTGCAGACAATTGAAACAATTTTCATATTTTATTTTTTTACAGCCAACCTATATTTATTTTTTAAATTAATTTATAGTATATTGCTTGCACAATGTGTAAGGTTTGTAAATATATTTACATGTTTGTCTTATTCCCATATAGTCAAAAAATATTGGAAAAAAACTGATGGTACTTTAAATGTTTCAATTGTCCCTGGTGGGAGGACGGTTGTAACAGAATCCAAGGACAATTGAAACAACAGTGATGAATAATACACAACTATTTGAAATATTTATTTTTTATATATTATAAACGATAAAAATTAACTGATGCCTTTTTACATTAATCATGCATACCGACTACGAAAAACAATAATAAAATATTAAATCACTATATTAAAATAAAAAGTTAATATTTATTAATGAAGAATAAGAATTGCTTAGATAATTCGAATTACTTTATGAATTATTCAGAAAGACGATTATGGCGTATATAGGATAATTCTTGTCGAGTGCATTCCTCGTGGGACCATTTACGACATTCTATGCATTGGACTCATTTTTCTTTAGGTCGGGTTGAACTATAAGGTTCCAAACAAACCAAGCAAAAATATTCTTTTTTTTTGGGGGGGGGGGCGTCAACAATGGAACTTACCCAACGCAGAGAATTGTCCATTATATAAGAAAAAGATTAGAAATTGAGGAGATAAAGAAGGCTAGGAATTATATTGAGAGAGGGAAATGCAAGAATGGCATATAGGCACTATAAGGAGTGAGAAGGCCAAGGCGCAGAAGATTAGAATACAGGGTAGCACTTTCGGAGGAAATAAAGGGGCATTCGAACAAGACGTGATTCGCATCGCAGATATAATTGAGCTCTGGAGGGTCAAAAGGACCCAAAGGTGATTGAACAAGAGAAAAGCGGAAAAGAGAAGCCGGAAGCAGACTATGATTGAACCGCAGGTGAACTATAGAGGAAATAATCGAACGGCTACGATAGTTGTTACGCCGATTTCATCAATACTATAAATATCTTTTGCTTCAAACTGGTTTTGATCCATAACTTCCATTAAGTTATCAAAAAATAGTTTGACATTATTAGCATTAAAACTCATAGCTCTCACCAGACTTGTAGCTTCAGCACAACGAATTGAAAGCTCCGAATTACGTTTCATGAAACCATTAGAGCAGTCTACTCCTGCTAGGCGATTTATAATCCTCGTTTCTGGCACATTAATTGAATACTTCATGGCCAATTCATATGCCAGTTTTCATACTTCTTTGGACGACAATCCATAAAATACATTAGCCGTCCTAATAATATATGCAGAAAAAATTTTTTCCTACTTTGGGTTGAATGCGTGTCTTACGCATCGGGAACCCATGGTTACGGAAATCACAGATCGTTCTTCAGATGCTTTTTTCTGTTTTATAACATATCTACTCAATGAGACATGGTTCAAATCTAATTTTTTTGCAGCAGATCGTATAGAGAGATCGTTGTCAACCATTTCCCTATATGCTTCTGCATATTTAGATATAGGATGTGAATCATAATTTGTTTTCCGTATTCATGTTAGTTTCTTCTTATACTTTATATTTTTTGTCCTTACATAAATTTTTATGGCCGCGATGATGTAAAAATCAAAATTCGTTTTACTAGATTTTAAATGATGTTGCAACTTTTTAGCTTCCCATTTAAAATTACCTTTTTATAATTTTTATACTATTTAATAACATTTTTGTGAATTGTTTTTATAAACAATACCATTTACGAGGAAAAATTTCTCGTACGATCTCAAAAATTAACTAATTCAGAAACGAACTATGTGGGGAAATAAGGAAAAAGAGCTTGAAGAACACATAACGTATAATTTTATACTTTCATTTACTGTTTCAATTGTCCCCATGGTAGGTAATTTAATAAGATCATCATATTCGCTAAACTGACTAAAATTTTTACAAATACTAATAGCACTATCAACAGATAAAACATTAAAATATATAATAAATATTTTAAAAATCGGATATTTATCTTTTTTTTCGGTGTATCACAATTATAATCGCAGTACAAAATTTTTCAAACACAATGCTAAACTCTTTTAACTATTCTACACGTGGTTACTGCCGGTTTTAGTCAATGAACGAGTATTAATTGCAAACTATATGTTCGAAACAATTCATATCAATGTTCACATGAGTAAAAAAAATACTGGTAGTATTATTTTGGAAAGTGTTTCAATTGTCCCCAGTCTCCCCTATTTGTTATAACTGTGGAACAGTTATCAGGCCCGGATTTAGTGTATGATAGGCCCGGGGCTACGGAAATATTAGGAGCCCTTTTCGGAAATGACAAAATTATCAGTTTTATAGAAAAAATAAATTTTCTTTAATTTAATTTAATTATATTATTTTGAATTCACAACTTAACATATAATTATTAATGTAAATAAAACTAAATATCATATAGACAATGGGTAGAATTTTCGATACCAAAAAAAATATACATATATATATATATATATATATATATATATATCTGTGTACATATATATAATTTTAAACAATGAATTTTTTTCTTGTTTTTTTTCTTGCAAATTCTTGTATAATATCTTTAAAATCTACTGAACGGAGAAAATCTGTTTCGATCATTAATCTTAATAATGCCGATAATCTACCATCTAGCATAGCTGATCTGTACATATTTTTTATTCTTCTTAAGATCGAAAGAGATCTTTCTGCCTCACAATTTCTAATCGGTATAGTTAAAAATATTTTATATGTAATATAAATGATTGGAAAAATATCTATTATTGCACGTTTAACCATCCATGCTGGAGATGGGAGCCTCTGGGGGGCTCTTTTATATGTCGGGGCCCGGGGCTGCAGCTCCTCCCCCAACCCACTCCTAAATCCAGGTCTGACAGTTATTATTCATGTGACAACGCTGGACACTTATTCCATTAATTCACTGTTTGCTTTCCTGTAATCAGTATACGTAATGCTTACATTTCTGCAGTTTCTATAAACCCCACTGATGTGTTACCGGATAAAGTTCTATTCGTAACGTTTCTTCTGCGATCCTATATCAGTGGCCGCTTTTGTGAAAGCACATTCCTGTAAGTGTAATTATTTGAGATATTAAACGGTTGCTACTCGGATCATTGTGTACCCTTCATTGCGTATCATGGATTTTTCAGATTACGCAACATTTCGGACAAGCGTTTCTTCATTTATTACGGCATCCGGTAAGCGCCCGCCGGTTCAGCATTCTACCATCGGTGAATCGCACACTGTCACATTCAGCACCAGTTTCAGATGTAGGACACATGTTCCCCAGGCAGCAGCCATTTACTTTTATTTCTTGCCATTATTTCTCCATAACGGGTACGCATTTTATCCCAAAAAACATATGACCAGGAAAGACAACAGGCAATCAAGGTCTCTTTAGGTCCTAGCATTTTTTTCTCTCTAATCTTGCTACAGCTTTACACGGCGTACTTTCTTTTCTGCGGAAGAATATATTAGCTCATCAAAGTCCATCTCAAATGCAGTTTTATTATTTTCAGCGGCTAGGGTCGCGAGGCGAGATAGACGTTCCTGACTCATTGTTGAACGTAGATAGGTTTTAATTATTTTCAGTCTGCTGAAGCTTCGCTCACAGCTTGTAGATGTCGTCGGTAATGTGCAGTATATCCTTAAAGCTATACTAACATTAGGAAACGTTTCGTGCAAGTCATGCCTACACAGATGTTGTAACAAG
Source organism: Icerya purchasi (assembly GCA_039619475.1). NCBI lineage: Eukaryota > Metazoa > Arthropoda > Insecta > Hemiptera > Monophlebidae > Icerya > Icerya purchasi. The sequence goes on along the minus strand of CM077116.1, from coordinate 30,862,286 downwards.
TCGAATGCACTCGATTTTTCATTAATTTTGATTACTAGCTCTTTGAATACGGCAAGTTCCTGGCAAAAATCAATTGCATTCAAGTCTTTCGAATATTTTCGTGCTAGACAATTTTTCTGCAGATCCACAGTCGACATATTTAAAAACGCGTGGCCACTGAGGAAGGCGGAATTTTCATGTAGACTCTTTGCGCTCTCTCTAACCTTGTTTCTATTTCTGTTAAAATTTTGTCAAACACTAATTCCATATCTTTGGAAAATAGCCCAGTTGGATCTAGCGTTCTTGATTCGTCTTCGCAGATTTCGTCGTGTTGCCTTTTCCTTTTTGCAAATTGGTTTGTTTTTAAGGACTGGCTCGATTTCCAACTTTTCTGATACAGGTGCAGCTTCTTTGTTCCAATGTTCTATTGGGTTTTCTCTCATCGCCACAGAACGCGAAATGATAATATCCTTTTTTACGCAATCAACCGCATAAACAAACAATGATCGTAGCTTGACGTTCGACCGTTCGGGTTTATTCGGCTCAACTCGTGTAGCCCCTAGTTCTAGATGCGACGGGGATTCCCCTGGCAGAGAATGCACGCGTTCAAAAATCAACTTAGGATACGTTCATAAATCAACTTAGGATGTGCTCAAAAATCAACTGGGCGTTTTAAAATCAAATGAATAATCGATAGAACAACGTCGCGCTAGATGCTAGGCGCTTTAAGAAACAAGTTAACTTCTTTAAGCGCGGTATGAGAGCGATATATAAATTAAAAATACCATTTGTAAATATCTCAATAATAAAATCTATTCCATTAAAAACGAATAAAAATTTTCTTTCGTTGATGTCTCTCTTATTCGATTTATTTCAAGCATCGAATAAAATACATGAAAAAAGTGTATATAAGCTGTAGAAGTTTCACTTCTTGCGCGTGTACACACTGATACACGTATTTTTTTTCAAACATATTATATTATGATTTTGGCGCCCCCTGAAACTGCCGTCCGGGGCAGATGCCCCTGTTTGCCCCCTCCCCCTAGATCCGGGGATGTTTCTAGGTATTCATTTGCATTTATAAATTGCTTTTATCAATAAGGCCGCCAAAACAGGTACTACAAAAATTGCTGCGAGTTAAATACGAATCAGAATTCTGTTTGGAGGAAATCGAGTTCAATAGTAATAAAGATGATTACACCAATGTGTTGCCATTTATAATTAATTTATTAACACAAAAGCCGCATTTGCGACTTACCAACTGCGTACACTTAATATGCACGTTTTATTATAAGCAAATGACTAATTTCATGCACTGCCGATAGGCCGATAACATAAATTAGTATTAAGTCCTTTAAAGCGGTCTTCTAGATCGAGTCGTCCACCAGAACCGACACTATTGTATACGTGGTTACAAATCTTAATTTAAACTCAGAAAAAGTTAAAAAAAAAAAAATCTTCTTCGTTGACCCTCATGCAGCTGTTTTCATGTCTCCTACTATCTTTCGATTATGTTCAGTTTTTTTTCTTAAATTCAGTATTTGATTACCAACTTTAATTATTCGGATCCAACTATACCTCGCAACTTCTATTTTATTGTCCTTTTTGCGCTTGATATTAATTCGTTTTTAAATTACGCATATTGGCGGAGGCGTTTCAAGAGGTTTATGTTTTAGGAGTGTAAAACGTGCGAATGCGAGTTTCAAATGCCGTTTTTTTTTTTTTAAATTTCCCGGTTCGTAGTTTACAAAATCTGTATTTTTAAAATTATTTTGATGTTTCAAATGAAACTAAGACCGAAAGTTTACATTTTTAATTTTTTGGCTGAAACCGAAATTTCGTTGTAACTCGAAAGAACTAAATATCATAAAAACTAAATCTCTGAAAATGCCGACTAAAAAAATTCTTTATTCCCCCATACCTCATATTGACACGCACCGGTATATTCAATTTTTTTTTCTACGTTCTTTCTATTAACCGCGGAAAAATAGAAATGAATATAATTACAAAGAAATTAAAAATTAAGTTCTAGTAAAATCTAAAAATTAACGGATGATCGACTTTGGAGAGTTTTTATTGAAAAATATAAAATTTTAAACCTTCTAATACAGTTCGAACGCACCTTATATTAATTTTTTTTTAGAATGTTACTGAAATAATTTTGCGCAGACACAAAGCGCAATTTTTAAAACATCAAAAATTATGTATAGTTGTAAATATTGCGTAAAATCGAAACAGCAAATGCGGTTGTTAGACAGATAAAAGCCATTGAGAAACTTTTTATGTATTCCGTAAAATCAGATCTTTCCTAAGTGGGGAAGTAGGTAAACTTTAAGTTGTTGAAAAAAGATAAGAAACTATCAAGAATGTAATTTTTTTTACACAACATTCAACTCATTAATAATATAATAATATACAGAGTGCGGTAGATTGGAAAAAAATAAATTTCGCAAGCTGCAGAAACGTGAATAAAAATTGAAGGAAATAAACATTTTCCGTGCAGCTTCAATCTCTTTCTCTTTTTTTTTTTTATTTCGTTCCGTTTTATTGTAATTATTTCGGTTGCTTCATCAATCTGTCGCTTTATAATCAGTCAGTCGATAGTATTACGAAAGCGATTTGGCGGCCGCGTTGGGGATGCGGGAGTGTGCAGAGAGCGCAACTGGAAAGAACACCGTCACCAGATAAACCCTCTGACGAACTTATTTCAGAGGCTTTTATATATATCTTCATCTGTTCACCTAATTTCAACTGTTACCCTCATCCCGGCGAAGAATAAAGCTAACGCGACGAACGGTTCCACTTGCCATTTTAACCCTCTTTCTTTTATAGGGGTGTAAACCAACTAGTCTCCGTTCACTGGGAGCAAGGGTGGACTATCGACAGATTAAGGTAAGTGCGATACACGCCGCAGCAATCACTGTTGGCTCACAACTACCAGCGAATCAGCGTTATCGCGTTGTTGTCTCTGAATCCGCGAGATGTAAAAAGTTATTATTGTTATTGTTTAAAACCTATCGAACAACACATCTTTGACCGAAACGCGTCGTTTGGTTTTTCGCTATTTTCGAAAGTTTGAAACGTTTTTTTCGTGATTTTATAAAAAATAAATAGAACGGTAAGTATTTTAATATTTTTAAATTAAATATTTTTTATTCGTTGTTTTATTATTTTTAATGTAACTAACAGCGCGTAGAATTTTTTTCGTGTTTTCAACTTATGAAAGCTAAATATCTTTCCGTTTACTCTGTTAATATCGCGAGTTATTTTAAAGGAAGTATGTGTGTGTAATTTTTCGGAATTTATTTTGGCATAAATTTCACATTAAAAATCTTTTCTTTCTAAAACTCATTCGGTTTTTAACGAGTAATTAGTCACAGATGAGAATGTATATAAATTATACAACTAATGGTAACAAATATATTTAAAAATTATATTTTTTATGTAAATTAATATTTTTTAATCATTTTCAGATTGTATATTAGTGCACAAATAATGAAAATTAGCCAAAACAATCGCTAACGTCGACTTTGAAGCAAGTTTCTTGTATATGCTAATCCTAAAAAACTGTACTAATAGTAATTTTATTTTTATTCTTTTTTTTTTTTTTTTTTTTTTTTTTTTGACAAAGGAACAGAACAAAATTATAAAATTCAATTTTTTTTTTTTTTATGTACTCGGATAATAATGTAGAGACAACTGCTAGAGGCAACCTTTATCAAGCGGGGCCATTACTCCTCATGGTAGTCGGGGATTACGATTGAAATAGTAAAAATAAATAATTAAAAAGTGGCGGTGGGAAAATTAGGTTAATTTTCTCCCCAAAAATTGCACTTTTTCTCTATAGTGTAAAAGCTAGAGGGAAGCTTTGTACTTTTAAACAATTATATTTACCGTAATGGATAAACCGTATTGCAGAAGGTAAAAAAATTTTCTGATACACTTGATAAATTGAGTTCGTTTCGTGGAAATTTAAAATCTGACTCCGCAGTTCTTTCGGGACCATTACGTCTATCGAGAAATCGAATAATTTCCCTTCCTGTCGATCAAAATCCATTGCAATTCCGGTTCAAAAAATTTAAATTAATATTTTTTTTTGGAAAAGAAGCATTATTAGTTCCGAAAATCACAATCTAATTATTAAGTTCATTCCTAGTTTCAGCAGAAGGGAAACTAAGTCGATTACTAAACGTAATCGAGTTTTCGTATTTTTTTATTTTGTGGAGTTTATAATTCCATATATATCAACAATTCATTGTACGTATGCTAATTGCGATAATTTTTTTTTTTTGTTCATATTAGCAAACGAACTTTGGGGCAAGTTTAAAACTTTTAATTTTCATTTTCTTTTCAAATACTTTTGACGTAGTTGGCAGAGTTCAGTGCTAGTTTGATTAATTTCATCCATTCATTCCATATTTGACTTCTAGAGCAGTGACAGGTAAGTTCATTATTTTTGGTGACATAGATCTGGTACTGAATCTTGTGTTCGTCGAACTCTGAACACCTACACATATATACATATGTATATATATATATATATATTATTAGTGCAGTATATTTTAAAGGATAACGTCAAGTTATTTCAATTCGAAGTGGATTTTAAATAGTAGTGGTTTTATAGAATAATAAGAGCGCGTTATAAAGAATAACAAAGTAAAATTACGAGTGAATGGAAAGAGGGAAAAAACAGTAGTTGAATGGTTTATAACTAGTGTCAGTGTAATAGGAAAGAAAACTGCATAAGTTGTACAAGGAACTCTATACGTGTATGTAGCGAAAGTGATGAAGGATGTAATGTTTCTTCATTAATTCAAACGTGATAATGATATAACTTTCCACTGCACCAGCTGATATGGCATTCGTTCATTCAGCATTTAGGACGGAGAATGGAGTAGTTTTAACTTTTTAAAAAATTAATAATCGAACTCGGCCGGCGCGGAATGACCAAAACTTGTTTGTCACTTGTAACCCTTTTTTCAATTCCACATTTTCAACAGTAACTGGGATCATTCATCGATCTGAATGATATCGGCCAAAGTTACATTACCAACTTGATAATTTGCAGATATGTATTCTTAAAATTAAAGACTGTGTTCGGCTAACATAGCTTCGGAATCGACAGTTAAAAGTAGTATGTGACAAAGAATGATAATCCATAATCATAAAGTTCGTTTAAGAGATGAAACGATTCACCGATAATGAAAACGTAGCAATGACAGGTGAATCTGTCGCAAAATTTTTGTACTTGGTAATTTTTAGTGGAACTGCTTTTTTTTTTTTTTTTTCTTTTTTATGCCAATAAAAAATAATGTAGATGATTTGGCACAATAATTATTTGTAAACTTATATAAACTTTGATTTTTTTTTTTAACATGGATACATTTTATGACCGATTCATTCTAAAGTTCTTAAGACTAAAAAAGTGTCATTATTCTGACAGTTTTATAAGTAGGATGAGAATGGTGTATGTATGTGTGTATTTTTTAAATACCGACTCTGAAAATTGAATAAAAATGCGCTATAAATTAAAAAATAATTCAGAATACCTAAAGGCGCGATTATTTTTAAACAACATTAATACTTATTAGAGTTAGAGTCGGCAATACTCAGACTACAGCAAGTAAGAAAACATTAAAGGAGTACAAACAACACAGTCACCCGTTTTTTTTTTTTAAACCAATTATTTAAAAGAACAGAAATATTTTTAATGCGGTTTTTAATTATGCCAGTTTAAATTTGGTACCGACTCTGATTAAGGTATGAATGTTGTTTAACAATAATCATAATATCCCTATGTATATTTTATTGTATATAAAGATACCGAGTAATTATTTTTAATTTTTAGTGCGTTTTTATTAAATTTTTAGAATAGATCTTCTTGTATCGGTATTTATCTTTTTTTTCTTTTTTAACTATATTCTATTTAATAATTTTCAGTGATGATACGGATCGACTAACTTTCGGTGCTGCATAAAATTGAGCACTGGTTTAAGAATATAACGTTCAAATTTCGACATTAATGAGCTTGTAAATCGCGCTCTTGGGAGTAGTCTCAAATACTCGTTATCTTTATTCGAATCTCATCACATTTATCGCCACTTTACTTGTAATGTTTTAAGTGTTCAACTTTTTTTTTGTATTCTAGTGAAAATTCTTTGGCTCGCTTTTATTTGGTCATATATTAAGCAAAGAAAGTATACCTCTCAGGAACCTTCCTTTTTTAACGTTTATTTCAATGACTATCGTATACATGGGCGTCGCCAAGGAGGACAGGGGAGGATTGTTACCCCCCTGGAACCTTGGAACTTTTTAATCAACTGGCCATGATGACTATTCACAGACACGTAATCATGGACAATTTTACTTTTATAATAAAGTAGTAGAACAATTTGCCAGAAACACACGAAAATTATGTTTGAATAAGATTTTATTCTTGTTTAATAAAATATTAAGCCTTTACAAATTATAAATTTTATTTTTTCTATAACTCATATCCTCTTTCTATCATCTTGCCCCCTCTCTGGCTCATCGGCTGGCGACGCCCTTGATCGCATATGAGACCACCGCTAACGGATATAGTTCCTAATAAATAAAGGATATCACTAGAATTAGTTCGCATGGTAAAAAGTTATCGCAGTAATATAAAGACGAAAATTTTTAGCTAGTTAGGAACTTGCGAATGACGATTTGGGGTTCTAAAATATTCGCATTACCTTTAATTGAATCTATATTTAATTAATACCGATATGCATTAATTTTTTGTCTTATTAAAAATTAATTTTTTTCCAATTTACGTTTTCATGCTAATATTGATATTTTAAATCAATTGCGTTTGTTATACACTACTGAAAACTCCTCTAAAGATTTACTTTAATTATTACTGAGTATCTGCGTTCCTATTCATCGGTACTCACACATGGTACCACGACTGACCTGGACACTTATCATCAGAATTAGTCCACATTAGCACAAGTGTTATGCGCGAACACAGGGGCGGCGTAAGGCGTGGGCTATGTGGGCGACCGCCTACGCCCTCGCGGTCTAAGAGACCTCGCGCCTCAAAGGTTTATGCATTAGATGCTTAAAAGCTATGATCGTGACGAAAAAATTTTACTCGTCTTAAAACGATAAATGTAATTAGCAACTCTCCGAACTGTCAGATTTTTTTTTTTTTTATTTTAATTTTAATAAAGTACAATAGGTAGATGTCGCGACATGTCGACTTTGAGGAGTGTTACTCTGTCAGTCGTCGATTTATGATCGTTTTGGGCTGCCAGAGTAAACTAATTAAACATATAGATCACAATAGAAGAAAACTTTATCGTATTTCTTGCTGTCACTGAAACGACTGGAGAACATTTAACTAATGCAATATTGGGAGAGCTTGAAAAAAATGGCTTCAATATTCAAAACTGTCATGGCCCCAAGGATACGACAATGGCGCAAATATGGCGGGCGTAAACGGTGGAGTTAAAATTCGAATATTAAATATTAATCCCAGAGCATGTTTTACACCCCGCGGTTGTCATAGCTGGAATCTGCTGCTGTTGGTAGACGTAGCTAATTCTTCTGTGACAGCGACAAAACCTTTTGGTTTTATTCAGAAAATGTCTTTGCTATTTTCAAATTCCAAGAATCAAACTGAACAATCTGGCACACTCAGTTATTGTGATTCGGTTTTAAACAAAATGCTCAGTTTAGAATTTATGTCATATCATTACATGTATGGTATGAGATATTATTGCGAGTTAATGTCATAAGCAAATTATGGTAATTTGTATATGTCCATTTAATCATTGCTCTTGAATATTTACGTACATTTTGTGAATGGGTCAAAGAATACCGACAAACTGGATTCGAAAAATGCTTGTCAGATGCTCGTCAATTTATTGAGAGAAGCAGTTATGATCTACCAAAGGACTTTAAAAATAAAAGGATAGCCAAAAAGAAGAAAAGGATGTTCGATTATGAAGGCGGCGATCAACCTGTACAGTCTCCCCGGTATGAAATAGATTTTTTTTGAATACCATGATTGATTCCATAATAAGCAATATGGATTCAAGATTTATTTCTTTTAATCGACGTTTTGAAAATTTTGGTTCTCTCCATGATCTAAACAAGTTAAAAAATACATTCCCTAGGAGAGAAATTATTAAAAAAGATTTACACACTGCTCTGCGAGTGGGTGAAGCAGTGACTTCCAACCTTACGAATTGTATGAAGAAAGTTACTAATAATGTTCTCCTAAATTTACCCAACTCCATTAAAGATATAAAACATCTGCTCCAATACATAACAGAAAATAGCTTGAAAGAAATTTACCTAAATATTTACATAGTCGTTCGAATTTTGCTAACAATACCGGTAAGTACGAATAAAAATTGGTCAACAGCAACTGTTTTTTATTTTATAAAATCCGTTTTTTCGAGCCACCAGAGGGCCTCGCAAAATGCACCTTGCCCACATAAAATTTAGGTCTTGCCCCGCCTCTGCGCGAACATATATATATATATATAAAATGTTGGTAAACAATTATTTATGAGCTGTCACACCGATTTAAAAAATTTTTGGTAGTAATCTTTTTCTAATTTATTCTGATTATAAGTTTAATACTGCAACAAAAACACGCTCGATGAACTCGGTATATATGTATATATAAAAAAAAAAAAAAAAAATAATTATAGTACTAGGGGAACAAAATTGCAGTGTTCAGTCTGGGAAAGTGTGAAACAAAAGTTATTAGAGAAGTTTCAGCTATCAAGGTAGGCGATTAGTTCATACTTTACGTCAGCGTGGTTTCCAAACTTTCGCGATAATAGAATGCTGATAAAATCGCGATTATTTTGTGGAATCACCAGCGTCAAATAAAAACTTTAAGTAATTATTATGTAAAGAAAATTTTAATATCTTTTCTTGTTAATCGCAACCTTTTTTACTACGATCATCCTATATTCTAATGACTTGTAATAAACGGATAGCGCAATTTCGAATAATAAAAATTTTTATTAGAACTTTTTAAACAAGTGTTAATGTGACGAGTGGAATTGCTGTCACTACTAGTTTTAAAATTTGGTTTCATACGAGTTGTATGCGTACACTCGAAGCTGTATCCTATCTGATTCTGAATTTGTTTTTCATTCACTGAAAAACCTGTTTTATATCTCTATATATAGTTAAGATAGCCTTCTTGGCCACTTTGGAATATTCATTTTTAATACTAACCCAAAATTCGTTGGGTGACATAACAAATCTTTTAAAAAACAGTCCTGAATATCAACGAGTGACCGTCATTGATAATAATCTTGTACCGACCAATCATTATCATTACCAGTAACTGGAAATATTCTGACTAAGATTTTAGAGCTTTAAATGCTTACCGTTGGTAATTCTGTCGTACTTAAATCAACCCATTTTTGCTGAGCAGATAATCCAGAAATTTCGTTTTCTTCTTAGAGCTGCTGTCCTTCGCAATAAATCTGGCCCTTGTTTTCCCTGCAATGATGACTCATTGCATAAATATTTCAGCGAGACAGTAAACCATTGCTCGTGATGTAAAACATTAAATAAGTGTCATAAATGTCGATGTATTTTGTCCAAAACCTTCAGTTGATTGCGAAGTTTACGTACAAAAAAAAGAACCATCGGACTTTTACGTAAAGGAGAAATAATTTATATTGACTATCCCTTTTTTTACATTCGAACAATCTTGACTGCTGTGGACTACTTTTAGCGTAATTTACAAAATTAATTTCATCCAGAATTTTCCTTAATGATGATGACAGTTTTCTTTGTTAAAGTAGCATGCAGATGCAAAATGCGATCGTCAGCACTTAATCCTACTGGTAAGTTTTAAATACTCGATACACGGTGTCTTTTATATTCGCGCTACGGCCCCGACATCGCTGCCAAGTCAATAAATTTATTTCAAACAATGTTTTGTGTTCACTCGTGTAACAATCTGTAACACTGACTGTTCTTCGGTTATAATGATCTTTAAACGTGTGCAAAGAATCAGATATTCTTCAATAACTGGATCGAAAATATACCTCGCGGATACAGGTTTAATTAGAAATCTCGAAAGGGAAACTATTCTGTCAAAATAATCGCACCAGGCGAGCAAGACAATTAGCTACTTCATCTCCTTCAATTCCAGAATGACCCGTAATCCAAAGGCAACCCCATTTTGGATGGAATGAGATTGAGGTAGAACAGAAACTGTAGATCGTACACGCGCGAAGGGCGATGGAATCAGATGTGGAAAGAACATGTAGTGATGCAGTCAAGAACAGTTTTGGAATATCTGATAATGAGAAGCTTTCTGCAGTCAACAATAGAAGAGACAAATTCGATTACATGTAAAATGACCCCAACGACCCTGCATAGTAAATGGAAAACAAAATTAACGTTTTTCTTTAAGTCTAGCTAAATCTGATCCTTTTTAACACTTATCATTTATTATATGTTCGACCATAAATATACATATTATTCATCATAAATATAGATTATCATAAAAAAATATATTTTTATAAAGGCAAATTTTGAAATAAGAATGTAGTACTTTTTGGAACTATTAATAGCGTATTTTACATGAATAAAAAGGAACTTTTAAGCGAAACGTATTATAAACCGCCTTTATTTTTCACTTTAAATGATTTTTCTTATAGAAAAAACATATTTATATATCGTTATTTTACTGTTTTTTCGATTTTAAGGCAAAATTTACTCTAACTTATTCCCGGTTACGTGTTCACCCTAACCATATCCCCGCGGAACCTGGTAACTTTTCCACGGAACTCACTTTGGGGATCACTGTTCTACGCAGTGGAGTATACCGATCACGCTGTACATCTGGGACGACAGTTCGTTCGATCGGTAACTAATTTAGCGACTTAATTAAAGTCGTTCGTGAAAACTGATCCCATTCCGATCATTCTCGGGATTAAAACGTAACCTGAAGCTGGTAGTCAGGAATTTATCGAATTTATGTACGGGATGTTTAGTTTTAGGGCTTCGAACTGTTAAATTTTTCATTGCAGTTTACTTCAAAAAAAAAAAAAAAATCGAAATTCTGTTTCAGATTGTGCTACGCCAAAAATAACTGTTTTTTTCGGTTTTTAGTTCCGCTCTTAATTATTAAACCTAATTATACAGAAAAAATGTCGCATATCTTTCACACTACTTTATAAAACTTTTTAAAATTAACAAAAAGATTAAATCACATTTCTTCCTTTTTTAAATTAATTAAGCTTAAATTACTTATTTTCACTAGTCCTTATCATTATAAAACATTAAATTTCTTATTGTATACTATTTTGTGCCCTCCTTTCTCTCGCTCAATATTCTTGTCCTTATCTACTTCTTAATATTAATATTCAACTTCGAATCAAATTCTAATAGTTATTCTAATAGTTTTCCTTTTCTTTTGGCATCAGTGTCTTTGTTGATAAGACCCACAGAAAAGTGAATAGTTGAAGTTATTAAAACAAAGCAACAGAATTCCACTGGGATATCTATAGTCGTATGTTTAAGTTTCCTTACTTTTGTCGACTTGGTAAAATCACTGAAATTATTACGCGCCTATCTTATTCAAATTGATGTTTCTTTTTACCCTTTCCCATTGGATGCAGCATTATTTTGGAAATAATACGTCAATGGAATTTTTGATAAAAATAATTAAACAACGGGGTAAATTCACTGCCAGCATATCATCATACAAAAAAAAACAGTGTGCAGTTGTTTTTTTTTCCGGAGTAAAATTTAAAATCAAAAAAAAAAAAATCGGTTCAGTTCCAGTTTTTGTTCTGAGCTAAATTACGGTTTTGATCGAATTATTCTCTAATGATGTATCGGTTTTTCATACGAAAGACGGAAGCCATAAAACACGCTTCTCTTTGATGAAGAGAAAATTTCAGATTTTACAAACCTAAAAATTTTAATTTTTACTTCGCTTATGCAAATATTATATACATTTCATAGGCATATTTTACTTTCAAGGCTTTTGGTATTATTTCTTTCACAAAAAATTCGATAATCTCTTTTGTCCTTAATTATTCTTTCCTTTCAACGTCTTCTTTTTTCTAAACTGAGTGTATCGTATTTGTTCATTTTGAGTTTTTCTACAATAAACTTATCTTTTCCGAAATTCTTGCGACTTTCATCTTACCACCTATCGTTAACTCCCTTAAACAGTAATAAAAACGATATTAAGTCTAAAGATGACATTTGATTATATTCATAAGAAGCGATTTAATTAAAGTAAAAAAGAATTAGAAATATGTAAAACGATTCATAATGATTTTAATATAAAGGTACATAAAAACTAAGGGAATATTAATAAAACTAACTTATATTATAATTTGTATTTTTTTTTTTACTAAGAACGTTTTGAGGTTAGATCAGTTGTAAGATAAAGTTTACTACATTTTTATAAACCACGTTCACATTTTTCCCTTAATATTAATAACTTTTTAAATAAGAATAATTGTATAAATTCTGTAATCGGTAATTACTTTTCAGCTTTTCATAATCGGTATTTCGTTAATTGTAAACCTATAACGTAGCTTTTTTTTTGTTCTTTGTCTCAGTTTTTCCTCGATAATGCTTATTTCACACTTAGCTTTCCTTGTGCAAATGCATTTTTTAACGTCTCAAGAACTATTATTACAAATACTAATTATATCCGCTACTAAGGTTTAATCAGCTCTTTTCTTTCCTTATCGAGAGTGTTAAATATTTCAAGTACTCTGGCGATTTTAATGTAATTTTCAACAATTACTATTTGTTGTTAGTATAAACTTACATTTTTACCTGTACGTTAAATTTCACGCGTTAATGTAGGAACAAATTAAAAAACTTATACGCTCGTTATAAATTTGTATCAAAACGCGTTAATGTCACTATATACGGCATAGGTTCAATGTGGGGCGGCAGAAATATGGAAAATGCTTCGAATTCATCGTACTATTCCAACGACACCCCGTCCGTTCCGGGACGTCGAACTCCGCTCAGCACTGTCGGTCTAGGCGGATATTATTTTCCTTCATCAGGCAGCAGTGTTTCTTCGAATGAAAATAGGATGTCGCCGCTGAGCAGTCACCAGCGATTGGAAAACAGGTAAGATATAATTATCATCGTAACAGTATTATAAAGAAGATGCAGTTGCTATTACCGAGTATTCATTCTTGAAATATCATCGGTCGACGAATATTTCTCCGGATCCATTATTAATTCGAATGCCCGTATAGTAAAATAATGCAACTTATTTCCGTATATATAATAGCTGGTATTTTTTAAAGTTTTTATAAAAATGTATTCGTTCAAGCATAGTCCTTTCTTCGGATCATTATTTGCAAATAACCAAAGATGAAACGGCTTCCGTACTTACGTTCATCAGTTTTTTGACATTTTTTTTTTTTTGCAGCTTTTGTCTCTCCTATGTGTAAAAGAAAGGTTAATCGCACTTTCCTTTCCTTCACCAGTTCTTAAACTAATGTCCATGACAACACCCCTTGCCAGAAAAAAAAAAGTTTTTCTCTGTCTTCCACTTATCTGATATATCTTTCGTTTCATTAATTTCGTAAAATCATTTCGATTTTTATAGCTATTTCTTATTTTCATTGTTCCAGACAGCATTTCTATTTTCATTAATTTTCCGAAATTCTCAATATTGGTCCGATGTTTTGTATCCACATTATTCGCATTATCTGTAGCGTCCCGTGCCCTAGAATCATGGCTCGAATATTTAACTCCATACAGTTTTTTTGTTTCATTTATTCTTCTTGTTTTTTGGAATATATTATACACGTAGATTTTAACCGAATAATCTGTAGGAAATTGTATGAGCGAAATTTGTAGCGTGTATCAAACAGTACAAAAGAAACCGTTATTTGGAAAGAGAGAAGAAAATAAGATTAAAAAAAGAGAAGTGGTGTCTAGAGAGGTACACCCGGTAGGAACGAAGTTCCTTTCACCACTTGTTGGTAGGTATACAAGTATAAAGTCATTCATAAAGTATACAATAAAAAATTACACAATATAAATTCCGGATGAATTTTTAAGAAAAAAACAACAAAAGAAACCGCGCCAGTTTTCAAATTCAATAAAATGTATACGTGTTTAGAATTGAGCTTATACAGCTGACCGCGTACAATGCTTGCTGCTCGAATCTCGATACTCGCACACACGCACACACACACACACCCGTATATAATAGAAAGAGAAAGAGTGAAGGTCGCCTGGACGACGCATAACGCTTTTTCGTGCCCTGGCGGTTTCTGCCAGTTTACTCGTACCGTCAAGCCGTGTAAAAGAACTTCGTTCAAAAAAGATAGCTGCCAAAATCGAAAAATAAGGAACACAAACAAAAGAGAACTCAACGATGCGAAGCGAAAGATTTTTTCACATTTTGATTATTCTATTTATTCCAGTTTATTATAATAAAGTGGTATACTATAAAATTACAGACTTTTAGTGGAAAAAAAAACTAATCTACGCTTACAAGTATTGCCGATATTAATCGACATTTCGTAAATAAAAAATTTAATTTTTCTTTTTTTGTTTTTCAAATTTGTTCCGGTATGTAAGCTAGCATTTTCGAAATTTCCATCAATTTTTTTGTTCGCTTTTTAAAAGGAAAATTGTAATTCTTTTTTTTTTCTACAAAGCATTAGGGAAGGCAAGGAGGGTAATTTTTATTAAAACAATTTTGTTCTTTTCTGTAGCGTTTGGAAAATAATGTACGATATAACAACAATAATAAAAGAAAAATTTATTAATTCGAGTGAAATTTTGTTTTTATATTCCGCCCAATTATCAAGGTTACAGGAACAAACATCGCCGGGAAATAACGCAAACAATACAGTTGCATGTAACGGCAGTGGCGGCGGTAAGTCAAAATCACGGCAGGGTAAATCGGTTCGACTGAATATAAACGCCCGAGAACGAAGACGCATGCACGATCTGAACGATGCCTTAGATGAACTGCGAAGTGTTATACCGTATGCACACTCACCGTCTGTTCGGAAGTTGTCGAAAATAGCAACGCTCTTATTGGCAAAAAATTACATATTGATGCAAGCTAATGCTCTAGAAGAACTACGAAGATTAATTACCTATCTACAGGTAAATGAAAAAACTCTTTTTAAATATTGTCAGTATTTAACCGGTACAATCGAGCGTGAAAAATAAAAGATTCTGAGAAGAGAGGATCGATGGGGGGGGGGGGGGGGGGAGAGGCTTGTTGCATAGCAATGATAGAATTTGTGACTGACATTATAAATTAATAAAAGCAGCAAACTGATTCCTGAAATTATTGTCGAAGCATGATTAATTAAGCGATCATTATTTTAAGTAAGTAATAAAGCAACAACAATGCTGTCTAATTACTTCCTAAGCTGATAGAACATAATTCGCATTACTGTATTATTCTTCTTTTACCACCTACTTACTCTTCGTAGTGCGGTAAAGTTAATAAATTTAAAATTCTATTTTTTAAAACATTTATTTATATTAGATTTTCACTATTGTAATAGACATATTACGATTTTTGGTAATTATAAATTTAATTTCATAAAATACTTTTAAAACTTAATATGGTAATATTGTTTTAATTTCGCTGTAGGAAAATTTTGTAAAACGAATAAGGGAAATTAAATTTTCATCGTAGCTTTTAGTTTTTTTTCAGTTAATCGGAAATTTCGGTAACTAAAATAAGTTAGAACTGTTGAAAATAGATAAACACAACTGCATGTAATAGTATATGTCGCTAATATATAAAAATAATCGGAACAGATTGTCTTACTAATCAAAAATACACAAAAATAATTCGTATAAAACAATTATCAAAAACGCAGAAATAATTTTAGGTTTTTAACGTCCCGATTTTCACTTTTGGGCTCACTGAATTTCTGATTTTAAACCTCACGAAAACTTATACCATTTCGATACTTCCGTTATTACCCTTTTTTTTGTTTTCTTTCCGGATTTGTAACTTTGTTTCATTTTAGTCGCTCATTATTTTTATGTTTAAAAACTCCGCAAAAAAGGCAAAAAATAATAGGCAACGATTAAAACTAGTACAAAATGGTGCGAAGGACATGTGTTGAAGGAAATAGTATACTTAGGATTGCACTATAAGAAATAATCAACGGAACGCAGATGCAGAAGGTAAAAAAAACAACGACACTCGGAGTAAAATTTTAAAGATAAGTGCCGAACAAAAATAATTAAAAAATTTCTACTAGACACAAATGTATATACAAATGAGAAAAAAAAAAAATCATAGATAAAATTATTTTACCCGATTACCCTCATAAATAATCACAAGATAGATAAAAAAAAAATAATATTAATAATAATAAAAATACAATGTTACATAGTCAAAGTAAATATATGATGTAACATAATAACGCGTTACCTGGACTCTAGAATTATACAAATTCGTCATTTCATAAGTTAATTTTAATGGGAACAATTTAAAAATAATTTTTCCGAACATTTTAACAGGCGCAAGGAACAATGACTATGCCGCCTGGATTTGATTTGCAAGCAGCGATGTATCCGATGAAAATGACAATGGCGGATTCGTCCTCGCCTTCTTATAACGCAAGCGATCATAATAGTATATAAAAAAAATGCGGATAGAAATTCTCTTAATTATTTGAATTATATATATATATATAGATATATATTGGATACGTTTAATATTATTCACCTAAATTGTATAGATAGTAAATTTACTTTTAATGCGTTTATTTTATTAGTTTGGACGATTTTAGCGCGTATCTTGACATTTAGTATAATATTTTAATTTATGTACTCTTTTTGAAAATGTTTTTACTTAATTTTCTTCTTTTATTTCCGTTTATTTCGCTGTAATTAAGAAATAGTCATCACCCCTTATATTTTGTATACTATTCTTATTTTGTTATTATGATTTTATTATAAACATCGTATACTTGTCATTTTTATTATTATGAAATCTGATAACTCGTCACACAATACGTTCTCACATTTGAAACACTCGAAAATGACATCGCTTCAAAGAACTAAATTATAATTAATCCGATATAAAGCATTATTACATCCATTGTCTGTATAGTAAAAAGATAATGTTGGAGGAGAAAGTAAAATTGTATTTCAAATTTTGTACATATTTTAAATGTAACCTATTTGTTTTAATTTTTAATTAATATTCTAAATAATACGCTTAGGTTATATATATATATATATATATATATATAGGAAATGAAGGAAAATTATACTAACAATATAAATAACTCTAGAAAAAGGTGAAGTTTCTAATATTTCGCATTATTCTTCGAAATCCGATTTAAACTTGTTTCCCCAAACATTAGAAAATTGTTTCATATCATCTGTAAAATACATAGACAAACGGTAAATTAGACATATAACGATAAATTACCCACGTTTTAGCAAATTTGCAAAAAATTTCGTATTAAAACGAATGAACGGATCGAAATTAAAGCTAGTTTACATAAATGTAAAATATAAAAATTTTCCCTTATGATCTGAACAAGAACAGAAGTAATTGTATTTATTACCGCTGCTGTCAAATTCTTAATTTTAAGTAAAACTAAATGTTCTAATCGAGTGAAATATAAATTAAATATTACGTTGAAATAATTAAAAAATTTAAAAAGTAATTAATAAAGGCAGGAGAGAATATCAGTGACGAATTTCGATCGATTAAATACTTCTCGGAAAGAAATGAATACCGTGGTGATCCTTCAGTATTATATTGATTTGTTAATAAAACAGATATCCGAACGTTACAAATCTCGATGTTCGTATTTTTACCATTGATTGAATTTAATAGCTTTTCTTTTTTTTTTTAACAATATGAAACTTGCGTAAGATGGAAAAAAGAACGGGGGCTAACTGGATGTTCATTTAATTTGGAACGCAAAGGTTTTTTCTGGTCACTTAGTTGTTGACAGAAAGAAAAAAAAAAAAAAATTCCGAATATAAATTACTTAAGACGTTCTTTTTTAAAATTTACATGGAAAAATTCTGCACCGTTATATAATATTTATAGATATTCTTTTTTTTGTTTCTCTTTTTCGTTTAAAATTCCATTTTAATTGCACGCGTTCAAGTTAACTTTCAGGAAGAAAAAAAGATTAAAGTTACCCCGATGTTACGTCTCCCCAAATTAAAAAGCAGAACATACATATTTAATGTTAATTCTACTCCGTGTATTTGGACAGCTTCGAATATGGTGTGCACACTAATTCATGAAATGTATGAAACATAAAACACGACACAGATTATTGATTTATGCTGCACAAAAGTCCATACTGTGCATTTACCTACGTTATTAAATTATCAAGCTTTTCATAATGTTTAGAAATAAAATATCACCGCGTACTTGCGAGAAACATATTCTATTTAAAATTTGAACCGCACTGGTAAGTCACATTTTTCGGCGAAATAAAACTAATAAAGTTAAATATCGTGGATTTGCCGAAAAAATTAAGAAATTAGCTTATGCGTGTCAGATTAATTTTTTACAAAAAACAACCCACATTAAATATCATGGAATATTTATACACTGACGCACCCACGTTAAAAATATACTAACCATCACTCATGTTGGCGTAATTCTTTTTCGAGTGTTGAACTCCCGAAGGATCAGTCTTCGTGGTAACAGTGAAAGACTTATCTCCGATTACGTAAGTAACCACTTTCTCAACGGTTCCGTCATTCGCATTCTTAATTATTTCAGTTCGTTTTTTCTGCGGAAAGAAAGAAAAGGAATAAGCTAAAAATTTATCGCGCTTATTTAACAAAATCAACCGGCCGAGCATGCAGATGCGATGTTTTCTTTTATTCATGGAATAAATAGTATTAATGAGCGATAAAAACATGTGTGTATTAACTTATAGTCGTCTATCGTAAAACAAAGTTATTCCATCACCGTTTGATAAAATGGATATTTCCTTCTTAAATATTGAATTATTATTTTTTAGAACTCCCGTTTACCGTACTGAATTTTTCTTAACTCACCCTACTTGCAACTTTAAACATTTATTTCGGTTGCTACGTTTTTGGAATTTTCTACAATAAAGTAATTTATCGGTGTTTAAATTTTAACGTAATCTTTTTTAAAGAGAGAACCGCATCTGACATTAAAATAGGAAAAGAAGAATAAAAAACGTCAACTTCTTCGGCCCCCGCCGAGTTAATTACACCGCGTGTATTTTAAAATATAATTTTTAATAGCATTCAAATTACGATTAAGTAGAAAAAACGAAAATAATCAGGTTTACGGAGATACCTGTTGAACAGCTTAAAAATTGAGATGGATTTTTTTTTTTTTTTTTTTTTTGGACACGGCAGCCAAGAACCCACACGCAGAAACAATAAGAAGGGAAAAATCGTCAGTTCAATTTTGATTGATTCGGTCAGATATGGATAATATAAAAGAACTAATTGGTGAAATCATTGGCGAGGAGAAGGACAGAATATAAGATGCACAATAAGGAGCAAGGAGCTTGAGTTTCAGTAGACAAGAATACAGAATACAACGTACGACAGAAAGGAGCGGGCATTCAAAGAAGATGTGATTGGTGTCGAAAACCACCGTTTCATTGCGGTGAAGAAAACAATTTGGGGAGGGAACGAAGGAATAGCGAAAACGAGAAGAAGACAGAGAAGAATGGTCAACACGCAAACGAATCATAGAAATGACAACAGAACGGGAAAGTGAGAGAAACTCAAAGAACACCAGGTATTAGAAACGAAGATTAGGTTGTACAGATGGATAAAAGGATTGATCGTTACAAAAGGAGGAGGCCAAAGTTTGAGATGAAATTTTTTACACAGGGAATTCCGGTTAGAGGATGGAATTTTTTAAAAAAAGGAACGGGAAGAAGCAGCAACCTGAAGTGAAGAATCTGCCATCTCGTTACCTTCAATGGGCATGTGTCTGGGACCTACAGCAAATCAACACAGATGGAGTCGCGAGAAGAAACAAGAAAGATGGATAAGACAGCGTATGCAAAGAATGATGAAATCGAAAGAGTGGCCAAGAAGGAGGGAGCGAATCGTTTAAAGAGCACTCGTGGAACCAGAAACAATCAAATAATCGAAAAACAGACAAATGGAGAAAATGAAAATAATAATAGAGGGTGTAGAATAGCTATCAACTTGGCTGCAAAGATGGAGCAGAAAGAAGGAAGACGAAACGATTCTGAAAAGTTAAAATCCGGAAGGGCAAAAGAAAAGTTCCAACAGCGTGAGATCTCCTGAAGCCATCCGTGAAAATGGTTACGTGCGATGGAAATTGAGAATTGATAGTACTCTAGAATTCCTGTCTAATTATTTCTTGCGTAAGGGATTTGGAAAGTGAAGGTAGAAAATGTACTTTAGGAGAATGACAGAGATCGGCAAAGTTAAATAAAAAAAATGGGAGATTATTATAGGAAATTGTATAAGGTCGAAATGGACTATGGCGATGAAAAATGGAAGCTTAAACAGGTATTTTTCTGGAAGCAAAATGCCAGTTCTTATAAACTGAAAGATAGGAATGAATATGAGCATAGGACGTGAGTGGAAGACGTTTGGTGAGGAAGCGATAATAGCCTAAATAAAATCTGCACAGAAGCAAAGGTGCTGTGTTCGACTCTGCAAGAATTACTGGAATTAGAGTAGATTAAGAGAACAAGACAAAGCCGAAGACACGAATTTTAGATAATGTTCAATTTAGAAAGACGGGATTTAAAGGCACGACCATAGATAAAAGAACAACAATCGAATTTATACAAGATCAGAATGTAGGGATCATCACTAAACTATTTCGTTAAAGATAGGGTTTTCAACAAGTTCAGCATTTCAGTAGCAGAACGGTAAATATAATTAGCATGTTTAGAGAAAGTCAGATGACGATTAAGGAAAACTCCAGGGCTCCAATAGAACGGCAACGACGACAGTAACGATTATATACATCGAAACAGTAAACACTTTATCAAGTGTTCGTAGAGGATTTTTCATTTTCATTAATAATTAATACCAACAGTTTGTTATTCGGAATATTAAATTTATTACTTAGCGGTGTATTCGTAGGAAAACAGATTTAACGGATGTCGTTCGGCTGAGAGCTCTGTAACGTTATAATTAATAGCAAAAAGTAAGAATATCACGTGTATTTGATTGAAATTTTAAAAAAAAATTACTTATTCCGTTCACAACGAGTTTTTACGATTAATAAAACTTTATTTTCAGGGAGAAAATAAATTAAAATTATTACACGACGCGTTTTAATTTTACTGCGACAGGTGCTTACTTTAGGGTAGCCGCTCAAACGAAACTATGGCCGGAATTTTGTTGTATAACCGAGAAAAAAAGTAAAAATAGCCAAACGATAATTTTGATAAAAAAAAACCTTTGAATCGAAAAATGAATGCATCTTTTTAATGTACTTCATTTGATAATAAATTAGGAAGTTCTTTTTTAATGGAATAAAATGTGCTCTGCTGGTCAAACATTATCAATAGTCACAAAAGAGAATTTCATTCTTATTTTACCGTTTGCCTCTAATTTTTCGACTAAAAGATTTTTATTTTCATGATGAATGTTATTTATATTTATTACGTTTTAGTTAACATTTTAACGAAACGCTTAAAAAAATTTTTTTTTTAGCATCGTGTATTTCATTTGGGGGGAGGGGGTTGAACTTTCTCAGTAGAACTTTTGTTGTAGCTTAAGCTCCGTAGACCACCGGAAGTCAAGCACATATAATTATAAATGCAAATATTAGACGTCAAATAAATTTTGTAAGTCAGAATTCTATTTAAAAATGGAAAGGGGTAAAAAATCAGTCTGTCATAAACTTCATTATTAACCTTTGTAATAATAAAGTAATCATATATCGCTTGAATTAGCATTATAACGATAAACTATTTAAAATGCGAATAAAACAACTTCAAAAAATTTTAAAATTTAATTTGAATTTTTTTTTTATTTCTACCGATATTTTATTTACCGTCGCTTCAATTTGTTGCGTTTGTTATTCATACAAGTGGAAGAACTGTACAATTCTAGAGTAACCAGGAAATCAGGAGAATTTGGACGGGGAATAAAACGGGAATTTAAAAATTATATTTGAGCGGCTACCGCACTATTTATGATTCTTCCGAATTTTATTTAATTCGAATATCTTTCCGTATTCTATTACATAATGAATTAATTACCCCATCAGAAAAACAGGTTTCGCTTTTAGAATATTCGCCTTTGAATGAACCGATAATCGGTTTTTTTATTTCTTTAGCGTTAATTTCTGATTCAGGCGTAACCGCAGGAAGCAGTAAATCAATATTTCCATCGTTTCCAGAAACCACAACGTTATCACGATTTCCATCTTGAGGTCTGAGAGAACATAAAACAAATTTACAATTATTAAAAACAGTAAGATCAATAAAAAAAAAATGTAAATAAATTTTTCATCGAAAATGTAACCTCGGGAAAAAATGAGAGTTGTATAATATTTGCAGGTCGCTTACAAAAAAGTTTTATAATTTATAATGCTACTATTAAAAAATGATTGCTGAAAATCCAATATCAATCGACAAGTTAATTTACCGTCTTAGTAATTTTTCTGTTCTTTCGAAATTAGATCTGGTAGCGAGTTTTGTGCAATTTCTGCTGGATTCAAAGTCGAGGAAGTATATTGCCTTCGCGTTGGAGGGTTGTCGGTCGTACGAGTTCAATATTATGATTTTTGGTCTCAAAATAAGCATCGGTGTCTTTGAAACGACGTTGGATATGGCACTGTTTCTACAGTGCGCGGAGTTTGTAATAACGTTAGACGACATTGTGACGTTTTCTATATACTGATTTTTTAAGTAGGCAAGATTAAGACGAATATAAAAAAAAATCTGTTTTCGTCTGTAAGGAGTTTGATTTCGCAGGTTATATAAATTTGGAAAACATGGGATTTCTATGCGGTACTACAAGAAGGTTGATAAAATTAGAAATTTCTCATGCCCTTTTAGTAAAGATAGCTTTTTTCTTTTTTTTAAAAAATATGTAACCTCTATATTATAGGAAATTCATCCACCCGTATGCTGATTTAGTTCACCCATCTTCGCCTT
Organism: Icerya purchasi; assembly: GCA_039619475.1. Taxonomy (NCBI): domain Eukaryota; kingdom Metazoa; phylum Arthropoda; class Insecta; order Hemiptera; family Monophlebidae; genus Icerya; species Icerya purchasi. Next base: position 30,839,193 of record CM077116.1, on the reverse strand, counting down.
TTATTCGGTCTCGTGAGTGTGACTCAGCATTCCAACGGTTTTAAACATTTCTGCCGGACATGTAAAGTTGCAAATTCCGGGTTATTCGCGGAAGTTCGTAGTTTGCACCGATGCCCCTGATCAGGCTGTTAATCATGTCGTAGGACGATGACGAGGGTAATCCAAGGCTCATTATGTTCATGAGCAGGCTACTCACCAGCTCGGATGTAATTATTTTATTACAGAGAGAAGGAACTGTTGACGGTTGTTTTTTATCTAAAAAAAAAATAATTAAAAAGTCGTATTTTGGTAGAAGGTTTTTTCGCAAAAATTTTTTTGTCTGATCATATGTGCATGAAATTTCTGCTTGACTGTTGTTAAAGAAACTCTCTGACTCATCAGGTGGATACTTTATCACCGATAGAATTTTGATCTGCGACTGGATCATCCGCCGAGCAAGAACAACGTTGTGGCTGACATGTTCATGAGAAATTAAAGTGTGAACGACGATTTACGCCGGGACTGCGGTTGATATCTATTTTGAACTTTAAAAAAGTGTTGCTATTCTAAAAAATCTATTCTGTGGCCTTGCCATCAGTCAGAATGTGTCTTGCGTAATTTCCGAAGAAACTTGGGCGTTTTTGTAGTATATTTCGAGATAGTTTATTTTTTAGGAAGTGCGATCGAAATAACTGGAAATTATGTATTCTATCAAAGGAGGCGAAAGAGTTTATCTGAACATTCTACATAGAGTACAGATATCCGAGGTATCTACGCACTTACTTGTTTGTCTTTCGTACGTGCTGTTTTCCGTAGATGAGATACCGCGTTAATTCGGTTCTTCCAAAAAAAAATTATGATTTATGTAAGATGTGTGTAAACCATGGACGCATTCCTTGGCGGGTCCTTTCGCTGTTATTTTCCCCAAAAACATCTCGAGATAGTTACGGTTGTTGTGTTTGACCTGATGCCGGTGACAGAGGGCGTGTCACTTTTCTAAGGAAGTTGTCCAATAAAAATGTTTTTTTGAAGTCTAGTGACCTTATTAGATCGGTGGAAAAATGAAATCTTTTGTCTCGGACAATGCAACCATTTTGAACAGTCTAATTTGAAAGATATTTTCAGGAAAGAAATGTGAAAGTCTGGCATATTGCCGCCGTACTCTGCAAAAATAACTCCGAATCTAAAACTAGGAAAAGCGACAGGAATTTTCACCACCATCGACATATGAGCTGATTGACGCGTACTAAAGGCGTTTAATAGCTTACCTAGTCCTGTAATCGGGATCGCACTCCGAATGGGCTCGCTCGTTCTGTTGCTAAAAATTTAATTAGACATGTAATTCAGTTTCCTGCTTCTTCATTGATGGAAAACCACAAATACATAATTTTATCCGCACGGAATCAAAATAATGAGAAACTTTTTGTGCGACATAACCGTGTAATGGAGATAAAAGAGTACACAATGTTGGCGACAGAGTGTTTGTAAAGAACCACACGATTATGTATCAAGTCCAGAAAGCGCAGCAAGAAATACAAACTTCTGTACATAAGTCTACAGAAGTCTGATGGCAAAAATGCGTAATAATACATATCGTCTCACGAATTCGTCGGACTGTGAGAACCTAATTACGCATAACATGACGGACTTCGAATCAACGTAACGGCTAATAATTATCGGATTCTTCTTAAAATTTATATTTTGGTCGTCCTCAATCGTTCGCTGTTTCGGCCTGGATAGAATTTCTGCATTGCGTTTCATTCGGATCAAAAATTCGTCATTAAATTTATATTCTGTTACATAAAACTCGTTCGTTATACCGGCATAGGAGTCAGCTTATCCGCATCGCATATTCGTCTATTTTGTTGTTTTTTTCTTCTTCGTTTTCGCAATTGTACATTTCATTTTGTTATTTTATGTTCGCGTTCTGTTGGACGACCGGAGTTAGGGTCGTCTTCTTTAAAGAATTTATAAATAATAATCAAGCAGAAATTTTAAACAGAAATAATCGGTAATACGAAATTAAGTTTAAAAGTAAAATAATGGAATTAAAACGAGTTTAGAAAACAGAATTAAAATGAAGTTTCTTCTTCTTCTCGTTTCGGCCAACTATGAACCACGTAATGTCAGTTGTCATTCTTTCTTTTAGCCCTTATTTGCGCCCAATGTTCCCTCATTCGTTCACTATGGTTTTTCTTTCTTTCCAACGTCCATGATGTATCTTTTCGTATTTTCGGTTTTTCTTTACAATTGCTTTCTTCCTATTAAATCTCTCCGATTAACCCGGTTATGAATATCTTCAACTGCGATTTGCATTTCCCTCATATCCTGCTCGGTTTCTTTGAACCAATTCCATTTTGTTTTTTGGTTTTGTACGTAAGAAAATATTCGGTTACTTAGTCTTGTGTTGTTCATTCTCATGATATGTCCGTAAAAACCAATTCTCCTTTTTCTAATTTTTTGTGTTATATTTTCATCATTAGTGTATAGTTCACTGTTGTGTCTTCTCCTGTAGATGTTATTTTTTTTAATTGCGCCAAAAATTTTCCTTAGTATCTTCAATATAATACATAAATTTCACAAAAAAAAAAGGGCAATGCAAATGATTGCTCCATGAGAAACGAGCAGAAATAAACCGCTAAAAGTGCTTAAAGACGCATTACAACACTTATAAACTACTTACATCAATGAAAGAAAGAGTATGGGCTGTATTTAAACAAACGTTACTTACCAAGGTTCGGTAAAAGAACGGGGAAGGAAAACGCGAAGCGTGCAAAGAGCAAAGCCTTCTATACACGTATACATATATAAATAAAAATAAATTGGAGCTTACTTATTTGTCTGATTCCGTAGAAATTGATCTAACATGTCCAAATATTTTCGTGACTGTTCCCAATATGTTTTCATTTTTTCTGTTTTTTCTTCATCCAGTTCAACATACTTATCGAACGGTGTTTCATCATGATCCAGTTTAGCTTGTTCCTCAACTATAAACATCCATGCATAATTTTTAAATCTAAGTATAGTCCGGTTGAATTCCACAGCGTAATTATTAATTCAAAAGAATTTGTAAATCGGTGTTTGGAAGAAAGATTTAGAATTTTATAATAATACAGCACTAGGAAAAATTGTATTAATAAAGTAACAGAAAAAAAAAAAAAAAACTCGCTATAGTAATATAAAAATCATAAGCAACTTACTAGCTTCAAAAAGTGTAGGTTTTTTCGCAGTAAACATGTCTTTAAACACTTTAGACATTTTCTTTTCCATGTTTCGAGTTATTTTTCGGGGATCGTTTAACTGCCTATTGGTTAAAAACGTTAAAATATTAAAGGACCAAAAAAAACGATTAATTCTTACACATACTGCCGCAGGAATATACATGAAAAATATACTAAAATGATATACGAGGTACGTTAGAAAAGTACTGAGACTGTGTCAATATAAAGTACAGATTTATTTATTACTTAATATTTACATGATCTCCTTCAAAGTAATTTTTTTCTGAAGCTCTACACAGGAGAAAACGTTTCTTCCACTCTTCAGAACAATATTGTGGTAGTCTTCGACTGTGACACTCGTTAGCTAGTTGATTACAACCTTTTGGACATCCTTAACTGCCCCAAAATGACGTTCTTGAGTGCGAATTTTAATCTAGAAAATAAGAAAAAGTCACAGGAATTCAAACCGGGGGAATATGGACGTTGCGGAAATACCGAAATCTCTTTTTCCGTCGAGAATTGAAAGACAGACAGTGTTGCACGGTAAACATTGTCACGATGCAGTATCCAAGTTGCTTCGCTATCCTCTTCTAAAGCATTCCAAAACCCCCGGTAAAACTATTTACTAACAATTTGTCCTAGAGGCACAAATTCCCTACGTAAAATTGTTTAATGATGATAATGATCATCATAGTGCCATACACAGCTTCTAAGTGTCGGCAACTATCTATTCGTACATGTCAGCTGTACAAATGTAGTGTACTAGGAAATTGTTATGTGCAACGCCAGTGTACACACGATGCAAGACTACATTTGGAACTGATTGTAGCCACTTGTTATCGCGCCACAAGTGCAATTCCGTATGTGTCTACTGTGTACTAACTAGCGCGTATATGATGGTATACGTGGTGGTTTACCACAATGGCTTTCCATTCGTAATAATTTCTGGCGCCACCTAGGATCGAACCCGAGACTTCCGTAACGGAAGCCAAGCGCTCTAGCAGCTAGGCTATCGCGACGACTTGTTAATGATGAAAAAAACAAATGATCATCAACTTGATTTTTGATTTGTTCATCCTTACTTTTTTTTTTTTTTTTTTGGTCGGAGTAAACCGCTAGTATACCATTCTTCATTTTGACGTTTGGTTTTAGGATTATACCTAAAAATCTAGCCTTTATCTCCACTAATTACAATACCGGAAAAATTGTCACCGTGTTCAATGCGTTCAAGCAAATCTGCACATACATTTTTCCGGGGATCTTTTTATCGCAAGATCAAATTTACTTTTCATATTTTCAAAATATCAGTTAAAATTTGGCGAACCGTAAAAGCATTTAAATTTAAGTCGTCTCTATTACTATGATAGTCGATCAACGATGATTCACATTGTAAGACCATTAACTCTGCTCGCATTTTTCTCCGAGTTTAACATTTCAGATCTTCCTGAATAATGCTCATCTTCATTGACCCCCCCCCCCTCCCCGCAATAAATTGCTTTGTGCCATTGAAAAAAGCTTGCGCTCCCAATAGTGTCTCCATAGGTTTTCTCTAATTTGTCAAACGTATCAGTCACATTTTCCTCCATAATATTTAACACTAAATATGATAGGGAAACGTTGTTCGATTTTTTCATTATTCATTTCGATAATATGCTTTAAAAAAGTTTTATAAAATACACGACAATGCTCACAAAGTAACTCAATGAAGCTGTAACTTGGACATAAGATCTATAACATTTTAACCCTGAAACCAATAACGGGTTTATTCGGATGTTGTCGGTTTTTTCACAGTGATATCAGTCTCATTACTTTCTAACACACCTTGCATAATAATCTAATTTACATGTAACTGCACAAAATGTTTAACAGTTCGCATAATTGTTACATACGTGGAATATAGTTGCGGGTACATTGTAAAAACACAAAATAGTATTTAAACTTCAAATATTTATAACAAAACAAATATATTTAAATATGCAAACAAAATAAAATCACAAATTCTGTTAGTATTTCAGCGCGTATTATACCAAATAAAACAATAAAAATCCATCAAATTATAAAAAGTACGAAAATTATCACAATACTACCGCCTTGAACGACTTTTTTCGTTTTTTTTTAAATACTGGCGAAATTAAAAAATTATCGGTCACTCGTTTGTACTAATTTATTATCGATAAATATTAATTAGGGAATAAAATTTTGTATTACCTTTGGCCGTCAAAACTTTTCTGTAAATTTTCAGCGGTTTCTAAGAATTTTTTGGTCTCATCAGAAAACGGAGATTCATTTTTTCCAAAATCATCCAATATTGCCTTCGCATTAGCATCTATATCCCTGTCTGCATATTTATTAGCCGGTTTCCACGTTTTATCATTAACTATGGAAAGAAAATTTTAAAGTGAAAACAATATTAATTTTTTCATATTTACAGTTATATTTTAATATTTCAACTTCTCTGTCCATCGATAAAAATGTATACGAACAAAATTCTGTAGTTTAACATTAAAAATAAGAGATTTAAAAAAAGTATTTTCGTAATACCGTGAAACGTACTAATCGTTTTACAACAATGGTCCAGGCTTTCCATACTGTGTTCTTGTCTACGAACTCATACCGAATGAAAAAGGGTGATCCTATCCAGACCAGCTAGCGAAATGATAAACGATATTAGCGCATCAAATTAGAATTAGAAAGAAACATAATTCTCTATCATTTTCTCAATGTATACATAATTCTCTGTACAACTAGGCACATATATTAGCAATTTTATAGTTTCCTTCGGATTTTCTATATAGCTAGTTGTAAACTATTCAATGTTTTTCCTACTTCTTCACTTGTATATTTTACTTCGTTATTCTTATTATAATACTATACATTCATAATTTCAACAAAACTATCCAGCTCTAGATTTGCTTAACTTAACTCCAATACACGATATTATCACCCACTGTATTAACAATCAGTGCAAACCAGTGTACTAAACGCGCGCGCGCACCCACACACACATACACGCACACCAAATCCGTGTAGGTCTAATGGATATGTGTACCCGGAATTCAGTTTCAAAACCGTGATTCATTACTATGCGAAGACAGGAATTTTGTACAATATCTAGTTTTGGAAAGAAACGATTTAGAAGCACAGATAACGGAGCGATAGTCCAATTTAGAACGAATTGTGTATTTGTAGGGGAAATAAAAAGGAGGTCGCCTCTCTACTTTGTGGAGGAAAAGGACGTTCAGCAGATTCATCAAAAAAAATTAATATGTTTATAAATGAACAAACGACTGTTAAGGAATACACGGAGAAAGCAGAAGAAATTTTTGCGCAGGATTAGTATAGAGTTTAGAGATACATGGACTTTTGCTAGATTATCCGGAGGTGAAGGGAAAAACAATATAAGATTTTGAAGAGAAAACAGGAAGATATGAGAAAATTTCGCTCTAACATAGCCAAAGACAAACTGACTTTCTCAATCGCATCTACAATATTATGAAACAGATGAAAAAAGGTAATGTCATCGGTCAAAAAAAGAGAAAACAGAAGTTCATAGAAATAGTAACGGCAGAGATCGTATATTTTCTGAGTTATGATAAATTCGATATCTGCTAGAATCAAAAGAGATGTTTTACGTTCATCTCTACTAATATTTCTCAGGTTTCGCTTTCTAGCTAAAGATAACGGATATAATAATACATACTAAACTTATCTTTAAGAAAAGATATTTTTTTATAATCTTTCATTATAAACGGAATTCCATAAAGACACACCTGTAGAGTTGTGTTACAAACTAACGCAGCAGAATACAGTGAATTTATTATTAAAACTAAGAGTACTGACATATATACTAATTTTATTCATCGGAAAATGACAGTATGAAATATTCGTAACCGTAGAAATTAAACAACTGATACTATAAAAGGCAAACGCGGAAAGAATGTTTTTAACTTATGTAATAAACTTAATAAAATCTAGCCAACTCACATGAATCTACGAAAGAATCGGGCTTAAAACTTTTCAGCATTCTCTCAATTTGCTGTTCAAACTGATTTGTGAATGGAAATGGATTCGCCGGAAAAGATTCACTTGGCTTTTTTTCATTCCTATTAAAAAAGAAAAAAGTAATAAATAACATATCAAATCCTTTATTAGATGTTTCTTCATGTTTAAAAATCATCGTTTTAGCTTTCGATATCTTTATTTTCAGTAAATTTTAAAATCTTCAACGATTTTCTTTAAAAATTACACATTAGAAACGCAATTACCTCGTAAATTTTTTTACACAGAAAAGTATTGCACTGTGTCACTGCATAAAGAGTACTTTCAAAAAAATCTTTTAAATGCCAAAAAGTATTACGAAATTTAACAATTAATTAAAGAAATTAAAACTGCGGAGTTTTTAATTTATTTTTACTCGCAGCAATAATAGCAAAAACTTTTTCATCATAAAAGTACTGCGTGTGCCACAAATATTGAATATAATACCTATTCGTGCTTTCATACACCTTTTTCAGCTGATCTCAATCCATATGTCGTGAACAAAATAGTCTTAAATGAACACAGCAGACTAAAATAACTGTAAATAAACTCTATTGGGGAAACATTCAAGCCACTTTAAGCAATCAACAATTTATTACTCATTTATCACAAATTGCTTATAACGTTTTATTTTACAAAAACGGTTTTAGTTTGGTATCTGTCGATTATCTTCCATTAAAAATCATTATTATCACATCCCTTTTTTTTTTATCCGTCAGTTTCGCATAATCTATTAACATATTGTTTCATTACAAGATTATAATTATTTCTCAACGAACTTACGGTAGGACTGTGTTCTAATAATATTATTATTTGTTTCGTGTTAACATAATTCTAGAGTGAAAAACACTAAATAATTACCTAAAAAATTTATCATACCAAAAATCGAATCCACTATCGGAACCGTAAACATCAGGTATCAAATCATCAGTTGAATTCCAAAAATTTTTCGGACTAGCAGGAAAAACTGAGAAAACAAAAATAAATGATATAATAGTACATGTGGTACTGTCGATACTACATATTTATATATCATACAAAGTTATTTATTCGCAATAATATGCCGAAGACGAATTATAAAATGTACTATTAAAATTATACCAAAACACAGGGCATATTAAAAATATTATCAAAAAACATCGACTAGTTTCGACGAATTACCGTCATTATCAAAATGTTTGGTTGTATAATATGTAAAAATAAATGAATTTTTAAATATAAATAAAACTGATTAGTTTACAGAAGCTAAATACTTTAATCGTTATAAATCATAAACGATATAGAATTTTTGTTCTATTTACAATGGCATAGTTTTTTAAAGCGCTATTTGTTAAACTTTCGTATCTATATTTATTTCTTTCGTTATGCACAAGATATAAATTAAAAAAAAAAAAAAAGAGGTGGTGTCTAGGGACACTCAGTAGGAACGAAGTTCCTTTGCATTTTGATAGATATTAGCTATAAAGTCACCCGGTAAAGTATACAATAAAAAATAGAACAGGTTAAAAAAAAAACGCACTTACGCTTGGCGAAGTTAAGAAGAGGCAAAATTTTAACAGAATTTTACTCCAACCGAGAAAACATAAAATTTTTAGTTACGTGCTTGATGTTAGAACGCATAAGATAATTTATCGACGAACCTTTAGCTTGATGAAAGAAATCGGTATAATTAGATAATTAAAAAAACCGCGCCAATTTTCAAATTCAATAAAATGTACGCGTGTTTAGAATTGAGCTTATACAGCTGACCGCGCACAATCAGAACATCAAGAAAATTTCTACCAAGGCGTAGCCGGTTAGGCAGTGATGTTTTGTTCAAGGGAGAACTGAGTTCGATTCCCGCTACCGCACTTTGACATTTTCAAAAATTTCACTTGCGCTGGCTTAATGTCCATAGTTGACGCGTCCAAAAGTAAACTTAAAAATAGAAAAAAAAACATCGAAAAAAATAATATATACGTTAACTAATATGTGAAGCGTAAAAAAGCGATTAAGCTTTCATCGCGAATTTATTAAGCCTGACATAAAATATCGGAATAAAGTAATTTTTTCAGATAAAAATTGATGTCTTTGGAAACATTGGTTGTCAAAAAACTTGGCGCAAACACCAAATACCGAATTAAAAAATAATAATTTACAGTATACAGTAAAACAAGTGTCAATATTATGGTTTGGGGATGCACGGCGGCTTCAAAAAATTGGTGAATTAGTGTTGATAGCGAAATAATAATATTCCACAATAAGGATGTTGATATATTAAAACAAAATTTAGCCAAGAACGCTGAAAGATTGAAGCTTCGAAATTATTACAGGTTCTTTCAGAATGATAATCCAAATCAGAGTCTGCAGCTTTTGTGCAACTGTCCAAAAGTGCTGAAAACTCCTCCACAAAGTCCTCATCTTAATGAACATCTTTGGACCATTTAGATCGTAACATTCGGAAAAAAAATATTTCTAACATAAACGAATTGAAACGAATAATGAAGAAAGAATAGGCACATTAGTCCTAAATGTATGGAAAAAAATAGTAGAGTCAATACTAGCAAAATTAGTAGAGATAATTCATAATACAGATTGGCAGACGAAATATTAAAATTTTTTTAAATATATGTATATATAAATATATATATATATATGTATTGTTAATGTGTCTGAAGATATCACGAAGAAAATGCATTTTTGTTTATTTTTTTTATTAATTTCATTTAAGTAGTTTTTCATTTTATTTTTTAAACACATTATTTAGTAACGCGATTTAATTTGAGCTTTTAATAAAAAATTCTGCTTGATTCTTCATTCGCCAAGAAATACTTTCTTGAAAAAGAAAATTTTTTGTTATTGTTGGTATTCGATTTTTTTTTTTTTTTTTTTTATGGCCTTAATGTAACTCTCATAGCAAAAATCGCATCGTATATCGAAATTAATATTTTACTTTTAAAGAAGAAAAAAGAACCAACGATGAAAACATGATTAAAGAGTAAAGGAAAGTAAATTAAGCCCCGTACCCTTGACAGGGCGTCGGGGATTTCGAAGTTAAGGATGATTAGCAAATGAAATAGTTAAAAGAAAATCTGAAATTTATTAAAACATTTACCGTCGTCACTGGTGGAGACGTTTTCTTCGACCTTTTTTACTCCGGATGGATCTATTTTCGTCACTACACTATATACTTTATCACCCTTTTTATACGTTACTTTTTTCTCCACGTTGCCATTTCCATCTTTAGTTATTGTTTCAACTTCAACTGTCTATTTTATAAAAACATTAAAGCTGAATTTAATTATGTTTCGTATAAAATATAAGAGTAAAACACAATTCTTCGTTACATACGTTTATACAAAAATCCTTTAAGAAAACAAAAAAGGCAACCATGTGTTACTATTAGTAAAAATATACAACACGGGATTTTACTTTAATTGAAAGAACAACCACGATGATCCTCGCAGACGATCAATATTAAAATTTGCAGAGTAAATTTCGTAATATTTAGTTTTACTCTAATATTTGATGAACAGAAAAAATGGCGCCATATGTTGTCATTTCGTGATAAGTAAATAAATATAAAATTCACTTAAACGATGAAAAATAAAACCGGAAGGTTTTTTCAATTAATTCTCACGTAATTGTAAAAATTGCGCGCGCATACGCGCATATAATATATGTATGTTATGTACATATACAGGAACAGCTGAGACAAATGAAATTAAAAAATGCAATTTATGTGTGCTAGTGATAAAAATAGATCAATTTTTGTTGAAATATTAACGATGCATTCTTAGTTAACTGTTTCGTTTTAAATGCCTTGCAAAAAATAAATAAATAAATAAATAAATAAAATATTAGTCTAAAGTGTGATTGCTATACAATAACCGTGACAACACCTACAATGCAAACAACGCAACAATTTAAAGTAAATTATGAAATATATTTACATATGAAAATTTTAAAGAAAAAGAGGATAAATATGTACTATTAGTATTATTAAATCAATTAAATAATAAACCATCTCATACAATCTATTTAAAAAGAAGTAATAACGACCTTCAAAAGGGGTATTCTTTCCTAGATAATAAACCGCTCAAAATAATTTCCTTTTTAATATTGAATATTTTAACCGCATTTCATCAATAACTGAAAAAGATCTGATTTAACAGTTATCTTTTAAAATGAAAATCAAACATTAGCCAAGCTCGGAAATTGAGATTTCCATTGAGGTCTATTTTTCACCTTTACATTTAAATACAATAATTTTACGTTCAGAAAGTACTAAATTTGATAAGAATTCTGAAAGTAATTACAAAACAGAGAATTTCCAATAACCATTATACACAATATGTGGTTAAAGACAGGTACGTTTAGAAAAAAAGAATAATGTTATATCACGCATTATTATGACCTTTAGAGTAGAACAAGATCAAGAAGAAGAAATTATAGATAATATTAAATGAAACTTTACGGTAATTCAAGACCTTCTGAAATTAAATTTATAAAAAGGGGCTACTTCGATTCCATAAAAAATTCGTTTATTTTATTACTGTAAAATTATTAAAAAATATGAACCATAGGAATAATTCAATTAATTTATTCTGTAGCGCATTTAGAAATTTTACATCTACTCATAAGATTTCACTTGTCAGTCCTTACACTATAAATATATAGAACAGGATCACATGCAAGAAGCGGGTTTATGAAATCTTAAATACATGAATGTTACCTCACCAACTAATTATTTCTGAAATTTATGTAATTATATTAAAATAAAGTTTACCTCTATATTAAAATGGGGGAAAAAAAAAAACAAAAAAAAAAACGTTTAAACTGAAAATGCTATAAACAATAATAAACAACAAATACTCTTTTTTTCGTTAGCATCACAATATCATTTCATCAGCAGCACAACAGTCGCGGAAACTGTACAACCGTGACTATTCCAAAAGTAATCCTTTCATATCAGTGAAACATTCGCCGTAGATAATTTCGCTGAGAACATGCATCACACAATGATTCGATTTTTTCAGAAGTTGTGACGTCACCAAATATCGATGCATATCGTAAAAGACTATATTATTAATTTATTTATTTATTTTTTTTTTTTTAGAGTACGATGAGTCGCAGCGGTGTTTGTATTTTTGGTATTTAATTGTTGGTTCCTTCGCATTTTTTAGACCATTATTATACATTATATGCAGTAATAATCTTATGTCTCAAATTAAATTATTTTCTACATGTTAAAAATGTCAATTCTTAAAATGCCAGTTTTTTCGATTTTTAAAAACATAATTTTGCAAGCACCTGGCAACACTTTTTCTCCGAGTAAATGATCTGGCTTTTTGATTTTTTAACTCTTTAAATATTAAATTTTAACACGTTAAAATTCCAAAGTACCTCAAGAACATTTTTTGCAAAAAAATTTTTCCTTCTTTAAAAATTTAAGGGTCGCTTAAGTCCCCTAACTCTTCAGTCAGGTCTGTCTTTTCGCATTTAGGTATTACCAAAGAACGTATTGAACAAGTTTTCGAAGTGCCTCAAATACCTACCCAAAAATGCTGATCAGCTCTCGGGCTATCTGAAAATACGAAAACGAACATTGGAAAAGTTCGTTCAATATGAAAATTGTATGTTTCGCGAAATAACATAAAAAAACTGCTTTCTATGAAATCAGACCGAGATGACCTGGCAATTCCGTCAATTAAACAAATACCTTAACATTGCCGAAGATATTACGACTGCTGTTGTTTTGTAATTGACAATGAAATTGTTGAGGAATTTTACGAGAAAACATCAAAATGAACAACAATGAGAAGTAACGGATAAACAAGAGGATAACAATAAATCTAAGTGTGCCAAATTTCGTAGAAACTTTTTTTGGTTAAAAAAAATGTCTTAATTTTTGGATGCAAATACGAATTCCGAGATTTTTAAAAACAATTTAAACCGATCGCAAAAATTTGTAGAAAGCCAGTTAGTACAGAATAGTATGCGAAAGAAAATTAGATTCTTCTTTTTTTTTTTTAAATAAGAAAACCAAAACTTCCACTTGTAATTATGTAATTGTAACATACATTTCAATTATTTTTGGTCCCTACACTTTTTTCTTAAATGATTTCAATTGCATTTAAGATATGACACAAACAAAGAACACAATGGAAAGTAAAATTAAAGAAATTTAAAATTTCACAATTTAATTTTCTCAGTGGTCGTGTTCTTCGTCCGAAATATTTATATGAACAAGAAATTTTCTCGCATTTTAAGAAAGGATGTATTAATCGCGCTTATTTTAAACATACAGAAAATGAGTTTTTAACTGTAATTTTAATTTAATTTTAAACGTAAAATTATTATTTTACTTATTAAAGTAAATATTTGCGACGACTTGATAATGTAAAATAATGCGATACGTCCGTATAAGGTTTTGCTGTTTTTTCTATGTTTTAAAACGACAATTACATTTCGTTTTCTTTAAAACAAAAATGAGGTTGAATTAAAATCACATTCGCTGAAGGTTTCTAACGAAATTATTTATGGCGAACTTCTTGTATCGTACAGTACACTTTTGCTCACAGTTACTGGCGCGTTATAGAAATAGGTCCTTTCGATTACATGATAAGTAGTATAATGCGCGAATAACGAAGATACAATTGCACAGGAAAATAACATCTTAATTCGAACAAATTGCCTACAGAAGAATAAACGATAAAAATGAAACATCTCACAAAAGTTATAAACCATTCATACAATGAAATAGTGAAAAATTACAGATCTAAAAAACAAAAACAGAAGTATAACTGAAAATAGGTCGAATAATTCTAAAAATGTAAAGCATAATTTAGAAATAATTTTAGAAATCGGTTTCAATAAAAATCAATAATTCCATTAATAATTAGACTTATACTTTTTTAAAATGACAAGTTCTAGTCAAATTTTTCAAAAGCAACGATACCGCAAAAAATAACGGATATTAGTATTACCGTTGTATAGAATATGGCACAAAGAAAAAAGCAGCAAACAATTTCTTAAAAAATTGTAAGTTTATATAATAAAGAAGAAATAATTAACCTTGAGTACTGATAAAATAATAAAACATACGTATTAAAAATACAATTATAATAAAGTATCAAAAAATGACCACTAATTTCAGTTATTTAAAACATAATTGTGGCAACAATATTAAGATTATAAAAAATACCCGAAACTAGTCGGTATATTTTAATATTTTATTAGAATATAATTGCACTTTTAAAGTTTTGCGCGTTATTATTAATTCATCTTCTAAAACGAATAAAGGGAACACTGCGAAAAAATAATATCGGTTTTATATGAAGCAGCGGAGAAAACAAAATACACTGGAATTTATGAGAGCGATAAAATGTACACATAGAAATAAATAGTTACTTTTAATTTCTTGATTACAAAATTATAATAAACAGAAGTCAATAAACATGATATTAATCGATAATGTTACATTAATTCTAAATTATTATTTACAACCCATAAATCAATAATCCTTAGTAAATAAGGACATGGATGCAAAACGTATTTCTCAGCCAGCAAATCACTAAATCCTACCCACGATAATTCCCGGGGCGCACCAGACATTCCCCTCGCTGAATACTTGTATTTTAGCAGAGACTTTTCAAAAGTTCATAAACCTTTTACTACAAATTATCCATATTTTTGTCCATCCCACCATAATGATCCATTACCAAGAGTGATCTCCCTTCTGATAGATATTCGTATAAATTTAAATCTACAGAAGGGTTGCCCACCGTACGAAGATTCCTTGAGAAAACGGCGCAGTATCGGCCAATGTGTCCTTAGATAAATCATACAAATCCAGTCGCGAGTTTTACCAATATTCTCAGATTGTAATATAGAAAAAATAATTCCATTCAATTGTACTCAGACAGAGTCAAGGCGAATCTACAAAGCAGATCCTCTCCTACTGCACGACCCTATAAAATCAACGGTGAAGTCCATGCAATCCGTACGAGTGACTTTTGCACAATCCGGTAAGTCGAGATGTGTAGCACCCTCTTATTCCTCGTAACTTTAATACCAGATGAAGCTCCATTACATAACGCTCCTTTCGTTACGGATTCGTTGTCGGCAATCAAGTTTCTCCTCAACTTTTCTAATACTAATTGTTTAGCTACCAAAATAAAACATAGTGCAAGACAGCTCTTTAAGCTAACTCGTGGTGTAACGTTCTCGAGTATCCGAAGAATGAGCGAATAGATCTAGCTGACATAGCAATTCTGTTCACCCCTACGAACATAAAATTCTTAGTCTCTATACTTCTTATACATACATTTTTTCAGATATACTTATCAAAAAAGTAGAACAACTTTGATTATCTCCGTCCACATGGCCGAGAGCTATTAAACTAAATACCGAACCTTAGTAGCTGTCAAATGGCACTCAAGGATTTCTCAATTATAAATAAAAGAATCGAGCATTTTTCCAGATCGCATAATTATGCCTTTAAATGTTATTTTCCGTCTAATAGCATGCTCCCTTTTGCTTACAAAACTATATGCTCGGACAATACTTCTTACATACTAACACCGCTGCATTGCTTCATAACCCCTTTAAGTCAATATTGGCCAATAACACTAATTTTAGCAAAATCCCAGCTGCATTAATCTAAACAGATTAAACAGATTCTCATATAGAGCATCTTTTCCAAAAGTTCCGTGATATCCCTACAGACAGGTAACGTATGTTATTAATATTTATATTAAAAAAAAAAACAAAAAAAAAACAAGGTAATCGATTATAATAATAATTAAAATTAAAAAATTAAAAATAAATACTTACTCCATCTGGATGCCTAATAACTCTATTGGACTGGCTAACACCGAATTTCATAAATGTTGAACGATTTGGATTTGACATTAAATTCATATTATCGTCGCTATTAGGTCGTTTAAAAAATGAACGAATATTCGACCGCGTTACTCTATTAAGAAAATATGAAATAAGTATTATTTGAATTCCTTTCTTCCGTCGCAGATAATACATTACTATAGTGATATACTTACTTTCCATCCAAATCATTGTCTACTTTCTTATTAAATGAATTTGCAGAAGGCTGCGTACCTATAAGAACAAAGAAGCAAAATAATATAAAAATCTTAACTCCGTTAATTTACTTTTGGCGTAATAAAAATAATTGTAACAAACTACAATTAACAATGATAACTGAAATAAATGTAAAATATGGGAAAGATTTTAAAAAACAAAATTCGTACGAAACATATATTTTTTAAAACTCATAAAACCTATTTATTCGTATTCTTGATAACTTTGCAAGTTTAATTTTAATACTGGTAAAGTCGGTGGAACATGGTAGCTAATATAATTCATGTTAATACGTACTACGTCGTTACTATTTAGGTAATTTCTAGTTCAATCGATGTACGAATAACTACCGATAAAATTGCAAGTACATATAAATAATTTAAAACTATTTTAAACTGTTTCGATGTAAATCGCAAGCATGGCTAAGTTAAAATTTCGAAGCAAGAGGTTTTTGGTTAGGTTTTTTTTGGAGGGTAAAACAATAGAAAACTGTTAACCATTAAACGAATATAATCACAAACAACAGCAAAAATGAATGAACTAGAATTATAGCCAAAAATGAACGGTGATCAGCGTTTTAGGCACTTTCCTAAATACATTAATATAGCCGATAATTACATTTTTTCCGATATAAACTGGCAATGATTGCTCGTGTACGAATTTATCGAAAGTTACATTTATCAACAAAACTTTAAACAAAAAAAAAACTATGATATAACCGGCGGGAAAACTTATACGATTAGCAGTGCAAAATATGCAATAACTTTTTCATTAAAATACATTTTACTAGAACGCACCTGGCGGTACAGATGAATCTAAACCAAAGACTTGCAATACATCATTTAACTGATCGTCAATCCTGCCGTAATAATTCGACTGGTTACTAAAGAAATTAAAAATTACAACATTAAGCGCTATTTATTAACAAAAAAATTAAATAACTGAAGTATAAACATTTTATATCATTGCGGAAGAAACATCCTTTACACGAGATATTTAAATGTATTGAAAAAGGTTTACTTACTCAGATTGCTCTTCGAAAGAATTATTAGCTTTCTCATTTTCCAGCTGATATCTAAAAATAGAACTTAAATTAAACGTATTGATCATTAATAACTATACATTTTTTAAATTATCTTATTTCATACGTACTTAAATCGTTCTTCAAATCTTTTACGTCGTTTTTCAAGTAATCCGCCGATAAAATCCGCTAAAGTCATACTAAAGCACGACTAGGAACAAAATAAACAGACTTTTCAATACTTTTTGATAACTTTTTAATTTTCAAGAATAAATCTGTAAGTACACAACAAAGTAATCAGATAATACAATTATTAGGTGATAAAAAAATCGATTGTTAAAGTCTGTACGATAAACGGAGCAAAAAGGTAACCGGTATGCTCAATTCTCGAATTTGCGATACAACACGATTTCACCATTTTTAAAAATAACATTTCTGAATACACCGTAATGCCAAATGTTAAGTTACACATTTAATTAGAAACTATTAATAAAAGACGAATGGGAATGAATAAATGACAAATAAATAGAATATATAATTATTTCAAAATTTTATTAGAGATAAATATTTTCATTTTTTTCATATATGCATAGACAAAACCATTTTCATCTAATAAATCTTTAACTTTCAAAGTTTATCATTTTTTGATTTTTATAATGGAGATTATTTGTAAAATGTTGTATTTTTATTCGCAATATATTGTGGTTTTTTTTTCTTTTCTTATTCACATATCATTGGCTTCCATTAAAAGTACGAGTTCATAGCTAGTGTAGGTGATGTACAACTAAAATAACATAAATTAACCTTTGTGCAAGGCCCTTAAAACTGCAAATAAAATCGAAATAATACGCTTGCAAAAATAATATTTTTATAATATGTAAAATACGTAACAATCGTTTAAATAATAAATACAAAGCACTTTACGAATGTCGGCCATTTTATTGCAATAATTATTATTTCATAATTTCCATTAAAATAATGGCATTTAGCAAACATGAAGTTTTATATTCACTACCGGGAACCCTGGATCGATGAGCGTTTTTAAATTAACGGGGATTTTTACAAACCTAAGGCGCCGACATTTGATAAATTTTATTTTAAGGATAACTTGTTTTTTTCTAATAAAATGCATTTATCTTGTTTTTCAGGAGATTGGGATAAAATTTTAAGAGCTTTTGAAAATATTTTGCTTCAAAACATTAAAAATAATAAATAAAAAAAAAAACACAGCGTGTATTTATCCCGGAAAATTTAATAACAATAGTGAACAAAACTTGTAGAAGGTAATACTTGGAACATTTCACTAAAGGCATAAAAAATATGAATTATTTTTTCTACAAATATCACTGCACTCTAAATTTGATAAACATTTCACGCTCCATCAGCATAAAAAGAAACAGTGGCGTACTTTTAAGGCCCCCCCACCCGAAATTTTGAAGAGATTTTATATCAAGACCTGCCCAAAGGCACAGAGAAACAAACAACTGCTAGTTTTCGGGGCGGAATTATATTTATTATACTTTCACTGCAATGGAATTGTTTTTTAAAGTGTTAAGCCTTATAATACTGGGGTTTTAAGCGGAATATTTTGTTTTTTTCATTCATGTTCGATTATATTTTATTTATAAAATAACCGCATCGTTTGTTTTCTTTGTTTTTTTTTTTAATCATTTTGTAGCGATAGTAAAAGTCGTTCAATGGGAAGTGTTTTTTTACTTTTTTTATAATAAATAACAAACAAATAAAGGTTGTATTTTTCACACGAAGATGAATGGTAGTAGATTTTAAAAAATGTAACAACTGTCTTTTAATATTTTTGCTGTTTCTTCGCTCAATTTTTTTGATTTTTTGAATCCCCTTCCATGAAAAAGTGGTTCAAGTACGCCACTGCAAAGAACATACGGCACAATTCCATTAGAAGTTTATGAATTACATTTCTCGAAATCAACGCAGTCTTCTAATTCTGAATTAGAATCTCTTTCCCCTTTGTTCTTTAAAACCTGACATAATCAATTACTGACTCTAACAAAATGTTTTAAAACGAATTCCGGTTTTCGGTAAAATAAGTTCAATTTTTAAATTTTATGCTCGCTCGTCTTTATCAGACTTTGGAAAACGTTACTAAGAGGCTGAACGATTTATACAGATAAAGATTTGATTGCACCAAAATTTTTGAGATGCAAAAAAGTAAATGCGTGATGCGCGTTCATCAATATGTTCACTATAATATAGTCATAGCATAACATACAATTGGAATTAATAATTGAAAGGAACAGACGATGAGTGAAATTTGAGCTTAAAACCCAAAAAAAGAAAAAAAAAACATTCACTAATACTTACCAAGGCGGTGTACGCTTCGATTTTGAAAGTTTTATATTTGTCTTCTAAGTTAACGGAACTTTCACGTTATCAAATCTTGAATATGTTTCATTGTAAATTATTTTTAATCTTTTTATCCATTTGACCGGTACTTTATTTTCTGCGACAACAACAATGTTACTCATTTCCAAAATGGAATTTACCTTATTGACAAATACATCGAGCCGCATCAAGCCTCCAGAACATGACTAACTTTGTTTAAATTGACTTTTTTGATAACGGAATTGAAATTTCAGTTACTGGTTAATACGGTTTCAAATTTTAATAAATTTTCTTTCAAATTGCACCATTCATCTTCAGCCAAAAGAATATCACGGCGCTATATTTTTAAAATCCTCTAACGGAATTGTCTAGAAGTAATTTTGCGTACATCTTGCCAACTTATTCAGTTTTGATGAAGTTTTAATGGTTCAAAAAACTGTTCAAGTGCCTTCCACTGCTTAACCAGTGAAACTATCAAATCATCGTGAAGTGCTTCGTTTGAACCCTATTTTGGATTTAATGTTGTCATCTGCAGAATTTTTGACTATGGTCTCTGAATAAATCATCGGTTAGACCTACTTATGCGTCCATAGTACCGTATTTCCAAATTCCTATAATTATTACGGTGAAGTATATTTATCTGTGTTTAGGTTAAGGTTCAATGAGGCGGCCTTTTTCCTAATAATGGATCCAGCAATTCTGGGCTCCCGCTATAATTTTTTGTCTACTTATGTATTTCACTAATTTGGTTTTCCGAATTTCTGCACCGCTAATTAGAATTTTCAGGCCCGAGAAATGTATAATTTATCCGTATAAATTCAAATTTTTATATCAGCGTATGTATTGAATTTAAGTTAAATAAAGGACCACATCATTCGCAACGGTGACTAAAACAGTTTAATTAGAAATAATGGCCATGCTTGCAGAATACAGTGAATAGAAGATGTAACCTAACAGGTACCTTGTGGAAGGAGCCTAGGAGTTTTTTTTCTTCAGAAAATAAGTCATTGACTTTAATTATAAAATACGATTTTTGTTTTAATTTAATAAAAAACAAAAGATCAGGTGGAAATATCTGTTTTATTTTATATAGATATCAGTCGTGTCAAGTTTTACCAAAAGCTTCCGAAAGGTCCAGAAATATCACGGTACGTGTTTTTTTCTTTTTCAAATCCCGATAGAACAGCATCAACTACATCCGATAAAATTGATGAATCGTTGAAAATTACAGCCTGGTTTGATTTTTTTTTGGCAAATGTTTAATGATTTTACCATATAATTTGCTCGCGCCAGTTCCTTTTTTAATGGCACCTTTCTTACACAATTTTAAATCGTTAGGAATAAAGTTGGTTTCAAGGTGTTCTGCAAATGCTTTTACGTTTCAGAATCTGTCTTAGCCCAACTACCATCACGTAATTTTACAGGATTTTTGTATCTGCGAATTTTTCGTAACCATTCGCAGTGACTAGTACGCTATTCCGAGTATAAAATTTAAACGTTAGTGAGTTTCTGTAATTCTTAATTTCATTTTTCACTCATTATGTAGCTACAGATTTTCTTGTAAGAAGAAAACCGATACATTTAGCCATTACTTCCGAGCGAAGTTCACGTTTTTCGACAAGAACAGATCTGTTCCTATGTAGGAAACTTCTTTTGTATTACGATGCACGCTGTTTAAATGACAGTAATCCCTTCAACGGTGGTATCTACGCCATTTACACATTTTAATTTTATGTTAAGTTTACATAATTTTTTCAATTATTATGACAAAATTATTCTGCTCGGCATTTTCATCTATATCTTTTTTTGCTAGCTTCAGCTCTCGCTGTTTGGTCAGCTTACCTACGTATCTTTTTAAGGTCGACAATCATGATAAATCTAAAAAATAATACCAATAACAAATGAAGTAGAAAATGCAAAACTTTTGAGACCCGCTGGAAGTGCCTAAATTTCAAAACTTCAAATAAATCTGTGTAGTTCCTGTAAAATTTGAGACGTATTTTAACCACAACTGTTGGAGATTTTGAGTTTCTTGATCTGACAGGGTTCGAGTTTAATTTTGTAGCAAAGTTATTTGTATACATTCTGATACATTACCAGATCCTTTTTTTTTTTTCATTGTCCATAAGTCCTGTTGATTTGTACGATCATCTTCACTTTCTATAATCAGAAATTCGGAGACACCTCATTTAAGTTGGACTGGGAAAAAATCGGCTGAGTCAGTAGATAAATTAGAAATTGTCTTGTTAGTGTTTCCTCTAGAAGCATTGTCTACTGGCATTGGTGAATTAAGGCCTCTGCACACAGAACACGGTACGATACAATGCGGTACTGCAGTAAAATACCGCAACGGTAATCGAATTCATGCATTCACACATAACCCGGTGCATCATGTACGGTATATTATTTACATTATATATAATGTCTATGTGTTTTTAAGAAAAAGGGAATATACATATATCACTTAATTTTACTTTACTTTTATTCATTGTTAGTGTATATACACTTTTGTTTGTTTACAGAAGAATTATTCAGCGTTTTTATAATTGGAACTTCTAACATTATAAATTAATTCGCGATTTTTTACCCCCTCAATTACTGTTCTACTTTATTTGACATTATTAAATGTAATAAATAAACAATTGCAAAACTAAACTTGTAATTCGGTAAAATTTTTTGAATTTCTCGTATAGAAATACTACAATTCAAGGGCGTCGCTAGCCGATGAGCCAAGGGAGAGCGGGGCAAGATGATGGAAAGAGGATATGAGTTATAGGAAAAATAAAATGTATAATTTCTAAGAATAAAATCTTAATTAAAACATAATTTTCGTGGGTTTCTGGCAAATTGTTCTACTACTTTATTATAAAAGTCTTCTATAAATTGTCCATGATTACGTGCCCATGAATACTAAAGTTTCAAGGCTTCAGGGAGGGCAACGGCCCTTCCCTGCCGCCCTTGGTGACGCCCATGCTACAATTCACTATTTTCAATCCAATACCGC
Organism: Icerya purchasi; assembly: GCA_039619475.1. Taxonomy (NCBI): domain Eukaryota; kingdom Metazoa; phylum Arthropoda; class Insecta; order Hemiptera; family Monophlebidae; genus Icerya; species Icerya purchasi. The sequence goes on along the minus strand of CM077116.1, from coordinate 30,816,488 downwards.
ATAGGAAAATGTAAACATCTGTACTGCATCACGTTGCGGTATAATTTTACCGCTGCGGTAGACGGCTTTCTTTGTGACTAGCGCTGTCTAATACTGTATAATACAATTTCACCGTTGTACCGCATTGTATCGTATCGTGTTCTGTGTGCAGAGGCCTTTAGCTGATTTTAGCGTTGCTACACATTTCATAGAAAAAATTAACCGGAGAAGTGCTGTCGAATTTGCAGTGATCGAAAACCGGTATTTCCGGTGAATTACCGTTTCAAATAAAAAAAAAATTGTAAACAATGTAAACAAAAGCGGTTGTTTTTCATAGAATTGTCGTAAATTTTTCTTTTTTGTCATCGAAATATCAAACGGAAATTTTTAATTTCTTTTTTTTTTTTCATTTCGTATGTTTAACAAAGTTTTTGAAGTACTTTTGTTACGTTTAGGTGAGTTAATCTGTTTCAACTTCTTTGCTGTTAGATCGTTGAATAAGAATGGTACCCTGGGAAGGAAAAATCCCGGCCAACCTTATTATCTATCCGTTCCTATACTAGCAGCAATTAAAATGTTGTAAACATTAAGCGGGTTATAATTTTCAATAAATTAATATAAACGAAATTATTTTAATAGTTTAATAAATTAATACTTGTATAATGTCATTCATGAGTGGATAGTTCGCAGAAATTAATTCTGGTTCACATTTAAAACGTAAAAACTTCTTATGGGATATTGTAAAATTTACTGATAACATCTTGTTACTCGAAATTTTAGTAAATTTTTTTCCATAAAGTATGTTTACAAATCGTAATTAATATTCGATTAATCGATTAGATAATTAATTTTGGTCATTTGTTAATTTTGTTCGATTGAATATTTTAATAATTATTTTCAAAGATGAAATAGTATATTATGAATATTGTGAATAGGTAGAGTCGAAAAAATAGCTAAATTATCGTCAGCGAACGCGATAGTTGCATTTTGTTTACTTTCCGATTTGTGTATTGATTTAACCGTTATCATCATTGTTCTCTAATTGGATCCAATGTAAATATATAACAGCTGATAGATTGTTTAGTTTCACTGCGATGAAATTTTTATTACCTTCAGTAGCTGTTCGTGCGTATTCTATTTAAACATTACACACTTTTCCTTATTTATAGGTATGTTTAAATTTTAACCTATACTGGAAGAACGTAGTTTTCTTACACTATTTATTAGAGGATTAAATCACTCTTTGCATTCCGATGAACTCTGAAAAATCGTTTTCTTCGAGCAAATATAAAAGGTAATTTTTTTTGGTAATTTCAGTTTACGGCAAAGTACAAATGTATGCATCTGAATGAGAGAATTAATATTTGCAATTTTGATTTATTAGAGGTAAACGACAAAAAAACAAATATTCACGGAATGCTGCTGCTAAGAAAACTGAAGATGAAAAAAGCAAGTCGATTCCGGATAATGCCGAAAATTCCAGCGATGAAAATGAAAGTACGAATCACATACCTACGTAGAAATTTAAATTAAACAGTTCTGCTAGAAACTGATTAACATTTTTGTAACTTTTATGGCGAAAGATCTAAAAAAAGTTTACTTTAAATTATTTCATTTTTGAAAATATTATTGATCAGCGTGTTCCATGAGTTCGTTAAAAATTTATCACGAATTGTATAAATAATTTGAAGAAAATATTTGCGAATGCGGTTTTTAAAAGGGTTTTTTTTTTTTCGATCCGAATAAAATGTTATACTCATCTTGTTCTTTTGCAGGCGATGAGGACTCGAAATATTCAAGCCGAAAGATTGAAAACAATTGGGATAAATATGACAGGAAAATGTCCGATTATGATTCCGGAAGTGATTCAACATCTAAAACTGCCACTAGTTGTTAGTATTTATATTTAATAAAGTTTTACTTAAAGTTTTCAATTATAATATAAGTTATTATATTGACATCACCGGATTCGGTGATAAAGACATATTCAATTTAAACATAATTGAACGAATATTCGAAAAAAGTTTATAAAGCAGTTTAAATTACTGTAAAGAGTATTTTCATTACTTTTTAAGGGCAAAAATAGTGGACGTCCGTTGAATAAAATTTTCACGTCTTTATGAAATACGGGTTGTTTTTCTTGTTCCATCTGGTGCATTTCATTTCGACTAAATTTTCGCATTCTAAGTTTCAATTACTTCTTTTAAGGATCAATCTCGTTTGAACTGCGGCAATGATAGCATTGTTTGCTTGGAATTATGAGTCAATTTTTACGGTTGTGTTTGTGATAATAGATTGATAAAATCTGTGTTAGGTTTCTTCTATTTGAAAAACGATTATACAGTTTTAAAGTTAAGTTTCATTTAAAAAAATTTTAAGATATAAATATCAATGTTGAAATACGTCCACTGCTGTTCAGAGGATGGCGAAATGATTTGATCCAAAACCGATAAAAGCTGCATTATTTTTTGTTAACGTTATATTCGTTTATGATAATGTATATATGTGTAAAATTTTAATGAACTTTTTCCCGTTATTTTTTTATTATCATGCTTTTTATTGTTTATACTTCATAGAAGACCTACAGATATGGTGCTTTTTTTTCTTCTGTTTTCTTCAACAGTATTTTATTCTTTTAAATGAAACACATAATTTTTATTTTATTATTCTTTTTGTCTTTTCTTTCGTCGTTTAAGGCACTCACACGTCTTACATACAGATTGTATTTATCGGATCAATTACGATTTAGCTTAATATATCCCGAGTAAAACGTCGTTAGCCAAAGAGAAGTTGCTAGATATAATGAATGCGTATTATTTATTTTACAGCTACTGTTTAAAATTTCTTTTAGCGAAAATTCAAAAAATATTCCTTTACATTATAAATGTAAACGCAATGGAAATTGACCGTTAACATTCGGTTACTAATGTTATATTTTTTATATTACTCGAACGACATTCACAATTCACAAAAAATATATAACATTATTTATTTTGTAATAGATTTAAATTGTTCAAAACACATTAAAAATGAACGACCAATATAATATATATATATATGAAAGACAATAAAACTGTCGGACCGATTTTGTCATTTGTGCGACAAATTTATATTTCTATTGTTTACATTTATAATATATGGAGCGGTTTACGGTAGAAAAATATTTATAATTCCTTTACATTGTTAGAATATTGTACATGATAATTATTTGAATATTATTGAACACCATCATTATCACTACACGGGAGATTGTAAATCACATATAAATTCCGGCATCTGGCTAATTTCGTTAGTAGGAAAAATCTTTTTTTTTTTTAATCCCCGCATTTGTATTCGTCAATTCCAAACTCCTTCTTCTTCGTGGAGCTTTTCTTTTAAAATGTTCTCCGGTGTATGATGAACAAGCTTCTTCTCTAATTTTATGTGCAACGTATGCGATTTTTCTTCTTTTTATATCATGAAATATTTGCAACTTGTCGTTTTACACCTGTCTAATACTTGACGGTTTGTTATCTAGATCCGTCCACGAAATTTTTAGCGTACGTCTGTATGACCACATTTGAACAGCGTCAATTCTTTTTTTACATTCTACACTTACTACCGTGATGTTTAGAGAATATTGCATTACAGACCATACATAGCAATATCCGTTTCCTTACATCTACATGTTTATTTTTTTATTTGCTACTGTTTTCCAAGTTTCCAAAAAGCTAGTCTGGCCATTGCTATTGCCCGGATGTTATTTTTTTATCGTCATGTTCATCATCAATAATACTACTAAATAGATATTGTTTTACATACTCTAGTGGTTGTTGTTTCATTTTTTCGTCAGTGGAGGACTAGCATTACACGACGGACCAGTGTAACTACTTACTAGAGAAGGTGGTTCTAGTTATAACAACGTGTGGCCCGTAGCACAATACAATTCTTATGTATTTTGTGTGGTTCATAAGTAATATGTAAGTTAAAGATTAAATTTTTATTCAAAATAAATTACGAAATATTTTTGCTATTTTCGATATATAGATAATCGTAGAAAAGGGAAAGATACGAAGGTAAAAACAAAGTCAGCGGACAATAATAAATCCGATTATGTTCCTATTGAAGTGTTATCGAGCGTTGAAATTCAGAAACAGCTGAAAATGTTACCCGATCCAAAACCACCCAGATCTGCGATTGGAAGCTGTGGATTGGCTAAAAAGGATACATCTATCGAGGATGCATCATTTTGGTATGACGTGTTACCGGACAATAATGTTTCGTTACAATCGCAACAATCTAAACAACAACGTTTGCCGAAGGAAGCAAACAAAAAAGTTGATATTAATAAGTCGACTGATTCTAAACCGCAAAGGCAACAAAAGCCATCATGCACAAAAGTACTTAAGGAAATAGAACGAAATATGAAAAATGTTTCTATAGAAGAACAAAATATCCCTGATAAAACGGCACAAGTTCCTAGCGCTACCAAAACTTCACTTAATGATGTAAAATTAAGTTCGCCGACTACCGATAAAGGCTCATCGGATAAAAAAGGCCAGACTAATAACGAAAACATTACAGGAATTAACGATTGTAAAACGTTAGATGATAAAGATCGTACTAGAGAGCTGAAAGCGGGACCGGTATCTAACAAGTCTAGTTCGCTTAATACAAATCGAGACAAAAACAATTTTAAGTTTAATACTCCGGAACATATTAAGAACATTTCAACATTGTCTAGCGATGTGAAAGTAACATCAAGACCGGTAAACTCGATTAAAAAACCAACTACTCAAGAATTGGAAGACTGGCTAGAGAGTGTATTAAATGATTAAAAATTAACCGAATTTCGCGTGTTTGCAGAATTCTCACAATTAGTAGGTTCTTATTTTTATTTTACAATTTGAGTTTAGCATTTTTAAGTTAGATATTATCTTTAAACGATTTTTAATAATATAATTTTTTCTGTTACCAACTTTATTATTACGTTCAAAAATCTGCTGAAAAGCGAATTGAATTTTACAGAAAACATGGTATTTATTTTAATTTTTATATATATATATATATATATATATATAATTTTGTTTTTTCTTGGAACTCCGTGGATCGACGACCGTGTTAGGTCAAGTGAACTGGTACCTTGTAAAGGTTGATGACGTTATTTAAAAAAAGAATGTAATTAAATTAAATTATAGATATTTTTTTCGTGGAACGTATGCACGCAAGAAAGGTAAAATAGAAACCTTAGCCAGTAAGAATTTAATTTGCAAAAGATAATACGCGTTTGATTACGAAACAACGTTCAACGGTTTTTTCATCTTGTTCCATTATTCGTTTTTTCCCTGTTTTTTGAACTATTCATTATAGCATCTCGTGATTTTTTTCTTTTCGTTCACGCTTGTCGACAAATATTTATAGAATTCATTTTCGCATTAACCAGTAAATTATATATTACTAAAGTGTTATTTTTAAATGTTTGATTATGATTTATTTCGCTTATCTATCTTTTCAATTATTCGTTTTCTCCGTTTTTCTAACGTGGGTGCTTCTAAGCTGGGAGTCAAGAAATTTTGTATTAGGTTTTTCTTTTTAATGTAGGAAATTACACAATTCTTACGTACTTTATGTGATTCGTAAGTAATATGTAAGTTAAAATTTCTAAACAATAAGTTTATTATGTGTGTTTTTTTTTTTAATGAATTTTATATAAAACAATTTAAATTACTTTCAAGTACGGCTAAGTTAAAATTTAAAAGGAACAATTTAATATCACTGATATAACTGAAGTGTTTGTAATATTAGAATATACTAGATATTCTTACAGTTTCGTAATTATCCGAATGATGAGTTCAATATTAATAACAAAGGGATTTTTAATGTTGGTGAAGAAATAAGAAAGGTTTAATAATAATATAACTGACGAGATTTCGAATTCATCGATTTAAAAATTACTAAAAATTAAGAAGAGGATAAAAAAAAAGTAACGAATATTCGAAAAAAATTTAACTATTCGATTACCAAAAACATTCAATGATTCAATGATTTTCGTAAAGCGGAGAAATTAGGAACATTTACAATAAAGATTTATACAAAAATGATGCCAAATTTTTTTTCTAATCTTTTTTGTGCTATACTAGAATTAGTTAAGGACAAATGCAACAGTCAGCTGCAACTTGCGAATGAGAAAATAAAGTACTTTTAATTACCTAAAGGATATATCGGACTTTTTCAAAATAATTATTATTCATATCTGTATACATTTTTCTTCCAATTTTTTTGGTTTTATTTCTTCGACGAAACATCGGGCCTCCGTGGTCAATGATTTTACTTCATCCTTTATTTTACCGTCTGTAGCAAAATTAATTCTTCAAATGTGGAAGGAAATTGTTCTAAATTCAATTAATATAGAGAGCATCGAATGGGCTGAAACTTCATCGTACGCTAACTTTACGGGCTTTGACTAGCTAAATCCTGCAGTAATCCGGTCATTTTATATGCGATGCTCAGTTCTTTTTTTTTCTTTCTTTTTATTTTTATTCGTATAAGAATACAAAAACAGAGTCCGCTCTATCCCTTCGATTATCATTACAACTCTACCTCAGAAGTTAAAATATAATAATTTACATTAAATTCGTCGTCGCGATAGCCTAGTTGCTAGAGCGCTTGGCTTCCGTTACGGTAGTCTCGGGTTCGATCCCGGGCCACGACAGATAATTATTACGAAAAATTAAATAAAAATACTCGTTAATAATCACGTGGAAGGCAATGGCAACCATCACGTACAACATCATATGCGCGCTAGGTCAGTACACACCAGACCCACATCGGATGGACTGCACTTGTATATCGATAAATCAAACGATTACTAATCAGTTCAGAATGTAGTCTTGCGTGTGTACACCCGCGTTACATATAATAATTGCCTAGTACACACAACCTATATTTGTACAGCTAAAATGTACGAATAGGTTGCCTACCAACCGAATGGTTGAGGAGATAATGATGATGATATTAAATTCACCCAGTTTATTTTGTAAAGTTAACATCAACGTAATTATTTTTACTTGGTATTAAATTTATTGCGGTCTTTAAGTGTATACATATTGAGTAATTGAACAATCTTTGAACTTCATTTTTAGTAAGAAGTGTGTAAGATATTCATTTCATTACTAATTTCAAACTTTCTCCTGTAACTTTTCCATTTGATACACTCAAACATCGTGTGGATCGCAGTATCATATTTATTTTTATCTAAGCATTCCACACACATTTGGCTGTCAATAATTTTAAATTTCGCTAAATAACTGCAGAAATTACCATGTCCGCTAATAAACTGGCTAATAATGAAGTATCGACGGGTTTCGATAACAATTTTTAAAGTCAAAATCAACAATTCTTACATACGGATGATGAACTTACTTTAATTATGATAAAAATATATTATTCTCTGATACATAAAATCGTAAGATGTTATTGTAGACGGAAAACTTCATCAATTAAGACTTTTAAGCGACCGGAAAAAAAAAACGTTTGAATTCAGGCACCTTTTAAATTATCGTAACCTTTTAAATTTTGGCGCCCCTCAAATGATGCCGCCGCCCTGGGCCTAAATCCGCCACTATCAACGACTTAAAAATCTATTTAAATAAGTTCCAAATTTAGCATGTTCGGTAATAAATTGAACATCAAAAAAACCTGGAACAAAGATTGTGCGTTACTAACGCGGTCTTCTATTGTTAGAAAAAACGATTTAGTTGATGAGTTGTAATTTTCTGTTTTCTTAAAACTTATTGTTTTAATAAGTAAATCTAATTGTTTTGTAGAAGTTCTGCTACTTATTTTTTTAAAAACCTACTTGTCACATTATATCAGCTGTACAAGTATGAAATGCAGATTTGAGAAACCAGATGGCGCACCAATGTAGTGTTATAGTATAACGATTTGACATATATGACATTTTATTGTGTGCCATCAATTCTTTTCAAAAGCTAGTAATAATATAGTATTGTTTTTCTGTGTTTAATATGTCGAAATTTGCATCAAATGAAGAACATTCGCGGACAGTATTAATTTTTTGTTGTCATTTGAAGAAAATGCTGAATCATAACGATTATTTTGAAAAGCTTACGGTGAACATGCTTCATCGCAAAATAGAACGATGATTTCAGCGTTTCAAAAGTAATGATTTCGCTATTGCAGACAAGGGACATGGGAAGCCGTTAAAAAGGTATGAAGAAGTAGAATTGCAAGCACTGCTGGACGAAGACAATGCACAAACACAGAAACAACTCGCAGAGCAATTAAGCGTTAGTCAACAAGCTGTTTAGAATCGCCTGCAGGAGAATAGCGACTTCAAGACCGAATCGTTTTAGCGGAAAGATGATGTTCTACACCCTGTCAAGAAAGTATCGGGAATTGTTAAATAAAACGAACAATTTTTAATTTTCATCCAAATTTATTTTGTCACCTTCAAAATAACATCCATTCGAAGCGATGCACATATGCCAACGCTTTTTCCACTCGGCAAAGCACTTCTGATAGGCGGTTTCCGGGATGGCCTTTAGCTCTCGCGTCGCATTCGTCTTGATGTCATCAATCGATTCGAAGCGCATTCCCCGTAGCGGAAATTTGAGTTTTGAGAATAGGAAGAAGTCGCAGGGTGCTAAATCTGGTGAATACGGCGGTTGTTCGATGATATTTACCGAGTGTTTGGCCAAAAACTCATTCACAATTATGGCTTTGTGAGACGGCGCATTATCGTGATGGAGAATCCAAGAATTGTCGACCCACAAATCGTTACGTTTACGACGGATAGCCTCTCTCAAACGTCTCAAAACACTTAAGTAAAACTCTTTGGTGACTGTCTGTCCGGCTGGCACATATTCATAGTGTACCACGCCTCGAATATCGAAGAAAACAATCAACATGATCTTCACTTTCGATCGGCTTTGGCGAGGTTTTTTCGGCTTTGGCGCGCCAATTGGCCGCCATTCGGACGATTGCTGGTTCGTAAGCGTGTCGTACTCGTACACCCATGTCTCGTCACCAGTAATTATCTTTTCCAAGAAGGTAGGATCCAAATTGGCTCGATCCAGCATGTCTGCAGCTACCTGTTCTCGGTACTTTTTTTGAAAGAAATTCAGGTCTTTCGGAACAAGCCGAGCCGCAACGCGTTGCATACCCAATTTTTCGTGCACAATCGTACGTACGTTCTCGTGTGACATGCCCAATCCATGAGCCATCTCTCTCAAGCTCACATGACAATTTTCAGCAACGATTTCCTTGATTTTATCGACGTTATCATCGGTCACACTCGTTGAAGGCCGTCCAGAGCGAGGCATGTCTTCGACCGTCTCCCGACCATCCTTGAACGCTCTGTACCACTCGTAAACCCGCGTTTTTGATAAAGCAGATTCACCAAAAGCCTTCTGTAACATTTTCAGTGTATCGGCACAAGAAATTTCGTTCGAAACACAGAATTTAACACAAGTACGTTGTTCAATATTTTCACTCATTGTAAAACTTCGACAAAACACTTCAAGGTCGACTGATTTTAACAGCTGCTGTAAACACACTGGTTGACAGATCGCGCTAAAAATAGGCATCATAATACAAAACAGTTGTACCAACCTGGAAAAAAAAATTATCTGCCTAGCTATTACCCGGGAGATTTAAATTGACAATTCCCGATACTTTCTTGACAGGGTGTATGTTTCGTTCGAACAGAAGAGACTGGTCTATTATGAGCTGTTAAATCCTTATTAAATGCTACCAACAACAGTTGATCGATTTGAGTTCACTATTAAATAAACGACCAAAATATTAAAAAATGCAACACAAAGGAATTTTTCTCCATGACAACACTACGTCACATACGATAAAATCGGTTCGCAACACATTGGAAACACTTAACTGGTTATTGTTAGCCGATGCGGCTTTTTCACCAGTCTTAACTTCTTCCGATTTCCAAAACATCGATGTGTCACACACGTGCCGAGCAGCGTTTTAGTTCATACAAAAATGTAAAAAAATGCCTCGATAAATGGTTCGCAGCAAAGGGGAAAATTTTTACCGATATGGTATCCGCAAATTTCTCGAAAAATAGGAAAAATGTGTAACTACGTGTTGAGTAAACTAATTTTTATCATTCTTCCGATTTTTTTCGAGAAAAAATCCGAATTTTGTACTTGCACTCTGATGAGTGATCTAGCCGTCTTTATAGCTGATTACCTAGGGTTCTTTTTAATATTTTAGGCCGTGGCTGGATTTGAATTTGAAATGTTTGCAATATCAACCGCTGCATACCAGGCCATTACGGCAGCGTATAGTACAGTATAGAGATGGACGACATTCCTACTTGCAGTGCATGTCGAATTGCTTAGAGTCAAGTCAAATGCTGTGCAAGTCGATCGCAGCTCCACCAGTAGGTGTTTAGTTTTCTGTTATCGCTATAAATTTATTTTTAGAGTAGTTGCAATGTAAATAATTAATGACTTTAGCATACAGTCGAACATCTTATATACTGCTTGCCATGGGAGTTCTATCCCCAACATGTTTATTTTATTTTCCTTTCAGTGAAATACTTTCGCTATGAAACGAATTTACCGTAATAGTATTCACGGAACCTGAAATATCGAGTCCTACGACGATAATAGGGAATTAAAAAGTAGCCGCTTTAGCACACCAATCAGATAAATAAACGGACAAAATTGGTGACTGAGAAGAGCAAAAGATGTTGACAGTTTTGCTTATATTGTAATAAAAGTGTAGACTTTATGACAAAGAATAAGTTTCTATTTTCTAAAGTCGAACCATCACTTGACCACCTTTTTTTTTTTTTAGACTTTGACGACTTTTAACGCAGTTCGAATCGAAATCGGAGTAGCCTATCTTTAGAGTATCGCGTGAAATAATTAGCATATTTAAATACACAACCGTTCCAAAATTAGATCTGATTTCGTTAACATGTAATAAATATTGAATACATTAAAAAAAAAAACGATATTTTTTAGATTTAAAATGGCCTTTTTTCATGAACATAGTATTTTGGGTTTCATCGTAGTTAAACGGGTAAGTTTTTGAAGCGAAACTCTTTATCGCGCGGTAGGGAAAAATTTTGGTACGGTAAGAAAAAACTTTCGTTACGCGTTAAACGTAAGATAGGTATGTATTTGTGTGTATGTGTAAATATGTTTAAGTGTTTGTCTGGGTCTAGTAGTATACCAAAATGAGTAAATGTATAGTTAAGTATTTATACTACGGGACTTCGTATAGTATTTTATGAGCATTCTCATATATATATATATATATATATATATATATATATCTATATATACATGTAATAAGTACGTGTACACATCACTCTATAGAAAGATATTCACGATATGATACATTATATATTTAGTCTGTTAATGAGTTTTTGAAGTGGAACTTTTTACGGCAAGGTAGGGAAAAATTTTGGTTACGCATTAAACGTAAGGTAGGTGTGTAATAAGCATAACTGAAATAAACCAATGATAATGATACTTTTTTATAAATCTATATAGATTTATTATTTATTGAAAATGAAAATTTTGTTTATACTGATACCTTTTCCATCCTAACAATTTTTTTAAGCACAGTCTAAAATAATGATAATAAATGTGTGTTACTTATATATAAAATTAATTTAAAATGAAACTTTATTATAGAATTTAATACATATAAGCCAAAGAAGTTTCACTTTCTCCGCGTGTACACACTGATACATGCATCATGATTTTTTCTCCTAAAACAAGGCCCCCTACCTATTTTTAGTTTGTTATAATAATTTTTCAAATCCGAAAAAGTGTACGTAGCGGGAACAAAAACTAATATTAACATGGAAAACTAATGAAATGCATTTCTTTAAAATTTGTGAACTGTACCATTCGGTGTTGCTATTCAGTGGTTATTAAAAGTCTTAGCCATGACAATTTTTTAAAACTCTATGTACGTCCTATAAATTACTATAATTGCCTGATAATTAGGCCCGTTATTGATCCTTTAAATAAATACGGTAATACATGTATGCTATATGAAAATGTGTGTAATTATTGCGGCTGACGTTTTGATTTGAAAAAATTTTAAAGCACTTAACTTTCGGTATTATTTCATTTATTTATTCAGAAAGTAATAAATAATTACAGTGAGCAAAAAAAGGTATGTAGACATCCGTGATAGAAGAAAAAAAACGAGGAATAAAAGAGTGAAAACGAAAGTCATTTAATGCTACTTTGTATACATATATGTAAATAGAAAAAGGAAACATTCGCAAATACTTGGTATATGAAAACAAAAGACAAAATAAAAAAATGACAGCTGTGGTGAAGGTAAACGATTAAAAATCAGAAGTTGCACGCAAATAAAGTATGTAGACATTTGAGTGTAAGAGGTTTTCCCCACGTATGGGTCATACGTGTAAGAAGATAAGAGATGAGTAATGCATGAGTAATGCGTCACAGTGCATGGCTATTACGTACAGTATATCACGATCGAACTAGCCGCATTAAGTATCGTATTCGAATGAGTGCGCCAAGATGAGTCGAAATTCGCGAGAGATCCCGTTCGAGTTACGCCGTTTAGTGATTTCGAAGTACGCCGAGGGTATGTCGGGCGATCGGATTGCGGACATGTTGGAAATGAAGCGAAGTACGGTTTATCGAATTATTTGGCGCTTTAAATATGAAGGTAGAGTCGCAAGAAAGGCCCGTGTTGGTCGACCCGAAAAATTGTCTGCGCAGGATAAGCGCTTTATCATTCGCACAGCTACACAGAATCCGAAAGTAAGTGCACCACAGATATGTCGTGAGCTTGTCGATCGATCTGGTATGGAAGTCGCAGCGCAAACGGTTCGAAATACACTGAGGAAGGCTGGTTTAAAATCTCGAATCGCTCGTAGCAAACCTTTCGTAAGTCCCGTCAATAGAAAAAAACGTATAGCCTCCGCGGAAAAATATATTTCAGCCGATGAAACGTTCTGGAAAACAGTTTTGTTCAGTGATGAATCGAAATTCAATTTGTTTGGTCACGACGGTAAACAGAGAGTATGGCGGAGGCCTAGGACAGAATTGCAGGAGAAAAACCTAAATTGTACAATCAAACACGGAGGTGGAAATGTTATGGTCTGGGGGTGTGTGGCGGCCGCAGGAGTGGGGGCGTTGGAATTTATCGATACAACGATGAACGCTGACCACTATATTACGATTTTGAAAAAACATCTCCGCGCAAGTGCCGACAAACTCGGAATTTTAGAATCTTACCGTTTTTATCAAGACAACGACCCCAAGCATAGGGCTTATGCAACCCGTGAGTGGCTACTCTATAACTGCGGCAGAGTGTTGGAAACGCCTCCACAATCCCCCGACCTTAACCTGATAGAACATGTTTGGGATTATATAGACCGTCGAATTCGTCAGCGTCCAGTTTCCAACCGAGACGAGATGAAAAAACGGTTACTTGAGGAATGGCAGAATATTCCATCCAGTTACCTCCAGACTTTAGTCCAATCGATGCCCCGGCGGTTAGAAGCTGTTATTAGAGCCAAACGTGCTCACACTAAGTACTAGGCAGAGCTAATTTTTCAGTTTTTTTCGTCATTTTAAACACTTTTTTTCAAAAGTCTATATATACTTTATTTGCGTGCAACTCCTGATTTTTAATTGTTTACCTTAACCACAGCTGTAATTTTTTTTTTTTTTATTTTGTTTTCATATACCAAGTATTTGCGAATGTTTCCTTTTTCTATTTATATACAAAGTAACATTAAATGACTTTCGTTTTCATTCTTTTATTCCTCATTTTTTCTTCTATCACGAATGTCTACATACCTTTTTCTGCTCACTGTTTATTGATTTTGTTTTTTGTTTTACCATTGAAAACAACTTACTAAAATGTGTATATATGTTTCGGGGATGCTATGTGTGTATCAAAAATTGCGGTCATCCTAATAAGCTTAAATTACAATTAGTTTATTGAAAAAGAATATCCTTGGACTATGAAAAAGGAAAAATTTATCGACGTAAACAAAACTTTGATCTTACAAATTTTTCTGAGGAAAATCGGATCATAAGTTATAAAAATGTAAAGCAAGACAAGGTGTAAATTTGTTTTAGCGGGAATTCGAATTTGAGCAAAAAAGCATTTCTGAAGTATTTGCATCTTGATTTGTTTCTATATGTATAACTGTTTTAATAATACTACCGTCATTTGGTAGCTGATGAGTATTTATTCGCTACGAGCAGTACGCTTCAAGGCAAAAAAATTATGAAGAACTCTTTGACTACCATCAGCCTCTATCATCTGTACTACGCTGTGCTACAACATCAATGTGTATTGGATATATTGTCCTCGTTTAACTTTCAGGCAGCATGTCTTTTAAAACCTACTTAGTTAATTAAGTATTTATTTTGATCCGCGAAAAACTATCTATAGGCTTTACCAGTGTGACCTATAATTTCGTTTTATCAAAATTTTGATGAAAAAGTTGTTTGTTTTTTTTTCTAAAGTAAATATTTCGGTTATCGCTAAGTACATTTTTGCTGAATTAGTAATTACAGTAGAAACTAAGGCGGATCCGAAGTAGAAACGAACTGGTCCTGCTACTCTCATTATTAGGTTTAGTACACTGTGAGAACCTTGATACCTTTATCAAGCGTATGGGCCTTACTTTACTTAGTCGAAACTTAGTCAATGTCGCAGACGTGAAAAGACGTAAAACATACGGCGATAGTTTTATTTAATCACATGCAATTGAAACGTAATGTAAATAAAGAAATAGCACGGTGTTTTTTTAAATTTTAATAATAGCGTATTTATAATTTAAATTGACATAAGGCGGCTGCCTTTTTCTTTTTCATGCGAGTTTACGTGTTGGCACCTTTATCATCTAAAGCCTAAATGGACAATCAAAACAATGCCAACAATGTACAGTTTAGCAGTAAGCTAATTCCATTTGCGATTGCAATCATTATAACCGGCGACATTGGATTATTTTTAAATTAGACTTGTACTTTCCGCACCGTATGAACGTAGCAGCATTCTAATTTTCGTCATGTGTATATTCAGTCGACGTGTCGCGTTTTCTTAGCAAGCGTTTTAATATAATCCTGTCATCTTTTATTTCGTTTGTCGTGAAGTTTACAATTTTGCAGTGAATAAGAAAAGGAGATATTCACAAAAATTCAAAACATAGTCCGAGAACATCGATTAATTATGTGAAAAAAAACCCAGAAAGAATGAAAATGAAAGATTTCATGACAAAAACGGAAGATTTTCTCTGAGCAGTTTAATTTTAATTCAAAAAACGTTAGATCTGAATTCTGAAACGAATGGGAATCTTAACTTTAACGCGAGCGAAAGTCGACTCAGGAGAAGAGGTTATGTGCGCGAATAGTGAGTTAAAAAATTATTGCGTAAAATGTTAGAGAGAATTTGCTAGGGAACGAGTGTAGAACTGTAATGAGAATGGAAAGTTTTCCCGATAAGAACGTTAATGTTTGGCTTAGAAATTTCGGTTAATAAAACTGGCGGCAATGGTCTGTCCAAATGTCAGCTAAAACTATGAACTTGCCCCCGATAAAAGAATCAAAAAACTTTTCAAAATGTTAATCGAAATTTATTGCTGCCCGTTCATTATTATGCTCAATAAATAGGCGCGCATGAACCGAGACATTTTCTATCGCATGTTTCCACGATGTGTTTGCTGTTGAAAATATGCCAGAAAAAAAAAGTCCTTTAGTTTTCGGTGCGTTAAATGCTGATGTAAGTACAGGGTGCGGCAGAGGAATGTATCGTATTTCAAAAAATTATAGCGCCTCTCTGTAGGCAAGGTAGAGAAGTGAGCTTTGTCGCATTGGAAAGAGGAAGAAAGAACGTTTTTTATCGTATAAAACTTTATTTCGAGAGTTTCTTAGTTTTAAAAATAATATCGTTCAAATGATGGCCCTGATTTTGAATACAATTTCGCATGCGCAAAACAAAATTGCTGTACACTTTGGCTAGCATAGTCTTCGGAATCGCGCTAGCATGACGTCGAATCTCGGCTTTCAGGTCATCTAGGTCGTTAGGTTTAGTTTCGTATACTTTGGCTTTTAAATAGCCCCATAAAAAAAAATCACAAACCGATAAGTCCGGTGAGCGTGATGGCCAAACAATTTCAGAGTTTCTGGAAATTAATTGGCTGCCAAACATCTTTCGTAAACATTTCATTGTTTCGTTGTTGGCTGTGTGGCAGATCGGCTGAGTGTATAATATTTTGTACGAATGGTAATTCAAATCTTCATGCAGGATTCTTCTTACTGTTCTATCCGATAGTCGTAAGTTCTTCGCATGCATTCGTGCAGAGCGACTCGGGCTGGCCTGGATGGCCTCGCGTACGCGAGCGATCATTGGCGAGGTTCTTACACTTTTCGGAAGGCCTGGAGATTTTTTTTTACCTACAGAGCCGGTCTCTTTAAAGTTCTTCACCCACAGTCGTAAACTTTTTTCGGTAAACACAGGTTTTTTAGGATTTAATTTGAAAAATTTTCGAAACTCGCGAACTGTTATAGTATACGAATCATTGCTTCGAAAAAACTGCTCTACAGCATACGCGCGTTCTACAACAGACCAATCAGCCATGGTGGTTAGTAATGGCACTGAAAAAAACGTTCTTTCTTCCTCTTTCCAATGCGACAAATCCCACTTCTCTACGTTGCTTACAGAGGGCGCTATAATTTTTTGAAATACGATACATTCCTCTGCCGCACCCTGTATAAACATTAACATCTCGGTAGTAGTGTCGAATTATACGCTTTAACTACTTTCATTTACTAAACCGAAGTTGCAGCGGTATTGAGTTTTACTTCATTTATAGATTACTTACAATTACGGTTGGTTGATAGTGACTCTTTCTTTAAACTCAATTAATCTGACAATATATATATATATATATATATATATATATATATATATATATATCAGTGACGGATCCACGGGGGGCACCCCTCCTCCCAACGAACCAAAGCTTCTATGAAAAAATTTGTTATAACAGAGAAACTTAATTTATGCTATAAAAGATTTGTATGAATTTTACCTACCGATTTGGATTTTAATAATTAATATTTAATACTATTTTCTAGTAAAACTATTATTATTTTATTTTAAGCCCAACTTTTATCGATCTTTTGCCTTTCTTATTTATTTTTAATTTTTATTCTGTAATTTTAATTAAAAATAGTAGTTCAATGAGAAATATATATATTTAAACTTGCTCACGAACAAAGAATTCGGATTACTAACAAAAATAAAAAAGAAGTAAAGTGTCTAATAAAAATACTATCTTTCTTACTATTTCTAAACTACCATTTTAGCTAGAATTTTATAATTTCGTTCTATTTTTCACCCCTAAAAATAAAAATAAATTTAAATAATAATTACGTATTTTTAAAACATTTTTAAATTTCTACAAAGGTCGCTATTTGATTTTCTTTATGAAACAAAGAGTATTTCTCAAATCTACTGTCTACCGTATAAAGTATTATTACGTAATTATATAATCCCTCCTCCAAATGTCCTTCTGTCTGGATCCGCCCCTGATATATATATGTGTGTGTGTGTGTGTGTGTATATTACAAGCGTTTTATTTCATTCTGAAATATATTCCATATCGGAAAAATTAATCACAAGTGGTGGACGATTTCTTTCCATTCGCAATTGGTGATGGTTTATATAGTAACTAAGTAAGAAATATACACGTCGTCTATATGTCGCGTAAATGCAGCATCGACGCGCGTTCACCCTCGTGTTATCGAAATTTCAGGATTAATTATCGTACAAGTTAAGAGGACAAATATTTCTCGTACAAATTCTATAAACTGCAGACCAGAGGAGCGCATTAGGTTTAAAATCTTTATCGGGGAGGGGGGAGGGGCGGATGATGTAGCCTATTTCACGAACAAATATGAATGGCACTACATGCCCGTTAGATTTAGCTCCGAACAGTGGTGTAATGGATACTCTGCAGAATTTGTGCAGAGACGTACATATTAAATAATAAAACTACTCGCCTATCGCTGATGACCGTTCGCACCGCGACGGGCGGTTGGAGATCCAATTTTAATTTTCGATCGGAAGCAGTGTCTTCATTAATGACGTCGCTGTACGTATTCTGTAATATTTTAAATCTCCGATTTTAGTTTCTAATTCGAAATCGTATTACTGTTTTTCTAAATGATTTCACGTTAGTTGGGTAATAAATGTTTTTCAAGTAAAAACTGTACAAGAAATAAATTCACTCTATCATTTCGTTAAAGTGTAGAGCGTACAAAGAGGAATTCATACATTAAATTGCATTTCTGTCAATATATATTCTTGTTTGAAAGCACAAAGTCAGTCTCATATACACATCGATGATTCAAGTTTCACTTATGCTAAGCAATGCCGCGATGTTTGATATGTCTGGGGAAAGGGTTGAAATAAGTCAAAATATTTCACCGTCTGTGACCGTTCGCGTAAATAAGGGAATATTGAACGTTCCGACTGTTCCATACATAGATACGGTAAAATAATTTGACAAAACTAATAATTGCGTTTATCTGCACTAAGATCAAAAAAAAAAAAAAAAAAAAAAAAGAAAATTTGTATCTCGGTCGGTATATTGTGAAAAATAAAATATTCTTCACACTACTTAAATATGACGTAGTTGCCTTAAATTTCTATAAACTGTTGCATTATTTTATGCAGGAATAAATATACAATATGAAATATGATAAAAAATGTCAAGTTCAATATTCCTAATTTTTATCTGAAACAGCTTAATAAAGACTCCTCTAGATTAGCAATTACAAATATAAACATTGAACTAAAGTCGGTTTTAAAATATCGTAGGACGCACACAGTGACGTCATTAGTGGAGATTGATTCTGATTGGTGGTTAAAATCGGATTTTCAGGTCCCCGTAAAATAAGCGTACTTGCCATTCTGCATATAGTTCCAAACTGATTGTGTCGTACTTTAACAACTAATGGTTGCGCAGCATTAGCGCTGCGTTCTCTCGATCAAAGATTATCGTTCTATCTTTTGTAAAAAAAAAAAAAAATATATATTAATGAACTATGAGCGATATATAGAACTAATGCGTTTGAAAATTTATCGTTCGTTTGAAGTATTTACCATTCTTTATTTCGAGACTTTGTCCGAAACGTATAAAGTCATGCAAATATATATATATATATATATCGTCGTCTATTCTCACTCGATTTCGAGTATGAGATTATCTCCTAATTCAGAAGAGAATTAGGGGATAGAATAGCCGCGCAATAGATAAGCACGTAAGCAGGAGCGCAACCTAGCTTCCGTGCTGCCGATTAAAATGTGAAAGCTTATCAGTGACGAGGCGAACCAAGGCGACTGGCCTTTACTCACGTTGATGCGATTGTTCGCCGGTTGAATATTTCTATACGACACTAATACACACGACTACATTCGGGAACTGACTATAGCCGCTTGTTATCGTGCTACAGATGCAGCCCAAATGTGTCTATACTGCTGTGTACGAAACTAGCGCCGAGTAAAAGTAAAGTAAGCCCTACGGCCTTCGCAGGATGTCGGAAATTGTGAAGTTAAGGTTCATAATGTACTAAGCCTAATGGATCTGAAGAGAATATTGGAACGAGTTCTTTTCTCATAAGATCTGTCTTTACTTTCTCGAATTTCTCTAGTAAGCAATTCAATTTCAGAGTAGGTAAACCTGGCAACGACTTGGATCCGGAACGAGAGAACTTGCGAAAACTCATGATACCTTTGGTTTGGTAGCCAAGCACCTTAACTACCAGCCTATCGTGCTACCACACACGTACATATTCATTTAAAAACTGATTTTTCGTACGTTGAAAATAAAGGCAATTATCCTTTTTAAAAAATGCAAGAATTGCTTTTATCCATAACTGCTTAATACGAAATCCGGAATTAATATATTTGCGCGGTATTTTATTCCAATAATACAAAATCGAATGTGAAAGAGGTTCGCTTGATGTGGAAATTTAAGTACGAGATTTCACGTTTTTCACGAAATCGAAATCAAAGATCCACCAATTCTTTGATTAATCGAATATATTTTAACGCTGAAGAAATTATTATAACAGCTATTTCCTTAAGGGGGGAAATAGGTATAGGACGGCGTTTTTGTAGTGATTTTCGTGAATTTTTTTAACTCATAAATAATTTATATAATTTATTAATATTGTGAGATCACTTTATACATATATTTAAGAATATATTCTGAAATTTTCAAAAATTTTCCTCGAACATTAACAAAGATATAAGTTGTCGCACACATTGTAGGTCGCCATCCGACTGAGTAGTTTGTGTACATCTTGGAGGTCATAATTTTCATCCGAAATCAATTGCACAAAGAATGTACTTTTTTTAATATGTGTCTCTTCTATGTGAACCTCACTCCTCTTAAAAAATTTGAAAATTAGTAATTTTTAGAGGGGCATGAACATAAAGCATGACCATTTTTTACCGCTTTTTTATACTTTTTTTTTACGATAAAAAAATACTTTAAATAAAGCTATTGTTTAAGGTTCAAATAGAGCATCGTATTTATATTAGAGAAGCGATATGCCGAATAGTAAATTAATTGATTAAAAACTTTTTAAGTTAGAGTGTACACAAATTCGAAAAAAAGTCGTTTCGAGAAAAACACGTGTTAGATGCTACGCTCTCCGACCCCCTTTGTTAACGAATAACACTCACTTAATCGGTTATAACCATTTTAGAACGAATTGGAACTTTGTTTTGAAATTTTATGAGTATATTTTTAAATAGTTTTACAAACGATTTATGGGGGGGGGGGATGGAATTTTTTGAAGCTTCTACACTTATTTCTCCCCTTAATGGACAATGAAATTATTGTGGCGGAAACGCACATGAAAACATCAAAATGGACAACAAAGACAATAAGGAAGATCCGAGCAGATAACAGAATGACGATATATCTATAAGTGAGCTAAACGTTATCGAAACTTTTTCTATTAATAAGTTTTTTTGATTTGATGTAAATTCGAAATCGGCATTTTTAAAACAATTTAACCAATTGATCATGAAACTAAAAGCTTCAAAACGCGTCAGTGTTAAATTTTAAATATATTATTATTTTATAAAAGTGTATATGTCTTTTGATTCATTTAATAAGTAATAGAAATAATGTGTTTGTCAAATTTTCAACAATTTGTAGGCAACTTGATAGTATACAGAATAGTGTGCAATGAAAGAAAAAAAAAATACTGATTCTTTTTTTTAAAAACGAAACATTCCACTTTGTTATTATGTAATTATAATATATTCATTTTTGTATTACCTGTTTTACATATTCGTTCTGTTTATTTCTTGAATTTCTATTAAAACTTTAAGGCGCGAATTTAAAATAACCATCCCCGTGTCGTATTTCGTTTCAATTTTTTTTTTGTATTTTAAATATAGCGGGAAAGAGATTTCGACGCCCCTAAAATATTTTACAGCTGTTAATCGAAAAAGGAATTATTCTTCAATTCAATATTAAGTTTAAAAAGAAATAAGATTATAATATCCGCAAGCTAAATAACCATTTTTTGCTTTCCTTTAATGCGCATTACGTACAACATTGCCGGAACATTTTTGAACAAAATGCAGTTTGATACATAGCAATAAAAAAGGTATTACTAAATTGTTAACTATAACGTTGTAATTGTGACTCGGCTAGGGAATATCATCTCTAACGATGTTGTGTGGTTTTATTCTACTTCAAACCAGTTGATGATGCATTAATTCTGCGTTACGAATCTAGAACCGATTTTGAATCAATAAAATGTCGAACTCATTTTAATTATTTCCTGATTTATTATATACATTTTAGAGTCTTATATAATGATAATAATTAAAATAAGTAATGTTTAAAAAAAAAAAAAAGAAAAAAAAAGTAGTACCTTTAAAATTAAATATTAAAATACATTTATACACGAAATAAGACACAGCCAATGAAATATGTACACATACAAACATACGCACTAGTAACATAAAGTTCGAATACAAATGAAAGAAGTAAAAAAAAAAATACTTAAAATTACACAACTCTTGGACGACTAAAGTATAATTTACGTTAAAATATAAAATAACAAACTTTTTTTTTTTTTTTCTTTTTAAAATCGTTAAAATGTAAGCGCGAAAAAGGAAGATGAGACGTGAAATGCTATAAACTAAAACGTCTTCTACGCATTGTACACGCGCATTTACAGATCCATTTCTGCCTGTGTGAAAGTACACATTTATTTTTTTATGGTCACAGATGTGATTTTTTCCTATTTTCGAAAATTATCTTTATTCGAATGCAAACATTCTGTTTATACAACAGATAACCAATTTGCAAATGAAACAAGAAAAAAAAAAAAAAGGCCCTTATTAAGATAAAAGAATCAAATTCAAAAACACTAAAATTTGTCCATATTTTCATGTTTAAATATTTATATGAAGAAAATGTCGGGCATTGAATGAAACTGTGACTCGTAAATCCAAAATTTAATCGCACATGGCAAATATCGCAGCCGTAATGATATTATTGGGTATGGACAAGAAAATTGGCAACCTCTTTCATACAATTATGACGTACATTCCGCAATAAACTACAAAAATTAGCGCACGTTAACGAGATGTGATATTACTGTCGGTCACATTGAGTACACTATCCGTTGAAAGCGCTTATTTCGAACAGTTTAGTTGATCATTTGTTGTCCGAATTCCTTATTTTATTAAAACAGGCCAAGTATGTTGGGTATACACTGTAAATCGATATTCGCAAGCGCACTATACGATGGTATCGTGTGGTAATTTTTTTTATTTTCCACGCGACGATTATTAATAATTATTTCGTTTTTTCAATCATTTTCACTTGCAGTTGGCGAACCTCAAATTCAGAACTTGTCCGTCGATTGACTAGTCGTGTTTTTGATATTATTGGATAATATTTTTGGAAATTAACCAAAAAAAAAGAGCTGTTATACGAATAATGGAATAAATGACGATAAGCAAAATATACCTCTGTAAATGTATATATTTAAAAAAAAAAAAGAAAAAAGACCTGTGTAGAGAAGTGAAGAAATAAAAAGGGCAGGAAAGCAAAAGAATTCTGCGGAACAGTCGAGTTGTGCAAGTTTATACATCAGTTCCGTAAAGAACAGATATTATCAATCTCAATCCAGCTATGTTCTCCTCCAACACAATAGGAGAACATCTTCAATTATGTTATCGAAATCTGACAACGAAAAACTCAAGATAACGGTTTGCTGATTTATATCCGGAATAGTTTCGTTTTTTCCTATCTATTATTACAGAGGAACAAGTAACGTCTCAAAAGACAGTGCAGATCAGAAGTATTGAGAGCTATGATGTTCGATTTGAGAGACCGGAAAAACAGGAAGAACCGGCGAATTCTGAGAACAAAGAACGTGAAACGTACTAATTATTTTACGGGAGAGAGGAACAAAAATATTTCGTAAGATACGTTCTGCTGAAAATAAAGACAACCAAGAGTTACGGAAAGGGGGTAGCAGCGAAAAGATTTAGGCGATAGGATGAGATTGGAAATTTGATACGATAAAAAGTGCTTGAGGATAATACGGTCGCAGAATTAGGCGAAGCGGGAAAAATAATTAATTGTAATAATGATGATCGGCCTGCATATTTTGCAATTAGTAATTCGTTTTTTGGTTAAACTCTATCAAGAAAAGAAAGGAATGGCTGATTTGAACAGCCGCCGGTGTTATCGTTCACGAGTTAACGAGCGGATTGAAAAGAAATGGATCTATGAGTTGCTACTCTGGCGATATGCGTTGCAGCGTGAATTGCTACGAAAATAGTATGCACTAGTATAAGCAAGCGTCAGATGGAAGTACATATCATATAATATGATTTCGAATTAATATGGTAACATTGTGATATTTGTTGAACACTACATATAAATAAACGCTTAAATAGACGTTCCGCCACATACGTTTCGGCACGTGCACACACATACACACATACACATGAATGTAAAATGATACTTTATATACAGGTAATAATAATACAAATAGAACAGAAAAATAAAAACGAGAATCACACAAAAAAGTACTTAAGGCTAGTATCATCAACAAGAAGAGATAATAACAATATTCAATAAACAATTATTAACATCTACATACGCGTGTATCATAACAGTAATTTTAATAATAAACGTACAAAGGAAAAGAGTAATGTCATCGAGGTACTACTGAAATATCTAAACGGTTCGTTGTCGGACTCATTTATCGAACATTCCAGAACGGTCTCGACAAAATCGATGGCGATTATTATCATTAGTAATATTATATAATGCTATTTTATAAATACATGCATACATACATACATACAAACATACATACATATATATATATACATACATACATACATACATACATATATATATGTATATATATATATATATGTGTATATATATATATATAATATGCTCACTCTATAATTATGATGCGTTATTAAACTAACTTTCTTTATTCGTTGTAGAATTATTCGATTCCGAACTGGTGCTGACTTCTTTTGTCGATAACTCCTGTCATCAAAAAATTTAACATTGACATAATTATTAAGTAATAATTCGAGTATCAAAGTTTGTTTGCAACTAAAATTATTCGCGGTTTAACGCGAGTTGTATTTATTTACATATGAAAATGCAAATAATGATGTAACAGAGGCGTATGTCTGAAAGAAATAGGAAAATTCACTAAATACACTTTTTCCCTTTTACGAAAACAGAGGTATTCATCAGTCAACGTCACTTGGTGCTTCGTAATTCCAGACACTGGCGCATTATTTCAAGAGATAAATTTTTATTAATGATAAGTATAATTTAAACGATGTTAAAATACGCGTTAAGTGAATTATCAATAAAACTGAAAACGATTTTGAAGAAAAACGAATTTTTTCGGCAGTCTTTTTAGATATTTCACAGGCCTTTGACTAGGTAGTATGGCACAAAGGGCTGCTTTATAAAATTTTAAAAATTCTCCCCTACAACATGTACAGGGTAATTTCAGTTTCATTTAAATGAACGGTTTTTCAAAGTAAAAGTCTAGGAAGAAGAATCGGAGTTATACTCAGTAGGCGCTGGCGTCCCTCAGAGTAGCGTTCTGGGACCGCTGCTTTGCCTGCTCTATATAGTTGACATGCCGGCTACAAACAACATACTAACTGCTACTTTTGCAGATGATACTGCACAATAATTATTTCTGAAAACGTTACTACTAGCAACTTTCAGAATTCCCTAGATTAGATATAGTATAAATGAAAACAAATCAGCTCGTGTAATTAGAAAAATAATCGGAATTCCCGTTACAATGCACCACAAACAAATACCAATAATATTGCATGAGGTCAAATATTTAGAGGCATGCGGTTGGATCAGCGAATTACGTGGAAACAACGCGTCATCGCTAAGAAGAAAGAGATTAATCGTCTAATAACCTCCATGTACTGGCTTATCGGAAGAAATTCAGCATTAACAACGACGGATAATAAATTGCTCATGTACCAAGCGATTATAAAAACCTACACTAGGAGCTATGGCGCTCAGTTATGGGGTTGTGTGCAAAAAGTACTCGCATCAAAATAATAGAAAAATGTCGAAATACTTCGTCTAATAACGACGGCACCATCTGGTTCGTAAGAAATGACAACCTGCATAAAGATCGAAATGACGATATGCTCCTCGCTATGAAGACAGATTGCACAGGCATTCAAATACAGAAGAAATTACTACTACAGATAACTCGTGCAACACAAGAAGGCTTAAGCGCAATAAACTCTACGATACTGTTTAACCACCCATTCTTTTGAGGAATTCCGAAAATAAGTGAATTCCTTTTGTTGCAAAGATACTTCCATAAATAAGCAAGTACTCCCTCAGTATGCGAAAATCATTTTGTACGGATGTTATCTTCTAGGAAATCCAGCTAGGAGGTTACGTAGGAAGCGGTGTCGCGATGATGCCGCCTTAAAATTTTATTCAACGGACATACATGTTAACAAATCATACGAACAGAAAAATAACCCCGTTCTTTAATTATTCCGCATATCCCGGTTTCTCAATGGAGTTACGTTATACTTAAAAATTATATACACCGCTGTTTACAATATGGTGAAAAATAGTGAAATTTCTCGCATTAAATAAAAAAATCAAACAAAGTAAAATTGGATGGGAAATAATTTTTAGAGATAAACCAAAAATTTAATATCAGTGTTTAAGTAACAATTAAATATATTAAATATGTATTGCTTACGACGCGACGTTATTTCTTACGGGCGGAAAATGTTTAAAATGGGGCATTTTTTCCGCAGATTCCCTGACATCGAAAATCTTTTTCTGATAAATGTTCTTTACTTTAATTTATATGCTCGGTATGATTTATCGGAAAAGTTGCAAAATTAATGATTTCCAGAAAAATAATAAGTTTCAAGAAAACTGCTAATCCGGCATTTTTTTTTTTTCACTATTACTCCAGTAACACAAGTAATGTCGTTCGGCGATTATCCCCGCAATTATTGAGAATGTAATAAAACAGGTTCATTCAAATTGCGAGCAGACTTTCGGTCAGCATAGCACCAGTTTGTATTTTCGCATCGAATAGTTTACTTTTTTCTTTTCTTTAGTAACCGGATTTGGAAAGGGCTTTATAAAGTTAAAGATGAAGAAGAAGAAAAAAATAATAACTCACCCGAGAAGTTTGGAATTTTTCCTATGTCCGCGGAATACTTTAGTATTAGCACAGTAATTGCATATATATATATATATATATATATATATATATATATATGTATAAAAAAAAAAAGGAAATGTATTTTCTTAAATGTCAAAAATGTCGAAAAAGAAGAAACAGGAAAAAAAATGGTCGATCAAAATGATACGTACTTCGCGTTTTTTATCGGCATAATTATTATCGGCGTTGTCGGAATTGGTTTGTTCGATACGTTGCTGTATTTCGTGTAACGCGTGCAACTGTTCCCGAGAGCGTTGCAGTTCCTGGCGTAAACGTTCCCGTTCCTGGTCGCGTTCCGTCATCAAACTAAGTAATTGCGTCAAATGCGAACTTATACTATTAGCAATCAGTTGCACTTTCGAAACCGGAACATTCGGCAATCGCGACACTTTCGACAATTGCGTCTGCTGCGTCGCCGAGTGAACCTCCGACGTCGCTATGATCGCTTCCTCGTCCGTCACGTGCAAGCACTCGTTGATAACGGCAGTTAACTGATCCACTGTAAAACGCAGAACAGAAAAAAATGAAACACAAAAACAGAGGATTAACTCTACGCGAGTATGTGACGAAATTTCATCGTAGAAAGTTATTCGCTACTGAGTGTGTCCTAGCTGGAACAGAAATGACGCGAAAAATAAAAGTGTTTCTGATGATGATGGTCATTATAAGCTGACTGAAACGTTAAGGGTTGCGTGTTTTTGGAAACAAATATATGTTACACTTTTCCAAACGCAATTGCGTCCGCATATTATTTATACAAGCATACGTATCACGCTGGTCGAATTAAAAAAAAAGGAAGGAAGCTAGGCGAAGAAAAAGAATCGCTCAAATTTTTTTTAATTTTCCGCAAGTTCAGATGTAGCACACATCTGGCCAAGAAAATTATGTAAACAAGAACAGAAAGGAACTTCACGTTCAACTTAATAAAAAATGCCTACACTGAAGATGCTCAAAAAGCATGCGTATAAAACTATAAAGTAAACGCGCGAATTAAAAATATTAATTTCGAGACACAATTTCTAGCACAGCCGTAATTTACAGTGATGATTTTTAATTAAAACACGCCTTTGATTCCGCCTAGCTGAACACTCTTTATGTTTTTACATAAATATTTTTTCCCAAGCTCGCGTACCGCAGGCATGTTAATTAATTGCATAATGTGCATTCTGCGCAAACGTGAAGTGTTACTGTGACGAACATTACCTTGATTGACTGCAGCCAAGACTAGTTCTGATGCTTCTTTATCGAAAGCTGGTTCACCGGCTAAATCAACGATTGTTTCGTATTCCTCTCGAGGTACATGTAAAATGTCCGCAACCAACTGTTGTTTCTCTTTTAACGCGTTTCTAATCAGCTCATCTTTACGGCGTAATTTTTCTAAACAAAGCGTTGTTACCGTAAACGAAATTAATTGTATGCTAAAATTACCATTTGCAACGGCCACACATTTTTAATGTACAAAACGCGGAGTTCCATTGAATTATACACTATTAAATTTCTTATATGTAAAAAAAAAAAAAAAACAAAGAAGAAAAATACAAACACTATTTAAATGTTTAACAGATTTACAAAAAAAAAAAGAAAAGAAAAAAGAAACAAACTTTACAATATACACAAATTTGACGACACAATTATCTTGCAAAATAATTGAAGCCTTTAAATTTGACTTAAAAGTTAAAATTTTTGAAGGGACAGGGAAGTAAAGATTTCAGAAAACACAGCTAGCGGCAATTGATTATTATTTCGCACATAGTAGATGAAGCCGTTCGAAACAGCATATTTATTACGATTTACCCTAAGGCGATGAATCTAATAATTGGAAACTTTGGTGCGGAGCTTACTAAAACGCAGACGATCTCTCTATAATAAGAAAACACTAAAGGTTAAATAATAAGAAATTTTATAATTTCAAATGAGCACCAACTTTAACATGCAACCGATTGAAATATTGAAAAAAAAAAGTGAAATTAATACCAGAGACAAAGCTGAGTGAGTAAATATTAATGGTAGTAATTATATAGATACACATACTATACGTATATATGTATGTGTGAAGAGGTTATTGGCATACCCCTTTTTAATACTTTTAATTTAATTTAATTTGATGACAGATAAATCTGGTGTCGACGTGTTCAGAAATAACATTATAATGAGAAAATGAAAATATAGGTCTCGCCATCTTTTAGAAGTGAAATTCCATTTTGTAAGTAGAAAAAGAAACAGCGTTAAACGTGTTTATTCGAATAAAATAGAAATACAAATTAACCAAAATTGGTTACAGCGCAATTTTTTATTTGAAAATTATTAATTTCTTCAACATATATATATATATATATATATATATATATATATATATATATATATATACTATATAGTTTAAAGTACAGCATGATTCGAAAATATTGCTAGTATACATAAAAATCAGAGTCGGTTCACGACGAAATTGTTAGTGATACGTATTTAATACGGAACTTTATCGGATAAAATAGATTTAGAAAAATAGAAAAGGTGATTAATAAACAGAAAATATAGAATTATGAAATTCTTTAAGAGTATAATGGTTTTTTTTTCAGTTGATAGTTCGTAGAAGGATACGTAATGACAGTCCGTCTTAAAATTCGTATTGCACATGTAGAACAAGCCCCTCAAACAAAAAAGTACACAGATATTTATAGTGACCGCGTATTTGTTAAATTCTTGCATGTTGAAAATAAAAAAGAATAAAAGAGAGGAAAAAAAAACAAAAATTAGCGAGAAGTAATATTTAAGAAATATCTGACAGTTTTTTCAGAACAACTAATGAGGAAAAAATTGTCGTAAAAATAAAAACAATACGATTTTGTTGCAATTTCAAAAAAAAAAAAATACTAACCATTGCAAAATAAACGTTAAAGTCATTTTTTTGTTTTATTTATTTATTTATTTTTTGTTATTTGGGCTTGCATGCGAGATTATTAACCGAGTACGAGTGGATAATGAATTTTGATACTTTTTAAGGATTCAAATTTTACTCGAAGATAGACTAAAATTAGGCTAGTAGTAATTTTTGCATGAATGAGAAACTAAATTATATTTACCTAACGGTGTAAGTACTGGTTCGGCAGTAAGAACCGATCTTTGCGAGATCAGTACTTGAGACGGTTCGATCAATGGATTTTCTTCCGTAGTGAGCCTCGGCGGTTCCGTTACGCGTTTTCTCGGTTTGCCGGGACTTTTTCCAGCTCCACTTAGGCCAGCTGTTATCCGGAAAACATAAAACAAAAAGTATAAATTTAATCGTTAAATATCGGAAAATTTTATCGAAAATATTCTCATAATTTAAATTACCTCGAAACACTATAGGTAAACACTTAAATGGCACTAACTTCATATTGGCTGCGATAGCACAATTTTGGAAATTTTAAGTTTATTAAAATCAATCGGCAATTTAAACTGATAATTTTACAAATTCAAAAAAATAATTAAAAAAAAAAAAAACATTGACAATTACCTAATTTTTTGACCGGCGAATCGGTGTCGATGGCGGAGGAATTCAAAGAATTACTGGTAACATTATGGTTATCATCTTGAATTCCGCTTTCTTCGGTCTTCGTCTCTTCGCTAAATACGACAATTTTAAACGATTAAAAATTAACGTAATCTTAAACTAAAACTAGCACTAATAATAAATCGAGCAAACGTTGTCGACGATGAATGCTCGTATTTTATTCGAGAAGAGTCTATATCCTCGCCATTATTACGTAAAAATACTTTCTTTTTCATAATGGTCGTTTGTTAATTTTAAAATAATTCCAGGCGTCATCGGTGAAAAAATTTCGGCTAGCTATTCACCCAGATTTTCGTATTTTTCGTACCCGGCATTAATTTTAAAAAAGGAACCTATATTATATTACTACCATTTGGAAGAAGGCGAGGGGTTGTTTCTTTTTTGGAAAATATCGGCGAGCGATGGCAAGTGAAAATCATCTAGAATATTTTCGAATTGGATTAAAGAAGTGGGCAAAAAACGATTACGAGCAGGAGACAAAAATTATCGCGGCCTTCATCACTCTGTTGATCATTACGGTGCGAGCAAGATTTTCTTGTTGTCCGCGCAACGTTTTCCCCAATTACTGATATATCGTAAAAAATCGAATGCTGCGTGGCCGACTTCAACCGTATTCTCACACAGAGAAAAACAATTAACGGACGATATTGAAGTCATTCCTTTGGCTTTTTCTAGCCGAATAAAATTTAAATTACTCACAGCCTATCGCGACCAACCAGAGCTGTCCCCCCCGCTGCATATTTCAAGTCGATGATCACAAACGTTGTCGCAAATTACAAATTCACGTTGTCAATTCACAGTCGTCACAGAGAAAGCGTACTAACACATTCTACGCCATTATTATTTCCAGTAAGAGACGCTTTAAACATTAGGAAGATAGTGTCATCCGAATTTTTTAAATTTTTAGTCTCTAATGTGCTCAATGTTTACTTCATGTTCTTGATTACTCTTCGCATAATCGCAATCCTATACTATGTAAATGTGTTCGTCGTGAAGATATACATAAGAGGAAAATAAAGAATAAATACGTGACACCTAATAAGATGACGCGGGCGCTGTGGCCGCCGTCACTTGACTCGGATACAAAAATTTTTCTCGCTAATTTGTTCAGTCACACCATAGTAGAGTTCTCATGTTGTAAGAGAAAGAATGTTTTTATCTTTTTTCATTAAGAATTTTCTTATTTATTTATTCATTTTTTTTAGTAAGCACTTCGACGACACTCACTTCCGTTTTTTGCGCTGAGAATTACAAGTTGAATATTTTTAACACCTTAACGGGGGGTTTTGTTTATTCATTGTGTTACTCAAAAGTTCACACGTTACCCGTTTTTGTTTTTTTTTTTTTTTTTAATTTCGTTTTTTAGCAATTAATCGCGGGCGTGATTTAAAAAATACCAAAAATACTACTCGGAACGCATTATTTTAAAGTTCTATCCGTAAGATAACGCCTTCTGCACTTGTTCGTTTTATTCCTATTGTTTAACATCACGCTCCACAAATGACTTTAACTTTTCGCCTTTTTCGTACGTTCTTTGCTTTTTTACTTATAATCTTTAATTCCCCGTACTCCTTCTTTTCCATTCAAACCGTTTTCTTATCATTTTATCATCGTTATTCAATTTTTCAAATTTCCCTTACACATACTTCTTTCTTAAGTCTCACTTTCATCAGTACAAGAAACACCCTGGCAACCCTTCCGGCGAATATTTTGCATTCGTCAACTTTCCTTATCAAAGTTCATCCTTATTTACCTTCTCGGCTCCGCTTCACCTTCAACTTTTTTCCGGTCGCTTATTAACACGTCTCTAACTTTTCAAGTTTATTTTCAATGAGATACAAAATAAAGTCTATCTGTTTATATTTGTATGTATATATGCGTAAAATAATACTCTTGATACAAGGTGTTTTGTGGAATTAAACTACTTTCATTAATAGATTTAAAAAGAATACTAGGAGCCAGTTTGTTCGTGTCGGCTTTTTTTCCAGTGTAACCATCGACGCTATAAGTATAAAATATTACGTGTACATATCATTGCGAGTGCGAAATGAGTATTATATAATTGCGTAGAATTCAGAATTTCTTCACTCTCAAAAGTCTATTCGAAAGAAAGTTCTGTGGTAACACACATAACAAAAAAAACAACAAAAAAACAGTCGAATTGAATACCTCCTCCGTTTTTTGAAGTCGGTTAAAAAGAAGAAGATAAATAACTTTTTCCGTTTTTTCTTTTTCTTTTTCTTTCTCGAATAATTATATTCAAGTTGGTTTATAGTCGTCAATCACAAATTATGCTCACTATTATAATATTTTCATCAATGTGCGAGGCCAGTGGTAGGATCGTTTCCTAATCGAAAGCTACAGTAGCATTATTAAGATGTGAACGGAAAAGAACATTAATACATACCTTTTCTGTTTAGCGTGTTGCTGGACAGGCTCAGCGTTTGAGTCCAATTCGTGTCCGGTAACAGGAGACGAATCGGCTGTTCTCGCCTTATGTTTGCCATCTTTCGTTTTATACGCTTCAGCTGCTTCGGATATATGTCGGAACCACCTGAAAATTTCAGAATTATTCGAGTTTTAATTTTACATACTTGCTTCTTTCGAACACGTAAGTAAAGTAAAATATGGCTATTATAATATTCTACGCATCATTCATAGGCGGTGTAACGGATATTACGAAGTTGAACTTTCATAATGTAGCCTAAACACTTGAGGGGGGTTACTCACTCTAATCCTGATTAATCTGTTCAACCGGATCTTTATCCTTGGTTTCTCAACTTTCATTCTCTGTAGCGTTTATTTCTCACTGAAATCTGTTGTCTGCGCTCTTTGTGTTTTGCTTCTCTCACCGCCCTTTCCTCACTTCTCCTTTGAATGCTCCTTGTTCCCTACTGGTCACTGTTTAAAGACGTGTGAAATTTCAATCCACCGTTTAATACCCCACCGCATCGCGTGTTAATAACGATTCGTCGAACCAGTTTTTAAAATAAAGAAATAATTTCTCCGTTCGTCGAAACTCATTCGCGCGAATAAGACATCGGAAATTTAAAATTAATAAAGCGGAAACCAGTTTGTAGACGTTTTTTATTTTTCTTTTTTTGTTGAATTTTTGTTTTTTTTTCTGATGATCTTTATAGGCAATATTTTTCTCAAAATTGTACTAGAACCAACGTCGACTGGATTTAATGAATCGAATTTTATACGGGTTAAATCGGATGAGAAATGAAAATCGATAGTTACGAGTTGCTGAACGGCTCCTCGCAGCTAAGTTCCTGTGCAGGACTTGTGCGCGAAACTATCAGGCGCAGAGTGCGGGAGGGCGGTAAGATGTAAAAGTTTTCACTTTAGCTGCTGCTTTATTCGATTTATTTTTTGACTGCGGAATAGTAGACCGGCTTCTATTATTAAATCTGAAACGACTTGACGGCGAATTTAGGCTAAGATTTTTAAGATAAATTTCAACTTCGTTGTCAACCGACGACGTCATACGCCGCGCGATAAAATATTTTATTACGCAACAGACGAAATAATAATGGCCGTAATGTATGTAGTGAGTTCTAAAAATGTTTCAAGGCTAGCGGAAAAAAGTGTCGATTTCCCCCCGTTTGAATTAGAATAGCGATCAAAAATTGTCGAAAATGAGAAATTTTTACCCTAAATTCTTTTTTTAGCGAAGAAAATAAAAATTGCCATCGACATTTATAAAAATGGCGGAGGGTGCCGTGTCAGCCTAATACTGAAGAGAATTTTAGCCGGTACCGATGATTTTGACGTGGGTTCGTGAAGTTTACATACACATACGAGTATATTATATATTAGAGTTGGGAATTTTGTAATCGATTACTCTTTCTATTCGTTTCTTTTTGACAAGATGGTGGGCGCTGTTTTCGCGCAGTCGTCGCCATAATTATTATTAATTTTTCATAATTAAGAATTATAATAAACTTTGCTTTATAGTGGTGGAAAAAGTCATTGAACTTTCGGATAACTCTTTACGGCACGCTATGTGTTCTATGTAGCTTTGGTGCTTGATGGCTCTAACTGCTTTTTAAACATCCCGCGTGTTTCTTCTTCCTTAATTATTTGTAGGCTGATTCCTTTGTCCGTCGGTACTGTGGGGGCTCTGTAATTGCAGACTTAGCCATGGTATAGGACAGTTAACTCCTTTTTAACCTTCGGCAATGCCATTCCTTCTCTTTTCAGGATGCACATGTTTGGCATTTATCGACATTGTCATTGTTTCTCCTTGGTATAGCGTTCTTTGTCAGATTCCATTCCTCGTGAGCCCCGCTTGCTACTATTTACACGTGTTGGCGGGTAATTGGCTAATATTGGAAAGACCAGGGAAAAACCCAAACAAGAAAAAAAAAAAAACTTTCTCTTTTCCCAGCGGGAATTAATTGAAAAATGACGACTACTATACTTTTTAAACCATAATTAATTAATAATTGTAATGCTCAATTACAAAGTACTCTGATCGGAAATTTGTCAAAGGAAAAATCGTGAACTATTTTTTGTTAACATCTGAAGACGATGACACAAATAAAATTTATACACATCAACGTTAATATAGTCGGACGATAATAGTTTCTTGTGTGTATGTATATAATCACTGTACAAAAAGACGTGTAGATTTTTAAAAAAATAATAAATTATTACTATTGTTATTATTTGATGAAAATGTGTTTGCGTGAAAAATAATAAACAAAAAAAAAAAAAAAAAAAAAAAAAAAGAATCTCTCTGTTATTATTAAAATTAAAACATTTCAAAACCACTACTATTCGAATAGCATTACGCACGTATTCATATAAATGGTGCGTAATGATTAATCTTTGGTAAATCTAGGTACTTTGTAATTATTAACTATAATTATTAATTACGATTACTATATGTATATAATCGATTACAATAGTTGCAATTAGCATTTCTATAATTAACTCTGGTCATGGAGGAGATTAACATGCGCAATCTTGTAATCGTAACTCTAATTCCTAACTCTGATATATAAGGCCATATATATGTAATTTTTACTTTGTAATAGATAAAAAGTTAAGGAGAAATAGGAGAAAAGTCGAAGGCAAGCGCGTGGCCTTGAACAACGGCGAGCAAATGAAAATTGACGAGGCAGACAAAAAGAAAAAGGCGACAATTTTCCTAGAATAGGGGATTCACAGAATAAGAAATGATTAAAGAGAAAACGAAGAGAATTAACGAATAGATGGTAAACACTATCTCGACAATACTTGAATGTAGAACGAAAAAATTAATGATACGGTACAAAATAGGATAAACAATAAAACGGATTATGCGAATAAGCGAATAGTAAAAAGCGGGAAATTATCGTTTTTAAGATATGCTCCTGCAACTGGTATACCGTCACCGCTACACGAATTGAACTTCAGACTACTGCGCGATAATTAAACGCACTATATGGCCGCTCTATGTGTTTGATGGTGACCACAACAATATCAAACCGAGCACACTAACATGGTTTAATGATCATCGCGTTCTGCCAAAAAGCCATGTTATACACGATCTCTACATTTCATTTTTGGAATAGTTTTTTCTATTTTCTTTTTCTTCTTTTTGGCTCCAATCTCTGTATAAAGCAAAATCTATTATAATCGATTAAATGTTATTCGGAAATTTTTGTAGAGTCCGATAGAACGTTTGACTTCTCTGAGAATTAGGTCGAATATTTACCATACAGCATGCAACGGAGGAGAAAATAAAATAATTTTTTGTTTTTGAAAACATGTGCCGAGTACGGTGTTTGGGAAAAACCGGAAGAATGTTGTTAGATTCCAATGCATTTCGCTCTATTTCACATAGCTTGTAACACGTTATAAAAAATTCGGCTTCTTGAAAGAAATAAAAATAAGTAAAAAACTCAAAACTCACAACATTCGATAGGTTATAAACAGTGTGTGTACGAAGATATTTAAATAGCGGAATTTTTATCTATTAACGATACTGAAATAATTCCGCCAATTGTTGTTTCTACATAGATACTCCTAGATCGAATGTTATACATTAATCAGCGTACTTTATCTTTCTTTTCGTTACGTTTTATTTATCTCAGAATATATTTCACTTTAAAGAAAGTTGTCGTTTCGCATTTTATCGAATTGAGGGTGCCGGTTTTACATTTTTCATTTCTTTATTTTTGCTCGCTGCGTTCGACCGGTCTACGTGATTTTGCGTAAAAACGGTTTTTAATTCGCGGAACAGGTGACGTATTCGTCGCTTCTTTTGTTTCCTAGATTGACGAAAATGCGCTCACAACATTCGGCCACACTGAAAACATTCGGACATTTGCGCTGCACAACATTGCGTAACGATCACTCATTACAACCGACTTGCATCATTTCATTATCCGAATTTGAACCTTTACGCTTTATTATTTTAAAATTAGACCTGCAACAGGCGATCCCTGAGTATTTCCAAAAAAAAGGCCGCTTTGATTAAAAAAAACAATTTTAATGTAATTTTTCCAGGATCAAATGTCTTCAACAGCGTAATAGTCCGATGGAGTTTCTCAGTTATAACGATCGGACGACCACTAAAAATGTTCATCTGACTTTCTTTTTTTTTTTTTTTATGAGCACTTTGAAAATAATGGCAAAAACATGAAGACGCTTACGTTGTGTTTATGGAGTTAAAAGAACACCCACTGATATCCGAATGATATTAACGTGTGTTCGTAATAATATTAAATGATTTTATATCGAAATCTTCTTAAAAAAAATTAAAGATAATATCGCTGTCTTTTCCAGTGATGTTACGAACATTTTTCAATAACGGAAACGGAGAGTTCTAACCAACTCCTCTTACTTCACCGCACGGCAAAATCGAAAAACATTCAAAAATAGTTCTTTTTAATTTTTTTTTTCTTTTTCTTTTTTTTTTTCATGTCTAAAGTTTAAAAAACATATGTCTTTCCTTTCAAATTGAATTTAGTCTTTTTTTTTTTTTCGAGTTCGCCAACAAGGGATTGTTCAAAAAAAAAAAAAACAAAAAAAAACTGGATTATTTAAATTTGTATGCAGTCAGCTACAGCAATAATGAAGTGGCCAAGAGGAGAAATAACAGAAAGCGACAGAAATGAAAGAACTGATGCAGCACTAAAAGCAGCAGGAATATTCAGTTTAAGATGTTGGAAGTAAAGAATGGAACGCTCAAATGAGAGAAAATTCGAAGAGAATGGTGATCAGAATTACATTTTTAATTATCAATGGGAAGATGCGAAGGACAATAAGGAGAGCTTGCAAGTGGAAAACGATAGCGAGAATTGGGGGTAGGGTGAGTGAAACGCAATAATCCACATAGGATATAATGTAGCGACATAAAGAAAGAAAGTTACGAAACCAAGGATAAGATGGAAGATCCGGTTGAATAGAAAGATAAAAGGTGACTAGAAAAGGGGGAAGGATGCGAGTCTGACTAAAATTTAAAATGGTATTTCTTAGATGTTAGAGAAGTATGTTAGTGGCAGTGTATTTGTCGATGGAGAGTCCATTTGCATCTCGAGACTACTGATCAATACCGTTCATTTCCTTCTACACTAGCCTGGAATTCAAAGGAAATCGATTTGAATATGGCGAGTTTTCGAAAAAGATTATAGATAACTTAACGAATACGAAGAATAATAGGATCATAGGAATAATGAGCAAAGAAGATGATATTGTTTGTAAAACATTTTTGGCATCTGAGATAATTGGAAATAAGAATGGCTCTCTCAATACCGCAACAGACTTCGCAAAGAAAATTGAACAAGGAAGTCTGGAACTTTTAAAGTAGATGTGAGCACACGAGGGCCCTTCGACCGGTCAGTAAAAAGGAGAGAATGATAAAGAAATACAAAATTAGTAGTGTTAAGGAATTCTTGGTTAGTAAAACCTTGTGGAATAGCTTTAGAATGAGAACAGACAGAGGTAAGCGAGGGGGGGACAACAAAAATAACCTAGAAGGAAATCTTTAATAAAATTAAAGTTAAATAGGGAAGTTTATTATAAGGTATAACTTGTAGAAGAAATTTTACAAGCAGATGCGATGTATGAGAAAGAAGGGGGGAATTTGTTGGGAGAAAATCGCTAATTCTGAAGTACGGACAAGAAAGAAGGAATAAGTTTCGAAGAAGAAATTGGAAGACGACGCTTTATAAAAAAAACGATAACCTAAGTGAGGTCTACGTATAGGTAAAAGAGGAACATTAAATCCAGTATGAATTGGGGGGAATGGGAATTGATTTAAGGGCTTCTAAACCCAACCATAAAGGTCCGGAGGAGTTACAATAAAGAAAATATCAATAATTTAGTTTAGAACGAATTATGTAGATTTGTAAAGGATAATGAAAGTACTAGGTCCCTCCACCACCACTTTGTTGATAATATAGCTGTTTAAGGGGATTTAATCTTTTCTGACCGCTTGGCTATTTAGTTATAACTCTTAATTTTTCATGTTGCTGGGTCAAGGCCGCCGGCGCGCCCAGGGTAGGAAAAAAAAAACAAATCTTTTGAGAACCGAGACGTATGAGGGTAGTTAATATGTTGGAAAAAGGAAAGGCGACCAATTAGAAATAAACCGAAATAACAAAAATTATTAACTAAAAAGGAATTGGGGACTTTGTTATTTAGATTTAATAGAAAATTAATAAAACCGGATTTAGATGAAAAGGAATTTTAATTTTAGTCGATGCAGTCTTAACGTATTTTCGCTCAAGCAGGCTATCGCTTTCTCTCTCTCTCTCTCTCTCTCTCTCTCTATCCTCTTTTATATTTCAACAGTACAGAAGTAAAAATCCCCACAGACAAAATCAATTAAAAAATATACATATGTACGCGTATATTTCTTTTTCCCCTCCCCTAATCTGGCCATTCCACTATTAGCGGAAACAACAATCGGACGTGTATTTTAAAACGCCACGCTGAATTTGAAACTGTTGGCAAAAGAAAATGGGAACCTTTCATTGACAAAGTAAAAATATCTTGAAAATTACATCGCCTACACGTACTACTTTTTTTCCCCGAAAAATTCGTATCGTGTTTATTTAATAATAAAGCCTTCCTGGGAAAAATCGGAAAAAAAGAAAAAAAAGAAAAACAAACAAACAATGATTAAAACAACAGAATTTGAAATTTGCTGGCGCGACAATTATCGACTGTTCCGAGTTCCAATAATTCGAGTGATGGCGATTAGCTACCATCAAGTGTGTGTCATTAGTAAAACCGGTGTAGTAGTCTCTCCGGAGATTATGGTAGAGGGGGCATTCTCGACGGTTTAAATATAATACACAATACAGAATGAAAGCAATCTAACAAAACCGACCGGTAGGAAAAAAAATCATTCCAAAAAAACACAAATAACCGAAACACTTAGCTCCCACACAATTTTCATCTAGCGTGCATTTGAAAAAGCGAAAAAATACAAAACTTTCAAAATTAACGTTATTCTCAGCTGAAAATAAATTTATAATTTTTTAATTCGTCCCCTATTATTATTTCTGACAGTACCCCGTGATTATTGTAGTTTTATTAACTTCACGCACCTTCAAAGCTAATCATCTACGCGGCATCTTAATGAATTAGTTGGCTTTTAACATATTTCTATGAATAATGGTGCAATAATATTCGACGTTTGTTTCGTTCAATATAAATTATTTCATTACCATCATTAATAAATAAAGTTTATCGAACGCGTGATAATGCAAAAATTTACACAACTCGTATCTGTTGGAAAAAAAATTTATAATACAATTTTAAAACTTCGAGCTACATACATATTTTCAATCTATTGAATTTCATACAATTCTCAACTTTTTACTGCCGTACACAATGATGCACAAGCATCAAAGTTTCGATTCGTTAATCTGTAAATTATAATCTAGCAAAAATATTACGATTTTATTAATATAAAAATGTTCTGTACAGTTTCGATATATATATGTTATCTAAGTATAGATTTGTTCCCCGTTAAAATAACTCTGTAATAATGTCGCCGACGAA
The DNA here is from genome assembly GCA_039619475.1 of Icerya purchasi. Lineage (NCBI taxonomy): Eukaryota > Metazoa > Arthropoda > Insecta > Hemiptera > Monophlebidae > Icerya > Icerya purchasi. Next base: position 30,776,150 of record CM077116.1, on the reverse strand, counting down.
AAATCTAACGATGCACAATATGAAAACGTTCAACTGGATAAAGTGTTATAACTGAAATCACAATTTTGTTACGCAATCGATGTAATAGCATATTTTTTTTTTTTTTTTTTGTAGTTTACATCATATAATTAGATTTACACGTGGTTAGCGATTGGGAAAAAACCAAACATTTACAAAGTCGGTACAGGAAGCGAAATTTTCAAGACACACGTCTCGTTCAGACTCAACCATTATTATTATATCTTTCACACGACGGAATCTCTCATTTTTTAAAAATGCGCTCCAACTTTACACTGTTCTGACTGTTGCTCAGATTACCTTACCGGACTCCTCCCTTTGAGGTGTGCTCGCGCCGTTGCGAAACTTTACATTACAAGTTTACGAATAGGAATGAAATATCAGAGATTTTCAACATTCTTGTTGCAAACAACCGCGTCTATTCTTTTGCATGGTTCTTTAATATCGATACAACGCCTGCACGCTTGTCTTTGTCGACAGTCAATTTTATAGTCTAATGTTCAAGCCGATTTGTTTCCGTCATCGATCAATATGACAAAGTCTTCACCCAGCCTGATAGAATGAGAAGTTTTCTCCTTTCTCACAATTTCAGGACCTCGCGAAAGTCGCAAATATCTATAATATACTCGTATAGTACTTTAACGACTGAAAATGAACAGAACCAATGCGGGGTATACGGAGTTGTAGTATGTTAGAACAATTGCTATAGCGTACGAGGGGTGAGTTGAAAAAAAGAAAAGCGTTTATATCTCTCCACTTTTTTTTTTTTTTTTTGTTCTTGTTCTTTATACTTTAAATTAATAGTTTCGAATCCTAAAGACTATCAGTCTCGTAGGCACCGCCCGTAATTTTATCATCACATATTTCTAAATATTTAATTACAATTTATTATACGATGTAATTTAGTCATTAAATCCACTTCATATATTTTACTTTTTTATTAATATTGTTAATTTTAGTATAATTTCTAATTAATTCAAAAGAAAAAAGTTCACATATCTATAATCATCGCTTTTATGAAATATATTTCATCTGTCTCATTCGAGCTCTTACTATTGCATTAAGTGAATTGAAATAAAATAAAATGCAGTTCAAATACAGCCAAATATCTATTCGTTTCCGTTTTGATAACTATTTCATTTATTCATTTAAATTTTTTCTCGGGCTCAAACAACTGAGATCATTAACCTAGCGCTACGATTCAAGACACCAGAAAGAAGAAAACAAACTAGATCGCTGATGAAAGGAAGTGGACAATTATAGAACATGAAAGATTCGAGGAAGGTTAGCGTCGCAAATTAAACCTCTGTCGTGAGGGTGGAATTGGCAAAAAAAAAAAAAAAAAAAAAAACAACAAAAAAAACAGGAGATTAATAAAGAAAAATGAAAAAGAGATGATGAAGTGAGCAAATTATGGCGAAGAAATCAAATGGAAAACGATTGAAATAACGATCATCATCATGGTCGGGAAGGCAGGCCGAATAGACAGAAGACTGAGGATTAGAAAAAAGAATAACAAAAAAGATAAATATATCACAAAAATTTAACATAGGAGATTAATATTAAGAAATATATGGGCATATGCAGCAAATCGAGCCAACAAATCAACTTGTTTATCGAATCCCTGCATTACCAGGGGGACCCGCAGGAAATTGACATAGACTTTTATTAATGACATTTTATCCGTGTTACTAACTTCTAAGATGCACTAGTCTTTCATACGTTATATAAATTTATTTTTTTGAATTTCTAAAAATTTTCTCTCTTATCGCGAGTTTACTTAATTGGATTGAATTTATAATCTAACGGTCTACAATAGAAATGCCGCGTTCTTGCTATTAATTCTTTTCATTTTCTTTCCATCGCTGACTTCGATTTTAGTTTAATTTTTTTTTTTTTTTTTTTTTTTTTTTGTGGGCAATATTAATTTTAGTATTCTTTTTGTATCCCGTTTATTTTTGTACTTTTTTGACTTTTTGGCACCGCCCTTCAATATTCGAACTGCATACTTAGACTTGATGATTCCGTTTTGCACGGGGATTAGTTTAAGATGATACATTATCGATGATGAGTTTTCTATTTAAATTTTGTATATTGTCTCAACTGTTATCCCCGGGTGTTTAGTTAATAGCAACACTGCCATTATAAAGGCAATTAATCTCATTTATTATGTAGAATTTTTGATTTATTCACATTCATTTCGTATTTATCGCTAAATCGTGTAAAGATTCAGTTTTTTTCAGCCTCAACGGCATTTTCACGTAAAGCGTAAGAACTAAATAGAGCTTGAAATACGTTTAGATAGCTTATTAGTGTATATATTAGATATACAATGAGGGGACAGAGTAGTGTATCATTAACACTCTCGATAGCAAATTTCATTATTTTCTCTACTTATTGAACACTCTCAACAAACCCAAAATAGATGCTGATATCACAACATTAATTCGCTTCCACAATAAAGTCATTTTAGCAGGTGACTTTAATGCTAAACATCCTGTTCACTCCGGTCTTCAGTGTAGCTCCTAAAGAAAATTTATCATTACACTTAATCTTAATTTTTCTGTTTTTTTTTACTTAATAACCCGTTTTAAATTATATCTCCCCAAATCTTAAACATGTTTCTAGAAGGCGGTATAGTTTTTTTTTCTTTTTTAAAGAGCGTTTCACGAAATTGTCATTGAGTTGTTAGTCAACACATATGAGCAAATAAATTGAAACTTCTGTTGTAGATTGCGCGCGGGCGTAACCTCGATACCCGCGAAAAGACGAGGAAAATGCAAATGATAAAATGAACCGTTTTAAGAATGAACATGGTATCAGCAAATCGTATCAGTCACTTCGCTTTGCTTTCGCGTGAATACACTCTTTTAATTCTCTTTCTAATTAAACATCATTCGTCTAGCTAAAAATTTTAATTACGCAAATAAATAAAAACGCAAACAGCAGATATACATAAAAAATTTACATTAAAAATGCCGGCTAGTTCCGGATGACTTTTGATCCATAATCATGTTTGTATCTTTTAAAGTTTACACACTGCTGGTATATTAATACAATTCAATATGGAACATTTTTTTTTTTTTTTAGGAGGGGCACATTGGCCCAGCAGCAAAGGAATGTACGTCACATTACTATGCGATTGGAAATAACGGGAATATAATAAGGGAATTAGCAAAAAAGGTAGGTAGGGAGGAAAATATGTTATAAGGAGCAGGAAGAACTAGGATTAGAAATTGGTAATAGAGTGAAAAAGTCGCACATCGATGTATCTATTAATTTCTACCTCGATGTTATCAGGAGAAACTAAGGACAGACTATGTATTGATATAATTAAAAGCCGAATGGTGTCATCTACTGTGACGACACGACGCTGAATGTCATACTAAGCGAACACAACGTGGAAATTTAGGAAAACTCCGGGTAGTTTGCAGAACTTCATCACCTTATTATAATAACACTTCCCAAGAAAGAACTCTCGTATAAAATTTAAAAAAAAAACAAAAGAAAAAAATAAATTACAAAAAAAGTTAATCACCGCATTATTTATATTATATTTTTGTTCAGAAACAAATCTAAATTATCGATATCGTTAAACTCTGATTATCAACGTATGTTTATTTTCTAATGTTATTATTTACACCATCTTAACTAGTCAATCCTGTTTTCTATTACTTATTTTCCTTATTCTACCTAGACCATTTTCGCAACGATGAAGTCCTCTCGCTGATTTATTTCCTTCCTCGTGCAAATTAATAACTGTAATCACCCCATGTTTTATATCTTTTAGTTAGCTAAATTCTTATCGCACTGTAAATTAGTTCACACTCGTTAATATTACTTTTGCTGGTAATGACAGTCGATGAGGATTTCCTTGTGAGGCCAAAAACTTATATAAAAAAAAACAACAACAAAAAACAACGAAAAACCGGTTTATATTACTTCCATGCTTGTTTTCGGATTAGCGGTTTAATGTAGAAACGGGGCAGCAGACAGAAGCGATTATACCGAGTTTCACAATCCTCCTCTCTTTTTCGGAAGGACATTATTAATTACGGAAATTATTCGTTCCGGAAAATTGCGAACGCGATTATATTAAAGCTAGTACGAGACGACTGTAATCATTTACAGCTGTTTCGGCAGTTCAGTTCCCACGCGCGCGCGCGAGCGCGTGTGATGTAACAGCGAAAATCCTTTTAGCATCCTTTCAATATTAATAAAATTATACATCTACTTTAGGGCGTGATGATAATTTTCCACATATAATGATGGAGCGGCTAGAATTACAAATGGTAATTAATCTCTTCCAGAAGGAATGGAGGTTTGAAAATCGATATAGTCCAATGGCAATGCGAACGATGATATATAATATATATAGGTTTTGTTTTAAGCGGACTTCTCTCGTTCAGAGCAGTTTAAAAATTACAAACGAATTATTAATAATATTAATAATATTAAACTTTTCACAGTTACAAAAATATCATCCGACTGGTTTATGAAATGAAAAATCTAGAGCAGGAAATGTGTTCTCAATCGCGTATAAAATATCACATAATCTCGCCTATGCGAGTATAAAATCAGTTTAATAAAAATAAGTACATAAACGGAAAATTAATTTAAATTAAAATGTTGTAAATTCCGTATGCCTCGTACCGTTTTTATCTTTCACTTTTGCCTGACACCATTTAAATATTTAGTTTGCCCTACATTTGTATATTAATTGCTATACTAGATTGTTTTTTCGTTCTGTTTGTTAAGATTAAAATTTATATCGGGCTCTTTCGGTAATATTAATTAATCTGAAAAGACATAATTTTGATCGTTTTGTGTGTTTGTTGTTGATGGAGTGGATACTGCTTGTGTGGATAGTGGAAGAAAGGTTTTTTTTTTTTTTTATTTTTTTCAAAGCAGCTGCTAGATATCGGATTATTCGCATTTTTTTTAAATTTTTTGCCAGTATTGAATTGTTATTTGTCCAGTGTCCGGCGTTTATCGAGCGCAATGCTGAACTTACTGTTACGCTTTTAAATATATACGTATGTAAGTGCGCCGCCGAAAATTCTACAACTAGGAAAAAGTTGTACGACGTTTGTAATAAAGTTAAATTGTAAATAGATGTGTAAGATTATTTTCGGGAATGAGTATGTTTCTTTTTTTTTTTTTTTTTTTTTTCATTTACTTTCTACGTAAATGTGGATAAATAATTAAGCTTACAGCAGACACCAACGCACACGTTTACTATACTAGCGATATGTCGTATGTTGAACGTGTTTTTTGAAAAATTTAAATAACATATTTTCCGCTTATGTCCCTACGTATCACTTGTATTTAACAAAAATTCCCGTTGTTTTAATTTCAAACAAGTTATATAATATAAGTATGTATGATAATAATTATCAAAAGTGTTGCCAGATTCGTCATCATACCGATATTTTTAACGCATAAAAACTATTATTTTAACACTTCAGCATTTAAATAAAGCTATACTTGTTTTCTTTTTGTTTTTAGCTTTGCTGGACATGTAGCTTATCTGAATTTCATTGACAGTTATGCGCCAACAAAGATATTTGCGTGATAGGTAAAAGTCATTTAATCGGAACATCTACAACAACGACACACGAAGGAGAGGGTCTGATAATACACGGCCAACTCAACAGCTTTCAGTTTACATTTTAGTAGCGGAGAGACGTAATAAAGCAACGGTCGAACCAAACCGGCTACGAATTATTATAGTGATTGGAAATAGATGTAGAAGAACGATGGTTTGGCTTAGAAACGTTTGCAGACTAAAGCGAACGAGACGCTGCTTTTAGAAAGAATTTAGATCCGAATCGAAAGTGCTATTTAGCGATATGAAATTTTCCTTCGGTAAGAACATTCACCGCGATAGTTAAAATGTTATTACTCTGAAACGAACGTACTTGTTCGATATAATCGCGATCTGCGATTTTTTCTTTTTCTTCCTCTTGCTAATTGCGCGCAAATAACGAGGAACGGGTCCTCCTCCTCCAACGCCACCACCGAAAGTACCGTTTTTATTCATTCTATCGATTGATCGATTGATTGATTAATGAATTAATTAATTGCTTAATTAATTAGTTAATAATAAAACCGGAAGGGCACCACGCGAAAATTAGTTAATAAAAAACATGTAAAAGAGAAAACCGAAAAACTGCTAGGCTCGGAAAATCGTTAGCGGCAATCGCGTGCGGAGGAAACGACAAAAAATGAAAGATCGAAATTGTTCGAAGGTATCGCGACCGATCGATCGTACCGATTATTACTAAGAGAAACGTGAATCCGGGCGAACGATTCGTCAGCTCAATCGGTTCTAGCACAGAGACTGCGTAAACGTTCGGCAGAGGAATATTGGCTCGCGTGTAATTCTGTATAAAATAGCGCGTGTGCATTTCGTAGCAGAACAAAAGAGATCTCCTCCTCGACAATACCGCCGGTGTTGTAACAGATGATACAATTAATTGTACCGTACTACGCATTCTTGCATACAATAAAGTCGATAACAATATTGAAATAATGCTGCCTACGAAAATAATAACCAAAACAACGACATTCGTACAATAAAATATTTACGCGAACGAGACACACACGTTGCCTATATATGAGGTACTCGATAATAATACTAGTATAATACGGCTAGAGCAATATCAAGAGTACTTAACGTCATTCCTATAATCATTAGTAATCACTGATTCTACTTCGACAGATCGTCGTAGCACTAGGCTAAACGGTCGAGCCAGCTTTTTAACCCTTTAAACTGCCGACCAGCTTGCAGGGTTTTTCACTAATGACGGTTTATTATTGTATAAGTCGGAACTGCTGTTTTACTAATTATATCGTGGTGCCTACTAGCGACTGCCTAACTTTAACTGCTCCAAATGGATAAAATTTCCTAGTTCGATCATTTGTGAATAATTCCCCCGTTGCTGCAATCGCCTATTTTCGTACTCGTAAAATACGATATCGCGCCATTGCGGTATAGCGGCACGGAGTATATTGAAAAAAATATAAATAACGTAAATTAAGCGAAATTTTATTGAAAAGTACACCGGTGGGGGGGGGGGGGGGGCTAGAATAGAAACCTAGTTCAAAGAATGCGCGTGAAAAATCCGTTCTTACCGAATATTACGATGCGTCGCGATGGTTCTTCGGAACTTTCGCCTAGTGCATAACCCCAGCCGCGCTTTTTCAATTTTTAATTAGCACTTTAAATGATACATCGCGTGCATCTCATTAATAAAGTTGAAATTTATTAACGCATAACTTCGCTCCTGATCACCGACAAAAAAGATGATGCATATGAAATTTATCTCAACATAGATCAGTGTTATCTTTGCCGAAAGTAGGCAGGCGAAACATAAATCCGCTGTTTAATTGAAACAATTTATACGCATACAACAACAGCCCGAATGAATCGAAAGACACTACTACCGCGCTTTGCGCATTTCGTGTTACAAAATATAATCGGAATTACTTTCACGTAATGAGAACGTATCGATTGCAGTTTTGCAATAATCGTAATATTCCAGTAATTTCAGATGGAAAAATTTTAACAACTTCATATGTTTGCAACATCCGGCAAAGTAAGTGTCCTGATTATATGTCCATGCGAAGTTTCTAAAATCTACACCCCACTAGTGTTTTATACGGAAAATAACTTTCGGTTTTCTGTCGGGGCCATATAAAAAAAAAAAAAAAAAACAAAAAAAAAAGAACAACCAAGAACTCCCGCCTAGAAAAATTGAAAAGGAAGAGAAAATATAATTAGACTGTAATTTGGTCGTATGCGTAGACCAAAGAGCCAATAGCGCATAAATTATGAACAGAAATAAAAAGAAATACAGGAAGATGGGTCATAACAATTCCAAACTCGAGTAAATTCTACTTTTTTTCGATTCCAGTAATATTGGAAAGACACTGATCTATGACTGTAATTTTATTTAATGAAAATCTATCCGCTTTCGATATTATAGGTATTTAAAAAATCAAAAAAAAAAATCAAAAAATAAATAAATAAATAAAAAATACCTTCACAAAAAGATGAATTTGGCTGATAGATTATTTGAAAAATCAAAGACTATTTATTTATGCACTTAATATATAAATTGGTTACAATCATAATTAGCTTATTGAAACGTTTAGTCAGATTTAAGCGAATTAAAAAAGATAATAATAATCAAATAAAGAAAAATGAAAAAACTCTAAAATTAATATTAGAACGATTGTGTTTAACTTTATAATAGTGTCGTTATCATTCGTTAAGAAGAATGTGTTGCTCGCATAGAAAATACAATGAAGAATTTTCGCAATAATTATGGTAATTTTTTTTAAAATAATAAAATTAAAAAACGACATTAAACATCTAGTTAAAAATTCCTTCTTCGACCTAATCATATGTGTACTACTGTTGATTCATCTTTACTTTTTCTTCAAAATTCATCTCGCATACTGTATCTTTCTTCGTAATTATAAAAATCTTTCTCTGGATTCTGATCACAAGCGAGTTGTGGATTGTGAAGAACTCATCATCAGAGCTGTGAAACCCAGAAATCGAATACCTAACATATATTATAAAAAAAAAAAAAGGAACTGCTATTCATACTAACGATAACGATAAAAAGATGATCGTTACTTAATCGTCTCGTTTTCTATTTTTTTTTTTTTATTCTTCAATTTTTCTCATCACTAGATTGTTGATTAGGTTAGCATGGATAACGATAAACGATTAATATTTCGTTAGTTTTAATATTTTCCTTCGAGACCTCGCATTATTTACGATATTAATAATACTGAAATAAACGTTTATTAAAATAATTAAAATTACGACGCGTTTCGAATTTAAAAGGTCCATTATAGTATTCCGCGAGCACAAAGTCCTTCGAAACGCGTTGCAATTATAAGTTTCTAATAAGTGTTCATTGCAGTATTACTATGTTGTTAGCTTTATTAGTGTTCCAGGTAGATTCCAAGGTACTATGAAATATTTTAAATAAATCATGTAATTAGGTGTTCAGAACAGGACACGAAGGCTTACGCGCAAATTACTTAATCGTTTAATACAACCTCAACTTTTTTTAGATAGATAAATAGGGGGAGAGAGAGAGAGGAAACGCAGATTTCATGTATTTTCACAAGTATGTTTTCTATTGTAATTTCATAAATATTTCCATTAATTTTTACAGAAGACGCTGTATAAATATTTATTCTGTTATTTCATAAAAAAAAAAAAAAAAAAAAAGGGATAATAATAATAAGCGTAAGATTAGTGCTAACCTGGAGGCATGCGATTGGAATGTAAATAAACAATTTTTCACCGAATTTATAGTGTACGGTAGGACTGTGGACGGTGAAAAATTTGTCGAACTACCACTGTCTGCACCCTGTGTGACACTACTCGACATATCGTCGTCATCGCTAGTCGTTTTCAAATTTTTGATGGTCGTTAACAACGAAATTTCCGAATCCGGAAAAGCCATGCAAAAGTTGGAATCGAAGAACTGCGGAGAATTTCGCAAAACAAACGATACACAATCGTGAATGACGAGCGACACTTAGACAAAAAGCACAGTACAGAAAAACCCGGACATGAACGGCAAAGAAGGAAAAATAGTACGAAAAATAAATAAATAAATAAAAAAAAAAAAAAAAAAAGGAATTAATAAAATAATAATAATTTTTGAATGAACGAGATGCAGAAGAATCGTTTAAAAAACGAAAGTCGAACGTGGAAAAGCAGTTCTTTCGTAGCAGTTAATAATATCATTTTTGCTATATTACTCGACAAGAGCGCACCGCCGATGATTTCGTTCGCGCTAAGAACAAGTAGTGTAAAATTTTAGTTTAGAATTTTCTACTTTCTGTTTTTTTCCCTTCTTTTTCGTTCTTCTTAGCCGACGTAATTAGTAACGAAAACACAACAAATATGGCCCACACACGTACGCACACACACTGACATGTCATTTATTACAATGGCGCGTGTTATGTAGTTGCACTGTCCGCAAGCCCATCTAGGAGTGTACAAATTTTGCAACTGACGCAACTGGCTAGATGAGAACAGATTTTGTTTAGTAATCTTACATCTATACACACACTAAAAGGTGGCAAAAATACGATTATCGGTCAGCTGAGGAGTGCGGTAACTGTGTTTAGGAACATTACGTGCACGAGTGTCAAATGGCTAGCAGCCCAGTGTTACATGTTTATACGGCTATCTGCATACATGTAAACCCGAATCTAAATTTAAACGAAAATCATTTTCAAACAATATTAGAATACGTGTGTGACATCATATCGCGAACAGAAGAAGGTGACTCGATCACTACTAGCCTTTTACCACTATTTTTTTTTTTTTTCTATTATATTTTTTATTAATCTGAATTGTAATTTTTTTTTATTTTCTCTTTCTTTCGTAGTTTTTCAGTGAACGAAAAATGAATTTACAGCCGAATTAATAAATTCCCTTTTTTTGTCGGGTACAGTTTACAGTTTTTTTTTTTGTTTTTTTTTAAAATTATTCATTTAAACGCAAGTTAAATAACAAATCATAAAAAATATAATGTAAATAAATTATAACAAATTAATTCGCCAACAAGTTTCGAATATTATTCATCTGTAATAACGAGCACATGGTAAATTATTGTTATTCTTTTAAAGACTGAAGTGGTCAGTTGAAATTTACTCATTTTAAGTATTAATCATATCTGGGGATTTAAGGAGTTTCCTAATGATAAAAAACGAAGGATCGAGGAGTTACACAGCAATGATGTTATTCTTACGATCGGGGAAATACGAAATTCTGTACGATTTGCGCGTCATGTTATATGGAGGTTGTAATTGTCATTCAAATAGTAAATAAAATGTATCAGTTCTGTAAATTTTTTTGATTACTATGAGAAAAAGGAAAAAAAAAAAAAACGTTATCATTTTGTGCAGAATGTTAAAACCGGGGCTCTTCTATAAGAATTACAGAAAATCTAGAGGTTCACGGACGTCGCCACTAGGTGGAGTTTGAAGTTAAAATATATTACGGCACGTATATCGGGCAGCGCCTCATTCTTTTCATTTTTGTTTATATTTCAGTCTCTTTTAACCACTTTTAACCACTTTTAGCTGCTTGTAAAACTTATGAAGACCGCAAATTAGACTTTTTTTGAAACTCTTTTTTTACGCTTCGAAAAGAACCGCGTAAACAGTTTATGTGGATTTAAACGGCAAAAATTATTTCCCTTAGATTTATAAAATATTTCGGCGACTTTTTTATTAAGCGGTAAAACACCTTGCCAGGAATTTAACAACTAAAATTAAAGAGAGGTTCGGCGAGAACGTTTTAAGGTTCTCCCAGTTGATAACAGCGTCATTAAGACGGCTTTCAGCTAAGAAATGTCACATTCGTCGGTTCCCGGCTGTAGGAAATCAAGACGAAACGCTAATGCGGTTAAACAAATAAATTAAAAAATTAGCGGACTTTTTCCGCTATGTAGGTTGTAAAACTAAGACGGAAAATTTTCTTCAAATTACAACTTCTTAATTTATTTAACAAAAACGATTCCTGAATTTATTTTTGTAGTTACGTTCATTGGATTAGTTAGTAATATTTGTTTCAGTAACTAAAATTTTATTAGTTTCACTTCATATTCATATTATATATATATATGTATATAAAAAAATATATATGTGTATATAAAGTCGTCGCGATAGCCTAGTTGCTAGAACGCTTGGCTTCCGTTACAGAAGTCTCGGGTTCGATCCCGGGCGATGACAGAAAGTATTACGAAAAATTAAAATTAAATACTTGCTTTTTCACGTGGAAGGCAATGGAAAACCACCAAGTATACCATTATATGCTCGCTAGTTAGTACACAGCAGACAAATGCGGGATTACACTTGTAACGCGATAACAAGCAGCGCTACCATCAGTTTCGAATGTAGTCTTGAGTGTGTACACTCCGTTGCGTATAACAGCTGCCATGAGCGCTACCTATTCTGTACAGCTAGATTGTACAAATATGTAGTCACGACGCTTGGAATCAAGTAATATGACTATATATATATATATATATATATATATATATATATATATATATATATATATATATATATATATATATATATATATATATTTATATAATAGCGTGGTAGCCTAGTAGTTAAGGTGCATGGCTACCAAACCACAGGTCGCGGGTTCGAGACTTATCTTGCTCTTGATCCAAGTCGCTCCCAGGTTTACCCATCCTGAAATACCTGGATACCAGCGAAATCTGGGGAAGTAAAGGAGGCCGAGAGAAAGGAACTAGCCCTCCTACTCACTTCAGTGCCGTCAGATTTAGTACATTGTAAACCTCAACTCACAATCCTCCAGACACCCTGTCAAGGATATATATATATATATATATATATACACACGCACACACGTACTTCTGAAGTATAGTGTAAGTACTGCGCTATTCGGCTACTAATAGAAAATGCACGAAAATACAACCTTGAAAAAATAGAAATGTACTGTTGGAGACGAATGTTACGAATCCGGGGGATAGACAAAGGAACCGGTTCGGCATTACAACAAGTAGACATGACGAAAAGGAGATTATCGTGTCAGAAGTAATTAGAATATTGGAATACATTAGTGATCATATATAATAAGGACGGATGGATTGGAGATAATAATTCTTAAAGGAAAAGTAGAAGGGAAAAGAAGATGTGGCCGCGTTCCAACGAGATGGTCAGACATGATACAAACAACTGTTGGAAAAAAATTCGTAGAGTGCGTTTGGCTGACTCGCAACAGATACCAGTGGCGATGATTAAACATCAGATGAATAGGTCATAATCACGATATCTCCACGATAGGATAGATTACACGACATAATGATACATATGCACGTACATGTTTTTATCAAAACGTTTCGCAGATGCCTATTTCTTTTTTAGATTAATCGCAGTTTTTTTATATTTATTGCGAAAGATTACGTTTGCAGCAACAGCGAAAATGCTCAATACAGTTTAAAAGATTTATTAATTTAAGTTAGCCAATCGGAACATCAAAAGCCCTTCAGATACAAGCGTAACTGCGAACTCTTCGCAAATAAATCGGCCGCGGCAGGTGCGGAAGGAAATAAATTAAACTTTTTTAGACAGCGAAAATGTCCCACTGACCGGCCACTAAGCAAGATAAATGTAGCAGCCGACTTCGTCTGTTCTTCTTCTTAGTTTCTCTATTAAACACTCGCCATTAACGTATTACACATACCGATAAATGCTACGGTATCTGCTATCTCAAGAACTTTTCTCGAAATACACACGCATGCGTATATGCCCACTTTTTACTATTTCATATGCCTTTGTAAATAGTTAAATTCACAGTCCTGCAAGCAAACAAACTCCCTATTATATCCTGTAAGTGTAGTTTGATTCATTGTAAGCGATCAATTGAATTTAAATTACTAAAGTGAACTAATAATTATAATAATAAAAAAAATAGTACAATTATAATTAGCGAATACTGCAATACTCTAAATAGAGAACAAAAAAAAAAAACAACAACAACAACAGATTAGTGATTAATTTACCGTAAGCAAATTTTTAGCATTTTTTTTAACGGTATTTATTCACTTTTTCTCCTCTAAATTTCTGGCAATTTTCGTTATTACGTGCATAGGTTTCCTATAATAGTTATGGAAAAGGCAGTTTTAATTAACTATGCTCTTTTTCTTATTTACGGTTTTGCAGAGAAGTTTTTAATTGTCGTTTACTTTATGCCACGATATTTCATTAATGGTTTTCACGAACTATTTCCATTACATGAAAATGTTACGCCAGATGCAGTACAAAACGTTATAGGTTTTTTCATATATTATCCCAGCGGTATAAAAATTACATAGGCGCTATCTATCCATGTATTTATTTATTTACTTAATATAGGTTGGCTGACATAATTTCAATGACGAAAACACAAAACATCAGAATTGAGAAACGTGTAAACTAATAGGAATAAACTGTTGAAATAAGATTGTTTAAGAATATTAGTAATAATCAGAAAGATTTCATGTTTTAGCGTCAACAGTGACTCTTTAAACTTTACCCTTAGAAAGAGCACTTGAACAACTTTAAAGTTCTTTTTATTGGGTAAGAAAAAATGGTCAAACGAATTCTTTGTTTTTTACAAAAAATACTTTTTTCACCGTAATAATTGGTTTTATTAATAACATTCGAAAAGTTGCTGATTTCGTCTTACACTCTATTCTTTTATATATTATAAAGCTATCAAGGCTCTGCATTGGACGTGTAAAAATATAATCTATCTGATTTGTTAACTTTTTTTTTAAAGCTTAGAGCCTTCGCTATTTAGCCAGTTTTTTTAATGGGGTATTTTATAAAACTTTCTTATTTATTATTTCTATGTATATTTATGTTGTGGTACTTTATAAATGTATACACTAACGCAGCTAAATTCGACGTTGGATCTGTCACTGTTACTGAAACTGGAAAGGTATGCAGCTCTGATAGGATTTCTGTTCCAAGTTTGTCCCTAACCTGCTCGTAACCTTTACATTGACAAATAAAATGATCTATTGTACCCTCCTGTTCTACAACTACTGCATGCACTGTCATTGATAATATTAATTTTTGCCAAGTGAACGGGGGTTTTGCTGTGTCCCGTTTTCAATCTCGTTATCGTTACTATAAAGTCTCTTCCAAAGTTATGCAGATTAAAACACTTTTACCAACTTTAAAGGGCACCATTTTTCAGGCAACTTTTGTAGCGGCGAGCAGGTAAAGGAAAATTACAATATTTAAAAAAAAAAAAAAAAACAAAAAAAACATCTGATTATTACTAATGTATGTAACGCACAACTGTTTAGCTGCCGATGGAACTGCTGCGAAAAAACGTAAATAAAATTAAATACATCATATAAAACAATGATTGCTACTTCTTAAAAGGGAGTCTTTGGGATTTTTTCCCTCTTTTTTCATCATTCGTCTCCTTTCGAGCAGTATTTATTAACGGTTAACTGAAACGGAAAAGCTACTAGGAGACTCGCAACAATTGACCAAAAGCTTCCGACAGATCGATAACACCTTCCTTCGAGCGAGAAAGGAATAATATGAGGCAACCCGCAACCGATCTAACTTCTTGAAATTTGGGTCCATCGGTGTATATTTTTAGTGAAACTTATATCACACTAGCCCACGACTAGCGATTCAAAAAAAATAAATAAATCACACCGGGCGGCGAAAAAATGTACCTCTTGTCCAGTTTCTTTTTTACACTTGAAATGTCTAAACGAAACGAACATGATAAGGTATTGTTAAAATTGCGTTAAATGTAGCACGCATTCTTCCGATAAAAGACACGTGTCACTATGAGTGTAAAGCGTAGAAACACTAATTGGATGTGAAAAAGGTGTCAAGTATGATACAAATGGGCATTCGAACCTTGATGCGATTTTCAGTAATTGGAATCACTTTTATCCGATGTTTTTCTTTCCTTTTTTTTTTTTTGCTGCTGCTGGTGGCAGCGGTGTTTTTCTGAGTTTTCCGATAATAGCGTTGCATTAAGCAATCATGGTCGACGTATCGGTTCGAAAGAGTTTCGAGCTACACATAGCATCGACGAAGCGATAACAAATTCGAAAATCTGGCGTTCAATCGGTGCTATCCTCGATAAAATGGGCGTGATAATATTAATGTTCGTCGAGGAACGTTGTAATTTTAAAAATTAAAAACACTTTTAGAGGGGCAGCACTCGATCCGTATTTTGATTAAGCAGAAGTTCCTCTCTCGACGCGTCGTTTCGAACTTTCAATTAATTCAAATGAGAAAATTTTCCAGAATTAGTCGGACAAAGTGCGTACTTGAGACAATTATTCGAGCAACGTGAAGAAAATTAAGAGGCAAATAGCCAAAGAGGAAATTGATTATGGTGGAGGACGGGCTCGGTACGCTAGATGATTACACTGTATGTATTCTGGCTGAATTTTCAATTTGTGAGATTGCGCTCACAAAGTTATCTCCTCGCAAGGCGAAAGCCTATGATAAGCAGGAGGCGCGAAATGGTAAATTACGTGGCAGCGCCTCTTGGTTCGTTCTTAATTCGATTTTGTTGTTGTCGGTCGTCGACTGCTGGAAAAGGAACCGCAGGGACCTAAATGAGACAGAATTCGATTTTCCCGTTATTATATAAATGAGCGGAAAACAACTTCACTTCGCTGGCAAACGCGAAGACGTTAAGTGAAAATCAGTTATAAGATGGGAACAGGCGATTCTCGCCGGTCTAGTAACAACCGGAAGGGATAGGAGGTTCAGAATTTTCCGTGAATAACAATTAAATGTTTTTCTCGGAAAATGGAAATTTCTTCTTCGGCGATCGGCCAGCCGCGCCTGCAGTATGAATATTGTAAACGCTGCGACAGCGCCCGGCGAGGAATTATAGCCATTTTACAGAGGATAATCTAGTTACAACTTCTTCTTCGGAGTTTTCTTCTTATTTGTCCGGTAGTACACCCCGTCCAAACATTTAATAAGCATATAAAAATGATTTTTACCTTCTTTCGGAATTTATTTAATTATTTTTCTGTTTTTTTTTTGTAACTTCGTAAAAATAGGGCATAATGAAGTATTCCATGGTTCTGCAGGCGCTAAATATTTTAACGTTATTAGAATAATTTTCTCTGCGTACTATGTTTTTAAAATAACATTCATTTCCTGTTTATAAATTCGACGTCTGTGTCGCGGCACAAATTAAAAGCAATAATTAATAATGGCCGAATAAAATCGACGAAATATACATATATTTATAATTTGGTAATGGGGAAATTATATATATAAAAAACAAGAGATGTAATAAATAAACAATAAATGGGCAAGATAAATGAATACTCAAGCCAAATCTAATTCAACGTTAGCTCTGGAACACACTCCGATTCTCAGAAACGGCTGGTTTTTCCATTTATTTAATTCACGGTGCGCTACAGACTCGAAAAGAATGCTAGAAGTTTTGGGAAGAAATAAAAATGTCGTACATTTTAACGACGTTCGCTTCGTATTTATCGAATTATTGACTTCAGAGAACCATACGCGGGGTTTTGAAAAATAAACGTAATTCGAACGAATTTATTGCCTCAATGATTCGATGTTAGTAACAGAGATTTCGAACGTGATCAGGAAGTCTCAGTAATCATTTTTTTATTAAAAAGTCATTAAAGTGGCATTTACTTTTGGTGAGATGCAACAAATATTGTGGACTAACATTTTTTTTTTTTTTTAATGTACTCTTAATGAGGATCTAGAGAACATCGGTTTTTTTTTCAACCATCCTAATTTTTACTCAGATTACTTCTCCGATATAGCTAATTAGGTGTGTATATAGGATTAAGGCAGCGACTTGAGTTCGAAACGAAGCTTCCAATCTACAATACTTCCGGTTTGAAAAGTAATTACCAAGTTATCGCGCCACATAAAATTTATTAGGTCCAAAAAAAAACAAACTATTATTATAATATAATGTAAAAGTTAACATTAACAACGTACTTAAAGATGTAATCGATCTGAAGAGAACATTGGGGCCAGTTCCTTTTTCTTGGGCGCCTTTACTTCCTCAGAACACTTCCTTGGTATCCAATTATTTCATATTAGGTATATATATACTGGTAGAGTAACTCGAGTGCGAAACAAGACGAGTTTTAAACTCGTGACCTGTGAATCGAAATTAGACTTTCTTCTTTTTTAATCTCTTTTTTCAATGACACCGTGCATTCTCTCAAAATTAATGCTTTGTGTTTTGCTTTTTTTTTTAACCAATTGCGATGAGAAATGATGAAAAATGAAAATCAATGACGAAACTGCCTCTATGTCGTTTTTCTAATCATCAATTTTCTGTTTTAGCCTGCTGCCCGATTATCGTTTAATCTTCATTGATCTTGTACAATACTACTAGATTAAGGTGTCTCTTTCTTTATCGGGCTGCTTACTTCCATTTTCACTCTAGGTTACGGGTGATATTCACATTATTGCGAGTGTTTTTTTTTCGGTATTGTGAAGTATCAGTTTTTAACATTGCAACACACTAGGCCGTCGTGTTACATTTACTGAAAAATAATACACTGCTAAGCGAGAATCCTTGAACAGGCTTGTCTAATTGCGAACATGATCTGGCAGTAAAAAATTCGAGTACCGTCACGGGTTCAATGACGAACTATTCAGAAGTAAATCCGCAAAACTTGTACCGATTGGCCATTAACAATTTCTATATTCAGAACACACACATCAATCTCAACCGCCTAGTTTCGGTTTATGATTATTGAAAATTTCGCAAATAAAAAGTATATCCGATAAGAGCCTTATTAAAAAGTTTCTTTTACTTTGGCGACTCGGTATTCTTTAAACCGAACGTTTAATGTAGTTAATGTAACAGAATAAATTTTAATATCACCTCTCTCTGCGATGTAATTTTTACCGTAAAAATTCAGTTCTTCTTGTAAGCCCCCCCCCCCCCCCGGTGGTTCATTTTTCATTTATATTGTATACTATTTTCCGTTACTATTAATTCTAATTAATAAACACTAAACAGGAAACGTATTATTTCAATTAAAACACCAACGTGTTTCGCAGTACGAAACATATTTTTATGCTAATTTAAAATTACAGCCGAGGAGCGATGTATAATTATAGTCGCTAATGAAAATTAATAATAAAAATCGATAAACTAAATAATGAGATCATTTAATTTTGAGTAAAGTTGTACGTGTCACTGATAATATCCCTTTATATTTGTTAATGTAATATTTTAGCATTGTGTTTAGTAGATTAAAATCACACGCATATATATATATAATAATATATTATAATGAGCATGGTCGGTGTTAAGATGTTAAACTGACGTTTATACATTCAGTCGGAATTTTCATTTAAAATGGCAGCGTAAAATATTCGGTTTTTTTTCTTCTCACAGCAAGATGGACTGTACCTATATAATTCGTGCGACAAGAAGACAGCTGATAGTATTTCGTCGAACTCGCACGTGTGCTGCGATTTTTATAATGAAATTAAAATGATCAGTAAAGAATATGTCGAAAATTATGTGTTTCTAATGGAATTTTGAGCAGGAAATTGTTGGAAACGTAGGAAAAGATCTATGTTGAGTCAGGTTTGCTGTGGTGTCGTGCATTCGGAACTTCTGCCAGAGGGATAAACAGTCAACAAAGTACTACTCGAACATTACGAAGCGTTTGCATTGAAATATCCACCGCAAAAGACTCGACATTTGAAAGAATAATTTTCACGGATTTTTCACCAGGACGGCGTATTATCACACAAACCGATTACTACTATTTTGATCGAAAAATTCAATAAATATCTTTAACCAAGCCCCCCACCTGTCCGACTTCTTCCCGTTCCCAAAACTTCGCGGGAGGTGTTTCAATCCAACTGAATCTGTAAAACAAAATTCTCTCAAGAAGCTAATGGCTAATCCAAAAAATGAGTACAAAAAATGGGTTGATAGTTGGGTTAATCGTTGGCGCATATGTGTGTACATGAAACTTATTCTAAAGATGGCAAAATAGATTTTGATAATTAAGTATTTTATTCATAATGATAAATTCTAAGTACTTATTTAACAGACATTAATATACTAAGACAGTGTTGAAATATGCAATAAATTTAAAGATATTACAATTGAAAAGAACACGAGTAGGGGGGTCTGGCGAATGATTCGAAATGTCAATGCAGAAAACAGCAATTGTATTTATTTTATTTCATTATTTAATTTACAATGACTTTGTTTGTTTTTTTATTATCGAATATCCTAAACATATCATAAAAACTTGATCCTTCGAACTTCACCAAGATCTTCTATAATAATATATATCGCTTCTTAATTACATTCTTAAATTGTCACCATGAACGTACGTTACAACGAAACATTTTAATTTTCAAAATAATATATTTTCTGTTTATGTGTTCTTTAATCGGGATTATAATAACAGAAATGGTTAATCAAATTAATCTCGTTTTACCGTATAGCCTAAATTGTGAAAAATCCTTACTATTTTTTTTTTTTTTTTTTTATAAAAATTCTACGTAAAAAGTAAAAACGTATTTTTATCGGAAGTTGTCCGGAGAATTCAATGAACGGCTTTTAAATGGTGTCCTGGCCCAGAAATTATTTAATATTGCAAAGTAGTTGAGAAGCGGGCCTCCTCATATGAAAACAAATAACAGTGATATAAAATGCGAAAAAAATAAAAAGATACAAGTCAGCGTAAAAAAAAAAAAAATCTATCAAGGTAGGATATAGTTAAACAATCGATTGCAAAAACATTATCGCCAAAAATCCGCCACGAATGGCCTATTTTTCAGGCTTTTTTTTTTTTTTTTTTTTTTTTTTAGTTAGCTGAAAAAATTATAATTAGTTTTGGTTAAAAGTTGATTAGTCAAAAAAAAAAAAAAGAAAGAAGAGAGAAATGGACGTTTTTGCAAAAATTAATTACTAAAAATTCTATAAGTGCAACGAACGTGGGTCTTTTTTTGTGCTTTCAAATATGCATAAATTCCATTTGAAAAATTGCCCGTTTTTTACGCACACAAAAGCTTGGTCGGTTTCAATTACAATGAAATGGCGTGGACACCGTTCGATAGCCGATACTGTTTTAAGAATTAAGAAAAAAAAAGCTATCTTACGATTAACAGAAGTCGAGAGATACAGTATTATCGCTGCGCCATCGCTTATTAACATTTGAAATTTGCTTACAATTAGTTGCAGATTTACAGCTCAAAACATAAAAATTATTCCGTAATGACTGATCTTGCATTATCTTTATTATGAGACGGTTTAGACTTTCGTGATGTACGTATTACGTTCGACGCACGGGGCGGCCTCTATACGCACTAATTGGCCCACTCTGGTCGATTTTCTCTTAACTAGCCATCAAAAAAAAAAAAAAAGAAGAAAACAACAACAAACCATATCGCGTTTTTTTTATTTTACCATCGGGAGTTCACTAAATACGAGCGCGCAAAGTCAGTCACTTGAGTAGCTCTTTTTTTTCTTTGTTTTTTGTTTACTTTTATGTTTTCTTTTTACATTTAATACTTTTTGCTTCGAAAGACAAAACAGCAGTGAAAACAAAGGGAAAACTACTATGGTGAATTTACAAAGAGGGGACGACTGCGCCGGAAGACATAATTTGCGTCCACAAAAGATTTCCATATCGAGTTATCTATTGTTTGCCGATGGTTTTCGGATGGAAGGTCTTCTGGTTGAAAACTATATCAGTATCGCTGAAAGAGTAAATCGGTTATAGCGGGTTAAATTACAAAAAGATGAAATCAGTTTGCTGGAAATTTATCATCACTTTTAAGGGTTCTGCAAAACCGCAGCTACCGTAAAGATAGCCCCCCCCCCCCCATCATCAACCATTTAACCCTTTTCGAACAAAGCGTGGGGAGGAATCCTTTTAACAAGATCGCGGGCTAGCTTTCATTAGAACGGAAACTAGCGCTCTTTGTATGGTGAAATGGCCGGTTTTCTAGCCAACAAAGCGGCGTGCTTTTCTCGCGTCTGACGAAGTAACTTTTTACCGGCTAAACTTCAGGCCAATGGAAACAGCACGTTTCAATATGCAAATTTACCTTTACGGACGGCATACACGAAATGTAAATTTCGCCTAACCGCGCACAAATAAAAGCCGCCTCCTAGCACCTAGATGACCGCCGAACACCTACTCTGCCACCGAAAACAAAATTTTCCTTTCAGACGCTTCTACCATAGCAATTTGTGTCGCAGAAATTCCGGCATCTGTAGAAAGAAAAGAGTTTTCTGACAATAAACAGTCCCGGATTTCGCTCTGATCTTACCAAAAACTTCAACACGACCCGTTCTAGGTAGAAAAAAAAATTGGTCGGAATTAAGTGACTTCCACACATTCGTACAGATTTAGTTACTTTTTTCCTTCATAAATTTTCCGCCTTTAAAGAGCTCAACCTTACGCCTATGCTCCTCCTGTCGTCTAGAATAAAGAACTCCACGCGCCGTGTTATACGTACCTGGGTAAAATTTTTTTTTTTTAAACAAAAACTATCGTAATAAGATATGTCATCGGAGAAGAAGTAAGACGCTAAACAAAAAATATCGTGTATGTAGTACAAGATTAATTACGTTTTAGGTAAATCGGCTTATATCTTTTGAATATTATTACAAAAGATAGTAAGCACAAGCGAGTATCGCAGAAATTTTTTTGAACTAATTGCAAAAAACACGAATAATTCGGTAAAAGTTATTCTGTTATATATATTTATATATATATATATATATATATATATATATGCGTTTCTACATAATAATTAATAAAAGTACAAGATTAATTAATAAATTGATATTCGATCGATATTTTTTTTTTTTTTTTTTTAATTTTTTTTTTTTTTTTTTTTTTTTTTTTTTTTTTCTTTGGACTCGCTGACAAAGAGCATTGACCCATGTTCGACAAGAAAGGAAAGTATTGCTGAATTAATTATTCAATTATTCAGATTCGTACGCGGTCAGATATCGCATCAATGAAGGATACAAGGGGAGCAACAACAGTTAACGAAGGAAAGGAGAGAACAGATGCAGCACTATAGGGAGCAGGAATATTAAGTCTCAGAAGTTGAGAGTAAAGAAGGAAACGTTCAGACGACAGTGTGGAGCATTCGAAAAGTATGTGGTTAGAATTACATTCATGGGCATCATTTGGAGGATGTAGCGGACAGTAAGGAGAGTCTGAAAGTGAAACTCGATAGCGAGATGAAGGAAGCAAACTATGATCGAAACGCAATCGACATAAAGAGGAAATAAAATAGCGCTGCAAAGACGGAAATTCATGGAACCAAGGATTAACTGGAATATAAGGCTGAATAGAAAGATAAAGGGAAAATTGGTTAGAAAAGGAGGAAGGATATGAGTCTGACCAAAACCTATAATGGAATTTTTTAGATAATGCAAATAAATTATTAGCAGTGAACTTATTAATGGGGAGTCCATTAACAGCTGCACCACGAGACAACTGATCAACTCTTTCGTTTCCTTCTATACCAACATGGCCTGGAATCCAAAGGAACTCGATCTGAATGTGGTAAGTTTGGAAGAGGTTATGGATAATCGAGCGAATACGAAGAATGATTGGATCACAAGAAGGATGAGGAAAAACAGATGAGATAGTTTGTAAAACACTTTTAGCATCAGAGATAATTAGGAATTTATTATTGTCTCGTATTAAGGATATGTAAAGAATGGCTCTTAATATCGCAATCGATTCTGCAAAGAAAATAGAGCAAGTTGGAGGAAGTTTATAACTTTCAAAGTAGTTGTGAACAGCATATAGGAAGGATGCTCCAACGCCGTGAGGACCCTTCGATCCATCAGTATAAAGAAGAGAATGAAAAGGAAATAGAGAGTTAATAGTGTTAAGGAAATCTTGATTAGGTTGTGGAAGGGATTTAGAGTAAGTGGACAACAAAGATAGATTAGGAGGAAAGAGAAAGTCTGTAAAATGAAAGGAAAAGTAAGGAAGTTTATTATGTATTATAATTTGTGGAAGAAATTTAACAAGTCGATTTGAGATATGAGAAAGAAGGGGAATTTTTTTGGAAGTGAATCGCCAATTCTGAAGTAGGGTGGAGTAGGATGAAATAAGTTTTGAGGAAGAAACTGGAAGCCGTTTTAAAAGAAAGCGATATCCCAAGTGAGATCTACGGATTGGTAAAGGGAGAACATTGCATTCAGCATGTATTGCAGGAATGGGAGTTGATTTAAGGGCTCCTAGACATAAACGAAGGAAGCAATTCTGGACCCGATCCAGTTTACAAAGGAGAGATCTGGAGGAGTTACCATAGATAAACGAACAATAATCTAGTTTGGAACGTACTATAGATTTATAAAGTATAATTAAGGTACTAGGATCTCCTCCCCACCTTGTTGATGAAATAGATTTAAAGAGATTTAGTCTTTTATTTACCGACATATGAAGATAGTTAATGTGCTCGAGAAAGGAGAGACGACTATTTAGGAACAGACCAAGGTAACAAAAATTTTTAACTAAGGGAATAGGAATGTTATTTACTGAAGGGTTTATTAAGGAAGGATTAAAAGGTCGATAAGTAAAATTAATACAAGCGGATTTAGACGGTGAAATAAAAAGGTGTAGATCTGAGAGTGAATCATTTAATAATGACAAGGAATTATTCATTTCTTCGTTTGCAGAGCTAAGATCGTGAGAAGTGGAATATAGAAGGATGTCATCAGCAAAGAAAAGGGAAGACGACCCTATCGGGAGGGAGGCTATATTAAGAATATATATATTGAAAAGCGTAGGACTTAAACAGGAGCCCTGTGGAAGACCATTGTATACAGTTCTGGAAGTAGAGTCAGGAGGTGTAGAAAGATGAATCGCACGATTCTGGAACAACCTAATAACAATTGAAATAAATTGAGATGGAAGATTAATAGAAAGCATTTTATTTTGTAAGGTAGGAAGATGAACATTATTAAAAGCATTGGAAATGTCAAGAAATGCGGCTAAAGTATAATTTTTATTTAAGAATGAATTATAAATGTCCGAAATAAAGAGACTAATGCAATCGGAGGGACCAAGGCCAGGTCGGAAACCGAACATGTTACTGGCAAGTAAATTATTACTTTCCAGCCACCAAATAAGACGTCTATTTAGGATACTTTCGAAAATTTTCCTTAGACACGGAGCAAGGGATATTGGACGGAAGGAAGAAGGATCTTTTTTAGGGACTGGAATAATCACAAAGGAGTTCCAAGAGGGAGGAAGAGAGCCAGTGGATAAAATAGAATTAAAAATATTAAGAAGAATTTGAAGAGATTGGTTGGACATATTTTTTAGAACTCGATAAGGTATACCGTCTAACCCTGGGGAAGTATCATTGGCATTGTTTAATGTATAACGCAGTTCATTAATGTTGAAGGGTAAGGTGAGGAAATGAGGAGAGGAGTCGTTGGAAAATGAAGGAGGGAAAAGTTCTTCCGAGCTGGGTACATACGAAGGAGAAATCGAGTCTAAAAAAGGAATCAACTTTTGCAATGGAACATTGGAAGATATAGGATTATGAGAACGGGAGACTTTAAAAGCTCTAGCCATCCTCCAAATTTGAGAAAAGGGAGTATTACGGGAGAAAGAGGAACAAAATTTTTTCCAGGAATCTTTTTTGGCTGATTTGAAAATAAATCTAGCCTTCGCATTCATTTGTTTATAGATTAGAAGATTGGAAGTCGAAGGACAAGCTCGGAAGGTTTTGAAGGCAGATATACTGACATCATAAGCGGCTTTGCATTCATTATTCCACCATATAGATGAAGCAGTGAGGTGCTTAGGATTTTTAGGAAATTTGATTAGTGGAGAGGAGGAGGACAAACTTGAATTGATTAACTGTGTGAATGAGTTATACGACTGAACAGGATCTATATTTGTAGGAATACAAGAAAGAGATGAGTCCAGTGTGTTTCGAAATTTTAGCCAGTTGGTTTTGTTAAGATTCCAACGACAAGCTTGAAGGGGTTTATGGGATAAAGGTAAAGGAAAATTATTGAGGGATAAAAGTATAGGAACATGATCACTGCCAAAAGTGTTGTCCAAGGTTTTCCAGGAAGAATTAAGGCCGACGTTGGGAGAAGTGAAAGTTAGATCAATGGAGCTATATATCGTTTGATTTTTAAAATAAGTAGGGGAAAGGTCGTTTAAAAGTATAACATTAAAGTCAGAAATGACATCTTCAATGACCAGGCCATTAGAGTTACTCGAAGAGCAACCCCAAAGAGGAGAATGAGCATTCCAATCTCCTCCAACTATAAAAGGATGTGGAAGGGAGTTAAAAAAAGAAGATAATGGAAAACTGTGAAGATTATAATTAGGAGGAATGTAAGCAGATATAAGGTGTAAGGAGTGAGCATATTTAGTAGGAATTGAGACGTGAACAAAGTTAGAATTGGATGGATCAGATGGAAGAGAAGGAACAATGTCATGAGAATAAAACGGAATACCATTTCTAATTAAAATTGCTGACCCTCCGTACCCATCAGTTCGGTCTGACCTGACTATATTAAATCCTTTAACAGAAACATCAGAGGAGTTCTTAAGCCAGGTTTCTGAAAGAAGAGCGATGCTAATTTTGTAGTGTTGTAAAAGGTGCTCTAATACATTTTTATTAGTTCTCAAGCTACGGCAGTTCCACTGTAAAATATTAAGATTCAAGAGCATAATGAATGGACATAGAAGAAAGAACGGGAAAATAAAATGAAGGGAGTAAGGAAGGGAAAAAATGGGAGATTAGGGAAGAAAAACAAAAATAAAATAGGCATTGAAATTTTTCACTTATAAGGTTGAAAAAGAAATAAAGAAACCTCTGCGGAATAAAATAATTTAAAAGATAAAAAATAAACAAAACGAAAAAAAAAGGTAGAGTAAACCGTCGCCCTCTGCTACCAGCTAACCTAATTAAAGGAAGTATAGAGAGGGGATGGGCTGAGTCATTTAGGAAGAACTGCCATTTTTGCCGACTCACTAACCTATCAAAAGGTAGTGTGCAAAATGGCCAGTGGAGGATAATAGAAAGTAGTCTATTTTTTCTTAACGAATTCACTGACATCGTCACAACAATGAGGAGAAAATAGTAAATGCACAGAGATAGAATCCTTGCTGACTTAGCTATGTTAATCAGTAATGTTATAAACCATCGCCCTCTGCTACCAGCTAATCTAATTAAAGGAAGTATAGAGAGGGGATGGTAGAAGCCAATAAAGGAGAACTGCTCCTTTTTATTAAAAGTCTTCGCCGACTTGGCTATACTAAAAATTAGTGATATATACCATCGCCCTCTGCTACCAGCAAGCCTAATTAAAGGAAGTATAGAGCGGGGATGGTAGAAGCCTGTAAAGATCTGTTCTTTTTTATTACGCACTATCCCATTAAAGGGAAGTTTGCAAAAGAGGCAGCCAGCAAAGATGAAAGGAAATAAGAAAATAGTAGAGAAGGAAACAGCTATGTTAATAATCCTTGTGTTCAGTTTAATACTGAAGTATAAAAATACCTGAATAAAGCGATTAAGGTACCAGGACCTTTTCGCGTACTTATTCGTAATGATATAAAAGAGGAAACAGAAAGAAGATGTAGATTTATTAACAAAGATGTGAATTTTTTTTGAAAATGTGGATACGTTAAGATATTTGGTAATGAAGGAGTTATACGACTGTTGAGTCCATAGGAAGAGGAGAATCCGCAGAGGTCTGTTGAACATCATCAGAGGGTTTTTTTCTAAGATGTGAAAGGAGAAGATCAATACACGAGTTTATTTCGGAGGGATTAGAGATAATAATATTTTCTTCATGTAGAAGGGCGGATAGACTGGAATGAATATTCGACAACAGATCGGAATGTGATTTCTTAATATTGCCTTGATTGCTCATAGGAGAACCCGTATCGCAAATTTTATTTGAAAGTTCATAATTGCTATTAGATGAAGAGATACTATAATTACTAGAATCCTGAGGTAAAGGTTGGGAATAAGATTTTTTGATTCCACTGAAAGGATGAGCAGCCTTAATATACGGAAATGAAGGAGGTTTAGCTGTAGGTACATGTTTTAGTTTGCGTGATACGGGGTACACATTCCGTGTGTTAGGATTGTAAGTCGGATGAATAAGAGTTGGAAAGTTATCAGTGATTGCCGAGCTGAAACTTTGGGCTTTTGTAACGGTTTTTGATTTTTTTATTTCTATTGCCTCTTTAAAGGATACATTTTCATGAGCCATAATTTTTTTGATGTGTAGTTGATTAGAATATTCGGGACAGGAGCGGTCAGTTGCTAAATGGTCTCCGTGACATGAAACACAAATAGCAAATGAAGGATTAGCAGGGCAAAGGTTGGTATCATGATTTTCAGTGCATCTAGCACACCTAGCTTTACTTTTGCATATGTTTTTAGAGTGTCCATAGCGAAGACAATTGTAACATAGCATGGGCCTCCGGATACACGGTTCAACGTTAAATTTCATTCTATAGACGTATACATACTCAGGTAAAGCAGAACCTTGAAATTTGATTTCAATTAATGGCAAAGGAGTTAACTTATCAGACACTTTTTTTTTGATACGTTTAATGCCGTTAATAGTACAAGAAGATTCCAATCCTTCAATAATGTCTTCATCCGTCATGTTTGTGTCGATGTTTCTAATTACTCCGAATCGATGTGTTAAGTTGTTCGGTATGTAACCCCGAAGGTTATTTTCTTGAAGTAACGACGATAGGAGAAACGAGTTTGCGGATAATAAAGAGTTAAATTCTAGTCTAAGCCTATTTCTACCTGCTGAAGTAAATTCCTTAATTCCATAGGTGTTTATGGAAATTCGTTTAGCAATGGCTAAAGGATGTAAAGCTGTAATGTTTTTGTCAATGCTTTCAATTAGTACGTAGAACGGACCTGCATGATTCGAAGGAAATAAATTAATCGAAATATTTTCTGAAGAAGTATTGGTTAAATTAGACTCGTTAGATGCTGTTAGTTTAATTTCTTTCTCGGGTACAGCTGATAACGGAGATAACGGTTCTGAAGTTTTGCGTTTGTTGTTACTGTCATTAACAATAACGAGCGGTAAACTATTCTTACTTGTCGAGGAGGCTTTAGTTGGTTTATTATTAGCGGCGGGGGCCCCTGGGGACCCCCCCTTTGTAGCACTCATTAAAGTACTAGCTACTCCGGTGAGCTAGAATTGTAAGAAAATGGGGAAAAAAAATAGGTAAATAAATAGTAGAAAAAATTACTCAAAATCAAAAGAAAGATAAGATTGCTGATAACAAAATGGTAGCGGAGATAATAAATATAAACGCCGATTAAAATCAGAGAGAACTAGTTGTCGGAATTATTTTAAATGGAAAGATCTTACCCGATTCGGATGAACGCAGGAATACACACTATCCACAATCAAACACAGACAACATCTGATTTTTTTTTTATATTTACCCCAGCTTGATCGAAATTCTATTTCTAATTAATTTCACGCTGTACTGTAATTTTAAAGGACAGGGGGCGATAAATCTCCTATCCCCGCGTAATTGATTACACCTGAGATTCTTTACAGATCATTTTTTTTCTTTCAAATCTTTCAAACCCGTTCATTCCCCAAGCTGCCCTCGCTTTGTTCTTATCAGCTCCTCATTTCAAACTTTAGTCTTAGCTACTGGTCTTATTTTCGTTTTCATCTTAGCTTCCTGCTTCCCGGCCGAATCATGCAGCTGTTCTTGTGAAGTTAATTAATCGTTTTTGTCGAATTATCTGCTAAAACACGCACTACTTCTTAATTAATTTATTCGTTTCCTCAAACAGTGAATACAATTTTATTCTGGTTAACCCATCACTCGAAATAAGACCACGTTGTCAAATTTCGAGGCGATACGATTGGTTTTTTTTTTGTTTTTTTTCCCTTAAAAATTGTAGCTTTAACAAATATGGCACTGTTGCCGTTCGTGACCAGAGGCGTCGTATCTCGCCGATATGGTGATTGTTAAAGGGTAAAGAATAAAAAAAAATACCCGCTTCTTATCATTTTACGTGACCTGATAACGTTAAAATATAGAAGGCTCAGAGAAAATGATAACGTCTTTACAAAATGTTCTAACGAACTCGAATGATGCAAAAACACTCATAATACACATCGGGTTTTAGAGAACTCTCTTCCATTTTGACCAGGAGAATTTTTGGCTGAATGATCGCTATCAACATCGGGCGCGAGGTTCGAATGAGGAAAAAATTCTCTTTCAAGAACTGTCGTCGCCCTACGTGTTATACGGTCCCGGAAGGAATAGCGAAAAAATTCATGTTAAGATATTTACCATTCTCGTTGACAGTAGTCGTTAAGCCGACCAAACGAATAATAATTGTTCAAAAATAGTTCAAGTGATGCTGTTATTCGTGCATAATGGACAAGTACTGAATAAAATTACGCTTAGTGAACAATCCGGTGATGATTTTATTGGATTGGCGATAAATTACCTTGGGTCACGTCAGAGTAAGAGTTTTTACATTAATTCCAAAAAAAAAAAAACGGTTTATTCGATACATTTTCTTTACTCGGTCCCAACAAAATCGACCCGTGTCCGTCCGGCGGAAATTACAGTAGGTTATATCGGTGTTACACGATCCAACATCATCGGTGACCAAGAAGAGGAATAATAAAGAGAAAGATGGAAATAAGGAGTAGGAATATTCATGAAGTAATTATAAAGACCAAGAACGTAGTCAAAAGTACATTTGAACACTGATGGTGCAAGACGCTCAGCGAAAAACCGGAATGAGATCAGGACAACCGACGCTAGTATCGTAGTAGTAATGGAGCGCCGTAAAGAAGCAAAGTTATGAAACCAAGAATCAGGAGCCGATTGAATAGATAATTCGTATTGATCGGTAAAGGACGAAGGATATGAATTTGATCGGAAACTTAAAATGGGCCTTCTCGTTCCTAGTCGGTAGAAGTGTGTTACAACGGGAAATTCATTGCAAACAGGAACAGACGGTCAGTTTCAAACATGGCTTCAGATTGTCCGAAAAAAATCAACTGGAATGCCGAAATGCCTAGCTGAATTCGTTTCCGCAGGTAAACAGGTGTACTTTTTAAATATAAACATATAAACATATAAACACGTACAGCGATAGTTTCGCGCGAATTGTAAAGGGTATAGAAGATATTTTTAAAGCGTTATCGGTAAAGTCCGTATTACTGTCATCGAAGAATTTAGAGCGATTAACATGCTCGCGATAAATTAAATTAATTACGAAAATTAACTATCGTAGTGGTGGTGACGACGCTGCTGAAAAAAGAAAAAAGAAAAAAGAAAAAAGAAATCATTCCGTGATTATGTTTCTTTGAAAACGCAAAATTAGCCGAGAGCGCGGTTAATCTTTCTCGAAAACTATTTCTCGGAGAGTACGTTTAGAAATTATTATTCACCCGCTTGAAGAACGGGGGGAAAAAAAGAAAAAAGAAAAAAGAAAGGTATTTTATTATAAACGAAAAGATCGATTATCGCGAGTAATTATAACCGTTTCGGTACAGTGTCGTTAGTGGAAATATTTATCAGGACGTCATTTTCTCCGCTTCCGTTTCCACGAAATTTAGGGAACTCCACTACGTCAGTCTCTTCGAATGATACCAACTAACCAGCATCTTAGACGTAACGCCAAAATATCGTTAAATTATCTAATTAGCGAGAAAAATAGGGAATAAATAGCTAATAATTTAATTTACAACGCATTCACGTAATTTAGGGAAGCGCCCGCCTTCTTTTTTTTTTTTTTTTTTTATTTTATTTTTTAAATTATTTTATTGGATT
The DNA here is from genome assembly GCA_039619475.1 of Icerya purchasi. Classification (NCBI taxonomy): domain Eukaryota; kingdom Metazoa; phylum Arthropoda; class Insecta; order Hemiptera; family Monophlebidae; genus Icerya; species Icerya purchasi. The sequence continues at coordinate 30,744,738 of CM077116.1, read as the reverse complement.
TTACCTAATCGCGGAAAAGTTAAGACAGTTAAATTATATATATATATATATATATATATATATATATATATATATATATATAAATAAAAGTGTTACAGCACATAAACGAAGACAATCGTGTCAATAACTTAAGCATCCAAAACAGGCATTTTACACACAGCGGTAGTTAAGTGAGCAAATTTTGAAAAGACTGCAAGCGATTAATTTGGTTGTCTTTGCGAATGGGCAGTAAATAAAACCGGAAATTAAGTTGTAAAGAAAAATATGTGTACTCGATATTAACTGCCAATGTAACACGTTAAATATAAGACCAACGCGAAAGATTAAATGCACTTTTAAAAGGTTAGAAAAGATACTAAGAAATTAACGATCACGTTTTAATAATCACGCAAAAACAAATAGTACATCACGATAATATATAATAAGCCCCATACCCTTGATAAGGGGTATCATGGATTGTGGAATTAAGCTTTTCATAATGTACTAAGCCTAATGGATCTGATGAGAATACTGGGAGGCCAGTTCCCTTCTCTCGGTCGCCTTTATTTTCACAGATTTTTCCGATAACTAATTATTTCCGGTTGGGTAAACCGGGGGGGGGGAGACTTGAATAACTAGGCATGTGACCTCTAATTAAACTCTAAAAATAACACTCTTTTAGTTAGTTAAAAAAATGCATAAGGTGCAAATCGGTTATAACAATTTTGATTGGTTCGCATTTTTTTTTCAGCTTTTTTAGGACTTTATTTATTGACTATGTGACATACGAGAAAGCAAAAAAAAAAAAGAAGAAAAAAAGAGGGGTAATAAATAATTTGGTTGTTAAAACCGATTTGTCGTCATTTCCGATATATCGGGTAAAAAGTACTTTGATTTTTTCCAAGATTTACCCGTACAGTCACACTCTGTTATAAAATTTACGTAAAGTGCTTTATAAAATGATTTTCTTTTTTTTTTTTTTTCACCGATTAAGGGACGAATAATCTCATTTATTTAAAAAATCGTAGCTACAAACATTTTTGAATTCTAAACGAATTTTTTTTGAGTGCGCACACAATCGTGAAAAAATGAAACCTAATAGAATTGTTTATCACTATACTGTTTGTTAAATATATGCGAATACAGTAATTTGGAATAAAAATACGATACGAGTATAAAACAAATTAAAAATGTTTGGCTTTTATTTGAACTCTCGCGACGCATTCTCCATTTCATGTTGGTGTTTTAAACTTTTATATTTTATTCGCAATATTTATTCGGTTTTGCGTATATGATGTAAATTGCTAAAGCTGAAGATCCGCCCGAAAACGTGTTTCTAAGTAGTATAAAAAATACTTTTAATTCATTTTTTTTTTATTATTCCAAATTACTATAAAACCCAAAATCAATATAAAACAAGTTTGAAAAAGAGAAAAAAAAATCACCATGCAGTACAATTATTCCCTATTTTGTAGAAATTTATAATTTTCAATTTTCTCGTTATATATAATCAGATGAGCAGTATAGCTTTTTCCGACTATAACAACGTAACTTTTCGTCAATTCCGTCAAATTTATATCAAGCTTTTAAAGTACGTTAATCAGTAACGTAACCAGAAGTCTTTAAAATACGTTAATCAGTAACGCAACTAGAACGAAGAATAACAATGTATATCTGTTCCATTCGGTACAAATTTTTTTTTTACAGCAGTTTTGTTTTTTTCTTTTTTCTATTAAATTTATTCGCAAAAACCATTCGATCGTCAGATAAGCGATAACTATCTACGTGAACAATTAAAACCGATAGAGAGATTAATTAATATGTGGTTTTATGGAATTTTGCCGGTTTCAGCCAATGCTTGTCTCTGAAATACGTTGCTATAGCCGATTTTCACCGTATTTATATTGAAAAATATTGAGATATTGTCTAGAAGAGATTTCTCACACACTAATTAAAACACCGTTCTCGGCCAGTTTATTTCTACCTGCCAATCAGCATTTAAATATCGAGATTTTTTCTTTTTTCTTTTTCCCAGTCTGTCGTTTACACTAGCACGGGGTCCGGTCAGCTAACATTGAGAGTAGAACAACATAAGTCGCAGGGAATATGTTTTGTAAACTGTCATCGTTGAAAATCGTGACACGAATTTTCGGTTAATTCTGATGAACCCCGCTGTAAATGAGTTAACATTAACCGCGAAAATGAAAGCAGACAAAGTATGCAAGAACGACACTGTACCGGGAAAAAGGCAAAGCACTAGGGTACTAGATTCGGCAAAGCACTAGGGTACTAGATTCGGCAAAGCACTAGGGTACTAGATTCGGCAAAGCACTAGGGTACTAGATTCGGCAAAGCACTAGGGTACTAGATTCGGCAAAGCACTAGGGTACTAGATTCGGCAAAGCACTAGGGTACTAGATTCGGCAAAGCACTAGGGTACTAGATTCGGCAAAGCACTAGGGTACTAGATTCGGCAAAGCACTAGGGTACTAGATTCGGCAAAGCACTAGGGTACTAGATTCGGCAAAGCACTAGGGTACTAGATTCGGCAAAGCACTAGGGTACTAGATTCGGCAAAGCACTAGGATGGAAGACAGTAGTCGAAAAGCCGGGGCCGCGTGGAACTTAATTTAATCAGAGTTCTTGGCCGGATTAGGGTAATGCGAGCCCGCCGGCAAAAAGATTACCGAAAAATAGCAAAAGCTAGGAAAAAAATAAAACGGAGAACGACGAAGAGGAAAAACGTGTCATCAATCAGCGATGTAAATTCGTAGCAAGTGTGTAATTTTGAAAGGTGGGCTTTTCCCCTGTTTCGTTTATTACGCATATTAATCACCTTTCCGCTTCTAGCAACGAGTAGCGGCGACGCTGGCTGCCCAGTCGAACGCGATATTTCAACGATTCCAGTTTTCCCGAAGGCACCGCTATATCGTCTGCAAATGAACACAGGTAAAATAATTATTAAAATCCATTTCGGCGCTGATTACGCGAATGATAACCCGCACTAGCATATAGTTACCGACGGTTTTGAACAGCGAAGAAGTCAATAATCCGGAGGATAAGAAACTTCGATTTGAACTAGACCACGAAATTTCGTAATCGTCCACTAGCGGTAACGTCCAACAGTCGTACGCTGCTTCATCCGCTTCGCGACGATGATTCTAGATCAAATCAATGAGAGAATGTAAACTTTTTTGGTTGGCCATCTTTTGTCGCTCTTTTCAAAAAAAAAAAACAAAAAAAAAAAAAAAAAATGGACAGCGACATGTGCACACGATTTGTTCTAGAGGAAAATCCGGTAATAAAATTAAAGGACACACGGCTTCTAAGCCGTCGCAACATAAATGGAAACTGTTGCGGTAATTAAATGGTTTTTTTGCGAATAATAATCTGATGAAAATATTAACGATTTCGAAAGGGGAAAAAAGAAGCAAAATAACAATGTTGACAGTTTAAGCGATGTTATTAAACGCGTCGACCAGGGTGCAGAGAGTTCGGTTTAAGCTTCGAAACAAATACGATTCGCAATCGGTAAAGGTAGTTCGAACAAAGGCGACAGTTTCTTCATTATGAACTGCATTTCAATAAAGCAATTAGGTACTTTGGATCTGGCAAGATGAAATTATAACACATATTGAAAGAAAAAATTAGAACATTAATGACGAAGCCATTCTTACGCCGGGGCTAATAAGAAAATTTCTCCAGTAACGCTTTTGCGTTACGAAGGTTGCAATACAAAAGCATAAACGTAAATTATGTAATTGTTTTTTTTTTTTTGTTTTAATACGTATTATAAAAGAATTGGAGGCCAAGGTTCCCAAGGCGAGAATCGAACGATCAAGTTACATTTATATATATATATATATATATATATATATATATATATATATATATATATATATATATATATATATATACACACATACACATATATATATATATATATATACACACACATATATATATATATATATATGTAGAAGATGTGTATTTGGACCTTGCCATAAGGGATGTCCTTGCACCTCTCGAGGGGATAATTCTATAACAGAAGAGTAAATTTCAATTGACTACATTTTTTTTTTTTTTTTTTTTTTTTTTTAAAAAAGAAAAGAATAATATATAATTTACGGTTCACGTAGCAGTTTATGTTACAGATTTTATAACGATATTTCGTAATATATATATATATATCGTTTGAAATTTAGCGTACGGTTGAAGAGTGTTGGGTCTAGTCACAAAAGTACTCGGATTTGACTTTAACCGAAATTATGTACCACCCTGGGGAGCTGTTGATTTCAGTTCATTACTAGATAGGCATAACGTAAGCTCTCATTTTTTTAAAATTAAAAACAGACCACTTAACAAAGAAAATTAAATTTTCAATTCAAATTAAACAATGAAATGTGGTAAGTAGGTTGCAAATGGGAAGACGTACGAAACTTTTTAAGCGTTTTACAGCTGAATATAATATTTCTGGTAATGACGAAATAATGACGGCGTTGGGGAACAGTTGTAAATCATTTTCTGAGGAGGTAGATTGTTGCGGAATCAGATTTGTTTTCGTTTTTTGTTTTTTTTTAAATTCAATTCGGATTACTGCGAGGAGATGATAGAACGGCGAGGGATGTTCATGTCTGAATTGATAATGACGTTGACAGCGCTAACGAACCGGTGCTGCTGCATAAATATAAGAGCGGAGTAGCGATAAAATATAGTCACTAAAGAGAAGTGCGGATTCGAGCTTGGAATGAATAAAAGCAATTAATTCGAGTAAGAGAAGAGAGGTAAACGAGAAAAAGTTTCGCGAAGGGACAACGTACGTAAGCAGCGATTCAGATTCTTCGAAGCACGTTTTCACGTTCGTCCATAAGCAGATTAGCTCGCTTCTTTGTCGCAACGTGTTTTCTGGAATGTGGAATATGTCACGTGTGCGGTGTAACGCTTTCGATTTCTCACTAATTAATATTGTTTGTAATATTCATTGTTCTTTGTTTTTTCATTTATCACGTAACCTCGCGCATTGCTTAATAGAACCGCCGTACACGATTAGTATTCCTTCTCGATTATACACTGCACGAAAACGGCAATTCGTTAACGGTGGAGACTTTAACTTTTTTCCCCGGTCAAACTAGGCGCCCGAGAACAATAAAGAATTGTCAGCGGAGGCGTATCGGCAATTAGAGTGATTTGGAAAAGATTCCAGGTGAAAAAAGCTAAAAAATGATGCTAGTGTCGTCGGGCTAAGTAAGAGAATATAAGAGGGACCGAGAAAGTCGCGGCGAGGCGAGAACTAAATGAGATTTTCGGACGAAGCGGCGACTGTGTGTTAATTAAAGTGAAACCAGGAAAGTTGTAATAGATCAAAGTGGTGCGATGGAATAATGAATCAAAAAGAGGCGGAGATAAAAATTGGAGAAATATAACGGTAACAGTTAGGCGAAGACTTGCGAATAGGAAATCTACGAGAAAATCGATTAGCTAATGAGTAGTAGTGTCGGCCTTATAAAGTTTCGGTATCTCGACATTGTTCAGACGTATATTTAATTCGAGCAGAATCTAAAATAAACAAATAATAATAACAATAATAATCTTATTGATATTACAGTTGTGAATAATGAAAACATTTAAAATAGACACTCTATGAAAATAAAAAAATACATGGGGAATTAGCCATGGAGGTTAAAGGACTTTGGGCTATGAATAGTGTCAGGATAATACCATTCATTATTTCAACAATGGCGGTCATACCGATAACGTTAAGAAAAAGTGTCGGCGAAATAAAACCTAAACTATGAGAAACTAGTAGCCGATATCCAGAAAGCACTCATCATGGATTCCACTCATATATGCAGAATGTTTGAAGAAACATAGTGTACTTCTCCCTGGTTCATGCTCGAGGAGCTACAACTTAGACATGCGAAAAGCGGATAAGAGAATAATAAAAATAGTAATAATAATAATAACAATAAAAAGAATACAAAAATCTCGAAGACTAATTTAAGGTCGTTTAAATAAAACACTACGTCATCGAAATTAAAATTAAACGCAAATTTTTGCGGTATATGGCTTGCGGGTTTTCACGGAATAGAACATATCGTGCTTTGAAAACCGAATTTATAAACTTGGCCGACAGTTGAGGTACGTGAGCGGTTTAGCAAAAAATTAGAAATAAAGGCGAGTTTCAAGAGAAAATAAGTGCGTCGCTTCCGAAATTCTATTTTTTTCCCCCTACTTAGAGCCCTCTATCCAATATTCAAAAACAAGTCACCCAGAGCCGTTGTACGATCTTTCTTGTAACCGCATTTTTCTTCTTCTCGCCGATATTCCGGGAGTTATCCTTCAAGTACTCCACCACCGTACGTTACTCTCTGTTTATTTGACTACTATGTATATTAGCGTGAAATCCTAATAGTAACTTTGCAACAAACTGGATAAAACAAAGTTTCTTTTAAAAGGTTTTCTTGGAGCTTACGATTGAGGTACATACTACACGCACGATTCTCAGTTTTGTGAATAATAATTTGTAATTCTATAATCGATGCAATCGACAAGATCAGAGAGCATCATGGTGACGATGATTCATCATTAGTAAACTGTTGGGCGACCAGGCTCTAGCGGCTCCGACAAACCGCTGCTTTTTAATAATACCATATTAAATTGGGGAAAGTTCAAAGCGTGTGCACAGCGCTGCTAGAACGGAAAGGAGCGAATTCAGGGAAAACAGTCTCTAGAGAAGACTTTGAAAATACATATCTGTAGTATTATTCCGCTTACCGGCCAAGTTGACGTATTTTCCGCAATGTACAGTATTCGTTGACGGCTCCTTTTCTTCAAAACGCGCTTCGAACATGCCGAGTACGTTTTACTTCGTTGGCAAACGCTGAATAGACCTTTCCTACTATGCTTGCCAAATCGATTAGCAGCATGGTCAGCGTCACATCGATCGCTTCTTAGCAGTAACCTCTTTTCGTCACTGCCGTACGAGAAAGCCGGATGATACTGCGGCAGGTGTAGAAAATCGGCCGCCAGCATACTGTTGAACATGACTTTGCGTCTATCTTCTCGGAGACGCAGAATCGCAGACACTCACAATGAACGAATAGATAAATAAATGAACAAAACTCTGAAATATACCCGGAAAAAAACGAATTTCTACACTATAAATCACAGTCGCGTAAATGTTAAAACCACTGCTGCCATCAACGCAGCAACTGAAACAAAATAAAACTGCTGTCTTTTGAAAAAATCAAAATCGCGCGTTATTTTAGTCGCCGTTAAATAAAACTTTCGCCGTACTACAGAATGATGTCGTCAACACACACACAGTCCGCTACTGGCAAACGGCCAACTACACCGCGCGAAGGAAATAATAAAAAGGATATTAATAATGGTGGCGGCGAGACACACTCGCATCCATGTACCACCGTACGGAGAAATGTTTAAAAAACAACTGAAAACACAGTGTTTTATGTAAATTTTCAACTAGTTCACATTAACGGTACGCAATTACGTAATTGATCATTTTTAAAAGAAAAATTCGCCAAGCTGTACATTTCAAAAAACGCTTCAGGGGTTAACTTGAAATTCGGACGCGATTTAAATATTTCCGAGATAATCATCATAAAATCGCTAAAAAATTTCGGACGCGAACCTAACAACGTTTATCGGATTCGTAGAAATCAATTCAAAAGCAGAGAGAACAAAAATTCTTTGCAAAATTAGAAAAAAATGAAACAATGCGATTGGGCACTATCTTATTTATCGTACAAAAAATAGTATTTAAAAAAGAGCCGAAACAAATTCAATCAGAACTATATTTAACAAAAGCAATTACTATTTTTTAAAATATATATTAGATCACCGTCCTCAAGTTTACCAGGGTTGTCACAGCGAAAGTAGCGTAGACAACTTTTTTAATAGGATTTATTAGTCCGAAATCCTGAATGGCGGATATTTCAATTCTGCATAATAATATGTTTAATTGCTCTAGAACGTAGTCATGTCTTTTAATAATACAGTTTATTCGTAGTCAATCAATAGTTGTGTACTTAGCTCGCGGCTTGTTGATCGGCGGCCACACATTAACGTTATCGGTTTTATTTGAAATTCGTTACTTTTTTTTTAAACCTTTGCCAGGGAAATATAAAATATGATTATTTAAATTCCACTATCGCTACACAGAATTCATCAAATTACACCGTGAAAATTGTTCCAAATTACGCGAAAAAAAAAAAGGTTTAAGAAACAATATTTAGAATAAAAGACTTTGAAAAAATTTACTTCGGGAAGCTGTTTTATAAATTTTATTCGATATTTAAAACATCAAACGAATACACATATTTCATCATTTAAATTCTATCTTTACAATTACCATTATTTCACTCGATTTTTTTCAAAAAAAAAAAATCCTCCTCTAATGCTTCACGTGCGAATTACTCCTTTATACAGCGAATAAAAAAAAATTAATATATTTCATTTATTTCGATGTATGTGTCCCGTGCAATTGTGCCATTATTACGCGGAACAGGACCGTTAGTTTCTCAGAAAAATCGCGGATTGTTTGAACAGCTTAAACTACATGCCAGGAAATCAGAAAGCCAAGTATACGAGGAGTACCAGGGGGTAGTTGTGCCCTCGAAACGGGGACTAAGTATATTTTAAAAAACAGATACTTTCGGCGGACGATTTCTTAAATTTTATAGCGCTACCGTTTAATGATAGCCATCATGACGTTTATCGATAATTATATATATATATATATATATATATATATAATTATATATATAATTATATATATATATATATATATATATATATATTGTTAGGTTTTTGGGGGGTTGCCTACTCCAGCATTCGAGCAGAACTAGCATCATGCTAGCTGGAGTCTATTACATTAACAGTTTCTAGCACGATAGTGATTACACAGTTTTAGCGCGCCACACATATTCTTCAACAATAGCCCACATTTGGTACATATGGCGCGTTATTCATTTTTCTTCGGACACCAGTGAGCGAAAACCCCCTGATTAGTCGTTGGAAAAGTACGCAGTATCATTCACGAAACGGTGGCGTTTATATTAGATACGTTGTTACCCTTAAATTTCACGTAATCTATTTTATACCTTATTCTAAATGATGCAAAAGACTCGCCGCGGTTGTATACCTTTATCGAGACAAGTTAAATTCCGTAAAATGCAGACCTATATACATTATATGGTGCAGAAAATAAACTTCATTTAGAGCTGATGGCTTAATTATCTGTTATTTGAAGCAATACACCTGTGACGGGTGGTCGCTGGGTATAAATCAAGTAGGATGAAATATTCATATTCATCCTACTCACGCACGTCACTAGGTTACCGTGATTTTTCGGCAGAACTATATAGCGTTTCACTTTTTTCAATTTACTCGATTTTCACGTAGGACGACAACGATGTTGATTTCGCTTAACGAAAATTAGCGAACGACCTCGAATTTAAACCTTAAAATTTAAAGTTTACATCGGTGTTAGAGAAAAACTCATACTTAAAAATTCGAATGAAGAAAAATCCCCAAGTCGACGACAGTGGTTTAAAAAGATACTGCTGAGACACGTACATAAAAACGATACAGAGAAAACGAAAAAACTATCAACTACATTTTACTTTTTCTGCTGCTTTTTGTTCTCCCGTTTCCGAAAAAAAAACAAAAAACAAAAAAACATTAAGAATTTTTGGACTGAAGGATGACGGCGCAATTGGTTAGGTAAAAGGATTTCTTTCGAGCGGGACCTGATGAAAGTACCGGAAATTATCATCACTATAGCAGAGACGGGCCCAAATAAAAGATAATAAAAAAAAATACATATTCTTAGGAGGAATAAAATTTTAAATGTAACATAAAAAACCTAATCGTATTTAGCGTACAAAATTCAACGAATTTCATACGTAACAGAAGAATAAACAAATATTTTCACGATGTGTCGATTTTTATACGATATGCATATGTAATTTAATGGCAACCACTACGGATCGGGAATGAGAAGGGAATGTTTTAAAAATGTTCGTTCAGAAACGTTGCCTGTGTTACAGCAGATAATGTGACACTTGGGAAAAGTTCGATGTACAGAGTTGAAACTCAAACAACGCCAGTCAGTTTGAACACCTTGTAGAATAACGTGAAACATTTCAACGCGGAAATATTACACTATAAATTAGACGATCTATACAAATTAAAGTTTCTTTAATGTACCACCATTGATTCGATTGTAAGCGGAATTAAAAATTAATCAATGCCGAATACTATGCATAAAAAAAAAAAAAATAAAAATAAAATAAAATAAACGAAGAATTTGCGGAGGAGACGCGGGGGGAAAAAAGTAAAATATAGGAAAAATGAATAAGTCGAAAAACGATGTTTGAAAGATACACACTGCTATTAAAAGACCCGGAGTTTTACGAGTTACTCGGGATAGGATTAAAAAAATGCCATACCGGAGGGGATTTGAAATTATTTCGAGGTGTAATAGCAACGCGGAAAAGTATTTTCAGGATACGAGAAGTTGTGATAAAACAGCTAAACGCTAATTAAGTAGACGCCATAAAAATGTAGTTATAATAGTGGAGTAGTGTAAAGATGTAAGGTGGAATAATATCGGTTATTGTGTAATCTCTCCTCTCGTTCTTCAGAGTTTCCATATGCGATTATCGAACGTTGCAGATTAATATGTTGAGTGCGTTCCGGCTCCCTGATAATCGGCGTACGCATGAGAGTCTTAATCGTTTATTTTATTTTCTTTTATATATATATATATATATATCGCCCGAGCAACATATTATTACCTAGGTAAAGAATTTTTTCCTTTTCTTTTTCTTCCTTTTTTACGGGGTTATTCACCAATTTAACGACCGTTTCTTCTACACCTTTTTCAACATTCATGCCTATTTGATAACGATTTATAATGCTGAAGATTAGACAGTGTCTGTCTGTATTATTATTTTAAACTGATACAGATTAGGTTATAATTCGGTCGGGAGCAGTACAAATAATTAATGTAGATTAGGTTACAATTCTGACAGATATTATGTAATTTCTTACGTGCGTTGTAAATATTTTTCGACTAAACAGTTATTATACACCGCGATGGCTTTGCGAAACCCGTAAATTCTACATTCAAAAAACAAAAACAGCTAGTTGTCAAAATATCATCGATGGGATTTTTTAAGTTAATAGCGCGCGCAACTGTTCGACTATTAGAAATAATACCGCAAGAGTGCTAGAGCGTTTTCGTTGTGTAAATTCTATAATAATAATAGAAATTTTCATTAGCTTCCTTTAAACAAAATAAAAATCGTTCATTACGATATTATTAGCAATAATAATAATAATATTAATAATAATAATAAAAAAAAGGTTCTTAAAAGTGATAAAATAAACTCGGCGAGTATTATTTCGGTGCGTTCCTCGAAAAATTTATAAAGGCAGCTTTGTTCGCGTATTTCGAACATATATTCTTTTTGTATAGTTCGCAAGCTACGCGCCCGACTAATGCTCCGAACAACATCTAATGTTTATAGTAGGAAATAATTAGCCGATTTAATTGGGAAAGCCAAAAATGGCCCGAAGACGTGAAAAATAAAATACGAATGACAGTTTCCACCTTTTTTTCCGAACGCGAGATGTTTCATCGACATCTCTGCGCAGTCGGATTTTTCCGCGAAACTCATACAGCGGCAGTTTCGCAAAAGGGTCAAAGGAATTTTCGTTGGCTCATCCGAAAAGACATCGGAAACGCTCATCTGACGACTAAACAGAATGAAAAAAAGGAATAGCGGACGAGCTTACTTACCTTTGAACTAGACTGCCTCTACGTTCACCGACACCGGTGGTGCCGGCTCTAAAGTCCTCGTTCGCGGCGGACGGATGTAGCCGATCGCACGAGGCACCGCTACTGGACGTGGCCACGTCGTAGCTCGATCTTCGTTCGGCTTTCTGCTGCACCATCAACGTGGTCGGTTTGTGGACGTCGTAGCTGGAACGGCGTAATTCGATGGTCGGGGACGCGCCGGTTTTGCCGCCGACGCCAGCAGCGGTAATCGGAGCGACGCCGAACAGGACCGGCGTGCACAGGTAGCTGGCCATTTGCTGCGGCGAAGTATTCTTCGGCGACATCTTCGGAGAGGCTTTGTCCGACGATTTTTTACCTTTCTCCGGCGATCTATGATTGCTCAATCCGAATCCGAGCGTAGCGAAGCTGGACCTGCGTTCCACCTTCTGTTTGGTCGGAGAAACGCACGCCGCGCTACCGTGGTGCCCGGTCGACGTCTGCGGCGGTAACAAACTGTTCCCGGTAGTCGCATCGCTGCAACAACCGGTTGCAATATCGCCCGAACCGGACGACGACGGCACCGAAATTCCGGCGGCACAGCTGCTCCTGCGATCTTCCTGCTTGTTGCAGCGCTTCTGCTGCTGCTGCTGCTGCTGCTGTTGCGGAGAACCGTCCGGCACCAGAGACGAGGACTTCCTGCGGTAATCTTTGAGCATTGCGATCGTGTCGCGCTGAAGTTGCAGTGGAACGCGACGCGCACGAAGACGACGGCCTGGCGCGCGTTTAAAAGTTGCTTATTGCGGGCAAAGTTGCAGCAAGCAAGCAGGTTGGCATGCAGAGAGGCAAACTGGCGTGCGGTTTGCACGGCGCGCAACTACGTGCAAAATACGGGAAAGTTACCGCATTAAAGGTGGGAGCACGAGAATAATCAGTGTGCCGACGCACGTGGTTTCGCTGCGTAAACAGAGGCGACGATAATTTTCCGGTTTGCAATACTCAACTCCATAAAATGAAAAAACACCGGACAACAAAAAGAAGAGAACTAGTTTAATCGGCAGCGCCGACGTGTACAATTTTTCGCATTATTACTACAAGTGCGCATGCACGCGTCAGATGCAGACAAGCGACAGCGTAATCAGTCGGCCGTCGATCGAATTCTTTGTAATTCTTGGCGCGGGTTTTTTTTTTCTCATTTTAATCGTACTACACATTATTGGTGTACACAGTTCGTCGTTTATCGCGACGTTCGAGCAACTAAATAATGTGCTTTTCGTAACTACCTAAGAGAAAAGACAAAATTCTCACTACCGGCTGAAAACAAGTTTTCTTTTTCTTTTTTTCTGCCGGAAGAATTATAATGCGACACGCGTGACTTTTCGTTTTAAGTCATATTTATTTTAAAAAAATACGCCACACACTTTTGTTGATAGGAAATATTATTAAGAATTAACCCCAGTACGAATATTAATTAATTGAAAAAAACTAAACACGCTTCATATTTTTCTAAAGCACTTTTTCCCGATGCAATATCGGCTAATACGTTTATTTTTCCGTAGGTGACCTGTCCCCCCGCGGCTATACTTTCAATTGATCACATTCAATCGAAAAAATATAATACCATATATGACGACAAAAATTTGACGAGCCATTTTTTTCTGTTGCTTTTTTGTTTTTCCCCCTTTTCAAGACATTCACCTGCCGTATAACATTAGAAGAATAACCAATGAAATTATATTGGGAAGCAATTAGAAGCGGAAGAATTTCGTAGTAGCAGACAACAAAAAAACAACAAATATGGGGATGGAAGATGGAAGGCAAAAATGTAGTGTGTACTGTGTAAGAAGGAAGCAACCTCGATTAAAGTCTCGAGGAAATAAAGTTTGAATAGAACACGGTTTGCATTACAGCTGGAATTTAAGTTAGGAAAATTAAACTGAACAAGGGCAAAACGAAAGGAAAAAGCTGAAAGCAGACTATGATGAAAAGGCGAACTATAGAAGTAATAGAAACTCGTTACGTTACCGCAATTGGAATATGTTAATAAATTGTAAATTAACGAATAATAAAAATAAAAATAATAATAATAATAATAATAATAATAATAATAATAATAATAATAATAATAATAATAATAATAATAATAATAATAATAATAATAATAATAATAATAATAATAATAATAATAATAATAATAATAATAATAATAATAATAATAATAATAATAATAATAATAATAATAATAATAATAATAATAATAATAATAATAATAATAATAATAATAATAATAATAATAATAATAAAATGGGATGATCCGAAGAGAGACGAAGTATCTAATAAAATGTTTTACGAGCCGGAATTGCGATAAATTTTAAAAAGATCGTCTGCTGCAATATAGGCATGAATTCAGCTACGAAGAGAGAACGAAGAGAAGAGTTGAAAGGATTTTATTGCGAGCATAAAATAGGGGGGAAAAAAATTAATGAAAAATAATTTTACTCTTTCATACAGACGCGCGATACAAAACGCCTTATTCGACCACTTTTTTTTCTTTTCTTTTCTTTTCTTTTCTTTTCTCACTGCGTCCATTTAAAGATAATTCAATATTTCTCTTTACTTCTGTCTTCGCACCAGCAGAACATCAAAAACTGTAATCCACGATATTTTGTACCTTTCCAGTGAAAATCTATTTTGATAGGCATCACAAAAGCACTCTCATCGCAACTATTTCGCGTTTACTTAATACAGACCGGGTTTTTTTTGATATATTTGGATAAATGAATTGCTTTTTAAAAGGCTGTAAAATATTTATTTAATTTAGAAAAATATATCACCACATCGACGTTTTAAAACAGTTGTAGTAGCCATTCGATTCTGCGCTCTTTCCTGCATTCGGTATTTTTAGCAGATATCATCCAACTGTGGTAGAAGCTGTTGAGCTGTTAATCGATACGCTAGTCAATGGGGTTACCCAATCGTAACTTTTGCTTTAATTTTTCCTTTCTTTTCTACTTCCATTCTTAGTATCCCCGGCTTGTAAGCGGTGCTTTTTTCTTTTCCACAATTCTTACTTCTTTTCTATTCTATTCTTTTTTGTAATTCTCTCTTTACAGGTTCTCTAGTCCGTTTTCCTGTCCATAGGTTATTTCTTCGGGGGTTTTCAAAAAAACCTTTTTTTCCCTCACGACGATTACGTCGAGTTCGAACGTAAAAAAAGAAACTATAATTTTTTATAACAATTTATCGCGTAATTTTCTGTTCCTAAAAAGAGAAGGATTTATTTTAAGGAATATTTTTGTAAACTAAATTGAAAAAGTGACGATTTACTAAAAGGTTTTCTTTTCCTTTCCTTGGATATGTCGGAAAACAGTATATTTACCCGATATTTAAGGGTTTAAAAGAGTAATAACATACGGAGAGTGCGAGATATCAAAAGTCGGAACATCTAACATGTCGGACAATTTTGGTGTATAATCTCAATAATAGGTTTCTATTCGGTTATGTTTAGATGTAATTATTAGTACAAGACCACAACATCTGATAAAAAATACATACACATATTTTTTTATATCGGAGTGTATTAAAAATATTAATATCACATTATATATATATATAAAAAAACGCAGGAAATAAATGAGAAAATTAACTAATAAGCAGGCCGTCAAACAACAGTGGAAACAAATTGATTTTTTTTTTTTTTTTTTTTTTGGGGCTCGCTGACAAAGGGCACATTGTTGATCCATGTTCGACAAGAAAGAAAAGTAACGCTGAATTATTTAGATTCGTTTGCGGTCAGCTATACCGTCATGGAGGAAACAAGGGGAGCGACAACAGATAGCGAAGGAAAGGAGAGAAATATAGGGAGCGGGAATATTAAGTCTCAGACAGAGTGGAACATTCGAAAAGGATGTGGTTAGAATTACATTCGTGGATATCATTGGGAGGATGTATAAAGAGAGTTGAAAGTGAAACTCGATAGCGAGATGAAGGAAGCATGATCGAAACGCAATCGACATAAAGAGGAAATAATATAGCGCTGCAAAGACGGAAATATATGAAACCAAGGATTAACTGGAAGATACGGCTGAATAGGAAAATTTAAGAGGGAAATTGGTTAGAAAAGGAGGAGGAAGGTATGAGTCTGAGCAAACCCTATAATGGAATTTTTTAGACAATGCAAGTAAATTACCAGCGGTGAATTTATTAATGGGGAGGAGTCCATTAAGAGCTGCACCTCGGGACAGCTGATCAACTCTATTCCATTTCCTTCTATACCGATATGGCCTGGAATCCAAAGGGGGCAACGCAATCTGAATGTGGTAAAAAAGCTTGGAAAAGTTTATGGATAATCGAACGAATACGAAGAATAATAGGATCATAAGAAGGATGAGGAAAAACAGATGAGATGGTTTGTAAAACACTCTTGAGATGATTAGAAATGTATTATTGTCTCTTACTAAGGTATTCTTAATATCGCAACAGACACTATGCGAGGGAAAATAGAGCATGTTGGATATTGTCTATAACTTTTAAAATAGTTGTGGATCGGAATATATAGAAAGGATGCTCCAATGCCGTGAGGACGGTCCGTCAGTATAAAGAGGAGAATGAAAAGGAAATAGAGCGAGAGAGTTAATAGTATTAAGGAAATCTTGATTAGGTTGTGAAATTTAGAGTAAGAGGATAACAAAGATAAATTAGGAGGGGAAAGAGAAAATCTATAAAATGAAAGGTAAACTAAAGAAATTTATTGTTGGTTATAATTCGCGGAAGAAATTTGGCGAGTCGATTTGAGAACTTTTTTTTTGGAAGTGAATCGCTAATTCTGAAGTACGGACAAGTAGGACGAAATTAGCTTTGAAGAAAAAATTGGAAGACGCTTTAAAAGGAAATGATAACCCACGTAAGATCTCCCGAATTGGTAAACATTCAGCATGTATTGTAAGAATGGGAGTTAATTTAAGGCCTCCTAGACATAAATTCTGGATCCGGTCCAGTTTACAAAGAAGAGATTTAGAGCAGTTATCATAGATAAACGAACAATAATCTAGTTTGGAACGAACTATAGATTTATAAAGGACCTAGTATCTCCTACCCATCTTGATGATGAAATAGATTTAAAGAGATTTAGTCTTTTATTTACCGATGTGTGAAGATAATTAATGTGCTCGAAAAAGGAGAGGCGACTATTTAGGAACAGACCAAGTTTAAAATTATTAACTAAGGGTATAGGAATATTATTTACAGAAGGGTTTACTATTAAAAGATCGATAAGTAAAATTAATAGAAGCGGATTTAGACGGTGAAGTAAAAAGGTGTATAAATATCTGAGAGTGAGCTATTTCATCCCGACAAGGAATTTTATTCATTTCTTCGTTTACAGAGAGATAAGATCGTGAGAATTGAAATATAGAAGGGTATCGTCAGCAAAGAAGAAAAGGGAAGACGACCCTATTGCGAGGGAGGCTATATTAAGTATATATTGAAGAGCGTAGGACTTAAACAGGAGCCCGGCAGAAGACCATGGTACACATTTCTGGAAGTAGAATCAGGTGTCGATACACGCACCATATATAAATAAATTAAGCAGAATCATATGAAAGCTAGAATTTTGGTTCCAAAAAAAAGTTAAAAAGACGCAGACACGTACGTGTGTAGAAAAATTGGTTTTTTCGACGTTTCGAAAAATTCGATTAATCGACTATGTGAATTTTTTATTTTTTCTCCATTTTTTTTTCTTTCTTTCTTTCTTTTTTGCGACTTTTATCATTTTTTCCGAGTTTAATCATATTTCAAGCGAAAACGAATCTGTTTCTCAAGAATAACTGCTGGAGCAGATAGGAACGGTTCGGCGACGGGGAAACAAATTGATTGAAATTTCTGATCTTATTTTCGTAGAGCTTTAGCGAGGAAGAAAATTTCATTAAACTACATAAGCCACCGCTAAAGAAGAAAGAAAGGAAATAATAGATCCACATTGGAGCGTAAGGTAGAACACGGAACAACAACAGCGAATCTTACCTCCGAAAACGAACAATGTTTACTGAGTTGTAAAATGGAAATGGATAAACTTTTATATAACAGTACAGCAACGTCAGCAGCATTGCTCCCGGCGCTAGCATAAATGCCGTCCTTGTTATCTTACGGGTATATGGAAAATTTAAAACTTCCGCTGCGCCTGTCCATCGTACGAAAACATCGAATGAAGGTCAAGGCCGGATATGAAAAAATAAAACGGTTTTCCACCACGCTGATCCCGGGCAATTCCCGTTTTCCCTATATATATATATATATATATATATATATATATATATATATATATATATATATATATATATATATATATACAACGCGCCAAGAAAAACCTTCGTCAATTGATTCATTTTTCATCTCCTTCATTATTTATCCCAGGGAAAATAATAATAAAAAAAAAATCTTCAGCGAGAAAAAGGGAAAATAATAATAATAAATAAATAAAATTTATCCTTCGAGTTTTAAATGACTGACTCGCGGAAACTCGAAGATATCGCAGTAATAAATTCTGTTTGTATTTTTTTTTTTTTTTTCGGGAAAGAAAAACGAAAATATTAATCCAGAAGTGGAGCATCGCACAGGAAAGGAAGTATTAGCCGTTGTGGAAAGAATTATCGAAAGTTTAAAATGGTAAACAATAAAAAACGAATAAAATTGCAGATATTCATTTCGGTAAAATTAAATTTCAAATTTTCGAAGCGGAGAAATAGAGAAAAACACATTAGCCCCCCTTTTTTCTCGTTCAAAGCGCCGTCGAATTAATATTACAGTAGGAAATTCTCAGAATTTTATTTTGTGAGGGCTAGAGCGTGTGTCTTGCAAAGGAAAGGTGTTTTCGACCAGCAATAGGAACAACAACTATACCTTCAAGACGAGCCTTATATTTCATTCACTTGGAGGATATAGATATAATACAAGTTGATATAACAAGCTCGATTCACTTAATTATAACCAAAATCTAGTATAATATACTTCACACTTGTTCGAGGTTGATATCCTGTTTAACGATGTGATCGACGTTGAAACGAAGAACAGCAAATAGAAGAACCGCGAAGTCTTTCTAGGAATTATTACATGTTTCCAATTTCAACTGTAGTGGGTTTGGATAAAACAAACGAGAAATAAAAAACAGAAATATAATTATTTTATTAGTGAAGAAATTAAATATGAAATTAGGATCTGCGCTTAACGCGGACACTTTAAAGGAAGTGGAAAATTCGATAAATGAAATATGCATTAAACTGCGTGCTGTATAGCGGATGTAATGAAGTCCCGAAAAATTATACAAACGAATATGAAACGTACTCTGATGTAACCTTTACAGAGGTGGTGCCAGCTTAGCTACTTGCAAACTCGCTATAATGAAGGGCCACTAATGGCATTTGACGAATGGATATTTAAGCTTACATGTTAACAACGATTATGTTCAGAGCGTTCTCAGTGCAGATAGTTTATAGAAAAATCGTTATTTCCGAACAGATAAGTGCGTTGGTTACACTGCGACAATTAATGATGCGACGAAGAAACAAAAATACATTATTAAAGTTCTAAATTTTATTTTCAACTGAAATTGTTTTTTTTTTTTTGTTTTTTTGTTTTTTAATGAACTGTTTTAAAAATGTAAAAGCAGATCTGTAAGAATTTTAAATCACCGTTCCTATCAACGAGTTGTTAACCCAAATCAAAGTAAATAGTTCGAGAAAAATACTCGGTAATAGAATACGGATTACGCGCTAATGAAAAAAATCTAATTTAATTGCCACGTTAAAATTTCACCTTGAAATTTTTTTATTAATTACGAAAATTTCGTCGCGATTACGAAATATTTGCGTAATTTGTGAAAAGTGCAGTCTCTCATTTTTTAATAGTACAAAAAGTTATACATATTCTCGCTAAGCCGTTTTTTGTCGGAAAACATAAATTATGAAATACTTAAATTTTTATTATTATAAGTTTTATTCGTCCAAATAGTAGTTACGATTCTGATTACAGAACGCGATAGTGGTGGAAAACTTTCACCGCTGCATAATGAAAAAGGACTTTGAAACATTTTCTCCGTATTCAGTCGCTATCAATTTTTAAAACACAATTCAAAAGAGTACCTCCGTTATTATTGTAATGGAAGTTTGAAAGAAAAATTATTTCCACTTATAATCATCACGTGTTTTTAATCGATAAACCAAAAATTAAATGGGCAAAACTCACTCTGGTAAATCAGAAAAATATCGACTCGCGCGTAGGCCACAATTCCCGATTTTTCATAAGATTTATCTCCTTGTTCGCTTAACCGATGGCTTTTTCTATTTTAATTCTATTTACTTTAAGTGCTATGTTGTAGGCCGACTGAAGTTGAAAACATGGTAATGATGCTACAACGGAAAAACGGTGATTTCGCAATATAAATATTTCGGTTTCACTTCTCTCCTTCTATATTTTGTATATGTGATAAATATTTAAAACTACGTCGACTTAAAAAGTGTGCTTCTACGAATACGCAACAGAAGAATATCTGTAGCATTTTTGCCTCTTAGGAGACCGCATTTTCGGAAAAGTCAAAGCGGTTCATTTTCAATCTCCTATTCAGTATATCGTACGAAATTTATCAATCTCCGATAACTATTTTCCGATACTCTCCTAAAGATTGCCGGTATTTCCGTGATGTCAAATGAATTTACTACATTACCGGTAAATTAAGTTTATCTGACACAATTACAGCTAGATTTAAATTAGTAAAATTAAAGCGGTTATTGTTTTTTTCTTTTTTTTTGTCCCTACACATATTTACATACATATATATATATATATATATATATATATATATATATATATATATTTGAAATAAATATTTAATCGAAAACCGTATTTTCTTTTTGATTACACAATTTTTATGAAAATGATTTGCTCGCATTTATTTTTACTGTAGGTGGTGCATAGAAATATCATGCAAATTATAAACACAAAAATCACATTCTTGTCCGAAACTTATTCCAACTAGTCGTCAAGTATACTTGTTTTATTTCGTTTTTTTTGTTGCTTTTTTTTGCGTTTACGTAATTTATTTTTATCATATTGGGAGTAATAACGACTCTATTTTATATTCGTAGTTTCAAATGGCAGTGTATAATATGAAATTTAACATTATTTATTTTCCTTTCCCGATTCTACTAAATTCTTATCCTACCTAAAAAAGATACCACGCAGGTCTTCTTTCCATTCGGCTTTCACATTTTCCTCATTCCGGTCACTTAAAGAATAGGATGCAGTGGAGGAAAGGGACATAGAAACTGCGAATAATATGGATGTAAGTGATTACGTTTACACTGTTTTTCAAAACCTCCAATTATGTATTAATTGCTGCTTAAAAAATTAAACAATTGAAAAATTAAAAAAAATTCTGCGAGCTATCACCTCCGGCTAAACTATAAGTTTTTAATTTCGAATCGCGCTCGTGCACATAATATACATTTATTTTTATATATACATACATATACATATATATATATACACCTATATATATGTATTTATGTATCTATGTATGTATGTATGTATGTATTTATACCTATAAAATATAAACTGAATACTTGACAAAAAGCGAGACCTTTAATCTCGTGAACGTTGTCACAGGAATGTAGCACAATAAAACAAACGGATGTTTTGGGCAACTTATGGGAAAAAATAGAATAAACAATAAAAAAAATCTGCCAATTTAGAAAACAAAAAACTAAATTAAATCCGGAACTGAGTATACCGAATCAAAATAAATAAATAAAAATTTACTTACTTTTATATGTTCTTTCCCCCCCTCCCCCCCTCCCCCTATAAACGACATAAAAGAGAGTGTAGGCACTTGAAGCAAGGGAATTTTAATTCATTTAAAAAGAACGAAAGAACTTTTTATGATACTCCGACAGAAAACAAAAAGGTAAATATTAGTTCCAAATGATTTTATACGCAGCCTAAAGTGGTCGACGAGTTTTTCTTTATATGTTTTTCGGGACAGCAGCTGAATATTTTCTTACATGGAGCGCGCGATTGAGATTTAACTGGTTAAAAGGCATAAAGAAAAATTAACGGCACTTGTAATTCTAACATATGAGATGGGAAATAAGCAAATTAGGACTGATCTGGATTTTATATAACTTTTGGGCATTTTTCAATAGTGTAAAAAGCAAAAATAAAACGAATACAAACAAAACATTGCCGGAGGAAGTTTAAATGTCGAGCGAATTAAGAAACACGAACGATCGTTTAATTTTACTGTAATTAAATTCGTTAATAATTTAGTATGATGTAAACGAGAATATGCGATTTCACGCGAATTCCTTTTAAACTACTAGAATAGTAATTTTAAGTATGTCGTCGAGAAAAAAATTACCGAAGAAAATCTTTAAATATTACGTATTACCGATTAATGTGCACGGTGGTGATGGGCGGTGAAGAGTACGCGCGACGGTGGGTAGGACCAAAGCGAAATCGGCCAGCTACTACGACGAGGCGACAGTACTCGCGAGCGGGATGATATTGGTTGTGTTTAAGGGCGCGACGGGCGAACGCGGTGAGGACAATGGCAGCATGCGAGCGGTATTTAAACATCATCCAGGTGCGAACGACGTAAGACTTTAGCGAGCAATAATGCTCGGCTGCTGCTGAATTTTCTTTCCAAGTACGACCGGCCCCGGCGTCCAGATCGGCCGACAGGTGAAGGGCCGCGCCGAGCACAGTTGGTGGTTGGTCGGTTACGTTTCGGATGGGGTGTAATTAGGAGGGGCGGCGGAAAGCGGATGAGAGCGGCGAACGGTGTGTTCCGGAAAGGAAAAGCGCGAGATTAATGTGGAAGTCGTAAGCGAGAGGCAGCAAGTTCCGAAAGATTTCTGCGGACGCTCCCGGGCAGAATGCGCTGCGATTCAGAAGCCCAACTGGATGCAGGGATAGGACGTCGGATGTTAACATTCTTCACTCGACGCTACATAAAGAGCGATATTCTACGGCTGCTTCGCGAGCTTGTTATTTCCAAAAAAGTTCGACCATTTAAGCGGCTCTTTGTTAAGCGGTTTCTACGCCGTTTTTAATTAACAAAGATCGACGACTTTTATTACACAAATAATATTTTTTGTCGAGAAAAAACATCATTCCATTCTAGAGATAAAGTAATAGTGCGGTGTCGAGAAGGCAACAATTTAGAATCTGCCTTTAACAACACAAGTATAGTAAAAGTTTCGAACTTATTTTAAACGATTCCTTTTGCAGTTGATTAATAGGAACGCGTGTACTACTAGTAAACGTTAGCACGACTGTGTAATTTACATTTCTTTATTAAATTAAAATAAATTAAATTAATTTTTCATCTATCGGCATTACGCTACTCGCTTTTGAGAAAAAACGAAGAAAAGTTATAAAAAAACCATCAAAGATGAGAAAATGTGTAACATCAGAAATTTTTTACATTTTTGTATATTACCTAACCGAAAATATTTTCTTGGACACTCAGTCAGCAATGGTAGCGTATAGTTGATTCCTAGTGTTTCATTCGAGTTTGAATGCTACTATTGAAAATGTACCAGAAATTAAGCGCTGGGTTAATGTGCTCACAAACTTGACGAGGTCAAATTATTAAAAAAAAACAAAAAAAAAAAAAAACGCTTCTGACATTCTAATTTTTAATTATACTTTAATTTTTGTCTTCTTTCGATTTAACATCTCCTCTCTATACCTGAAGAGAGTCGTACGAGAAAGTTAAAAAAAAAAAAAAGAAACATACACTGTACAGTCTTTTTAAACGTACGCTCTATATTAATTATTTATATCGCTCGTCGCGGATTAATTCACTCACTTTGGATACTAGGAGAAATGGAGCTTGCGCTCTTTCCATCAAACTGTGATTAATGAAGGCAATTCCGTATAACTATGTGAACAATGTTAATATGGAAAAACAACCGAACGAAACCCGACGACGAGTAGACGAAAAATTGTACACGCTACACCCACAAAGAAACACGCCGAGGAGTCGCGGTAACGAACACTTATTACGAGAGGAAGCTGCTCCCGGCAACGGTGGTAATACTGAGGAGAACAACTTTTTTATTTATCTGTGTGTGGGTTGGAGTCCTTTCCTTGCGAAGCGCAACATGTAACTAAACGAAGCGTGTAACGCTTTACGTGCAAAAGGCAGCGCGCGACAGGACCGAGCTATCC
The DNA here is from genome assembly GCA_039619475.1 of Icerya purchasi. Lineage (NCBI taxonomy): Eukaryota > Metazoa > Arthropoda > Insecta > Hemiptera > Monophlebidae > Icerya > Icerya purchasi. The sequence continues at coordinate 30,720,731 of CM077116.1, read as the reverse complement.
GTCCTACTCCATCCGAATCGAAGAAATGTAAAGGGTAGAATTCCGACAGAGAAACACAGTCATGCAGACTGTTCAGTAACTATAGCAACAGTTTCACAATTTCCTTTCGCGATTTCACAGATGGGTGGCAGGGTGATCGGGAAAGGGAGAAAAAAAATAACGGAACAGCTTCAAAAACAACGAAATTTGGGCAATTATTAAAATACATTTAAATTGGCCCTCCATTCATCATGGCGCAAATGATGACCAACTAACGCGCGCGCACCAAAACTAACAGCAGAAAAAATTCCCATCATGCATTAAACCGCGCCACACACCAACTGGCGAAAATTTAATGAAGGAAAAATAATTTTATTACGTTGTTTTTTGTTTTTTTTTTTTTTCTTTTTTGGCTACAGCCGAAAAAATCAAAAGCAAAACCCACACACCATGCTAAACTGTAAAAGAATAAATAATCAAACGGGGCTGCGATTAAAAGCGAAACAGCACGACTAGCGCCTGATCGGAGGCAACTCATTAAAATACCGCCAAAAACAAATCACGGTGTAGCGTACATTTTTCCATTGTTCTTTTTGGGGTATTGGTAAATTTTTAATAAAAGCGAGCTATCATTATTACATAGTAAAATTGTTGGTGCACCCCCCCCCCGCCCAACCGCGGTTTTAACAAAAATTCTGATTTAAAAGCTGCTGCTATTCTAAAGAAGTTTTTATTTTTTAATTATCGAAACGATCAACTCTGTTCTTAAAACTTTGAATTTCTTTTAATATCGTATATTACTTATAAAAATGTATGATAAGACCAAAACTTAAATACTACATTATAACAAGAATTAAAAATTAAATTCCGTTATGTTATTTCAGCAAATATATCATACATTTACATTTATTAGAAATAGTTCGTGTTGCATTACTGCCTCCACACGACCAAAATAAATGAGACACACTTTTGTAGCATCATATTGCGGTTCTAGTCAAATAAAATATTTATAACTAGTTAGAAACTTCTTATACAAAAAAATTTAATCGATCATGTTAATATTATTATTATTATTATTATTATTATTATTATTATTATTATATAATTGACTCTAATCGAAATAAGTATTAACTAATTATTTTCAGTTACGACAATGTGTGACTTCCTATAAATGAAAGATTTTCGTTTGGAAGAGAAAATTAAACCCTACGACTAGAGCGAAAGTTGAAAATCAGTATTAAACACGATTGAATTTAAAAATGCAAATATGTTCATCTCCAAACAAACAAAGAAAGAAATATAATAACTGATATAATAATAATCAATTATAATAAACAATGTGAGAACAAAATAAATTTCTTACTCGGTAACATTTTCGAGCATAACCCATCATCAGCTATAACTGATAATGGGTTATGCCCGAAAATGTTACTAAGTAAGAAATTTATTTTGTTCTCACATTGTTTATTATAATTGATTATTATTATAACTTATTATGTTTCTATATTTAACAAACAGAATGGAAAAAGATTCTTTAATAAACAAAGAAATATCAAAAGACTCATTTTTTTCGTTCAATATATGTTCCTGTTTAACATAAAAATTTGCAGCAGTGCATAACGTCGCAGACTAAATCGATGATACGGCTTCAGTTCATCTCGATAATGTTTTTCTACTCAGTCGTAGGAAGCGCATTAGCTATCATTCTGCAGGCATCTAGAATAAATCGGGGTTAACCATTGCCTCTAGATACTACTACCGGTTGCTCTGCCCTCTTGTTACTATATTTTTTCCCTCAAAACATGCCCAACATGTACAAATATCGAGATTTAATGATGCGTATTAGAGAGCTCAAATGAAAAGGTTGAATAATATCGATAATTTATCCGGTTCCGACTGTGACTTCTGGTTGTGATTTTTTCTTCGAACTGCCCGGGAAGAATACTTAATTACCAGAGATACACACTTATCTGCTCGACGACTTTTTACACTGCCAAATTTTCCGCCGCGACAAGTGCGTGGCGCACCTTTTTATTTATTAATTTTGTCAGAGTTTTCGAGCAAGCGCTCTGTAAAAAGATTCGAATGTAATCTGAAATTGATCGCATCGAAAATTTAAAAAAAATATTACACGCTTTTTTTAAAGACCTTCGCAGTTTTAGAGGACAGGGCATACGTAATCAAACAAGCAACTAAACACATTTGAAATATATTTCGGTGTAAGCGACGAACAAGGAATAAAAAAGGTTCCAGGGAAGAAAAAGACCATACACAGATGATAACTGTTGTGTGACTCTCCGAGCGGAACAAATTGGAACAGAGAAAGCTGAAGCGCAAAGTAGAAAGATGATATATTGTGTTTGTGAGTGGCGATGTAGCAAAGCATGCCGCACAATGACAATGACGAATGTGAATATGAAAATTAAAATATATCGCGTAATTTCTCACGAAACGATGCACAATGCGAGCAAAATAACTCGGCTACCAGGAGAAATACTTAGGCGAATATTCGAGAAATGTGCTCTCAATTGCAGCGAAAAATTACGACGAATCGGATAATTTTAATAATTACCTCTAGCGCAAAATCGGTTGAGCTATAACGAAGCTGGAATACGTTTACGCGATAAATAAAATTCACGCGATAAATAAAATTCATGCGATAAATAAAATTCACGCGATAAATAAAATTCACGCGATGTTTTGTACGAAATTAGCGAAAGAAATGTATTACAAATTAAAATAAGAATAGCGCAGAAAACGCAGCGTAAAGTATGTAAGATCCAACACCTAGTTCAAACGCGATCGTCTTATCTGTTCGACGATTTACGCGAGCTATTCATTATTACGCAATGTCAAATTCTAGCAAATGTTATAACGTTATTCGCCATCCTCGTCAACGGTTTCCCTCGCCAATCAACAGATTCCCCACGTGCGGTACCTTTAAATTACGCTCGTCCCCACATTACAACTTACCCCTTCATCGTATTTTACGATATCTCTTTTCTGTGCATCACCTCGATGTTTATTACAAATCGGCCGTTATTTAACACGTTTCATTTTTAAATCGTTTAAATAAAATTTCAGTTTGATCGAAGATAGTGAACTAAATAAAAAATCGGTCAAATCACGGTTCAGATGCAAATGCGAAAACGAGTATCATTAAAAAAAAAAAAAAAACTCTAAAAAGATTAATTAGCGTAATAAGCGAACAAACTGGAACAGAAACCATTCATTAATCTGGCAAACGAACTGACCACAACTTCAACATGAGTTTAATAAAAAATTTCCACTTAAATAAACGGCATTTTACGCAAGTTTTTGTATAACGAACTTTACGATAAAAATCTCCTTTTAATTGGGCGTAACAATGAAACACATTTAAAGGTTACTTAAAGCGTTATACAGAGACATCGCCGAATGAGTTTCAAACAAACCCTTTTAAAACTATTGCAAACACGAGAAATTCGGATTAAAATTAATACGTATAATTATTGTTTGTAGGAAATACACATACATACATACATATATATATATATATATAGGAGGCAAGTGGCAAGTAGTTTATTATTTTTTCGGTAATTATTTAAGTTTGATGCTACATTTTCCCGTGTAACCCCCTTCAAAAGCGAATCGATTATCTTTTTTCCTTAGATATTTGCTCAGTTAAGGATTAATGGCTTAACGGCGCCGCCTATTAGAGAAGATAAATATAAAGCATTGAGGATGAGCATTGTGAGCGGTAAAGCTGGCTTTTACACTGATAAACTCATCTCTATTATTATGTAATAGTAGTGTTCTTGGTCTTGTGAGAAATTTCAGTGAAAACCAGTATCGGGGAAGTATCATGTAAGAGCAACGCCCGCCGTCGTCAACTGCGTTCGTGCTTCAACGTGAATAAAACAATGATATAAAAAAAAAAAAAACGCGTCTATGGAGATTTACGTGACGGGTAAAACTGATCGCTCTACAACTTGGTATCATCTCGCGGGTATAACTGCCCCCACAGGCTGGAAATCGGTTCTTCGGAGATCACTTTATTCGGCAATTCGAAAAACCAAAATGATTTCAAAGCGCCTCTATACTAAAAAGGCTCGTGATATTTTTTCTTTTTTATAGCCTTTTATTTAGCTCGCTTTGCTTTTCCCTCAATATTGATTCGACGTTAATGTAATCATTATAAAAACCTGATTTTCAGCATATTGCGAAAAACATTAACGAAGACGATTTCGAAACTGAAATAGTCACACTTATCCGATACAAGATTTTCATTATTTTTAAAATAGTTGTTTTTTTTTTGTTTTTTTTTAGGAGTTTTTTCTCCCGAATTTATTTACATTATTACTAAAAATTCTTAATATCGTATTTCGCATTAAACAACTTAAGCCTCTCTCAGAAAACTACAAATATATCTACTATCAACCTGTATGCAAATATGTGCGTATCAGTGGCGAATTCTCTACTACTTCCGAGTCATTCGGCAAAGTACCAAAGCAAAAATTAGAAAAAAAGCAAGAAATCTGCCAATACTTTTCCAAAAAAAAAAAGCGAAGTTAATTCGACTAAAGGGACATTTTTTAGTTTGTCGGCACAGAAATCTGAAATGCTCTGTTTGAAAATGTGGAGGAAAATGCTTAATGTGCACCACAGTTGATCTGTTGGTGCTCGAGTAATAGTTGAATTCCAATTTGATGATCTGAATTTGTTTTATGTTGCGCATTGCGAATACTTCTTCGATATTAGCGAGTTACACTAAGAAGCGTATTTAATGTAGTAATTTTTTGATTACAAGACGAAGGCACTGCATTAATGTAACATTAATCCTTTTTATTTATTTATTTTTTGAATTAATTTTGCATCGCACACATCTGTTGTTCACATATTTTCTTTGTCGAAACTTAAATATAAATTTTCTTTTCCTTAATTTTTAAATTAATTCGTTTTTGTTTTGTATTATTTGCGATTTTGTTAATTCCACTTCGACATTTTTCTGCCTTAGAGAAGAAAATCGGAATTTGCCGCTAATAATATACACCTACATACCATCCGAAATAAGTTTTTTTCCTTTTTTTTTGATATTTTTTCTTGTACAGCCTAATTAAATTCATCTATATTAATTTCAAAATATACCTTTTATTCATTTATTTATTCATTCATGCGACTAGCGAAAAATTGGAATTTTTTAATCAATTAGAATAAAAAATATCGCGAATACAGTTTTTTAAGGAAAAAAAAAATGTAAACAACTAAAAGCAAGCTTTTTTTCTTTAATCTGGTATATAAAAAGAATACGTTTGTATCCCGTCATTTTGACAGCGAATGAATTGGCGAAATTTATTAAACACATCGGATAACCTTGAATCGAAAGTTATTTTCAACTAATAGGCAATATATCATCGAGTACGGGGCGAAGTGTATTCCACATCGGAGAGGGGAAGGCAAAAAAAAGTGTAAACAAGCAAATAGGAATAAATAAATAAAAATGGATAGAAACAAGCCAATAACAATGTAAAATTAAACTGCTTCTTGGTCGAAAAAATGTCAGAAAGAACCAAAACAAAAAAATGAAAAAAATGAAAAAAAAAACAAAAAAAAAACGATTACTCCTGAGCAATGGCAAAAATGGAATGTAAATTTACAATATTTTTACTCTACGAACATGCTATTAAGTTTTGTTTCTAATTTACGACGAAATTAATGAATCATGTAATTTGGAAATAATTAAATTACGTTAAAGACGAAAATTGTAAAAAAAAAAGAATTTAACCTAAAGCGGAAGTTTGGATGAATTCGCGATTACTTTTTAAAAAAGAGCTGAAGCATAATTTGAAATAGGAACGTGTATCGTGTATTTTACGATAACCGAAATCTTACTATTCGGTGACATCTTCAAGATTAGTACCATTGAAAAAAATGTATGAAAATGTTCAGCACAAATCGACAATTTTACTGCTAAAATAAATTTGTATTATCAGTACGTAATTTAGAGTTGGAATAGAGTCATTAATAAGTGAAATGGAAAAATCACAAAACACTAGAAAGTAAAAAAAAAGGAAATACAACATTCTTAGCATGTCACGTAATTTATTCATTTCAATACGTGACTCATATCTGAGAATTAAAACGAAAAACGTCACATAATTCGAGCGTCCATTTTAAACCATGACTAAGCAAAATTTTGCGGTTTACAGCTTTCGGCTGTCTTCCAATTTTTTCTATTTCTCCGAATAACTCCGCGGTAGCATTCATGTAACGGGAAAATTTCGGAAAAATTTCGAGGAGATCTGACTTTTAACGCCGATTAAGCTAGTTTGCGGAATACAAGGCCGTAAAAAGGTTAGCGGCACGAAATTAACTTTACTACAGTTGTGAAATATAAGTAATAGTCTCCGGGAGTAAATGCTGAATTTTCCACTTTGAAACTCTAAAATGTGTGTATATAAAATTATAGAATTATAAAAAAAATAATTTCGGTCTACATTACAATTAATTTTGAATAAAATTAATTGTGTACTTTCGCATAAAATTTTCTAGAAAAAAAGGGTGATTAAATAAAAATTCTGAAAATGTAAATATATTTTAATAATTATCATCACTTTTTTTTTTTAAATTTGATATACCTGCGGCTAATTATTATGATAATCCACTTTCCGGAAAGGTATTACCGAAATAAAGCTAAAACAGCACGTTTCTACGCACAGAAAAAACTTCTTTAGCGTGCGTGAACGGTAATTTCAAATTTTTAACTTATGCAATTACACTTGCTCACGGGAACTGTACGAAAATAACCCCATCACTGATAAAACTCCGGGACGAGATGGACTAACAGAATAAGAAAATTTTAAACTGATTGCTCTTTCGGTTTTTGGACGGATGTAATGAAGCCCCCCTTCCTTTACCTCTGCGCAGAAAGAAAAACGGTGTAAAAGGGGCCCTTCGCGTAAAAAGAAAAAAGCTACACCGGTATTTAGAAGAAGAAAAAAAAATACAAGGGGTCATTAATAGTGCAATAAATAACTTGTTCGATTAACGAATATTTTAAGGTAACAATTAATTAAACGGGGCTGCTACTACGACGGTAAAATTCATCGGTATTCAATTTATGAAATTTTCGTTTTCTAATCTTTTTTTCTAATTCGTATACATATTGTCGTAATACTTTCTACCTTTTTTTTTATTATAGGACTAAATATAATCGCGGAGCATCTGTAAGGAAATTTTTCAATTCGAAAAGCTACAAACCGTCTACTGTAAATTAAACTCGTTCATAACGCGTTTTTGTATATTCAGATAATTTAAGTTTTCGCCGGAAGGGAAGGCAATGTTGAACGCCGTAAAATGTAAGTAAGAAACTAATTAAAAAAGATTCTTTCTCTTTTTTCTTTTCTCGGTAAAATTAATATCATCGCAAAAATAATAACATATTTTATCGCTACTTTTGCAATATTTTTCGATCGTTTTTGAAATTTAAAGTGCATTATTTCAACGGCATAACTGAAATTTTTTTGTAAAGAAAGGGTTTGCTTGCTTGGCTGCAGGATCTTAATTTTTGAGAGGATCGTCGGAGTTATCTATAAAATCTTATTATCGAGGCATATTATTCAGCAAAATTTTCGTTTAGAATGTTAATAAATAAAAAAGCGGAAGGAGAGAGAATAAAATAAATAGCAAAAATTAAAATTTTCTATAGAAATCTGATGAAGAATACGCCGATAAATGTAAATTATGGGAACGCAAAAACGCACAATTTATAAAATATTCACCGACCATCAGAGTTTCGATTACTTAGAATCATAATCACCGCGCTTTTTATAACTATTTTCATTTTTTTATGTAAATAGTAATTTTTCCAAATAAAACGTATTAAAATTCTCCGAGTTACCGGCGGTGTAATTGCGTCCACATTTATTTCGTATAATATTAATTTCAAAACATCGCGTGATGAGGTAATTTTAATTATAGCGAATTAAAAATCAGTAGCGTTTACAGTTCAACTGCCGCAAGGAAAAAAATTACTTTGCAATACAAACATCTGTCCCAGGGGAGTTCCTCGATTTTAGGTACTGAATAATCTCGAGAGAAACTGTACAGCGAGACTATATCCAGATTATTAATAACGTAGTATTCTAACAGATATTGTAAATAAATTCGCTTAAACTAAAAGCCCTTTTTATCGACTAGGGAAATTTGAATAAATTTAGCAGGGAAACAATCTTTCTACAAAACTTCCTCCATTAAAACATAGAAGCGCTGGGCGTATTTCCGTGCTTTAATATAGCGCCTGAAAACGGGTTTGCGAGCACGTACGTTTTTCACCATTCAATGCTTACCTGTTTAATGCGTGTTCTGTTAACAGAGTTTCTTTTTTCCAGCATGTATTCCAAATAATTGGAATTTTAAATGAAATTGTATTGGAAAAAATAGCGATATCTTCACTTTGATGACGTCTATAATCTTTAAGCGTGTTCTGCGGTAACAATTTGTCAAGTAAGAGACCAATTTCTTTACAGATTATTCAAAGCTGGATTAAACGTAAGGTTATTAATTTTCAACACCTTTATTCCGATGCCAAGCTCCGCTCCCGGAAATCCCTTACTGCTTGTTATCAAAGATTGCGCTCTCGGTTTACAGGCAAGCGATGGCATCGCAGTGAAATTTTTTTAATAAACAAAATGTCGACAATAACGGCATATCTTCGATGTCCGTTAACATAATTTGGAGCAGATTCATCTTACTATCCGCTCGCAGTTATGGAACGTCACGAAAAAAAATACACATCAATTATAATAACGATGATAAATTATGTACGTAGAGCTGCAAGTTGACGACGATGCACAAAGTGCTCTTCATTACATTAACGCTTATTATTTATCATAATCGTTATAAAGAATCATACCTGACAATGTCGTTGTTAGAATAACGAAGCCATTTACGCGCGAACTTTACGTAGTGTAAAGGAAAAAAAAATCGATGCGGCATATCCCACAAGGGACAACCCGCTCCGTATACTTTTACGAATTTAAAACTCTCTCGTCCTTTGTTTCAAAAAGAAGTTCCCGGAATTTCATGTAACCGACGCCAATACAAAAAATAAATAAATAAATAAACAAAACGAAAAAGAAAAAAGAAGTCTGCAGAAAAATGGGGTCAATTAGAGAAAGCGGGCTAATTTATTTAAAATCCAAGTCGTAAAGAAGAAAGGAAATTTATTAAATTAAAGGCACATTTCTAAAAGATACGAATTCCCTTTCACATCATCTCCAATGCAGAATTTTAAGATATATACCACACTCGGACTAATGAATGATATAAATTTCGCGTTTATCGTTCGTAACTGCACTTAGTACAAGTGTTTAAACCGTTTGCACGGTAAGTTGATGATTGTTCGGAAATTTAAACGCTACTAGTACCGTAGGTAATAATTTTTTTCACGGGCGCGCAATATAATCACAAGAGACATTCCCGAACAGGGGTGGGGGGGGGGGGCATTACAATGCAAAAGCAAAAATGCTTTTTATAATGCATTTAAAAAAAATAAATAAATTTCAATATAAAATATTTGTAGACACTAACATCATCTGTACATCATTAAGAGTCCTTATAATTCCGTGCACACTCGTTGCATAAATATACCAGACAAGCGTTTTCACGTTTTGATAACCCCCATTGATGTAATACATGCTACTGTGTGTGTCACATTCGTTGAATAGAAAGGAAAATAAAACGTGTATGGTGTTCTCCATTTAAACTGATATATAAAAAAACAATAAATAAAAAGAGTTTATAAATATTGCTTCAATTAAAAAACTCGACACGCAGATTTCTATAAATTTAAAACAAATCAAAAAAAATCGTAACATCGAAGAAACTATTTCAAAAAAATACAGAAAATACGGACCCGAAAAAAAAAAACAATGAAAATAAGAAAAGAACGTTAGAAATCTGAGCGACTAGGCATGCGGTTACCGACAACTTAGGACAGGTGTGTAAGGCACAAAATCGAGACCGGGAATACTTAAAAATTTATGTCCCGTGAATAGAGCAATCTGTAAAATTCATGTAGTAATACGATTCGTGTAGTACTTAGTAATTATTATTCGATAATCCATTAACGATCTTTAATAGTTGAAATTTTTCACGATAAAAAAAGGTACGCTAATTAACCGCCAATTTAAAAAAATGTTTTTACTAACGCGCTAATACAACTTATCACAGTGTACGCAACAACGTATGCATAATATTGTTTCATTTTAACGGAAATAGCGACGTGATTAAAAATGTGCAAAATACACCTTAATTATTGGACACAACTATCTTTCGCCGTTTTCCCGATAAAATTCGAGTCAACTGAATTTTCATCGACACTGCCTTACACTGTCCTATCTTATTTTTTTAGGCGCATATATGTTTTATCCGGGGTGCTTACTATATTTTCTTCGTAAGCCAGCGTTCCGTGCGAATTCGATAAAAATTTTGCTTAATCTGAATTTTTCACACGATAGGACGATTACTTCCAGACGTTTTATTTATACAACAAAGACGCTCTCAATGTCTGCCACGCAAATGCAAATGAAATTCACGAAATTCATCAAAAAATCTCGTTATCTCTCTCAGGATTTAAATTCAGACAACGGCTGTTTCATTTAAGTTAATGTTAGTGTATCCTTTGATAATATATATAAGTAAAAAACTTATAATTAATAAGCGCGAATTAATGCAACTAAAATAAATAATTTGTGTGTTACTTACGTTTTTTTTTCGGCAGACGTTGAAGCTACGAGATCGTAAATTTGGGCTCCATTATGAGAAGTATTCACTAAAAATAACGCTTTTTTATCTGTAAAAAAACGATAAAACAAATGGAAAAATTATTAATATCAATTAATGATGTACTAGAATTTCTTCGCATATCTGTTTGTCAACTGAAGAGTCACCGTAATATAAAATTTTCCCCGTCAGACAACTCTGTTTATTCATTGTTACGAAATTTCCGTATTTTAAAGTTGTAGAAATTTGGACGATGTTTAGGTTACGCATTTTTTATCGTCGTTAGAAGTTTTTAAAATTTTTAGTAGTCAGATTCGTGCACCGGTGAAAATTTTTCTTTCTTTAGAAAAGAACGACCAACTATCAACGTTGAAATTTACGATACCCACACACACATCGAACACCACTGATGCCTAAAGATATTTTCAAAACCGACTTATTATAGGAAGAGCGGTATTTCGTAATATTTCCTGTCTGGAAAATGTCAAAATGAGCAGAAAATAAATTCACATCGTGAGATTCGGTCTTAGCAATTTCGTCAAATCAGATATTGATACCGAGGAAATCATTTAAATTTTCTCAATAATTACGACGAGAAGACTGAAATTTACTCTACCGGATGGTAGAGTAAAATAATAATAGAATAATTCAAATCACTGTACGAAACTGTCCATGTGAAAGAAAAATATACAAATATCCCGTTAATGGACAAAATCCTTTTTTGCATATTGCGCGGGTTCAATCAAGTACTGCCGACAGTATTACATTCTTGTGTGTACGTTAGAAATAAAAGGGTATGTCCCAATCCTAGCTTTTCCACCAGATCCACCGTAAGCACCGAATATTTTATTGTCCTTCATTAAGCAGCAGTAGGGCTTCCTCTCCACACTTTCCTCGTAATACATAGTCAAAAAGTCTATCGATCTCCGGTGGTCTCCATTAGAGACGATTCGATTATTGTCTCTGACGACGAATAGTCTACTACGACTACGGCGAACAAGATTGTTGCTCGACTATATTTTAACCGATGCTAATCAACCTTCTTGTCCTCTATGCAGGAGCTAAATACAAACCTGCATTTAACATACTTTTCTCGAGTACGATGGATTACAGGAAACTCGAAAAAAGCATGACATTTCTATCTTAGATATGGCTCTATCAAAATCGTCTGGAAGGATAAGACCGACTATGGAATTCTTAAAGGAAAATTATTCGCGATATATCCTTTAAAAACCTTCATTCGACTGTAATGAACATAGATATTAAAAACGGTCCGTAGACTAAAAAAAAAAAAAATAATAATAACTAAATAAATGTAAAACGTGTATTCGATAAAAATCGGTTAAGTAAAATTGAGAAGAATTTAAAAAAAAAAAAACAAAAAAAAAACAAACCAGGTTTGCAAATTTTACAGTTTAAAAATAATGTCAATGCATCGCCGAGCCTACATTCTAAAGATAAAAATGACAAAATCGCATACAACGATCAGGATAATTGTCGAATACTAGTAAAATATTTTGAAACTATCCTAAACTGTGAAGTTCTCAGAGAAAGTTTTGAAAATAGTATAGAAACGAATCCACATTCACTGCCATCGACGAATGGACAAAATCGTACAAAAATTATTCAGTCGCTCAAAAATAATAGACCACCAGGAGAAGATACAGTAATTGCGGTAGAACCGTAAATTAAATATTTAATGAATTAACAGAACTGACGAACACAACCTGGGAAACTGCAAGAGTGCTAAACTCACGGACGATAACCTTAATTCATCCGGTACATAAGAAATGAGCAATTACAGGACACTCCCTATTGCCAGTAAATCTTATCGAAAACCATACAAGCAAGAGCAAAAAAAAAAAAAAACAAAAAAAAAAAAAATTCAACATCCGATTAGGAAAATATCAAGGAGGTTGTTCAAAAGACGACGAAGCTATAGTAAACAAATTATGAATTTAAAGTTTATCTTATCCTACACAAAACTAAAACATTAACCAGCGAAGAGCTGGAATTAGATAAAAAGACTCGTCTTATTCTTCAATAAACTCTGTACACATAAAAGGTAAAATTCAGACGAGAAATCTCGAATTCATTATAGGGATTATTGCCGTTATTATTATTTTTTAAATTAGTGTCCGAGAATAGCGCATAAAATTAGAAAAGGAAAATTCCGAAAGTGGAATCAGATTAGGACAGGAGATAAACAATTTAACAGTAGACGGTCTTTCCCAGATAGTATGATGATTCTTGTAAACATGATAAAAGTTGCAGTTAAATTAAGACACTGACGATTGAAGCGACAAAAGCGATCTGCAAATTTTTACCGCTAAAACAAGCCTTATAACCAAGATCCAAACAGCAGCTAAACTATCGATAGTAGAGAATAACTAGTATAGCAGAGTAGACAAATTTAAGTATCTAGGAGAATGGATCGAGCTCAACGTGTTAGAAAAGACAACACTATTAGCTAGAATAAAGAAACTGGAAATAGCTTTTCAACGGACAAGGAGAAATATTTGTAAAAAAACAAAAAAAAAAAAAAAAAAGTCTATATCACGCAATGCGAAACTGCGTCATTACCAAACGGTTACTCTAGCTGAAGCGCTTTATGCGGCAAAAACTCTTGCATTAGACACGGAAGGTATAATCGAAAAATTACAAGCAAAGGAAAGAAAAATATAACGACTTAGGGTCAACTAAAGAAAACAAACAATACAGACAAAGAACCGACATGGAAGTATATAAATACTCGAAGAAACTAATTGATGCGATGAAAAAAAGGACGAATCATATTTTACGAGTACACGATGCGCTTGGGCCCCTTAAGATTAACTAATCGAATTTTTGTATTTCTTCGAAGTACGAATAATAGACACAAATAATTCGTGTGAAGTAGAAAGCGATTTAAACGAAATCGATATCAAAACGGCACTTGTATCGAATTATAGCATGGACAAAGAAAAAACCAGTAAATCAAGGAGAACACGAAACTGCGCATAGGGAAACAATAGACTGAAGAAAGAGAGGAGCAACGTCGTCAACAGCGAATACGGCAGAAACAAAAGAAAGCTGTGAGAAACCAAATAGTTGATATATCGTTGATCGAATTACAATAATAATAATAATAATAATATGCGTATGTAATAAAGTACGTAAATATAATAATTACAACTGCATCTTTTTGTAAAGATGATCGAAATTTACTATAAAGAGTTGACCCTGAAATTGAATATCGAGATAAGCATTAGCTACTTTGAAAGTAACTTATAATTAATTCACCGTGTCGAAAAGAATAATAATACAACAGGAAATCTAAGAATTCTAAATCAACAACGCATTTAAGAAAATGAGAGAAGTTGCTAAAAATTCTTTTATAATGCAGCTAGTTTACAATTAATTTTACATTTAAATCCTATACAATTGTTTACAGAAAAAAAAAAAGATTACAAGTAAACGTTGAGGTATAATTGAAAGAAAGTAAAAAGTTAAAAATTTTAGAATTACTTTTACAAAAGAATGCGAAGCAAAAATGGATTCGAAAATTGTGGAAAAACCAAAATTTTAGGATTATTCGTAAAAAATAAAAATCTTTTACTTTTATTATTTTTTTAAATTTATAAATCAATTACGACTGGTTTAAAAATGTGTGTTTTCGTATATATATATATATAAAAAAAATACATATATATATATACCAGTGGCGGATCCACGGGGTGATAGGGGACATCCCCCACCCCCCCGAAGAACCAAAACCTCTATGAAAAAATTTGTTATAACAGAGAAACTTAATTTATGCTATAAAAGACTTGCATAAATTTTATTTATGGATTTTAATAATCAATATTTAATACCGTTTTCTAGTAAAACTATTAATGTTACATTTTTATTATATTTTAAACCCAACTGTCATCGATCTTTTACCTTACTTTTTATTTTTATTTTGTAATGTAAATGAAAATAATAGTTTAATGAGAAATACATATATTTAAACTTGCTCACGAACAAAGAATTCGGATCGGATTACTAACAAAAATAAAAAAGAAGTAAATTCTAATAAAAATACTATCTCTCTTACTATTTCTAAACTACCATCTTAGCTAGAATTTTATAATTTCGTTTTATTTTTTGCCTAAATATAAGACAAAATTTAAATTAAAAATTATAATAATTATGTATTTTTAAAACATTTTTAAATTTCGAAAGAGGTCGCTATTTGATTTTCTTTATGAAACAAGGGGTATTTCGCAAATCTACTGCTTACTGTAGAAGATTTTACGTAATTATATAATTCCCCCATGGCCGGGATCCGCCCCTATAAACCAAGTAATCTAAGAAAAAGCCGGAAAATACACTATTCGCCTTGAATTGATTTTTAAGAAATACTCATGTTGAAATTGAATCGCGGACATGTAAAATTAAGTGAAAAAACAATGATAAACGCGAAAAGTACTACATTTAACGCCTAAAAGTTTCAGGAGGAATTAAAATTTCAGATTTTAATATAGATACCGCGTTACTAAATAGCTGTCAAACGCGTATGAACAGGTAAATCGTTTAATTCAGAAAGCAATGATGAACCGTTGTAGGATAAATACACACAAAATTAACGGTCAACAGTAATGTAGAGTAAACAGGCTGAGAGGATGACGAGAAGTGCGCAAGGAAAAGGTAAACATTTATCATTCGTCGTTTGCACAAGCGAAATAAGTAAACTCTACTCCTAAAATGTTATTACATGTATGCCACGCGCTAATGAATCGACAAGGAACGCGACTTCTTTTTTGTTCTCTTTTATTTTTCTTTTATGAACTACTTTCAGCGAACACAACTCGTGAAAAAACCAAACCGAAAAATGATTAGACAAAAAGTGTAAAAAGTTTAGATCCGCTTTCCAGTGCAGATTTTCATTTATAACTATTCAAAGTATTTCAGGTAGGAATTAGTGAACACGAGACAAGAAAAATTATCGACTTGACCGGACATTTATAAAATGCTCGAAGAAGAATTTGTCGCAGTTACAGAGGAAATCAAGTAACGAACTAAAAAGCTCGGTTAATTGAATTAAGAACTATATGAAACTTAAAAGCAAACACGGTCGATCACCGTTTAAGGTTTGCGGAAGACTTTTACCGAGAGAAGAGAAATTAGTTTACAATATAAAAATCACAAAATCTATTCCTTTTTTTTTTTTCTTCAAAAAAATTAACAAAAATTAAAAATGAGTGAAGGAGTTTGACAATTAATACGACAGGTGAAAACCAGCGGAAAACTGAATGAAGAGTTACTACGGCATTCTTAAAAATCATTAAACACACAGTTCAACCATGGTGGCCACCCGGAAGGAACATCCCTTTACGACTTTAAGATTCTCAGTCGGCTGCGAATCGGCCACACCATTATCTCACATAAACATATAATCGACAAAACGCCGTCTCTCCAGTTGTTTCTCCCTCTTATGGTGGTAGTCTCGCAAGTGTACCGAAAGTCTCCTTACCTGCCCAAAGTTCACTGCGCTACGAAAACAACTTGGCCTAGTAAGAAACATAGAGAAGGGGTCTTGTAAAATGGTGCAACTTCTATCAAAACAGCTTAATCCGGCAAATTTAAATTACCCCTCTGTGTATGTGCTGTAATGGTCATAATAGTTACACACAGACTACATACTAGGTCGGTTGGAGGTGGGGGGATACAACTTAAGAATGTTGCTTGAAAGTTTTTCTCCGAGTTTCTTTGACATTTTAAAAGGAAGACCGGAATAATTTTTCAACTAACTTTGCTACATGTTTCTATACATACGTATGCATAAACACGCACTATAATCTATTAAGCAGTGCAGACTGGCGGGAAATCCCCCCCCCCCCACCACCACCCCCATTATTTTTACATATTTAAAGGTTGAAAAAGAACGGCATGAAATCGTTTAATGTGACAGGGTCGTGTAGAACAAAAATTTAAAATGAAATAAATTTTTCTTGTTTCATTTGAAACGCGATTATACTTATAAATTCCGATTTAAAAATCGCAAACTATTAATGTTCACTAAATGAAAACAAAATCAACTTATAATTTTTTTTTCCTTCGTTATATTAAAATTTCGTACTTCTTCAATGACAGTATGTACCTTTGAAAACAACTCCGATGAATGTTTTTCGTTTTATTTGAAATATGAAAAACATAAATTATACCTGGAAAAGCATCCGATAGCGACGAATTTATTGCCTTCATTAAGGGCCTTTTTGAAACTTCACAAGTCCTATTCAACTTTTTATATTTCGTTTTTTTTTTTTTTTTTTTTTTTTTTAATATTTAAATTTTAAAGTTCAGACATTAGAAGTCGTAGGTAATAAGTATAACGGAAAACAGATTAAAATTTTCTCCGAAGATTCGTCGTAATCTGTTTCTAGAATTACCGTATTATATATCCGTAACTGTAATAGGCGACCAAAATCTTTACTCAACGGTAGGGAATTTTGATCAACGTTTGATCTTAAATAGAATAACACCGATTAATATACGGAATGACAAGCATACCGTATTTGACGAGCAGATAATTTAACGTCAATTATTTTTAAACCGGTTAATTATCTACTCATATATAGGAATAACCAACAATTTTTTTTTTTTTTTTTTTTGTTAAACATAATTTTTATCTATCTATTAAAAATAGATGGGATACAATTACAAACGAATACTTTGGATGGACATTTCGATTGAAATCTTTGAATAAAATGTAATCGCGCAATCAGTAGTTATTTGATGCGAATGATTCTTGACCGTTAAAATTATCTGCGAGCCTGTTTTTGATCGTCAAAACTATGTTTAAAAAATTCACGCTTACATCTGACGTTTTGGACGATGTTACAACCGTCTTATTCAGACAACACTCTGAACTTGAACGCTGTTATTTTGCTCAAAATATTAAATATAAACGGGCATTTTTTTTTTGTTGGACTATTTAAACATCATTTAATTTATTATTATTATTATTATTATTATTATTATTATTATTATTATTATATTTTATTGCCAACTTTAAGTTTGTTAGCTTTAATTTCGGTTAGTAATGGCGGTCAATCGTGAAATTAACTAACCTTATAGACTTGGGGAATTTTACATGTTAATTACATTAAAAAATACAAAAAAAAAAAAAAAAAAAAAAAACTATTTCTATCTAACACGCGAAAAGAAGAATACAGAGATAAACGTAGTTGATAATGCGATTGGTTTTGTCAGCGGAGAATTTTGAAGTTGTTTAAACATGTACGACAAGAAAATTGTATAAAAATAAACGAAAAAAAAAAAAAAAAAAAAAAGGTAAGAAAAAATATATTATAGTAAGTAATTACCGGTAGCATTAGGCCTGACTAGCGCTGTCGACACTTTAATAACCGGACTTAGTATAGGGGTTCGTTCACCGGTACTACTGTTGGTGTTATAGAACTTTAAAACGTATTTCTCGTCCTGTTTTTGCAACAGTATGATAACGTCTTCTAACAGCAGTACGTGTAGTTCTATCAGCTTCTGCCTATTCGTTATTCGCAAATTCAACGAGCCTTCTGTTATCAACTTATGCTTAGTCAGATCCAGATTCTGAAAAATGCAGCGTAAGTGATATTTAAAAATCAAAAGTACGAAATAACATTATAACTTAACGGATATAAATGGTCTACATGAAAGGAAAGTTAAATTTATCGGAAACAATAATAGTAGTGATAATAACGCACCTGTTTCCGAGAGCAAGAAAACGAGTGAAAAATAATTTTGCTGACGCATCAAAAAAAAAAAAAAAACTCTGGCAAATTGCAGAGAATAGGGGACACGAGACCAGTTAGTTATTTGTTGATCTGCGTTTCGTGAAAATAATTTTATTAATTCCGGCAATAAATGTATATTACACATCCGGGTACGAAATTAAACCATTTATTTATTCACCTTAGTTGGTAGAAGAAAGGAATGATAAACGAAGCCTACTTATAATATTACAGAGTATCGCAAACATTTAATTCAAATTATCCTAATAATTATTCTATCGAACTAAATTATTCCCTCTATAAACCTCAGTCTCTTTAATAGTCGATTTATTCGTATATTTAATTATACATCTCTGGGCTTAGTACATCAGTACCGCAAAACTTGCATAAAGTGAAGAAGATACCATTCTTCCGTAAGTTTATATACTACTACTGGCAGTCTACGAGTATTACTGGCCAGACAGCTTGTTGGAGGGAACTTTTTTTTTTTCCTTTTTCTTTTTATTAAATACTTTCTTTGTACGAGCACAAGACCGACATTGTATGCTAAGCAGATTTCAATTTAGTCCCACACGAGTAGTATTCAACTTAATTGTTCCGTAATACGCCATACTGAGACGACGTTGTTTATCAATATTTTGGATTCCCACCGTATGTATGTAACAACTTTTGATTAAGTGATCATTGTGACACTCTAACTGGCATTGATCGATGTAGAACTGTCGAGCTTTAGAGCATTATTTGTTGCAACCGCACTCGCGTCAGATGAAGTTCCCACAGGTAAGGCTCCTCCATTGACAGGAAGTACGCTGCTAATAAGAGTTTGTCTCCTCTTCTTGAGCCAATCAGCTACCTGAACCCGAGATTGCGATGCTGAAACAATTGTCAGACGCGGGACAAGAGGTTCGCAATCTATCTGTTTAAAAAGTTCTATATGTGACATCGCTGATTTTATTGGTTTTCTGGTTTCCATCAATTTTATTTTATAATTTATAACGGCGGAGTTTATTTGTAACGAGAATTTAATTTCGAATTATCCGTAATAGTACACA